>OY741985.1:1438669-2869839 GCA_963555595.1 Tethea ocularis | reverse complement strand
AACCCCGAACTCAGACTCTCTAACGGTAGATAAGGCAATCAACAGCGATCCGGCTCGAAGGACCATTTAATGTTCAGCACAGAAAAGCCAAATAATAATTCGCCGATCTATACCGAACAATCAATGGAGCTTAGCAGCTCCACAACACACTAATTCAATATATCGCTGCGGATTACCCTACCCAAAACGCTACCGTTAACCAATAAACCGAGAGTACCGGGTCCAGGGAACAATGAAACTAAAGTATTATATCTAGGGTAAAATCAGTGGCTAAGGAGATGGGATTTCGTTCTAAACTACTTTAACGATGTTGGCAGATACAGTTAGATTGTAAGACTAAAAGTATAAGACTACGAGAACTACAAATACGAGACGAGACAAATACAAGACAAGACTACAATAAGACGAGACAAATACAAGACAAGACTACAATAAGACGAGACAAATACAAGACAAGACTAACACTAAGACGAGACAAATACAAGACAAGACTACAATAAGACGAGACAAATACAAGACAAGACTAACACGAGCCCCGTGATACGGGATGTATTTATGCGATGAAATCCCTTCTCCCACCCAACAAACCAGTGTTTATTTCTTAAGCTTTCACATTTTAAGACAATCCTTAACCTATTACAATATCCTCCCATTAACAAACTTACACAATAGGAAATTGTTAGGACAATATAATAACGAAACATAAATCTATGAACTACAAAGGTCAGTTTCACGTTACACAATCAAGCAATATTGTCGCCACGGGATATTGCAACGCAAATACATTCATATGGTTAAGGCAGAAAAAACACTGTAAAGGGTCATGCAATATTGAAACAGCAGGGTGTTAAAACAATAACCTTAAAATACAAAGAACAAGATACAAAGACAATATTATAACTAAATAGCATGGCCACATTGGTATTTTGTGGGAAACTTGTGCTTTATTGTTCTCATGCAACAATACTCTAAATATTATTCTGTACAATGTTTAAATCATATATTCTACTTTAATTAATAACAAGTAAAATATCAATCTCGGAATGTCTGTCGCTCACAATGCTATACCCATATAAATTTTTAAATATATATATATATATATATATATATAAATTTTTAAATATATATATATATATATATATATATATATATATATATCTATATATCTATATATATAGATATCCCTTTACGGTAAATGTTGATCAGACGCGACTTCACGCGAGCACTTTGTTGATCCAAAAACGCATGTTGATCCGGCGCCTTTTGTTGATCCAATATGCATCTCTGGTAACTAATGTGGCTCCAATCGGATCAACATCTACACTCACGGGACTGACTACTAGCGTTTGCCGAAGTTGATCCGATATACAAATCCACCTTGCGATAGTTACGGAAAATGTTGATCCGATTTAAATGAGCCAATCAGAGCACAGCAAACAATCGGATTGGCTGAAAGCAGTCGCGACGTTGCCGCTGCTCCTCGCGCTGCCGGCAATAATTTACTAAATATTGCCGCGGCATGATTGAGAGAAGTAGGTATGTGTTTACATACTGCCGTCTGCCCTACTTTCCGCATATGGCATACGTCGAAAAAATTACAGCGTCAGCGCTTTGTCTTTTTAACCGACTTTAAAAAAGGAGGAGGTTCTCTTTTTTTTATGTATGTTCCCCCGATTACTCGAAGGCGCCTGGACCGATTTGAAAGATTATTTTTTTGTTTGAAAGGGTTATACTTCACAGATGATCCCATAGTCACCAGGTCAGGATTTGATCATGGGATCCTGGAGAAATCGAGATAACTGTTGCGGACAATGAGATTAAACAATAGAATAGGTACACTTAAGTAAATCTACTTTAGAATATATAGATCATTGCTTGCTGTTAAAAAATATAAAATTCAAGTTGACATATACGTGTAGGTATGTATATATATAGAAATGTAAAACAGAGATCACTCTTGGCCAAAATCTCTATACAATGTAACGATATGAGCAGGATGGGCGCTTGTGTAAAAAAGGGATAGTAAAGTAATCATGAGAGAAAGCCCTATAAGCTAGAGTAGCACAGGTGGAAACTGTGGATACAAGTAGGAGACAGTTGTTAGGAAAATTATGCCAGAGGGCGCCAAAATACAGATATGGTAGTAGGACGACGCTTTAAGAAGCGAGACTCAAAACCGAAACGACTGTGATTGGTCTAGACGTCATATTTAGCTCGTCCTCCTACCATACCGTTTGCGAGACTTAAATTATACACATAAGAAAATGCATTTTTTTGTGAAATTACCTATTTTACCTAATTACCTCATGTGTAAGAATATCACTGTTGTGACTTGTATACCTACTTAAGTGGTCAAATTGTTTCATGAAGAAAGAAATACAGTCCATTGTTTTTGAGGAACGTGAGTTTTATTGAAGCAGTTGCTGTGTACCCTACAGTTTGTGGTCCTTCGAGCCGGATATCAAGGATTGGACCATTCATAGTTCGGGATCAAGAGCCGTGTGTTTACATTGTTGGTATACACGGGCCGTCAAACTGGAGCAGAAATATTTATTGGGTGCGACGACTCATACGCTAGGGAGCCGTCAATTTGGTGCAACAATATTTATTTGGTGCGACGTCTCATCATACGCCAGCGGTGCAGCGGTTCTGACAAGGTATCAGCCATATACCACGTCAGACGAACACACTACTCTCATCGAGGAAGAACCGAACGGTGCAGTGGGTCTACGAGTCAGCGAGTGAAGAACACCGAACGGTGCGACGAGCGAGTCAGCACGTCGAGGGAAGAACACCGAACGGTGCAACGAGGAGTTGGTCAACGGCGTGTACACTGAACAGTGCAACGAGGTCAACGCCATTTTGAAGATTTGAAGATTTGAAGAATCATAACGCGGTTTGCCCGCGGCCTCTGTACCTCCGGCCACCTAACGGTGATAAACGGTCGGGGTCAGTGGTTAACGCCGTAAGGCGGTGTGGTGTTGTGCAGCACCACCAGTCCAGTGTAGCGCGACGGGCGCGGACTGAAGTTGCATACTACGCCAGTAAGGTTGTAGCTCGGTGCGGGGGCCAGACTGTAGGCACTGCCAATGGGGTCGGACATTCCAGCCGACTTCCGAGCGCCCCGTCACCTTGTACTTCCCTCTGCTGGGTAGGACCCCCTGTTCCTTTCCTTACTTTCCATCCCTGAAGGAGCACATCCCGGTTTGCCCCGGGCTCTCCTGACGGATTGATAGGGACAATTAGGGAGGTAGGGATAATAGGGTAAACTAGATCATATTCGGATAAACTAGGATAATAGGGTAAACTAGATCATATTCGGGTAAACTAGGATAATAGGGTAAACTAGGTCGTATTAGGATAAGCTAGGTTTAATTAGGGTAAATAAGTGTAAATCTAGTTCCTTAATTTTTATTTTTAACTTTTTTTGTTTTAGTGAATAGGTTTATTTGTTGTGTATTATCAAAATGACTACGCCGAGAAGTCCTATTCGCACGCGTCGAACAATCGATAAAATGCCGCGTGTTTATGAAGATTCTCCCGCGTCTCCGTCCACATCTAACGCACCGATCCGCGAATCCGCGACCGTATCTACCGCGATTGTAACAACCACAACCGCATCTAGCGCGACTGTAACTACCGCGACCGCACCTACAATGACTGTAGCTAACGCGAATGATCCACTCGCACGCGAAATAATACCGCCGCGTCCGATCACGAACGTCACTGGAACACGAGCCGCGTCAGTACGATCTCAACAGTCAACCGCGAGCGCGATAGCACGTATAAGGCAGGCAGAGCTAGAAGCAGAGGAACGGTTAGCAGATATTCGCAGAGAGGAATTGCAACTACAAGCTATGCTTATAAAGAAGCGACTTGCAGTCGATGTTGCTACAATACGGGAGGAGACAGATAGGGATAGCGCGTGCGCGGATGAAGTTATTGCCACTGAACATAAAGTACAAGATTGGCTTAGACGTAGTGCAATACGGGGGGAGCCTGAGGAACACACAGGCCTAGGTGTAGAACATAGGAGCCGCTCGCCACTCAGAAAGAGGGCCACGGAGCCGCAGACTCCTATAGTAGCAGATCATATTGGTAATGAAACTCCACGAAGACCTAGATCACCGACACCGCCGCGATCGAAGGAACGTGCGATCGACAGACTAGCAGAAGCTTTAGAACGAATGGCCAGAGGTAGGAAGCCACCTAGACAGACGCAAGATCTGCCTATTTTTAGCGGTGCTACAGGGGAGTGGCTACCATTCAAGGCGGCCATGAAAGAATCTACTAGCCTTCACGGATTTTCGACAGCGGAGAACTTAGCCAGGTTAAGGACATGTTTGCGAGGCGAAGCACGTAAGGCAGTATCCGCCCTTCTCCATACAGCGACCGAACCGTCCACGATCATGTCAACATTAGAGCAATGCTATGGACGTCCTGAAATGATTATTGATCACGCGCTCGAAGATTTAAAGAAGTTGCCACGTCCAGGTACCTCAGCCGACGAATTGAACGGTTTCGCGATTAAACTACAGAACATAGTAACGGTCATTAACTGTGTAGACGAGAAAGGATATCTGCAAAATCCATTATTAACACGGCAAGTGGTGGACAAACTGAGTCCACATGTTAGGTCAAGATGGTGTGACTATGCCGAAGAACATAGCACTAAATCGGAACCTGAAATCCTAACTTTATCACGGTTTCTTATGCGAGAAGCAGAACGCGCTATCAAGCACACCTACGCAGCAAAGACTATAACGGGACCAATGCGTACGGAAAATAAACGCGAACATCCACGGAAAACAACAGATCGTAACCACAAAGCTCCAGTATATGCCACAACAGAAACACCAACAAAGAAGAAAGAGTGTCACTGCTGTGGGGCTGAACATGACACAGTTAAGTGTGCCAAACTGGAAGCTATGTCAGTTCCAGATAGGTGGACCTGGGCGAAAGAAACGCGTATTTGTTTTCGTTGTATGAATAGCAAGCATAGGAGATTTTTGTGCAAAGCAAAGAAATGCGGGGTAAATGAATGTCGTCTGGCACACCACGCAATGCTACACGACACAAAAGGTAAAGAGTCTAGTGAACCAGTTCAAACCGAGCAGCCAGCGATCACTGCATCAGCACACGCATTATTAGAGGACAAGCAGGTGCTATTGAAAGTGTGTCCTGTGGTAATAAAAACAAAGAATGGGCAAGAAATAAATACGTACGCACTGTTTGACGAGGGATCAACTATCTCGTTGGTAGATGAGGAAATAGCCAGAATAATCGGGGCCGAGGGCCCTACGAGGGCATTACACATTCACGGGGCTACATCAAGCCAGCGGGAACCAAACAGTCAACGCATAAGTATACAACTACGAGGAAAAGGTCAGACTGACTTCCACGATATTCAAGCGCGCACGGTTAAGAACTTAACATTGGGAAGTCAAACGATCAAATCAGACTTGTTAAAGTTATCACACCTTAGCATACTACAACCAGAAGATGTATGTTACGAGTACGGTCGACCCCGCATCCTAATTGGAGCAGATAACTGGCATTTAATAATAACAAGAAAATTGTTAATGGGGAAAAAGAATCAGCCAGCAGCGTCATTGACGCAACTAGGATGGGTAATGCACGGGTCTGTACCAAAGAACTTAATAACAAACAAGGATGAATTAGTACTACACGTCCGGACATCCCAGGAAGTACAACGCAGTTCGTTAATGAACAATAAAGAAAACGAGCTGAGCGACCTGGTCAAGGCTCATTTTGAGATAGATGCTTTGGGAATATCAATGAAAAGAAAACCTATAGCAAAAGATGAGCGGGCGAAAGAGATATTCAGAAGTACTGCAAAACTAGTCAACGGGCACTATGAAGTAGGACTGCCCTGGAAAGACGATAACGTCACGTTACCACCGAGCTATGATATGGCACTAAGCCGTCTCCGTGGTATCGAGAGAAAGATGGATAAGTCACCACAGTTCAAGGAGGCGTACACGGCACAAGTTAACGGCTTACTACAAAAGGGGTACGCGGAATTATGCCAACAAGATCACACGGGAAACGAACGTCTGTGGTTTCTACCCCACTTCGCCGTAACAAATCCGAACAAGCCGGGTAAAGTCAGAATGGTGTTTGACGCAGCTGCACGCACTAACGGAATGTGTTTGAACGATGCACTGCTCGACGGGCCGGACCTTCTGCAATCACTTTGTGGTGTATTATTCAGATTTAGGAAAAAGCCGGTAGCTCTGACAGCGGATATACGTGAGATGTTCCTACAAGTGAAAATAAAGACTGAAGATCGCGTAGCCCAGCACTTTTTATGGCGAGGGGACAACCGAACGGAGCCACCCCAAAACTATGCTATGACATCAATGATATTTGGAGCGCGAAGTTCTCCATTCTTGGCACACAGCGTAAGGAACAGGAACGCTGATGACCACAAGAAGTCTTACCCAATTGCACATCATGCCATCACACAAAACCATTATATGGACGATTGGCTAGATAGCTTCGAAGACGAGGAAGCTGCCGCAAAGGCAATGGCAGAGGTCCAAGCAGTACATAAAGAAGCTGGTTTTGAATTGGCCGGATGGAGTTCAAACAGATCGGGCCTATTAGAAGCAATCCCAGAACAGAACCGAGCAAAGGCACCTAAGGAGCTCGGTGCAAATGCGAACGAATATGGGAAAACATTAGGCATCTTGTGGGTGCAGGAAACAGATGAGCTAGCATTCAATACTGCCATGCCCCGAGTCCCTGATGAGGTTAAGCAAAAATGGAGGACGCCAACCAAAAGAGAGGCTCTGGGAACAGTAATGTCCATATTCGATCCTTTAGGGATTTTAAGCCCATACACCATCACGGCGAAAATAATGCTTCAAGAACTATGGAAAAAGGGGATAGGATGGGACGACTTCCTGCCACATGAAGAAGCCGCGGTATTCAATGAATGGTATGACGACCTCGAATACATAAAGAACCTCCGGTTAGCGAGGTGTTATTGCAATAACGATAATGCTGAAACGCAATTGCACGTATTCTGCGATGCCAGCGAACAGGCCTACGCGGCAGTTGCGTATTGGCGCAATAAAACAAAAAATGGAAAGATCAGCATTGCCATGGTAGCCGGAAAGGCTAAGGTCGCACCTATGAAAGCACAAAGCATACCGCGAATGGAGCTGCAAGCAAGTTTAATAGGTGCCAGACTAGCCAAAGAAATTATCAAGCAACATCATACAGAAGCTAAGGTTATCTTATGGAGCGATTCAAAAACGGTACTACATTGGATAAAGAACGATTCGGCCAAGTACACACCATACGTGTCGCATAGGTTAAGCGAAATAGCCGAACTAACCAACGTAGATCAATGGCGCTGGGTACCAACAGCACATAATGTGGCGGACGACGCTACACGATCGGGTAATACGCGACTAAACAGCGAGGACCGATGGTTCACGGGTCCGCAATTTCTTAGGGAACCGGAGCATAAATGGCCAAAAGAAATTGACGTAGATCTAAATCGGGATGAGACCACAGAGACGCTGATAGTGGCTCATACGCGAACAGAGGCCGACCTCGTAGATATTACCAGATTCTCGTCGTACAAACGCCTGATAAGAACCGTCGCTATGGTATTAGCCTTTATTGATAAATGTAGGCGTCGCGCCAACGGTTTGAACGCAAAACATATCAAGGAAGCCGAATACGTCCTGATTAAACAGGCACAAAGGGATAGCTTTCCAAACGAAATACTTCGGCTTAAACGTGGGGCTAATGTAGACAGCACTAGCCGACTATATAAACTGGACCCTAAATGGGATGAAAAGGGCATCATTCGACTGAATGGGCGAATAAACGCAGCGACAGTGCCCGATACCATGAAGGAGCCACCTATATTAGATGGATCGCATGTCATGACGCGCCTAATAATAGAGCAGGAGCATGCAGAACGCCACCATGCAGGAAAGGAACACCTGGTTAACATCTTAAGACAGAGCTATTGGATCCTGAAGTTGCGACCAACCGTAAAAACCGTCCTGGGGCAGTGTATTCGGTGCAAGATAAGGAAAGCAAATCCCAAAATACCAGTTAAAGGAAATTTACCGCAAATCCGCCTGGGAGCTTTTACGAGACCGTTTACTCATTGCGGGATAGATTGCTTTGGTCCTATGTGGGTGACGATAGGTCGACGTCGAGAGAAACGCTGGGGCATGTTATTTACTTGTTTGGTCACTAGAGCCGTACACATAGAATTAATTGCGAGCTTGAGCACTGACTCTGCTATAATGGCCTTAAGAAGAATGGCAGCCCGACGAGGATGGCCGCGTCAAATTCTATCGGATAATGGTACGAACTTCCACGGTGCCGATGTAGAACTAGGAAAAGCATTTGCGGATTGGCTCCCGACCATGAAGGATTATACCATAACCAAACACGTAGATTGGAGATTTATTGACCCCGGAGCTCCTAATCAGGGTGGTGCCTGGGAAAGAATGATTAAAAGCGTAAAAACCGCTTTATACGCTGTACTAAACGAGAGGGCTCCTAGGGAGGAAGTGTTGGCCACCTTAATGACCGAGGTTGAACATACCGTAAATGCGCGCCCACTTACGCACGTCCCGGTTGAGCCAGAGGACGCTGAGGCCTTAACGCCTAATCACTTTTTATTGGGAACAGCGTCGGGACTCCCTTACGTAGGACAGTGCGAAGTGGCGGATAGGCAGACATGGCGCGCCGCGCAGGCTTTGGCTAACATGTTTTGGAATCGGTGGGTCAAAGAGTATTTACCAACACTGACACCTAGGGGTGACGTTCGTAGGGCACACGAAAATGTTAAAATAGGTGATGTTGTTTTAGTGGCGGATGGATCACTACCGCGAAATGTATGGCCACGGGGCCTAGTCGAGAACGTGTTTATAGGGCCCGACAATGTGGTGCGAAGCGTGGATGTGCGGACGCGCGGGGGGATCTTCCGTCGACCTGTTAGGCGTCTCATTGTCCTACCGATTAGAGATAAAGGCTGCGATAATCTGCGCCGGGGGGAGGATGTTGCGGACAATGAGATTAAACAATAGAATAGGTACACTTAAGTAAATCTACTTTAGAATATATAGATCATTGCTTGCTGTTAAAAAATATAAAATTCAAGTTGACATATACGTGTAGGTATGTATATATATAGAAATGTAAAACAGAGATCACTCTTGGCCAAAATCTCTATACAATGTAACGATATGAGCAGGATGGGCGCTTGTGTAAAAAAGGGATAGTAAAGTAATCATGAGAGAAAGCCCTATAAGCTAGAGTAGCACAGGTGGAAACTGTGGATACAAGTAGGAGACAGTTGTTAGGAAAATTATGCCAGAGGGCGCCAAAATACAGATATGGTAGTAGGACGACGCTTTAAGAAGCGAGACTCAAAACCGAAACGACTGTGATTGGTCTAGACGTCATATTTAGCTCGTCCTCCTACCATACCGTTTGCGAGACTTAAATTATACACATAAGAAATTGCATTTTTTTGTGAAATTACCTATTTTACCTAATTACCTCATGTGTAAGAATATCACTGTTGTGACTTGTATACCTACTTAAGTGGTCAAATTGTTTCATGAAGAAAGAAATACAGTCCATTGTTTTTGAGGAACGTGAGTTTTATTGAAGCAGTTGCTGTGTACCCTACAATAACTCTTCCAATTTTATAGGCACTTACAATGTTTTTCATATAATTTCTAAAGCTATTCAGATGTTTGCGTGTGGTAGTCATTTACGTTGCTGAGCTGATGATGGAAGTATACAACTCCTTAACGGTTAGGAGTTAGGGGATAATTCTTTAGTTATATAATTTGATGTGATGATGGAAGGTACAAAAAATTAGCTGATCCATACGGTTTTTATTTAATATGTTTGTATGTATAAACAGCTGTTTTTTATTGGTGACTAGCTGAATAAGGCAGACTTTGTCCTGCCTTGAGAAAAAAAAAACTTGGACCTACCTACCTATCCCTACCTACCTCTACCTACCTCCACCTACCTCTACCTACGTCTAGCTACGCCTACCTACCCTCTACCTACCTACCTATCCCTACCTACCTCTACCTACGTCTATATATATATATAGATATCGCTTTAGGGTAAATGTTGATTAGACGCGACTTCACGCGAGCACTTTGTTGATCCTAAAACGCATTTTGATCCGGCGCCTTTTGTTGATCCAATATGCATCTCTGGTAACTAATGTGGCTCCAACCGGATCAACATCTACACTCACGGGACTGCTCATTGCTCTGCATTTTGAAAAACACTGTATTTAATATTGTTCTAATTGTATAGAATAGTCTATATTCAAAATATGTTTCACCCTTTCTAACTTTATGCCGCATGAAATGTTTGAGAAATTTAGTAGTACATTTCGAAACAAATACTGTGG
This sequence comes from Tethea ocularis, assembly GCA_963555595.1. Taxonomy (NCBI): domain Eukaryota; kingdom Metazoa; phylum Arthropoda; class Insecta; order Lepidoptera; family Drepanidae; genus Tethea; species Tethea ocularis. The sequence continues at coordinate 2,859,398 of OY741985.1, read as the reverse complement.
AACCCTCATATCCCAAAAATCAAGCTTCTGCTATGAATATTAGCTCAGATAAACAGGTTGCTAAAAGTAAATTTTCTACATTTTTACTTTGTTTATGGGCAAAACTTTGACAAACACCGAAATTTTATTTTCTTAGCTTTAGCCGTTGCAGAGATAAAGGAGTTTGAAAAACGCATTATTTCCATCGGTAATAACTTCTTCGAAGAACAAAAGTTTGAGAAACGCCGAGATTACATTTTAGCAATATTATTAAACTACCTACACTATAAATTTTTAGTTAGTATCATTTAAAATCACAAAGCTATGAAGGTTTATCGGAAACAAAGCAAAACCCTTGTTTTTTTTAAATATTCGTCCCATAGACAAAAGTTTGAGAAACGCTTGCACCGGTTTCTAATATTTTTTACTGAAAAGGCTATATTAAAAATTTCAGACTTCTAGGCCTTACGGTTCCAGAGATATTATGATTCTTAAAATCGTACAAAAGGCCCTTTTCCACCGCTGCTGAAACGAATTAAAAAAATCTCATATATGGTGTCAAAATCTATTCACATGTCAAATTCATCGGTTCAGCGATGTGGGCAGGGCGATGACGACTCAAACGGCTACTCTTTAACTTCCGCACTACGTTCCCGAGGGATCTTAAGTTTTCCCAAATGATGGGATGCTAAGTTTAATCCAAATCCGTTCAGTAGTTTTTGCGTGAAAGAGTAAAAAACATACATAATGCAAGCCCGCGTTCGTGTTCGATAATTGTCCCACGGGAACATACTATCGGGATTATTCGGCATAAAAAAGTAGCCTATATTTTATTCCAGAGTATGATCTACCTATGTGCCAAGTTTCATCCAAATCCGTTCAGTAGTTGTTGCGTGAAAGAGTTTCAAACATACATACATTCACACATCCATACATCTATACTCACAAACTTTCGCATTTATAATATTAAGTAGGATTTCATCTTTAGTCCTATAATAAAAGTTGCTTGTTTTCACGAGTAGAATAATCCCTAAAATTATCCGGGATGGTAAAAAAAATAACCCAGTATATGTAGGTATCTACTATGCATTCCATATAACAATTGGACGGTTTCCGTGGTTAAAAACTGTCCTTAAACTCAAGCGCAGCAGCTAACGCATCTTTCTTACCTTATTACTCTTAACGAATTAATATACGGGGTTCTCTGTCACACGCAGAACGCGACGTTGCCGCTTTGTGTTTCAGTACCTATTCGTCAATTTTGGCTCCGGATCAACTTAGTCGAAGTAAATGTCGCATATAAGTTAAATATATTCTGGATCTAAGAAATCACATTCAGTATGATTTTTTCGACCGTTAATGGATCAACAAATAATGGTCAAATCGTTGACGAGTATGTTGAAAACCTGTCAGTGCAGATCCACCTACGTCACACGCCCATCAAAGCCGGATCAAAGTATATCAGTTTGCGAGACGCGGAGCTGAGTATACACCTAAAATAGGTGGATCAACAATTGTTCTAACTTCTCACTGGAGCAACATTTACCGTGAAAGGTTATATATATATATATATATATATATATATATATTTTATATATATACCTTTACATAGTTTATAGTAGATTAGATACGATTACCTACCAACTTTATTAGTGTCATTTATTACTTTATGTACATACATACACACATACCTACCTACCTACATACTTACGATATAATAAAATTAGTAGGTGTGCACGCAGCCAATAAACGTTACAGTAGTCGGTCGGTATTATTATTATTAAGCAATATGAATAGATTTTTGGCCCTGAAAAGGGCCTTTTGAGATTCAATGCATTCGGTTATAAAATAGTACGCATTTAAGCATACTATTGTAATATCACGAGTGCACTGTGGATGACGAGCGACGGACGCCATCTCCTCCTCACTTGGAGCTGGTGTATTTGGTGACGGCTTTGGTCCCCTCGCTGACGGCGTGCTTGGCAAGCTCACCGGGCAACAGGAGTCTCACGGATGTCTGCACCTCCCTCGAGGTGATGGTAGAACGTTTGTTGTAATGGGCGAGACGAGATGCCTCGGCGGCGATACGCTCGAATATGTCGTTAACGAACGAATTCATTATAGACATGGCCTTGCTGGAGATACCGGTGTCGGGATGCACCTGCTTGAGCACCTTATAGATGTAGATGGCGTAGCTCTCCTTCCTCTTGTGCTTCTTCTTTTTCTTGTCGGTTTTGGATATGTTCTTTTGGGCTTTGCCAGATTTCTTGGCGGCCTTACCGCTTGTCTTGGGCGGCATGATGGGATTAATAGATTGATTGATAAATTGATAAAATAACACACACAAACAAACGCGCTCACACGGTCACGACCGTGTGTTAGCCTTCTCACGACCCCTCACCGGGCGCGGGGAGCCGAGTCCGGGGCGGTGCCCCTTTCGCGGGGTTTCTATCACCTCCCGTCAATACGGGAGGGTCCTTGGCTATGGTAGCCGTCAATTGGGTAGAGGGGATTTTCATTATAAGGGGGGGGGGAGTCATGTCATGTTGTTCGGGGGGGGAGTCATGTTCGGGGGGGGGAGTCACAATCTTCACGCCGCCCGTACGGTCCGCCCTACCAGGTGAGACCGCTGGCGATACCAGCGGAGGCCCAGCAGGAGCGGTCACCTGTAAAACGGGCGGCGGCTTTGTTAGGTGATCCCCATGTCACCGGAGTCATCCTCTTCTGATTCTTCCTCTGCGACCAAGTCTCGCGGGAAGGCCTTGCGGTCCGGGGGATGCGCATGCCAGGGGGCCAATTCCCTGATATGTTCCAGGGATGACCCGTCTGCACGCGCGAACATCCCCTTCGCAAGGCGGGCGATGAAAGCGTCCAGGCTCTCGATCTTCAGATCCCTCTGGATCGTGGCATTCTTGACGTACCTCGGGGCGTTCACAATCGTTCTGAGTGTCAGGTTCTGTTGTGCTCGCAGCCGCCTCCTTGTGGCTTCGCTCGTCAGCGCGTACCACGCTGGTGCGGCATAGGTCAGGCGGCTGCGCACATACGTCTTGAACACCCCGAGCTTCACTCGCAGAGGGATGCGCGGGGAGTTGAGCACTGGACGCAGCTTGGCGCGGGCACTTCTCGTCTGTTGGATGACCCTCTTGACATGGGGCTTCAGCGTCAGTCCTTTATCTATGGTGATCCCCAAGTACTTGGCCGTTGGGGACCACCTGATGTCTTGACCGGAGAGTTTTAGGGGTGGGGGGTGGATGCGGGCGCTGCTCACCATAATGGCCTGCGTCTTCCCGACGTTGACCGACAGTCTCCACCTGGAGAGCCAGTCTGGCAACGAGTTCAGGGTCCTTTGGAGCTTGGCTGCGGCGTGGTTCCTCTTGATGGACGACGCGTAGTATATTGCGTCGTCTGCGAAGAGGGCCAGCTGGGACCCCTCTTCCAGGGGGATATCGTCGGTGTATCGGGAGTACAGGCACGGTGAGAGGCAGCTGCCTTGTGGGACGCCCGCAGCGATGGGGCGTGCATGAGGACCGTCCGGCTCTCTAAGCAAACGCACGTCCATACGCTAGGTGTCGCCACTCGTAATCGCTTTAAATATCTCTTTGTTTATTTCGTTTCAGTGTTAGCGTTGGATAGTGTTTGTCTTTTGTTTCGTCTTTTGTGCACGTGTCGTTTATGCTTGTTTCCTTTTGGCAAGCAGCCACAACCGAACCGCAGCGTCTTTGTCAAGACGCGCCCGGTATCGGTGCCCTCGAGGCTCCCCCGGGAGCGGAGAGGAGGGGATCATCCACCCCCCTTGCCGCCGGTCGTTCAGTCGCCAAGCTCGCCGCCTACCTCGGTCTGTGTAATGCAGGGATCTCTGAGGTAGGAGGTGTGGTGCAAGGTGCCTGCACGCCCTGTCGGCAGCACAAAGATGGCCGCCCAAGGCCTGGCTAACCGGGCTTCCGAGTCTACAACGGGATCTGATGAGTCCAGCGAGGGTGAGAGCGGGTCGATGGCTTCCCAGCCGTCCCCGCCCCTCTCCCAGCAGTCGTCGATCTCTATTCAACTTTCAGGCTCAGTAGGGTCCACCGCCGCCAACCAGAGCGTCGATGGCGACCCAAACGTGTCGATCGCATCCGCCGTGTCTGACGCCGCACCTGTCGCGGGGTCCCCAAGTTACGTGGTAGAGAGGGAATTGTTATTAAGTAACAGGTTCCTCGCTACCGATACGGTCTCGGGGACTGTACGACATGGAATTGCGGCGGCGCGCGTCGAATTAGAACGACAACGTGCAGAGCTGCCCCCGCTTTCTCCCGCCGAGTTTGAGTCTCTGCGGGCTCTCGCCTCCAACCCCATGGAGATTGCCTCCATCGAGGTATCGCGCCGCCGCGCACGCAGCAGCACAGCGACCTCGGAAGACGAGCATCCCAAACGCCAGTGCAGCGTCCCCACGCCGGTCCAGCAGACCGCCAAGGGCCCCCCCGCCCGCCTCAAGGGGTGCCGCTACCTGCACCTCCCCCTCGCCCACTGCGCCGCTTCAGGCGACCCCTAAGACGCCGTGCCCGTCGCCGCCGACTCCGTACGCCGACGCAGCACGCCGCCCACCGCTCCAACAGCCGCAACTGCCGCCTACCACCGCGCACGTCTCTGTGCCGCGGCCGAGTACGTCCCAGACGCCGCCGCCGCCGCAAACCACTGCGCCCACAACAGTGCCGCCGCGTTCGCAACAACAACTACAATCTTCCGCCGGGCCCGCTGACACCGCCCAGCCGGGGACCAGCAGCCAGCATTCAGCTTCCATAAAGCCGCCGAGATACCCACCCTTAGTGGTCGAAAATCTCCCCGACTGGGCCACGCACTTTCGTGCCCTAAAAGTATTACTGCGGATGCCCTTTCCGTAGGGGCGCGCACTGGGCGCGCGCCCCTACGGAAAGGGCATCCGCTTCGTCCCCACGGACGACCGGGAGTACAGAGTGGTTCAGCGTTATCTGACCACTCTGGAAAAAGAGAGCAGAGTCTCCTGGTTTTCCTACTCTCTCCCGGCGGAGCAGAGCTTGAGGGTCACCATCCGGGGCCTCCCCAGCGACACGAAGCCGGAAGACATAGAGGAAGATCTTCGCAGCCTGGGTTACGAACCCGAATACGTGCGCCACATCCGCGCGCGCCAAGGTCGCCCAGGTTGCATCTTCCACGCGCGGCTAAAGAAAACCCCAGACATCTCCCCGGGCATCTTTCAAATCGACGAGCTCCTCTGCATGCAGATCGTCCCATGCAGCGCAGCTCCGCCGCAGCTCTGCTCTGCTCTCCGAAACGCAGCCGGATGTGGTGCTGATATCGGAGACGATGATGAATCCCCGAGACACACTCAAGATTCCCGGATTCCATGTCTACAGACAGGACGAGCACGATGGCACACGTGCCTACAGAGGGCTGGCAGTCCTCATCAGTCGGCGTCTCGTCCACCAGCCTCTTCCGCCGGTGTGTTTACAGTCCATGTACGCGCTAGGGGTGGAACTCTGCTTGGGGGACTCATCCCCTCTCAGAGTTTTCGCCGCCTACCGCCCCCCGCACGGGCGTTTTCAATTGGGAGATATTCAGGCTATCCTGAATGCACCAGTGCCGACGCTCATCGCGGGGGACCTAAACTGTAAACACACGGGGTGGAATTCCAGCCGAAACTGTCCCAACGGCAAGTTGCTGTTTGACGCCGCCGAACACAAGGGCTACGTTGTCGAGGGCCCAGAGGTCCCGACGCACTATCACCACGTTGCCTCCTACATGCCAGACGTCATCGACATCGTAGTCCACAAGGGGCTCGACTGCCAGCTCACCCAAGAGGTCCTGTACGAAGACATGGGATCCGATCATTTACCGGTACTCCTCCAGCTTTCCGGGTTTCCAGCTACCGTTCCGGTATCGGCACCTCGTCGAAGAATGGACTGGGAAGCGTTCCAGCGCGCGCTCCAGTCCTCGCCTCCACTCTCGTATCCGATCGCCAGCCCAGAAGACATTGATCGCCTGGCTTCCGAACTAACCAAGCCGCTTCCAGCCCAGCACCGATGCGCGCGCATCGCCATCAGGCATCGCCATCGGTGCTGAGGCTCATCCAAAGAAAGCGCCGCCTTCGCCGAGAATGGCAACAGACTCGGTGCCCCCGGTTGAGAACCCAGCTCAACGCGCTCACAGAAAGGGTCAAGAAGCAGCTCGCGAGCGAAGCCACCATCTCTTGGGAGGACCGCATCGTCCGCGCCGACGAAGAAGGTTCGACCGGCATACACAAGCTATGCCGGTCCCTTGCTGGCGGTAAAGACCCGATCCGCCCGCTCCTGGCCCCAGATGGCACCCCCAGGTACCGTGCAGCAGACCGTGCCAACATCTTCGCCGAATGCCTCCGCCTCCAATTTCGGCCCAACCCCACAGCAGATGAGGACCACGTTGCGGCAGTCGAGCAACACCTTCGAGAGTACTTCGCCTCGCCGATAGCTCACGAAGAAGATCCGGTGGTCTTCTCGCCCGGACAGGTTCGGAGGACCCTGCTCGATACAAAGCGGAGGAGTGCCCCTGGCCTGGATGGTATCACGAACTTGGCGCTGCGTCATTTGCCACCGCGTGCTCTCGCGGCGGCGACGCGCCTGTTCAACGCCATCCTACGCCTGGGACACTTCCCCACACTTTGGAAAACGGGCAGGGTCATCATGTTACTGAAGTCCGGGAAAAACTCCCTAAAACCTGAGAGCTATCGGCCCATCACCTTGCTCTCCTCACTCTCGAAGGTGTTCGAAAAGCTCCTGCTGCGGCACCTCGTCCCACACATCGCGCCTCGCAACGAACAGTTCGGGTTCAGGGCCGAACATTCCACCACCCTCCAGCTGTCGAGGGTACTGCACCACCTCACCGTTGCCCTGAACAAGAAGGAAGTCGCAGTTGCAGTATTCCTCGACATGGAGAAGGCATTCGACCGCGTCTGGCACGACGGTCTGCTGTTCAAAATATCCCAGTCGACCGCTCCTCGCCGAGTTGTCAAAGTCCTTGCATCCTTTTTACACGAGAGAAGATTTCTGGTCGCCGTACAGGGTGAATCATCCGACGAGCAACCCATCGAAGCAGGAGTACCGCAGGGGAGCTGTCTCTCCCCCGCGTGCTACGCGCGTTACACCGACGACATCCCCGTGGTCGCAGGCGCGCACCTAGCCCTCTACGCCGATGACGCGGCGTACTACACGACGTCCTACAAGATGAATTACGCCGCGTCCAAGATGCAAACGGCCTTGGACGCCCTACCGAAGTGGCTAGCCGCCTGGAGGTTGTCGGTGAACGTTGCGAAAACGCAGGCGTTGCTCGTCACCCCCCGCACAAACCAGCCGCCGAAGCTAAGGATGCAAGGACAGGTCATCGAGTGGTCGACTACAGCGAAGTACCTCGGGGTAGTCATAGACAAGCGACTAAACATGAAGCGGCACGTGGACAACGTCGTTGCCTCGGTGAGATCCTCCCGCGCACTCCTACGGCCAGTGCTCTCCTCCCGCCTCCTACCCCTACGCACGAAGCTGGGGGTGTACAATTGTTACGTGCGGTCACGCCTCACGTACGCGGCCCCGGCGTGGTATGCGCTCGCCACGCCGCCCCACAAGAAAAGGTTGCAAACCCAACAAAACGCCGCCCTGCGCACGATAGTCGCCGCCCCTCGGTACGTGAGGAACGACGTGATCGCGCGTGACCTAAGAGTCGAGAGCCTGGCGCGGATGGCGCGTTCGTCCTCCAAGGCGTAGGTGTGGAAAGGGACTGCCCTTTCTTTGAGCAAAGATGTGAGGGACCTGTGGTCCTGGGAGGTCTCTACCTGAACACGGATACCATGTTCGGTAGGGCGGGCTGAGGTGTAGGAGATGTTTTTCTCTACACACAGGGTGACAGAGGGCCATTTGCCCTTGTCTTGGACGAAAAGGGGAGGGGGGGTATCCTTCTTGGCCGGGACTGGAGCCGACCTGTTGAAGGCTTTACTTTTGGGGGAGGGGGCGGGGTGCCTTGAAGAGGCAGCAGGGGCCTGATCGGCCATGGGGGGGGACATGGGTGAGTCCATGAGGGCAGGGAGAAGGGACAACGATGTCCATTAGGGAGGGTGGACTACCCATTAAGGGGGGGGGACGGGCCAGAAGGCTTAGGAGCCTTGGGTACGGTAGCGGTGGAGGGGGCGGTTTAATTACCGCGCTTACGCTTTCCCCTGCCAACCGTAATAAACTCTTCCTCTGAGGAAGAGTTGACGGAGGCTGCCGGGGAGGGGGGGCTAGACTCCTCTCCGGAGGAGAGGGGGGCAGGATGAGCGGGGGAAGAGGCGGGGGACGCCTCGGCTTCCGACTCATCGTCTGAGCCGGAGGATGCCGACATTAAGGATGCGGCGCGAGAGGGGGGGCGGCTGCCTCGCGGGGAGGCGGGGGAGGGGGATGGCATCACCAAATCTCTCGAAGAGGAAATGGTGCACCTCTTCGTCGCGGAGAAGGTCTTCTAATGTTATTTGCGCGGCCATAGTGGCCGGCAATGGCCTGAGGGGCCGAGCAAGAAAAGGCCGTACGGGCCGGGGGCCTATTCTATACGCGACTCTATATGGCTTCCTGCCGGGGCGTTCCTGTGAGAAGAAGCCACAAGAAACTCACAGGCAATCACCCTAAGCTATTTCCTAACAAGATACGCCTCGGGTGGGATGTCCCGAGGGTGTGTGCTTTATGCACCCTCCCAACCGGGTGTAGGTCGGGAGGTATGGGTACCTAGGGTGAGCCCTAAGCTTGTGATCCAAGCCATCTCCCCCGGGTCCGCAGGACGCGATGACTGTCGTCAATACGACGCCGCCGCGCCCGTCGCCGCCTCGCACATTTGCCGACATGGCTCGCGGCTCACCGTCGCCGCCGCCCACGCATCCATCGCAGCCGCAACAGCCGCCGCCGCCCCCTACCCCCGCTGCAGGGAGCTCCCAGGGAACCCCATCTACAAACGAAGACAAAGAAACCCCCGTCCAAGTACCCGCCCTTAGTGGTGGAGCACTTGCCAGACTGGCCCACTCATTTCCGTGCGCTCAAGAATCAGCTCGGCCGCGCCCCCAACGCGCGACCGTACGGCAAGGGCGTGCGCTTCACCCCAACAGAGGACCAGGAGTATAGGGCGGTACAGAAGTATCTAACCGCCCTCGAAAAGGAAACATCTATCTGCTGGTTCTGCTACTCGCTCCCTCAAGAAAAAGTTCAAAAGGTCGCGATCCGCGGCCTGCCGCCCGACACACCGCCGCAGGAGATCGAAGAGGAGCTCCGGAACCTCGGCTTCGCCCCGGAATACGTGCGCCCCATCCGCGCGCGACAGGGGCGACCGGGATGCATTTTCTTCGGCCAACTGCAGCGGACTCCAAACTCGCCGGAAATATTCAAAATCGACGAGCTTCTTTGCATGCCGGGGGTCCGCATCGACGCATGGCGCGGCAAACGCGGCCCGGCGCAGTGCCACCGCTGTCAGCAGTTCCGGCACTCGTCGCACGGCTGCCACCGCCCGCTCGCCTGTGTAAGATGCGGCGAGGAACACGCGGCGAAGGACTGCCCCCGCTCTCGTGAAGATGCCCCCACTTGCGTCAACTGCAAGGGGGCCCATCCGACGAATAGTTTAAAATGCCCGGTGATGCGTAGAGAGGCGCGAAATAAACGCGCCGGCGGAGTCCGAAGCGGGGAACCTCATGGCCAAGGCCAACGACCCCCGCCCCCCTCAAGAGGGGCTAGGGGGCTCTAAGAAAAAGAAGAAGCGCGAAAGAAAGAAGAAAAAGGGCAAAGCGGAGAATGCGGCTCCCGCCTCCCCCCCTGCCGCGCGGCCCCCGCCCACCGCACCCTCTGGTCCCCCGGAGGCCCCTGCACCCGTTCGTACCGCCGCCCCGGCCCCATCAAGTCTGGGGGCGGCAGCAGCCCCGCCCGAACCCAAGATGGGAACAACGGTCGGAGGCTTCAATCCCTACACCCAAGCGATGTTAGGGACCTTACTGGAAATTTTTTCCCACATCGCCGCCGGCTCCGATCCGCAGCCGGCTATTATTAGAGGTCTGCAGAATATTTGCCAGTACGGAACTCCTCCGCCAGCTCCTTAAGATTATCCACTGGAACTGCAGCTCCATTAGCGGCAAGATTTCAGCCCTAAAAGCCTTCCTCGCCGAGTTTCGCCCCGATGTAGTGCTGATCTCGGAGACTATGTTGCTGCCATCAAACAAACTGAAGATGTCCGGGTTCCATGTCTACAGAGAGGACTTCATTAGTGACTCCCGCGCCTGCAGAGGGCTGGCAGTCCTTGTCAGCAGAAACCTAGTCCACCAACCCCTACCGCCCGTGTGTTTGCAATCAATGTACGGATTAGGGGTAGAGGTGTGTATAGGGGCCGTAACCCCTATCAGACTCTACGCCGCGTACCGTCCCCCGCACGGGCGTTTGCACCCAGGAGACATCCGACAAATGTTGGATGCACGGGTGCCGACGCTCATAGCGGGCGATTTGAATTGCAAACACACGGGTTGGAATTCCTCCGAAACTGCCCAAATGGTAACATCCTTTTTGAGACTGCTGACAGGGAGGGCTACTTTGTCGAGCGCCCAGAGGTCCCGACGCGCTACCCCTCCAACTCCGCCCACATGCCAGATGTCCTCGACATCGTAGTCCACAACGAACTCAACTGCCAGCTCACACAGGAAGTCATGATAGATGACATGGGATCCGACCATCTACCGGTGATGATACACCTCTCCGGGCTTCCCACCTCGATACCGAGATCAGCACCTCGCCGCACCACGGACTGGGTGTTATTTCAGCAGCTTCTCCAGGCATCGCCGATGCCGATGTTCCCGCTTGCACGTCCGGAGGACGTTGATCGTCTGGCCTTCGAGCTGAGTGCAAGCATACAAAATGCCACAACCACCGCCTCGAGCGTGAGCCCCAGAAGCGTGTTCCGCTATCAAATACCGTCACGTGTCAAGTCACTGATTGAAGAGAAGAGGCGAATCAGAAAGGCGTGGCAAACCACTCGCTGTCCCGCACTCAAAGGCCAGCTCAACATCCTCACCGCTAAGGTGAAGAAAGAGATGGCCGTCGCCGCCACTGCAAGCTGGGAACGTCACCTCCAGTCCGTGGACGAGGAAGGCTACCAGCGCATTCACCAACTATGCCGCTCCCTCACGGGGAAAGCGGAACCGCTACGTCCGCTCACGGCCCCCGACGGCACCCCGAGGTACCGCGAGGCAGACCGAGCCGAGATTTTCGCCGAGTCGCTCGAACGCCAGTTTCGGCCGAACCCGACCGAAGATGAAGACCACGTTGCAGCAGTGGAGCAACACCTTCGGGAGTATTTCGCACCGCCGATAGCTCCTGAGGAGGATCCAGTGGTTCTTTCTCCCGGGCAGGTTCGGAGGACCCTACTCGCCACAAAGATAAGGAGTGCCCCGGGCGCGGATGGCATATCGAATATGGTGCTGCGTCATCTACCGCCGCGCGCTCTCGCGGCGGTGACGCGCCTATTCAATGCTATTCTGCGTCTGGGCCACTTCCCCACAATTTGGAAAGCGGGTAGGGTAATCATGATTCCGAAGCCCGGGAAAAACTCCCTAAAACCAGAGAGCTATCGGCCTATCACGTTGCTCTCCACACTCTCGAAGGTGTTCGAAAAGCTCCTGTTGCGACACCTCGTCCCACACATCACTCCCAGAAGCGAGCAGTTCGGGTTCAGGGCCGAACACTCGACTACTCTCCAGTTATCCAGGGTACTGCACCACTTCACCGTGGCGTTAAACAAGAAGGAGGTCGCCGCTGCAGTATTCCTGGATATGGAGAAGGCGTTCGACCGCGTATGGCATGACGGTCTGCTGTACAAGATCGCACACTCGACCACTCCACGCCGCGTTGTAAAAACCATAGCGTCATTTCTCAACGAAAGAACATTCTTCGTAGCAGTCGGACAGGCGGCATCAGACGTACGACGCATCGAAGCCGGAGTACCGCAGGGGAGCTGTCTCTCCCCTGTGTGTTACGCACGTTTCACCGACGACATCCCAGTCGCCGAAGATACCCACCTAGCCCTGTACGCCGATGACGCGGCGTACTACGCTTCTTCGATAAATTTGAAACACGCCGCGTCCAAGTTGCAGAGGGCTTTGGACGCCCTACCTACATGGCTATCCAAATGGAGGTTGTCGGTGAACGTCGCGAAGACGCAGGCGTTGTACGTCTGTCCCCGCACCCCCTACAATCCCCCGCCAAAAATGACGCTATCCGGTCAGGAGATCGAGTGGTCGAGTACCGCGAAGTACCTCGGGGTCACCATCAACCACACGCTGTCCATGGAGAAGCACGTGGATCATGTCATCGCTTCGGTGAAATCGTCCCACGCGCTTCTTCGTCCAGTGCTCTCCACCCCCCTCCTGCCCCTACGCACAAAAGTAGGGGTGTACAAATGTTACGTGCGGTCACGCCTCACGTACGCCGCCGCAGCCTGGTACTGTTTGCTGGGCCCCAAAACAAAGAAGCGTCTCCGCGCCCAGCAAAACATCACACTGCGCCAAATCACACGCGCTCCTCGGTACGTGAGGAACGATGTGATCGCACGTGACCTAAAAGTCGAGAGCCTGGACGACTTCTTCGCCCGCCTCGTCACCAACATGTTCCGGCGTGCCGATGCGTCAGATTTCACGCATATCAAGAACATCGCGCCGCTACACGCTTGGCCGCCGGACGGCAAGGCGTACGCGCGGGACCTCATACGAGACTCACCGCGCACCACGAATCCATGATCCACGTGTATGTTCCTCATGTAAGTCGCCGCCCCCTCACGGATCGCTGGTCGGAATCTGTTCCGGTCGGCTGGGATCGTGCCGGGGGCGGCGTGAAAACTCAAGCAATCCTCCATCAAGCTCCAGCAGTCTCCATGGACAGCGATATATTCAAGTTGACTACCCTCTTTCATAGAGGGCGTCAAGATCCAGGGCCCGGGCGAAAAAGTATGATACCACCGCAAAGGGGGCCATCGCCCTCGGTGCGGTTCCCCCACGGCCCTGACGGGCCGTGTGAGAAGACAATCGAATCTCGGAATGGTGTTGTCCGCGTATGGGTGTTATAGCCACCTCTGGCTAACACCTTCATGTCCTTTAAAAAAAAAAACTTCGGAATGGCAGGAGAGCTCAGTGTCCCGTCCAGTGAAAAGTCAAAAGTAGTGTACCGTGTAGCCGAGTAACTGTGACGACCCTCCGCAAGCAGTTCGGTCCGTTTATCTTGTAAACGCCACCGAGACGCGCTCGCGCATGTGCGCGGAAGGGATCCCCTTTCCCAGGACGTCCTGGCGCTGAGTCAGCGCCCAGAGATCGCGGAGGGGACCGCCCAACCCTACCAAGGGCGGCTCACAACGCGCTTCGGCGCAACCCAAAGCGCCGCCCAGAGCCGGATCACGCCCGAAGCTGGACCCACGTGTGGGGACGGCGACGGGCTCGCGCCCGGGACCGGTGCCAGGGCCCGCAGCTACCGCAGGCCCATCCTCCGGACCCCCAAGGTCCACCCAGACCGCGCGCGACCCGCGCCCGCGTGAGCAGTCCGCCTCGGGAGGCGACTCCCGCAGCGCGTCGATCGCCGCGCCGAGCGCAGCCACCGCGCGCCCGCCGCCAGCCGCCGCACGCCCGCCGCCAGCCGCCGCACGCCCACCGCCAGCCACAGCCGAGCCGCTAATGCAGCCGCCGGACCCCCCAGGGCCCCTCGGTCGGTCGGGGCCCCTCGCCGGTGCCGGACCCGAACTGCCGCGCCGCATCAGGCGCCCCGCGCCGAGCCGCAACCTACTCGCGCCGCAGAAAGTGCGACTTGCACCGCACCGCAGCAGGCAAACCGAGCCGCGCCGCCCCGCGTACCGCCGCAGGCACCCCGCGCCGTCCCGCCGCAGGCGCCCCTTGCGCCCCCCGCGCCGCCGCCGCGCGGATCGGCCGCCGACCACTTCGGGACGCCGCACACGTCGAGGCCTGCCTCCCCTGCCCTGGACGAGGTGGCCCAGTGGAAGACTGATCTGGCCATAGCCATCAGCCTGAAGCGGAAGGGCCAGATCGGAGGGAAGCTGCTGCGTGTCATCCAGCAGCACCTCAAAAACGAGGGGCATGTGCTCGAGAAGGAGACGGGGTACCTAAAGGCCTTAGAGAAAATAGGCCCCATGGAAGAGGACCCCCTCCCGAGCACATCCGCCATTGCCGCCCCCCCCCCCAAACTGCTGCCACCGCCCCCAGGGCGGCCACAAAGAAGAAGGTGAGGAGCCCTGATGAGGCCGAAGAGGCCGCCAAACGGCACTGCCCCGCGCGCCCCGAACAGCCGGGCCCCCTACCAACGCCGCAGCCCCAACCCCAAAGAGTGGTCAGGCGCACGCGGCTGTCCATGGACGTCCTGCCCACGCGGCTGTCCATGGACGTCCTGCCCACGCGGCTGTCCATGGACGTCCTGCCCACGCGGCTGTCCATGGACGTCCTGCCCACGCGGCTGTCCATGGACGTCCTGCCCACGCCGGCCCCCCAGGGGCAGAGAACCTATGCCCAGACGGCAAAGGCCCCTACCCCCCCCCCCCCCGCCCGAGGCCGCACCAAGCGCGGCCCCCCAAGACGAAGAAGAAGAGATGGAAGCGAGTACTGCAGCCCCCAGCGCGCAGCCCGCCGCCACCACCCCTGCCCCCAAACCTCAGGGGGGACGGAAAAGAGACCTAGATACCCCCCCTGGTAGTGGAGAAGCTGCCAAACTGGGCGCACCACTTCCGCGTCCTGAAGGAGCGACTGCCGGAAAAGACGTCCGGTGGTCCCATACGGTAAAATACCTAGGGGTCACCGTCGACACGAAACTCTCAATGAGACCTGATATATACTTTTTAATACTGAGTGCTTCTTCTTTCATAGAGACTTTAGAAAAATACTTATGTCACTTTAAATTCTTGTCATTCTTAATAAATTGTTATACCATGAATGCCTTATAATTTTATACATAAAATTGGCGACGATGGAGGAAGAATTAAATGCGCTTAAACGTGCTAGAAGCACTATAAAAGGGCAGATTACACGAATGAACAACTATTTACAAAATGTAAGTAACATTTCCGAATTTGAGTACACTACAAGACTTACGTCAATTGAAAACTATGAAAAAAGATTCCATACTATACAAGAGGAAATTCTCAGGCGCGTTTCTTTAAGGGCCGGCATGGTCTGAACGTTCACATCGGTAAGACGCACAAACGTGATCCCCAGTGTGTACGTTCGGATCTATCCGGCTCTTTTTTGGCATCTTCAACAGCTCAAGTACAAACTTCTGGATTAAAACCCTTTTGGCAAACCATTTCTACATTAAAAACTTCAATTTCGATCGTAAAGCGCGTTCCACGTGGTGCTCGGATCGTTGTTGCCCAAAATTTATCACAAAAAATTCAAAAAGCTTTAAAAGAAAATTCAGAAAGCGCTTGGGAACAACTTTTGTTATTCACCTTTCAAGTCCTACACGCAGAAAAGTCACAAAGTTCACTGACTACCGTTATTAAAAACAATTGTTCCGTACCCGCCAATCCTATTCCTATTAATTTCCCTCCGTCAAACAACACATATCTACATTCTAAAAATATTTTCAACAAAGTAGAAGTAAAAGTGAGCGACGGGGACTTGAAAGGGGCTGCCCAGCTACTTTTCTCGAATGATGTAATCGCTCCTGACACACCAGAAACGCTGTCAGCCCTTATTGATAAACATCCACCTTCTTCAGCTCCTCTTCTCCGTCCATCTTTTCAATCATCTTCAACTTCCTCTGAACCTTTACAGGTATCCGAAAAAGATGTCAGAGGAGCACTGATGTCTTTTAAGAATGGTTCCGCCGGTGGCCTCGATGGTCTCACCCCTCAACACATCAAGGATTTGGTGTTTGGGGTGACTGGGGAAGCCGGCCGGACCCTTCTTCGAGACATCACTGCACTCATTAATTTCATGCTTTTGGGGAAAGTGCATGAACAGATTGCTCCACTTCTATACGGAGCTAACCTATGTGCCCTTAGAAAAAAAGATGGCGGTATAAGACCGATTGCCGTAGGTTGCACGTATAGAAGGATTGCATCTAAGATCTGTTGTAAGCACATCCTCCCAAAACTCACAGAAAAATTTCAACCTGTACAATTAGGCTTTGGAAGTAAGGGAGGATGTGAAGCGGCTGTTCATGCACTTCGCTCATACATCAGCCATAATGGAGGAGAGGTGATATTGAAGGTGGATGTTAAGAACGCCTTTAACTCTGTTGACAGGACTACACTTCTTTCGGAAATTCAAAATTGCATACCTGAAACATTCAACTATCTTTGGCAATGCTATGGTTTTGATTCCAAATTATTGTACAGAAATCATTTGATTGATTCCTGTACTGGCTGTCAACAAGGTGATCCACTCGGACCGGCCATATTTAGCCTGGCTCTACATCCAATAATTTCATCTCTAAATTCAAAATTAAACATGTGGTACCTAGATGACGGGACTCTGGGAGGCGATGTAGATACTGTTCTTCAAGATTTAAAAATATTAATAGACAAATTTCATTCCATTGGTTTAGATCTAAATTTTGCAAAATGTGTATTATTTATAACAGATGTTGTTCCGAATAAAGATCGAGACAACATCATCAACAAATTTAATAGTCTGGCTCCAAATTTAAAAATTTTAAAGAAGGAATCGCTACGCCTCCTTGGGGCCCCTATTTTAGACGATTCTTATCCGGCCTATATTGACGAACAACGTACCAAATTTGAAGAAACTTCCGACCGTCTTTTGAAAATTCATTCTCATGTAGCTTTTCACATCATTCGGTTTTGTCTATTCCTTCCAAAATGTGTATACACACTCCGCTGTTGCCCGCTTTGGAATTTTAAACATTTGCTTACCAATCTTGATGAAAGTATAAAAAATATTTTATCCCAAATTCTAAATTGTAATCTTTCGGATAACTCTTGGTGCCAAGCTTCTCTTCCTATTAGGTTTGGAGGCTTAGGCATCCGAAAAATTTCCAGTGTTTCCCTACCTGCATTTCTGTCTTCTGTCCATAGTACCGCTAATCTATTTAGTAAAATTATACACAATTCTCTAGGTGATATTTCGATTATGTACATGGCAGAGGCCAGAAATGCATGGAATATGGCCTGCCCGAATGAGGGCTTCCCAAAAAACCTCCGTTTGCAGAGGCAATGGGACGAGCCTCTTTGCAAAATTATTCAAAATTATTTATTAAACAGTGTTGATGATATCAGGTATAAGGCTCGTCTCCTTGCAACTAGCGAACGAGAGTCAGGCTACTGGTTACAGGCAACACCTTCAATTAATATAGGAACGTTACTAGATAATACCAGCTTTTCTATTGCAGTTGGTTTGCGTCTGGGCGTCTCCAGAACCGAACCTCATCAATGTCACTGTGGCGGCGGCGTGGATCATTTGGGTCACCACGGTCTATCCTGCCGTCGTAGTGCAGGGCGTCTTTCACGCCACGCCACTCTAAACGATGTCATTCGTCGGGCCCTTGCCACCGTGAACGTGCCGGCTATTTTAGAGCCGAACGGTATCTCGCGTGACGATGGAAAGAGGCCTGACGGTATGACATAGATTCCTTGGAGTCGTGGGAGGCCGCTGGTATGGGACGCCACATGTGCTGACACCCTTGCACCCTCCCACGTCCAACATTCATCACGGGTGGCGGGCGCTGCCGCAAACGCTGCGGAAAACCTCAAGCGGAGGAAATATACTTCTCTTGGAGATAGTTATATATTTCTTCCGTTTGGGGTCGAAACTATGGGTAGTTGGGGTCAAGATGCTCGCAGTTTGGTTAGGGAGCTGTCCAGACGCCTTATTGACACTACAGGTGACCAAAGAGCTGGCACTTACCTCGGGCAGCGCATCAGCCTTGCAATCCAACGAGGTAACGTTGCCAGCTTTTTGGGGACCCTGCCTGCAGGCGGCGATTTAAATGCGGTATATTATTTATAGTTACTCTGTATATAGGTTTGATTTTGTAGTTTAATTTTAATTTAATATTTCAACTTTAGGTATTTTTATTACAGAATGCAGTTTAACCTTGTAAAAGAGGAAATCGAAAAACTGAGTAACAATTCCGAACAAGAAACAGATTTACATTTTCAAGTAAAGGAAGAAATTATACAATTAAAATTATTATTATTTAACCATAGCTCACAGGCAGTTTCAAATATATCATCTACACCACCTACATTTCAGTCCTGCACTAATTCTACCGAAAACAGAGGGAATAGAGGTCCCAAAATTAACTTTCAACCTTTTCAACATAATGAAAGTTTCAAAAATTTTGTTAAACGCCTAGAAACGTATCTATACATGACGAATTGTCAAAATTCTAAAATAAAAAACTACATATTGCTTAGTTCCTTAAGCCCAGAACTACATGAAAGAGCTTGTGATTTATGCGCACCAGATGACCCAACCCAGGTGGAGTTTCAGAGCTTGGTGAATTTATTGGGACAATATATTGATCCGAAACCCACTGTGTGGGCACGACGACATAAATTCATAACACGTATTCAAGACGATAAAGAAACCATACCAACATTTAGCACAGAACTGAAACGATTAGCAAATGAATGCGAATTCAACTGCGACAATTGTCAGAAACCAATTACTGATATCTTCTTATCATTACAATTGACCAGAGGAGTTCGTGACAGTAATATTCGAACAAAATTACTTCAAGATGGACAAAGTACAAAATTTTATGAATTAGTACAGTTGGCAACGACAACCGAAATGGCTAGTACTGGAATGAATTCATAAGGAGTAAACTGCAATCAAATACTGAAGCACCGTTACATATGATCCAGAACAAAATCAATTTTCGTTCACAACAAAGTACACAACGCCTTCAAATCACCTCAATAAAAGATTTACAAGGAAGGTGTTATCGCTGCGGGGATGCTGACCACAGGGCAAATAAATGCAGACACAGTAATACCACATGTACGAAATGCAAGAAGACAGGTCATCTAGGCCGTGTTTGTCTTCAAATTTTAAGACAGAATAGGAATAACCAAGTAGACGAACCCAATACAAGTGACACTGAAAGTTTAGACTGCGATATCAACACTATCAGGTATGATTTTTCTGATAAGTTTATAGTTGACGTTACAATTGAAGAAAAAAAAATTCAGATGGAACTTGATACAGGAGCTGCACTGTCTTCCATGTCTTTGAAAGATTTCAAAAAATTAAAATTAGGAAATAAAATATTTAACACAGGAGTACGTATGAGAACATACACAGGTGAACTTATTACACCCATTGGAGTTGTATATGTAAAATGTAAATACAAAGATCAACACTTCTTCGGGAAACTTTTCATCATTAGGCAAGATGTGGATGCCATATTCGGCAGATCATGGATACGAGAAATTAAACTTAACTTAACAGACATTAAAAAACTGACAATTGACAGCTCGCATCCAAAATTAGATAAAATTCTTACAAAATTTGCACCAGTATTTGATGGAAAGCTTGGATGTATTCCAAATTACAAAGGGCATTTAACATTACAGGAAAACTCAAGACCAATCTTCATCAAGCCTAGGCGTATACCATACGCTCTAAAAGAGAAGGTAGATAAAGAAATTGAACGCCTATGCCAAGAAGGAGTCATTACCAAAATTGAAAACTCTGAATGGGGAACGCCGGTAGTACCAATAGTGAAACCGGATGGCACCATTCGATTATGCGCCGATTATAAAGTAACACTGAATAAGGTAATTAAGGATGAACAATACCCCATACCTATCATCGAAGATATATTCGCAGAAATGAATGGCGGAGAGTATTACTGCACTTTGGATATTTGTCGAGCTTACCTTAATATGCAAATGGACGAAGATAGCGCTAAATTACAAACACTCAGCACGCACAAAGGCACATTCAAAGTAAACCGATTAATGTTCGGAGTAAAAGTAGCTCCAAGTTTGTGGCAAAAATTTATGGACAGAATTTTACAAAATTTACAAGGAGTTAAATGTTTCTTTGACGATATAATTATACAAGGATCCACAGAAGAAGAACTACAGGAAAGATTAAATAAAGTTCTTGAGAAATTATTAGAAAATAACCTCAAGTTGAATAAGGACGAATGTAACTTCTTTAAGAAAAGTATAAACTACTTAGGACACACTATTGATAAACAAGGTTTACATAAGAATAAAAAAAAAATTCGAGCAATACTAGAAGCAGAAAGACCTAAGAACATTAATGAATTGAGAACATTCTTAGGGATGAGCAACTATTACAACAAATTTATTCCTAATTTAGCTACAATTACTCACCCACTTAACAAATTACTACAGAAAAATACGAAATTCATTTGGTCAGATGAATGTGAACAGAGTTTCAATAGAATTAAAAAAGAAATCGTAAGTGATAATATTCTACTTCATTTCAATCAAGATAAACCTTTAGTTCTTGCCACAGATGCATCGCCAACCGGCTTGGGTGCAGTTCTCTCACATCGCATGCCTGATGGTAGTGACAGACCAATTGCTTTTGCTTCGCGATCTTTGACTGCAAGTGAGAAGAAGTATAGCCAGATAGACAAAGAAGCTACAGCTATATATTGGGGGGTAAAAAAATTTTTTCACTATTGTTATGGAAGAAAGTTTACACTCATTACAGATCATAAGCCATTAACTACAATATTTCATCCAAACAAAATGTTACCAGCAATGAGTACAATGCGATTGTTCCATTACGCACACTTTCTATCAGGATTTGACTACAATATTGAATACAGAAATACAGTTAATAATAGCAATGCAGATTACCTCTCAAGATTTCCGGTAGAGCAGACTCCTGAACATAAAATGGATCAACATAGCTTATTTCAACAAAATCAATTAAACACACTTAATATCAATCGCAATATAATAGCAGAAGAAACTATGAATGACCCTGAATATAACCTGTTAGTTCAAGCTTTGAGGAAGGGTCAAACATTAAGAACACTTGGCTATAATGACAACGAATTAACGCTGGAAGAAAATTGTATTATTAAAGGCACTAGAGTCATGATTCCAAAGAATCTACGAAATAAAATTTTAGAAGAATTACATTTAAGTCACGTAGGCATATTAAAAATGAAACTATTGGCCCGCAGTTACGTCTACTGGAAAAATATAGATAAAGATATTGAACAACTAGTCACCAATTGCCGTGAATGTCGTCTCAAACAAAATGAACCGAATAAGGTTCAGATACATCATTGGGAAGTACCGACAGAACCATGGCAACGCATACACATCGACTTCGCTGGACCTATACATGGTTACTACCTTTTTATAATAGTAGATGCGATGTCAAAATGGGTGGAGATTATTCCAACAAAAACAACTACAAGTACTTGTTGTATTTCAAAATTAAAAAATATATTTGTGGATTTCGGTATACCATATATTTTAGTTTCCGACAATGGCAGACAGTTCACATCAGGAGAATTTTCGTCATTTTTGAAAAATAATGGTGTGTTACATAAAACTTCAGCTCCATACCATCCAGCTACTAACGGGCAAGCTGAGCGATTTGTCCAAACTATAAAGAAGGCTTTACACAGTTTGGATAATGAAACTGGATCGATACAGGACAAAATTTTAAAAATCAAGTCACAACTGCGTAGAATCCCCAACACGGCCACTGGAAAAAGTCCTTACGAACAGGTCTTCGGCGGTCGACCAGTGAGAACACTTCTTCACGTCATGCTGAAGAAACGTTATATACCAACCAGCTCAAACATAGGGCATACTGCCAATGTGAGAACATTTCAATTGGGCCAGAGGGTCCAGGTGAGAGATTATAGTAATTCTAATAGTAAATGGCAATTCGGCACAGTTACTAAACGTTTTGGTCGTTTACATTACGAAATCTTAACGGATTCTGGTTTGGTTTGGAAGAGGCATGTCGATCAGATGCTGGGAACAACATTTGAGAGGGTTACCACTACGTAATTAAGGGCGGAGCCCTGATATATACTTTTTAATACTGAGTGCTTCTTCTTTCATAGAGACTTTAGAAAAATACTTATGTCACTTTAAATTCTTGTCATTCTTAATAAATTGTTATACCATGAATGCCTTATAATTTTATACATAAAAAGACCCCATGTACGAGCCGTCGTCGGGCAAACAAGAGCCGCCAGAGCACTCCTGCGTCCAGTTTTGTACTCTCCGCGCATCCCTCTGCGGGTGAAGCTCGGGGTGTATAAAACATACATCCGCAGCCGTCTGACGTACGCAGCGCCATCCTGGTACGCGCTGACATCAGAATCCACCAGGAGGCAGTTGCGTGCCCAACAACACCTGACGCTGCGGACAATCACGAACGCCCCGAGAATGGTAAAAAACTCCACGATCCAGAGGGACATGCGGATCGAGAGCCTAGACGCATTCATCGCACGCCTTGCGAAGAAGATGTTCGCGCGTGCCGATGGGTCAAACCTGGACCACATCCGGGACCTGGCCCCGCTGCCACCAGACCGCAAGGCCTACCCACGCGACCTGATCGCGGCATCTGACGCCGAGCCTGACGACGACGCCGTGGGGTCTCCGAAGTAAGCCGTCGCCTGTCAGCGTTGACCGCTCCTGCTGGGCCTCCGCTGGTATCGCCAGCGGTCTCACCTGGTAGGGCGGTCCGCACGGGCGGCGTGAAAAATCGGACATGACACCCCCACTACCTGACATGACTCCCCCCCCCCCCCCTATGACTCCCCGGGTTCATCCCACCCCAACGCCCCGTCCGTATTTACGGACGGCGCCGAGACCCTGGGAAAGGGGAACTCCCCCTCGGTCCCAGCACCCCATGCCCCGTGAGGGGTAGTGTGAAAACCAACGAGTATTTCGGAATGGCATTCACTAAACGGCCGATCCAGTAAAGGCCTGGTCAATATGTCCGGGTCAGATTCCGAATACGAGTTAAGCGAGGAGATACGTGGACTTTTCCACCCCTCCTACCCCGCCCCCCACACCCATCCCCTACCCCGGATTGTATTTCCGCCGTCGGGAGTAACGTGTCGGTCGAGTCCGCCGAGTCATCGTTGGCCTCTTCCTTTGCCTCTTCTCCGAGGTCGGCCATCCGTATGGACCGCTTGATTGCCAAACGGGCACTCGGAAGCGGCCTGATTTCGGAGGAGAAGTACAGGGAGGAGATCGGGCGACTCGACGAACTCGAACGACAGGGCATTGACTCTTCCGAAGAGCCGTCTCAGGCAGTCGTGGAGATTTTAGACCGGTTCACGAACGCCATCGTGAACTTGCCCCCGACCTTTGCCACCCGCCGCCGCCCCCGCAGCTCAAGCTCAATTCTTGTACCTATCTTGCATCTTCATCAAGTTGAAGATGCAAGGACAAGCAATAGAGTGGACACCAGTATCTCGGGGTGACACTGGATCGTCGCCTGTCCATGAAGGAAAAGGAAAAAAAAGTGTTATATTTACAATACAGTCCACAACAGTGATAATGTCCATTGCAACCCAACACGCTATGTACGAATAAGAGACCCGCGTGGTTTGCTCGAAAGTGGCGACCACCTAGTTCAACGCTATCAACGCTTTGCACGCGGTACACGAAAACGTGCGTAGCTTCACTGCAAGAGGTGGGACCATATAGATTTATCGTCTGAAGAACTGTCTAGCAAAGCTCATGCCAATGCCATTCTATAAGTACAAAATATTTACGAGAAACACGAAACGTGTCTGTTCCACAAGGCGTAGGATTCAAAAGTATGCTGCATTATAGTTGTATTAGTCTTGTCTTCACTTATTTATTTTGTCACCGTTGTTTACGATCGTTACGTCTTATTTTTTTAATAAGTCTATGCAGTTTAAATAAGTCTTCCAAATCAAGTGTCGCGTAAAAAATATTTTTTTAGACCTTCACAGTAAGCCCTTTTCGATTGATATGTGATATGGTACTGTTACCTGACGACGAAGTGGACTAAAAGGAAACCAGCTCTATTGTCTCCAAAGTATATATATTTTTTTTCCCAAATTTATACTTAAGCCGATAACACGCTCGGTTGCCTTGACAATACTGACACTACATCCAACTTCACTTTTTATACCTATGTATTCCATCCAGCCAGCCAGTCGCCAACATCCTGACCCCTGGTGCAGAGCACTACTATGGCGTGGCGACTGACTGGTTGGCTTCAATTAATATTAATTTTCGTGCTGGCCTTTTTAGAATACCACCCTTGGTGGCGACTTCAGCAACTCGAACAATCCGGTCTTGCCCTGGGTAAGTTTTTACAATACGACCAAGGGGCCAAATACCTCTGGGCAAAACCGGATCGGCGACTACAACCACGTCACCTTCCTTCAAGTTAGGGGTGGTTTTGTTACTGGACGGTCTCCTAATGAGTGTGGGCAGGTACTCTCTCAGCCATCTCTGCCAAAAATGATCCGCCAGCCTCAGTACTTGTTTCCAATGGGTTCGTCGTACTAGATCGTCATCGTTCAGCTCCCCAACTAACCATTGATTGTTTGACGAGGTTCCAATCAAAAAATGGAATGGTGTGATTGCTTCAGGGGCGTCTGAGGAGGAGGCCACATACGTCAAAGGTCTTGAATTTCAAATGGCTTCAGCTTCCAATAAAAATGTCTGGAAAACCTCTTCCTTCGGCGCGCGTTCTTGCAAGGTTGCCTTCAGGGCTGTTTTTACCGTTCTGACCATTCGCTCCGTCGCGCCAGCCATGAATGGGGAAGCTGGTGGCAAGAAGATCCAATTAATTTTGTTTGTTGAAGCAAACTCTTCCACTGGTGGGCCAAAAAGTGTAGCTAAATCACGACTAGCTCCTTTGAAAGCAGTTCCATTATCCGAAATTATTTTCGCAGGACAACCTCGTCTGGCTATAAAACGTCTTAAACTCATTATCGCAGAGTCTGTGGATAAACTGCAGACTGTTTCTAAATGTAGCGCTCTGGTTACAAGGCAAGAAAAGAGTGCAACCCATCGTTTCTCATGACGCCGCCCAATAGAAACCAATACTGGTCCGAAATAGTCCAAACCAACATTTGTGAACGGTCTCACGTGGTGTTCCAGCCTCTCATTAGGTAAATCTCCAAAAGGAGGTAGTTGGGGTTTTTTCTTGCGTCGTTTACATACTCGGCATTCTACACAAACTGCTTTGATGATGCGTCTTCCACGGAGGATCCAAAAACGCTGCCTGAGCTCGTTAAAAACAAATTCGTTTAAGCCATGTCCAGCCTTACAATGGTAGTGGGTGACGAGAATACGTACGATCGGGTGATGGTCATCTAGCAGAATACGTGTCTTGATAGTTTCGTCTACGGTAGGAAGAGTCTTGATTCTTGAGTCCATCACTAGGAGACCGTCCTGAAGCCTAACAGAAAATAAGGAAAGGCGGCTTGTCTTAGATAAGGGTTTAGACTCATTAAGCGCTATTATCTCTTCTCTAAAACTATCGACCTGAGATTTTTGTAATAACAATTTTTCTGCCAAAATAATATCACCCGCGTTTACATAATTGCTGCAAATTTCATTAGAATATAATTTGGAATTTGAACTCAAAGGTGTGCCAAGTAGTGACCGAAATTTTCTTGCACCTAAAACAACACAAGCCGTGGCCCGTAACAAACGCGTCCAAGAGCTAAAACGAGACGGATTTGGAACCGGAGGGCCAACGAGCTCTTCAGTGAGAAATCCCACCACTTCCTTTACCTCAGGAAGTGGTCCAACTTCATTGTCGTCCGGTTCAGCAGGCCATTCCTTCGGTGGTGCTGACAAGAAGGAAGGACCTGTGAACCATCTGTCAGTCCAGTCTGTCAGTCGTGTGGCATCATCTGCCACATTAAGACCACTAGGAAGCCATCTCCAGTCATGTGAGTCAGTTAGTTCCTGAATTTCTCCCACCCTGTGCGCTACAAATGGTTTGTACCGACGAGCATCCCCTCGCAACCACTTAAGCACGGTAGTAGAGTCTGTCCAGTATACTATTGTGGAGGGTTTTAACCTATGGCTGTCAATTATGGTTTTGGCAAGACGTACAGCAATTAGCGCAGCCTGCAATTCAAGACGGGGTATAGAACAGGGCTTAAGTGGTGTAACTCGCGCTTTACTAGCTATAAGACAGACCCTTACGTTACCATCACCGAAGTCAAATCGCCAATATGCCACGCAAGCATACGCTTGCTCGCTAGAGTCGGCAAAAACATGCAACTGCGTATCTATAGGCTGCCGATCGCACGACAAATACCACCTTGGGATTCGTAACCTACTAAGCGAAGCCATTTCCTTGGACCACTCAATCCACGAAGCAATATAGCGAGCTGGTATCTTGTCATCCCAATCTAAGCCTTCGCGCCATAACTGTTGAATAAGAATACGACCCTTTATAACTACAGGGGTTAATAAACCAAGAGGGTCATACACCTTCATGACTTGTGACAAGATAATACGTTTCGTAAGTATGGTGTTGGTGTTTTCAAAATTGTATGTACGGAAGCCTAATGTGTCATCCGCTGGGTTCCATTTAATACCAAGTGCGCTCACGTCTTTGGGTATTATTACCTCAGAGTCAGGATTAGCCCATAAATCTTTTGGTATATAATTTAAAACTCGAATGTCATTTGCTAACCAGGATCTCATCTCGAAGCAACAGGCTTGATGAACCTTATGTACGTCAGTAACAACTTTAGAAGCGACATCTAGACTGTCAAAACTCGTTATATAGTCATCCATATAGTGGTTACAAATAATTTCATGCGTTGCTTCAGGATGCGATGGTTGGTGCTCTAGCGCGTTTTTATTTTTAATGTACAGAGCCATGAATGGGCTCGAAACAGCACCAAAAATCATAGATGACATTCGATACTCTTTTATTTCAGTAATCTTGTTTTTAGAATCAGAGCAGCAAACGTGTTTGTTTTGGTGAGGAACTTTAAAAGCAGCATCGACTTTTGACGGGTTAACCTGAGCAGCATCGACTATCGGAGGGTTAAACTTTCGATCACGCCATAAAAATCGCTGTGCGTCCCGGTCACTTTCTCTAATTTTTAACTGAGGAAACATTTCACGGACGTCTCCAGTCACCGCTATCTTACCTTCGCGAAATCGAAAGAGTATACCTAACAAAGACTGGAGTAAGTCGGGACCTACTAACAATAGGCTATTGAGACTCACACCTTTTGATACAGCGGCTGCGTCATGTACTACCCTTAATTTCTTTTTTTGAGGATGGTACACGCCAAAGTGAGGGAGATACCAACGAATATTATTTGAGGTGACGCTACTGTTGGCCTTATTATGATAAGTGGCTTGTGGACACTCTTCGGCGTAACCTTTTTCTAAAATACCATTTATGAACCCACGGTACGCAGAGGCAAACGCTTCGTCTTTCGCCATTTGCTTCTCTAAAGATATGAAGCGTGATAGGGCCTGAGGGTAACTATCGGGAATATTAACTGGATTCGTGCGCCTCCATGGCAAGCCTACCTGAAAACGACCTGAAGGAAGACGATGAGCCGTCGATTCGATAATATCGATAGCGCGTTGATCCTCTTCGCTGTTTTTTAGTGGCAGTTTAGAAATGCCTAACGAATCAAGCTTGTATTGTTCACGCATCATGGCCTCTATGGAATCACATTCCACGTCGGTCAAATGGTTAATAAATTCTACTGGCTTAGTTTTGCTGGACATTAGACCGTGTAAAGACCAACCAAGAAGCGTACGCGTGGCAACTGGTTCGGAAGGCTTGCCACATTGCACCTCCCTAGCTATAGTTAAATGCCAGTCGCTAGCACCAATGAGGACCGTAGGGGTAGCATTATCTAGCGCTAGATGATCAACTAAACTAACTAAGTGTTTATATTTACACAGATCGTCTTTATATATAGTTTGTGGTCGCAACGAAAGGCCATGCATAGAGCGCGCATTTTCGATTAAATAATACTCACTCATATTTCTACCTTGAATATAGAACTTCGTGTAACCTACGCTAGTTTCTACGTGCATACCACCAACTCCATCTATACGTATAGGTTGTTTTTTCGTTTCTACAGTTCCGATTTTACTGGAGACGGCTGCCTCTATCAGTGTCGCAGAGCTGCCGTCGTCAAGCAGGGCATAAGTTTCGTACTCGCAGTTCTCACCTCGCACAACTACCGGCAAGACTCTTAAAAGCGCACGAGAGCGTGTATGTAACTGTGATGTCCCTGAAATATTGCATAGAAAATCGGAGTTATTAGGGATTTTAAAGTTTGCGACAGTTGCCTCATCGCAGGTTGTAACATGCTTTTCAATTGAGTTAGAAGTAGAAGCTTGCTCTCGATCAGTGACAGCTGAGAGGTTAATACAGTTGTTGGAAGTAGAGGGGGCATCTGACGTCGTTATTCGTGGAGTTTCACTATGCAAAAGTGAGTGATGGCGCCTATTACACTCATTTACACCGCAACGTTTTGCTTTACAATTATTCCATCTGTGTGCACCTCCCTTTAAACATCGAAAACAAACTCTAGCCTCACGCACCCAACGCCACCTGTCTTCGACATCGAGTAATTTAAAATCCTTACAAACAGTAATCGCATGTCTCTGCTTACAGTAAACACAGTCAAGACCCTTGGTACCTAATATTGTTCGCAGAAGACGCATGCACACATTCACGTTTGGGAGCATACGTAAGTGGTTTGACAGGGGAGACCGTAGTAAAGTCTGGTACGTACGTGTACTTAAGCTGCCTATCGGCCTCTCGAACCATGAAGAGGGACAACAGCTCTAACTTAGAGATGTTGACTTGCTCCATCTGCGTGTCTGCTGCATAGTCTGAAAACCTGGCCTTTGTCAAGTCGTTAAGCTTTGACATTACGTTCCTAAAAATTTCGGGGGAAAATAAAAGCGGCTGTTGATTAAGCGCTTTAATGCTAGCTACACAATTACGTATTTTATTAGCGAATGAATTTAACTGCTCGGCACTGTTTACCTTTGGAAAATTACGGAGCATCCCAATTTCTTGCGTTACTATCAATTCAGGGCGAGCATAAGTTTGCTCTAACGTATGTATAATATTATCTGGATCGTCCGTAGTATAAAGTAAAATCTCGACCGCTTCACGGGCACGACCACGTAAGGCGTCGCTCAAACGTGTCATATTTGCTGTGGATGAGAAATTACGCTTTGTGTTAAAGTAAATACATTTGAATGCGAACCATTCTTTAAAATTGCCAGAGAAAATGGGCAATGGATACTTTTTCGAATGATCTGTGAGAGCGGTTATAGCTTTCGCCAGATTACCGATACCGTCAGTCGAAGAGTCAAATTTGGAAGTACACGCATCTTGTGGGTTTGTGGCCTCGGTGTTGTTCAGGGGTACTGCTGTCTGCAGTGGGGGGACGACCTGAGCAACGGTAGACTCATGGGGAACGACAGGTTGAATAAAATTGACGCTCCTTACCCACGAACGTGTGCGTGAAATATTTGAATGGATACTTCCTGATCTATTCGACCTTCCAGCTTCAAGAGCGGCTAACGTGGCTTGCAGCTCAATCTCTTCAAGCTCCTTCTCACGATCAAGTTGACGCCGTTCCAACTCCTTTTCACGTTCCAGTTGACGCCGCTACAACTACCTCCTTTTGGAGATTTACCTAATGAGAGGCTGGAACACCACGTGAGACCGTTCACAAATGTTGGTTTGGACTATTTCGGACCAGTATTGGTTTCTATTGGGCGGCGCCATGAGAAACGATGGGTTGCACTCTTTTCTTGCCTTGTAACCAGAGCGCTACATTTAGAAACAGTCTGCAGTTTATCCACAGACTCTGCGATAATGAGTTTAAGACGTTTTATAGCCAGACGAGGTTGTCCTGCGAAAATAATTTCGGATAATGGAACTGCTTTCAAAGGAGCCAGTCGTGATTTAGCTACACTTTTTGGCCCACCAGTGGAAGAGTTTGCTTCAACAAACAAAATTAATTGGATCTTCTTGCCACCAGCTTCCCCATTCATGGCTGGCGCGACGGAGCGAATGGTCAGAACGGTAAAAACAGCCCTGAAGGCAACCTTGCAAGAAGCCGAAGGAAGAGGTTTTCCAGACATTTTTATTGGAAGCTGAAGCCATTTGTAATTCAAGACCTTTGACGTATGTGGCCTCCTCCTCAGACGCCCCTGAAGCAATCACACCATTCCATTTATGAACCCACGGTACGCAGAGGCAAACGCTTCGTCTTTCGCCATTTGCTTCTCTAAAGATATGAAGCGTGATAGGGCCTGAGGGTAACTATCGGGAATATTAACTGGATTCGTGCGCCTCCATGGCAAGCCTACCTGAAAACGACCTGAAGGAAGACGATGAGCCGTCGATTCGATAATATCGATAGCGCGTTGATCCTCTGATCCGGCTCGAAGGACCAAAATGTTACCTGACGACGAAGTGGACTAAAAGGAAACCAGCTCTATTGTCTCCAAAGTATATATATTTTTTTTCCCAAATTTATACTTGCGTCGTTTACATACTCGGCATTCTACACAAACTGCTTTGATGATGCGTCTTCCACGGAGGATCCAAAAACGCTGCCTGAGCTCGTTAAAAACAAATTCGTTTAAGCCATGTCCAGCCTTACAATGGTAGTGAGTGACGAGAATACGTACGATCGGGTGATGGTCATCTAGCAGAATACGTGTCTTGATAGTTTCGTCTACGGTAGGAAGAGTCTTGATTCTTGAGTCCATCACTAGGAGACCGTCCTGAAGCCTAACAGAAAATAAGGAAAGGCGGCTTGTCTTAGATAAGGGTTTAGACTCATTAAGCGCTATTATCTCTTCTCTAAAACTATCGACCTGAGATTTTTGTAATAACAATTTTTCTGCCAAAATAATATCACCCGCGTTTACATAATTGCTGCAAATTTCATTAGAATATAATTTGGAATTTGAACTCAAAGGTGTGCCAAGTAGTGACCGAAATTTTCTTGCACCTAAAACAACACAAGCCGTGGCCCGTAACAAACGCGTCCAAGAGCTAAAACGAGACGGATTTGGAACCGGAGGGCCAACGAGCTCTTCAGTGAGAAATCCCACCACTTCCTTTACCTCAGGAAGTGGTCCAACTTCATTGTCGTCCGGTTCAGCAGGCCATTCCTTCGGTGGTGCTGACAAGAAGGAAGGACCTGTGAACCATCTGTCAGTCCAGTCTGTCAGTCGTGTGGCATCATCTGCCACATTAAGACCACTAGGAAGCCATCTCCAGTCATGTGAGTCAGTTAGTTCCTGAATTTCTCCCACCCTGTGCGCTACAAATGGTTTGTACCGACGAGCATCCCCTCGCAACCACTTAAGCACGGTAGTAGAGTCTGTCCAGTATACTATTGTGGAGGGTTTTAACCTATGGCTGTCAATTATGGTTTTGGCAAGACGTACAGCAATTAGCGCAGCCTGCAATTCAAGACGGGGTATAGAACAGGGCTTAAGTGGTGTAACTCGCGCTTTACTAGCTATAAGACAGACCCTTACGTTACCATCACCGAAGTCAAATCGCCAATATGCCACGCAAGCATACGCTTGCTCGCTAGAGTCGGCAAAAACATGCAACTGCGTATCTATAGGCTGCCGATCGCACGACAAATACCACCTTGGGATTCGTAACCTACTAAGCGAAGCCATTTCCTTGGACCACTCAATCCACGAAGCAATATAGCGAGCTGGTATCTTGTCATCCCAATCTAAGCCTTCGCGCCATAACTGTTGAATAAGAATACGACCCTTTATAACTACAGGGGTTAATAAACCAAGAGGGTCATACACCTTCATGACTTGTGACAAGATAATACGTTTCGTAAGTATGGTGTTGGTGTTTTCAAAATTGTATGTACGGAAGCCTAATGTGTCATCCGCTGGGTTCCATTTAATACCAAGTGCGCTCACGTCTTTGGGTATTATTACCTCAGAGTCAGGATTAGCCCATAAATCTTTTGGTATATAATTTAAAACTCGAATGTCATTTGCTAACCAGGATCTCATCTCGAAGCAACAGGCTTGATGAACCTTATGTACGTCAGTAACAACTTTAGAAGCGACATCTAGACTGTCAAAACTCGTTATATAGTCATCCATATAGTGGTTACAAATAATTTCATGCGTTGCTTCAGGATGCGATGGTTGGTGCTCTAGCGCGTTTTTATTTTTAATGTACAGAGCCATGAATGGGCTCGAAACAGCACCAAAAATCATAGATGACATTCGATACTCTTTTATTTCAGTAATCTTGTTTTTAGAATCAGAGCAGCAAACGTGTTTGTTTTGGTGAGGAACTTTAAAAGCAGCATCGACTTTTGACGGGTTAACCTGAGCAGCATCGACTATCGGAGGGTTAAACTTTCGATCACGCCATAAAAATCGCTGTGCGTCCCGGTCACTTTCTCTAATTTTTAACTGAGGAAACATTTCACGGACGTCTCCAGTCACCGCTATCTTACCTTCACGAAATCGAAAGAGTATACCTAACAAAGACTGGAGTAAGTCGGGACCTACTAACAATAGGCTATTGAGACTCACACCTTTTGATACAGCGGCTGCGTCATGTACTACCCTTAATTTCTTTTTTTGAGGATGGTACACGCCAAAGTGAGGGAGATACCAACGAATATTATTTGAGGTGACGCTACTGTTGGCCTTATTATGATAAGTGGCTTGTGGACACTCTTCGGCGTAACCTTTTTCTAAAATACCATTTATGAACCCACGGTACGCAGAGGCAAACGCTTCGTCTTTCGCCATTTGCTTCTCTAAAGATATGAAGCGTGATAGGGCCTGAGGGTAACTATCGGGAATATTAACTGGATTCGTGCGCCTCCATGGCAAGCCTACCTGAAAACGACCTGAAGGAAGACGATGAGCCGTCGATTCGATAATATCGATAGCGCGTTGATCCTCTTCGCTGTTTTTTAGTGGCAGTTTAGAAATGCCTAACGATTCAAGCTTGTATTGTTCACGCATCATGGCCTCTATGGAATCACATTCCACGTCGGTCAAATGGTTAATAAATTCTACTGGCTTAGTTTTGCTGGACATTAGACCGTGTAAAGACCAACCAAGAAGCGTACGCGTGGCAACTGGTTCGGAAGGCTTGCCACATTGCACCTCCCTAGCTATAGTTAAATGCCAGTCGCTAGCACCAATGAGGACCGTAGGGGTAGCATTATCTAGCGCTAGATGATCAACTAAACTAACTAAGTGTTTATATTTACACAGATCGTCTTTATATATAGTTTGTGGTCGCAACGAAAGGCCATGCATAGAGCGCGCATTTTCGATTAAATAATACTCACTCATATTTCTACCTCGAATATAGAACTTCGTGTAACCTACGCTAGTTTCTACGTGCATACCACCAACTCCATCTATACGTATCGGTTGTTTTTTCGTTTCTACAGTTCCGATTTTACTGGAGACGGCTGCATCTATCAGTGTCGCAGAGCTGCCGTCGTCAAGCAGGGCATAAGTTTCGTACTCGCAGTTCTCACCTCGCACAACTACCGGCAAGACTCTTAAAAGCGCACGAGAGCGTGTATGTAACTGTGATGTCCCTGAAATATTGCATAGAAAATCGGAGTTATTAGGGATTTTAAAGTTTGCGACAGTAGCCTCATCGCAGGTTGTACCATGCTTTTCAATTGAGTTAGAAGTAGAAACTTGCTCTCGATCAGTGACAGCTGAGAGGTTAATACAGTTGTTGGAAGTAGAGGGGCCATCTGACGTCGTTATTCGTGGAGTTTCACTATGCAAAAGTGAGTGATGGCGCCTATTACACTCATTTACACCGCAACGTTTTGCTTTACAATTATTCCATCTGTGTGCACCTCCCTTTAAACATCGAAAACAAACTCTAGCCTCACGCACCCAACGCCACCTGTCTTCGACATCGAGTAATTTAAAATCCTTACAAACAGTAATCGCATGTCTCTGCTTACAGTAAACACAGTCAAGACCCTTGGTAATACTGAACGATGACGATCTAGTACGACGAACCCATTGGAAACAAATACTGAGGCTGGCGGATTATTTTTGGCAGAGATGGCTGAGAGAGTACCTGCCCACACTCATTAGGAGACCGTCCAGTAACAAAACCACCCCTAACTTGAAGGAAGGTGACGTGGTTGTAGTCGCCGATCCGGTTTTGCCCAGAGGTATTTGGCCCCTTGGTCGTATTGTAAAAACTTACCCAGGGCAAGACCGGATTGTTCGAGTTGCTGAAGTCGCCACCAGGGGTGGTATTCTAAAAAGGCCAGCACGAAAATTAATATTAATTGAAGCCAACCAGTCAGTCGCCACGCCATAGTAGTGCTCTGCACCAGGGGTCAGGATGTTGGCGACTGGCTGGCTGGATGGAATACATAGGTATAAAAAGTGAAGTTGGAGGTAGTGTCAGTATTGTCAAGGCAACCGAGCGTGTTATCGGCTTAAGTATAAATTTGGGAAAAAAAATATATATACTTTGGAGACAATAGAGCTGGTTTCCTTTTAGTCCACTTCGTCGTCAGGTAACATTTTGATGATAGGGCCAAAATGTTACCTGACGACGAAGTGGACTAAAAGGAAACCAGCTCTATTGTCTCCAAAGTATATATATTTTTTCCCAAATTTATACATAAGCCGATAACACGCTCGGTTGCCTTGACAATACTGACCCTACATCCAACTTCACTTTTTATACCTATGTATTCCATCCAGCCAGCCAGTCGCCAACAGGTACAGTTTGCAAAACTTTATTTTATGTTCTAAATTGCTTCTTAAAAGGGCCTTACCTACTTAACACATCCATGTCAGGGTCACAGAAATACATGTGTACTAAATTTAAACTCAAACGATTAAGTATATTCGAAGCAAAATGGATGGTAACATTACAAGTGCAAATGAAGTTGATAGGTACAAGAATTGAGAAATTTCCTATGTTACTTTAAATACCAGTGGTAAGTGACGCCGAATGCCGAGACGAAGGTCACGGGTTACAATCCTACATTGAGCTTGAGCTTTCGGTGAAGGAAAACATCGTGAGGAAACCATAGCACGGTGGTAGGGTACTTTGTAGTACCCGCCTGGCTGGCTACCACCCTCAAGTTGAAAATCTGTCGCCAAGCACCTTTCGGTGTGTTCCGACAGCTGCATTTGAGAGCCAGTTCCCTTCTAGGCTTTGTGTGCTTACCATCATCGGCCACATCATCACTGACCACGGTGAGATTGTGGTCAAACACAGGCCTATAAATAGTAAAAAAAAAAAAAAAAAAAAAAAAAAAAATTGACGATCACTTTCCAAAAAGTAATTATGTTTGTAATTGTACGAAATTTGGAAATTTTGAGATAAATAAACTAAACTATCGCGATATATATATTGGACTGACTCACAGACAGAATTAACATGGATTCGGGCAGACCTTCGACGAATGTCCCGCGGCCCCGCCGGCAAAAGGCGAGAGAAGGAACACCCCAGGGTATTAGTCAGTAAGAGTCTGAAATAACCCGGCCACTCCCCCCGGAGTACGGCCGGGTATCCATGAGGATTTCCCTGGGTCACAAAAAAGAAAAAGAAGGTTCGCGGACTTTTAAACCATTTGTGGCACATCGGATGGCGGAAATTGAAGTAAATACTGATATAAATAATTGGCGTTAGGTTCTTTCCAAATTAAACGTAGCCGATGACGCCACCCGACGGACGCCGCCGGAATTTAATAACGAACATAGATGATTCAACGGTCCAACATTCCTGCGTGAGCCCGAGAGCGAATGGTCTGATGAGGTAGTGGTGAGTTCGCCGTCTAGCACCGGTGAGGAACGCACGACTACGACGATACATGGCTTGCGATCGCAGCTAAAATTTGCATTGCCAAAAATCGAGCGTTTCTCATCGCGGTTGCGTGGCGTGCAAATAAAGTGCCCACTAAAGAATTTGGCTATTTGAAATGGCTGATAATGATATTTATGTAACATTACCCGTGTCATGTATGATTTATGCTGTAGAACAGTGGTGGGCAAAGTACGGCCCGCGGGCCAACTCCGGCCCGCGAAACCATTTTATCCGGCCCGCCGCGGATACATCGAAATAGTTTGTATATGGCCCGCGATGATTATATTTTGAGGATTCACCCGTTATAAAGTAAAATATTTGAATACATA
The DNA here is from genome assembly GCA_963555595.1 of Tethea ocularis. Taxonomy (NCBI): domain Eukaryota; kingdom Metazoa; phylum Arthropoda; class Insecta; order Lepidoptera; family Drepanidae; genus Tethea; species Tethea ocularis. Next base: position 2,823,239 of record OY741985.1, on the reverse strand, counting down.
GAATGACATACATAGATAGATAGATGAATAAGTAAAAGAATCAGTTTGTCTAGCCGTGTAGTTCATGCATTGTATCGGGGGCGGGTCGCGTGGAGCGGAGAGGGTAGCGCAGTGAGAGGTGCGGGGCAGCGGCAGGCGGGACGCGCCCGCGCCGCGTGGGGACAGTCGCCTGCTGTCACCGAGCGAGTTGTACGTAAAGTTTTGCTTCTTTTCATAGGTAATTTTGTTTGTCTCGTATTATTGCTTGTTCGTGTAACGCACTGGGATAATGGCATGTAAAAAACGTAAAGTGGATACTGAGTGTCGACTGTTTAAAGAGGAATGGACTTTGAAATACTTCTTTACTGAATACAACAGTAAGCCAATTTGTCTTATATGTAATGAAGCGGTGGCGGTTTTTAAAGAATTTAACCTCGCACGCCATTTTAACACCAAGCATGCTAAAAGCAAATATGCTTCTATGAATGACGCAGAAAGAAAGTTGAATGTCGAAAACTTAAAAAAGAATGTATCTGGTCAACGGAATATGTTTGTAATGCAAAACACTGCTCAAAGGGCTTCTACACTGGCTGGGTATGTTGTGGCTTATAAAATTGGTAAAAATAACAAACCCTACTCGGAAGGAGAGTTTGTTAAAGACTGTATGGTGAGCACAAGTAATATTTTATGCCCCGAAAAAACAAAAGAGTTTGAGTCAGTCAGTTTATCGCGAAAAACAGTAACAACGCGAATTGATGCCATTGCGTCAAACTTGTCGCTTCAACTTAGGCAGCGTATAGAAAATTTTAAATATTATTCCGTGACGATGGATGAAAGTACGGATAAAAGTGACACTGCTCAATTATTGATCTTCATTAGAGGTGTTGATGACGAATTCAATATAACTGAAGAGCTAGCTTGCTTGCAATCACTGAAAGGCAAAACGACGGGCCAAATCATTTATAACCATTTTTCCGAAGGTCTCCAAAATATAAATGCACCAATATCAAAATTATGCAATATTACTACAGACGGAGCCCCAAATATGGTTGGAAAAAACGTGGGATTTATTGGTGTTTTTCAGAACGAGAATCCTAGCAATGATGTCGTATTTTTACATTGCATAATTCACCAGGATGTCCTTTGTAAAGCTGCAATAGATATTTCACATGTACTTGATGTGGTTATAAAACTTATTAATACGATTCGATCACGGGGCTTGGTGCACCGACAGTTCCAAGATTTTTTGCTTGAAATTGACGCAGATTACTCTGACCTTCTTTACCACACAAAAGTAAGATGGCTAAGTTGTGGGTACGCATTCGAGCGAGTCTGGAATTTAAAAGAAGAAATAAAATTGTTTCTTACGGAAAGAACTGAGAAATGGTCTGATTTCCAAATCATTGAAGACACAGATTGGCGTACCGATTTCGCATTTTTTACCGATTTGCTTGAACACTACAACAAATTAAATAAAAAATTGCAAGGCAAGAACCAATTTTTAGATGAGACTTGGAGTCATCTGAAATCGTTTAAAACTCAGCTTTTTCTGTTTTTTAACTGCATAGCGAAAAACGACTTGTCTCACTTTCCACGTTTGAATTCTATGGCACCAGTGAGTGAGAACAAACTGAAACATTTCAGTCAGCAGTTGCAGAAACTTCACGCACAATTTGAAACTAGGTTTCAAGATTACAAGAACATACAGTCATCGCTAGATGTTTTTTCGATGCCGTTTAACATAGACCCCGAGAACGTCTCTGCAGAGTTGCAATTGGAAATTATCGAAATGCAGTGTAGCACCCATTTAAAACAACTGTTCTTAAATTCAACAAAGCTAGATTTTTATAGAACTCTACCGAAAGATCAATACCCAAAGATCATTGCACACGCCCAGAAAATTATGGCGATGTTTGGGTCATCGTATGTGTGCGAACAGACATTTTCAACCATGAAATTGCGAAAAAACTCAATCAGAAACCGACTTACTGATGAACACCTTTTCTCGCTGCTGAAAGTCACTTCGTCGCAACTCGAACCTGCATTCGACGATATATTGGCAGAACAAAAACAGTTTCATATGTCTCACACACCTGGGCCTTCGAATAAATAAATAAATTAAACCATTTGATTTTTTTTTATTATGTTGTTATTTTAACCGTTAAAAAAAGGTTGAGAAATTTCAGAGGAGGGCCAGAGTTGTAGCAAAATTGCACTTTTATATAAAACCGTTAAATTTTAAAATTTTGCAGTTTTGCTGCAATTCTGGCCCGCCTCCGAAATTTCTCAAGCTTTCTGGCCCCCCACGAAAAAAGTTTGCCCACCACTGCTGTAGAACTATGGGTTAAGTTATCACAGTACGAGAGCTTCTCTACGGAACAGAAAAACATCGAAGCAGGAAAGGCGCCGGGAGCCCAGAGCCGTCTACGTCAACTCGCCGTACAGTTGGACGAGATGGGGACCACATTTACACACGGTTATATATAGTCCGTGTGCACCGCCTGCTGCACCACGGCGGTGTGGAGACCGTCGTCAACGAGGTGCGGCTGCGCTACTGGGTCGTGCGCCTGCGACCCACCGTGCGCACCGTGCTCTAACGGTACACCAGCCCAGCCCTGCCTCCTGCGGGGCGCCGCACAGTGGAACGAATGTATGGGAGAGGTTGGACATAGGCATTTCCGAAAAAAAAAAAGTCGAATTTTGAAAAACTAATAATGCCATCGTTTTTAATTATCAAATGCCTTCAAAACTTGTTTTGACAAATTTCTTTCTATCTCTCGTATTTCAGGAGTTATTCGATTAAATGAGAAATTTTACTATGAACAATGACTGTATCGATCTCTCTGCTGCCTGATTCCGGCCTTGTTTCAAGTTTTGGTCTTTACTATCATAATACGCATAGCAAAAGCTACACCTTCTGACTTATTGTTGATGTATTTTTTTACTGAATTGAGCTCTTTGCCTCCTGAATCTGGTGCTGATTTAAGTTGTGGTATTTACTATCATAATACACACACCAAGACCTGCATTTAGTGCTAACACACATGGTGCGCCAAACATGCACCTTCTGATATATAGGGTGATGTATGTTTTTACTGAGTCGAGCTCTTTGCCTCTTGAATGTGGTCCTGTTTTAAGTTGTGGTCTTTACTATTACAATACACATACCAAGAGCTGCATTTAGTGCGCCAAACATGCACCTTCTGATATACAGGGTGAATTTTTTAAGTGGGCGTGGTAGACCCAATCCTAAAGTATAGGGAATAGAGAAAAATGCTGAAAGGAGTCTCGGGGCCGATTTTGATAAAAACTAAAACTGTATACTTGGATTTTCAAAAATATTATTTGCCTTGCCGGGAATCGAACTCATTAATTTTGAAAAAAAAAAAACACTGCCTGTATTATTACTCCATATCATAGTGTTTGTGAGCGACAGACTCTAATTGTGAGCGACAGACTCTAATAGAATAATAAGATAGATTCTAATAAGAATATTGTAATAGATTCTAATAGGTATTGTTAGGATAAGTTATGATAAGCTATAATAAGTTACAGTAAGTTAGCATAATCAATAAACAATTTAGTATGGTAATAGTTTCATTTCCCTCATATGTGCCAATGGAAAGCAACGCATTACTTTAAGTATCATAGGTGCAATAAACAATTATCTGATACGTTGTTTTATTCAGACGCTTCCATTGGACACACAAGGAAGATTTGTTAATAGTAATATTATTGTAGCCAACCAGTCACTTACAAGGACGTGATTGGGTCATGTAAACAGCCTCTCTCATTGGGCGGTCAATTTTGCTGCGTAGAAAGGTCGAACCAATGGGAGGGGCTACATTAGATCGCACGATCTTATCAAGTTTAGTGTTTAGACAACTTATCAAAGAATCGAGCTAGAATCTAGATGTCTAATTATGTACACCAACTGTGCAAAATATAGGGTAATTAACTAGAACATAAGACATCTTTGTAATTATTAGCATTAAATTATTATAACACTTTTTGTAAGAAAAATTAATAAAGTCGAAAGGTGAAAGTGGGCTAGATATGACCTTGAATAATTATATAAAAATAATGTAAAATTGAGGCTCGCTACTAGTTTTGTCCAGTCATCTCCAGTAGTAACCAGTCACACGTACGAAAATTTGTAATCGCGTTTGTGTTAAGAATCGTCGTTCTTGCCCGCTGTAGCCTAATTACTGCAAGTACCTACCGCTGTTTCTTTGACATCCCGAGCTCTATCCTGTTGGCCGTTGGCTGAAAAGACTGGTCGATCCGAACCTATTGGTGAGGAGTACGCATTTTAAAGCGAGGCTCCGTGGATAGGTGTGCAGCACCCTCACGGCACATGACCGAATTGAAGTCTTATATGCTGTGTGCTGCACATTTTATGGTCCTTCGAGCCGGATCTGCCACAGTCTTGACCAGCGACCACCAGGAGTTGGAGTAGGGGTTCACGGACGGCGGTTTGGTGATTGTAGTGAATTAGAGAAAATCCGCGAAATGGTGCTAACGCGTTCGAAATCTGGTGAGACGGGTGTGGAGTCGCGCTCCAGGACCACGCTGACGTCGGGTAGTGAAGAGACGTCCTCTGGACAGTCGGCATCCGGGTCCCAGGGCACATCGGGAGTTTCGTCTGTCCCTATAAGGACTAACGAGCCCGTCACCCTCGGTAGTCATATGGACCCGGAACCGCCGCAGTCTCGACACGCTAAGGACAAGGTAGCCCCCGGGCCGCCCTCTGTCCCCCGAGATCCAGCTGGCAACCTGGGAGTGGCCACGGTACCACCCGAATCACTAGCGCCGCCGCCGGGAAATGCGTTACGTAGAACGCCCGTGCCGTCCGCCGCAGGCAAATCGCGTAAATCAAATAAACGTGACAAAGATCTAGCCCGAGCTCGTTTTGAGTTAGCCGCTGCTAAGCTAGCTATGCTCGAGGCCGCGAGTGACACGGAAGACGACAGTGTAAGTGATATAGTGTCAGTGCGTAGTAGAGTGGATGAGTGGGTGAGGGCATCCGACACGACATTGGTGGAGAGCGCTATGCCTCCGTATGAACCACCACCAGTACTACGCAGCATTCTGGCACAAGCGCCACACATCGAGGAAGCGACTCAGAAAGAGTTCGCCGCCGCGATCACAGGCCAAGCCGAGGAGGATCGACCAGTCAAAGTCACCTCCAACGCGCCAACGGCAGTAACCTTCACAGCTCCACCCATGTCCACAAGTCGTATGCCCTCGAAGAGCACGGCCGACATCACAGGAGCCCCCAAGGATCTGTCGGAGAAACCCCAGGAGAATGATAAGTACACTAAGTTTTCTCCCAGTAGGGACCCCCCAGTTAGGGAAATAGAGCCCCCATTTGATAATAGAAAGGTGGAACCCCAGGCGCGATCAGACATCGCCGAGCTCGCCGCTGCCATAGCGCAGATGGCGCGAGCCGGCAGTCCGTCGGGGAAACCACCCAAATACTTATCCGAATTACCTACCTTCGATGGTAGGTCATCTGAATGGTTGCAGTTCAAATCAATGTACATAGAAACGGCATCACACTTTACGACCTCCGAGAATAATGCCAGGCTGAGACGAGCCTTGAAAGGTCCAGCCAAGGAGGCCGTAGAATGCCTGTTTCTAGGTCCTTCAGACCCAGACAAAATAATGTCCCGTCTAGAAAATCGTTTTGGTAGACCTGAGGCATTGATAGTGGCTGAGATAGAAAAGTTAAAGCATATCGCGAAATTATCAGATAATCCACGCGATATCTGTACGTTCGCATCGAAAATAGCGAATGTAGTAGCCACTATAAATGCCCTAGGTAGCCCGCATTACTTATATAGTCCAGAGATTTGTGTAATAATAGAGGATAAATTGACACCTATCGTGCGTAGTAGATGGTACGATTACGAACTTACTACCTCGGAGTCAGAACCGGGTTTAATTAAATTAAGTCGCTTCCTTGATACCGAGGCAGATAGGAACGCTAGACCCCTCGTAGTTACGCTACGGCGGGAGCGAGTGAGCACGCACGCTCGGGGAAGAGCGAGAAAGCGCGCGCTTCAACAGAGCAAGTCGAATCGCTATGTCCGGTGTGTCAGGGAAAGAATCACAAGATAACAGAATGTATAAAGTACGTATCATCTACTATCAGCGATAGGTGGGAAATAGCTAAGAATAATAGATTATGTTTCCGTTGTCTGAAAAAACGTAGCTGGAAACATAAGTGCAGGGATATCGTGTGTGGCGTCGGTGAATGTGAAATGTACCATCACCGTCTATTACACTATGAACGTGTAGCAAATAATAATAGCCAAGCTACAGTAACAAACACCTGGGCGCCGCCACGACAATCCTGTGCATATTTGAAAATAGTACCCATATGTGTGTCCGGTCCCAAGGGAAGCTACGATACATACGCGCTTCTAGATGACGGTTCGACGGTCACCTTGTTAACCTCCGAAACGGCGCGAAAAATAGGCGCGGAGGGACCGGTGCAACCCTTTTATATCGAAGCGGTAGCCGGGGCGCGAGTGGACGTCGATACGTCCCAGCGTATAAAATTCCAAATTAGGGGTAGACACGCGGTGAACAATTATGACATCGTAGCTAGAACCATAGATACCTTAGATATTTCACCTCAAACTATAAATAGGGACATAATAAGGGACTGTAGTAATTTGGTAAAGATAAGCGACACGTTAATGTATGAACGCGGAGAACCTACCTTGTTATTAGGGCAGGATAATTGGGAGATGTTGATAGCCTCCGAAGTCCGTAGGGGTAGTAAAAATGAGCCCGTCGCGTCACACACCCCTTTAGGCTGGGTGTTGCATGGCGTTCGCTCCACCCCGTACCCGTGTAGCGCCACCATTGATAGGGTGAGCCATGCAGTGCTACGCTGCCGGGACGGGGAAAGCGAGCGCCTAGATGAATTGTTAGAGCAACACTTCAGTCTAGAGAATTTAGGAGTAGAACCTAAACGACCGCGCGCCGACCCCGAAATTAGGGCTTTAGAGATTTTAGAGAGGACCACCCGAGAGCTTCCCGAAGGCGGCAATGAAGTAGGTTTGCTATGGGCTCGTGATAATATCGATATACCCAATAATTACGATGCTACGTTAAAACGCTTACAAGGGGTAGAAAATAAATTGAATAAAAATAGTGAGTTACGCGTGTCATACAAAACACAAATAGATAGAATGTTAGAAGCTGGGTACGCTGAAGTGGCATCTAACCCCCCCACCGAGGGGAGGACTTGGTACCTACCCCATTTCGGGGTGACGCACCCAGCCAAGCCGGGCAAATTACGTATCGTACACGATGCCGCGGCACAGACGAATGGCGTATGTTTGAATGATTTGTTGTTAACCGGGCCCGACTTATTGAAATCACTCCCTGGAGTTTTGATGTCCTTCAGACAGAGACGGGTCGCGGTGACGGCAGACATCAAAGATATGTTCTTGAGAGTCAAAGTGCGTCCGGAGGATCGCGACGCGTTAAGATTTCCATGGCGGGAGCACGAAAGAGACGTACCGACGGAACTGAGAATGTCGTCCGTATTATTTGGAGCTACGTCGAGTCCCTGCACCGCCATATATGTTAAGAATCTCAACGCAGAACGACATAAGGACGAATATCCGGACGCACATAGGTCTATAGTACACCACCACTATATGGACGACTATCTTCAGAGTTTCGATTCAATTGAAGAGGCCAATCAAACCGCGAAACAGGTAGTGACGGTTCACGAACGCGCGAATTTCGAACTACAAAGATGGACCACGAACGAGCCGTCCGTCTTAGAGGGTATAGTAGAGGGCGTGATACCAACCGCGAACGTCCCGCTCAGTGATAGCAAAACAGAGAAAATCTTAGGTCTCATGTGGAACCCTACTAGGGACACTTTAGGTTATAATTTAAATTTCAACAAAGTAGACCGCCCGCTACTCACTGGGGAACGCATTCCCACCAAACGCGAATTATTACGTGCCGCCATGTCCCTATACGATCCGCTCGGTCTCGTATCGCCGGTTACAGTACAAGCCAAACACATATTACAGATCGCGTGGCGTCGCGGGGTCGGATGGGATGAAACTCTGCCCATAGATCTAGAGAAAGAATGGTGGGAATGGCTATCGTCCTTAAGATACCTAGGTAGTCTAGAAATACCACGTTGCTATCCGGGGTATGCCGACGCCGCGAACGTAGAATTGCATGTTTTCGTTGATGCCAGCGAAATGGCGTGCGCGGCGGCGGTATACTTTCGATCCGCGGATAATAGTGAATACAATATCGCCTTAGCCGCAGCTAAGAGCAAAGTCGCACCCGTGAAAACTATTTCTATTCCGCGGTTAGAGTTGCAAGCCGCCGTGTTAGGTACTAGACTAGCTCGCACGGTGGCTGAATCTCACGATAGAGAGATATCGCGATGTATATATTGGACTGACTCACAGACAGTATTAACATGGATTCGGGCAGGTTCACGGACCTTTAAACCATTTGTGGCACATCGGGTGGCGGAAATCGAAGAGAATACCGATATAAATAATTGGCGTTGGGTTCCTTCCAAATTAAATGTAGCCGATGACGCCACCCGACGGACGCCGCCGGAATTCAATGACAAACACAGATGGTTCAACGGTCCAACGTTCCTGCGCGAACCCGAGAGCGAATGGCCTAGTGAGGTAGTGGTGAGTTCGTCGACTAGCACCGGTGAGGAACGCACGACTACGACAATAGATGGCGTGCGATCGCAGCTAAGGCAAGCATTGCCAAATATCGAGCGTTTCTCATCGTGGTTACGGTTGATCCGCGCCACCGCCCGCGTCCTACATTTCATACAGCTATGTAGGCGAAAAGTTGTAGCTGCTGTCCGCAAGAGGGCGCAAAAAAATAATGAGTCAGACCCACAGTGGCGTACAAATAAAGTGCCCACTAAAGAATTTGATTATTTAAAATGGCGTCCCGCAGCATTTGATAATGATAATTATGTAACATTACCTGTGTCATGTATGATTTAAGCTGTAGAATTATGGGTTAAGCTAGCACAGTACGAGAGCTTCTCCACGGAACAAAAGAACATAGAAGCAGGAAAGGCGCCGGGAGCCCAGAGCCGTCTACATCAACTCGCCGTACAGCTGGACGAGCGCGGCGTCCTCCGCCTCAAATCGCGGCGGCCGATATTACGGCTGCCCAGCGCGCGCCCGCCGTCCTAGATGGGGACCACATTTACACACGGTTATACATAGACCGTGTGCACCGCCTGCTACACCACGGCGGTGTAGAGACCGTCGTCAACGAGGTGCGGCAGCGCTACTGGGTCGTGCGCCTGCGACCCACCGTACGCACCGTACTCAAACGGTGCCAGCCCTGCCGCCTGCGGCGCGCCGCGCCGACCGAGCCGCCTGCCGGCGACCATCCCGCCGGGCGTCTCGCACACCATCAACGCCCCTTCTCATATGTGGGGGGCCTTGACTATTTCGGCCCGCTCACAGTGACTGTGGGCCGTCAGCGTCACAAGCGCTATGTGGCGCTATTTACCTGCCTCACCACGAGGGCAGTGCATCTGGAGGTAGCTGCCTCGCTGACCACCGACTCTGCTGTGCTCGCCCTGCGCCGTATGATGGCGCGTCGGGGCGCGCCCTCCGAAATATGGAGCGACAACGGCACCAACCTACGAGGTGCCGACGCCGAGTTACGCCGGGCGGCCCTGGATGCCGCCGCCACCGAAGCCGCTGTGCACGCCATACCATGGCGATTCATTCCCCCCAGTGCGCCATTTATGGGCGGCGCCTGGGAACGCTTCGTGCGCTCTGTAAAGACAGCGCTCGCCACAACACTACGTGAACGGCATCCATCTGACGAAGTTTTATATACTTTATTGTGTGAAGTGGAACACACGGTGAATTCGCGTCCTCTCTCACATGTTTCGGTGTCCCCTGACGATCCCGAAGCCCTCACGCCCAACCACTTTATCTTGGGCGGGGCGTCTAAAGTGCCCCTGCCAGGCGCCTTCACCGAAGGAGACATCTGCGGTCGCTCTCAATGGCGAGCGGCGCAGGCGTTAGCCAACGCCTTTTGGTCGCGTTGGATACGCGAAGTGCTGCCCCTGCTGCAACACCGGCGGGAGCCGCGAGGTCGTGGCGAGGAACTACGAGTCGGCGACATCGTTATCATCGCCGACAACAACCTACCCCGCAACGTTTGGCCGCGCGGGCGGGTAATCAAAGTGTTTCCCGGTCAGGACGGGATAGTGCGGTGTGCGGACATAGACACACGTACGGGTGTGTTAAGACGGCCCACGAAGAAGATAGTGGTCCTCCCCACAGACTCGATCCCGCTCACAACGTAGTTGAGTACAGCGAGCTGTACGGCGGGAGAAATGTGAGCGACAGACTCTAATTGTGAGCGACAGACTCTAATAGAATAATAAGATAGATTCTAATAAGAATATTGTAATAGATTCTAATAGGTATTGTTAGGATAAGTTATGATAAGCTATAATAAGTTACAGTAAGTTAGCATAATCAATAAACAATTTAGTATGGTAATAGTTTCATTTCCCTCATATGTGCCAATGGAAAGCAACGCATTACTTTAAGTATCATAGGTGCAATAAACAATTATCTGATACGTTGTTTTATTCAGACGCTTCCATTGGACACACAAGGAAGATTTGTTAATAGTAATATTATTGTAGCCAACCAGTCACTTACAAGGACGTGATTGGGTCATGTAAACAGCCTCTCTCATTGGGCGGTCAATTTTGCTGCGTAGAAAGGTCGAACCAATGGGAGGGGCTACATTAGATCGCACGATCTTATCAAGTTTAGTGTTTAGACAACTTATCAAAGAATCGAGCTAGAATCTAGATGTCTAATTATGTACACCAACTGTGCAAAATATAGGGTAATTAACTAGAACATAAGACATCTTTGTAATTATTAGCATTAAATTATTATAACACTTTTTGTAAGAAAAATTAATAAAGTCGAAAGGTGAAAGTGGGCTAGATATGACCTTGAATAATTATATAAAAATAATGTAAAATTTAGGCTCGCTACTAGTTTTGTCCAGTCGTCTCCAGTAGTAACCAGTCACACGTACGAAAATTTGTAATCGCGTTTGTGTTAAGAATCGTCGTTCTTGCCCGCTGTAGCCTAATTACTGCAAGTACCTACCGCTGTTTCTTTGACATCCCGAGCTCTATCCTGTTGGCCGTTGGCTGAAAAGACTGTGGTCGATCCGAACCTATTGGTGAGGAGTACGCATTTTAAAGCGAGGCTCCGTGGATAGGTGTGCAGCACCCTCACGGCACATGACCGAATTGAAGTCTTATATGCTGTGTGCTGCACAGTGTTTCTTATAATGATCAATTTCTGGGAAGTAATGTTATATGGCAAAATAAAGGAAAGGTCAATTTTTTAAGAAAATACTGTTTACTTAATACATTATTCAAAATGACACCAATTATTTAAAATACATAAACTTATGATGAAGAACGCACTAAATCTTTGAGGTGTCGAGTCCGCTTGTGTATTGAAAACAATACCCCGTAACGTTTGGCCACACGGGCGGGTCATCAATGTGTTCCCCGGTCCGGACGGGGTAGTGCGGTGTGCGGACATAGACACACGTACGGGTGTGCTAAGACGGCCCACAAAGAAAATAGTGTTCCTCCCCACAGACTCGATCCCGCTCACGACGTAGCTAAGTACAGTAAGCTGTACGGCGGGAGAAATGTGAGCGACAGTTTCTGAATAAGACTCTTAATAGGATTAATGAGAGAAATAGATTCTAATAAGAATAATGTGATAGGTTCTAATACTGTTATGAAAAGTTATATTAAGTTAACATTAAGTTAGTATAATTAATAAACACTTTTGGAATGGTAATAGTTTGATTTCCCTCTTATGTGCCAATGGAAAGCAACACATTAATTTAAGTGTCATAGGTGAAATAAAGAGATATCTGATACGTTGTTTTATTTAAACGCTTCCATTGGTCACACGTGAACGTTTTGATCAAAGTTATATCGTTATAACCAACCAGTTCCTTATAAGGATATGATTTGGTCGTGTAAGTGGCTTCTGTCATTGGGCGGTCAATTTTGCTGCGTTTCAAGGCTGACCCAATGGGAGGGGCTACATTAAATTGCACGACCTTATCAACTTTAGTGTTTAGGTAACTTATAAGCAAATTAAGCTAGAATCTAGATGTCTAACTATACATGGTAACTGTGCAAAATATAGGGTAATTTATTAGTATATAAGACATCTTTGTAATTGTTAGAGTTAATTATTTATAACACTCAAGATCAAACAGAGATAGCATTAGGTATGGAACGTCAAAAAACATGTGATGCACGCCTAGCGAAATAAAAGAAGTTATCAGGCCACCAACAAAAAGAAAGGTCACCAGCGCAGTTATGTCGGTATTGAATTGATCCAGGGAAAAAGATTGATTCAACAATTATGGCGAGCCGGCACAGATTGGGACGTCCGCATATCAGACACTCTCAACGAGAACTGGTCGAATTGGTTGCGAAGCCTAGAAAAAGAAATACCAGCAAACATCACGCGAAGATATTTTTGGTCAGATTCGCGCACAGTACCAGCATGGATAAAATCGGACCCCCGCACTTTCAAACTGTTCGTGGCACACAGGTTAGCAGAAATAGAGGAGTCTACCAAACCAACAGAATGGCGATGGATACCCATACATGAAAACGTGACTCTACCAGGTCACCCCCTCGCGATTTCACTATCCATCCACCATCGTTGGTTCAGCGGATGTTGTCCGCGTAAGGGTGTTATAGCCACCTCTGGCTAACACCTTCATGTCCTTTCAAAAAAAAAAAAAAAAAAAAAAAAAGGTTCAGCGGTCCAGCATTTCTACACAGCGATCCTAGACAATGGCCGGAAGACAAAAGTGAACGATCGATACCCGACACGGGTGAAGAAAAATTAAGGGTTCCGTACACGTTTAACTAAGTTCCATAAATATTTTTAAATTTGACCTAAATTTGTTCATGGTAACTATAAAAAGTTTTTTTTCTTTGTAAATCTGGTTTTCTAAAAATGAAACCTAGCTAGATCGATTTATCGTCCCTGAAACCCCCTGTATACCAAATTTCTAGAAATTAATGATGACTGTAGCTCCTTTGTACAAGTTTTCGTGCCATAAAACTATCACAGACCTCGTAAATACTTATGAAGAAAAAAAACCCATGTCATACAAAAATTACGGTTACTTAAAAACGTTCCCCTTACAATCGATGAATAGAAAGATTTGCAGTTAAGGTGTTTTTTAGGCCAAATTTTTAGGCCACATTTCATAGAAAATTTTGCAACGAAGTCAATTAACATTGCATGTGAACCACTTCACGAAAATCATACAGGAGTGAGGAGAGTATTTGTCGGAAATGATTATTAAAATTTGTGATAACATGGCAACAAAATAGCTTTGACTAAAAGAAAACAAGAACCTGTTTAGACTTGGATGATTTTGAAATCTAGCGACTCAATTTTGAAAATAAACTTTTTTGTAGTCGCAATTTGTAAATGAGTGAAAGTGAGGGCGAAGAAAAGTCTGGTGTTTCGACGCCAAAGAAGAAACGTGTCGTGAGATATAAAACTGAAGGAAAAAATAGACAACAAAAATACAGAGCCAAATGCAGAGTGATCCAAAATTTTGAAAGTGGGATTTTCAAGATAATTTCAAAGTATGATGCTAAGTTTATCCTGGTATTATAATATCAAAGTGCACTTGCCATTCCGCACATTTATGTGCTATCTTAAGCTGTGACGACGCAGAGGAAGCCGGGAAAATGGTGGAAGAAACCAGAGCAGTACACGCAGCTGCCGGGTTCACACTACGGGGATGGAACAAGGAGTATGCTACGCGACGTACCCCCAGAGCTACATGCGACAGCGCCTACGCAACTGAGGGGAGAACAGCCCGAAAACAAAATACTTGGGCTCTTCTGGAACGCAGAGCAAGATGAGCTGGGGTTCAACACTTCAATGAACCGAGTCCCGGCAGAAGTACGCGCACGAACGCGCGCCCCTACAAAGAGAGAAGTACTCAGCGCGGTCATGTCCATATATGATCTGCTTGGCCTGCTGAGTCACTACACAATACGAGCAAAGATTATACTGCAGAGTCTGTGGCGTCTGCGAACTACATGGGACGGGCCGATACCGACGGAAGAGACCGACGCCTTATCAATAAAGAAAGAAAGCTGGATAAGGACGAAGACCCCAAAAAGAAATACGAAGAACAGATAAGAAGCCTCATCGAAAGCGGATACGCAGAAGAGGCACCTCGCGACCCATCAAGCAAAAATGGTACCTTCCTCACTTCGCAGTTACCCATTCGACAAAGAAGAAATGGGTGGTGTTAGATGCTGCCGCTAAATACAACGGAAAGAGTCATAAACGACACGCTCCTGCCGGGTCCGGACATGTTACTTTCCCTTTTTACGGTCCTTGCTTTGCCATCAAAGAAATGTTTCTGCGAATAAAAATAAGGCCAGAAGATCGTGACTGCTTAAGGTTTTTATCGAGGTGATCGACGCACCAGAGCACCAAAGGAATACATAATGTCTTCGGTCATCTTCGGCGCAGTTTGTTCTCCAAGCTTCGCGATCTACGTCATGAACAATAGAACACATACAACGCAAGGGAATTCGAGGAAAAGTATCCAGAAGCAGTAGAAGCCATAAGCAAGAATAACTACGTGGATGATTATCTCCAAAGCTTCGCATCCGAGAATGAGACCAAGAAGATAGCCAAAGATGTGAACACAGTACAGGGGAGAGCCGGCTTCCACTTAAGGGGATGGAGTAGCAACAGCGCGGGGGTCCTTGAAGAGGTCGGGGAGCAAAGAACCCATAGAACTCACGATGGTTGGTGAACGAAGACAACTGGCTTTCAACGTGGGATTCCGTAAAACATCAGAAGAATTAATCAGCGGCAAGAGAACACCCAGGAAGAGAGAAGTGACAAGCGCGGTAATGTCAACCTTCGATCCGATGAGATTCGTCATACCAACCCTCATTCAAGGGAAGAAGCTCATCCAGGCATCTGGCGTATGAAGATTGGTTGGGATGAAGAAATCCAAAAAGAGCAGAACGTCGACTTGGTTGGCATGACATGCATATCGCCAAGTCAGAAGGAAGGACAACTACATATGTTTAGCGATACAAGTCAAGAAGCCTACGCTGCAACAGTGTATTGGAGAACCGTCGATCCCGATGGAAGATTACATTTATCGCTGATCGCCGGAAAAGCAAGAGTGGCACCGACGAAACCAATCTCGATACCACGACTGGAACTGCAAGCGGCTTTATTGGGATGCAGATTAACCTCTACAATCCAGAAGGAGATCGGTCTACAAGTCAAAAGAAGATAATTCTGGACCCACTCTGGATAAAGGCTGACCAAAGAAAGAACAAGACATTTGTGGCACACCAACTTGCAGAAATCGAAGAGCTTACGAGACCTCAAGACTGGAAATGGATTACGACTAAAGAAAATCCTGCCGACGACGCCTCGCGGGGAGTACTTAAAGAGTTCGACCACACTGCAAGATGGTTCAATGGTCCTGACTTCCTACGAAGACGTGAAGAAGACTGGCCAACAAAGAGATTCGATTCTGAAGAAACAGACACTGGCGAAGAGAAGAAGATTCAAACGGTAGCCACAGCGAGATCCTCCGAAGAAGAAGCGCCAAATCCAGAGAGGTTCACAAGTTGGCTGTGCCTTCTATGAACCATGGCACGCGTCTTCCATTACATCGATCTTCTGAAGAAAAGAGTCAAAGGCAAGAAACAAGTCAACGTCGCGCGCAAGAAAGAAGAAGCTTGGAAACCACAGAGGCGTCCTCACAAGAAACGACCAAAGGAATCAAAAGAAGTTTCATCCCATTGGAAGATGCTGAAGAAGTTTTAATAATGAGAAGCCAGAAAGGAAGCTTCGCCAAGAAAAAGTCGCTGGAGAACTCAAGCCGACTGAAAAGGATCGACGTCTACTTAAATCACCAGGGTATCATCAAGCTCAGAAGTCGAACACGAAAAATGGATCCAAAGGAAAGAAGAACGAACCCGGTGGTATTAGATAGGATGGGAAGATCGCCCGGTTCCTCATTAAACATTATCACAAGAAGTTTCTCCACGCAAGCACGGTAACAGTGATGAATGAAATCCGGCAGAAGTATTGGATTCTGGGTCTACGAGCGACGATAAAGAAGATAATACAAGAAGTACAGTTTTCATGCTAAGATAATGCTATAAAATAACTTTTTTTCATTAAAGTAAAAGTATTTGGACATGTCTGGCCACTCATAATGTTTTTTGGGTTTTAATACTTCAATTACTGTCAGTCAACTTGTCAAACAAACTAATAAAGAAAAAAATAATATAAGTGGCCAGGACTAAACTATTACGAATCAATAAGTATCAATTATACTTTATTCTATAAATATACAATATTTACAATTATTTACAACAAATATACAAACTATATATAAAAAATTTCCTCGAGGCGGCCGCTGCTGCCAATCAACGGCAAAGTTCCCAGAAGGCTGGCAGCGTTCCCTCTTTGTATGGCCAAGCTAACGCGTTGGCGGAAAAAGCTCCCCGCCCGCCGGTCCCCTGTGACCTCAATTAATTTTGAAGATAATGTTCGAGAAATTAAAATTAATTATCAATTTAATTTTAGATGCAAATTTACTTTGTGGTCGCGTATGCGGTAGAGATCTCAACTTAGGAGTTTTTCCCCACACGGATTTGGGCGCCATGATTGTTTGTTTGTTTATTTTATTGATTTTTTGCATAAATATTTTATTTTGGCCAAAAATGACAGAAAAATAGCAGTGATACTAAGGTGAAATAACCTTGGATCTGAAATTGTGGAGGCGGCAATAGAAATGGCGAATAATCGATACCCGTAAGTCATGAAATCCTAGGACAAAATATTATCGATTTTTTACCTTTAAATTACATTATTAGATGAGTTTAGATAAAGTACTGTATAATACTGCACATAATTAGGTATTAAAAACTCGTGTGATACTATTAAGAACTTAAACTCACACTCGTATTTTAATAACCCCTATTATGCAACAGTATCATAAAGTAGGTACTACGAGTATTAATCCTTCATTCATATTGTTGCGGAAATGTAATAAACAAATATAGGATAGGTACTTATGTAAATGTATTGTAGAATTAGTATGTAAATCGTTGATTTATTTCTACCTTTAACGTGATTATGTTCCTTTAATTAATTGTTTATTGTAAGAATTTAATATAGAAAGTACCTATGTTAAACTTAAATTAGCATATAGGTATATCGAAATGTAAAACTAACAAAGACATGACTCTTGACCAAAATTCCTATACGGTATGAGCAGGATGGGCACCTGTATAAAAAAAGTAATCATGAGAGAAAGCCCTATAAGCTAGAATAGCACAGGTGGAAACTGTAGACACAGACAGACAGACAGACGCACGAGTGACCTTATGAGGGTTCCGTTTTTTTTTTCGGAACCCTAAAAACAACTGTGACTTGTTTAGACGTCATATTTAGCTCGAACTGCTACCATACCGATTGCGAGACTTAAAATTTACAATAAGTAATTGCATTTTGTTGTAAAATTACTCCACTGGAACGCCTCCTCGCTCAAAGGGAAGATCCAACTCCTACGAGTCTTCGTCTCCGAGTATCGCCCTTACGTGGTGTTAATATCGGAGACAATGCTGCACGACAAGATCTCCGGGTACTGTGTGTACCGCCAGGACGAATCCCAAGACTCCCAGGCATACCGGGGGCTGGCAGTCCTAATAAGGAGGCGGATTACGCACCAGCTGCTTTCCCCCGTAGGCTTGCAGTCAATTTCGGCTCAACACCGATCAGAGTCTACGCAATCTACCGGCCCCCGGGGTGGCGTCTGTACCTAGGAGACATCCACACGGGGTGGAACTCATCAAGAATTTGCACGCACGGCCGCCTCCATTTCGACGACGCTGAAAATAATAGCTACTGTGTCGAGGGGCCGGAAACCTCCACGCACTATCCGAGGGCTCAATAATACAGCCCGGACGTACTCGACATAGTAGTACACAAACAGAAGCTCGACTGCCAGCTTACCCAAGAAGTTATGACAGATGATATGGAATCGGATCATCTACCCGTACTGGTGGTCCTGGCGGGTCGCCCGGAGGGATCCCGATATTGACACCACGTCGCTCTACGGACTGGGTGGAATTTTCAAGAGCTCTGCAGAGCAAGAAGATGCCTACATTCCCACACAACTCGCCGGCAGACATTGATAGGCTGACCTCCGAGTTCACGGGTATCGTACCAGAAGCGATCGAAGAAGCCACTAAGACCTCCCCAGCGCGAGCGAACCGCAACCCCGTCCCGCCACGAGTCATGCGGATGCTGGAGGAGAAAAGAAAACTAAGAAAACAATGGCAACGAGTACCATGCCCGGACCTTAAGGTCCAGCTCAATGCTCTGTCGAACAAAGTGAAGAAAGAAGAAGTAGCAGCAGCAGCAACCCAGAGTTGGGACGAATTCATCCAGTCCGTGGACGAAGAAGGCTGGACGGGCGTGCACCGCCTTTGCAGACTCCTAGCGAAGAAAGAAGGGCCGCCGAGACCCCTAACACACGAAGATGGTACCCCGAGATACCGTGCCGCAGACCGTGCGAATATTCGCCGAATGCCTAGAGCGTCAATTTCGGCCGAACCCGGCTGTGGACGAAGATCACGTTGCTGCAGTTGAGCAACACATTCCTGAGTACTTCGCGCCGCCGATAGCTCACGAGGAAGAACCGGTGGTCTTGTCTCCCGAGCAGGTTCGGAGAACCCTGCTCGACACAAGAAGGAAAAAGGCCCCGGGCGAGGACAGGATAACGAACATGGCGCTGCGTCACTTCCCGCCGCGCGCTATAGCGGTGGTGACGCGCCTGTTCAATGGTTTCCTGCGCCTGGGGCACTTCCCCACCCCTTGGAAAACGGGCAGGGTAATCATGCTTCTAAAGCCCAGGAAGAACTCCGCGAAACCGGAGAGCTATCGGCCGATAACATTGCTGCCCACAACTTCGAAGGTGTTCGAGAAGCTCCTGCTGCGACACCTCACGCCACATATCCAGCCCAGGAGTGAACAGTTCGGGCTCCGAGCCGAACACTCTACAACCCAGCAGCTGACAAGAGTACTGCACCATCTCACCGTTGCCCTGAACAAGAAGGATGTCGCCGTCACAGTATTCTTGGACATGGAAAAGGCATTCGACCGGGTATGGCACGCCGGTCTGCTCTACAAAATCGCGCAATCGCCCGCTCCGCGACGCGTGGTTCGAGTCCTTGCATCATTCCTACAAGATCGCCGTCAGAGACGCAGTGTCCGACGTACGACGCATTGAAGCGGGAGTACCGCAGGGGAGCTGTCTTTCCCCTGTGTGTTATGCGAGGTTCACCGACGACATTCCGGTCGTCGAAGGTACGCAGCTGGCCCTATATGCCAATGACGCGGCATACAGAAAATGCAGAAAGCATTGGACGCCCTGCCAGAATGGCTCGCGACTTGAAGGTTGTCGGTTTTATAGTGGATGTACCGAAAGATGGGTTTGGAAATACTAATGACGGTCACACAAGTATAAGATTTTTTTCCGTTCCTGAATTAGCTGCGGAAATAACTTGATTAAAATTTTATTTAAAGACATCCTTGAAGTCATATCAAGTGGTCACAAAGTCCATTTGGACAAGCTTGCAGATTATTGCATGGTCACAGCAAAACTTTATATAAGTTTGTATCCGTGGCATCCTATGACACCTACGATGCACAATATCCTGGTGCATGGTGCTATTGTCATAGAAAAGGCAATGTTGCCAATTGGGTTACTCTTAGAAGAAGCCCCGGAGGCACGGAATAAACATTTTCGGCAATAAGAATTGCAATTACTAGTGTTCACGACTTACCTAAGTAAATTTAAAAGTTAAATGTTTGCTCGTTGTCTTCAGCGCCATACTCACACATCTGCCGCAGGGGCAATCTAGTGTGTAGGAGTGGGGATGACCCTTAATTGCATCCTTAATTGTGATGAAACAAACAGTACATAATTGAGAAATTTAATATTTCAGGTTTCACAGAGTTTGGAATTGGATGAACCATCTGGTAGTCAATCACTCAACCTAAAACGTCCAAGTAAGCTAGACAAAACAGAAGAAGAACCTGCCCCAAGAGAACCGCGATTAAACTTACATAAAAAATAAATCGGATAAATGCGAGTTAAACTCGCGTGAAGAGGGTTCCGTACATGTTTAACTAAGTTCGTAACAGATTATATATATATCCATGAATTGCAGGTTTAAAGGTATTAGATAGACTTCTCATAGGTTGTAATCTTTAGATAAAGAACTATTATCTGATTTTTTTTCAAAATGTTAGGCCCAGTAGTTTCGGAAATAAGGGGGGGGGGGGGGGGGGAATGGTCAATTTTCGCCAATTTTTCTCCTATTTTCTTAAATAACTTCAAAACTATTTATATTAAAATTCTAAAAAAAATATATTTGACATCCTGATAAAAAGCCCTTTCATTTGATATGTTACACAATATTCTGTAACTTTTTGCAAAAGTTTTTTTTTTAATTTTCTAATTTACCCCCCAAAATTAGCCCCCATGTTTGAAATACATTTATTTACGTAACACGTTCATATTTGGGTCATCGACTTACATATGTGTACCAACTTTCAACTCAATCCAGTCCAATATTTTCGGACAGACAGACAGACAGACGCACGAGTGATCCTATAAGGGTTCCGTTTTTTTTTTTTCGGAACCCTAACAAGAGAAACTATTTGATACTGCTCAAAAACTTCTTACCACTACAGATGAATGGGAAGTCATAGGAATGGGCTATGGTATTCAATCGAAAAATTTAAGTAAACACCAGCAAGTTGTTGCAAAAAAATTAATATCTGAAGTAATTTTCTATGAGCAACTTGGAAAACTAACAGAAGAATCGTCAATCACTTTGAAAAACCAATATCATAATTCGTACATTCATTCAGTACCTATTAATACTCTTACACCATCCCCACAATACCAATCCTACGTGTCTGCTCCTACTCCATCCCCACAACATCAATCCTACGCATCTGCTCCTACTCCATCCCCACAACATCAAGACTATGCATCTGTTCCTACTCCTACACAATCCTCACAACTTTCTGAGGTTCAATATGATGATATTACCATTGATTTCCCTAACACTACTTTTAGTAATAATAATAATAATTTTGTGGAAGGTAGTTTCAGTAAAGTTAAAGATTTTCTTATATTTCAACACAAAAAGTAATTAAAATGATAATGTCCAATCCTTTAAAATTCTCACAATTAATTAAATATTTGGAAACTGGGTACCTATACCTAGTTACCGTATTAATAAAAAATATTTCACCGACTGTGATTGTTTTTTTGTGGTTGAATCTTGGTTGAGTACAAGAAAAAACAGTTTATCTAGAATTCCGGGAATAAAATAACCTTTACCTTTGTAAATTGCCCAACAAGTCTCAGGAATAATTGTTGACATCAATTGTGGTGATATGATACAACTAAATTTCAAATCCTCGTAGGTTTGTCTTGTCCACTGGCCAAAAACCGAAGCGTAGCAATTAATCGTTCTCTAGCGCTTACGGCATTCCGCATCAATGTATTTTTTTTTCTATAAATGGTGCCACCATTGCAAGAAGCTCTTCAAAAGAGTCAAAATCCATCCTTAAAAAGTTATTGAAGTCATCTACTTCCAGTTCTTCTCTCTAATATATATATCTATCTATAATATAAATGTGGCATAACTCACTTCTTTTCTGTAGCCATTTCTTCACCCAGTATCACCTTTTCCTTTTTTTTTGAGGTAGCACACAGAAAGCGCCAAGGCTACTCCAATCTTTTGATTGGTCGATAATACGGGTGCCATTCTCAATACGTGTGCTCAACTCAGCTTACTCTGGAACACTGCACGGCAGGCAAGTATGTAGAGATACTCCCGATATCGCCACAACCGCCATGCACCCTAGATTGCCCCTGCGGCAGGTGTGTGAGTAGCGCCCTTTAGTAATTTTGCATTTTTTACACTAATTGTTTCCATTTTGAACATTAATAAAATCGGAAGAATCTCATTCAAATTTCTTTTTTTTTGTCTGCGATTACATTTTATTTGAAACCAGCGTTGCCAGACGTCACGAAAATTAAATGTCCCGCGCGGGATAGGCTCAGTCCCGCTTTTCGGGGATAACTCGACCGTGCGTGCCACCACCGCACAGAAATAGCACCAGTTTTTTCAACAGTTTCCAAAAAAGGATACCTGGACTAATACTAGTGTCTTTCATATTAAGTATCCCAACAAAAAACAGATTAATTTAAAATGGTTGGATGCCAGAAATAAATGCTTCGTAAATTTTATGAAAGCAGAATTACTCATCCAGTTTAATCGACACCTATCCTGTGTAGAGTTCTTCATCTTTAAAGAAAACTTTATAAGAATTTAAATCTCCACAGAAATATCATGAATTCATGAATGAAAAAGTAATTCTTATAAATAATTATTCTCATAATGTAAGTTACAATTTGTAACACTCACTCCTCAGTAGTCCTCAGACTATTGTTTGAAACGCCACATTTTTCTAATGAATAAAACTTTTTTGATTATGATTTCTGTTTCTTTTTTTCAGAAGACTCAACTATTTAACGATTGGTTAAATCTGATTTAAAATATCATATTTTTATTAAAATACATTATTTTCCCGCGGCACTTGGATATTTGGTGATAAGAGGTCGCAATAATGCTCCAGAAGTACTTTCTGGAGCATTATTCAGTTCAGATAAAGAATGGAATACGATTTTTCTAAAGTTAGGTTATATTATTGGCAAACACGGAAAAATTTATACATGTAAGAAATACGAAGAGTGGCTGCAAGATGCAATTCAGTGGCCAGAATTTCCAACAAAACAAACCGAAAATGTTGACTCTTCAACAGAAAACGTAAGGGAGGGTATCGAGCACATGATTTCCTCGACTAAATCAGATGCTTCAACCTCTGCAAATCCTATTCCTCGCAAAAGCTTTGAGGATCTTGGTAAGCGGCGAAAAAGCAACGCGTGCAAGCGACGCACTGAAGATGATTTTGGATGCAGTGCAGCAGCGCTGAATTCATGTTTTCGGCTGAAAGCGTTTAGAAAAGCAGTAGAAATCGACACAGCTGATGTAAAATGAAATATATAATGGAAAATCCAGAAGAAACTTTGAAAGCATTGGCTCTGTATGTCTCGATGAATTTATGAAAATGGCGCTACAAAATACTACGAGATTTTAACAATGAAGAAGGAGTTTTAAAATACCCTAGTTACTATATGCTGGTTAAAGAAAAAGTGTTACTATATGCTGGTTAAAGAAAAAGTTAAGTGTTATCCAGGCAATGAAGATTTGATGAGAGGAAAAGAAGGATCCAAGAGGCTGTAAGAAAAGTAACGTCCTACTTCTAGATGTTGTGAAACAAGGCAGTGGATCTACCAACAATGGCAACTTGGCAAGGCGATTTTTTTAAAACTACGCTGAAATTGCTGAGCTTACGGGAATAGACGCTGAGCTATTGAGAAAAACCTGTGTGATCTTGCAGTGTATTTCATCAGGGCGCAAGATAAATTACATTAAATTTAGAGATTTCTGCTTTGATACTGTTAAACTTTACGTAGATTAGTACCCATGGTATTACTTATCTTCTTCTCTTCATAAGCTTCTTATTAAGGATGATCGATAACGGTAATTATGAAAAAATATTAAATACCTCTGAAAACACTACTAATTTGAAATGTCATATGGTTATAAAACATTAACATTACCCACCACACCCAAGCACGTAGAATATACGAAGACTAATCTCTATGTAGTCGATATGAAAATAAGTAATTGTCTATGACACTCTACCATTAATAATTGTTTCAATTTGTAAGATTCCGTGTGGCAGCATTGTCAATCAATCAGTTCACAACATAAACTGCAATACCTGAAGTCTTCAGAATATCACAGGTGATAATTACCCGCAGTGTTGACGCGATTTATTAATTTCATAATTAATTTAAGTAAGGAAGAAACGATATCGTGCAGAGCCCATTCAGTGAAATTCGTTTAGAGATGGCGCTACCTTTCAAAATAATTAATATTCTGCATTTTTTCTAATCTAAGCGATTTTTTTTCTGTTGGCAACTCTTGTTTCCTGTGCTTCTACAATTCATTGTGGTGATGGAACACTAATCATATTTTTTCTCTTTAAAATTATAAAACTTGTGAAATCACTAGAAATAATCACAATAAATTAAATATAAACGTGAAATAAGGGTGCACCCATAATTTAAAAGCAGCATAACAAGTATAATAAACAAGATCGGTCAAGATTGAGGTTGCCGGCCGGCTCCCCCTTTTAATCATCACGGACATGGCGAAAATTCTAATTACATATTGAAAGGATTAAAAGAAAAAGCAAGTAGTTCGATGGAAAGAGGTGAGTGTGCGATTATCTGTAATCTGCACATTGGTGAATACGTTTTTTCTAGTAATTTCTTTATATGAGTCTCCATACGAGGCAGCCATTTTCATATGTCGTAGGTCTGTTTTCTTAAGATAATTAAAAGTACGCAAGTACATCAAATGATCAGGCTATTTACACGCCGGATCATTCCACGCAGGCTATAGCTATTCTAAAGAAAAGGTATGATAATAAGCTTTTAATAGTTAACTACCCCACATAACAAATATGTAAGTTCAAATTATCAACAAAAACAATCTTAAAGATTTCTTAGTTACTCTTCAAGAAAGTTTAGAATCACTTAAGTCACTTGATGTACCAATGAATACTTGGAATATACTGTTAATATATATTATTGTGCATCAACTAGATCAGCTTCTAGCTTCGAGGACGAGCAGTCGCCAAGGCAATGGCAAAGGTCCAGACAGTACATACAAAACTAGATTTTGAATTGGCCACTTGGGAGATCGAATAAATCGGGCTTTTTAGAGTAAATTGCAGAGCAAAACCGAGCACAGGCACTTAAGGAGCTCGGTGCAAATGCGCACGAGTATGGAAAGACGTTAGAGATCTTGTGGGTACAGGAAACTGATGAACTGGCATTCAACACTGCCATGCCCAGAGTCCCTGATGAAGTAAAACAAAAGTGGCGGACACCCACTAAAAGAGAGGCTCTAGGGCAGTAAGTACATATTCGACCCTTTAGAGCTTTTGAGCCCATACACCATCAGTGTGAAAATAATCAATCAAAATCATATGAATACATAGACAACCTCCGGTTACCAAGGTGTTATTACGATAAATAAAGTGCAAAGAAACAATTACACGTATTCTGCGATGCAAGCGAGCAGGCCTACGCCGCAGTCGCGTATTGGCGAAATTAAGCCAAAGATACCTATCCATCTTTGGCAGTATCGCGATGGTCGCCGGAAAGGCTAAGGTCGCACCCATGACAACACAAAGCATACCGCGAATGGAGTTGCAAGTAAGCTTAATAGGTGCAAGAATAGCCAAGGAGATAGTCAAGCAAGATCACAAAGAAACTAAAGCAATCCTATCTATAGTGACTAAAAACAGTATTGCACTAGACCAAGAACGATTCGGCCAAGTACACACCTTGTGTCGCATAGGTTGAGCGAGATAACCGAACAGCACATAATGTGGCGGATACGTCACACGGTCAGGCAATACGCGATTGAAAGACAATGACCGATGGTTCACTGACCCACAATTTCTAAGGTGCTTCGGTATACGAGTGTGCCGGGACAGGAAAACGATTTATCGAAGGCTGTCCCCTGCAACATGCGAACGCAGCATGCGAACTTTAGATAAAATTAAAAATCTGGTTTGTGAGAATTATGGAGAAATGAAACTGGGAGAAGATTATATATTCCCGACTATAAGTGTAAAACATCGGCTAAACAGTGCGCGTAAAAGACTGCCAAAAATTCTTTTGTACAAATATACACAATCCACTGAGACATAGGGATTGACACAACAAGAACAAATATTGTACCTGTTTTATGTACACACGGCCACAGATCAACCTACATATTTTTGTTGCAAAATAGCTCTTATTACGACCGCATAAGGTACCGCAGTGTGTAGCTTGATCTGTGGCCGTGTGTACTACTTGAAAATAAAGAAACAAATACTTATGAAATCATGCTAAGAGAAATAGAAGAAACTTTAATTGCCTTCAGGCCAACAAAGTTTTACTTGGATTTTGAAGCGTCGGCCATGAACGACGCAATACAGAATGTTTACCCCCACGCTTAAGTCTATGGATGCTTTATACATTTCCAAAGAAGCATTCTGAGAAAAGCAAATCTAAAATTGGGACTGCTGGCTGATGAAGAAACCACTAAATACGTGAGACAATGTATGAGTTTAGCTTTTATGCCAGTAGAAGATATAGAAGATTGCTGGTTAACGTTAATGGAAGACGGGTAAATATCTATAGATAAAAACATAAGTATTTGGTACTTAACATCAATTTGAATTAAATTAACAATAACGAAAACCTGATGGTTAAGTGGTTCTTTTACTGGACGCTCCATTCTACACACTACAATTCGGTTATTAATATATATTATATTATAATTAATTGTATGGTATGAAAAACAATATGATTTTTTCAAATATTTTAGATGTGGAAAAATTGTGACCTCTCTCGTAAGAAAATTGGTCAAGTGCGTGATCAGTGCCGGTATATTTGAGGAGTGTGCATTCGCAAGGCTCCATTGAAAGGTGTCACAGCATACCTCACGGCTTAAAACCTCACAGATCTGTGCTGCACAATGACATAGTAGTATTCCCATGCTCTGATTTAACAAGTGATCCATTGATTTTGAATATGGTTCCCAGAGGGAAATAGCTGCAGAACTCTTGACTTTATCCCCAGTTTGAAATCCAAATGTTTCACAAGTAAAACGTAATATATCTGTTGCGGACAATGATATTAAATAATAGAATAGGCACTTAGGTAAATGTACTGAAGAATATATAGATTATTGTTTACTGTTAAAATTTAATATAGAAAGTATTTGTAAATTTAAGTGGTCATATTTTTTTTTTTTTTGAAAGGACATGAAGGTTTTAGACTGAGGTGGCTATAACACCCTTACGCGGACAACTCGGTGAGCGCAGAGGGCTCTCAACCGGACAAAAACAATTTTAGGCAACTGCGCCTGAGGGCACCCCCTGTGGGGTACGGACCTCGGCTCAGGGCGTTACCGGGGGGAGGGGGAGGACATAGTACGAGTTACGACTAATTAGGGGCGGTCGGATTACTGGGAGCAGCTCGGGCCGCTTGAACGGGACGAGACTGGTAGGACGTCGCGACGTACCTCGCCGTCAAGTTGACATATTCGTGTAGGTATGTATAGGTATATATAAAGAAATGTAAAACAAAGAGATCACTCTTGGCCAAAATCCCTATACACTGTAACGACATGAGCAGGATGGGCGCCTGTATAAAAAAGGGATAGTGAAGTAATCATGAGAGAAAGACCTATAAGCTAGAGTAGCACAGGTGGAAACTGTGGATACAAGTATGAGACAGTTTTTAGGAAAATGTATGCCAGAGGGCGCCAAAACACAGATATGGTAAGTAGGACGACGCTTTAAGAAGCGAAAGTCAACACGAAAACGACTGTGATTGGTCTAGACGTAATATTTAGCTCGTCCTCCTACCATACCGTTTGCGAGACTTTAAATTTACATTTAAGAAATTGCATTTATATGTAAAATTATGAGGCCGTTTTCTGTACTGTTGCGTTCGCGTACTTTTGAGTACGTATGCCCACAGTATTTCTGTCCTTGCGACTACTATTATTTTTTCAAAAGCCACGTCTTCAGTGGTCCCTGGTGGATACCTAACGGTGCTAACGTAACCAGGCGAGGCGAGGACCCGATTCGCCTGCCGCGTCCCCTCAGGACAAAGCATTCCATCTGTTGGGGTTGGATCACTCAGCCTTGGGGTTTGCCCCTAGTTGAGCCCAACTATCGCCCCCATCCCACCCTACCCATCCCCCTAATCCATTCCTCGGTAACTGCTTGAGTGTGCCAGCCTTTCTTAAGGCTTATATCACTCTCGGTACCGGGGCAGTTAGGAACCCTCTTGCACATTAAGATTGGCAGAGGGATCACAAGCTTAGGGCTCACCCTAGGTACCCATACCTCCCGACCTACACCCGGTTGGGAGGGTACGAATAAAGCACACACCCTCGGGACATCCCACCCGAGGCGTATCTTGTTAGAAAGCAGCTTAGGGTGATTGCCTGTGAGTTTCTTGTGGCTTCTTCTCACAGGAACGCCCCGGCAGGAAGCCATACAGAGTCGCGCTTAGAATAGGCCCCCGGCCCGTACGGCCCTTTCTTGCTCGGCCCCTCTGGCCATTGCCGGCCACTATGGCCGCGCAAATAAAATTAACGTTGGAGGACATCCTCCGAGATGAAGAGGCGCACCATTTTCTCTTTGAGAGATTTGGCGATGCCATCCCCCCCCCCGCCAGGCAGCCGCCCCCCCTCTCGCGCCGCATCCTTAATGTCGGCGTCCTCCCCCTCTTCCCCCGCTCATCTTGCCCCCGTCTCCTCCGGTGAGGAGTCTAGCCCCCCCTCCCCAGCAGCCTCCGTCAACTCCTCCTCAGAGGAAGAGTTTATTACGGTTGGCAGGGGAAAGAGAAAGCGCGGTAATAAAACCGCCCCCTCCACCGCCACCGTAGCCAAGGCTCCCAAGCCTTCTGGCCCCCCCCCCCCCCCCTTAATGGGTAGTCCACCCTCTTTAATGGACATCGTTGTCCCCTCCCCCTCTCCCCCTCCCCCTGCCCTCATGGACTCGCCCATGTCCCCCCCCATGGCCAATCAGGCCCCCGCTGCCTCCTCAAGGCACCCCGCCCCCTCCCCCAAAAACAAAGCCTTCAGCAGGTCGGCACCCGTCCCGGCCAAGAAGGACACCCCCCCACCCCTCTTCGTCCAAGACAAGGGCAAATGGCCCACAGTCACCCTGTGGTGTGTAGAGAAACACATCTCATACACATCAGCCCGCCCTACCGAACATGGTATCCGTGTTCAGGTAGAGTCCTCCCAGGACCACAGGTCCCTCACTTCCTTGCTTAAGGAAAGGGCAGTCCCTTTCCACACATACGCCCTGGAGGACGAACGCGCCATCCGCGCGGTCGTCAAAGGCGTCCCCAAAGAGATCTCCATCGAGGAGATCAAACAATCGCTCCTAGAGCAGTCCCTCCCCGTACTAGCGGTCCACCGCATGTACAAAGGTCATCAGCCCTACAACATGGTGCTGGTGACACTCGAGAATAAAAATGAGTCCAAGCTCATTTATAACCTAAAAACGGTGTTCCACCTCTCTGGCATCACCGTACAGCCCCCATACAAAAACAAGTACCCGTCGCAGTGCCACAACTGCCAGTTATACGGGCACACTGCCCGTAACTACTTCGCCCCCCCCAGATGCGTAAAGTGTCTGAAGCCCCACGGGACCCCCCAATGCGACAGGCCCAAAGATAGGGCCCTGTGCACCGAGGAGCCGGGTTGCGTCTTGTGCAACTCATTGGGACACACCGCCAAATACCGCGGGTGCCCCAAAGCTCCCAAAAAACTATCCCACCCCCCCACAAAATCCACAAGGAAACCCCCCCCCACCCGGCCAATAGAGCAAACCCCGCTCTCTCCCCAGAGGGAATCTCCCTGGGGTAAGTTAAATCTGAATATCCGCCCAAATTTCCCCCCCCTCCCCCCCCACCAAACCCATGGCACACTTTGTGCCCATAGAGCCCGCGACCCCCGCAGCGTCCGCCCCTGCGCCAACCGCCGCGTCCGCGCCCGCGCTCCCCCCTCGCACTCCCGGCCTAAAAACAAGCCGTGCAAACCCGACCAAGAATCTGGAAAATAAATGTCCGCCGAGCGTAGACTCGGACTACGCTCTGGTGGAGCGATTCACAGAGGCCATTGACTTTGAGGAGATCAGCCTCCTCGCCAATCAAATAGAAAGAACGAGGGCAACGGTCGTGCCCTCGCTGCAGTAGCGGTGCGCTTTCAGCGCATCATTACTACCCTTTCCCAATTCCGAGTAAATCCTTAATGCCCCACAAGCCCCGATCTTTCAGGATAGGATACTACAATGCGAATGGCATTAAAAGTCAGCGTGATGATATTGCAGAGTTCCTGCGAAATCATCAAGTTGACGAATTTCTAGTTCAAGAGACATTCCTCAAACCAAGTATTAGAGACATTGCCAACTATCAGATAGTTCGCAATGATAGGCCCGATCAAGCACCGGGAGGCACCTTAATTTATTACAAAAGGTCACTATATTGCTCCCCTATTGACCCCCCACCATCGCTGCAATGCATTGAAGCTTCGGCCTGTAGGCTAGGCATGACAGGACACCAATCTATTGTACTGGTCTCAGCCTACATATCCCCAAATCGCGATAATGCGTCACTCGGTAGTGACTTAAAGTCCATTTTCGAAATGGGGAACTCCGTCATTCTGGCGGGGGACCTCAACGCGAAAAACACTCTCTGGAATTGTCAATCGACTAACCCCAGAGGTGTTATATTGGAATCCCTTCTCGGGCCTCTCAACTTGGACATCATTGCCCCACTAGAGCCTACCCACTTCCCACATAACGTGACTCACAGACCGGACATACTCGATGTGGCTCTGCTGCAAAATGTAAACTTACGTTTGCACGATGTAGTGGTGACACACGAGCTGACTTCTGACCACAGACCTGTGATCTTAGAATTTACGCCGCGCGTAGGTCCCCCTGATCCAGGCTTACCCCCCCCCCCCCCCCACAAAGGTCAAGACAGACTGGAACAGACTGGGCGAAAGCCTAAAGTCAACCACCTCCGTTCATCTCGACCAGATCCCGGACAACCTCACCACCGCGGATGAGGCTGTAGGCGCGATCGATTCCCTCAAAAACCACGTGCAGTCGCTAATTAGCGACTGCTCACGGACGGTGCCGGCGGAAAGCGATTTCCGCATGCCACTGCCCGATGACATACGTGAGTTGATGACTGAACGAAACGCTGCCACACGCGCGTATGACAAATACCCAAGCGACGCTAGACGAGCGCGCATGAGGGCTCTCCAACGTGAAGTCAAGGCCCGCGTGGCCGAAACACGTCAGGCTCAATGGGACCGTAAAGTTAGCGAGATCCAACCCTCCCATCATGCCTTCTGGCAATTATCACGTGCCCTAACAAAGGACACCGTAGCCCCCTTGCCCCCACTAAACAGGCCCAACCTTCCCCTAGCCTTTGAGGACGAGGAGAAAGCCGAATGCCTGGCCGAAAGTCTGGAAAACCAATGCACCCCCAGTACTCTCCCGGCAGACCCGCGTCTCCTGGAGAAAGTAGACGCTGAAGTAGAATGGAGAGCCGCTCTCCCCATACCTCCCCCCCTCCCAAACGCAGAAGAGGACCCACTCCCTCCTGTGACCCCCGACGAGGTTAAATCGATCATCAGAGACCTCCACCCCCGAAAGGCCCCCGGCTCGGACAAGATCTCCAATAGAGTGATCAAACTCTTCCCCGGCCACCTCATAATTCTATTAGCGGCTATTTTCAATGCGGCCATTTCATGTAATATCTTTCCACACCAGTGGAAAAACGCCCATGTCATAGGTATTCACAAACCAGGCAAACCAAAGTCCGAGCCCACTAGCTATCGCCCTATAAGTCTACTCAGTAGCTTGGGTAAAATTTACGAAAGAATCATCTATTCTCGTTTAAAAGCATTTGCCGATGCTAACAAACTCATTCCGGACGAGCAGTACGGTTTTCGAACCAAACACTCGTGTGTTCAGCAAGTCCATCGTATTGTTGAACACATCTCCATCGGATTCCAAAAAAGTAAAATCACAGGTGCCCTGTTCTTCGATGTTGCGAAGGCTTTTGACAAGGTCTGGCACAACGGTTTGATATACAAACTGTTCGCCATGGGTGTTCCCCACAGACTCGTGCTCATCTTACGAGACTACCTGTCAAATCGCCAGTTTCAATATCGCATTACAGGTGCCCTAAGTTCCCCACACCCGATAGGCGCCGGAGTTCCTCAAGGTTCGGTGCTAGCCCCCCTACTATTCACTCTCTTCACGAGTGACATCCCCATTCCCAGTAATGTCAAGCTAGCCCTATTTGCGGACGACACCGCTCTATTCACGACTGGCAACAGTCCTCAGGCGGTGGCTTCAAGACTTCAGGCCGCGACCAACACCTTAGGGAGATGGTTTCGATACTGGAGGATTGAAATCAATCCGACCAAAAGTCTATCCGACCAATAAGGAAACGGACGAAGGAAAGCAAACGGAAGCGGAAATCGCTCCCGCACAGCAACGTTCTTCGGCCCCCGCACCTCCTCGGGTTACCGCCCCTGCACCTCCGTACGCCGCTGCGCCCGCACAGCCTGTGCGGCGGCAAAAAGCGACACTTGCAAGCTAACCCCTGACGGGAAACGCGAGCAATGTGAGCACAGTGCGCATTGCTCTTGGTATACTCCAGGAGGTGCTCAATGCACTGGATACCGGCGATGATATTGCGTCGATCGTACTAAGAGGTCTAGCTACCCTTTGCCAGTCCGGAGCTCCAATCAACAATTAAAATCATCCACTGGAACGCCTCCTCCCTGAAGGGGAAAATTCAGCAACTCAAAGTTTTTATAGCAGAACATCGACCCGACGTGCTGCTCATATCAGAGACGATGCTAAGCAGTAACATACCACTGAAGATATCTGGGTCACACACCAGCCGCTTCCCCCCGTGGCCTTGCAATCAATGTACGGCTTAGGGGTAGAATTCTGTATGGGCCAATCACCCATCAGAGTGTTCGCCATCTACCGCCCCCCGCTGGGGCGTTTGTGCCCAGGAGATATCCATCTCATGATGGATGCACGGGTACCGACGCTCCTTGCGGGCGATTTTAATTGCAAGCACACGGGGTGGAACTCATCACGAATTTGTAGAAATGGTCGCCTCCTTTTCGATACCGCCGCAAACCATGACTACTATGTCGACGAGCCGGAAGTACCCACGCACTATCCGAGCGTGCAAACACACATTCCGGATGTGCTCGACACAGTAGACTACTACAACAATAAGCTAGACTGCCAGCTTACCCAAGAAGTCCTATTAGACGACATGGGCTCAGATCATTTGCCCGTGTCTGTTCTCCTGGCGGGGACGCCCGGGGGTATTCCATCACTAGCACCTCGCCGCACCACGGACTGGGTGGAATTCGGAAGAGTCCTGCAATCAAAGAAGATGCCACAATTCCCGCTCTACTCGTCGGCAGACGTTGATAGACTGACAACAGAGTTCACGGGCATCGTCGAAGAGGCCACACGCTCCTCCCCAGCAAGAGCGGGCCGCGACCTCATCACCCCGCGGGTTAAGCGGTTACTGGAGGAGAAGAGAAACACCAGAAAGCTGTGGCAACAGCATCGATGCCCGGCTCTCAAAAGTCAGCTGAACGTGCTGACGCGTAGAGTGAAGAAAGAGATCGCAGCCGCAGCAACATCAAGTTGGGACGACTTCATCCAGTCCGTGGATGAAGAAGGATGGACAGGTGTTCATCGTCTCTGCAGAATGCTCTCAAGGAAGCCTGAACCCGTGAGGCCGCTGTTGCATCCCACCGAAGGTACCCCGAGATACCGCGCCGCAGACCGTGCGAACATATTCGCCGAATGCTTGGAGCGTCAGTTTCGGCCGAACCCGGCTGTGAACGAAGACCATGTTGCAGCAGTCGAGCAACACCTTCGAGAATACTTCGCGACGCCGATAGCCCACGAGGAGGAACCGGTGGTTTTCTCCCCCGGGCAGGTTCGGAGGGCCCTGCTCGATACAAGGCGGAAAAAGACCCCAGGCGATGATAGAATCACGAATATGGCGTTGCGACACTTCCCGCCGCGTGCTCTCGCGGTGGTCACACGCCTATTCAACGGTATTCTGCGCCTGGGGCACTTCCCTACCCCTTGGAAAACGGGCAGGGTCATCATGCTGCTGAAGCCCGGGAAAAACTCCGCACAACCGGAGAGCTATCGGCCAATAACTTTGCTGCCCACAACCTCGAAGGTGTTCGAAAAGCTCCTGCTGCGACAGTTCGGGTTCCGAGCCGAACACTCCACAACCACGCAGCTTACCAGAGTACTGCACCTACTCACCGAAGCCGTGAACAAGAAAGAAGTGGCCGTTGCAGTACTCTTGGATATGGAGAAAGCATTCGACCGGTCTGTTGTATAAATTATCGCAGTCACCCGTCCCGCGAAGAGTGGTCCACGTCCTTGCATCTTTCTTCCGAGATCGCCGTTTCCGCGTCGCCGTCAGCGACGCCGTGTCCGACGTACGACGTGTTGAAGCCGGAGTACCGCAGGGGAGCTTTCTCTCCCCTGTGTGTTATGCGCGTTTCACCGACGACATTCCAGTCGTCGAGGGAGCACACTTAGCACTATATGCCGATGACGCGGCATACCTAACAGTATCTATGAATCTGTCACATGCCGCGTCCAAGATGCAAAAGGCACTGGACGCCCTGCCTGAATGGCTAGCTACCTGGAGGTTGTCGGTGAACGTCGCGAAAACGCAGGCGTTGTACGTCGGCACCAGAAAATCGCCCCCAATCAAACTGCACATGCAAGGACAGGACATCGAATGGACCACGACCGCGAAATATCTCGGGGTTACTTTGGACCGTAGACTGTCCATGAAACCGCACGTGGATAGTGTAGTTAGCACCGTGCGCTCCTGCCGCGCGATCCTACACCCAGTGCTCTCGGCACGGCATCTACCCCTACGCACAAAAGTGGGGGTGTTCAAGAGTTACTTGCGATCGCTACTAACATACGCCGCCCCATCGTGGTACGCCCTAGCCGCACCGCGATTTAAGAAAAGATTGCAAGCACAACAGAATCTCGCGCTCCGGCAGCGGCTAGGGCACCGAGATACATGTAGAACGATGCGATCGCACGTGACCTCAAAATCGAGAGCCTGGACGAGTTCGTTTCGCGACTTGCCACGAACATGTTCCGGCGCGCCGATGCATCAAGACACCAGCATCTGAAGAATCTAGCACCGCTTCACGCTCGGCCGCCGGAAGGCAGAGCGTACGCCAGAGTGCTAATAAGCAAGGAAGAGTAGCAACAATATCGACGTGCGTTCCTACCTAGTCGCCACCCGCCCGCCGGGCGGCGCGAAGAAAGAAAATAGCTGCTGTGTTTTGTTTCATGGACAGTTAATCACACCGTAAATTGGCTACAAGCGCCAACCCCCAAGGACGCGCGCGTCTTTACGCGCGGTGATCAGAAATCGGGATGAGGACACCACAGAGTGTCGGGATCCTCCCCCCACGGCCCTGACGGGCCGTGTGTGAAGACCACGATGAGTAAAATTACCTCATATTAATTTAATTTTAGCCTCATATTACCTGTATAATAACTAACTACCTCTAAGAATATCACTCTACTTGTTGTGACTCGTAAACCTAAGTGTTCAAGGAAAATAAGTAATTGTTTCCATCTATGAAGAAGAAATACAGTCCATTTGTGTGAAGAAACGTGAGTTTTATTGAAGCAGTTGCTGTGTACCCTACAACTTCATTAAGCTCAATATATCTTTCATATTTTTGAGTTAGTTCAATTCAATCTTTCTCTTCCTTCGCTCGTATGCACAAAAGAAATGAATGCATCTCGCGCGTCGAAGCGAGATAGTAGAACGTGCTACTTGACCGTCGCCACCTAGCGGACAAGAAAAATCTCCAACTCTGGCCACTTCTATTAAGGTGAAACGTCCGGTTAGAGCGCGAAATTTAAATTTTATCAAGTTTTTTGCTAATTGCAACTCAGTTATAGGTCGTAAGTTATCAACATGTTACGATAAGAATGGTAGTATATTTATTTTAATTAATTACTCGTACAAAAGAAATCATCAACAAACCTAATAAAATATGAATTTCGTGGGCTACCTTATAAACGTACTATTATATTTTCAATCTGTCTGTCTGTCTGGTGTATTATTAACTCGTATCCGGCAAACAAAAGCATAAAGCTACATTCTTTTTGGAAAAAAAATAGTCAATAATTTATATCACTATAACTCCTTTTTACATTTTAAAAGTTATTAGGAATGCCGACCAAAATCAAACCGTGTTAGTTATGCATACCTTTGTATTAATCTATAGCCAAATAAACCATTTTAATTTCAAGACTGTTTTAGTACCTGTAGATTACTTTTTGAATTAATTAAATCGGACATTCCATTCAAAAGATACCTATTACGAATTAAAAAATGTCAAGCTTTATATATTCTTTGGCCGCGCGGCTCATACGCGCAGCAGACGCTACCGGAATTGAATATTTTGATGTTTTCAACTTTTAATAGCATAATAAAAAAAAAAATGTCCACCAATGCAAAGCCGGGACGAGCCGCTAGTTGCAAATAAGTATTATGAAATAAAATGAACAAAAACTTCATTAAACAAAACATAATTTAGTAACTGTAACAAGAATAGAAGCATTTTTATTATAACAAAAAAATCTAATTAGTCAGTCAGTTAGATTATCAAAAAATATTGGATACGTATTTTTATTTTGATGCGAAAACAAAAAATAACCGGGCAAGTGCGAGTTAAACTCGCGTAGAGAGGGTTCCGTACATGTTTAACTAAGTTCCATAAATATTTTTAAATCTGACCCAAATTTGTTGATGGTAACTATAAAAAGTATTTCTTTTTGGAAATCGTGTTTTCAAAAAATTCAACCTAGCTACATCGATTTATCGCCCCCGAAACCCTCTGCTTACCAAATTTCATGAAAATCGTTGGAGCCGTTTCCAAGATTCAGATTATATATATAATATCCATGAATTACAGGTTTAAAGGTATTAGATAGACTTCTTATAGGTTTTCCTGTTATCTATAGATAAAGAACTATTATCTGATTTTTTGTCAAAATGTTTGGCCCAGTAGTTTCTGAGATAAGGGGGGGAAGATAAGGGGGGGAAGATAAGGGGGGGAAGATAAGGGGAATGGTAAATTTTCGCCAATTTTTCGCCTATTTTCTTAAATAACTTCAAAACTATTTATATTACAATTCTAAAAAAAATATATTTGAGATCCTCACAACTAGCCCTTTCATTTGATATGTTACACAATATTGTCTGCAAAACTTTTTTTTTTAATTTTCTAATTTACCCCCTAAAATTAGCCCCCATGTTGGAAATTCATTTATTTACGTAACACGTCCATGTTTGGGTCACCGACTTACATATCGCTCGTTTAAAACTACAACGTGTCACAGTGGCATAACTCTGTTTTGTGTATTTACCACCATTTTATTCACCGTACCCGAATCTATTTAGTGCAAAAACGTGGTATAATTTAAGCCAATACTGACAAAAGTATGAGGAAAAGAGAGGGCATGTCACGATGTAGCGCTGTCCCGTTCGGCAGCTAAGCTTATTACCACACCGCTCCACCTCAGTGTGACAGTGCAGCGCGCGAGAGTATTTGCTCGCGGTTTAAGACAACAACGTGTCACGACCTGCATGACGAGGCCATTTTCTGCTCTGTTGCGTTCGCGTACTTATCAGTACGTGTGCTCACAGTCTATCTGTCCTTACGACTATTCATTCATTTTTAAAGCCACGTTTTCAGTGGTCCCTGGCGGATACCAAACGGTGCCAACGAAATCAAGCGAGGCGAGGACCCGATTCGCCTGCCGCGTCCCCTCAGGACAAAGCTACTTATCGGTTGGGGTTGGATCACTCAGCCTTAGGGTTTGCCCCTAGTTGAGCCCAACTATCGCCCCCCTCCCACCCTACCCATCCCCCTAATCCATTCCTCGGTGACTGTTTGAGTGTGCCAGCCATTCTTAAGGCTAGTATCACTCTCGGTACCGGGGCAGTTAGGAACCCTCTTGCACATTAAGATTGGCAGAGGGATCACAAGCTTAGGGCTCACCTTAGGTACCCATACCTCCCGACCTACACCCGGTTGGGAGGGTACGCATAAAGCACACACCCTCGGGACATCCCACCCGAGGCGTATCTTGTTAGGAAGTAGCTTAGGGTGATTGCCTGTGAGTTTCTTATGGCTTCTTCTCACAGGAACGCCCCGGCAGGAAGTCACACAGAGTCGCGCTCAGAATAGGCCCCCGGCCAGTAAGGCCTTTTGTTACCCGGCCCTTCAGGCCACTGCCGGCCACTATGGCCGCGCAATTAACGCTTGCGGACATCCTCCGCGATGAGGCGCACCAATTCCTCTATGAGAGGCCCCCGCCACCCCGCGAGGCAGCCGCCCCCCCTCTGTCGCCGCATCTTTGATGTCGGCAGCCTCCGGCTCAGACGATGAGTCGGAAGCCGAGGCGTCCCCCGCCTCTTCCCCCGCTCACCCTGCCCCCCCACCCCGGCAGCCTCCGCCAACTCTTCCTCAGAGGAAGAGTTTATTACGGTTGGCAGGGGTAAGCGTAAGCGCGGTAATAAAACCGCCCCCTCCACCGCTACCGTAGCTAAGGCTCCTAAGCCTTCTGGCCCGTCCCCCTCCACCTAAATGGGTGGTAGTCCACCCTCCCTAATGGACATCATTGTCCCCTCTCCCCCTCCCCTGCCCTCATGGACTCACCCATGTCCACCCCAATGGCCGATCAGGCCCCCGCTGCCTCTTCAAGGCACCCCGCCCCCTCCCCCAAAAGTAAAGACTTCAACAGGTCGGCTCCAGTCCCGGCCAAGAAGGATACCCCCCACTCCTTTTCGTCCAAGACAAGGGCAAATGGCCTTCTGTCACCCTCTGGTGTGTGGAGAATCACATCTCTTACACCTCTGCCCGCCCTACCGAACACGGCATCCGTGTTCAGGTAGAGACTTCCCAGGACCACAGGTCCCTCACAACATTGCTCAAGTAAAGGGTAGTCTCTTTCCACACCTACGCTTTGGAAGACGAACGCGCCATCCACGCGGTCGTCAAAGGCGTCCCAAAAGAGATTTCCATCGAGGAGATCAAACAATCCATTCTCGATCAGTCCCTCCCCGTACTAACGGTCCACCGCATGTACAAGGGCCGCGGTCATCAGCCCTACAACATGGTGCTGGTGACTCTTGAGAATAAGGATGAGTCCAAGCTCATCTATAACAATAAAAACATTTTAATTTGAACAGAAGCCAAGAGTACTAATAGGCCAAGATAACATCAACCTCCTGATTGCAACTGAAGTACGACGAGAAAAATCACATCAGCCCGTCGCATCCCTCACATTATTGCGATGGGTGCTTCATGGAATGAATAGAATACTGGGTCGAAAGCAACAAGTGCATTACATCAACCACATAGTGACACGCGAAGAAGAAATGAATGAACAGCTCAAGACGTACTTCGCGTTAGAATCTATAGGCATCGAACCGAAGCGCCCCAGCAACGATCCAGAAGAACGAGCTCTCAAGATACTTAGCAATGGCGTACAGAAAACAGAAAATGGTCAATACGAAGTACCACTACTGTGGAAGAACAAAGATATGAAAATGCCAGACAGCTATGAAAATACACTGAAGCGATGCACAACATAGAGAGGAAGCTCGTTAAGAATCCAACTTTGAAGACTCAATATACAGAACAGATGAATAACCTGATAGAAAAGGGCTACGCAGAAATAGCACCGAAGGAAAAAACAGAAAACAGAACATGGTATCTGCCACACTTTCCTGTGATGAATCCCATGAAACCGGGGACGGTACGAGTCGTTCACGATGCAGCAGCCAAAACGAAAGGGATCTCTCTCAACTACCACCTGCTCACTGGCCCCGATCAAAAGGTTCAGTCGATCGTAGTCATCAAATGAATGCCTATTCATCTCCATTAAGAAAGACGGTAACGTGGTATAAAAAGTTAGGGATTGAATTAATTTTGAATACGGCATTTATGAACTCTTGGGTGATGTTCTGTCAGAATAATAAAATAAAAATGGGGATTATAGAATTTAGAAGGTGGAAAATTTGACTGAGCCAGACAATAAAACTGTTGTAGAGGTTGAAAGACCTAGAAGGCTAAAGCATAATCTAACTAAAAAAGAGGGACCAGCTAGAATCACACGACGTTTTTGTAATAAATGTTACAAAAATAATGTCAGCCTATATGGTTCGAAAATTGCCAGAAATAAAACAAAAAAAAATCAACATTTTGCAATGAATGCGAAAATAAATTGCATTTATGTTTAGTGTTTCAACATGATCCACAAGAAGTAACGTATTTTTTTTTGTTATAATTAGCAATTTAATTATTGTTATTCATTTTCTAGTAAATATTTTCATAACTTACATAATTACTACAGTTATTTTGTATGTACCTTACCCAATATATTGTAAAATAGCAGAGGCAAGGAGGCAAAAGTGGTAGTATAATAAGCTACGTAAAGTATTTAAAACGAACAGATATGTTGCAATTAAAATCCAAACCTACGCATCCATGAACGAGTTCGCAGGAAACTGCAGACTTTTCTATGTTAATCTAACAAGTGTCAAGGTAAACGAAAACCGTTGTGCGCACGAGTATTACAGCGCCACAGCGGTCATACGAATACACAAAATCTACGGAATAAGTGTCCTACGGCTCACAAAATAGGTCTGCTCTGAGGTCACCAGTGACCTACGTGACGATGGACGAGTTAACAGTTAAAATAAGGTGGACGCGAATTACAACACCGAATTTATAAAACTTGCACTTAGCGTCCGCAGTGGACGCGAACTCGTCTATTTATGTTTTCTTTAATTGTTTATTTTTATGTGATTAAAATATGAAAGAGAAATTTGTTTTTTGTTTATTTTATCATTAATAGTATGCATGTAATGACCAATTTGCGTCCACATTATTATGATTGTAGTAAAAGATACATATATCGATCACACGTGGACAAAAACTATACCCACAGGGGATAATATTGTTACGTATCCGGGGTGGGTACGAATGAATATGCCGATTTACGGTAGAAGAGTTTTATTAACGAACGGATTCAGTCAGTATATCAACACAAATAATTAATTAATTAACTAATAAAATGTCACAGTCATAATTAATAAACGTCTCTATCGCAATTAATCACTGTCTTACAATAGCACTATAGCACTGAACAACACACTGAGTATAGCACTATTCGCACTTTAAAGTCGCTTTGAAGTTCACTTGGTAGCTCGTAGAACTGAACTGTCGTTGCTGACTCGACGCTCGCGTTTTAT
This sequence comes from Tethea ocularis, assembly GCA_963555595.1. Taxonomy (NCBI): domain Eukaryota; kingdom Metazoa; phylum Arthropoda; class Insecta; order Lepidoptera; family Drepanidae; genus Tethea; species Tethea ocularis. Next base: position 2,781,920 of record OY741985.1, on the reverse strand, counting down.
ATTCGTGCCTCCTGATCTCCAGAATATTCGCGAGGAAGTTTCGACGACCGCCCGACACAAACAAGCGTGGGAAAGTAAACAGAGCCATAAAACTCCGAGAACAATAGGGCTATAAACGACACAATAGGCGGGTCTTTCCTTTGTTTTGGAATAGCGGCATTGTTGTAGCAATATTTATGTTATTTTTTTAAATAAATTAAAATGTATATCATAATATAATAATTTGTATGTAATAATTTGTAATGTAATAATTTTAAATGTACATTCTTTATTAAGACCATGAGTTTAAAATTATTTTTTTACAAATTTAGTCTAATGAAATGCGTAATTTCTTTAATTTTTTATGTTTTCTTATTTAAGATGAGTTAGTTATGAGATATACAGAAGAAGATTTAAAGAAAGCGTTAAGTGACATTCGTGAGAAGAATAAATCGTTAAGACAAATATGCAAATATTCGCCGTACACCTCGAAGTAGCAGCAACATTGAGAGTACACAGCAGTGATAGCGCTACGAAGAATGATAGCAAGACGAGGCTGTCCGACTGAAATATGGTCAGACAACGGGACGAATCTTCGTGGTGCGGATAAGGAACTCCGGATAGCAATCGACCGAGCAAGAGAAGAGGCCAGAAAAAAGAAGATCACTTGGCGATTCATTCCCCCCGCCGCACCATTTATAGGCGGGGCGTGGGTACGTCTCGTGAGAACAGTCAAGACAGTATTAAACACAGTTCTCTACGAGCGAACAAGTGCTGACCACCCTACCTGCCGACTTTGCAAGACCGGCGGGAGCCCCATGGAAAAGGACCGCAGCTGAAGATAGGAGACGTCGTACTCGTGGTAGACAATACCTTACCACGAAACATGTGGCCCATGGGAATAGTGACCATAACGTTCCGTCCCGGGCAACGACGGCATCGTGCGCACAGCAGACGTGAGAACCAGAGGCGGTATCCTGCGCAGAGCAACAAAGAAGTCAGTGATTGTGCCAACAGACCCCGCCGCGCTTCAAGACTGAAACTTGCATCGACCGGAGGACAATGCAACGGCGGGAGAATGTTCAGGACGGCTACAAATAGATTTAAGATTTATAAATTATAATTATAATTAATGATCAATAAATTTAAGTTAGATAGTTATAAGTTATAGTTAGGAAATAAATATTTTTCGAATTGTAGTTTTATTACCCAAAAACATAGATACAGGTAGTGGTCTGTGTTTCTCTCTTTTACCTATTAGTGGAAGGGAGAAGTGTAGGCTGAGGATATCAGTAGTTGGGAATGCAATAAAATGTCAACAAGGTGAGGGCTATGCGTGGGAAGGGGACTTCCTATGGCGGCGCACACGGTTGGTCGATGTCATGATTTTCGCTCGCTGCGTCGGTCATGGTTTCGACACCCAAAATTTTGATATAAGAAAACACATTCTGTTCAACAGGAAAGAGGCCGTTTTATACTCTGTTGCGTTCCCGTACTTTTCAGTACGTGTGCTCACAGACGATCTGTCCTTGCGACTATTATTACGTTTTTAAAAGCCACGTCTTCAGTGGTCCCTGGTGGATACCTAACGGTGGCAACGAAACCAGGCGAGGCGAGGACCCGATTCGCCTGCCCCCCTTCGCGTCCCCTCAGGACAAAGCTACCCATCGGTTGGGGTAGGATCACTCAGCCTTGGGGTTTGCCCCTAGTTGAGCCCAACTATCGCCCCCCTCCCACCCTACCCATCCCCCTAATCCATTCCTCGGTAACTGTTTGAGTGTGATAGCCTTTTTAAAGGCTACTATCACTCTCGGTAGCTGCCCCGGCTAGGAATTTTAGTCGCTAGGTCGAAATAAAAAGTCGCTAAGCACATTCAAAATCCGCTATATCTAGCGACAAAGTAGCTAAAACGGCAACACTGGCTCTTCAATGCATTGTAGCAATGGTGGGGGGTCCATATGGGAGGAATATAATGACCTATAGTAATAAATTAAGGTGCCTCCCAGAGCTTAATCGGGCCTATCATTGCGAACTCTCATAGTTGGCAATTTTGGGGTCTCTAATACTTGGTTTAAGGAAGGTCTCCTGAACTAGGAATACGTCAATTTGATGATTTCGCAGAAACTGCAATATCATCACGTTGACTTTTAATGCCATTCGCATTGTATCCTATATGTACATAATATCCTATCCTAAGTGATCGGTGCTTGTTCCTACTTATTTCCATTAAGGATTTACGCGGAATTGGGACAGGGTAGTAATGATGCGCTGTAAGCGCACCGCTACTACAGCGAGAGCACGACCGTTGCCATCGTTCTGCCTTATTTGGTTGGCGAGGAGGCTGATCTCCTCGAAGTCTATGGCCTCGGCGAAACGTTCCAACAGAGCGTAGTCCGTATCTACGCTTGGCGAACATTTATTTTCCCGAATCTTGGTCGGGTTTGCGCGGCTGTGTTTTTGGCCTGGAGTGCGAGGGGGGAGCGCGGGCGCTATGGGCACAAAGTGTGCCATGGGTTTGGTGGGGGGGAGGGGGGGGGGGAAATTGGGACGGATGTTTAGGTTTAGTTTACCCCAGGGAGATTCTTTCTGGGGAGAGTGGGGTTTGCCTAGTGGATTTTGTGGGGGGGTGGGACAGTTTTTTAGGTGCTTTGGGGCACCCGCGGTAATTTGCGGTGTGTCCCAAAGTGTTGCAGAGACGCCACCCGGCTCCTCGGTGCACAGGGCCCTATCTTTGGGCCTGTCGCACTGGGGGGTCCCATGGGGCTTCAGACACTTTACGCATCTGGGCGGGGCGAAGCAGTTACGGGCAGTGTGCCCGTATAACTGGCAGTTGTGGTACTGCGACGGGTACTTGTTTTTGTGAGGGGGCTGAAACGTGATACCAGAGAGGTGGCACACGGTTTTAATGTTATAAATGAGCTTGGACTCATTCTTATTTTCGAGTGTCACCAGCACCATGTTGTAGGGCTGATGACCGCGGCCCTTGTACATGCGGTGGACCGCTAGTACGGGGAGGGCCTGCTCTAGGAGCGATTGTTTGATCTCCTCGATGGAGATCTCTTTTGGGACGCCTTTGACGACCGCGCGGATGGCGCGTTCGTCTTCCAAGGCGTAGGTGTGGAAGGAGACTGCCCTTTGTTTGAGTGAGGGACCTGTGGTCCTGGGAAGTCTCTACCTGAACACGGATGCCGTGTTCGGTAGGGCGGGCAGAGGTGTAAGAGATGTGGTTCTCCGCACACCATAAGGTGACAGAGGGCCATTTGCCCTTGTCTTGGACGAAAAGGGGAGGGGGGGTATCCTTCTTGGCCGGGACTGGAGCCGACCTGTTGAAGGCTTTACTTTTGGGGGAGGGGGCGGGGTGCCTTGAAGAGGCAGCGGGGGCCTGATCGGCCATCGGGGGGGACATGGGTGAGTCCATGAGGGCAGGGGTAGGGGGAGAGGGGACAACGATGTCCATTAGGGAGGGTGGACTACCCATTTGGGGGGGGAGGGTATAGGCCAGAAGGCTTAGGAGCCTTGGCTACGGTAGCGGTGGAGGGGGCGGTTTTATTGCCGCGCTTGCGCTTACCCCTGCCAACCGTTATGAACTCTTCCTCTGAGGAAGAGTTGGCGGATGCCGGGGAGGGGGTGCTAGACTCCTCTCCAGGGGGCAGGGTGAGCGGGGGCCTTTTCTTGCTCGGCCCCTCAGGCCATTGCCGGCCACTATGGCCGCGCAAATAACACTCTAGGACATCCTCCGCGACGAAGAGGCGCATCATTTCCTCTTCGAGAGGTTTGGTGATGCCACCCCCCCCCCCCCCGCGAGGCAGCCCCCCCCCTCTCGCGACGCATCTTTAATGTCGGCATCCTCCGGCTCAGACGATGAGTCGGAAGCCGAGGCGTCCCCCGCCTCTTCCCCCGCTCACCCTGCCCTCCCCGGCAACCTCCGCCAACTCTTCCTCAGAGGAAGAGTTGGCTCCAGTCCCGGCCAAGAAGGATACCCCCCCTCCCCTTTTCGTCCAAGACAAGGGCAAATGGCCCTCTGTCACCTTATGGTGTGCGGAGAACCACATCTCCTTACACCTCTGCCCGCCCTACCGAACACGGCATCCGTGTTCAGGTAGAGACTTCCCAGGACCACAGGTCCCTCACATCATTGCTCAAACAAAGGGCAGTCTCCTTCCACACCTACGCCTTGGAAGACGAACGCGCCATCCGCGCGGTCGTCAAAGGCGTACCAAAAGAGATCTCCATCGAGGAGATCAAACAATCCCTTCTCGATCAGTCCCTCCCCGTACTAGCGGTCCACCGCATGTACAAGGGCCGCGGTCATCAGCCCTACAACATGGTGCTGGTGACACTTCAAAATAAGGATGAGTCCAAGCTCCATGAAAACGGTGTGCCACCTCTCTGGCATCACCGTTCAGCCTCCCTACAAGAACAAGTACCCGTCGCAGTGTCACAACTGCCAGTTATACGGGCACACTGCCCGTAACTGCTTCGCCCCGCCCAGATGCGTAAAGTGTCTGAAGCCCCATGGGACCCCCCAGTGCGACAGGCCCAAAGATAGGGCCCTGTGCACCGAGGAGCCGGGTGGCGTCTCTGCAACACTTTGGGACACACCGCAAATTACCGCGGGTGCCCCAAAGCACCTAAAAAACTGTCCCACCCCCCCACAAAATCCACTAGGCAAACCCCACTCTCCCCAGAAGGAATCTCCCTGGGGTAAACTAAACCTAAACATCCGTCCCAATTTCCCCCCCCTCACCCCCACCAAACCCATGGCACACTTTGTGCCCATAGCGCCCGCGCTCCCCCCTCGCACTCCAGGCCAAAAACACAGCCGCGCAAACCCGACCAAGATTCGGGAAAATAAATGTCCGAAAAGCGTAGATACGGACTACGCTCTGGTGGAACGTTTCGCCGAGGCCATAGACTTCGAGGACGAGACAGCCTCCTCGCCAACCAAATAAGGCAGAACGATGGCAACGGTCGTGCTCTCGCTGTAGTAGCGGTGCGCTTACAGCGCATCATTACTACCCTGTCCCAATTCCGCGTAAATCCTTAATGGAAATAAGTAGGAACAAGCACCGATCACTTAGGATAGGATATTATGTACATATAGGATACAATGCGAATGGCATTAAAAGTCAACGTGATGATATTGCAGTTTCTGCGAAATCATCAAATTGACGTATTCCTAGTTCAGGAGACCTTCCTTAAACCAAGTATTAGAGACCCCAAAATTGCCAACTATGAGATAGTTCGCAATGATAGGCCCGATTAAGCTCTGGGAGGCACCTTAATTTATTACTATAGGTCATTATATTCCTCCCATATGGACCCCCCACCATTGCTACAATGCATTGAAGCCAGTGTTGCCGTTTTAGCTACTTTGTCGCAAGATATAGCGACTTTGGATATATAGATTTTGGATGTGCTTAGCGACTTTTTATTTCGATCTAGCGACTAAAATAAATTTAGCGACTTTTTGTATGCAAAGCTGACTACCAAACCCCAGTAGTGTAGTGAAATTAAAAGAAGAGATTTTTTTCGATATTGAAAACAAACATATTTAAGTTCAAATTTAAATGTAGTTACTAGCAACACTATTGGTTTTTCGGGAAATCCCCTACCAGAATGACGTTCGATCTTGAAGTTCAATCAGTATGATGCCTCTCACTCCATCAAACGATGCATCAGATATCACTGTTTCTTTCTTTTTCATTTCATTCATTCATCACCACCGTTCAGAGAAAGGAAGGAATAAAATAACCAGTTTCTATGTTACGTTTTCGCGGAACAAACCTGTTTGTCAAAGTGTGAATAGTGTCTTTGTTCAATTATCGTAATTTTTAACAAAATCTAATACTTATGGAGACAATACTTTAAAACAGTTAAAAGAAAACTCAATCGCTGAACTCGCTGTGGAATTAGGTTTTGAGGAGGACAACATTGAAAACATTTTAAAACAATGGCACAGTATTAACTTTGTTAAATGGGACATCATGACTAAAGATACTGTACAATTTTGGGCTCATGTATTAAAATACAAGGACGCTGCAGGTTTTAATACGTACAAAGACATAGCAGGCTTAGCCATCACAGTTCTGTCCTTGCCACATTCCAACGCAGAAGTGGAACGAATGTTCAGTCAAATGAATATTATAAAGAACAAACTGAGGAACAGGCTGGCTTCAACCACTTTAAACTCCATACTTCTTATAAGGAATCAGTTAAAGATTTTAAAACGAAATTGCCATAGCTATGTCTTGCCAGATGATGTCCTGACTAAAATCACTAAAACTATTAAAAAACCAAGTACTTCTCTACAGTGGAACCATCAACTTTTGCTGCTTCAGCGCCATTAGAAGTTGTCGAAGTCGAAAATGATAATGACGCAACAGATAACGAATTTTTTGCTTGTTTAAACCTCTGATTTGATTATTATGATTAAATAAATACTTGATTATACAAATTTGCTTTTATTTACACCGTATTTTGTTACCATGGAATATTTTGAAATATTTAGCTACTTCTAGCGGTTTTTTTTATTCGTTTTTTTTTCAAAATCTAGGGACTATCGAGGTCTAGGGACTTTTTTTTTCCTAAACGGCAACACTAATTGAAGCTTCGGCCTGTAGGCTTGGCATGACAGGACATCAATCCATTGTACTGGTCTCAGCCTACATATCCCCAACAGTGTTGCCAATTCAGCTCTTTTAGAGCTAGATTTGGCTCTATTTATCATGTATCAGCTCTAAAAAAACCCGTTTAGCTCCTTAGCTTCTTTTTACGACTATTCTAGCTCTTTCAGTTAGCCATACCACGGTGGCTTTCCGGCTTCGAATCCACTACCGAAGTGCAAGTTAATTATTATTGAACGCAGCCATTTTGTATTGTACCTAACCATAGATCATAAAGAGATTCGTACGGGGCAACGGCGCGGTGCGAACGAGGAATTCCCCACAGTCGCCGTTGGTCGCCGTACACGATTTCTTTCTTGCGCTTACATGGTATTCATTCATCTTACGTATGTGAAAAGTTTATGTCATTTGAGAGATTAGTGCTTGTTTTGTGCTAAAGTTAAGTTTGTTAAGAAAGTGACTGAACTGAAGACTATCGAAGTTTTGAAATATCAAGATGCAGCTGGCAATAATCCTTTTATAGAATTGTGTTCATTTGCCTTGTCGATGATTTCTTTGCCGTGGTCTAATGGGGAAGTTGAACGAGTCTTTAGCCAACTGAATTTAGTTAAAAACAAGGCTCGCAATAGACTACACAACACCACCACGAATGCCATTATTACCAACAGGGCAGGATTACGGCGTCAAAAAAAATACTGTCACAACTACATACTGCCAACTGAGGTACTAAAACAATAGGGACAATGGCTTCATACAACAACCCTGACGAGGCCCAAGTGGAAGTTCCTTGGTTATTGATTTTCACGATGACGACAACATATTATATTACTTATGGTCAGATGAAGATTAATGATACCTAGTGCTATTATTAAGAACATTGTTTTTTATTGATTAAAATATAATAAGTTCGAATAGTTTTGTTTAGCTCTCTTTAGCTGATAAAGTTAGCTCTTTTTCAGCTCTTTTTTGGCACAACACTAGCTCTAAGCTTGAATACTAAGTTGGCAACACTGATCCCCAAATCGCGATAACGCGTCACTCGGAAGTGACTTAAAGTCCATATTCGATATGGGGACCTCAACGCGAAAAACACCCTCTGGAACTGTCAATAGTCTAATTCCAGAGGTGTTATATTGGAATCCATTCTCGGGCCTCTTAACTTGGACATCATTGCCCCATTAGAGCCTACCCACTTCCCACATAACGTGACTCACAGACCAAACATACTCGATGTGGCTCTGCTGCAAAATGTAAACTTACGTTTGCACGATGTAGTGGTGACACACGAGCTGACTTCTGACCACAGACCTGTGATCTTAGAATTTACGCCGCGCGTAGGTCCCCCAGATCCAGGTTTACTCATAGTACTTTTAACGGCCATATTCAATGCGGCCATTTCATGTAACATCTTTCCACACCAGTGGAAAAATGCCCGTCATTGGTAAACCCAAACCCGGTGAGCCAAAGTCCGAGCCCACTAGTTATCGCCCTATAAGTCTACTTAATAGCTTGAGTAAAATCTATGAAAGAATCATTTATTCCTGACTAAAAGCATTTGCCGATGCCAATAAAGTCATTCCAGACGAGCAGTACGGTTTTCGAACCAAACACTCGTGTGTTCAGCAAGTATATCGTATTGTTGATGAACACATCTCTATCGGGTTCCAAAAAAGGAGAATCATAGATGCCCTGTTCGTGGATGTTGCGAAGGCATTTGACAAGGTCTGGCATAATGGTTTGATACACAAACTGTTCGCCATGGGAGTTCCCCACAGACTCGTGCTCATCTTATGAGACTACCTATCAAACCGCCAATTTCTATATCGCATTACAGGAGCCCTCAGCTCCCCTCAATGGTAAGTTTACATCTTAATTGTTATAGATATTTAAGCGCATGATGCTTATTTTTATCAATTTCATTAACTGCACATGTATCATAAGTAATTTATTCAGCTTATATTAAAAAAAATGCTTTATGGAAGTAAATAATCACTCACTCGAAGTATACTATCGAAAGTCCCCGATTCGATTTTTTATTCGGTATAGAAAGTGACTGTTTCGATATTATTCGCTGGTGTTATTTTTATTTGCATAATAAAATCTGTATATGCAAATAAAAATAGTTTAATTTGGAATAATTTTGTTGTTTCATTTCGATATGATAGAAAACAAAATCTAGTTAAAATGAAATTCTGTTGTCTTTTTATTTAATTATGTTAAAATAATGTTATTTATTTTATTTCAGAATCACCACTGCCTAAAGTATGCACATTTAATGATTCAGATAGGAAAGCCTTAGAAGGGATGATTGACGATGAGCTATCCTCAGATAGAAATTTGAAGCCGGAAGATTTATATTGTAATGTGGATAATTTGCTGGAAGCACCAAAAGAATTAATTCAAATTTCGAATGATGATGATAATATCTCGATTGTACTCGATAGCTCGGAAGCTACTCCAATTCCAACGGGACCGATCTGTGAAGCCACTTGTAAATTAAAATGCTATGAGCATTTTAATGAAACGACTCGTCAAAAAATTCATTCATGCTTTTGGCAATTGGGTGACCATTCCAAAACAATGGGAATTTATTAATAAATTCACTAAAAAGCTGAACAAGTGCCGTTTTACTACTGAAAGTACATCTAGAAGGCAGTTTACTACTGAAAGTACATCTAGAAGGCAGTTTACTACTCAATATTTCTTACAGACTCCTGCCGAAACTCAAAACTAACCTTTCGAACGTAGACGTGTTTTGTCTTAAAACTTTTTTGAATACTTTGTCTATTACGGATCAATTTGTACGCACTGCTCATCAAAAATTTAATCAAGAAGGTATGACTTTGCCAGATAATAGAGGAAAACATCCAAACCATGTAATCAAGATAGATTCCGATATGATAAAAAGTGTCTGTCACCATGTTGCATCTTTTCAGCCAGTTGAATCTCATTATACAAGAAAAAATACTAGCAAGCTTTATTTAGATAACAATTTATCAATGAAAAAAATGTTTTCCTTGTATAATGTGTGTACAAACCTTCATCTTTATAATAATAAAGCGCAAACTTTACGGCAGTATACCGATATCATTAATGAAAACATGAATATAGCATTCTTCGTACCAAAAAAGGATTTGTGCGACAAATGTCACAGTTTTTCCAATGAAAACTCTCCAACTGAAGACTCCAACAATCATATAGAGAGTAAGTCAATTGCAAGAGAGTTTAAAAATAGTGATAAAGTTCTTTCACAAAATTCATCGGAAATAGTATGTGCTACATTTGATTTCCAAAAAATTTTGAATTGTCCTCATGGTGACGTTGGATTATTCTATTATAAACGGAAGCTATCTTTGTACAATTTTACTCTATTTGATGTTGGAAAAAAAAGAAGGAACTTGCTTTATGTGGACAGAGTGCACAGGCAAGAGAGGAGCGAATGAAGTAAGCAGTTGCTTACTGTACTGTATCGTATATGACACTTCCAATATTTTCCTATCATAAAGTCCGACGTAAAATACTGAAGGAGTCACTTTCGATAAGCTTTGGTAAAATTGTTCCAAAGTATAGTATCGAAAAGGGCAGTTTCGATTATTCTTACTATTGGATGAACGTAATAAACTATTGAAACTAGCATTTCTTAAAAACTATAAAGAAATTTGATCCATGGTATCATGTATTTGTTTGTTTATTAATACAATTTTGGAATTTAACTCAAATTAATTGCAGTTAGCTCAATAAATGTAAATTTTGTACACATAATGAACTTCAAAGCGCTCTCCTGTAAAGTATTTGTTTCCCATTTCGATATTATACGTAGGGGCAGTCGATATAGACTTAGATCTCCCCACGATTAAACAGTTTATGAAGCGCGCCTCACGCCGCTTCTTCGACACCGCTGTCAATAATAGAAATCAAAATAAATGTCTGAAAGTTTTATCTTACCGCAATGGGATTGGTAGAGCTCTACATAACTATAACGACAGACTTGCCAAATTCCAAGTTACATCATTGCGAACCCGTCGTCACCAATACGATTTGATTTATTTACATAAAATTATACACTCAGCCATAGATTATCCCGTTTTACTCTCAATGATTAACTTCAACTTAAATTATCGTTGCCGTAATTCTAAACTATTTGTGTTGCAAATTTATAAAAATAATACATCATTTTATAATCCTATTGTAAGAATGTGTAGAACTTATAACGAATTAGCTAGTGAGAACGAAGAGCTTGACAATTTTCAGCCGAGACAACATCCATACAAGAAACTTATCCATAGTGTCCTTAAGTAAATTATTGTCTGGAACTGTATTTATTTAATTTAACTTGTTTTTCTTTCTTTTTTCTGTTGATATTTAGTTTTTAGTTTCTGTTACTTTATAACATTTATTTTTATTATCATTTATTATTTTTGGTAGCTTAACTTTAATACGAGCAATAATGTATGCATGCTGTGTAAACATATTAAGGGTTATAGTCTAGTGTTAAATGTTAATGTTATATTTATTAGTCTTAAGCCAAGATTCAACTGTGACCTGTTTTGTTTACCTTATAAAATAAATCAAAAATAAAATAAAATAAATCCCCTCATTGTAAAGGCCGCGACCTATACTCCCCCAACGCGTTCGAGACGTATAAATCGTCCGAGGCTAGCCCTCTGCGAGCCGGACGACAAGTGGCCCGAGCTATTAGCAGTAATCCGACCGCCCCCAATTAGTCTTAACTCGTACTATGCCCACCCCTCCCCCGGTAACGCCCTGAGCCGAGGTCGTACCCCGCAGGGGGTGCCCCCACAGGCGTGGTTACCTAAAAATTTTTGACGGTTGAGAGCTAAGTCCGCGTAAGGGTGTCGCAGCCAAATCTTCATGTCAATTAAAAAAAAAAAAAAGTTCAACACAGTCCACTAGTATAGTTTAAATAGTAAATAGTGAATAAATAGTTAACTTGAAGTGTTTGGTTTTCTTTAAGGAGTACTGACAAGCCCGGCACACCAATGTACCAATAGAATAGTAGTCCGGTACAATAATGTGCCTGACACAGTTTTTGGAAAAAACAGATCCATCGCATAATTTGGCCATCCAATTAAATAATTCAATAATAAATGAATTAATAAAAAGATTTGAGAAAAGTTCAATACTGCAACATTTTTAGATCCTCGTTTTAAAAAATTACACCTTGATGACGGAGCATCTTTGGCAAGAACTATAAACTACATTAGACGATCTATTGAAGAAAACAGAGAACCTGAGCATTGCCCACTGTCAATAACTTCGGCCGCTGATGATGTCGATAATTATGAAATTTGGGAAACCCACAACAAGCTGTTGTCGGAGACTATGAGAACCAGTCAAAGTCCGACATCTGAATTAAGATTGTACATAGCTGCGCCTCTAATAGGATTAAAAGACGCTTTAGAACCCTGGAGAAGCTATGAGGGAGCTTATCCCCAACTCACACAGTTGGCATGTAAGCAAAGCACCTATTGGTTCCGGCTTCTTCGGCTCCAGTAGAGAGGTTGTTCTCGAAAGCTGGTGCCATATTAACAAAGGCCAGGAGCCGTATATTATCCAAACGCTTACCTAAACTGTTATTGCTGAACTCGTTGCCTACGCATTTCTAGTTTTTGAAAATTGTAAATTATTTTTTATTTATTTGAATAATTTAATTTTGTTAATCTATATGAAAAACATTTTAATTTGAACCTTTTATAATTTGATTGCTAAAACTTTCAATTTGTGAGGATTATATTATTATAAACATTTCTGTTGTTTATTTTAAATTAATAAATCTATTGATATAATATTTATGGCGTTTATTTTGAACTTAATTGACAAATTAGCAAATAATCTATGAATATAACAAAATGGATTATTAAGAAAAATCGATTCGTTAGGTACAATGTCACATCCCTATCACTAAGTAGGGAGTAGTAGCACATCAAAAGGTACAATTTGTAGGGGGAGGTACCAAACCTTTGTTGGCTCCTCCAGGTAAAAAAAAAACATCGAACTTTTTTTTTTACGTATGTTTCGGCTACTATAATCAAATTAATATATAACTTGATCTTACTTTCAAAGACATATCATGTAACTAGCAAAAAATAATAATTTAGAAGATCAAATATTACACGTCAAACTTTTAAAACGCTCTCCCGTAAAACTTGTTGCGAGAAGACGATACGTCGAATATTCATTTTATTGAACAAATGGATATTTCTCTATTTGGCCTCATAAGCCGACACTAGAACAGTACAACACAATCACTAATGAAAATGAAGGAGATGTTGACATAAGCGAACTGAGAAGCCCCCATACATTCGAAGTGAAATTCCCGATTTGCAATCTGTTAGCGAAGATTAAACTTGCGGCTGTTTGGAACCAGACATGGAATATGAATTATTTTATAAGTTAATCGCAAAATTAGAATAAATAGTATTTTTTTCATTATTTTTTTGTATGAACTTTTAAGTCATTTAATTCAGAACATCACATACTTAGGTCCGAGTTCGCCGAAAGTGAAATAAACAATGGTTTCGTAATCGGCCCGTTATCTTAAAACGGATGTGTAACCAGGAGGCGGGAATTTTAGTGTTCACCACTTCAATTCGTGCCTCGGTTTTGTAACGGAGCATTTTAGGAATGAAAGACCGAATGATATAATACGGTTAAATAAGATTGGTAGATATACACCTAAAACCCCGTATAAAATATGTACATTATAAAATGGTTGCATTTAAGATTACCCTGCGAAAATAGAAAGACCCGATTATGTCACTTTTTATTAAAATTCTATTACTAGTTACTGATTAGGGTGGTTTTTAATTTGGCAGCATTCAATATGCTGTCAAACCAAACATGTCTGTCAATCTAAATTTTTATTCGAAATAAATATTACACGATTCTATGGTAATGTGAGAATTATGATACATAATTTATAATGCATTATTTATGTGTGATAATTTTTTGCAACAACAACGATGAAAAGAAGACGCTGGAACAAGTACCCAAAAATTACGAACATGGATTACTGTCGACAACGAATCAATAATATAGGCTCGTACTGCTATCGCACTCCTAAAATCTAGAAATCATACGAAGAGAATATAAAGCCACAAAAAAAGGAATCGGCTAACTGAAAGCCAGAAATTTTCATATAGGTAAGTCTTGATAAATTATGTAGTGGAAACCTATTACCATATTAATTATGGATTCCTATTAATATTTCTTACATTTCAGGCAGCCAAAAGCCACCACCATCTATCCAGCAATCGAGAGGACCGTATTGGGGCCTGCGTTGGAAGGCATTGCAAACATATGTGATAGTGATGCAGTTGAGATTAATGTATAATGAAAATTATGTGAAATAAATATATGATTGTTACAAATATCATCGCTTTATTTTCATCTATGTATAGGCACTTAGTAAGAATAAAGATTATGCATGTAACTCTGCAAGTTATCCTGAATCTGATACCCTAAAATTGTATGGAATTCAAGAGTTCTACCCGCTCCAAGTTCTACCTATCTATCCTATATGCCAAAGCATTGCATTCGTTATTACTTACAATGCTTTATATAATCTTTGAGGAGTCCTAGGTGGCCTTTATACTAATATTATAAAGAAGTAATGTAAATTATGTCGATCCTCAAAATTCTTTCACTAATAGTAAAATTAATAGGAAGCTGCATTATTCCCTAGTGCTACAGGCTAATTTCCATCACAGGAACGTGGGCGTAATATTATGAGAGATAGAATATGCATTTTAGAGTTGGGTAGGTACTTGATTTATTTCAGGAGATTCAATACTCCGATTATGTATTAACCGGGACATTAAACTACCTCTGCCACCTCGGTTAGATAAAACGCTTGATTATTGTATTTAATCGGATGATTATCTCTGGTGAACACGAAAATGCATGGTAAACGCCCGATTATAATTTAACGGCCCGTTTTGTAGTCGGTGAACTCGGACCTTAATCTGGGTATCTTAGTTTAGAAACAACTCATTGCAACTCATATCGAATAAGATTTGTTTTAAATAGTGTTACCAAAAACTGTGTACCCATACAAATAATTATCAATATTTTTAGGGTTCCGAAAAAAAAAACGGAACCCTTATAGGATCACTCGTGCGTCTGTCTGTCTGTCCGAAAATATTGGACTGGATTGAGTTGAAAGTTGGTACACATATGTAAGTCGATGACCCAAACATGGACGTGTTTTTGGGGGGTAAATTAGAAAATTAAAAAAAAAAGTTTTGCAGACAATATTGTGTAACATATCAAATGAAAGGGCTTTTTATCGGGATGTCAAATATATTTTTTTTAGAATTTTAATATAAATAGCTCTGCGTTTTGTGGAAGAAAAATTGTTTAAACACGACAAAAGGAGAGGTGGCCTTTAAACACAGTTTAATATTAATACAAGGTATGGATAATTATTTACTTTTTCACAAAACAGTGCTAGTTAATTAACCTTACGATGGTAACAGGGGTGCCCCAACACCCCACGCGAGCAATCACGCGCTAATCATCGCCGATTTATCGAAAAATATTTGCTGTCTCGCTCTAGCATTTTGTGTATTCTTTTATTTGACCGTGAGCCATCATCAGTACCCGTTGCGCGGTGGGAGCTGCAACACGTCGATTTCGTTCTGCAGGTATGTGTGGGGTGTTGCGTCACCCCTGTTACTATTTACGTAGGTATTTTTAGTGTATTTTGTTATTTTCAGTTTATAATGGCGTTTTGTAATGATGAAGAGCTTGAGCGGTACTTAAATAATATTGCTGAGGATGCCGAGAGTAAAACAGAGCCATTAGAGGAGGAGGAAGCTTCAGAAAATGAAGATAACCTCTCTGTGCATTCTGAAAAAGATGACAGTCTTTCCGGCTCGGATGATGATGATGTGCCTTTGTCACAGCTTCGAGGTAGTGTCTTGAGAGGTAAGAATGGACATATTTGGTCTGCTTCTGCGCCATCATCAAGCAGAACACCTCAGCGTAATATAGTAAACATCCATAGATCTTCACAAGTCCATTCTAATATTGAAACAGAAAAAGATGCTTTTATGACTTTGTTTTCTAAACCTCTCGACATAGTTCTTACATACACGAACCAAGAAATTGACAGACGTGCTCCCAAATACACAGACCAACGTTTTACTCATAAAGCAGACAAAACAGAGATAGAGGCACTCATAGGGCTACTATTTTATGCTGCGGTATACAAAGATAGTAGAAAAAGTGCAACTGAAATGTGGGCGCCCACAAGTACCCCTGTGTACAAGTCAATAATGTCCGAGAGTCGATTTCATTTTCTGCTACTTTGCTTAAGATTTTGATGATAAGGACAGCCGTGATAAAGAGGATAAATTTGAACCTATACGGGAAGCCTGGAAGATTTTTATAAACAGTTACACAAAATCGTACCAACCATGTTGTTACGTTACGATTGATGAGCAGTTGTTAGGATTTCGGGGAAAGTGTCCCTGTTGCGGACAATGAGATTAAACAATAGAATAGGTACACTCAGGTAAATGTACTTTAGAATATATATATCATTGTTTACTGTTAAAATTTAATATAGAAAGTACTTGTAAATTTAAGTTGACATATACATGTAGGTATGTATATATAGAAATGTAAAACAAAGAGATCGCTCTTGGCCAAAATCCCTAAACAATGTAACGACATGAGCAGGATGGGCGACTGTGTAAAAAAAAAGGGATAGTAAAGTAATCATTAGAGAAAGACCTAGAAGCTAGAGTAGCACAGGTGGAAACTGTGGATACAAGTATGGGACAGTTTGTAGGAAAATGTATATGGATAGGCCGCTTTTCTACTCTGTTGCGTTCCCGTACTTTTCAGTACGTGTGCTCACAGACGATCTGTCCTTGCGACTATTATTACGTTTTTAAAAGCCACGTCTTCAGTGGTCCCTGGTGGATACCTAACGGTGCTAACGAAACCAGGCGAGGCGAGGACCCGATTCGCCTGCCGCGTCCCCTCAGGACAAAGCATTCCATTGGTTGGGGTTGGATCACTCAGCCTTGGGGTTTGCCCCTAGTTGAGCCCAACTATCGCCCCCCTCCCACCCTACCCATCCCCCTAATCCATTCCTCGGTAACTGTTTGAGTGTGCCAGCCTTTCTTAAGGCTTATATCACTCTCCGTACCGGGGCAGTTAGGAACCCTCTTGCACATTAGGGATCACAAGCTTAGGGCTCACCTTAGGTACCCATACCTCCCGACCTACACCCGGTTGGGAGGGTACGCATAAAGCACACACCCTCGGGACATCCCACCCGAGGCGTATCTTGTTAGGAAATAGCTTAGGGTGATTGCCTGTGAGTTTCTTGTGGCTTCTTCTCACAGGAACGCCCCGGCAGGAAGCCATATAGAGTCGCGCATAGAATAGGCCTCCGGCCCGTACGGCCTTTTCTTGCTCGGCCCCTCAGGCCATTGCCGGCCACTATGGCCGCGCAAATAACCTTAGAAGATATCCTCCGCGACGAAGAGGCACATCACTTCCTATTCGAGAGATTTGGTGATGACATCCCCCCCGCCACCCCACGAGGCCCCCCCTCTCGCGCCGCATCTTTCATGTCGGCATCCTCCGGCTCAGACGATGAGTCAGAAGCCGAGGCATCCCCCGCTCACCCTGCCCCCCCTCCCCGGCAGCCTCCGTCAACTCCTCCTCTGAGGAAGAGTTTATTACGGTTGGCAGGGGAAAGCGAAAGCGCGGTATCAAAACCGCCCCCTCCACCGCTACCGTAGCCAAGGCTCCCAAGCCTTCTGGCCCCCCCCCCCTTAATGGGTAGTCCACCCTCTTTAATGTACATCGTTGTCCCCTCCCCCTCCCTCTGCCCTCATGGACTCGCCCATGTCCCCCCCCATGGCCCATCAGGCCCCCGCTGCCTCCTCAAGGCACCCCGCCCCCTCCCCCAAAAGCAAAGCCTTCAGCAGGTCGGCACCCGTCCCGGCCAAGAAGGACACCCCCCCACCCCTCTTCGTCCAAGACAAGGGCAAATGGCCCACAGTCACCCTGTGGTGTGTAGAGAAACACATCTCATACACCTCAGCCCGCCCTACCGAACATGGTATCCGTGTTCAGGTAGAGGTCCTCCCAGGACCACAGGTCACTCACTTCCTTGCTCAAGGAAAGGGCAGTCCCTTTCCACACTTACGCCTTGGAGGACGAACGCGCCATCCGCGCGGTCGTCAAAGGCGTCCCCAAAGAGATCTCCATCGAGGAGATCAAACAATCGCTCCTAGAGCAGTCCCTCCCTGTACTAGCGGTCCACCGCATGTACAAGGGCCGCGGTCATCAGCCCTACAACATGGTGCTGGTGACACTCGAGAATAAGAATGAGTCCAAGCTCATTTATAACATTAAAACCGTGTGCCACCTCTCTGGTATCACGGTTCAGCCCCCTCACAAAAACAAGTACCCGTCGCAGTGCCACAACTGCCAGTTATACGGGCACACTGCCCGTAACTGCTTCGCCCCGCCCAGATGCGTAAAGTGTCTGAAGCCCCCCAGTGCGACAGGCCCAAAGATAGGGCCCTGTGCACCGAGGAGCCGGGTTGCGTCTTGTGCAACTCATTGGGACACACCGCCAACTACCGCGGGTGCCCCAAAGCTCCCAAAAAACTATCCCACCCCCCACAAAATCCACAAGGAAACCCCCCCCACCCGGCCAATAGAGCAAACCCCACTCTCTCCCCAGAGGGAATCTCCCTGTGGAAAGTTAAATCTAAATATCCGCCCAAATTTCCCCCAAAACCCATGGCACACTTTGTGCCCATAGAGCCCGCGACCCCCGCAGCGTCCGCCCCTGCGCCAACCGCCGCGCCCGCGCTCCCCCCTCGCACTCCCGGCCTAAAAACAAGCCGCGCAAACCCGACCAAGAATCGGGAAAATAAATGTCCGCCGAGCGTAGACTCGGACTATGCTCTGGTGGAACGATTCGCAGAGGCCATTGACTTTGAGGAGATCAGCCTCCTCGCCAATCAAATAAGGCAGAACGAGGGCAACGGTCGTGCCCTCGCTGCAGTAGCGGTGCGCTTTCAGCGCATCATTACAACCCTTTCCCAATTCCGCGTAAATCCTTAATGGAAATAAGTAGGAACAAGCCCCGATCAATTAGGATAGGATACTACAATGCGAATGGCATTAAAAGTCAACGTGATGATATTGCAGAGTTTCTGCGAAATCATCAAGTTGACGTATTCCTAGTTCAGGAGACTTTTCTCAAACCAAGCATTAGAGACCCCAAAATTGCCAACTATCAGATAGTTCGCAATGATAGGCCCGATCAAGCTCTGGGAGGCACCTTAATTTATTACAAAAGGTCACTATATTGCTCCCCTATTGACCCCCCACCATCGCTGCAATGCATTGAAGCTTCGGCCTGTAGGCTAGGCATGACAGGACATCAATCCATTATACTGGTCTCAGCCTACATATCCCCAAATCGCGATAATGCGTCACTCGGTAGTGACTTAAAGTCCATATTCGAAATGGGGAACTCCGTCATTCTGGCGGGGGACCTCAACGCGAAAAACACTCTCTGGAATTGTCAATCGACTAACCCCAGAGGTGTTTTATTGAAATCCTTTCTCGGGCCTCTCAACTTGGACATCATTGCCCCACTAGAGCCTACCCACTTCCCACATAATGTGACTCACAGACCGGACATACTCGATGTGGCTCTGCTGCAAAATGTAAACTTACGTTTGCACGATGTAGCGGTGACACACGAGCTGACTTCTGACCACAGACCTGTGATCTTAGAATTTACGCCGCGCGTAGGTCCCCCAGATCCAGGCTTACCCCCCCCCCCCCCCACACAAAGGTCAAGACGGACTGGAACAGACTGGGCGAAAGCCTAAAGTCAACCACCTCCGTTCACCTCGACCAGATCCCGGACAACCTCACCACCGCGGATGAGGCTGTAGGCGCGATCGATTCCCTCACAAACCACGTGCAGTCGCTAATTAGCGACTGCTCACGGACGGTGCCGGCGGAAAGCGATTTCCGCATGCCACTGCCCGATGACGTACGAGAGTTGATGACGGAACGAAACGCTGCCACACGCGCGCATGACAAATACCCATGCGACGCTAGACGAGCGCGCATGAGGGCTCTCCAACGTGAAGTCAAGGCCCGCGTGGCCGAAACACGTCAGGCTCAATGGGACCGTAAAGTTAGTGAAATCAAACCCTCCCATCTTGCCTTCTGGCAATTATCACGTGCCCTAACAAAGGACACTGTAGCCCCCTTGCCCCCACTAAACAGGCCCAACCTTCCCCTAGCCTTTGAGGACGAGGAGAAAGCTGAATGCCTGGCCGAAAGTCTGGAACTTCAATGCACCTCTAGTACTCTCCCGGCAGACCCGCGTCTCCTGGAGAAAGTAGACGCCGAAGTAGAATGGAGAGCTGCTCTCCCCATACCTCCGCCCCTCCCAAACGCAGAAGAGGACCCACTCCCTCCTGTGACCCCCGACGAGGTCAAATCGATCATCAGAGACCTCCACCCCCGAAAGGCCCCCGGCTCGGACAAGATCTCCAATAGAGTGATCAAACTCTTCCCCGGCCACCTCATAATTCTTTTAACGGCTATTTTCAATGCGGCCATTTCATGTAATATCTTTCCACACCAGTGGAAGAACGCCCACGTCATAGGTATTCACAAACCCGGCAAACCAAAGTCCGAGCCCACTAGTTATCGCCCTATAAGTCTACTCAGTAGCTTGGGAAAAATTTACGAAAGAATCATCTATTCTCGTTTGAAAGCATTTGCCGATGCTAATAAACTCATTCCGGACGAGCAGTACGGTTTTCGAACCAAACACTCGTGTGTTCAACAAGTCCATCGTATTGTTGAACACATCTCCATCGGATTCCAAAAAAGTAAAATCACAGGTGCCCTGTTCTTCGATGTTGCGAAGGCATTTGACAAGGTCTGGCACAACGGTTTGTTATACAAACTGTTCGCCATGGGTGTTCCCCACAGACTCGTGCTCATCTTACGAGACTACCTGTCAAACCGCCAGTTTCAATATCGCATTACAGGTGCCCTAAGTTACCCACACCCGATAGGCGCCGGAGTTCCTCAAGGTTCGATGCTAGCCCCCCTACTATTCACTCTCTTCACGAGTGACATCCCCATTCTCAGTAATGTCAATCTAGCCCTATTTGCGGACGACACCGCTCTATTCACGACTGGTAACAGTCCTCAGGTGGTGGCTTCAAGACTTCAGGCCGCGACCAACACCTTATGGAGATGGTTTCGAGACTGGAGGATTGAAAACAATCCGACAGAATGTTGTTATTGAAGACATATTTCCGCCCGAAACAGAACAACTCAGTTAATAAAAAGAATAGAGAAAAGGGTAAAGAATATTGCGGTAAGAAAAAAGTTACCAAATAGTTACCATAATATAAAGATTTTTTTTTTTTTTTTTTTTTTTTTTTTTTTTTTTTTCACGAGACCAACAGCTTTTATAAGAATACTTATAACTAACTTAAAAACAAAGAAATACCGCCAATAACAGGTCTCCATTAAACTTATATATAAATATGTACTAGTAGGTAGGTATGTTCAAATAATGCTATTCACAATGCTCATTATACACAGGTACATGTGCGATAAGTGTGATCCGTATTGTCGTAACAGGAATCAGAATTCAACTATGTGTTATAATTTATAATAACAAATTAAGTAGGGTACCTACAGGCAAATTAGAAGTATCATGTATTCGTGAAATGTTGTTTGATTTTATATTTAACAACAGTTTTTGACAACAGTTTTTTTAGATAGAGAGATAAGATACCAAAAAAGGTGTTGAAGCCTCGGTGTAGTTGTAAGGAAAAGGGAAACAGTGTTATTCAGTGCCATAGTATTTCTGAAGATGACAGAAAAATATTATTTGATAAATTTTGGAAATTGACTTGGGATGAAAATTTGGAATAATTTAGTAAAAATTGTCCATACAAATAGGTAAAGAGATAGGAAGGATGTTAACACTTTTATTTACCATCTAATAAAAGGTGAAGATATGATTAGTCTGTAAAACGTTATTTCTAAATACTTTATCCATTGGTAAATCGTGTATCTGGGGTAGAGATGGGATTTTACCCGGAAAAAACCCCAATGTGGGAAAAAATAGGGAAAAACCCCGGGGAAAATTACCGAATGGGATAATATTCGGGTTTTTTCATATTTAGCATATGTAACATCTAGGTAATGTGTAGATACATGTATATATCAAATAGTACGTACTATTTAAGTACTATTAATACTAGTTAGAACTAATCTAACTTTGTTTATTTTCATAATTCAATAAATACGTTATATATACTCCATGCTATCTAATTAAATAAAATGAAATTAAATAAAAAAACCTGTCTGTGTGTTCATCCGCTCTTAGCGACAAGTAACCCGAAACTACGTACGCGGGCAGGGGGGCGGGGAAGCAGGTAGTAGCAGTGGCGTACGCGTTGGTGATAGATCTATCTATCTCACACGTTGTTTTGGCTTCGTACTGTGCGCACTTGTGTTAATTTGTTGGTTTAATTGACGACTTGGATTTTGTTTTGTGGACTTTTGATTGCCTAGTGATTAAATACGTGATTTACTTTGGATTGACAACTACTGCTACTCTTACGGACTTCGATACCTACTTCTTTTTATGAACGGTAACTTACCGGTAAGTTTGAGCTTTAATAATTGTTATATTAGACTATAAACGTTTTAGGTACTATATTTGTGGATTCCTTGCAAACCTTGTACTTTTATTCATTGAAATTGATATATTTTGCTTTTCTAAGTTTATTTCCTGTAGGAAATAGTTATTTTACTATACACAAACCTGGGTAAGTGAGAACTGGATAAGTGAGAGTAATAGCCAGGACCCGTCATTTTAAGCTCCCAAAACCTCTATTAGCGAGAAACAGAAACCTCTGTAAGAGAGAGTCGTTTTTCCCTCATGGACCTCCGTAAGTGAGACTGCTACTTATCTATACCTCTATAAGCGACAGTCGAGCTTTATTTATTTATATTATTTGTTTTTTTTTTCCTTAGATCACATCATGCCCAGAAAGAAAAATACTGATGTATGGGAAAACTATTTTCATTCGGCAACCAGTAAAACAGTAAAATGCAAACACTGTGAAAAAGTTTACCAATTTGGCAATGTCAGCAAGATGACCTGCCATCTGATGAAATGTTATAGATGTCCAACTGTTATCAAGAACAAACTACAGAAAATACCTGTTACTATAGCACAACTGCCACAAATCTGCCCTTGCAAGATGAATCACATCATGAAATGTCACAGGATAACAGTTTGACGGATACAACTTCTATTATTACTTCATCAGAAATTACAACAGAAAAAAAACTTTATCTAGATCAGCTCTTATCCAAGGCAATATTTGTTACCGGTTCTCCTTTATCCATTGTTGAACATCCGCTGTGGGTACGATTTTTTGATGATTTGCAACCACTTTATAAGTTACTATCCAGAAAAGCTATCTCCACAACACATTTGGAAACTATTTATAAAGAAATGGTCAATGAAATTACAGACGAACTGAAGTCTATAAATTATTTGCATTTGCAGTGTGATGGCTGTAGCAATCAGCGCAATGAAGGTATCATCAACTTCATTATTGCAAAACCCGAGCCTGTTTTTGTTAAAAGCCTTAATACTCTTACAAACCGACATACAAGCCAATATGTATCCCAAGAGATAATCAAAGTTATAAACGTGTATGGAGGCCACAAATTTGTAACTCTTATCGGAGATAACGCAAATAATATTCAAAGAGCATTTCAGATAGTTAAAAATTCGTATGCACATATAATACCGCTGAGCAAATTCAATGTATGTGCTACACACATACATTGAATTTGCTATGCGAAGATTGCTTAAAACTAGAACCTATTAATGCGTTTATATCGATTGCCACAGACACGATAAAAACAATAAAAAGAAACCAAAGTATGAGCGCTTTATTAGCTCAGATTGTAAAAGAAAAAGGTTCAGGTGAAACTTTAAAATTGCCAGGGAAAACCCGCTGGGGCAGTTACTGCGCTGCATTAAAAAGTTTAAAAAATTCCAAAGTTGCATTACAGACATTAGCTGTTCACGAAGATGCCACTATTTCAGAAGAAAAAAAAACAAATTTATTGGATTCAAATTTCTGGACCATGGTAGAAAATTGTATAAAACTACTGGAACCTATAACAGATAAAATTTTCAAACTTGAAGGCAATGGAATACTTATAAATGAAGTTTATATGGCCTTCAAAGATATTAAGTCTACATTTCATTTTGCATTTCCGGATATATCCATTCTAAATGAGCATCACAAACAAGATATTACAAATGCTGTAATTAGGCGAACAAATAATTGTTTGAAACCCATTCATTATGCTGCATACTTATTAGATCCAAGATCGCAAGGCATCGAATTAGAAGAAGAACAGGAAGTGGATGCCATGGAGTTTATACACGACGTGAGCCAATCGCTCAATATTGACGTTGTTGTTGATTTAGCCAATTATAGAGCTAAACAGGGTTTATGGAGCAGACCATTTATATGGAAGCATGTCGCCGAAATGGACCCGGTAGTTTGGTGGAGAGGACTCTGCAAGTCCAAATTGCTGAGTTTTGAGGGTTGCAGTACGTATTCTAACTGCTCCCTGTACTTCAGCAGCCACTGAACGATCTTTTAGCACGCATGCGCATATACATAGTCACAAAAGAAATAGATTGACTACAGACAGGGCAGCAAAAATAGCTTTAATATCGTATAATTGGAACCTTTTACACAAACATAAAGATGATGACAATGACGATGATGACGAGCCGTTATCTACACCACCCAGCCATTTGTCAAGTCCGTTGGGTAGCCTAATAAATGAAGAACGACCTTCAACTTCTCGTGGAAATACACAAGAAATAGAATTTTGCAATATTAATAATATATTTAATGATCATGACAGTAGCGACAGTGACTAAAAATTTTAAATTGTAAAAAAACACTTTTGTAACTTTTGTAAAGTGTAATAAATAATTGTTAGTAAGTAATCTCTCGTTGTTTTATTTTCTTTTTGGTCAAAGATTCTTAAAAGTTTCAATAGACGTTCTTTTTGCAATTAAGTAACATTCCATTACAATGCGCAGAAATCTTATGATAAAACAAGAAGACGTCTTTTTGTTGTTATAATAAACTGCTGGTTTAGTAAGTTCCTGAATCAGGCTACACATTTTGACGTTTCGAACAACAGGCAACAGCTAGTGCCCTATATACGCTGGCGCAAAGTATGTGCGCATCGCAAACTACCTATTTTACGCTGCATTTGTACTAAAAATAAAAAAAATGTTTATCTTTTTAAGATCGTGAAAATTACGTTAAATAATGAAAATACCCGTCTATTGGGTTTTTTCCCACATAAATACCCGGTTTTTTCCCAAATGGGAAAAAACCTGAGTATATTCCCGTTGGGTTTTTTCCCACTGCCCATCTCTAATCTGGGGTTGGAAGATTGAAATTACACGAAAGAATACCGATGCAAAATTACCAGAAACTCCTCCCAGAAAGCCATTTGACCAAGAAATTAAAATGTTGCAGAGTTTTTAGATGAGTTACCTAAAATGCCTTCACATTATTGTAGAAAAAGGACAACACAGAATTATATACAACCAGACATTTCATCCAAACAGCAACTTTATAAAATATATACAGACTATTGTGCGTCAAAACACAAAAATGCACTATCTATAGCCACTTTTACAAACACCCTAACCATACAAAAAATAGCTTTATTTAAACCGAAGAAAGATTTGTGTGACATCTGTAATAGATACAAGCTGGGCCATATTACCAAAGAGACTTATGACGACCATGTAAATCAAAAGAACGAAGCGAGAATGGAAAAAGAATCTGATAAGGAAAAAAAGGAATTTGTCTTTACTGCAGACCTACAAGCAGTACTTCTAGCGCCGCGGTCCAATGTGTCATCAAATTACTACAAGAATAAGCTATGTGTCCACAACTGGGGCATTTATGACATGAAAACTAGCGATGGGTATTGCTTTCTATGGAATGAGGCCGAAGGTGGGCTGAATTCTGATGAGTTCGCAACGATTTTAACTAATTTCTTTACAGATAAAGTAATCCCAAAAATGGGAGATGACAACAGATACATAACCTTGTATACGGATGGGTGTACGTATCAAAACAGAAATGTCATTTTAAGCAACGCTCTCCTCAACATAGCCATGCTGCATAATGTGACAATTGAACAAAAATATTTGGAAGTAGGTCACACCCAAATGGAGGTTGACAGTATGCACGCAATGATTGAAAAAAAAACTAAAAAATCAAGTAATAAATGTTCCAGTCGAGTACATCACTATTTGCAAGAATGAAAAAAAATCAAAACCGTATATAGTTGAATACCTAAACTATTCTTACTTCAAGAACTTTAAAACAATTTTACAACTCGATAAGACCAGGAAAAATGAAAGGAGATCCTAAGGTACATAAATTACTTACATTTAATTAATTAATATTACTATATTGGATCGATACGTAAGTTCTGTCTCTTTTCCAGGTTACCGAGATACGAGCTCTTAAATATGCACCATCTGGAGAAATGTTTTATAAGCTTAAATTAACCGAAGAGTATAAATTGCTCAATCGACGTAGGAATGCCCGAATTAACAACATTCCTATTCATAATTTACCTGACCTGTACAAACAACGAACGCAGGAAAATTACAAAAAAAACTATTTACATTTACAGCAATTAAAAAACTCAATGCCAAGAGATTACCAAAACTATTATGACAACCTTCCTCATGAAGCCTAAAATTGTGTACCATTTAATCTTGATATTATCATTCTATGATTATTTGTAAGTATACTTTCTTTTAATTAAAACTTAAAAACTTTTTTTAAATTAATCTATCGAGCAAATCAGCTAACTCCTAGACCACATACTTTTACAGAAAAGGAAAAACGGATAACTCCTAAAAACGCTGTAGTATTGTAATGAAACGGTATAAAGGATTTTATAGTATTGAGAATAACAGTTTGCCAATTAAGGTATCGTTATGCAATTATAATTATTTATTTATTTTATTTATGCAGTATTTTATTTCCTTTGTTTTTTTTTCTTTGATATTAATTCAAGTTACACTTTTTGAGCGTGGTTTTTTTTTCTTTCAATAATAAATGAGAAGTTAATATTGTTCAAAATATTTTTACAAAGAGGAGGTGCCCTAACGCCGAAACTCTAAGCAGGCATGAGTCACCAGATTGCGGGCCGAAGAGGGGGATTATGCATGCGCAGTAACGCCGATACAACCAATGCCACCTAGAGAAGAGTTGCTGAACTAAAGAGACAAGCGTGATATTTCAAAAAGTCATTATAAGTTCTGCTATTCATCGATAGATGGCAAAACTAAAAAGTATCACCGCTGTGCCGGTCGGAGTGGGGGGTTTTAGGTTATTTTCGTTACGGAATTTTTGGATTCGGTCTCCACGCTCAAGGCCCGCGATAGAAGCTATGCAATAGCTTAAAAGTTGATAATTTCGCGCAGCCGCCATCTTGGATTAATATTTTCATAGCACTATCGCCTTCAACACCCTTGTAAACCATGAAAACGACACCCATAACGAAAAAGTTGATAATCTCGCGGAGCCGCCATCTGGGATTTATATTTTGACAGCACTATCGGCTTCAACACCCTAGTAAACCATGAAAACGACACGGATGACAAAAAAGTTGATAATTTCGCGCAGCCGCCATCTTGGATTTATATTTTAAAGGCACTATCGGCTTCAACACCCTCGTAAACCATGAAAACGTCACCCATGACGAAAAAGTTGATAATTTCGCGCAGCCGCCATCTTGGATTTATATTTGGACAGCACTATTAGCTTCAACACCCTCGAAAACCATGAAAACGACACCCATGACGAAAAAGTCGATAATTTCGCGCAGCCGCCATCTTGGATTTATATTTGGACAGCACTATTAGCTTCAACACCCTCGAAAACCATGAAAACGACACCCATGACGAAAAAGTCGATAATTTCGCGCAGCCGCCATCTTGGATTTATATTTGGACAGCACTATTAGCTTCAACACCCTCGAAAACCATGAAAACGACACCCATGACAAAAAGTCGATAATTTCGCGCAGCCGCCATCTTGGATTTATATTTGGACAGCACTATCGGCTTCAACACCCTCGTAAACCATGAAAACGATACCCATGACGCGATGACGTTATAGTATGTACATAGATGATAAATACCTATACACCTATATACTTTCTCACAAACAGCTGGTTACGTATTCGTCCGATTGTCTGTCAGTCTGTCAAAACTAAAAAGTATCACCGCTGTGCCGGTCGGAGTGGGCTGTGTTAGGTTAGGTAAGTTATTTTTGTTACGGAATTTCTGGATACGGCCTCCACGCTCGCACGCAAGGCCCGCGCCCGCGATAGAAGCTATGCAATAGCTTAAAAACCTTTCAAAACAGTGTAATAAGAAGACATGAATTCATAAAACCAACAACAACACATTTTTATATAAAATAAACCAATTCTGAAGACCAACTATAGAAGTTCTCACAAAGATTCGCCCAAGACACAGATAATAAATAATATATTGGAAAAGGACCTCCTTCGTTTTTTAAGTTAGTTAAAAAGTGTAGAAGTGTAGATTGATGGGAAGGCAGATATGCATTATTAGAAACAAAACACTACCAATAGAAATTCCTTCCCTCCTTACTTACACCTTTTTCGTAATTTTCTGATTCTGTTATACTTTTATTTAAAAATAGACGGTAGGTAATTTTATCATTATTTATAGCCGAAACTTAAACAAAACACTACCAAAAGAAATTCCTTCCTTCCTTAGTTTTTTTCGTTTCAACTTTTTAGTTTATTTTTAAATTTTAATAAGTATGTTTTTTTTTAAGTAGACAGTTTTATCGCCGAACCATAAGACTGCCCTTGGTGATATTGCCTAAACAAGCCTTGAGTGAGACGTGTCAAGATGAGAAAGATACAATTCAAAATACTGTAAAAAATATTGAAAATTTCAATTTCTACAATACAATGACAAAACACAACAATTTCTCCTAGAAACACTCCTTGTCCACATGTCACCTTAACTGTAAAAAATCTTAACAAAATATAAACCTGTTTTTTTATTGATTTATTGATTTGTTTTTAATTTAATTAATTTTAACAGATAGCCCACGAAAAACACTATGCCTAATAGGTGCAAAAAAATAATGAAAGAGCAAGAAAATTTATACCTGAATCAATTGATTTTTAATTAAAAATCACATTTAAATGAAATTATTTGTAATTTATATTAATCAACCCTGAAACGAATGTGACAGAAGGTAAGCAACCTTCTTTAAACAAATCAAGACAGAAAAAGACAGTCAGTCAGATATAAGCATTTCTAGCCATTAACATACTACAACTTGTATGCTTGTGATAAGACTCAGAATTGAATACCAAAGCTTCAACAAGTTCCCATATGATATGGCATGGAGATAATGCTCATAAATATGTGTCTGTAGAATACAATTATTTGGTTTGGACAATGCCGAAATTTTTGTTCAACCCTCTTCTCCATTTTTTTCTATCAGTTTTCTTTTCTTTCTTTTAATTCTTCTACATTTGGAGTCCAATCCTGAAAAAATAGATTCACAAAGTTAAAAAAATATCTTAAAATCCATAGTTACCGGAGATGGACAGAAATACATAAGTATGTGATCGAGTTCCATAATTTTCTACTAACCAACTGGTTTAAGATAGTATGAATGGAAACTCAAAAGGTTTTTTTGCTGAACATAGGCTTTAGGTAATAGTGGCCTCTCTACCAATCCCAAGTAGCAGAGAGACAGGTACTTAAGACATTAGGTATACGGCAAATGGCTCTCAAGTGCAACTGCATACACACCAGGAATGCTTGGACAACAGACTGGTACAGTCACGAGCATCAATATATTAGGATGGACAGATCAGCAATAACATCTGATTTCATGATTCATTCATTAACTTCATTCATTCGACATCACATAATTATGCTGCTACTTATATATGCCTTTCATAAATGATCACATATTGTTGCTGTCGTCTTGAGAAAGTTAATGAATGAATCATGAAATCAGATATTATTGCTGATCTGTCCATGCTTGAAATCACCTCATATTATGTATAATTCAATAAATAATGATATATATAACCCAGTTACCACCCTCAAGTTTAATAACAACTAGCTGTTCCCCACGGTTTCACTCGCATTACCGGGATAAAAAGTAGCCTATAACCTTGGGGATAATGGGAAGAATTTTTCAAATCGGTTCAGTAGTCTTGGAGCCTAATGCAAACAAACAATCAAATCTTTCCTCTTTATAATATTAGTATATATGAAACAGTTTTGCTTTAAAAGCTTACCAACTCCGGTGACATGATAACACTAAAGTTAGATAGTGGCTCAGGCTAGATAGAAAACCATATACAATCCTATCTCCAATTCACCTAGCTTGACATTTCAGAAACAGTTTAAAGGCATGAAACATAATACTGGCTTTAGCTCCGCAATTTTTAACAACATTTCAAAGATGAAAAGTAC
Source organism: Tethea ocularis (assembly GCA_963555595.1). Taxonomy (NCBI): domain Eukaryota; kingdom Metazoa; phylum Arthropoda; class Insecta; order Lepidoptera; family Drepanidae; genus Tethea; species Tethea ocularis. The sequence continues at coordinate 2,751,629 of OY741985.1, read as the reverse complement.
TTAAATGTGTTGGTGATTTACAAAAAACCCAAGTTGATTCAGGCTCCGTTATAAAAGGACAAGTGATAAGTTGGAACATGTTCGACAATCCCGTTTAAAATATACTAGTTATACCCTGCGGTTACACTGGCGTATCCACGATATAAAGTAGCCTATAGCGCTCCAGGATAATATGATATCCTGGGAAATTACCTCCTACATTCATACAAACATCACATCTCCAGAGATTAACGCGACGCCTAAGCAAGTAGGTATAATAAAATCTTACCATTAACAGAATCCATTATCCAGAAATTCGTCTCATCATGACGAAGAACAGGTTGATCGAAGGGACGAGACTGCATAACTAAAAAACAATTTAATTGGGTTTATTTATTTACCGTGGCAGCTGTGCTATTTAATTGTAATAAGAATTTCGAATCGTGATGGCGGCCAGTAAAAACTTAAAGCCTTTAGGACCGGGATAGTAGGTTGGCTCTTTACCTGATTTTAGTGTTATATGATAGAGGATCTTGGAGCAGTATAAATATATAATATTTTATTTCAGCGTACAGTTTAAGTACAAACACTATATCTTAAGAGAAGCTATATTAAATTAAAATTCAGTTCCAGGCCATGTCTTGGAAAAACAAAATATTTCTGACAAGCTACATTTGAGTTTGAAGTACCTACCTACCGCTGTTGCTGGGGAAAAACAGTTGGTATTTACTAAATAATTGAATATATAACTAGCTGAACATAAAATTATTATCATGGTGAGAGAATAACAACATACTTTTTCACATTGAACAAGATAAAAACAGATTAAGTATTGTAACTACCTACGCCAACCCACCCCCATTTTGAAAAATTAAACGGCACTAAACCTAAACAACTATTAAATACTGGCTAGAAGAACAATTAAATTGAATGGGTAGGTTAGGTACCTAGGAATCTAGACTTTTAACGTTGTAAATACTAACCAGACCAAGCTAAATAGTTTAAACTACATCGTACAAGACAAGAGGGTAGAAAATAGGTACTTAACTACCTACCTTTATGAACACAATATTAATCTAGATTTTTGTTTCATTATTTAACTTAAAATAATTAGTCTAAAAATAGTGAAATAAGAAACACTTTACCTTCGGAAGTACAGGTTGGACGCTAAAAGTTATTTTCTTAAAAACAAGAGGCAACAAAATTTTTTCAACCGCGCGCGCAGTCATGCAATCGGAGAACTTTACGGGAAAAAGAAAGTAACAGGGTTGCCAGCCAAGTCCTAAAAATTAATACCCATAAAGCTCAAGTCAAAACCCCCTAAAATTGCCACAATGGGAAAATATAAATATGATATTTTTTTAAGCTCATTCAAAAAATAAATCGGACAAATGCGAGTTAAACTCGCGTGGAGAGGGTTCCATACATGTTTAACTAAGTTCCATAAATATTTTGAAATCTGACCCAAATTAGTTAATGGTAACTAATAATTTTTTTTTTTTTTTAAATCCTGTTTTCTTTTATTGAAACCTAGCTACATCGATTTATCGCCCCCAAAACCCCCTGCTTACCAAATTTAATGAAAATCGTTGGAGCCGTTTCCGAGATTCAGATTATATATATATATATCCATGAATTGCAGGTTTAAAGGTATTAGATAGACTTCTTATAAGTTTTCCTGTAATCTATAGGTAAAGAACTATTATCTGATTTTTTTTCAAAATGTTTGGCCCAGTAGTTTCGGAGATAAGGGGGGGGGAATGGTCAATTTTCGCCAATTTTTCGCCTATTTTCTTAAATAACTTCAAAACTTTTTTAATTTATATTGAAATTCTAAAAAAAATATAATTGAGATCCTCACAATAAGCCATTTCATTTGATATGTTACACAATATTGTCTGAGAAACTATTTTTTATATATTTCTAATTTACCCCCCAAAATTTGCCCCCATGTTTGAAATTCATTTATTTACGTAATCATCATCATCATATCAGCCGAAAGACGTCCACTGCTGGACAACTGGCCACTGCAACAAGCACTGGACACTGCTTGGCCTCCCCCAAGGATCTCCACGATGGCCGGTCTTGCGCTACCCACATCCAGCGGTTTCCCGCGACCCTAACAAGATCGTCGGTCCACCTTGTGGGGGGCCTGCCCACGCTGCTCTTCCGGTTCGTGGTCGCCACTCGAGAACCTTTCTGCCCCTGCGGCCGTCGGTTCTACGAGCGATGTGCCCCGCCCACTGCCACCTAAGTTTGGCAATTCTTCGGGCTATGTCGGTAACTTTGGTTCGCCTGCGGATCTCATCATTTCTGATCCGATCTCGCAGGGAAACTCCGAGCATAGCCCTCTCCATTGCTCTTTGGGTGACCTTGAGCCTTCTTATAAGGCCCATCGTAAGCCACCACGTCTCTGCTCCGTAAGTCATCACTGGCAACACACACTGGTCGAAGACTTTCGACTTGAGAGACTTTTCGCATTTATGTAATGCGTCCATGTTTGGGTCACCGACTTACTGTTGCATAGAGGTTTTGTATACCTTCCTGATTTTAATCCTGGCTGACAAGAAGAAGAAATCTTTATACATTTTTTAAATATGTTTGGTGTCCTGTTTTTGATATGTCACTGCGTTAATAAATTCAATACTTACATACACCAACTTTCAACTCAATCCAGTCCAATATTTTCGGACAGACAGACGGACAGACGCACGAGTGATCCTATAAGGGTTCCGTTTTTATTTTTTTTCGGAACCCTAAAAATATTATGGATAACTTTAAAATTAACCAAGATATAAGCAATCAAAGATTTATTCCCATCTCTTTCTAGCAAAACAGATTTTAGGCCCTAATTGTAAATGCCGTCACTATGTCCTAACACTCTGTCTAATCGCTGTCTAACTAATTGGTATTACTTTCGGTTGGAGTGCGAAATTCCAATTTTATCACGTTTTTTGCTAATTGCAGCTCAGTTATGGGTCGTAAGTTATTATATTATATTAAAAAGTCCCTAAAAATACCCCTAAAAAAATCCCATCCCACTCATTTTCCCCCTAAATTTTGGGGGAAAGCCCCTAAGTTGAGAACCCTGGAAAGAAATTGTTTTAGTGTTGCCAGATGACGAAATTATAAATTCCGAGTTAATCTAATTTCGATTGTATCGCTTAAAAAAAAGCTATTTCAACAAAAAAATTGACCTTTTGATTTTAATTTACATTTTATTAATAATAATTTAACCATCATATAATTTATTCTTCATATTATAAGCCTATTCGTCAAGTTACGGCAAATAATCACGATTTTGTGTAGGTAGACGTTGTTTTGTCTAATTATTGTTATTTAACAAGTTCACAAAATGCAAATTGCCAATTATCATTAAACACTAATTCAGCGTTGCCATATTGTAAAGACAAAAAATCTGTACATCCAACAAAAAATCCGTACATACCGTAGACAGAGAATAGAAAAATCCTTACTTTAAGGTACATACAAAGTTTTCTTAGAATAATAACTAAGCAATAAATAAATGCTTTAGTTATTAATCTAAGAAAGTTTTGCTTTTCTAAAATGTCATAATTTGACACATTGATGATGTCATTTGTTTGTTTATCTTTTGTGATTCTAATAAAAAATCAAAGTATAGTTAGTTAATCTGTGATCTGTGGTATTTAAATAACAATGCAATGACAATGAACACTTTTTTCGCGGGAACTTGCGAAGTGACGTTGCGTTTTCATTTTATTTTCATAAAATAGTGTATTTTTTGAGATTTATTGAATATTATCGGTGGTATTTTGTCTAGTTTGTAGTTGAAATGAAATGATTACGTGTATAGTGGCTTTTCAAGTTGTCTCAAGAAGTCAATGAAAAGTTTTAGTAGAACTGCTACCATTGTACTAAAACCTAACTGAAGATAATCAAATAAGACAAGGCTCTATGGCTCTGTACCTTTGCCTTTAAAAAAAAAAACAACAACAGCAATGACAATGACATGCCATGTGCAGTTTTCAGCGCGACTTTTTGGCGGGAACTTGCGAAGTGACGTTGCGTTTTCATTTTAATTTCATAAAATAGTGTATTTTTTGAGTTTTATTGAATATTATCGGTGGTATTTTGTCCAATAAAGATCAATACAAGTGCACCAGTGAAGTGAAATGAAATCATTACGTGTATAGTGGCTTTTCAAGTTGTCTCAAGAAGTCCATGAAAAGTTTTAGTAGAACTGCTACCATTGTAGTGATGGAATAATTCGCAGTCGCATTCATTTATTTAGCATGCTACTGCTTCAGTAGCATTTAACAAATTAAAAGTAGTTGCTATATTCTACGAAATGCGAAACAAATTCAGTAAATAAACTGTTGAACGTGAAAATGTCTCAACGAACTAATCCTATATGGGATTATTTTTCGAACGTTGCTGAAGGAAATAAAATTGCTAACTGTAATCAATGCTCTAAAAACTCCTTCACTCTCGCCATTGGCGCATACTGTCTTGCGACAGTCGCGAACATCATCTGATTAGTCAGTTAGAGACAGACCTTAGCTTCTGATGACAGAAGGGGAGAGGTATTTTTATAAATAAAACGGCAGTGTTAGGAGACGGTCAAAGCCAAACTGGTTTATTCCACAAACTACGCTACCTCGCACTAAACTTGTTTACATTAAGGGCCTGTGACGTCACTCGGCTATCACTCTGGACCTTAGAGCCGAATCGAATACCATTTTTGTTGTGTAATAGCTAAATGATAATGTGGGTTGTTTTGTTGATAACCTTTACAATGGCGAAATTACAGATTTATAAACAATAGGAATCTGAGGGTGAAATATACTGTACTTTAACTATAGTGATAGATATGTGCATTTGTTATTATGTGCAATTATCGTCATTTTATATTGTAATCGTAAATAGCATAGCAAAAGCAAGTAGCATGCTGTGGCTTAGGAATTCACATGGTCATGAAATTATTTTGAAATCGCAATAATTGCCATCACTATACCATTGTACTAAAACCTAACTCAAGATGATCAAATAAGATAAGGCTGTATGGCTCTGTACCTTTGCCTTTTTAAAAAAAACAACAACAGTTTTTAGCGCGCTTCTGTCAAATCAAATTTTTTATATAATTTTTATTTTCCCTCCCTCCTATTTACTGTGATGCAATTACTATGCTCTTTGCTGTGATGTGATTTGTTTGGTTCGGACGGAAATATTGAAATAACTTGTTACTTGAATATCCTATAATTGGCTGAGATTTAATTGGAAGAAAGTTAGTTTAAAAAAAATGTCTATACTTTGCAACTCAAAAAAGCAAATTCCTTCTGAAAGAAGTCACGCAACATCTGCGCATAATTTAACTAATAATAAAGTTAATAAACGACGATTTAGTAGTTACTATGAAGATAAAGAGCGCGTGCAGGGTTCCATGGAAGATGTTTACCAACTAAAACTTTATGTGAAATTATTACAAAAAGAAAAGATGAAGGCTCTTGCGGAAGCTGCAAAATTGGAGGCACAAATTTCGGACGTGGAAGTGAAGATTGCTCAGAACGAATTAAAATTTTTGCAATTAGATATGTATGGTAGAGCATCCAAAAAGCTGAGGATTGGAGAAGATTGTAAATGTAAGTATTTTAGTTCACAAGCATGTAGTATTTAGTTTCCCTATGATAGTATATTTACTAATGCTATATTCGGCTCGGCTCTACATTAAATCCATACTAATATTATAAGTGCAAATGTAACTTTGTTTGTTACCATTTCACTACTAAATGGCTGAACGGATTGTAATGCAATTTGGCTAAGAGATTATATCTTGGGGTAGGACATAGATATAGACTATGGGTAAAAGCTAGTCCTCTATCATGAATATATTAAATATGTTTTTTTTGTTAGCCTCAGATGGCTGCAACAACCTTACCGGACAAATCGGCGAGCGCAGAGGGCTCTCAGCCGGGTAATATTTAGGTAACAACGCCTGAGGGCACCCCCAAATGGGGTACGAACCTCGGCTATTGAATATGATAATCAAAGTTTTTACAATAACATAGGCCTGTTTTGATAGCATGTTCTGGCCTAATTTTGTAATTCTTAGTTCATTGATGGCTCTTCTATGTATAAGCAACCTTTAAATCAGTATTAGAGTCAAAAGTATCATAAAAATCAATTTGATTAAAATAATTTGGAGTTGATCTCAAAGAAACAGGTGGAATCTTGAGATACAGCTAGTATAACTAAAATATATTAATAATTTTAATTTATAGCTAAGCCTCGAGAGGTCCTCAAACACAAGTCCAGTGAAAAAGAAAATTCAGAGAGAAAGCACAAAATGTCTCACCAAGACTCTAAAAGCAAGTCCATATCAACAGAGAGAAAACATACAGATATAAAATCTAGTAAATCTGTACAGTCTAAAGGTATGTTTATAATAAATAGAAGTAGTGTCAACAAACTTAATGCACCACCACTATAAGCCTACAGTTTACTATGGGGTCTCATATAAACATCAACTGTTAATGAATGAAGCTGTCAAGAAACATCAGTTGGTTCTTCAGGTTTTTTTAGGATTCCGGAACTCTAGAGGAAATAAAAACTGAACCCTTATAGGATCACTCTATAAATGAATTTCAAACATAGGGGCTAATTTTGGAGGCTAAATTAGAAAATTAAAAAAAAAGGTTTTGCAAACTATTTTGTGTGTCATATCAAATGAAAGGGCTCCTTGTGAGGATCTCAATTTTATTTTTATAGTTTTAAGATAAATCGTTTCGTAGTTATTTAAGAAAATAGGCGAAATTTTACCCATTCCCCTTATCTACGAAAATACTTTTAAAATAGTTTTTTACCTATAGATTACAGGAAAACCTATAAGAATTCTATGGTATTTAAAGTACCATAGGAAATTCCGGAACCCTCTGTGCGCGAGTCAGACTCGCCCTTGTCAGGTTTTGTTTTAATACATACATAAACATATAGGTAATTACACCCAAACTCAAGAGGCAAGACAAACAGACATATTCATGCACTCAAATGTTTGTCCTGGATGGAAATCGAACCCACAACCTGCTATGATTAATGTCTGCAAGTGAAAATGTTTTAAACCTGACCTGATAATGTAACATTCTATTAAGTAACAATTCTTTTATCACAATTTTCCAGCTGCGAATGCGTCACAAAAAAAATCATGTCACCACAAATCAAAAAACAAAACATCACACAGTGAACTCCCAGTAACTGAAGAAAAGATGCCACAGAAAGCAGAACTGCCACAGAAGACAGTGATAAATCAAGTTGTGCAGAGGGTTGATGCGAAGCCTCCTGCAGAAGAAGGTGAAACCTTTTTTTATACTTCACTAGCATATGGCCCTCCAAATGGTAAGCCCGCCCCCTCAAGAATGGGGTTAGAGCAATAGACAATTGCCTCCAATTGAGTAATGGAAGTGACGTCGAATGCCGTGGCGAAGGTCGCGAAAGATCTATATTGTTGTACTATTTTACAATGTACTAAATTAAAGACGAAGAAAAATATTATATAAGCCGCCTGAAATTTATTACTTAATAAAGCCTATTATTGTTTGATGATGAATGACTCGTTTGCAGAATTCTTCTAAATATTTCAAAATATATAGTATACTAGCTGACCCGGCAGACGATGTCCTGCCCTGAGAACAAAAATAAAACTGGGACCTACAAACCTATCCCTACCTACTCCTATCTACCTCTACCTGCCACTACCTACCCCTACCTACCCTACCTACCTATCCTACCTACCTACCCTACCTACCTACCCTACCTACCTACCCTATCTACCTACCGCTACCTGCCACTACCTACCCCTACCTACCTTACCTACCTACCCTACCTACCTACCCTACCTACCTACCCTACCTACCTTACCTACCTACCCTACCTACCTACCCTACCTACCTACCCCTACCTATCCTATGTCCTTCTCCTGGCTCTAAACTACCTCCTTGCCAATTTTCAGCTAAATCGGTTCAGCCGTTCTTGAGTTATAAGTGGAGTAACTAACAGACTTTCTTTTATATATATAGATTACATTGACTCCCCCCCCGTACCCCAATGACGCTTACATGGAGCCTACATCGCATGCTGGCTAGCTGAGCGCGGTGAGCGACAACCACGCGACTTTTTTCTAATACTTGCATTTTTAAACTCGTGATATCTTCCGAATGAAATGTCCAAATTGAATAATTCAAAAAGTTATAAAAAGGTATTAAAGCCGTCTTGAATATAAAGTAATTTATTTTGATGAGGATTAATACCAAGGTACAAATGAAGAGCTTTTTCAAGAGGCGGCATATATAAATTAATATTTTAGAATAAAAAACTGCTTACTGTGACATAACTATAATATTTAGACATATGCTGTCGCGACACTTTTTGTAGATAATGATGAGTTCTGCAAAGTCGTAGTAAATGATTTTGTTCTATCATCAATAGTTTTCGCAGCGCACGCGACGTAAGGAATTTTTCAGGTCATTTTTTTACACCTTATGTTACATTATTGGAGTTTTAGTAAGGATCCCTAATTTTTTTTTAAATATAATATAGCCTATGTTACTCGGAGATAATGTAGCTTTCCAAAGGTGAAAGAATTTTTGAAATCGGTCCAGTAGTTTCGGAGCCTATTCATTACAAACAAACAAACAAACAAACAAACAAATCTTTCCTCTTTATAATATTAGTATAGATAATATACAAGCTTCCGTCCCACGATTTCACCCGCGTTCCCGAGGGATCTTATGTTTTTCCGGGATAAAAAGTATCCTATGTGTTCATTCAGGTTATAAACTATGTGTGTTCCAAATTTCATCCAAATCCGTTCAGTAGTTTTTGCGTGAAAGAGTAACAAACTATTAGTAGGATAAATCGGTCCGTCTTCCTTTCCTTTCCCACAGTACTATATTTAATTGTATTGTATTATATAAATTGCTACACCCTATTCCGGTCATCTGCATGTTACTGCGTGATGTTTAATTTATATGTACAGACTGCAATTAATAATTGAGAATAGAGAATATGCATGTTTTTTTTATCACATTTATTCTTTATGTTTTCTAGCTGCAAATGTGTCACAAAAAAAAACATGTCACCACAAATCAAAAAACAAAACATCACACAGTGAACTCCCAGTAACTGAAGAAAAGATGCCACAGAGCACAGAACTGCCACAGAAGACAGTGGTTAATCAAGTGCAGAGGATTGATGCGAAGCCTCCTGCAGAAGGTGAAACCTTTTTTTATACTTCATTAGCATATGGCCCTCCAAATGGTAAGCCCGCCCTCAACAATGGCGTTAGAGCCATAGACAATTGCCTACTGGATCCTCCTCTGTTTGCAATGATAGCTTGGTGGTAGTGACGTCGCATGTAGCGAAGCGAAGGTCGCATGTTCGAATTCTACAATGAGCTTGAGCTTTTGGCTGAGGAAATCATTGTATGGTAAGGTGGTATGGTACATTTTGGAATAGGGATGGAACACAAAGTCTTTTTAAAGCGTTCTACCGCTGCTGCGTGCAGTGCCGGTTTTAGCTCTACCAGCACCCTGGGCGAGATGTGATAATCCCCCCCCCCTACTCTCGCCAACAAAAGGGATTTTAAGCCATTATAGCCATTTTATCTTTAGACTTGAGAATTTATTTATTTATTTAGACTCGAGATAGCAGGACCGGAAATAAAGGTGGGCCTGGCGCCCCTTTACATCTGGCGCCCTTTACATCTACGCCGGTACTGGCTGCGTGTTCTGTCTGGTTAGACGACTAATTATTGTTTCAGCATTCCAGCGAATATTAACAAAATGGAGCATGATTTTTGCTTAGGATAGCTTCTCTATACATAGTAATATATCTCAATGACTTATCCCTATATATTTCCAGATATGACTGACTCGGAGAACTTAGAGAATAATAAGATTAACAATATGCTTTTTAAAGAGTTGATGGAAAGCAAACATTATAAAGGTAAGGATGATGCATGCTCAATCAACAGTGCTTGCACGTTGATATTAAAAACAGGGAAATGCCCGTTCAATGATGACTTAGTACAAATCAAGTAACTAATGCATACCAAATTGGTGGCAAGTAGCTTATATACAATGTTGTTAGTTGTTTAAATTTTGTGATTAGAAATTAAGTGTTATAACTAAACTAACTATCATGTCCTAAATGGTCGATTTCGTATTATTTTTGTCTTCCGATTTCTTTTGATAATTGTTTATATATATAGAAATTATTATAATAATATTTTGTTATTATAATAATGATAATTAAAATAATCGACGGTGTTAATGAATTGTCAATACAAAAATATGTATATTATTGAATGTATTATTTCAATAATGTTTGAATGCAAATTTTTGTATTGCAATTATTTTTCTTGTTAAAATATTACATTATTGTCTCGAATTTAAACTTTGACTTTGAAAGTTAATGTTTTTAAATTTGTAATTATCTAAACTTTAATTTCTAGATGCCATAACTGAGACTGATTTCCTAAACTTAATATTTCCAGTTTTTTTGGGACTTAGCAATAAGTATATTCCAAAAATTATGATAAAGTATCCACCTAAAAAAAAGATTGTATATGCGTTAAAAGTTTTTTTTATTATTTAAGGGTAAATGTAACAAATAGTATTAATAGAACATTAGTATTTGAGCCTTTTCCAAAGAAATGAGTATCTTAAAAAAATATATCAAAATAAAAAATTATATCTGCTGTATTATATTATCTTGACCATTATTATATAATCTTGTTGTTGTTAGTTACCTTAGATATTTTTTTATTGGAACAGTTCACTATTAAGACTATTGATGAAAATTATTTACATAAATAAAAACTAAACTAAACTTGTTGTTGTTAGTAAATAGTATTAAAACTAATGCTTTGTGAAAAATAAACTAATTTATATACTAACAGATATTTGTTTTAAAATATATATTTTTTGAGGAAATATTTTTTTATAACTAAACATCTAAAAGTATATAAATTTGGTGATTTTTTCACAGAACACATGTTCTATATTATTTTTTGTATCAAATGATTTATTAATGGTCAAGTATTTATTTTTATGTTACATTTCAGAACCTTTTAAGTATAGTTTGACTCTCTTCCTGAGATTAAAGATTTTTTCGGTGCACAACGCCCTATTTAGTAGTTTACTAAAAATGTTACCTATATTTTAGTATCAAAATTAGTTGATATTTCAGACTATACAGCGACTATTAGTATGAAATAGTTTCTCTTTTGAATATAATGGTCGCTGGAGATAAATATAATATGTAGTAATTTTTCTGCTATTTTTTTTTAATCTTTTATATATTTTTTTATAGTGTCGTACTATTTTCCAATGTACAGTCGACGTCAAAAGTAGATTGTCACTTTAGTACCGTTTCATAATAATATTTTGATATTCTTTTCACATTTTGTATGTAAACTGTGAATTGTGTAATATGACATTGTTCTTCAGTGATCAGCTACTATTGACGCTGACTGTACATGGTTGTAGGTACAGCTAGGTAATAAATCGGTAAATTACTGCCGAAACCGAAAATAACTGGAATCGAAAATATTTCAAGTTTCTTCATGTTACACACTTATGCTAATAAGAAAGCGAAATTTTAATAAATGATTTTGGCATGTCTTAAATATTTCTAAGTAGATAAATTATCTTTTAACATGATTTGACTACTAGGTATTTACATTTTATGAAAGAACAGTAATAGGGAATATGCATGTTTTTTTTTAATAATATATGAAAATACAGTAAAAAATATGTCAAAAAGTCAAGAAACACGAAAGATATAAGGATTTTAAACTACTAATTAGACAGCTATTAGACAGAGATCGGGCATAAGATGTGACGTCATATACTATGACGGCAATATAAGTTCCATGCTAAATTCTGTTTTACTAGAAAGAGATAGGAGTAAATCTTTGATGGCTTATATCTAGGTTATTTTTATAGTTATCTGATATTTTTTTCTTACTGCTTCTTATATGAAAGAGCTTTTTTTGAAGCAACAAAAAATATCATGCATATTCCTTATTGATTAATATAAAAACCTAACTTTCGAGAACGATTGCTTTAGTCTTACGGTTTTAGAGATATATTTACATCCTATATATTATTTTGTAGTTATAAATGGAGAATCTCAAACAGAAAATCTATCTGTAAAACTTATAAATGATCTCATTTGTGATTATGGATCTACGATCATTAGAAATAAGGTTTAATGCTGCATGCGACATATGTTATAACAAAGTTTCAACAAACATGCGAATAAAAATGAACGTTTTTAGTAACTAAGTAATGGAGAAATTATGTGATGGAGGCAATCTTTAACTGTTCCGTCCCGTCATACATACTTACTAAGAATATACTATATTGTGACCAACTCTAATTGTTTTATTTATTTTGTCTAAAACCAAAGCAAATTTAATCTTAATCTATACTAATAATAAGCTGAAGAGTTTGTTTGTTTGTTTGAACGCGCTAATCTCTGGATCTACCTGGCCGATTCGAAAATTCCTTTCACTAATAGGAAGCATTATCTCCGAAAGTTATAGGCTACTTTTTATCCCGGGAACGCGAGTGAAGCCGCGGGGAACAGCTTCTATATTATAAAAAGTAACTGACTGACTGATCTATCAACGCACAGCTCAAACTACTGGACGTATCGGACTGGTATATACAGTTAGCTATTATGACGTTTCTAGCATCCGCTAAGAAAGGATTTTTTTAAATTCAACCCCCTAGTGCCCAGAGGGAGTAAACTGCTGGGCGGAATGCTAGTAATATCTAAGGAAGGAAGAGTATCGGGAGACCGAGAGAACTCCCCTAATTAGTCGTAACCCGTACTAAGCCCTCCCCCACCCCCGATAACGCCCTGAGCCGAGGTTCGTGCACTCAAGCGTGGTTACCTAAATATTGCCCGGTTGAGAGCCCACTGCGCTTGCCAATTTGTCCGGTAAGGTTGATGCAGCCATCTGAGGCTACCAACTTTAGTCCTTTCCGGAAAAAAAACCGGAACATAGCGTACGTCCCTACTTTCGGGGGAGACATAGAAAAAGTATTGCATGTAACTTGATATCTTTAAACGCCCCTGTCCCCTCAAATTTCTCCTGAATCCGCCCCTGTGTTGAAGTGATTAATAGAAACACAAATGATATGTGAACACTTTTATTTAGGTAATTAAGTAGGTATTTAGTTGACGAAGAACTCGTTGGCGCGCATGTTCTGGTTATGGCGCCATTTGCACGCCCAGTTCCAGCACGACATACCTGCCCAAGGCTCGTCCGTGTAGAACACCTGACCGTTTTGATACATCTGAAATACAACATTTAGTTTTGACTCGCAATAAGTGGTGCGTTTTCAGATTTGTGTAGGTAAGGTACACGCTAGACCGCGGTGTCGTCCGCAAAAGAGCTAACCGACAAAGTGCAGTTAGCTCCTTTTGCGGATGACCCAGTGCTAGACTATTTCATACAAAATACTCACAAAAGACAAATCGGAGCTCTTATAAGTGACGCCGTCGTATCCAAACCTGAAGATAAAGTTCATGGAAAATATGGAGAATATGCAGCGCACGTCCGTCGTGGCCGGTATGAAGTACCGGTAGGGACCGCACCAGTACGAGATCTTCGGCTCGTACTCCACTGACTCCGGGAACTCTTCCCGAGGGTTGATTCTGTCGGAAATATATAGGTACCATCAACAAAGTTGAAGCATGATTACCTACCTTAATGGTGCATTTTGTGTGCAGTGACAAGAGATGGTTTTTATCGTTGTCAATTGCCTTCTTGGTATTGTAACTGGTCGGCAACACGTTGATAATAGGTACCTTTGGTATTGCAAATGGCGATAGGCGACGCTAACCACATACCATCAGGTGGACCACCTGCCTGCTTGTCAACCTTGTGACATAAAAAATGGTACAGGGAACTATGATAGGTAACTGGCTGCAAGCGAAAAGGTTTCCAAACTGAACATGCTTCAACTTTGTTGATGGTACATATAGTACATACAAACTATTAAACCCATCAAATTAAAGACTAATCTTTATCCTGGGAACAACTAGTAACATAAGTGAGGTAGGTACTTATAAATGCACTGTGCATCGCTCCAGTTATCATCAGAGTGGCAGTAGAGGCCCTGACTGGGGTCCTTCGCCTGGAACTGCTCCGCGTGAGGGCCCACGTACGTCGTTTCCGAGTGACGATGGTAGAAGCCGATGAACGCGAACGCACCTGGATATTAAATAAATAAAAATACTGGGTTCATTCTTCACACACGGTTAACTGATCCCAAACTAAGCAGAGTTTTTACTATGGAAAGAAGATAACTGATATACCTACTACTTAACTAGATACTTTCTTTTGTTAATACATACCTAGTTATTAAGAATTAACTTGTCTTGTCTCGTCAAGTCAAGACAAATTTTTGTGTGTAATTTATGTTGTCTCGAGTCACGGGACTTTCATGTCCGGCCCGAGACGAGACACGAATTGTCGAAATTGTTAGCCGTAAACACAATTAAACCGACATCCTGTTGAAAACGAGAGTGTTCTCCTTGTCCAGTGGCATTATTACAAAAATCAGAAATTATTGGACAAAGCTGTTGACGCTCTGATTTTTTTAAAGGCCTATTTTATTAAATCAGCAAAGAAGTCCGGAATTATAGGTAGTTAGTGTCTTAACCAACCAATCCTGCCATGATGATGGAGATGAATACAAAAGCTTGTTGTTTATTTTTTCCTACAATACAGTTTTTGGTGGGAAATTACCTCTAAACGTATAGCAGTGTGGTTTCCTCTCGCTGGATAATATCATCTGAGCGTCCTCCTGATTGTGCGCAGACACTATGTAATAAGACGTGTCCAGGCATTTGAACTCTAAGGATAATAATAATAAAGTTTATTTAGTAGCAGTACTTGCACAGATCGAATCAGAAATTATGAGATCCGCAGGCGAACCAGAGTACCTAACCGACATAGCCCGATGAATTGCCAAACTGAAGTGACAGTGGGCAGGGCATATCACTCGTAGAATCAATAGCCGGTGGGTAGATCTCGAGTGGCGACCACTGAAGCCCGCACAAGATGAACTTGTGAGAGTCGCGTGAAATCGCGGGTAGCGCAAGACAGGCCATCTTAGAGATCCTTGGGGGATGACTTTGTCCAGCAGTGGACGTCTTTCGGCGACTTACACAGAGATAATAAAGGTTTTTTTTTGTGTATCTATGGCCGAAGGTGGTAAGCACACAAAGCCTAGAAAGAAACTGGCTCTCAAGTGTAGTTGTCAGAACAGACCGATAGGTGCTTGGCGACATGTAAGTATATGATTTGTTTTGGCCGCTTGGTCTTTCATCTTCCAACAGGACTCAGATGAAATAAAAAAATTAAAGCTCTGTGAACAATTGGTGTTTTAGGCCCCGACTGAAAATCAGCGCGAGGGTTAATTAACCAAATTAATCTTAGCACTATGCTGAGTCGGGACCTATTCCTGGCATCACGCAACATTACATTATTGTTTTGTTGTATACGTTTTTCTTGTTCGTACCTATTGTCTTAATTAATGTAATGTTGTGTGCAGTCCTGAATAAAATGTTTTTCTTTCTTTCTTTAACAACGAAGTGAGGCTAGTTTTGTAAACATGTGGTGCCTGCTACAAGGCATAGTTACGTTGTACGTGCGCAGTACCGGCGTTTGGGTAGGGCGTGGTAGGGCGATCGCCCAGGGCGCCAGATGTAAAGGGGCGCCAGGCCCACCTTTATTTCCGGTCGCTCATGAGCGAGTCCTGCTATCTCGAGTCTAAATAAATGAATAAATTCTGAAGTCTAATGAAAAAATGGCTATAATGGCTTAAAATCCCTTAAGTTGGCGGGAGAAGGGGGGGGGGGGGGTTATCATATCACATCGCCCAGGGTGCTGGTAGAGCTAAAACCGGCACTGAACGTGCGTATGTGTAATGTGTATGTACACGGGGGAGGCGTAATTTTGACCGGCCTCACTTCGCAGACCGTCTTAACTTTTTATTTGGTCAGAGCAGATCGATAAAATGAACTGACCAGGACTTGTATACAATCCAAATGGTATCTTAGCTTGCGTTGACTTGATCTTGGCTTCGGACGTGTCCATCTTCTTGTTCAACTTGAGCAGCACCATGGACATGAGAGCCATGTCCGTCGCGAATAGGAGCCTCTTCAAGTCCTTTATGTGTGTGTCTACGAACTCGAATAGTTTCTTCTGAGCATTCTCCAGGGTATCCCGTCTATCTGTCTGTAATTATTAATAATAATAAGAACATCTAGTAATATCTTAAGAGGCTCGCGTTAGGCAGTTGGGTCAAGGGCCAGATTCAGATGGCAATGCTCCTGGGGACAGTACGTATGTTTAGTGTGGTGGTTCTAATACTATTAATAGAGGATTTCCAACTGCAAAATGTCAATTTTCAAAATATATTTTTTTTATATACCTAACTACAACTTATCAATTTTCGGCTGTGTTCCTTTACTTATGCTGTAAGACTTCTTGCCAAGTTTCATGAGTCTAGGTTAACTGGTAGGACCTAATAGGTTTGATTTACTCGCAAAGTATTAAAATATGCAACATACGAAATAAATGGCCGTAATTTTTTAATGTATTGACATAGATTACTGGCTTTTGAAACTCACAGGATTATGGGGCTCCTTAATCCTTCCATTCATGTAGCTGTAGTACTCCTGCAGTTTCTGGAACTTTTCGTCCGCGTAGCTTTTTCGGGGATCTATTACCTTCGCGCTGGGCATATTGTACGGTTTCTGTGTTGCATTAAACAAAACATATTACTATTTAGTTGTTATACAACCAAATAATTATAGGTACATCTAGACCGAACCATCCCTTAACTTACGAAAAAACGCAAATATGCATTCACAGCTACCAATAGATTAAAAAATTTATTGGCGTTAAAATCTTTGCCTTTTTACGGCGTGAAGTTACGGGCTAAAACTAGTTTGTGTGTAAACTGTGATTCAAAGAAAATTAAGATCTTTTGTTAAGAGAAAACAAAGCTAATAATATTAAAATATACAACTCACGGTTTCCACTGTAGGAAAAGACAGTCGAGCGAGCTGAAATAATGCAACAACAAAATTATTTTTTCTACCTATATTGGGGAAATACCGCGTCGTAAAACTCAGACCAAAAAAAAGAAAGATAATGCCGTGTTGGCCAAAGTGAAACAACCTTTTATCTGTGTCCATCAATACATTCATTGATTGAGGCGTGGTGTTCCAAGAATAGGTACCAAAAACAAACATAGTTAATATATTTTCACTAGGCAGACGGCATAAACCATTATTTTGTTTCTGGATATTGTGGCGTAATTCTAGCCACGGAACGTACCTACCTACTTCGGGTATAAGTATACTTCGAGGAGCAAGAAGCTTCGCTGAGGTTGGTTACGGCAGTCTTTCTATTTTTCCTGGTCTGAGATTGTAAATAAAAAAATAATTACCAGTTGAAATGAAGACACATCATTGCTTCCACTAATCAAATGAACCGTTAAACATATCTGTAACATTTTTAATATATCTTTCAGTTACTGTAATTACCTAACATATACCAGCTCTAGCATGAACATTTATTAACCGCATTCAAAAACAAGTTTCTCAATTTGTTTGTATTTTTTTTTATTTATTTCTTTTTGTTTTGGGTTCAGCATAGCTAGGTGATCCCATTTTAATTTCATTGGTATTGGACCTTCGAAGATACACCAGGGAACTCCTCAAAACAAATAGAAAATGTTGAGTGATTGGCAAGTTTAAATTACCCTGAATTAATGTAAGGTGTGGTACCTTACACGACTTATTTAATAGAATTTCACAAAATTGACATCTCGTCAGTTTGCTACAATTCTATTGATTATTAATTTGACAACGATGATCGAACTATCGTGTATCGTTTTTCGAAGTTGTAGTAGCTTCTCTGCGGCCCCCTGGCCAAAGTGGCCAAGTGACAATTGTATGAACTTTATGTATATTTGAAACAGGAACTGTAATTACATAAATTCAAAAGAAATATCCACAAAAACAATGAAGCCTTGCTGAGTTTCTTGCCAGAGTCTTCTCAGTTCAAGTGTATGTGGAACCGGTGGTAGAGTCTATTGTAATGATTCTAACTATCGACGTTCATAAGTGCCTAAACTGAATAAATGAGTTTTTGATTTTGTTGAACTTATTAGTTGATGTTATTTAGATATATAAGTATAATTAGTTTTATTTATTTACTAGCATGCAGGTGTTTATCTATGTTTTCTCTAAATTTGTGTTTTTTTTTTCCTTTACTTTTTAATTGTACACCCCCATCATATTCAGATAATTTTAATTCCTCTCCATCCAAAGGTTGCCTGGTAGAGAACACTTTTAGTGATAAGGCCGCCGATTGTAACACTATAATATATTTAAATTCTTGTATTGCTTTACAAATATTAATGTGGTGTGACAATAAAGAATTATCTATCTATCTAACTTATAAAATAAGCGTAGTATCAAAAATACTTACAAAACAAGTTGAAAATACTATGATTTTATTCCCCATCGAGTTCGTTGTAGCGCACAGCCTTCACGACTGTTCGTTAGTTCGCTTTAAATTGATTGCAAATTTAAAAGAAATAAAATACCTATAATTTGATAAAAATAATTGTAACGTAGTGTTTGTTACTTGTTAGAGTTCCGTATTTGAACCCTTATTCGCCCAGAAAATGCGGCAACGCGCGAGTGATACCCCTGGTGTTGCAAGAGTTCATAGGCTACGGTAACCACTTACCATCAGGTGGGCCGTATGGTTGTTTGCTGCCTTACTTGAAAACCCATAGAAAATTCGCGATAGACTTTGTCATGGACCCCGGCTTCCGGGATTGCCGGCTTCCACGCCGTCCTGAGAATAAGGGTCTTGTTGATAGATAGTGATCCCATAAGGGTTCAGATTGATTTTTTTCTTTTAAGTAAGGAACCCTAAAAATAACTAAAAAGATCCTCTATGTATCTATACCAATATTATAAAGTGGAAAGATTTGTTTGTTTGTTTGCATTGAAAATCCGAAACTACTGAACCGATTTGAAAAATTCTTTCACTAACAGGAAACTACATTATCCCCGAAGGTTATAGGCTACTTTTTATCCCGGGAACGCGAGTGAAGCCGCGAGGAACAGCTAGTATTGTATAAAGCTGAAGAGTTTGTTTGTTTGAACGCGCTAATCTCATATGTTACTGGTCCAATTCGAAAGATTCTTATAGGTAGCTACATTCTCTCCGAAGGGTAGGTATAGGCTCCTTTCTATCCCGAGAACGCGAGTGTAGCCGCGGGGAACAGCTAGTATTATTACCTATATAATATGGATTCAAAAAACAAAAATATATCTCAGAATATATTAATCCAATAAAGATGGTAAATGTTTAAAGTTAACAATTCGCTTGGCTTTCCTCATCCCTGGTCTGAAGGACTGCATGGCGTTCTTCGATATGGTGAACGATCTTCGGCTCCCACCTCCGTGCGGGAGCAGATACACCAGGAACATATTAGGTTCCGCATTTATTGAAGACATTAAAACTGTTGAAAGTGAGAATAACAGAAAAAATATTTATAAAGTTTATACACTTCAGCACAGCTGTACTTGAGAGACTTCCCTTCTAGGCTTTGTGTGATTACCATCGGCCACATCATCACTGACCACGGTGAGATTGTGGTCAAACACAGGCCTATACATTATTAAAAAAAAAGCTTATTTATTACCTCTACAAATTAAAACACGAAGTTTGTGTGCCTCGCGTACACGCACTTAGGGTTTCGTTATAGATCAGTGAAGTGCGAGTTATACTCGCGTGGAGAGGGTTCCGTACATGTTTAACTAAGGTCCATAAATATTTTTAAATCTGACCGAAATTTGTTGATGGTAAATATAATAGATGGTAAAAATATATTTTTTTTGTTAATCGTGTTTTCTAAAAATTAAACCGATTCGATTTATCGCCCCCGAAACCCCCTGCATACCAATTTTCATGAAAATCGTTGGAGCCGTTTCCGAGATTCAGATTATATATATATATATCCATGAATTGCTCGTTTAAAGGTATTAGACAGACTTCTTATAGGTTTTCCTGTAATCTATAGGTAAATAACTATTATCTGTATTTTTTTCAAAATTTTTGGCCCAGTAGTTTCGGAGTTAAGGGATTTTTCGCCAATTTTCTTAAATAACTTCAAAACTATTTATATTAAAATTAATAAAAACAAAAAATTGAGATTCTCACAACGAGTCCTTTCATTTGATATGTCACACAATATAGTCTGCTAAACTATTTTTTTGAATTTTCTATTTTACCCCCAAAAGTAGCCCCCATGTTAGAAATTCATTTATTTACGTAACACGTCCATGTTTGGGTCACCGACTTACTTGTGTGCACCAAGTTTCAACTCAATCCAGTCCAATATTTTCGGACAGACAGACAGACGGACAGACGCACGAGTGATCCTATAAGGGTTCCGTTTCTTTTTCTTTAGATTTTCGGAACCCTAAAAATAGAGGAAAATCACTAATACAGAGGATTTCCAACTACCCACGCAAAAACGACGGGGTGTTCTAAGTTTGTATGTGTGCGTCTGTCTGTGGCCTCATAACTCCTGAACGGATGGACCGATTTTGATTTAGTTTTTTTCGTTTGAAAGGTGACTTAATAGAGAGTGTACTTAGCTATTTCAAGAAAATCCGCTCAGCCTTTTGAAAATTATCACCAATTTTCTAGTGAGTTCGGGGGTTTCTTAAAATGTTTAATTTTAGTTATTCTTTATGTGATATAACCTCGACGCGTTCATGAGAAAAAGGGTCGTGCTTGACACACAGACAGGCGGACAAACAAGTGTTCCTATAAGGGCTCCATATCTTTCCTTTTGAGGGTCAGATATGACATAGAAAATAAACACATTATTTTTTTCAGTCAAGTAACAAAATGTTAATAATAATTAAAACTTACATTGTGTGGTGAGGACGAAAATAATTATTGAACGTGAATTCATATTGGAAACTGATCGAGCAATGCTGATAAGAATAGCATCTAAGTTACAGTAGTTATATACTCAACTGACTGGGGAAATATCCGTCTTGGTTGTTTGAGTTACACATTTTTTTTGTGTCACAAGGCTAAAAGCAGATTCGATTCCCATCCAGGACAAACATTTGTGTATATGGTATATGTCCTGAGGTATGCGTATAAATATATTTATATTTAATCTGACTGACTGAAATATAGGAATAATAATATACACACATAAATTAAAACTAAAATATATAGTGATTTTTTTAAGTGGGCGTGTTAGACTAAATCCTTAAGAGGCTAGTCTCCAAGCGTGGGAATTTATCATAGACTACACACATTGACATATTTTACTCACACATTTGCGTCATCATTTTAACAGAGAAATGGGTGGATTGCCACTGTCCGCGTACTACATGTTATTTAGATAACCACTTTTATATTAATTAGCATACACACTTAATTTTGGTTATAGTAGGAGAGCTAAATGAATTATCCTACTAACTCGTATCCCGCAAAGCTAGTAACAATTTATAATGATGTTTTATTTATCATCGGTCAATGAAGAATGTACCGTTCCAGGCATATCGCGGTAGCGTATCATCCCTTATATTTTTGAAAGTGTAAAAAACATTTTCACCTCTCTCGCACGAAAAAAGCACTTTTGACGTGTAAAAACAAAAAAAGCTATTTTGCTGCGAGCGTGAAGAAAAGTGATTCGAACGAACACCGCCTTCTGGAGCACCACCACCTAGTCTAAAATAAAATGGACGATGGTTTGATCAGAAAATCATTTTAGACTAGCAATTTAACATATAGGCACAACATTTTGTGTGTTATTTGTTGAAATTAAAGTTTATGAATTTTACTATTGCCTTTTTAAGGACACGAAATAATATTTAAAATAAATAACTTAATATTTTTATATAAAATTGTATAACAAATTTCCTATAAAAATATCATGTTCAGTTTTGATACGAATGTCAAGCAGTGTAGTTTCCAAACGCAATATCTAAAAAAAAACTTAAAATCGGAATGGCGGATATCAATTTTTTTCAGCATTACGTTGTTTGAACTATTTCTATGATATATTAAAAAAAAATGTGCAGGACCGCAATGAAGATAGTTGACTAACTCCAAAAGCGTTAATAGAACAAGTTTCAAATATTGACTTAATTGTTTTCTCGCTGGTAGAATTGAAAAAATGTATTTCACACAGATATTTTGATTTCTCGTGGCTTTAAATCACTCACTGTGCTCAATAGTCTACATTAAAATCACTCGCTATGCCCATGATTAAATTTTTGACTACTTCTTACAAAAATAACGCAAGCAAAGTTATTTTTCGCTACGAGTGCGGATTTCAAATCATGAACTAATGAAGTATGTAGTCTAACGTCTTGTAAAATTCTTTAACTACTAACCACAGTGAGTGATTTAAAGGCACGAGATATAAAAAAAAATGCTCTCGTGTGAATCATGCAACTTTTCACCTCGACCAGCGAGAAAACAATTAAGACAAAGAAACATTTAACAAAGAATAGAGATGACTTCAAAACACTACAAGTCATAAAATAAACATGTTCGCTTTTTACAATTATATATAAAGATCCATTTGTGGTAAATAGTTAATGTGATATGGAAAGATGTTATTTTTTTTTACACTATTTTTATGTTTATTAAACTTTACTTAATCCAATCTTTGAAATGATTCCCATTGTCTGAACTAGTCGGTGGCCAATCGTATAATTCACCAAATCGTTATATTCTTAACCTATATCATGATTTGACGAATTATACAGGCTGATTTTTAAATGGTATAGTAGGCCGAAATGGCATTGATGTATACCTTATACAGATCATGAAAAAACAATTTTAGAGTATATTTAAATAAATAATAATAATAATGAATATCCTGGGATATTCTTCACACACGGTTAAGAGTGGAAAACAATATTACAATATTTCTATACAAACGAAAGATATCAATCAATACATTAGTTCATCGTTATATATACACTGCAATGTGAGTCTAACGGAGTATCAATTAAATTACTCGAGAGAGTATAATATAGCTATTTTGCCCTGTTAGTACTATTCTGATTGCGAGTAAAGGCTTTTACTAGAGATTTTCGATAAACTTGTAAATCTTGTCATCGTAATGGTAGTGCACAGGCACCTGAAATTATGTAGGATTATTGATAATAATGTACACTATCCTTAGAATTCGGGCTAAAATACCATTTCAAAATCATCCTGTATACATATAATAAGCTTGTAGAAAATTCGTCTGTAATTGCAAACTTTTTGAGAAAAAAAAGGAAGGAACTAATTGAGCGACACTGAAAACGAATTAATATTTTTAGTGTTGTTGTTTATCCGTATGTTTGTATGAATTAGTTTGAGTTTAAAATATTGATGACTTTCAATAATTTTGAAATATTACAGTTATGTAGGTAGTAACAATATTGACAGTTGTCAGTCATAATGTCTTATTGAGCAGTCGCGACCCAACTTATGCAAAAAACAAAATTTTCGTCGAGCTTCAAACTGGCGTGCTCTCACCTTTGATTCGAAAAAGGTACTGAAAATGTTTGATACACGCATTCGAAATAATTCAAATCAATTTCAAATAAATACGGTGACGTTCCGCCATACAAATTACTATGAAAAATGGCGGACGAATTTCATGAATATTTAAACGTAGATTATTGTTATGGAGTTAGTTTGTAAAAAAAACTGAGACGGTGAAGGTGGGTTTCATACTTTTAAGTTTTATTTTATACAAAAAGATTTATAATAAATTCATTCGAAATAATGTAAATTTGGAAAACCGCAAAGGTCAATTTTAGGTTTTGAGATAATTTATTATGTTTTTTTTCTGGAAATGAGAAAATATTTCAAAAATATGGCTAGGTGAAGTTGTTGATATACCTGTTTAGATTTTAAAATGTCTTTGAGATGTTATTAAATGTGGGTTTTATGCCGTTATTTTTGGGAAACCGTAACACATGTTTTAGCGTTTTTCAGGGAATGGGGTCTTAAGTATTAGGAATAGGTAAAAATGCTGAAAGGAGTCTCGGGGCCGATTTTGATAAAAACTAAAACTGTATACTTTGATTTTCAAAAAAAATATTTGTCTTGCCGGGAATAGAACTCAATGATTTTGCAAAAAAAACATTAATAGCCAGGAAAGGTCTCAGATAAGAAAAACGCAGATTGTTTAAAAAATATTTACTAACAATAAAATTCACAGATTATATCTTCGTAAGTTTTACAATGTTTAACAAACAAATAAACAAAATTATTTACATAATATGCATTATTTTTGTTGCACTGCACCAAACATATTTTGTACCTACTTATAATATATTTAAACTAGCTGATTCCGGCGGCTTCACTCGCATTCCCGGTATAAAAAGTAGCCTTTCGGGGATAACGTAGATATTAGTGAAAGAATTTCTCAAATCGGACTCCAGAGATTAGCGCGTTCAAACAAACTCTTCAGCTTTATTATTAGTATAGATAAATGAGTTTTGAGTGATGTCAGCAGACAATTTGAGGATAGCGTCATACAAAATGTATAAAAACAATCAACAGAATCGGGGATTCTGTTGATTACAGACTAAACAAATTCAATCTCACTATATCTCATTCTAATAAGAAATATAAGAAAGGGATGCAAGATATTTTAATCCTGTCAGATTAGTCCGATCACTTATTTCAACGTGAATTTAAGCGCGATCTTTATTGACCTACGGCATGGACTAAACTGACAGAATTAAAAATGTTCTATCTTTTTTCAATAAGGTTAACATGAAAGAGAGGTGACTTACCTAATATTAGTTAAGTTCGTAAACAACAGAATCGGCACCAATAACATTTTTCACTGTCACTACAAGGTAGGGCACTTTATCGTCACGTCATCATATGTGCGTATAGGCCTATTATATTCTTTAGAGCAATATGGACATATGGGCCAAACATTTAACATGCTAACTATAACTACATTCTCGTATCATTTTATACTACATTCATAGATTTAGCATGTTTCACACCAAATGGATTTTATCAACTTTTTTTTTTTAAATCAGGAGGTAATATGAATAGGGAACATTACGCAAAGCTGTGCGCAGATGGCGCCACTAGCACATACAGTAAACAAACCGCCATGGGGTGCCATAACGCATGGTATTTCAACACTATTATGTGATGACTATTTGGTATAATAGCATTCTACGGCCATTCAAAGTGTATGATCTGAAGAAACTGCTACGGGAACGTGGCGCGAGTTTCAAAAAACTTTGTTTCCTGTATGTGCTAGTGGCGCCATCTGCGCACAGCTTTGCGCAATGTTCCCTATTGATCCTAGTTAAATTTGAACATATTTGTAGTTTATGGATTCTAATCAGCATTAACTTTTTTTATAACCATCGCATACATAAAGGAGAATGGCCAATTGCTATTCTAAGAGCCGCTAGAAGTAGCGTATTTGTATAGTTATCAATATGTTCATTATTTCTTCAAGTCAATCAAAAAGAAAAAAATTACAGCGTTCCCCCATGCTTGGTATCTTTTAAGTAACTGCTACCATGGCAGTCAAATAAGAATAAACATTAAATTTGCAATGCTATTTGAACAATTGGTTTAGGTGTTACTCATAAATATGAACAACTATGAGACCAAATCGGAACGCAGGTAAAAAAAAATTGCATACATTTTGATAGAGCAACATTGAGCAGGTGAAACAATTTTGCCCATCCTTCTTTTGTAACAAAAACAAATAAAAATTGCACATCAAAGGTTGGTGTGAAACTGCTTTTTTACAAACTATTAACAATACTATATAACAACTATATCTATTCTATATACCTATGTATATAAAAGTTACAATATAAAAGACAATAAATCCATCAGTCACCATATTAATTTATATAGATGTGAACAAATTACGAAATCCACGTATGAAATGAAATGTCAATGAATGATGTTAAGTTTAATTAACCTTTACAAGAGCTATTAAAAAATATAGTACAGTATGACACAACTTAGATGAAGTACCGGAAAAATTCGTAAAATCGTTCATCCCCGAAAAGAGTGCGCCTACAACATTACCCATGTTTATTAGTACTTTAGGCGAAAATGATCTTGTTGAACGTTGAATGGCGCGATAATGAATGATTTTTATTAGTTGTGTAATCCGGAAGTGTACATATACGATTTGCCGATGCTACATCTAAGTTGTGTCATACTGTACTCTAGTCTATCCATTATAATAATTTCTATTTGACTTTTAAGAATGCCATAGAAAAATAAACCTTATTACTGTACCATAAGGTACATTTGCATCATCATATAATTAACCATTGATTTAACAGGTAAATATAAAAACAATAAAATTAATTTTTCTTTGGCATTGTTTGACTTCAAATAGAAATTCTTATAATGTACTTTAGGAAGCAAATAAACATACGGCTTGACTGATGGTAAGCGGTTACCATAGACTATAGACGCTTGTAACACAGCGAAAACGAGTTGTTACGCTAAAAACTATAAGAACTCTTGTACTATATGTACTATCGATAAAGTTGAAGCATGATCAACTTAAGGGTGCATTTTGTGTGCAGTGACCAGCGGCTACCTGTGCCTCACACAATATAACAAGAAAATTGCGCTTGTCATAAAAATAGTCTAAACAAATTTTCTTATGTATTTTTTTAGTGATATAGTGAGCTTTTTGTTTAGTTTGTTAACAAAATCGGGTCCATTCTTCATAAAAGTGGTCAAAGCAAATGATTTCACACGTATTTATATTCATCAATGAACTGGCAAGCGAAAAGGTTTTAAAACTGATCATGCTTAAAATTTGTTTATGGTACATAAATATTATTTTATTATTAATAAAGTAGGAAGTACTATAACCTAATTATTCAACAATTCATTGCTTATTAATAATTTATTGTCAAAATAATAACTTTGGTTTTCAGAGAAAAGTGTTTATAACATAAACAAACTGTACTTATCAAAAGCGGGGCTACCGCTTAAAAAAAATGATAATGAACTTAATTTCTGGATTATTGTTATATTTATGGGACACGCTAATATCTAAATATTATATAACTCCATATATTAGGACCCAAATTTTATGAAGTTCATAACCATTTTTTTACGCGGTAGGGACAAGACTATCTCAGAAATGACATACGAAATACAACAAGTACTTGTCTAAAATGTATGAAACACCAGATTATTAAGTCTCATTAAACGGAACACTTATTACCTGCATTTCACAAGGCGTTGCGTATTTGTGTAATATTGTTTATTCAGTACGTAAATATTTTTTTATGGTTCATTATCAGTAATAGAACATATTTCTATTAATTGTTAAATTTATTTTTTATCCGACTTGAAATCGGCAAAGTATGGACATAATAATAAGAGGTCAGTAACCCGCGTGACGGAAGAACTGAGTAAACGAAAACTTGATATTTTATTACTAGCACATATCAAAACAATACGTGGTTTTTAAAATTAGCAAAAGTTTATTTTGTAAAAAAATTAGTACTGATTAAAAAAAATCGTATTTTCCAAAATATTTGCGTTTACACATGTCGATTCAAAATCAAAACTCATTTATTCAGTTTAGGCCCTAATTAGGCACTTATGAATGTCAACAGTTACAATTTTTAGACTCTACTACCGGTTCGGAATACACTTGAACTGAGAAGACTCTGGCAAGAAACTCAGCAAGGTTTGTTTTTTTGTGGATCTTTTCTTTTTATTATGAAAAATAGTCAAGTGAAGTGACTGCATATAGTTATTTCATATTTCAACTCTGAATCAACAAGTGTTAGTTCATGTAAATAATAAATTGATATATTTGCATTTGTGTGCGTGTATTATGTATGTGGAAGCGAGATAGGTATAGCGATATAAATCACAAAAAAAACATGAACAAATATTATTTACAAATGCTGTTAAATTTCAACATATTTACTATTCATTATAACTAATTTGTTAATTTCTAATTGACTGACCAATATTTCAACGTATAGGTGACCTTTTTTTACTAGGTTGATATAATTAGTGGCGTAGTTAGGTGACAAAGGGCCCCGGGGCAAAATAAAACTGGGGGCCCTAACTGTTTAGGTTTTATCAATATACTGGATGACTTAATTTTATGTCGGGAATTTCTCAGTATTTTTTAAATGAGTTTCTTTGATTAAAGTAGTGTTGCAACTTATTTTATTCAGATTCCGAAGGTGGGAGAATTTACGCTAGTTCAATAAGAGGTTATATCTACTCAATTTAAAAAAAACAATAATAGTTTTTGGGGGCCCCGGAGCCCTGCCCCGCCTAGTCTCCGGTAGCTACGTCAGTGTTTGTATTTATGACAAGGTAAGATTTTCGCTAACGTGTATTCTACACAAAATAATAGAAAGGGTACAGGTAGCGCCACCATCCACCATTATTTTCAGCTTCTTCTGATAATTTTTCACTGTCTTCTTCGATTGGAGCATTTTCCTGAAAAATAATAATTCCTATTTATTAATACATTCCGCCTCGCGGTTTCACCCGCGTTCACGAGGATCGGATTCGACCAAAATCTCACCGTGGTCAGTGATGACGTGGCCGATGGTGGGAAGCTATTTTTTTTTTTTTTTTTTGAAAGGACATGAAGGTGTTAGCCAGAGGTGGCTATAACACCCTTACGCGGACAACTCGGTGAGCGCTGAGGGCTCTCAACCGGACAAAATAATTTATGTAACTGCGCCTGGGGGCACCCCCTGTGGGGTACGGACCTCGGCTCAGGGCGTTACCGGGGGGAGGGGGAGGACATAGTACGAGTTACGACTAATTAGGGGCGGTCGGATTACTGGGAGCAGCTCGGGCCGCTTGAACGGGACGAGACTGGGTAGGACGTCGCGACGTACCTCGCCGTCGAGGACGATACCGAGGAAGTCGGTTTTGTACAGTGTGTTGTGTGTCGTTCTGTCGAGCTGAGTCGGCTGCATTCTGGGCGAGAGTAGTGGAAGGCTCGCTGAGGGCTTGCCGTGGACGTCGGATACGCGAGATTCTAGAGGGGGTATAGGTTGCAGCCTGTACGATGAGAGGATTGGAGTGGTTGACAGCGGTGTCGAAAAAGCGGCGTGAGGCGCGTTTCATAAATTGTTTGATGGTGGGGAGTCCTAAGTCGATGTGGAGGTCTTCGTTGCGCATATACCAGGGGGCGCCCGTGGCTTTGCGCATGAATCGGTTTTGTATAACCTGAAGGCTATGGATCTTGCTGGGGGTAGCCTGAGCGAACACAGGGCTAGCATAGGTCATGATTGGGCGAACGCACGCGGTATAGAGTCTAACCTTGCTTTTTAGGGCAAGTTTAGACTTACTATTCAAAAGGAAATGAAGACGACCTAACACAAAGGCGGCTCGCGCGCGTACCCGCTTTATGTGTGCTGCAAAGGTTAATCGATCATCAAGAATCACTCCTAGATATTTGGCTTCCTTTTCCCAAGGGATCGGGTCGCGTGGGAAGCTAACACATAGGATACTACTTATCACTAGGGAATGCGGATGAAACCGTGGGGCGGAAGCTAGTTATCTTTATAAGTACATACTTACAAAAAAGTTG
The DNA here is from genome assembly GCA_963555595.1 of Tethea ocularis. NCBI lineage: Eukaryota > Metazoa > Arthropoda > Insecta > Lepidoptera > Drepanidae > Tethea > Tethea ocularis. The sequence goes on along the minus strand of OY741985.1, from coordinate 2,721,930 downwards.
TACGTTTTTTTTTTTTTTTTTTTAAAAGACTAAAGGTAGCCTCTGATGGCTGCTCCAACCTTACCGGATAATCGGCGAGCGCAGAGAGCTCTCAGCCGGGTAACATTTAGGTAACCACGCCTGAGGGCACCCCCGAGTGGGGTACGAACCTCGGCTCAGGGCGTTACCGGGGGAAGGGGAGGACTTTGTACGAGTTACGACTAATTGGGGTCGGTCGGATTACTAATGGCAGCTCGGGCCGCTTGAACGGGACGAGACTGAGTGGGACGTCGCGGCGGTCCTCGCCGTCGAGGACGGTAGCGTAATCGGTTTTGTCGAGGACGGTAGCGTAATCGGTTTTGTTTAAAAGTTGTACGTATATGTAATGTATCAGTTATCTTGTTGGCCATAGTACCAGCCCTGCTTAGTTTGGGATCAGATAACCGTTTGTAGAATGTCTCAGGATATTATTATTTTAGTTAGTGGGACGGAAATCTTCTATATATATAAAAATGAATCCCTATTTCTCTTGGTCGGCATCCCGCGTGAACGGTTGGACCGATTTGGATAATTATTTTTTAAGTAGGTAGGTTACGTAGGTAGGTGTAGGTAAGTAGGGGTAGTTAGTTTGTAGTTTTTTTTATTATTAGAGCAGGACATAACTGCCGGGCCAGCTAGTCTATACTAATTTTATAAAGAGGAAAGATTTGATTGTTTGTATGTTTGTTTGCATTGAATAGGCTCCGAAACTACTGAACCGATTTGAAAAATTATTTCACTAATAGGGAGCTACATTATTCCCGAAGGTTATAGGCTACTTATTATCCCGGGAACGCGAGTGAAACCGCGCGGAACAGCTAGTTACAAATAAAACTATTTACTTACAACATTCCGTGCACTTTCATTCGGCGCATCGTTAGTATCGACACATTTATCGAGTGTGCTGTCAGTCTGCGTGCTTTGCTCGCGGGTAGCACCATTCTCTAGTTCAGGCCCGGATTTCGACGACTGAAAAATATATCTAAAGAAATATTTTTACACATAGGAACCTGTGTGGTCTTGCACTGGGTTACGAAATTAGATCCATCCTTAGGGAGTACGCCATGAAAAGAAAAACATTTTATTTCTTGCGCGCCATCCGACACATATAAAAAACAATATTAAACACTTAAGGGGATGTTCCAAAAAGCCCGCGAAATTCAGTTTTTTTAGGCTTTTTTCAAATTGCAATAGGTCATTTATTCGTCAAAATGTGATTCGCGACACTGAGATATGGATATAGATCTATTTATGTATTCAGTTTGCATTCAAAATATTATAGAACTGTACATTGGTTCCTGCGCGTTATTTATCGAAAAGGAACCAATGTTTTTTTTTTTTTTTTGAAATGACTAAGTTGGTAGCCTCAGATGGCTGCAACAACCTTACCGGACAAATCGGCGAGCGCAGAGCCGGGTAATATTTAGGTAACAACGCCTGAGGGCACCCCCGAGTGGGGTACGAACCTCGGCTCAGGGCGTTACCGGGGGAGGGGGAGGACTTTGTACGAGTTACGACTAATTGGGGGCGGTCGGATTACTGTAGGCAGCTCGGGCCGCTTGAACGGGACGAGACTGAGTGGGACGTCGCGGCGGTCCTCGCCGTCGAGGACGGTAGCGTGATCGGTTGTGTGTAGTGTGTTGTGAAGGAACCAATGTATGTATTTGAATAGTTTAAAAAGCATAATGTATACATAGAGTAATCAATTGGCATATTTATAAGGCGCAAATCACATTTTGACAAATATACGACCTATTACTGAGCTGCAATTTGAAAAAAACCTAAAAAAAAAAAAATTTCGCGGGCTTTTCGGCCGATTCACCTTAAAGTAAAAATTAAGAATAAAAAAAATATGACAATATATTCCGTATGGCTTTGAGCAAATGATTTAAGGAGAAAGCCCATTTACTTATCATCGGAGAAAGTGCAAGTAAGTCGTAAGTAGTATTACTATAAGGTTGAAATTAGAGATGCAAATATAAACGTTTTAATAAAAAAAAACACACCTCCATATCCTGCTCGCTCACTTGCACAACTATATTTTTCTCTCCTTCAAAAGTTATCGTTTCGGGACCAAACGGTGTGTAGTCTGGAAGCTCCTGAAAATGATATTACCTATCTCCATCATAAATGTCTTTGTATTATGTTCAATTTTCAGGCTTAAAGATAAATTCTTTCTTCATTAAATATATATATTTCTTTAAATTTAAATTGTAACAAAAATCTAAAAGCAATACTGTTTTTAAATACAGTATCAAACAAAAAAGGGAATAATTTAGAAGAGGTAAATATAAGATTACAAAGTTGAAAGTTTAGTTTGCATAATGGCCGCCTGTCTGTAAGGTAAAGTAATGTAAGGTAAGGTAAAGGTGTAGTAAAGTACAGTGAACCTGTTGCGGCTGTGTCCGCCTGTCTATAAGGTCAAGTAAATGAATCAAAATCAAATCAAACTCATTTATTCAGTTTAGGCCCTAATAAGGCACTTATGAACGTCAACAGTTACAGTTTTACAATAGACTCTACTACCGGTTCGGAATACACTTGAACTGAGAAGACTCCGGCAAGAAACTCAGCAAGGCGTTTTTTTTTTGGTGGATCTTTTTTTTTTTAATTTATGTAGGTAATTACAGTTTTTGTCTTAAATATACATAAACTTCATACAATTATCACTTGGCCAGGGGGCTGCAAGTGCAGAGGGAAGCTACTACAACCATATATTCTTGTCTTCTATGTAATGAGCCACCTTATAGTAGGCCTTGTCGATCAACTTATGTTTAACATGCTCTTTGAATTTATTATAAGACATCTTAGTTACTTCATATGGGATTTTATCATAAAAGCGAATGCAGTTCCCGAGAAAAGACTTATTGACTTTCGCTAGCCTGAGTGTAGGTGTAACAATTGTGAGTGAATGTAACGTAAGGTAAAGGTGCAGTAAAGTATAGTGAACCTGTTGCAGCTATGTCCACCTGTCTGTAAGGTAAAGTAATGTAGAGTAAGTTAAAGTAAATTAATGTAAAGTATTGTAAGGTAAGGTAAAGGTGCGGTAAAGTATAGTGAACCTGTTGCGGCTGTGTGCGCCTCCAGGTGTGGTAGTTAGCGGCGGCGGCCCGCATCCTGGTGAGGTACTGCGGCGCGGCGCGGCCGGTGGCCCAGCTCGCCACGCCCGACGGCAGCCCGCCCACCGCCGGCTCGTCGTAGTACGTCAACACGAACTCCATACCCACCTGACATCACATCACATCACATCACATCACATCACACATACACATTTACTCTAAACTAAAACAAACAAACATCGGCTGGACCGATTATGATCTCTAAAATTTTTTGATCGAAAGAACTAATTCCTAAAATATAGTCTCCCAGAAAGAAGTAATCCCAGATATAGAGGTTAATTTTGCCCCACTAACAGAGGTTTTGCACAGTGGTAGGGTTCTTTGTAGTACCCGCCTGGCTGGCTACCACCCTCAAGTTGTAAATCTGTCGCCAAGCACCTACCGGTGTGTTCCAGCAATTGCACTTGAAAGCCAGTACAAGAAAGCCAGTACAAGAAAGCCAGCCTTCTCGGCATTGTAACAGGTGGGCAACACATTGGCAATACCTCCGGTATTGCAAATGGCGATAAGCGACGGTAGCCACTTACCATCAGCTGGACCGCCTGCCTGCTTGTCAACCTTCTGACATAAAAAAAAAGGTAATTCAGTGCTAAAGCGTCGGGAGCTAAGCATGAGTTCCAGCTATGGAGGTTTCTCACTTATTCAGATCCCATTTAACTAAGTTCTACTGATGATTAATGTTACCTTATCAGGTCCATCAATAGTCTTAACGACCATATGACTCCAGTACTCGGAGACTCTGATCGCATGTTTACTCTCCGGCACGCTGGGGTGTTCGCACGACTTGGAAACTATCACATATACCTGCAGAATTCATTAAAACTTAAACCCAAAGAGACATATACGACTATTTCATGAAAATGTTAATAATATACCTTGGAGGAATATGTTGATGATTTGTTTTGTTATTAATCAGTAAATATACTACCATTCTTGTCGCAAATAACATGTTGATAACTTACGACCTATAACTGAGCTGCGATTTGCAAAAACCGTGAAAAAATTTGAATTTCGCGCTCCAACCGAAGGTTTACCCTTAAGCCTACGCCGTCTGTCTGTCACAGGGCTAAATCTTTGTAACTAAAGAGTTCAAGTTACAGAATAGTTTACTATGGTTTGTAACATGACAAAAAATAATAATCAACTTTAAATAAAACTTTCCGACTCGATCCGTCGTACTGCACGGACGTACCCTTGCGCTCCGTGCGCTACCCGTATCGTTTCCGCGAATTTATCGCTCGATTTGTTACCTGGCTTTGGCTCGGTCCCTTATCAGGCATTTTTTCGTAGAAAGACACCTGCGTTACTGTTTTCGTGGTAATTTACCTGGGTATTTACCACGATAACAATTCCATTGTTTCTGACACCGTCATCAAACTTGTGAAATCCACGCTTTTAGTGGTGAACTAACGGATACCTAACGGTGCCAACGAAGTTAGTTCGAGCGTGCCCCGGGCGCTCACGGTTTCCCTTCTGGAAAACGTACACCCGGACGGGACTGGATCAGTCGGCCTTGGGGGCTTCCCTAGTCGACCCCAGTTAGCGCTAGGCAGGGACGTAGGAACTCACTGCACAATAAGACTGGCAGTGGGAGCACAAGCTTAGGGCACACCCTAGGGCCTACACACCTCCCAACCTATACCCGGTTGGGAGAGATACTACACACCCCCGGGCCTACCCACCCGGGGCGAATAGATAGGTCTTAGCTAGGGCGATTGCCTGAAGTTTCTTGTGACTTCTTCTCTCAGGAACGCCACGCGAACGAAGTCACGATAGTGTCGTCTTAGATTAGCTCCCCGGCCGCAAGGCCCGGCTGGCCACCATGGCCAGCCAACCTCCAACTCTGTCCCTCGAGGACATCCTCTTAGACGAGGAGGTACTTCGGTACCTCCAAGCTAAATTCCCGGGACACCAGATCCCCACCCCGTCCCAAAGCCGTCCCTCCTCCCGCGCTGATTCGGAGATGTCGACCCAGTCCATCTCCGAGTCAGTCGCTGAACCCATCCCAACCAACCCCCCTACCCAATCGTCCGAAGAGGACGATAGCTACCAGCTCGTCCCTGGCGGCCGTAAGCGAGGTCGCAAGGCCCGCATGGCGGCCGCCAAGGCGGCTAAGGTGACTTCTCCCCCGGAGGATTACCCTGTGAACCCTCCCTCCCCCGACTGCTTTCCAAACACTGATCCTGCCCCCACCCCCATCTCCACCCAGCGCGTTGCCGCCTGGGAAGGCACCTCCTCCCCTCCCCCGCTCATGGATACCCCAGTATCTGCTCCTCTCATGGAGGTAGCACCCACCCCTTCTGCTGCTCAACTTCCAAAGAAGAAGGACGTACCCCCGCCCCTTTTCATCCAAGATAAGGGCAAATGGCCCGATGTGTCATCCTGGTGTAATGTACCGGGAGCACACATAAACTTCACCAATGCTCACCCCACTGAGCACGGAATCCGTGTCACAGTGTCTACCTCCCAGGACCACAGAGCCCTAACTAAGCTGCTCAAGGAGAGGAAAGTAGCCTTTCACACGTACTGCCTCCCCGAGGAGCGTGCCCTCCGTGTGGTAATTAAGGGGATTCCCCACGAAATAACCACCGAGGACATTGAGAGGTCCCTCAAGGACCAATCTATCCCCGTACATTCCGTACATCGAATGTACAAAGGGCGTGGCCATACCCCGTATAATATGGTTCTCGCCCATTTAGATCAATGCGACGAGGCTAAGAAGATCTTTAAGATCAGCCACGTCTGTCATCTGTCCGGTATCTCTTTTGAGAAACCTCACAAGGGAGTGTACCCCTCCCAATGTCACAATTGCCAATTGTACGGCCACACCGCCCGCAATTGTCATGCCCCCCCCAGATGCGTCAAGTGTCTTAAGCCTCATCCCACCGTTGAGTGCGATAGGCCGAAAGACAAGGCCCTGTGTACTGAGGAGCCAGGTTGCGTTCTTTGTAACCAACTCGGCCATCCTGCTAATTACCGCGGGTGCCCGAAAGCCCCTCGCCCCGCCCGCAAATCACGTAAATCGGGCCCCCCGCGCAACTCGCGCACATCGCGCAACTCAACGCGCACTGCCCCCCTCACTGACCCCTCCCAGGCTGTCCTAGCCCCACAAAGATCCTCGCCCTGGAATCTTGTCAACTACGACAAGGACTTTCCAGCATTACCTAGTGCACCTTCAGTGCCTCAAACCCCAGCAGTCAATCCCCCGACTGCCCCACCCCCTAAACCCGTCTCCGCACCCACGCAACCTCTCATTCCCCCTCCCCCACCCAAACGTCCCCCCCCGGCAACCTCCCAAAACCGCCGCGCAAACGCACCTAAACTACCACTGATCGAAGACCCGGACTTCGCTTTAGTGGAGCGCTTCGCTGAGGCAATAGATCTCAACGAAATTAGGGACCTCGCGACCCAGATCAGAGCGAACGAGGGCAACGGTCGTGCCCTCGCTTCCATCGCGATGCGTTTCCAAAGCATCGTGACAGTCCTTTCCAACTTCCGCGTAAAACCATAATGGATAATACAACCGTGACGTGTAGAATTAAACCCCGATCCCTCAAAGTAGGATTCTATAATGCAAATGGCATTAAAGGTCAACGCGACGATATCGCAGAGTTCCTGCGAAACCATCAACCTGATACAAGAGACCTTCCTCAAACCTTCCCTTAGGGACCCTAAAATTGCAAACTACCAAGTAGTCCGCAATGACAGGACTGACTCTGCCCTAGGAGGCACCCTTATCTATTACAAAAGGTCCTTGTACTGCTCCCCCATGGATCCGCCTCCCTCCCTCCAGTGCATTGAAGCATCGGTTTGTAGGCTTGGCATGACAGGACACCAACCTATAATTATAGTATCAGCATATATATCTCCCTCCCGCAATGATTCACCACTCAAAAGCGATTTAGAGTCTATTTTCGCGCTAGGTAACTCTGTCATTCTGGCAGGTGACCTGAACGCGAAAAATATACTCTGGAACTGTCACTCAACTTCCCCCAGAGGTAGACTATTAGAATCCCTCCTTGACCCTCTAGACATAGACATTATCGCACCCCTGGACCCGACGCACTATCCCCACCAACTGACACACAGACCTGATATTCTTGATGTGGCATTGTTACGGAATGTAAACCTACGTGTGCATGACGTAACAGTGCTACACGAGCTTACATCCGACCACCGACCTGTTATCATAGAATTAGCAGGGCGCATAGGTTCCCCTGATGCAGGTCAAGCCCCCTCCACAAAGGTTGTGACGAATTGGAATAGACTGAGTGAAAGCCTCAAGTCAACCACTTCCGTCCACCTTGATCAGATCCCAGATAGCCTCAACACCGCTGATGAGGCTGTCGGCGCAATCGACTCACTCACTAGCCACGTGCAATCGTTAATGAGCGATTGCTCACGGACAGTGCCAGCGGAGAGTGATCAACGTTGGCGCTTGCCCGATGACGTACGTGACTTGTTGAGAGAGAAAAATGCCGCCATTCGCGCCTATGATAGTTTCCCCTCAGAGGACAACCGCATCCGTATGCGTGCTCTCCAGCGTGACGTTAAGTCACGCATCGATGAGGTACGACAGGCCCGCTGGGACCAGACCCTTACAGACATTAGACCCTCTCATCAAGCCTTCTGGCAGCTCTCTCGTGCCTTTACCAAGGACACGGTAGCACCCATGCCCCCATTAAATAGGCCCAATCTCCCTCCCGCTTTTGATGACGATGATAAGACAGAATGCCTCGCTGAAAGCTTAGAGTTTCAGTGCACGCCCAGTACCCTCCCGATAGACCCGAGTCATCTGGAGGAAGTTAACTCTGAAGTTGACCGGAGAGCCGCCCTCCCGTTACCACCCCCCCCTCTCAGCGAAGAGGATGACCCCCTCCCTCCGGCGACCCCTGACGAGGTCAAATCGATCATCAGGGATTTACACCCGCGGAAGGCCCCGGGCTCGGACAAAATCACTAACAAAGTGATAAAACTCTTCCCCGCCCACCTCATAATACTGCTAACTTCCATATTTAACGCTGCCCTCTCTTGTAATATTTTTCCACACCAGTGGAAAGAGGCCCATGTCATTGGAATCCATAAGCCCGGCAAACCCAGGTCCGAGCCCTCCAGTTACCGCCCTATAAGTCTATTAAATGTCCTGGGCAAGATGTATGAGAGACTGATCTATATCCGCCTCAAAACATATGCCGACGCCAATAATCTCATCCCTGATGAACAATTTGGCTTTCGAGCCAAACATTCTTGTGTTCAACAAGTCCATCGTATTGTTGAACACATCTCCTCTCAGTACCAAGAGCGCAACATGACAGGTGTCTTATTCTTCGATGTCGCGAAGGCATTCGACAAAGTGTGGCACAATGGCTTAATTTTTAAGCTATTTACCTTAGGTGTCCCACATAGACTCGTGCTCATCTTACGAGATTATTTGTCAAATCGCCACTTTCGATATCGCATTCCTGGCGCACTTTCCTCCCCTCACCCTATCGGTGCCGGTGTCCCACAGGGCTCGGTACTGTCCCCCTTGCTATTTTCGCTCTACACGAGTGATATGCCAAAGACCGACAAGGTGCAGTTAGCACTTTTTGCGGACGACACCGCGGTCTACTGCTCTAGTAAGTCCCCCTCAGTCATTGTTAAGAACCTCCAAACCGCGGCTAACGCCCTAGGCGCCTGGTTTCGGAAATGGAGGATCGAGATCAACCCTGTCAAAAGCCAGGCGGTCCTATTTTACAGACCCTACCATCGAGGTACCCCCTCCCCTCCAAAGGCAGTTACTCTATTCGGTGAACCAATCCCCTGGGAAAGGCAAGCCAAATATCTCGGAGTAACTCTCGATGATCGATTGACCTTTGATGCCCACATTAAAGCGGTCCGCGCGCGCGCCGCCTTTGTTTTAGGGCGCCTCCACTTTTTATTAAATCGTAAATCTAAACTTGCACTTAAAAGCAAGGTTAGACTTTATACCACGTGTATCCGCCCCATCATGACCTATGCTAGTACTGTGTTCGCACATGCAGCTCCATCACGGATCCATAGCCTTCAGGTGATACAAAATCGCTTCATGCGCAAGGCCACGGGCGCCCCGTGGTACATGCGTAATGAAAATCTCCACATTGACTTAGGTCTCCCCACGATAAAACAATTTATAAAACGCACCTCACGCAGATTTTTCAACACCGCCGTTAATCACCGCAACCCTCTTATAGTGAAAGCCGCAACCTACACGCCCTCCCGTATACTCCGTATCCATAGACCAAGGCAAGCCCTCAGCGAGCCGGATGACCCTATTACATTAGCTCAGATCGAAGCTGATGAAGCTCGTAAAAGTACACAACACACTACACACAACCGATCACGCTACCGTCCTCGACGGCGAGGACCGCCGCGACGTCCCACTCAGTCTCGTCCCGTTCAAGTGGCCCGAGCTGCCTACAGTAATCCGACCGCCCCCAATTAGTCGTAACTCGTACAAAGTCCTCCCCCTCCCCCGGTAACGCCCTGAGCCGAGGTTCGTACCCCACTTGGGGGTGCCCTCAGGCGTTGTTACCTAAACATTACCCGGCTGAGAGCCCTCTGCGCTCGCCGATTTGTCCGGTAAGGTTGTTGCAGCCATCTGAAGCTACCAACTTAGTCCTTTCAAAAAAAAAAAAAAAAAAAAAAAAAAAAAAAAAAAAAAAAAAAAAAAAAAAAAAAAAAAAAAAAAAAAAAAAAAAAAAAATTTAAATAAAACCGGACAAGGGCGAGTATGACTGGCGCACCGAGGGTTCCGTAATTTCCTATGTTACTTTAAATACTTCTTCTAGGTTTTCCTGTAATCTATAGGTATAAAGAACAATTTTTGCGTATTTTTTTCAACATTTTTGGTCCAGTAGTTTCGGAGATAAGGGGAGGGGGGAGATGGTAAATTTTCGCTTAGTTTCATAAACAACTTCAAAACTATTTATCTTAAAATTATTAAAAAAAAAATTATCCTCGCAACAAGCCCTTTCATTTGACATGTCACACAATATAGTTTGTAAACCTTTTTCTTATAATACATAGTTTATTTTATACTTTTTAGTGGTTTTGAAGGCGGTTCTCTTTTTTGAAAACTTACTTGTTTTGTACTTAGTTACAGAACCCTAAAAAATAGCTTAAGTGATTCAAAAATTACCCTGTACGTACATACCTTGTTATTTTTTAATGTGTTTGTCCCCCTCTCTCTTATGTCCGCCTCTCGCGCTTTCCTCTTCGCGTTCGAGTGAACGCTCGGCCGTTCTTTAGCCAGCGAGATGAGCTCGCAAGGCTCCCCTGGGAATACGCCGTCGCCATCATTATGCGGCAGAGATCTTGTTTTCACGTCGAATTCGCGGTGACGACGTATGTATACGTAGTCGCGGTTCGCGAATAGTCGCTGTGAAGGATACTTGTAGTCAACTTTTAACTTTAAATAAGCAATACTTGCATACAAGGGCGTACCCAGCTTTTAGCCTGGGGGGGGGGGGGGGGGCAAATCAGATTTTTTCGAAAGTTAATACATAAAAAGACTGTTAAAATTCACTTCCAAATTCAAACAGGTATTATTATATACTATTTCGTTATTTAGGGGAGGGCGCTGCCCCCTGAAGATAGTAATAATCTATTATATAAAAGAGTAGCGGTTTTTTGGGTAAACATCCCCCTGCCCACACCGCTAAACCGATTAATGTGAAATTTGGCATGTGCATAGATTTTGCCACGTAGACCCCATTTAAGAAGCGATTTTTTGAAATTCCTTTCCGCAGTGGTGGAAACGGGCCCTTTGTGCGATTTTAAGAATCTTAATATCTCTGGAACCATAAGGTCTAGGAGTCTGAAATTTTTAATGTAGCTTTTTCAGTAAAAAATATTAGATATGGGTGCGAGCGTTTCTCAAACTTTTGTCTATGGGAGGAAAATTTAAAAAAATAAGGGATTTGCTTTGTTTCCGTTAAACCTTGATAACTTTGTGAGTTTGAATGTTACAAACACAAAATTTATATTGTAGGTAGTTTAACAATACTGCTAAAATATATTTTCGGCGTTTCTCAAACTTTTTTTCTTCGAGGAAGATATTACCGATGGAAATTATGCATTTTTCAAACTCTTATATCTCTGCAACGGCTGAAGATAGGTAAAAGAAATTTCGTATACGCGTTATGCTATACAAATACTACAAATTTCAATTTGATGTTTGTCAAAGTTTTGCCCATAGACAAAGTAAAAATGTTGAAAATTTACTTTTAACATCCTGTTTTTCTCAGTTAATATTCATAGCAGAAGCTTGATTTTTGGAATATAAGCTTTTTACAGTATTTTTTTTTAAATGTACTGTTAAGTTTCTCAAACTATTCATGCGGCATAAAGTTATAAAGGGTGAAATATCCAATTTTTGCACTTTAATATTTTTGTAATGGCTCAAGCTAGGGACCTTAAATTTGGAATATAAACTATTTAATACAATTGAAACAATATTCAAACCAGTGTTTCTCAAATTTTTCATAGATGACAATTTTATGACACCTTAAATTATTTTCTATCAACCTGTATAACGGAAGTACTATACAACTGAGAAGCATGATTTTTTGGAAATAAGCTACTCTTAGCAAGCACTATAAGAATCTTAAAGCATTTTGCAATACTATTTAGCAATGAAATGTTATAGAGGGTGGAAAATTTTATTTTTGACTTTTAGTATTTTTGCAATTACTTAAGCTAGGGTTCCAAAATTTTAAATGTAGACCATGTAACATAAATGTAACAACATGCAAATCAATAATTAAAAAAAAAATGATCGTAGACAATTTTATGACCTTTTTAATTTTTTTTTATCAACCTGTATAACGCAAGAACTATTTAACTAAGAAGCATGATTTTTTGGAAATAAGCTACCTATAGCAAGCACTATAAGAATCCTAAATTATTTTGCAATACTATTTAGCAATGAAATGTTATAGAGGGCGGAAAATTGTATTTTGGCCCCTTAATATATTTGCAATTACTGTAGCTAGGGATCTAAAATTTTGGGTGTAGACCATGTAACATAATTGTAACAATATGCACATTCATAATTTTAAACTTTTTAATAATAGACAATTTTATGACCTTTTTAATTTTTTTTCATCAACCTGTATAACGCTTTTCCTATTGATTTCAGAACCACGAATTTCTGGTTATAAGCTACCCATAGCGAGAACTATAAGAATTCTAGAGCATTTTGTAATACTATTTAGCAATGCAATGTTATAAAGGGTGAAATATTTCATTTTTGCCCTTTAATATTTTTGCAATTACTTGAGCAAAAGATCCAAAATTTTGAATATAGACTAATTAACACAAATGTAACAACATAGAAATCAAAATTATTCTAAATTTTAGTCATAGATATTTATATGATTTTTTAAAAAAGTTTATCAGACTGTATAAAGCTACTCTATTCATATAAGTACCATATTTTATGAATTTAAGCTATCATATAGCATGCATTGTTTATAGCAAACTAAGAACCCTTCCACTCACAGTATTGTTCAACTTTCATGCCAAAATAAAGTAAAAAAGCTTTAAATTTTCTTCAATATTTCAAACAAGTGATCTAAAATTATAATACTTAGCATTTAGTTTATATAAAATAACTAGCTGTTCCCCGCGGTTTCGTTCGCGGGTTTATAAGTAGCTTATAACCTACGGGGATAATGTAGCTTCCCATTAGTGAAACAATTTTTCGAATCGGACCAATAACTCCGGAGATTAGCGCGTTCAAACAAACTCTTCAGCTTTATTATTACTACCTATAGATAGATTAAGTTTTCACCCAAGAAATAAAAAAAAAACAAAATTAGTAAAAATAAACTCAAAACCAATTTTGAAATAATTAGGACCTTCTTAAGTAGTATTTGTTTCTATGAAATCCCTATATAATATCTACAACAATTCAACTTAAAAATAGCAATTATCATCAAACAAATTACGTATAGGACTTTATGTCGGTGAAGTCGTGCATAGTTCGGTTCTTTTCGGTATTGCTCGGGCTACATCGGGCGCCGCGATGCATCGCCCGTGCTATACAAAAATAAATAAATGTCCTGTCCTGTCCTGAGACATTCTTCACATATTTTTTTTCAGGTTTTCAATTGCAAAAAGATTTTTCCAAATCTGACTGGTAGATCCAGAGATTAGCGCGTTCATACAAACAAACAAAAACTCTTCAGTTTCATTATATTATTAGTATAGATATTATTATAGATAGGTTTATGTTGGCAGTTCTTGACAATTTTGCATCAATCTGTATTGTATCATTGAGACAATCATTTAAGAAGCTGTCCTTAGTTTCTCACAAGTTCTGGGATAAAAATACCTACCTTCTTATCTCACGGGTCTACCTCTCTGCCAATTTTCATTACACACTGTTTGAACGTTTAGAAAGAAAGAAGAAAGAAAAACTTTTATCTCCTGCATTGCATGCCATTCGAAACTTATAAAAAAAAAATATCAAACATAAAAATTCAATATACCTACAAAAATAAAAAATAATAAGAAGGCTGTATGGCTCTGAATCTTTGACTGTTTTTTTTTTAACGTAACAAAATCTTATGTATGACTAATAATGGATTGTAATTTTCGACAAGTATTTAGACGTGAAAACTGAACTCCACATGCATAATATATTTATGTAGCATTTAATCGTCACAGAACTATACCTGTCCCTGGATATTGAATAGCCTAAAACCTTCATCTAGGAACCTGAACCTAAGAGGATACCTATCTTTGAAAAGCGCTTCATAATCTGTACTGTGGTTCTCAAGGTATGAGAATACTAACGGAAAAATTGACCTACTTATTATTTGGTTGGTTAAATTGAGTACGGGGTGTTCATGAACTCTAATGCGGGTGAAACCGCTGGGCGAAAGCTAGTATATTATAAACGTGAAAGTTTGTATGTATATTTGTTGCTCTTTCACGCAAAAACAACTGAACGGATTTGGATGAAACTTGGCACATAGATAGATTATGATCTACACGAATAACATATAGGCTACTTTTTATCCCGGGACCGCGGGTGAAACCGCGGGGGACAGCTAGTTTTATATAACATTTAAATTTAAATCTCACTCACATTCGATTAATGTGAAACCTACTACTTTTCATATTGAAGTTGAATAATAATAAATAAATAGTTCCCAAAAGATAAATGAGAATGAGCAAACGTGTACTTAGCGCAAGACCGGCCATCGTGGAGAACCTTGGGGGAGGAGGACGTTATTCGGCTGACATGATGAGCAAACGTGACCACCCTCGTTAACTTACCGGCCAAAGAACCTCCCAGTGCAACACGGCCTGGTCCCTCACTCCGTTAGCGCATCGCTCCACGACGGATAGAGCCGCCACGGCGGAATCCCATACGCGGCGGTACGCCCCGTCCACTTGCACCGCCGCGAAATCTTCCGCCCGCACATCTTTATAACGGCCGTACACTGGAAAATGGGAAAAATATTGTTTAACAAGTTTCCGACAAAAAATATTTTTTGGTAAGTACTGTACTTTTTTTTGCACAGTCTTCAACTACTCGTTAAGACGGTTCCAATAATCCCAAACACGACGGGCCTAGGTGATTCAAAACCGTTTCATGCGCAAAGCCTCGGGCGCTCCGTGGTACATGCGTAATGAAAATCTCCACATTGATTTAGGTCTCCCCACGTTAAAACAATTTATAAAACGCGCCTCACGCAGATTTTTCAATACCGCCGTTAATCACCGCAACCCTCTTATAGTGAAAGCCGCAACGTACACGCCCTCCCGTATACTCCGTATCCTTAGACCAAGGCAAGCCCTCAGCGAGCCGGATAACCCCATAACATTAGCTCAGATCGAAGCTGACGAAGCCCGTAAAAGTACACAACACACTACACAAAACCGATTACGCTACCGTCCTCGACGGCGAGGACCGCCGCGACGTCCCACTCAGTCTCGTCCCGTTCAAGCGGCCCGAGCTGCCATTAGTAATCCGACCGCCCCCAATTAGTCGTAACTCGTACAAAGTCCTCCCCCGGTAACGCCCTGAGCCGAGGTTCGTACCCCACTCGGGGGTGCCCTCAGGCGTGGTTACCTAAATGTTACCCGGCTGAGAGCTCTCTGCGCTCGCCGATTGTCCGGTAAGGTTGGAGCAGCCATCTGAGGCTACCAACTTTAGTCCTTTCAAAAAAAAAAAAAAAAACGACGGGGTTGTGTCGTTTTATTACGGAGTTCCTATAGTTCCTTCCAGCTCCATCATCAGATCAGCTCCACGTCATCATAATATTGCATTGTCACACGATTTGCATATTCGTGCAAAATTTCAGCTCAATCGGAAACCGGCAATTGAGTCACATTTAACATGCAAAATTTCATTACAGACAACGGGACAGGTGAAAGTTAATAAAATCTTGTAAAAACACGGTTTTCCTGTAATCTATAGGTACAGAACTATCATCTGTATTTTAATCAAATTTTTGGCCCAGTATTTTCAGATAAGGACCCCCCCTTATCTCCGAAAATACTGGGCCAAAAATTTTGGATGGGTCAATGTTCGCCTATTTTCTTAAATAACTTCAATACGATTTATCATAAAATTATAAAAAAAATAAGAGATCCTCACAATGAGCCCTTTCATTTGATATGACACACAATATAGTTTGCAAAACTTTTTTTTAATTTTTCTAATTTACCCCCAAAAGTAGCCCCCATGTTTGAAATTCATTTATTTACGTAACACGTCCATGTTTGGGTCACCGACATACATATGTGTACCAAGTTTCAACTCAATCCAGTCCAATATTTTCGGACAGACAGACAGACAGACGCACGAGTGATCCTATAAAGGTTCCGTTTTTTTTTTCGGAACCCTAAAAAAGATTGGGAACCCCTGCAATAAATGATTCCATCATTAGTCTGTAAAAATCATTTACGGCTAAAGCGTTATTTCACTATTGGGTTCCAATGCCTAGGTACCTTCCAGCATCATCACCAGATTAGTTCGATGATACCAAATTATTGCGTTATCAAAACTTGACGTTTAAAATCGATACGATAATATGAACATATCATATCATGACATGACATGACAGGATATATACAAAAATGACGAGTTTCAGATAACGACGAATTGTAGTGACGTCGAATGTCGTGGGTTCGAATCCTACAATGAGCCTTTATGAATCCTACAGTGAAGGAAAACATCGTGAGGAAATCATAGCATGATTCTTTTGTAGTACGCGCCTGGCTGGTGGTTATCACCCTCAAGTTAAGAGTGTTGAAATCATAGCACACGTATGAAGCATCCCATATCGCGCGAAGCCGGGGCGGATCGCTAATTGTGTATATTTAAGGTGATGCCTTCGGTTGGAGCGCGAAATTCAAATTTTATTACGTTTTTTGCTAATTGCAGCTCAGTTATAGGTCGTAAGTTTGTCAACATGTTATATGCGTCAAGAATGGTAGTATATTTACTGATTAATAACAAAATAAATCATCAACATATGTTTCATGAAATAGTCGTATATGTCAGTAATATACCTTCGAGGAATTACATGGTTTCTGTCTCTTAACATAAAATGTCTTTGACCTTCACAGCAGTATGACGTCATCTAATTGCTTAATACATAACAATTATCAGCGTGAGATACGATAACCGCAAGGTCGGGTTATTTTCCGTTTGACTACATAGTTCTACCACAGTTTAACAATTCCTTACAGTTCGGTAACGAATGTACTTGCGCAGAGCAACGGCGGGGCTCTTGCCTGCAAACACACTTAGTTTGCAGGCTCGAACGTTGAGGGACAACGTGAGCTTGTTTTACGAAGACTTCGTAAACAAAAAATACTTTGCACGCAGTGTACCTATGATATACCCATAGTAAATAATGATAATAATATTATGTAATATAAATGAATGTATATTAGGTACTTAGGTAGGTATTTTTAAATTACATTACATGTTTATTTTATTTTCTATTTTGTGACAATCCTAGCACATCTGCGTGCGACAGCGTAAGTACTTACACGGGCGGCGGCATTGCTTGACACCAAATACGTTTCCCAACTGTAGGAATAAGTAAATTGTGGTTCTACTAACCTTTATAAGCATAGAGTCCTTGACCAGGTTTGTACTCCTTGCGCCATATAATGACGTCTTCAGCTTCCATGTACGGAATCCAGCCATCAGCTGACTCTTCAGGATGCTGGGGTTCTTTGCATCTGGTTACATTATATACTTATTATTTATAAGGTGATGATTTTGAATTTCACATATTGTGTGTGCATGGTTATCAGTAATGCTATATTTTTTTTGGAGCTGGAGCACCACCATGAGGAAATTATGACAGTTTAGCAGAAATACCTGGTAAAAGTCTTAATTGGCACTCAGGAACAAAGTGAGTGAGTTACGAACGAGATAACTATTTTAGTACTTGAGTAATTTAATAGGTACTTAGACTTGCATTACGGTGGTAGAGTCTATTGTAATGTTTGTAACTATCGACGTTCATAAGTGCCTTACCAGGGCCTAAATTGAATAAATGAGTTTTTGATTTTGATTTGACTGTCGCGTATTTTAATGCCAAATGAAGTATTGGAAATACTAACTTCCGCCCTGCATTTTCACCCGTGTACGAGGTACCTTATGTTTTCCCGGGATAAAAAGTAGCCTATATGTTATTCCATGGTATGATCTATCTATGTGCCAAGTTTCATCCAAATCTGTTCAATCATTTTTACGTGAAAGAGTAACAAACATTAATCCATACTCACAAACTTTTGCATTTATAGTAAATAGGATAGGATAGGATTTTTTCATGATATGTCTAGGGTATACTTCAATGGCCTACACTATCTTTCTAAATCAGCCTGTATATGGGGTTGATTAAAGGTTGATTTAAAATTTGTTTGTCAAATATAATGCACTGCAGGAAAATTACAAATAGCAATAGGAAAAAGAAGTAGAACCGACGGCCACTGGAGCAGGAAAGTTCTCGAGTGGCGACCACGAACCGGAAGATGCAGTGTGGGCAGGCCCCCCGCAAAGGTGGACCGACGATCTTGTGAGGGTTGCTGGAAAACGCTGGATGCGGGTAGTGCAAGACCAGCCATCGTGGAGATCCTTGGGGGAGGCCTTTGTCCAGCAGTGGACGTCTTTCGGCTGATATGATGATGATGAATAGGTAAAAGGTTACTTACATACAATATTGAACACCAGCATGATTTTTCTTTTCTATTACAAGCCTCTTTCCACAGCTTGTACAGTAAAGAGTGTTCTTGGATAGCACATTAACGTTTTCCAATTCTGATAGTAATGACTGAAAATATAATAATATACTTTATATCTGTGGAAACTTTAAGATGTCCTTACCATGTAGTAACATAGCAACTAAGGTTAGCTATATATAAATAAATATCCTGGGACATTGTTCACACACGGTTATCTGATCCCAAACTAAGCAGAGCTTGTACTATGGAAACCAGATAAATGATAAAAAATCTAATTAATGTGTTAGTATGAGAGAGAAGGGCAAACAAACTTTTGCATTCATAATATTAGTAATTTAAGGATTATAAAACAATGATGCAAAACTAAACAAAGAAATTTACTTTGTCATCTCCATACACAAGAGTTTATTTTTAAATCTCTTCGGCCATATTTGTTTACCACATTGTTACAAGTCATTGAAAAGTCCTTGCAAGTTGACTTTGTTATAGTTCAATGCCACTATTTCTGATATGACCATGTTCTAAATAAATTGTTAGTTTTTACCTCCAATAGTAAACCAAAAAGGGGAATAAACAGCCATATTTAATTTGAAAAGAGAATATTTTTTTCTTAAATTAAGGCAAGGCAAACATATAAACAAAGTAAACTCCCAATATTTTTTACTGATATGTGGAGACCTGTATGATTAAACATACATTTTGTCACCTTTATTCACCTCAATTTCATCATCAGTTATATTATCATCGCTGCGGGGCGGATCTGGCGGCTTGTCGACATTATCCCGAGCCTTAAAAGCAGCAGTCGCGGATAAAAACAAAGTTCTTCGAGGGTTGAATATCGCCTGCCTGAACTTTTGTAGCACATCACGAACACTACGATCACGTCTGCACCTCCTCACCACCGAGTGAACAATCGTGCTACGCGTCCATACACTCCACAGTCTCCTAACACCCAAGTCTTTGAGGATAAGTCTAAATGCAGACATACTATTCGAATCTCTTCTAGCTATTGAAGCCAGAATTTCATCGATACGAAAACATCGTTTCGATATAGAACGAGAGGCAATTAAACAGCGGTATTGTACATTGTTGTTTAAGGATGAATTAGAGAATATAATTTGCTTAAATCTACTACATAACATCTCGTGAACGATTGCGAAACTATCTTAACCTTAAATTATTTATCAATCAACATGACATTTGTTTGATTGATCAATGAAATTAAACTGGTAACATTTATTAGTGATGATCTTCATTTTAATCGACTATAGGCAGGGCATCGAGGTCGAAATTGAAAAAAATCAGTAGAATATGTAACACTGAAAATAATTTATACTAGAACCATTTCAAAGAGAATATAATCACCTCGTTTTCATGGAAATGGAAGCCAGTTTTGCCAGGTCATAAAGAAAGAATCCACAGCAGTCGGTGAGCGCTGAGCGCTACACATTGTAGAATGGTCAATCTTTTGGCCGATCCTTATAGAACGTACACTGAGTAAAACATTAGTCCTAAATAAATCTATTATTTATTATAATTAAAATAATACGTAGGTTAGGTAGCTAAAATTTTATATTCCAAATGGTAATTTTTCCACGAAAACAACCTGTTCACCGACACTAGCAACATTAAGAAAATCTTTTTTTCTTTCATTTCTCCGACGGACGACGAGGCGTTCGTTCGATCGTTTGTTCAACGTCATCTTTTTTCCCCTGTTATGTCTGATTTCTGCGTCCCACATGCTTAGGGGTAACCGAAATAAGAAGAAATCCAAGAATCCCCGCACTAGAAGAAAAGCTCGAGCACCGGCAGGCGTAAATGTGAACTAGAAAGTGTATGAACGGAGTCGCGAGTGTCTCGTCCGTCCGGTTCGATCTGGATTTGTGCAGTTAAAACCGCAATTCGGGATCCCTTTCCCTCGTCTCCCTATATTTTGGAGTTTGGTGTTGTGCTATAGACTTTATTTTAATATTTAATCGTTTTAAAGGTGTGTTTTGTGGTAAATTAGTTGAATAAAACCTATCCAAAATGTCTGAAGAATCGTCAGCAGATCGTAATGTCGAAATATGGAAGATCAAGAAGCTGATCAAGAGCTTGGAAATGGCTAGGGGGTGAGTAGTTTCTGGCAATTATCAGACTCAAAACTAGTTTGTGTAAGTTTATAACGTGGCTATTGGTTAGTAATTGGCCACATGATTGGATGAAATTGCCAACGAGGCTGCGTCATTTTCGACACATGCGCTGATGCATGCGTGAGTTATAACCTTGCTGACACGCGATGATGAGGAATGCGCACTGCATTTTGTCTGACCTTTTACTGAATGATTTGGTGCACGCTAATGCAGAGGATTGTAAGTTACCCATCCGGAAATGGATGTTTACATTTAGTATCGCGCGCCCGTGGAAAACTTCGTCTAAACATATTATAACGGGCGGAAATTCTCGGGGAAGTCGCCGCGACGCTGACAACTATTCAAAATTGCACTTGTTTGAATTGTCCCTCCATTGGGGTCACTAACCCTTATTTAAAGGGGGAGATATAATCAAAACCGGTCAATATACTCCCTGTTTGTGAATAGATCCTGGGAAAATAAACAAGACCTTGTTTATTTTCAGACAATGAGTCATATTCACAATTTCAGCCTTGTTTGAACATTACATATACCTACCTACTTACATATAAACATTGTTTATGTATGCAGAACAAAAGATTTGATGGAGATTGAAAATTTTTAACTGATTGATGTATGATAAATAATGTAAATATTTATCCTCCTTATGCCCAGAGTATATTAGCTTGTTTGCCATACCAAAGATTATGGAACTAATTTAGTAGTGCCATATAAATTATTTCTAGCTAATAGTTTATAACTTATAATAGTTTATAAAAATTATTAAAAGCATAATGCAAAAGAAGTTTGACAGGTACACCACAATTGTTATTCTGATTGGAAATGGGTTAGGTGTACTTAGGAAGGACCTATATAATAGTTATGAGTCCCTACAAAAGCTAGGGGTAATGAATGTAATGTTGTGTGCTTTCCCCTATTCAGTTTGTTATACTGAGAAACAAAATAAGTATATTATGTTTTTAAATAATTGTGTACATAATTTGACATGTCATAATGATTTATTTTTATTTTTTGACACTAATAAGTTTGTTAGTGGTATTAAAATGACTCAGGATTCAGTGAGCATGCCTAGAAGGTCAAAAATCCTGATTGCTACTTTGGTAGCCTATAATATTGACATGTTTATAGCAAACATAACACACCCTAGGCTAAGTGACAAAGCAGTATTATCTAGTAATTCTAATAATATTGTGATCAATTCTTTAAACATTTAATTTCGACAAAAGAGAAGCAGATACATAACATAATACTATTGCATCAGAACATAAATCGCTTCTCTGGCAAAATATATGATATAGAACTATTATTAGATAAAATTAAGGTTGATATTTTATGCTTTACTGAAACCTGGTTAAAGGCTGATATGATGCTTTTTAATGTTAACAATTTCACCGTCGCCAGTGCGTTCAACAGAGTGTCTGCCAATGGTGGTGGATCTATTATTTTACTAAACAACAACATTAAGTTCAAAAATCGTACAGATATATGTAGTCATTCTGTGGAGCGCGTCTGTGAGGTAGCATGTGCAGAGGTTGAAAGCTCCATTATCGTATGTGTTTATAGACCACCGGCTTCTGACTTTTCTTTATTTTATTCTATAATAGAAGTAATTCTTAGTAAACTATTCAGGTCCAAAAAGACATTAATAGTTTGTGGTGATTTCAACATTGACATTCTTGTTAGTTCATCTGAAAGAAACAATTTTATTTTTCTTTTTAAATCTTTTAATATGGATCTTTTGTTCAGTGAACCAACTCGGGTAACAGCCACATCTTCTACGTGTATTGATAACATTATAACAAATGGGAGTGTTCTGGAAAAGACATTAATTAGTGGTATTCGTTCGGATCACTTGGCTCAAGTTGTTAAATTGCCTTTTATGTGTCAAACTTCACCTGTACATAGAACATTTAGAACAACAACTAAAACCAAGTTAGAGAAATTTAATAATCAATTAGAATTGAAACTCAGTAACACTTCATTTGAATCCGACGATCCTAACAATACATTTAAAACATTATTTACAGCAATTTGTAATGGATTTAATAAATGTTGCCCAGTTAAATCTACTATGGTAAATAATAAATTAAAATTCTGTGACTGGGCAACTAAAGGGTTAAAGGTGAGCAGGGACAACATGTATGAACTTTATCATAAAAAATCGTATACAAATAATGAAGAGTTTCATACATATGTTAGGAATTATTCAAAGATATTCAAAATAGTCTGCAATAAAGCAAAAGCTATGTTCATTGCCAATAAAGTTAGTAACTCAACCAATAAAATCAAAACTGTCTGGAAAGTCATAAATACGGAGACTGGTAAAAATAAAAAGGAAGATGAAACATTCACTCTTAAAATTAATAATAAACTTATCTCTGATAAATATGAAGTGGCTTCGGCTTTCGAATCTTACTTTTCAACGATTCCTACTGAAGCTACTAAGTATCTTGCATCGTCCCCGGTGAAAGCGGAGTGTCTGCTTACAAATAATTTTACTAAACATATTCCAAATTTTTTGTTTAATTTCATTGATGCTAGCGACATTTTAAGCGCTTTCAAGTCTTTAAATTTGAAAAACACAGAAGACTTATGGGGTTTGTCAGTTAAAGTCATTGGCTCAATTATTACTAGTATTGCTCCTATTTTAGCAGGTATTTTTAATCAATGTATTGATAAAGGTTCTTTCCCTGATTTGATGAAACATAGTAAAATCGTTCCCATTTTTAAATCCGGTAGCAAAAATAATCCTTCCGATTATAGACCTATCTCAGTTCTCCCAGCGCTAAGCAAAATCTTCGAGAAAATAATGCTGAATCAATTGTTAGCTCATTTCAACAATAACCAAATTTTACATGAACAACAGTTTGGATTTACAAAAGGGCGGTCTACGACTGACGCCGGAGCTAAACTTTTGAAGTATATTTTCGAAGCCTGGGAGAACTCTCAAGATGCGGTTGGCGTATTTTGTGATCTTTCCAAGGCATTTGATTGCGTAGATCATCACACCCTACTTTTAAAACTTCGACACTATGGCGTTCGCGGAGTGGCACTAGATCTTGTAGCATCTTATCTGTGCAGTCGCCAACAAAAAGTAGGTATTAGCGGTACTACGTCCTCAGGGTCTTTAGTTAAAACAGGCGTACCGCAAGGATCAATTTTAGGCCCATTTTTGTTTTTGGCATACATCAATGATCTGCCCTATATGGTAAATGAATTGTGCGATATAGTTTTATTTGCTGATGACACTTCTCTAATCTTTAAAGTGGATAGAAAAGACACAGAACTTACGCAACTCAATAACACGTTATCCACTATATCGAAATGGTTTGCGGCCAATAATCTCATGCTTAATTCCTCTAAAACTAAGTGTATAAGGTTTACTCTCCCCAATGTTGCTAGGAATGACAGTCATGTCCTAGTCGATGATGTTAGACTCGAACTAGTTGATAGGACAGTTTTTCTCGGCATAACATTAGATAGTAAAATACAATGGGGTCCTCATATAGAAAGCTTAGCTAGTAAATTGAGTTCCGCCGCTTTTGCAGTTAGAAAAATTAGACATATAACAGATGTGGCTACAGCTAGGTTGGTTTACTTTGCGTATTTCCATAGTATAATGTCCTACAGTCTTCTGCTATGGGGCTCGGCTGCGGATTTGGAATCTATCTTTATCTTGCAGAAAAGGGCCATTCGTGCAATCTATTGCTTGGGTCCTCGCGAATCCTTACGAACTCGGTTTAAGGAATTTGACATTTTAACCTTACCGTCGCTATACGTTTTTGAAAATATTATGTTTGTCCGTAAAAATTTAAATCTATTTGACACAAACAGTAGCCGCCATAACCTAAATACAAGAAATAAATATAAAATTGTTACACCTAGATTCAGGCTAGCGAAAGTCAATAAGTCTTTTCTCGGGAACTGCATTCGCTTTTATAATAAAATCCCAAATGAAGTAACTAAGATGTCTTATAATAGATTCAAAGAGTATGTTAAACATAAGTTGATTGACAAGGCCTACTATAAGGTGGTTCATTACATAGAAGACAAGAATATATGGTTGTAGTAGCTTCCCTCTGCACTTGCAGCCCCCTGGCCAAGTGATAATTGTATGAAGTTTATGTATATTTAAAACAACAACTGTAATTACATAAATTCAAAAAAAAAAAGATCCACAAAAAAAGAAGCCTTGCTGAGTTTCTTGCCGGAGTCTTCTCAGTTCAAGTGTATTCCGAACCGGTAGTAGAGTCTAAAAACTGTAACTGTTGACATTCATAAGTGCCTTATTAGGGCCTAAACTGAATAAATGAGTTTTTGATTTTGATTTGATTTAACCAATAAGACCTACCTAAATATTCCCAAAAAAATCATAAAAATTGGTCAAGCCCTTTTGGAGTAGTTTAGTGACAAACACTGTAACATGAGATGAAAACTGGAATAACTTGAAAACTTACTATATAACTGACTTCATGTCCAGTGCCAATTCACCTAAAAGCTACTTACCTAATATTTTTGAGAGTTTGATGTGCCTGCATTAATTACTATGGATCCTAAGTTGCCTTAGATTTAGAAACGGTTTTGACTAGCCAATTGACCCATAGTTTCATTCACCAACAAAACACAATATTTTTAGCCTGTTATTAAAGTCAATTACTCATAGATGTATTGATAAGTAACTACCTAGGTTTTACCTGTGGTTTTTCGGCCCATAACAGTGGAGATTCTGTTATGACACACCCTCTCTTATATATAGAAACAGGATAGGAGATAATTATTTAAAGCTGACAAATGACTTAATCCATGTCATGTTTAGAGCGATGATAGATGATAGGTAGTGATGTTGAATGCCGAGACTAAAGTCCTGGGTTCGAATTGAGCTTGAGATTTCTGTGAAGGAAAACATTGTGAGGAAACCATAGCATGGTGGTAGGGTACTTTGTAGTAACTGTCTGGCTGGCTACCACCCTTAAGTTGAAAATTGCCAAGTACCTACCCAGTTTGTTACGACAGCTGCAGTTGAGAGCCAGTTCCCTTCTAGGCTTTGTGTGCTTACCACCATTGGCCACATCATCGCTGACCATGGTGAGGTTGTGGTCAAACACTGACCTTTACATAGTAAAACATAGGTTCACTTGACTGACTTAATCGAGAGTGTTCTTAGCTGTTTCAAAAATCTGCTCAGCCGTTTGATGCCTAATTTTCTAGTGAGTTTCGGGGGGTTTGTTTAAATTTTTGATTAACCATAATGAGGAATACCAACAAAAAAATCTAATTAGTCCGTCAGTTAGATTATCTAAAAATATTGGATACATATTTTTTATTTTGATCCGAAAACAAAAAATAACGAAGATACAGTGCAAAATTTTCCGGTCTGTAAAAAGTGTACTAAAATGTAGTTGTACAATGACGTCACAAGCCCCAATCCTGCACTTTGATGGGACTTATCTTTGTAATTTCTTATTGATTTGATATAATAATAGGTAGTAGAGTCTAAAAACTGTAACTGTTGACATTCATAAGTGCCTTATTAGGGCCTAAACTGAATAAATGAGTTTTTGATTTTGATTTGATTTAACCAATAAGACCTACCTAAATATTCCCAAAAAAATCATAAAAATTGGTCAAGCCCTTTTGGAGTAGTTTAGTGACAAACACTGTAACATGAGATGAAAACTGGAATAACTTGAAAACTTACTATATAACTGACTTCATGTCCAGTGCCAATTCACCTAAAAGCTACTTACCTAATATTTTTGAGAGTTTGATGTGCCTGCATTAATTACTATGGATCCTAAGTTGCCTTAGATTTAGAAACGGTTTTGACTAGCCAATTGACCCATAGTTTCATTCACCAACAAAACACAATATTTTTAGCCTGTTATTAAAGTCAATTACTCATAGATGTATTGATAAGTAACTACCTAGGTTTTACCTGTGGTTTTTCGGCCCATAACAGTGGAGATTCTGTTATGACACACCCTCTCTTATATATAGAAACAGGATAGGAGATAATTATTTAAAGCTGACAAATGACTTAATCCATGTCATGTTTAGAGCGATGATAGATGATAGGTAGTGATGTTGAATGCCGAGACTAAAGTCCTGGGTTCGAATTGAGCTTGAGATTTCTGTGAAGGAAAACATTGTGAGGAAACCATAGCATGGTGGTAGGGTACTTTGTAGTAACTGTCTGGCTGGCTACCACCCTTAAGTTGAAAATTGCCAAGTACCTACCCAGTTTGTTACGACAGCTGCAGTTGAGAGCCAGTTCCCTTCTAGGCTTTGTGTGCTTACCACCATTGGCCACATCATCGCTGACCATGGTGAGGTTGTGGTCAAACACTGACCTTTACATAGTAAAACATAGGTTCACTTGACTGACTTAATCGAGAGTGTTCTTAGCTGTTTCAAAAATCTGCTCAGCCGTTTGATGCCTAATTTTCTAGTGAGTTTCGGGGGGTTTGTTTAAATTTTTGATTAACCATAATGAGGAATACCAACAAAAAAATCTAATTAGTCCGTCAGTTAGATTATCTAAAAATATTGGATACATATTTTTTATTTTGATCCGAAAACAAAAAATAACGAAGATACAGTGCAAAATTTTCCGGTCTGTAAAAAGTGTACTAAAAAGTAGTTGTACAATGACGTCACAAGCCCCAATCCTGCACTTTGATGGGACTTATCTTTGTAATTTCTTATTGATTTGATATAATAAAAAATATGTATCCAATATTTTTTGATAATCTAACTGACGGACTAATTAGATTTTTTTGTTGGTATTCCTCATTTATCAGCACATACCAATTAAAATATGGATCATATAATTATTATTTACATAATAATTATATGATCCATATTTTAATTATAAGACTATATTTTGGAATGCAGTCGTAAAAAAATTACTTTCATGGGCACTCTTTTAAATGTAAATTGCCTCCGTGTGAAGCCGGGGCGGGTCGCTAGTATACCATATGCTTGAATAACTACAATAAATTTAATTACAGGAATGGCACATCAATGATCTCCCTGATCATCCCGCCCAAGGATCAGATATCGCGGGTGTCCAAGATGTTGGCGGACGAGTTCGGCACCGCTTCCAACATCAAGTCGCGCGTGAACCGTCTATCTGTCCTCGGTGCCATTACTTCTGTACAACATCGCCTCAAGTTGTACACGAAAGGTATGGAGACTCCTTGTCAAATCATGTTCCTGGTCATGTAATAGGAAATATGCATGAATCTTTTCTCTTTTCGCATTTCTTAACTGCATTCGTTTTTATAATAAAATCCCATATGAAGTAACTAAGATGTCGTACAATAAATTCAAACAGTATGTTAAACAGAAATTAATCGACAAGGCCTACTATAAGGTGGCTCATTACGTTGAAGACAAGAATAAATGGTTGTAGTAGCTTCTCTCTGCACTTGCGGCCCCCTGGCCAAGTGACAATTGTATGAACTTTATGTATATTTGGAACAGGAACTGTAATTACATAAATTTAAAAAAGAAAGATCCACAAAAAAAAAAATGTAGCCTTGCTGAGTTTCTTGCCGGAGTCTTCTCAGTTCAAGTGTATTCCGAACCGGTGGTAGAGTCTATTGTAATGTTTGTAACTATTGACGTTGATAAGTGCCTTACCAGGGCCTAAATTGAATAAATGAGTTTTCGATTTTGATTTGATTTTAACAGAATATGAAAATACCCTAAAAAAGATGTCAAAAAGTGGCCAAGAAATATTGAAGATATAAGCATTTTAAACTACTTATTAGACAGAGAGATCGGACATAAGATGTGACGTCATAATACTATGACGGCCATATAAACTCCATGCTAAATTCTGTGTTGTTAGAAAGAGATAGGAATAAATCTTTGAAGGGTTATTTTTATAGCTATCTGCAATATATTTTTTTCTTACTGCCTCTTATATGAACGAGCTTTTATAAGAGCAAAAAATAAATATCATGCATATTCCCCATTCTAAAGAACGTAAAACAACTCTTAAAGGTCACCACCCACTAAAAGACAGTGACATTTCGAAAACCTACATTTGGAAGGGCCAAGGAGCAATTCACGACGAGATGGTTGTGGGTTCGAATCTAACAATAAGTTTGAGCTTTCGGTGAAAGAAAACATCGTGAGGAAACCATAGCAAGTTGGTAGTGATTTTGGTAGTACCCGCCTGGCTGGCGACCAAGCTCATGTTGACAATTAGTTGCCAAGCACCTACCAGTGTGTTCCGGCATCTGCAAGCCAAGTCTTTTACCACTTTTTGTGGTCAAACACCAGGCCTATTATACATAGTAGACAATAAATCCTCTCCTATCCTACTTCCTCCTAAAGTTTGTGAGGATGAACGTTTGTTACTCTTTCATGCAAAAACTACTGATCGGTTTTGGATAAAAATTGGCACATAGATAGATTATACCCTGGAATAACATATAGGCAACTTTTTATCCCGGGGAATCATAAGATACCTCGGGAACGCGGGCGGAAGCTAGTACCTAAATAATTTATTTTCAACAGTGCCTCCAAACGGTCTGGTCATCTACTGTGGTACCATAGTCACGGAAGAAGGGAAAGAAAAGAAGGTCAACATAGATTTCGAACCGTTCAAGCCAATCAATACGTCTCTGTACCTGTGTGATAACAAGTTCCACACGGAAGCCCTGACCGCGCTGCTGGCTGATGATAACAAGTTTGGCTTCATTGTCATGGACGGTAATGGAGCGCTGTTTGGTACGCTGCAGGGTAACACTAGGGAGGTATGTTGACTTACTTACGGCACGTGTCGAGTCGGCGTCGCGGCTTGTTTATCCATACAAAAGGGCGTTTTTCATACAAGAAGTTGTATGAAAAAAAAAACGTGCCGAGACGCAGCCTCGACCTACAACTCTACAAGTCGCACACTTGTAGAGTTGTAGGTCGGGCCTTAGCTTTGCAGTGTAGCCGCTTAGAGAATAAATTTTGACTTTTATACAAATAAATAAAATTGATATGTCTCATTGTAATGTCAAAATAACAGCTTTACTAAATGCATATGAAAGTATTTTACGGATTACTTTCATATATTATGGATACCAAAAAACCGATTATTAAAATATTTGTCTGTGTCCGGTTAATCTCCTAGACTGATTTCGATAGGCTGATAGCTGGAACAGTTACAAGGAGTAACTAAGTGTAGCGCCACATCTGCGGAAAGTTCGTCGCGGAAAGTTCCGCTAAACAAGCTCGCACATATATTTTAAGTAACTTATGGAACATCAGCCGAACGTAACGCGCTGTAATACTACGACCGATTTTTCAGACGCCGAAAAATGTGCCGCCACTTTGGCTACTTTTATTTTAGAAAAAGAATTAGGGTTCCGCGCGCGTAATGACACATAGAGTATTGATTGAATACTTGCTGGTTAGGATTAACTGTGGTCTATATCAATACCCATGTTCAAGGAAAAAATCAGGCAATGGCTGGCCATACTGCCTTAGTCTTGTTTTTTTTTTATGCTAGGTATATGCGTTGTGTGGCGCGCAAAATAATAAAAACTTTCCTTCTTTCTTTCAAGTTTAAAAAAAAATAAGAAATATTATATGTCTTCCATTCGTCATTTTAGGTCCTCCATAAATTCACCGTGGACTTGCCGAAGAAGCACGGTCGTGGTGGTCAGTCCGCGTTGCGTTTCGCACGTCTACGTATGGAGAAGCGTCACAACTACGTGCGCAAAGTGGCCGAAGTGGCCACCCAGCTGTTCATCAGTGCCGACCGGCCGAACGTGGCCGGACTCATCCTTGCCGGTTCCGCTGACTTCAAGACTGAGCTGTCCCAGTCTGATATGTTCGATCCGGTGAGTAGATGATGATAAAAGCTCATTAATATAAGAAACAGTAGGAAAAAATAATATAAAAATAACCAAGATCAAAGATTGATTCCTATCTCTTTCTAGGAAAACAAAATTTATCATGGACTTTATATGGCCGTAATAGTATATGACGTCCGATCTCTCTGTCTATTTGCTGTCTAATTAGTAGTTTAAAATGCTTATAGTTTCCGATATAAGCATTTTCCGATTTTTTTATATTTTTTTTGTGACTTTCCTGGGATCCAACAGATCCTGATTTGGTGACAATGGGATCACCTCAGGAGCATACTCATTCGAATGAAAAAATAATTTTGAAAATCAAAAAATACATACAGTCGAACATAAAGCTCCTCCTTTTTTGAAGATCTCCGTTAACAAGTATCTATATTATTCTACAGCGTCTCCAAGCTAAAATCATCAAACTAGTGGACGTGTCGTATGGTGGGGAGAATGGCTTCAACCAAGCCATCGAGCTAGCGGCAGAGTCACTGCAGAATGTCAAGTTCATACAAGAAAAGAAACTTATTGGAAGGTACTTCGATGAGATCTCACAGGTATATACAATCACTATACATAAACAATTAGTCGTAACTCATACTAAGCCCTCCCCCGCCCCGGTAATGCCCTAAGCCGAGGGTCGTACCCCATTCGGTGGTGGCCACATCGTGGTGCGTGGTTACCTAAATGTTACCCGGTTGAGAGTCCTCTGCGCTCGCCGATTTGTCGATTTGAACGTTGATGAAAAAAAATAACAAGGGTAGGTATTATAAGTTTCTAGTGTGTATCTGTGGCTTCATATCTACTGAATGTATGAACCGATTTTGATAATTTTTGTTATATAGATAGAAATGTAAAAATAAATCTTATTTCAATTAGCTAAAGCTTTTTTTATCGCGATCAAAGCTCTCCTCTCCAAGCCGGTCTGTGTGAAGTAACCCTTGCTCTACTATTCTTTATTTTGTTTTCCTTCATGCCATATAATGTTTGCAGGACACAGGCAAATACTGTTTCGGTGTGGACGACACACTGCGCGCGCTCGAACTTGGTGCAGTCGAAACCCTCATCTGCTGGGAGAATCTTGATATTCAGAGGTAACACATTGGCTCCCATTCTGTTGGTTATAAACTAAACAAATTTAATCTCACTATATCTCTGTCTACAAACAGTATAAGAAAGGGTTGAAGGATATTTTAGTACTATCAGATTAGACCGATTTTTACGACGTGAATTTAAGCCCGATCTATATTGGTCACGACCATTTACCCGAAGGTACGCCGATGTAAGGGCGAAAAAGAGCTGACTTCTAGCCTAAAAATCATCCCTTCTGCTGGAAAATAAGTCTAATGTAAAAATAATTATGATAAACACATACAATTTATGCTTTATGTATATTCGTTTTCGAGCCGTGCGATGAAAACTATCCTCTATGTTATCTGTCTATGTGGCATGTTTCATACATTTTTTTTTATGTCAGAAAGTTGACAAGCAGGCAGGCGGTCCACCTGATGGTAAGTGGTTACCGTCGCCTATCGCCATTTGCAATACCAGAGGTATTGCGAATGTGTTGCCGACCTGTTACAATGCCGAGAAGGCAATTACTGGCTCTCAAGTGCAATTGCTGGAACACACCGGTAGGTGCTTGGCGACAGATTTTCAACTTGAGGGTGGTAGCCAGCCAGGCGGGTACTACAAAGTACCCTACCACCGTGCTATGGTTTCCTGACGATGTTTTCCTTCACCGAAAGCTCAAGCTCATTGTAGGATATAGATCCGTTCAGTCGTTGATGTTTCAGTTACGAATATGTAAACATCCAAACTTCCACATTTACAATATTAGTAGAATTGAAGTGAGGACTTACCATCTTCTAGAAAATAACCATCATGCAGAAGTATTAGGCTTCGAATTATTGATGAAATACCTATACGATTCTTGCTTATTGTATATTTTAATTTTGTATATAACATTTCAGATACGTGTTGAAATCCCACGCGACCAACCAGGAGACCATCTTGCATCTCACCCCTGAGCAGGAGAAGGACAAGTCACATTTCACAGACAAAGAGGTGCGTACACTTTGTTTTTGAACACAATTTAAACCATTTATTCCACACAAAAGACAAAATATTTTTTTTTTTTTTTAAATTAGGTTTGCAATCAACCTGTGTGTAGCTAGGTAGCCAGCTCAGTGTACGCTGTGTTGAAGGCACAGCACGATTTTCAGCTGAATTTTAGTTTCCTATGGAATCACACTGGATTTTGTTAGGGAAAAGATAAATTCGTATTGTTACTCTGACATCTTCCGTGATTTGATGAAATCGCTTAGTTAGGGATTTTATCCAATTTCTGTTTTTATTATATCCCTGCGACATATATATAGATTAACCCAGGGGTTCCCGATAACCTTTACATGTTGTAACTTTTTTGGGGATCCCTTGTAAAAGAAGATATCGGTTCGTGACGCCCCTAAGACAGCGCCTTGACGCCCCGGGGCGTCGCAAAAGTTTGGGAACCCCTGGATTAACCAATATCTTTTTCTCAGAGTGGTGTAGAGCTGGAGCTGGTGGAGTGCCAGCCGCTCCTGGAGTGGCTCGCGAACAATTACAAGTCATTTGGAGCCACACTCGAGATCATCACCGACAAGAGCCAGGAGGGAAGCCAGTTTGTGCGCGGTTTCGGTGGAATTGGCGGTCAGTATTTAGTTCATTTTTTTTATAATACTGTGGGTGGACCCCATTTTTTTGAACGGTTATCTTTTGCGTTTTAATTTTTTACATTAAATTTCACCTGATGGTAAGTGGTTACCGTCACCTATCGCCATTTGTAACCAGAGGTAATTGCTAATGTGTTGCCGACCTGTTACAATGCAATTTACCGCCTATGTCATATTGTTTTGTGATTCGCGAATGAAACTTATGCCAATAGATTACTGTGTGTTTTAATTGTGCCTTTGAATCTATTTCAAATCATAATTAAGGAACCAAACCAGTTGTTTTGAATGCAAAATTAATACATACGTAAGTTATAAAATTACGACTCATAGACGTATGAAATTAACCTAATAAATTAAGACGCAAGAAATATTTGTTAAAAATGCAAAATGCGCCATCCACTTTTCCCACAGACCACCCATTTGTTTATTATTTAAAGGATGGCTTATGATGGGGCATGCTTGCCCAGAAGAAACTTGTCTTGACTAGCTTTAACCACTTGGTTTTGACCTGCCTAACACGGATTTAATATGCGCTAGATACGTCAGCCCTGAATACTTTAAAATTCCATTTTTGGCATGATATGCGTCCTATGTGGATGAAAAATCATTTTTTACCATACTTTCTGTGCTTTGACCTGAAAATTATACAGTATCTTGAAAGCTTCAAATAAGAACTTATATTAATGAATAGGGGTCGATTTTTAGACATGGTCGACCCCCAAATTCAGTTTTCGTTTATGTCGATCCCTGGGAAACCACTTTTGGACTTTTTTTAATTTTTCAACATTTTTTTTTTACATTCTACCGTTCTTTGACACTCGATTTTTGGCGGTTTTGGCTGAATTGGATCGCAATAAGAGTTGGTAATACGGCCCCTGTACTTGATTCAAACAGATTGGGATTATTTCATAAAATTTTAATTATTGTATTGTATATTATTTATAGATCTATACCGTATATAGGGCTATTTATTAATCACCTGCAGCGCTTTACAGGGTGGAAATGCTATATCAAAATCGATTTTATATTTTGACCCATAATAAAAGCTTTCCGTATTAAAACCTCATGAAGCGCTGTAGCCTCGTACCATGGCGAACGTAGACTCATTACTCAAGACATCTTTGGCCAATGAAATCACACAAATATGACGTGATAAAATGAATCCGCGATTATTATTGGTCGAAAACTCGAGTCTACGCTCGCCATGCTACGGTGTGATGGAACATAAATAAATGAGCCTTTAAAGATCTTGTTATGTGAATATATTTGTGTACCTATAAATACTAACGCACTAACGGTTATTCTTTCCTTTTTCCTGCTGCTTGGATCCCGCCGTCGGATGCACCTTTAAATGTTAAACTTTGCTAAACAAACAGGTATTTTACGATACAAAGTGGATTTCCAGTCTCTTCAGTTGGACGAACCGCTCGACGACGTTGACCTCGACGACTATTAAATTAAAAAAAAACGAAAAAGTAAAAAATCGTTTGTTAGGACATTATACATTAAAATTAAAGCAGAATGCTTGCATAACAATTATTTATACTGACGTGTTTTTCATAGGTTGCATACGGGCGGTTCGAACGCTGCGGTTTTTATGTCAATAAATTACTTTCTAAATATTATAATAAACTAGAATTCGTAACTGTAGATGATTATTTGAAACGAAAATTATTTTTAGATTTCCTTTTATATAAACCAAAATCAAATGGTTAAAATGAGTAAAAAAAAACCATTATTTTTTATAGGTTTTCATAAAAATTCTAGCTTCTTTTTGGGATTTCCACTATTTTTGCACGAGTGCTTGCTTATATCATTCAAACCATATAGCCATAAAGGGCTATGAGTAATTGTGGACCAATTTTACCAAATATTTGCCACCAGTGATATTCATTAATATGAAAGCTCTTGGGGTGTCCTTTATTATGTTTAATTCATTCCCAGAAATGGTGTTTCGATCGGTACGTTTTTTAATTTTACCTACTTATCTTATGGTATTACTTTTGTGATGAATAAGATTTTTATAATAATTTATTGAAAATTAAATTTAAAAAATCATATTTTTGATAATGTAACTTGTTTACATATAGTTACCGGCTACGTAGGACATAGGTTTATCCTGGGTTAGTCCATTATGCAGGTGGTCTTAGGTGGATTTTTAATTAAAACTCGAAAGAACGTACGTAAACACCGTTTTCGCACTTGAATTTTACTGACTTATCATAATATGATGAAATAAATATATCTTAAAAGCTTTCATAAGACATGGATCTTCACACTGGGGGAATAATATTTGGTAACAAGTTTTACGCAAAAACTCACATGATAAAAATAAACGTTAAAAAGATGCAGGCTACAAATGCAGCTGATTTAGTTTACTATAAAATTTTGTTATACATACTATATTTCTTTCTAACGTAAAACTTAAGAAAAGTATTGAATAAATTTAGCCCTCAAATTAGTCCAGAGAATTTTGTTACCATCAAAATAATGACGGACTAAATTGTCAGCTTTAAAGATTTATTATCCTTTTTCAATAATGTTTGTAAGACAGATATGTAATGTGTTTAAAGTTTTTTAAGTACGATTTGCGATAGAGCCAGTGACAATAGCGGCTGAAAACTTAATAGTAAATGTAATCACATGATAAAAACGCAGCGTTTGAACCGCCCGTGTGAACGGCCACGTTTTCAATTCAACTCACTAATATTAATTATTTTATCGTGTTTCTAGTTCTAGTCCTCTAAATAGTTGAATTTATTTCCAATAAATAGGCTTCGTCTTTTCTCACGCTCATTTAGTACCTACAGTCTTCACAGATAGTTGTATATTTTTTTTAAATAACAAATACGATGAGTCTATTACATGTTTTAACAGGATGTTGGAAACCGAAGCTGAAAACCACGCTGCTATTCTTAACATAAGCAACGAATTTACCTTCTGTATCTTTGTTTTTGAGCACATGGTTATCTTGGTTGGGTATATTAGTCCTGAGCACTATCATTAAAAGTACATTTGCACGGTGGTAGGGTACTTTGTAGTACCCGTCTGGCTGGCTACCACCCTCAAGTTGAAAAGCAAGCACCTACCGGTGTGTTCCGGCAATTGCACTTGACAGCCAGTTGTCTTTTTGGCATTGTAACAGGCTGCCAATACCTCTGGTATTGCAAATATCCATACCAACAGGTGGACCACCTGCTTGTCAACCTTCTGACATAAAAAAAATACATATCTGGAAAAAGCCTTTACTCGTACTCTGAAAATAGTAGGAGATAGCTAGTTTGGTACTTGAGTAATCTAATAGGCACTCGGACTGTATACATAAGGTATCATTCGGCATTCTATACCTAACCAAAATCACCCTATTATATTGCATCATATTAGAATAAAATTGAATAAAGATTCGAACATATGATTTTACATTAAATACTTTACAAAAATGATCTTAAAAATGTCTTGCTTTCTAACTTATCGAAATCGTGATGATAGGATATATGGTTTTCTGCTTAGGTATGAAACGTACAGATGTGCATATTATGTGATTAAAATACCAAGGAATATAGTGTCAAGTTCCTAACTCAGTGTGAAAAATAATGACGTATTTTTATACTCAAATTTAAGTGAATGTCGTGTCTGATCAGCTATAATCGGTGTTAGGTTTACTAAATGATCAACAATATGAGATAGATACTCGAGAAATAATATTAGCGTAAGAAAGTTGACTATTTTTAACGACGTAAAATTACATGTTTTTATAATGTACGTTGATAAATTGGTATGCATTTGGTAATGTGATAATAATTTTATCAATGTTATAAGCAAATGACAACGATAACCAAACTTTTAAATGTTTTAAAATAAGGTGCCGTGAATACCTACTGTAGAAAAGCGTTTCGGTTTTCTCATCAAGTGACATATTCAATGTACGGATTGTTCAGTCATGATACACTACTCTTAGAAATTGAGAATTGATGAGTATAGTGCGCGCGCGAGCTCCGAGGAATCTTAAGGAATGTTGGGCGCAACGAGCTAGATTTGTGATATTGTCGATATTACGTTATTGATACAAACACATCTTTAGCCTCCGCGAGAGTGCATTTAATTAATTATGAAATAAAAAAATAACTAATCATATAACAAAATGAACGTAATATCCAATTAATGACTGTCGCAATCAAAATTAGTATTTGAAGAATTCGATGTACTATTGTCACCCTTTTCAATTCAATAAAAATTGAGTAGACAGCATTCTCGATTAAACCATAACAAGAATCGATAAGCGTGCTCTCGCGTCAAGGACCATGGTCGGCACTAGTACTGGAAGAGTGCGGGGTATGGAGCGAGGGTCGGGCACGGCACACACCCGCGCGCTTCCTCAGCCCCCGATTCCTCTGAGCTCGCGCGCGGACAGTACCAATTGACTATTTGTTGCCATTAGAAAGCAAGATAATATTAAAGTTAAATTTAATAATTTGTGATAATGTAAATATCAAAATAACGTACAATATAAATATTTAAATGCTATTAAAACTAAATAATTGAGAGTTTATTAATAATATTGTAAGAATAAAATCTGAATTTAAAACTGTAGTGCTGTCAATGAATTAATAAAACGACACTACGAAATGTGACTTCATAGAAACCTTAATGATCTAGAACTGGTTTCATACAAGATTTTGGAAAGATAGTGTGTTGCGAAACACGTATCGAGTGTCTGTTAAATAATAAATAATATTGCTGCTAGATAACTTTTTTTCCATACAAATATGCCACTTTTATTCTATATAATATAATTTTCATTGAATTATCTAAATCTTAAGAGAGTCACGTACATTTGATTGTCCAAGCATGGAGCATTTTATTTCTATTTCACACGCTATCCGAGCTGCGTCATGAGCGAGCGAGATGGAGAACTCCTGATTTATTTAACATCTGATGACACAGCGTAACAGTTTTTTAATGATTCGTGTTTGACATTAAAAATAAAATTCTCTTCAAATAAATTTTGATTAATTTATGTAAAAGTAAAAATCTACAATAAAAAGTGCAATATTTATATGTGTAAGAATCACTGAAGTATATTATTACGTATAGAGAAGTTATCCTAAGGAAAGGTCATGCTACATTTTTGTTAATATCCGCTGCAGCGCTGGAACAATAATTTGTCGTCTAAAACACGTAGCGCTACAATGTTTTTGAGGTGTAGTTTTTGCGCGACTAAAAAGTCTTACGCGTTTCGTGTTTAAGCAACCAAGTGAAGTGCGGCCGGACGGCTGCACTTGAACGGAACATGGTGGTTATGTGTGGCGTCTTCTCTATACCTAGTAATATATGTGATAAGAACTCGATTCTTAACGATAACGCGTCCGTTAGCCAATTAAGGAACAAATAGTGAAATGTCTGATCAGTCATAGTTTTATGTCTACATATAACTAACATTGCCTAGGCATAGTCGTACTGTGTATGGCACCATTCTGATTTAGTTGGAATTAGGGTTGCCATCTCTAAAATCCGCTAACGAGGACAAAAAGTGTTAAAACCCCCGAGCTTTATACCCGGTCTTAAAGTTGCTCAGTAAAATGAATAATTGTTATAAAACTACTTTTGTATTTAATTTGCGACCGGTAAACTTTAAAAACCGGACTAAAAATAAACCCCGCCCGGACACTCCCCGGACGCCCTCTAAACTAGGACAAACCCGGACAGATAGCAACCCTAGTTGGAATACGCTCCAGCAGTGCCGTTGGCAAATGTTGATGACGAATGCAAATAGTTGATAGTCGTGTTAATTTTGTAACCGCGATGTAGATTCTTGTGGTGCCATCTACCCATCGATGTGTGAACCATCAATGTCTTATTACATTACGTAAGAAAGTCACATATATTAAGTCTAGTAACTTAATTTAAACCGGCTCACTTAATGAGGGGGTCTCCGAGTCGCTCGATAGATGTCGGTATACAGATTTTTATTATATGATATTTATACGTCAATTTTCTGCATTATGCTAAATTCTACTCTGAACTCTATTAATTTGAAAGTAAAGATCAAATTCATGTCACTGCCAACGTTATGATCACCCATACAATATTTTTACATAATTATTTTGAAAGTTTTGATGTTACACGTAATTTAAAGCCTTTTGATCATCATGTCGAACGCCTGTTGCGTAGAGGCGGTAGGTAACTGTACAGTAATTTAGATTCTGATATGTTAATGTCAATAAACAAAATGCACCGAAATTTAAACGCTTATAAGTGTACTTATACTAATTCGTAAGGTACGACAAATGTGTTGTTTAAAACCATTTTAACCTTCGATCAACAATATCATAGATATCGGGTCACGTACAAAATCAAAGCTAAATGCTGTCCACGTGAATATATACTTTTACAGCTGCATTTGTTTACTAACAAATGTAGAGAAATGTTTTAAAACAGTTTTAAGTTCAACCGAATTACAACCATAGCACCTAGTAATAAAGTCACAAATCTTCATAATATTATCTAATACTTACGATCATTCGAACTAAACAAAATAAGAGCTAATTTCTTAAGTGAGCTGTTATTTACCGAGACGTATTTTTT
This sequence comes from Tethea ocularis, assembly GCA_963555595.1. Classification (NCBI taxonomy): domain Eukaryota; kingdom Metazoa; phylum Arthropoda; class Insecta; order Lepidoptera; family Drepanidae; genus Tethea; species Tethea ocularis. Next base: position 2,682,265 of record OY741985.1, on the reverse strand, counting down.
GCGCCGACCCGAAATCTATGATATTGTTGATCGAAGATTTTAACGTTCGTAAATGTAAAAACAGATTGGAAATCCTGTCGTTAGTTTTATCATGTAATAGACTCATCGGATAAGGTATATAAATTTGCATAGAGCAATAGTAATAGGCCTTAGTAACGTCGTAAATGAAAATGAGCCAATATCCAGAACACCATTATACTGTATTTTAAATAGATGAAAATCAATCGGGGAATAATGCAACATGTATCTACCCTTGGAACACCATCCTTTTTAAATTCATAATTAGTGAGCGTATGGAAATTACTGCGCTATATATTTTTATACGTACGATTCGCTTCGGCGATGTTGAATCAAGATAATTCCTTTGATTATACAAAGAGGTAGTAATTTTCATAAATTTATTAACGTTTTTCCTATTATACCGGGTGTAAGGGACAGACTACCTAAAACTTTGAGAAAAGGTTACACTGAATGCCTATAATAACACTATAGAAATCAATTATGTCAGGAGTTATCGGTTACAGATATCGTAATTTTTGAGCGCGCAATGTACGTTACAACGCTATCACACACAACACGCTTGCGTTTTGCGTATTGATTTGAATTTTGATGCACATTGCAGTTTTATGTGTAAATTGATATGTAGTCACTGTTTATTTATTTTTAAAACAGGTCTAGTTTGACTTGTATAATGATTTTATAGCATAATCAATCCAACAATTCTGAAAAAAAAATCTATATAATTCATGAACAGATCAACGAAAAATTCAAAGTCTGGGGGCTCCAGAATCATGATTTGAATCTATGGAATCAGTTTTCGGTACGCTGTCCCTTTCACCCGGTATATAGGTAATGGCTTTTAATCTCCATTTCAAATATGAATATGTTATATAAAAATAAAAACAATATATCTTAAAATGATTATATAAAAAATACCGTATTATATCGTTATTTCTAATGAAATTACACATATTTTACATTTTATTATGGCCTGTATATGTAATAAATATAGCATATATAATAATAATGGAAACATATACAAGAGATTGCAAATATATAACCTTTTATACATATAGCTTTGGTCGATATTTAAATTATTATAACATTTTATAAATAGTTTTAGCTGTCATGTGATTTTAAATAACCATTTTCAGATAAATTTATATATGCAATATATACAAGTATAAAACTTTGCACCAATAAGCAATAACTAAAATAATAGAAAAATATAATTATATTTGCATTATAGGACATTAGTTTTGTCACTCATAATACGCATATAGCTGTTTCAAAGTTTAAAAAAATATATATACATAAAGTTTAGCTATACATATATTATATTACATAAAAAGGTGTTCCAAGTCATATAAAAAACGAAATGAAATGCATTAATTCCCCGACTGATTAATATAACATAATATATGAGATAATGTTCATATCGTGTATGAAAAGCATACGTTGGTGTTGATTCTGTTTGTTTTTACAAACTACACTAGTAATTTTGTATTACTATATGTCTTTCTAATAAAATCAAAATTAAATAATATTTACAACAAATATAAAAACTACATATAAAAAAAAACCTCGAGGCGTGTGCTGCTGCCCATCAACGGCAAGGTTCCCAGAAAGCTGGCAGCGTTCCCTCTTTGGATGGCCAAGCTAAAGCGTTGGCGTAAAAAGCTCCCCGCCCGCCGGTACCCTGTGACCTCAATTAGTTTATTCAAATAGATTTTCGAATGCAGGTGGAAAGTGGACAACCTGTTTCTAACAAAAAAAACGAAGGGTGGGTTGCACCATCCAACGTTATTGTTAAATTGTCTGTCAGAGCAACGGTTTTGCTAGCAAAAGACAGTTTTGAAGGTGCAACCTGTTGTCCTGTCAAATTAGCCCAATCTCGTGTCAACTTGAATTTATGGTTTGTATAATATAGCACAAGTCCTGCCTATGACAGTGGCTGTAGTGATAAGAAAAAAAAAACTTTTAACAAAAAATAGAACCGACTTCAAAACACTAAAAAGCATAAAACATAACTCTAATAAACCTGACATTGTTTTGAAGTCAGCGGTACCATGATATTTTCCATGGTAAATGAACTACACAGTCGGTTCTATTTTTTGTTAAAAGTTTTTTATTTTAAAATTTTTAGTTTCTTATGTTTTATCACTGACGGAAGAAACTAAAAATTTAATAAAAATAAACACCAATAATTTAAATAGCTTATACTAGATAAGCTATCGTTGTACCTTCCATCATCACATCAAATGATATAACTAACTGTGTAAAAGGTACTATAATATTTAAAGAATTACCCCCTAACTCCTAACCGTTAAGGAGTTGTACCTTCCATCACCAGCTCAGCAACGTAAATGATGATGAAAACATTGTAATTGCCTATAAAATTTGAAGAGTTCCCTCGATTTATCCAGGATTCCATCATCAGATCCTAACCTGATGACCATGGGACCACCTGTAAAGTATACCCTTTCAAACAGAAAAATAATTTTCCAAATCGGTCCAGGCATCTTTGAGTAATCGGGGAACATCATAAAAAAAAATATTCCAATGAATTAAGAACATTCTCCTTTTTCAAGTCGTTTAATGAGGAGAAAAGGAGAAGGTACTCAATTCGACTGTATGTTTGTTACGCGATTACTCCGCCATATGTGAACCGTTTTTAAAAAAATATTTTCTTATTCGAAAGAGTATACTCCTGAAGTGTTCCCATTGTCACCAAGTCTCAGGATATGTTGATGGAAATGGCAAAAAACGAAAATTAAAAACAAATAACTTAACAAAAAGAGAACCGACTTCAAAACACTAAAAAGTATAAAATACCTAATAACTATGGAGGAACTCTAGTTTTGAAGTCGGTGAAATAATCTGCGGTACCATGATGTTTTACATGGAAAACGAGCTACACTTTCGCTGATATCAAAACTGTCAGATTAGAGTTCAAATCAAATCAAATCATTTATTTGCCTACAAAGTTATTATTTTACACTTTTTAAGACTGTTTTCTTTTTGTTAAAAGTTATTTATTGCAATAAAGTTGTTCTGTTTAATCTGTGGTTAAGAATATGTAGACTAACGGCCGTACTCAGAGACTTCAATTAATTTTAATGATTGATTATCTCTAGACCAGTCCCTTTCTATAGCTATGCAATAACCGGTAATACGGTCATTAAATTCATGTCTCTGAGTATGGTCGATAGATGAACCTTATTGTAATGATAATATGGTTCTTTTTCATATCACTGTCAAAGGACTCGTGCTATATTTTACAAACCATACTAGCAAATCTTTAAGTCTCCAAAAATGACAATACCATGGAACACCCTATTCTGTTTAATTACCTACGCTGTGATCTATGGGCGGAGCGGTACTGTTAATAGTACTGTTATGCTGTAACGTTGCGGGTGACAGCGGAGGGTGACGATGGTACATTCGCGGGGCGGTGAGATTGTGCCTGTCATTATTTGGCCTTAGACTATTTTTGAAGTGAAATCTTCTTTAGCGGCGTTGTGCACTTTTTGGGATGGGTAAAAAATGTTAAACTCTCGTCAGGACACGTGACCTGATCGAAAATTCGTAAGACGGAGGGAGAGTAGACCGCCGGTGCGGCGTAGGAGAGGAAGTAATATCCCCCTCTCTTTCTATCATGTTTGTGTACGAAAGCGCAATAAATGAATATTGTATAAATGATAGTACTTGTATACTGATAATTAAAGAAATTCGTGCGAAATTATTCCCTAACCGTTCCAAAATATCAAAAATGCACAACGTTAATGTTCAAGTTTTCACTTCTGCCGGCACTCCCGGAGTGCAACCCGTTGTTTTTTTTTTTTATTTTATTTCAATAATGTTTGTAAGAAATAGAGGACGTGACTATTGTTTAGTGCGATTTGCAACAGAATTGGCACTACTGTGAAGCGAAAATAATGATTTTATATATTTTAAAAGAAGTATTTTCTGTAAACATTTTCGTGGACTTTTTGCGTACATTGTTTAGTACTTAGTAGTTCTAAAGTTTTAACAAGTTTCAATTCTAGTTGAATAAGTTAATCACGTAAATTATGTAAAATATTTAATTTTTAAGATGTGTTTCATAAGGTCTAAGCGATATGTCACATAAGGGATGGAAATGTATGCTTTTCGGATATATAAAAAAAAAAGTTTGCAATAGAAATTGAATTTATTTTATTCGTGTACTATTTGACCAGGGGACTAAAACCGCCGCTCGAGCAATATTGCTAATGCAATTTATTTCTAGAATTTACAGTAAGTAGTTGTATGCATTTTGTCTAAATTGGAAATTAATTGATTAAAATGATACATTTTCACCAAAAAATATTAAAAAAACATTTGGCTCTGCTGTAAATTCGAGATATGAATTGCATGGCAATATTGCTAGAGCGGCCGCTTTAGCCCCCCTGGCAGGAGTTGTGTCAGGATTTCAAATTCATACTAAAATCACATAGAATAAAGCACTTTTAGATTTTCCAGAATTTTCGGTCATTTAGACTATTAACTCCTACATAATATAAAATTCCTTTAGCAAAGTTTAATATATATGTAAGTATGTTTGTTAGATAGTCTAATTGCCTGTACTTATCATTTAATATACAGTAGTGAATAGTACAGTACATGACAGTCGAGGCCAGAAATAAAGCTATTGACGGCCGAGAAATATTAGATGGACGAAGCGAAGTCGAATACTTCCAAATATAAAGAAAGAAAATAGATTTTATTTTCACGACGACGCATATAGCTTGAAAGATATAATATCACACACATAAATATTATTAACATGAAAAAATACATAAAAATAAGACAGGCTGTATGGCTCTGAGCCTTTGACTGATTCTATAACTATTATTTTTAGAGAGGAACGGGGTAAATATTATTTTTCTATAACGAAACAATTGGAGCAAGTAAGAGATTTACTGTATGTTAGATTACGATTGCGGTTCTTTGGATGAAAAGCTTTGCGCCATTGTGCATGTAAAAAAAAATTAAATACCTGGAGTAAATAGTGGGTGTTCCGTACACAGTTTCACGTACAAATTTCGGCTATAACCGACGCTTAAATAACTAAAATTTAAAGAAACCCTCGAAACTCACTAGAAAAATGGTGATAATTTTCAAACGGCTGAGCGGATTTTCTTAAAACATAGCTAAGGACACGCTATTTAGTCACCTTTCAAACAAAAAAAAATCAAAATCAGACAAACAGACAGGTCGTTATTGCGTCGGGGGTTAAAAAGAAAAGAATTTAGGGGCTTCATTTCCTTGTTTATCTTTCTTTTTACATGTCTATCCACCGAAGAAGAGGTAATAGTAATCAATTATGTTTTGGTGTGTGTTTTTTACTGTGTTTGATAGTTGCAAACACCTACACTATTTACGTTGTAACTTGGTGCTGGTGACAGTATCCAAAGAGATAAAATGAGCCTTATAAAGTTGATCTGTTTATTCTACGATTCAGTATGTCTAAAATCCTTATTACAATTTCATATGGTTCATTTTCATATCTCTCTGGCTACTGTCAGCAGCACTAAGTTACAACGTGAATAATATACAGTCTATCAAATCTGAGAAATACCTTTGACGTTTATTATTTGTCAAAGAAAAATAAACCTTATTGCGGCATAATGAAGTTTATCTCTATCTGGTTAAATCTATGCTTAGCAATGCTTAGTAAAATACAGATAAACCTTTGACATACCTAAAAGTCAAAAGGTAGACTGTTTTATGGTTTTTAAAAGTATTTAAATATAAATTGCATGGTTTTATGGAATTTTAGTTTCTTTTAACAACATAACGTGTGAATTAATGCTTTATACATTTTGTTAAATATATTTTCCCTCTTATATGTCCAATAACAAGTAAAATTATTTAATCAATCAATAGGTGTCACAAATCGACCAATTAACGTGTGAATATCCTGTTAATGGCACAGTGGCTATTGATCAGTAATCTATAAGAGGTTACCCACCGCTGAATACAGGCCTGTATTCAGCGGTGGGTAACTAGATAATAATACATAAGATTTCAAAGCAATCTTGAAAATGACGCCCTCATTTCAAACTATAATAATTGTCCTTGATTTATAATGTTTTTTATTTTAAAATTAAAAATATATATATGACAAGGCTGTATGGCTCTGAGCCTTTGACTTTATTTTTTTCTACCAGTTCTCAGACTATCAATACTGCGACAAATTGAAGTATATCAAAATAATGTAATTTTACAGGTCTCCTCCGTTACAAAGTGGACTTCCAGTCCATGCAACTAGACGACGAAGAGATCGACAATCTATACGACATCGACGACTACTAAGCGAACAAACGGACGGACGGACGGACCAATCCGCCAGCGGCGTTCGGTGGGTCGCAAGTTCTATACAGATTTACAGCAAGCAAGCTTAAGGTTCAAACACACTAGACCTATATGACCGAATTCGGCATTAACATTAAAATACAACTGTAAGCTATCGTGCGCTCAGGTGTGGGGTTAGATATTCTTCTCGTGTGTTCGATATCCATGTGAGATTGGAGCGAGTGTGTGAAGTTCATACATTTATTATTAGGTATTAAAGATTATTTTTTCTAAGAGCGTTGACGATAGTGATATTAAACATGTACATAGTATTTTATAATTTTCACGTCACAAAACTAATTTGACAGTTTAAATTTGTTATCGTAATTTGTAAATATCGGTACGTAACATCGCAACCGCACTTTTATTTATTCATAACAATCTTAGGTTATCGAATTTTAGGCTAATCAATAACCAATTTCACTTGTATTTTTACTGTCAAAGCGGTTGTCATCACACGTCAGTAATGTCAAAATGTTTCTTATGTATTTTATTGGTACGTCAGAAATGAGGCTTTATACGTCACCAGCTGAATTCGGTCATATCACACCAGTGTGTGTGGACCATTATATTAATTTTAGATCTTGTGCTGTAATAAATAGATTATTTGATTATTCTTTTACGCACAATGCTCGCTCAATAAAATGTAAGTCTGTTTAGAATTGAAGCATTTTAAATTAATTCATGTGTGTATCTGGAACCTTGTCATAATGAAATTGTTCATTGTTGGTCGAATATTATGAACAGACTGTATGTACGAATGCGACAAGGTTCCAAATACGACGTCGTACAGTAATTTTAATTAAAATAAAACAACCAAGAAATAAGACAACATATTATTGTATTTTTTCTCTCATTTAAAAATAGAATTAATTTAAATATGTATTTAGCTAATAACTCGTACGTTTTTAAACCAATTTTATTTGTTGTATTAAATATGTAAAAAAATAAATGGAGGTTACGGCTTTGTTAGTATGTATTTTATTTCTTGTTGTATCATGTTGCTGTTGGGTTTGCATCACATGCTTTGGGATCGTTCTTATTCTTGCTAACATAGAATTCCACATAGTAAGCTTTCCACCCACTCGGGGGTTGAATTTCGAAAGATACAGCCTAATTCATTTTCTACATCATAAAGAGATTTCTAGGTCCGGGGATTTTATGAACCATTTATTATTTTTGTGTTGATTAATTCTTGTGATTTTTATTATAAAATATGGGACCATTGTAGGAAGATAATATTATGCTAAATAAAATATATGATCCAGTCTATGTAATAGTATAAATAATAAATCATTGGAACAATAAAAATAATAAATCGAACTAAAGCAATAAGATCATAACTCATTCAGTTTCATTCTAGTATTTTATAGGTGTTATAAGAACGATCCCATATAATTAAAAATAATATGCGACGTCAACGAGTGCAATTTACTTACATTTTAATTAAGTTTGCAATTCTGTTGCTACCTACACACATATTGTATTTATTTTAAACTCAAATAAAATGTAAATAAAGCTTATTTTAGTTTTATTTATTTTAATTTTGCTAAAAACTTTACGATGCGAATATGACTATAAAAGGTGTTAATTTATATACAATACGATTTATAGCTATGAAGAAATGCTATAAAATTGAGAATTAGGACCAGCTTTATTACTATAAAAACGCTCGCAGCAGAATAATTTTGTTTACTGCTTGGTACAACACATTTTACAGTAAAAACAAAGCAATCGGCAACTTTTAAACTACTCTTAGGGTCTAGATAGACAGACTACATTTCAACTGCACTCCGACTACAAATTTGCAGTTTGAATGCAGTTAGTACGACTGCAAATCAACCGTGCAGCCCGATTGCAAGCTAGCTGCACGGTCGACGTGCAGTTTTTGAATGCAGTTGAACCAGCACATGGATTACAGTCAGGTCCCGCGAATGCAGCTAGTAGTACATAAAAGGGTACCTATACGATACCCACTAACCGCTTGTAGAATAACAAAACTACGTCTTGCATATTTATTTATTAACTTTGGATTTTGAAATTAACATAATGACATATTATTATGATTATAACTAGAACGCTCGAAACGACAGCTTCGCTCGCAACATCGCGCGTCGGTCGTATCGTGACAAGGAAAAAAAACTATTTTTGGTGATTAAATTAGATTCCAAATTCAAATCTATGATCGCAGCTTGGACGGAACACCGCACGAATGCATCCATACTCGATGAAAGATCCTCCTCAGCCGGGGATTTTATACACTATCGGGCTAAATTCTTTCATTTTTTTTTTTTTTTTTTTCATGAGATAAACTTGTAAAAAGTTAAGAGAGATAATTACTCTCTTAACTTTTGTAATATACTACAATAGTAATAGTTAAAGAGAGTACGAGGGGGCTGAGGAGGTGGGGCGACGGCGGGACAAAAGAACAATGCACTCGACGCGGGCGCAGGCATGTCTAGTGTACACCAAAGAGTACATTTGTACCTATATTGGTCTACACTTAACGGATACCTAACGGTGACAACGAAGTTAGTTCGAGCGTGCCCCGGGCGCTCACGGTTTCCCTTCTGGAAAACGTACACCCGGACGGGACTGGATCAGTCGGCCTTGGGGGCTTCCCTAGTCGACCCCAGTTAGCGCTAGGCAGGGACGTAGGAACCCACTGCACAATAAGACTGGCAGTGGGAACACAAGCTTAGGGCACACCCTAGGGCCTACACACCTCCCAACCTATACCCGGTTGGGAGAGATTCTACACACCTCCGGGCCTACCCACCCGGGGCGAATAGATAGGTTTTAGCTAGGGCGATTGCCTGAAGTTTCTTGTGACTTCTTCTCTCAGGAACGCCACGCGAACGAAGTCACAATAGTGTCGTCTTAGATTAGCTCCCCGGCCGCAAGGCCCGGCTGGCCACCATGGCCAGCCAACCTCCAACTCTGTCCCTAGAGGACATCCTTTTAGATGAGGAGGTACTTCGGTACCTCCAAGCCAAATTCCCGGGACACCAGATCCCCACCCCATCCCAAAGCCGTCCCTCTTCCCGCGCTGATTCAGAGATGTCGACCCAGTCCATCTCCGAGTCAGTCGCTGAACCCATCCCCCCTACCCAATCGTCTGAGGAGGACGATAGCTACCAGCTCGTCCCTGGCGATCGTAAGCGAGGTCGCAAGGCCCGCAAGGCGGCCGCCAAGGCGGCTAAGGTGACTTCCCCCCCGGAGGATTACCCGGTGACCCCTCCCTCCCCCGACTGCTTTCCATCCACGAATCCTGCCCCCACCCCAATCTCCACCCAGCGCGTTGCCGCCAGGGAAGGCACCTCCTCCCCTCCCCCACTCATGGATACCCCAGTATCGGCTCCTCCTATGGAGGTAGCGCCTACCCCTTCTGCTGCCCAAGTTCCAAAAAAGAAGGATGTACCCCCGCCCCTTTTCATTCAAGATAAGGGCAAATGGCCCGATGTGTCATCCTGGTGTAATGTGCCCGGAGCACACATCAATTTCACCAATGCCCACCCCACTGAGCACGGAATCCGTGTCACAGTGTCTACCTCCCAGGACCATAGAGCCCTAACTAAGCTGCTCAAGGAGAGGAAAGTAGCCTTTCACACCTACTGCCTCCCCGAGGAGCGTGCCCTTCGTGTGGTAATTAAGGGGATTCCCCACGAAATTACCACCGAGGACATTGAAAGGTCCCTCAAGGATCAAGCTATCCCCGTACATTCCGTACATCGAATGTACAAAGGGCGTGGCCATACCCCATATAATATGGTCCTCGCCCAATTAGAACAGTGCGACGAGGCCAAAAAGATATTTAAGATCAGCCACGTCTGTCACCTGTCCGGTATCTCATTTGAGAAACCCCATAAGGGAGTGTACCCCTCCCAATGTCACAATTGCCAGTTGTACGGCCACACCGCCCGCAATTGCTTTGCCCCCCCCAGATGCGTCAAGTGTCTTAAGCCCCATTCCACCATTGAGTGCGATAGGCCGAAAGACAAGGCCCTGTGTACTGAGGAGCCTGGTTGCGTTCTCTGTAATCAACTCGGCCATCCCGCTAATTACCGCGGGTGCCCGAAAGCCCCTCGTCCCTCCCGCAAATCAAGTAACTCGGGCCCTCCGCGCAACTCGCGCACATCGCGCAACTCAACGCGAACTGCCCCCCTCACTGACCCCTCCCAGACTGTCCTAGCCCCACAAAGATCCTCGCCCTGGAAACTTGTCAACTATGACAAGGACTTTCCAGCTTTAAGTAGTGCACCTTCAGTGCCTCCAACTCCAGCAGTCAATCCCCCAACTGTCCCACCCTCTAAATCCATCCCCGCACCCACGCAACCTCTCCTTCCCTCTCCCCCACCCAAACGTTCCCCGACAACATCTAATAACCGTCGCGCAAACACACCCAAACTACCACTGATCGAAGACCCGGACTTCGCTCTAGTGGAGCGCTTCGCTGAGGCAATAAACCTCGACGAAATTAGGGACCTCGCGACCCAGATCAGAGCGAACGAGGGCAACGGTCGTGCCCTCGCTTCCATCGCGATGCGCTTCCAAAGCATCGTGACAGTCCTTTCCAACTTCCGCGTAAAACCATAATGGATAATACAACCGTAACGTGCAGAATTAAACCCCGATCCCTCAAAGTAGGATTCTATAATGCAAATGGCATTAAAGGTCAACGCGATGATATCGCAGAGTTCCTGCGAAACCATCAACTTGACGTCCTTCTGATACAAGAGACTTTCCTCAAACCTTCTCATAGGGACCCTAAAATTGCAAACTACCAAGTAGTTCGCAATGATAGGATTGACTCTGCCCTAGGAGGCACCCTTATCTATTACAAAAGGTCCTTGTACTGCTCCCCCATGGATCCGCCTCCCTCCCTCCAGTGCATTGAAGCATCGGTTTGTAGGCTTGGCATGACAGGACACCAACCTATAATTATAGTATCAGCATATATATCTCCCTCCCGTAATGATTCACCACTCAAAACGGATCTAGAGTCTATTTTCGCGCTAGGTAACTCTGTAATTCTGGCAGGTGACCTAAACTCGAAAAATGTACTCTGGAACTGTCACTCAACTTCCCCCAGAGGTAGACTATTAGAGTCCCTCCTTGACCCTCTAGATATAGATATTATCGCACCCCTCGACCCGACGCACTATCCCCACCAACTGACACACAGACCTGATATTCTCGATGTGGCATTGTTACGCAATGTAAACCTACGTGTGCATGACGTAACAGTGCTACACGAGCTCACATCCGACCACCGACCTGTTATCCTAGAATTAGCAGGGCGCATAGGTTCCCCAGATGCAGGTCAAGCCCCCCCTACAAAGGTCGTGACAAATTGGAATAGACTGAGTGAAAGCCTCAAGTCAACCACATCCGTCCACCTTGATCAGATCCCAGACAGCCTCAACACCGCTGATGAGGCTGTCGGCGCAATTGACTCACTCACTAGCCACGTGCAATCGTTAATTAGCGATTGCTCACGGACAGTGCCAGCGGACAGCGATCAACGTTGGCGCTTGCCCGATGACGTACGTGACTTGTTGAGGCAGAGAAATGCCGCCATTCGCGCCTATGATAGTTTCCCCTCAGAAGACAACCGCATCCGTATGCGTGCTCTCCAGCGTGACGTCAAGTCACGCATTGAAGAGCTACGTCAGGTTCGCTGGGACCAGACCCTTACAGACATTAGACCCTCTCATCAAGCCTTTTGGCAGCTTTCTCGTGCCCTTACCAAGGACACGGTAGCACCCATGCCGCCACTAAATAGGCCCAATCTCCCTCCCGCTTTCGATGACGATGATAAAACAGAATGCCTCGCTGAAAGCTTAGAGTTTCAGTGCACGCCCAGTACCCTCCCGATAGACCCGAGTCATTTGGAGGAAGTCAACTCTGAAGTTGAACGGAGAGCCGCCCTCCCATTGCCACCTCCTCCTCTCAGCGAAGAGGATGACCCCCTTCCTCCCGCGACCCCTGACGAGGTCAAATCGATCATCAGGAACTTACACACGCGGAAGGCCCCGGGCTCGGACAAAATCACTAATAAAGTGATCAAACTCTTCCCCGCCCACCTCATAATACTGCTAACATCCATATTTAACGCTGCCCTCTCTTGTAATATTTTTCCACATCAGTGGAAAGAGGCCCATGTAATTGGAATCCATAAGCCCGGCAAACCCAGGTCCGAGCCCTCCAGTTACCGCCCCATAAGTCTATTAAATGTCTTGGGCAAGATGTATGAGAGACTGATCTATATCCGCCTCAAAACATATGCCGACGCCAATAATCTCATCCCTGACGAACAATTTGGCTTCCGAGCCAAACATTCTTGTGTTCAACAAGTACATCGTATTGTTGAACACATCTCTTCCCAGTACCAAGAGCGTAACATGACAGGCGTCTTATTCTTCGATGTCGCGAAGGCATTTGACAAAGTGTGGCACAATGGCTTAATCTTTAAGCTATTCACCTTAGGTGTTCCACATAGACTCGTGCTTATCTTACGAGATTATTTGTCAAATCGCCACTTTCGATATCGCATTCTAGGCGCACTCTCCTCCCCTCACCCCATCGGTGCCGGTGTCCCTCAGGGCTCGGTACTATCTCCCTTGCTATTCTCACTCTACACGAGTGATATGCCAAAGACCGACAAAGTGCAGCTAGCTCTTTTTGCGGACGACACCGCGCTCTACTGCTCTAGTAAGTCCCCCTCAGTCATTGTTAAGAACCTCCAAACCGCGGCTAACGCCCTAGGCGCCTGGTTTCGGAAATGGAGGATCGAAATCAATCCTGTCAAAAGCCAGGCGGTCCTATTCTACAGACCCTACCATCGAGGTACCCCCACCCCTCCAAAGGCAGTTACTCTATTCGGTGAACCAATCCCCTGGGAAAGGCAAGCCAAATATCTCGGAGTAATTCTCGATGATCGTTTGACCTTTGATGCCCACATTAAAGCGGTCCGCGCGCGCGCCGCCTTTGTGTTAGGGCGCCTCCACTTTTTATTGAATCATAAGTCTAAACTTGCCCTCAAAAGCAAGGTTAGACTATATACCACGTGTATCCGCCCCATTATGACCTATGCTAGTACTGTGTTCGCACATGCAGCTCCTGCACGGATCCATAGCCTTCAGGTGATTCAAAACCGTTTCATGCGCAAAGCCACAGGCGCCCCGTGGTACATGCGTAATGAAAATCTCCACATTGATTTAGGTCTCCCCACGTTAAAACAATTTATAAAACGCGCCTCACGCAGATTTTTCAATACCGCCGTTAATCACCGCAACCCTCTTATAGTGAAAGCCGCAACGTACACGCCCTCTCGTATACTCCGTATCCTTAGACCAAGGCAAGCCCTCAGCGAGCCGGATGACCCCATAACATTAGCTCAGATCGAAGCTGACGAAGCCCGTAAAAGTACACAACACACTACACAAAACCGATTACGCTACCGTCCTCGACGGCGAGGACCGCCGCGACGTCCCACTCAGTCTCGTCCCGTTCAAGCGGCCCGAGCTGCCATTAGTAATCCGACCGCCCCCAATTAGTCGTAACTCGTACAAAGTCCTCCCCTTCCCCCGGTAACGCCCTGAGCCGAGGTTCGTACCCCACTCGGGGGTGCCCTCAGGCGTTGTTACCTAAATGTTACCCGGCTGAGAGCTCTCTGCGCTCGCCGATTGTCCGGTAAGGTTGGAGCAGCCATCAGAGGCTACCAACTTTAGTCCTTTCAAAAAAAAAAAAAAAAAAAAAAAAAAAAATGGTCTACACTACAGTTACTACACGACGCGGGCATTTTAGTTCAAATTAAAAAAGGCATTTCTCTATGCATTTACTGTAATTAATGGAATGTAGAGCATTTTTGGTAAAATTATTTTTTATGCCACCCCTGTGTCGCTCGTTGTGAATCAAAACAACACCTGCATAGTAGACATACATTTCAAATGGAGAAAATATTCAAGCCTTCACGCTTATAACTTACTAGCTGTTCCCCGCGGTTCCGCTCGCGATCCCGGGATAAAAAGTAGCCTATAACTTTCGGGGATACTGTAGCTTCCTATTCGTTTTTGAAATCGACCACTAACTCCAGAGATTTGTTCGTTCAAACAAACAAACTTTTCAGCTTTATTATTAGCAATTATTAGTATAGATTCATCAGACATTAATGATATGCTACCCGCTGCAAGTGTAACAGCAGCCTTACAGTGAATAGCCAAAATTTTCCGCTAGCCGCGGCCTCTGACAAAATAACAAGTGGAAAAAAACTCAAAAGGTCGACGTACAAAAACACTATAAAATGACGCAACTTACCACGGTTTCGATTCGAAAGTTGCGAGATTATTTACTTTTTATTCGATTTACGTTTCAGGGCCGAGTCTTTTTGTTTGATATTGTTACGATGTAACTAACTCAAAAACTGATTGGACAACCTATATTTTCACAGTTGATTGATAATTTAATAGGTGTCTTATTTCCTAGAATAGAAACTTCTTTGGGTTTCCCTAACAATGGAAATTAATCAACGTAGCGGCAGCGGAATTCTACGTTATGGAAATAATAATGGTTGGCATTTTCCGCCACTAATTGGTTGAATCCATGCCGAAAATATTACTGTTGGTAAGAGTCGAAGGTGGGTCAGGTAAAGTGATAGACAATTCATAAGTGCCTGTGAAGGTCTATTTGAATAAAAATATTTAATTTTATTAGTGCGCTGACTTTAATGGCCGGATGTTTTAGACCAGATTATCAGTTTCTCGTGAATTTGACCCCAATCCCATTGTATTCGTACGTGGTAAGTAAATATATGACGAAGGGCGCAGGATCGAATCCTACAATGACCCTTTAAGCGAGCTTTCGGTAAAGGAAAACATTGTGAGGAAACCATTGGCTACCACTCTCAAGTTGAAAATCTGTCGCCAAGTACTTACCGGCATGATATCGATAGCTGCACTTGAGAGCCAGATCCCTTCTAGGCTTGTGCTTACCATTATGCCGTCAAGACGATGCTGAGGCCTTTCTTCGCTTTTTGTGCTAGCCAACATTAGAAAAATCATTATTATTATTATTTTTTTTTTTTTGGCAAAAACAAACAGTCAATATACATGAAAAATAATAAATATTGGGTACAAAATATTATCTTAGAATAGACCTAGGTATAGTGCCGACAAAAAGTTATAAAATGACAACAATAAAACTGAGTTACATGGTTACCATAACCAAAGCCATAACGGTGAGATTCGAGGCTTTAGTCGTACTTAGTTGAAAAAAAAAACAAATATTTGAATAGAAATATCAAGGAAAGCGCCACCAAACTTTCTAATAAAAATGAATGACACATCAAAAATTTTGAGGTTGGTTGGTATATATCAGTATCAATACAGTGAATGGCTCGAAGTTCGTAATTTCATCCTTAGTACCTAGGTACAGTACGACACAACTTAGATGTAGCATCGGCGAATTGTTTTCGTACACTTCACTTCCGATTTACATAACAATATTCAACAAGAACATTTTCGCCGATCATTTTTTAACACATGAGTAATGTTGTAGGCGCACTCTTTTCGAGAACGATCGATTTTACGAAGTTTGCCGATGCTTCATCTAAGTTGTGTCATACTATACTTAGGTATTATTTATTTATATAAGTTTAGAAAGCGGTTTCACCCGTGTTCCGGTGATAAAAAGTAGCCTATATGTTATTCTAGGGTATGATCTATCTATGTGCCAAGATTCATCCAAATGCGTTCAGTAGTTTTTGCATGAAAGAGCAACAAACATACATACATACATACAAACTTTCACGTTTATAATATTAGCAGGATGGACACATACACACCAAAATGTTGCCGATTTTTGATATTCGCGATAGTTTTTTGTTTCATTATAGGTCGCACTCAGGACACACAATACTTAAAGATATATTGTGCGTAATTTTTGACAAGGGGCGAATCGGTCCAGTTGTTATAGGTATCTATCATTTTTTTTTTCGGAATTCACTTTATTTCGCGCTTTTATATATACCTATATTTTCTGTAGTGCTCTTCAGTATTAATTTTGAAAGCGATTTTTCTACTCCTCTGCGCCCCAACTGCGCCCCTGGGATTACTTCCTAAGTTGGGAAGTAATAATAATACCTAAAAATAGCTAGCTCAAAATGCTCAAATCAATAACAATTTTATAAATTCAATGGTACTACTAGGTCTGTACCTACTGTATAGGTATACAATACTTTTTCCATTGATATTTTGGCAGGTAATTGATCGAAGACTTTTTCACATAAATTTCAAATTGTACAAATAATAGGAAAGGGACAAGTGCGCGTCGGATTCACTCAGTAAGGATTCCGTACTATCTCACTCACAATCATTAATTTTATTTAATATAGGTAGGTACAATTTATTTTTGGCTGAAGTAGTGAGTGACAACAAAAAAAATATTGTGAAGCCGTTTTTACTGGAGGGCGATCTGGACCACCCCCATGTAGGTTTCCCGTGATTAATTATTTTCATATCACCTGACATCTGTAATGTCTTTTTTTATTCCCGGGATAAAAGTAGCCTATAATCTTCAGGGATAATGTAGCTTGGTATTAGTGAAAGAATTTTTCAAATCCCACTGGTAGAGTGAGAGATAACAAACAATTTCTCCAGCTTTATTATTAGCAAGTATAGATTCGTGGTAAACCCTGACAGCACACGGCAAGTAATGGTCCCGTTAGCAAGCTCTGGCTATGGAATTCAAAATCGAACACAACAAAATAATCACGATTTTGAAACGGGCCGAACATTAGCACTATCTCGAAGTTCCAAAACAGAATTCATATTATAAAAAAAAAATGATGTCTATAAATAGCATTGATTATTTTATCAATGTATGATAATTTATTCGTCCTACGTCATAACAGCTACCTGTATGCCAAATATCAACCCGATACGTTGGTTTGAGCTGTGCGTTGATAAATCAGTCAGTCAGTCAGCCACGCTTTCCTTTTATTAGTTTACTAGTTGGCCCGGCAGACGTTGTCCTGCCCTGAGAACAAAAATAAAACTGGGACCTACCTACCCTACCTACCCCTACCTGCCCCTACCTATCCTATGTCCTTCTCCTGGTTCTAAGCTACCTCCCCACCAATTTTCAGCCAAATCAGTTCAGCCGTTCTTGAGTTATAAATAGTGTAACTAACACGTCTTTCTTTTATATATATAGACTAGCTGACCCGGCAGACGTTGTCCTGCCCTGAGAACAAAAATAAATTTGGGACCTACCTACCTACCCCTACCTACCCCTACCTACTCCTACCTACCCCTAACTACCCCTACCTACCTCTACCTGCCCCTACCTACCCTACTCTACCTAACTCTACCTGCCCCTACCTACCCCTACCTGCCTCTACCTACGTTACCTACCTACCCCTACCTACCTACCCCTACCTACCTACCCTACCTACCCCAACCTACCCCGACCTACCCCTACCTATCCTATGTCCTTCTCCTGGTTCTAAGATACCTCCCCACCAATTTTCAGCCAAATCAGTTCAGCCGTTCTTGAGTTATAAATGGTGTAACTAACACGACTTTCTTTTATATATATAGATTTAGACTATAAACATGAATTATATTATTTTATGTATCTATCAATATTTTTCGCAGTGCACGCCCTATAATAATGACGTTTATAGGCAAATTGTTACCTTGGGTTACATTATTGTAATTTTCGTAGGGATTTCTAATTTATTTTTTAAATAAAATACTTAATATAGCTTTCTATAGGCGACAAAAAATATTTCATACGAAAGATACTTCTGAGGTGGTCCCAAATTGTCACCAAATCAGGATCTGATGATGGGATCCCAGGAAAATTTAAAACGTATAAAATAACTATGTAGGAACTCTAATTTGACACTGTTTTGAAGTCTATTTTTTGATTAAGAGTGCTAGGCTGTTCGTTTGTCCCCTTACTTATCGTAAGGGACGGAGTCAATCACGGAGAGCATCCTCTAAAGACCTTTAGTTCATATCGACAATATTACTATCTAGTTAGCGTTTATTAAAAAAAATCTAATCACGCCCTATTTTTTTTAAACTAATCCTAAACTGATTTCAATTAAATCTGGTGCACCTACTAAACATATTGATTTATTAATGACCAGTGAGCTCGGATATAAATTTACTGACCGCACAATGCGGTTCGCCATCCTTTCTGAACCCCATGTGAAAATTGTATTTTAGTTTTTATTTGTTTAGTTTAGTTTTTATTTATTTAATCCTTATTAAGACCTCAATTATTGTACATAAATAAACGCTTCAACTTTTTAAATCATTTATGTGTCATAAATTACATTTATAATCACGCAAAATTTTAATATGAAATTGGTAGATACTACAATCACTGTTCCGAAGTTGACCGGCTCCATAGCATATCCAAATTACATATTAATGAACGAGATCTAAAAATAGCACCAAAAATATCTTGCTTTCTAAATTTGGCTCGACCTTACGTCACTCAACGGTATAAAATACCTACCTGGGTGTAAAAAACACGCATAAAAAGATTGATAAAAAACCTGTTTTGAACAACGTTTTTTTACATTACACCGTTTGCTTTGCTCGGCACTCGTCTGTTAAGCAATTGTGCACTTAACTTTTCATAGATATACTACCTAGTCATTAATAATTTTATTTATTTAATTTCTTTTATGTTAAAAACGTACCGTAAATAGAATGGAGGTTATATAATTCTAGGCTTCAGAGGATTGCTGTTTTGGGTATAAAATCGATAAATCATATCTAGTTCAGAGGGGCAAATCATTAATTTCTCAAAACAAAATTTAATATATTTTGAATTATGTATTTTCTTTGTTAACCTCCGACGCAAAAACGACAGGGTGTTATAAGTTTGACGTGTCTGTCTGTGGCCTCATAGCGCCTGAACGGATGGACCGATTTTGATTTCATTTTTCTATTTGAAAGGTGACTTAATCGAGAAAATCCGCTCAGCCGTTTGAAAATTATCACCAATTTTTCTAGTGAGTTTCGGGGGTATCGTCAAACGTGGTCCGTTAGTTACGTTCAATCCCCCCCACTCTCCCTCCAAGGTGAGCTGTCGTGATATTTTAGTTTAAATACGTTAATCTGCGCTACCGAACTTGTTCGTAGAGTTCGCATTGCTGCGAACATTATAAACATAAATATTATTTTGAGTAAGTCTTTATGAAAAAAAAATACGTGATATTTGTCGAGATCCCCCATCTCCCCCACATAGGATTAGGTGAGATTCGCCTTGACCCCTTCCCCCCAAAACGCCCCACGTAATTAATGGACGCCCCCTAAGCGGTTACCGTAGCCTATAATGATAAAAGTTAATATTATTAAGTATATCTGATATTGTATTGTCCAATTTCGATACAATAAGCTATCTAATATTTTCCCAAATCGATGATAATTTTTATTTATCTTATATTTCATTCTGTCACCAAAAAATCGGTCAGAGGATATATACGTAGCGAAACAAAACTCAGTCCGAAAAGTCTAATCTGTTACTTAAGGTTCCGGCAGTTTTGCCATTACCTAAGTGTTACAGAACCCTAGAAATTACTTAACCTTTTACTTTGACTATGGTTCTTTTAAGGCGATGATAGCTTAGTGGTAGTGACAGCGAATGCCGTGACGAAGGTCGCGGGTTCGAATCCTACAAAGAGCTTGTGCTTATGGTGAAGGAAAACATAGCACGGTGGTAAGGCACTTTGTAGTACCCGCCTGGGCCTCAAGTTGAAGATATGTCAACAAGCACCTATATGTATACTGGTGTGTTCCGACAGCCACAGTTTTTTTTTACTATTATTTAAAGATAGGTGGTACCTACTTCAACTAAGTACCTACATAATTTAGTTTAGGTTTTATACATTACCTACCTACTCTATGTAAAATTTTCCTCTCGGTAATCTTCGGTAGTTTTCGTCAATTTACGGCTATAGCCTTGCACGAGTACAAAAAACTATTATATAAATAGTTTTTAGAGTTGAGTAAATCGCCACCGAATTAAACCTTAATTCTGTGTAGTAAGAATCTTTTTTAAAAATGGTCAGAGCGTTTCCATTTGTGACGTCAGCAATTTTTTTCGCCTTGACAACTCATTATAGATTTTATTTTTGGGTTTTTTTGGAGTCGGCTAATATTTTTTGCGTGAAGGATATTTGGTTGTGTTGATAAATGAAAAAAAAAATACATTTAGTTTAAACCTGTCTCAAATCATCCAAGGTCTTTTATTCTGATTAGTTTAATTTAACTGTGCTCATAGACATACAAAAATATCTGGTTGGAGCCTCACGTTATTCGAAAATTAAATAAAAAATATGTGTAAGTAAAAAAAACAGGACTGACATTTCGATGGTAAAGGCTTTTTTTTATGTGACATGTCCCGACTTTATTCGAAACTAGCTGACCCGGCAGACGTTGTCCTGCCCTGAGAACAAAAATAAAACTGGGACCTACATACCTATCCCTACCTACTCCTATCTACCTCTACCTGCCACTACCTACCCCTACCTACCTTACCTACCTACCCTACCTACCTACCCTACCTACCTACCCCTACCTATCTACCTACCTCTACCTGCCACTACCTACCCCTACCTACCTTACCTACCTACCCTACCTACCTACCCTACCTACCTACCCCTACCTATCTACCTACCTCTACCTGCCACTACCTACCCCTACCTACCTTACCTACCTACCCTACCTACCTACCCCTACCTACCTCTACCTACCCCTACCTACCCCTAACTACCTCTACCTGTCCCTACCTACCCTACTCTACCTAACTCTACCTGCCCCTACCTACCCCTACCTGCCCCTACCTACGTTACCTACCTACCCCTACCTACTTACCCCTACCTACCTACCCTACCTACCCCGACCTACCCCTACCTATCCTATGTCCTTCTCCTGGTTCTAAGCTACCTCCCCACCAATTTTCAGTCAAATCAGTTCAGCCGTTCTTGAGTTATAAATGGTGTAACTAACACGACTTTCTTTTATATATATAGATTCGTTTTCGAATTATAAAATACTATCTTTCCTGCGCGGTTTACGGGTTAAAAAGTAGCATATAACCTACGGGGATAATGTAGCTCCTATCAGTGAAGTTTTTCGAATCCGTCTGGTAAATCCAGAGATTAGCGCGTTCAAACAAACACATTCTTCAGCTTTATTATTAGTATCTTCATACATTAGGTAGGAATAATAATTACGCTGTGATAATACCAACAGGCATAGACTGTCGATAGGTTAATACTATTATGAGTACTGTTATACTATTAAGTTACATTACAGGGGACATCTGTGGGTGGCGATACATTCACGGGGGTGGGGTAGGGGGTTGGGGTGAACTGGTTTTCATTACGAAATAGGTAATAAATAAGCATATAGTAAATTAGTCACTGATTAGTATTAATCGAAGGTATGTTATAAAATATACCAAACATTTGTTGGACTCCCCCAAAGAGGGGATCTTACGTAAGTAAGTTTTACGATAAAAATAATAATGTAAGTAAATGAAATTGTATAATAAAATGAAAAATAACATAAAACTAAATAGACTTTACTTTTTTTGTAGTTTTTTTTAAACCCCGACGAAAAAGAGGGGTATTATTAGTTTTTTTTTTGTTTGAAAGGTGAGCTCGAGAGTAGTCTTAGCTTTGTTTCAAGAAAATCCGCTCAGCCATTTGAAAATGATGACCAATTTTCTAGTGAGTTTCGGGGGTTTCTTAAAATTTTCAATTTTAGGTATTAAAACAGCTTATTCGCTCTACGAATCTCAATTAAAGTCATTCATTGATTATGTAAGAATTACTTTTACCCGAGATAAGGTCATGTAGAGATTTTTTAAACCCAGGGAGGGTTTGGTCCCCCGGTTAATGATGAATGGCCCTTTCCTTCATGATGTTAGAAAGTATATTTGCTACTCTATGGTTCTAACTGATTTTCGAACATCATCTTTTGAAGGGGTTAGGGTATTTAAAAAATTTAACCACATGGTTTTTTTTAAATATACCTACCTAGTTATTTACATAACTTAAAGTATCAGCATTTCCTATAATGTATTCCTTCCTAAAATAGACGTTATCGGGTAAAAATAAGTTTTCCGTAAAATATGAGAACCACGTCTGACGAGACTGGGCCTCCGTCTACAGCAATTTTAAACGAAATCACGGGTCATGATTATTTGGTAATGTGTTAAAATATTAGCTTGTGTATTAAGACCTCTCGTTTTAAGGATTACCCGTTTTGTTGTAGGCCATCATTAATTTGACATTATAAAACGAACATCAGATGAGAAACATAGGATAAACTAATTTTCATCTACATAAATTAAACCTAGAGGCTAAATTGAAACTAAACTTAACTGTACTAATATTATAAAGAGGTAAATGTTTGTATGTTAGTTTGGATGTAGGAGTTGTGTAGGGTCCTCGCGTTGCTATACATTTTGGAAAATATGTATCTTCGTAAATTGTTAAATCTATTTGAAACTAATACCTAATTAAAAATATAAAGATAAAATGATTACCGACTAGCTACCGCCCCGCGGTTTCACCCGCTTCCCCGAGGTATCTTATGCTTTCCCAGGATAAAAAGTAGTATCTATCTATGTGCCAAGTTTCATCCAAATCAGTTCAGTAGTTTTTATGTGAAAGAGCAACACAGATACATACATAAATACAAACTTTCACGTTTATAATACTAGTAGGAAGGAAGGATAGTTTCAGGCTAACCAAAGTCAATATGTCTTTTTTCAATTAAAATCTCATATGAATTAAGATATTTCATGTATATTTTATAGTATATACATGTGTACATACATATATATTAGAGTATGTAAAACAGAGATAGATCAACATACTAAAAGGTGGCCTACGTGGATGGAAAAGAAAAAAAAAATATTTACTTGCATCTTTCTGGCCAAGTGACAATTGTGTGACGTTTGAGTATATTTGAGACAAAATATAATTACATATATTCAAAAGAAAAAAGCACAAAAGTAAGAGCCCTTGCTGAACTTCTTGACGAAGTCTTACCGGTGCCGGTGGTAGAGCCAATTGTAACTTTTGACGTTCATAAGTGCCTTATCAGAGCCTAAACTATGAGTTTTAAGTTTGGGCTACTGATCCGATTCTGAAAATTCTTTCACTAATAAAACTACAATTCACTCAACTTTTAAAACAGTTGCGCAATTACCTATTCCACAGAATAAAGGGATGTTTTCTGTGGTCAGTCAGTATTTGGTTTGGTAACCTGCCTATTATACTCGTAGTTTACTACCTACTAGGTACTTGTTTTTGTGTGCTAATCTATCCAAATGTATAGTCTATGTAAGTATACTCTTTAAAACAAGTTGACGTTAGAGTTTGGCAATTTAACGATTGCAGTATAAAAATTTTATAACACAACATTTTTTTTCATAAGTCGTTTCATCCGACCTCCTTGGCAGGCTAGAGGGGTTTTTTGAGGGGTGTGGGGAGGCGCGGGGCGAGGCGGGTTGTAAAAAATTTTATATCTTTGCGTCTGCGTGGACGTAAGAAACGAAAAAAAAATTTTTCAAATCGATACTAGCTGCCTGAGAAAAATTTGAAACCTACTATGTAGAAACGATGTTATGACGTCATATCAACGTAGAGTTATCACATTTTTTATCTTCGACATTCAAACTTGGAATTCAAATAAAGTTTTACGTTTCGAACGAAGTTTTGTGCGCAATGGCTCAGGGGCGATCGTCGGGTCGCCGGATGTAACTTTTGTAATGATTCGATTCCCGATTTACCCACATTATACTTCTTATTCTATGGTAGTGATTAATTTTGGCTGATTAACGTACCTATTGATTCAATAAGCTTATATTGAAAATTACAATAATTTTATCGTTCAGTAATTTATAGTTAATATAACAGAAAAATGACCACAGAAAGTACCTAATCAGTCATGTCGGAACATTAATCACGAAATACAAATTACACGTAATTTTCAGGATTTGTAAACAATATTATTTGAAATATGGTCCTGGAAATCTTATGGTTCTTCTTTTGAAAAAGAAAAAAGTTTTGAAAGATCAGACGCATGCGAGAATCACAATTTTGTCTATGTTATAGGCCCGTATTTGGCAACATTCACACTTAGTTGGTAATATGCAAATGATAAGGCAAAGGTGGTAAGCAAACAAGGCCTCGAGGGAACAGGCTATTATGCATCTGCCGGAACACAGCGGTGTAGGTTCTTGGTGGAAGACAGCCACATGAGTGTGGTAGCCAGAAGCAAGGAAATTACTCTAATACTGTGGTATGGTTTCCTTACGATGTTTTCTTTTAGCGAAAGGTCACGCTCAATGTAGGATTAAATAATAAATACACAACTTTCATTAACACTACCACTGAGCTATATAGCGTGGAAATTTGAGACAGGTCAGTAAGGGCAGCTTAAGGGTTGAAGCCACGCGAATATGGTCTTAGGAGATTCCCTTATTTTTTACCCGTCTCAAATTTCGCATCACCGACATTACAATCTTAGCAAATGATGTTTTTTTTTTCATATTATTTGGTAGTTAAGGTGAAGGCGTCGGTTGGAGCGCGAAATTCAAATTTTATCACGTTTTTTGCAAATTGCAGCTCAGTTATAGGTCGTATGTTATCAAGATGTTATTTGCGAGAAGAATGGAAGTATATTTACTGATTAATAACAAAAGAAATCATCAATATATTCTTCCAAGGTAAATTAGTAACATTTACATGAAATAGTCGTATATGTAAGTAATATACCTTGGAGGAATATGTTGATGATTTCTTTTGTTATTAATCAGTAAATATTAGTCTTCTCAATGATATAACTGAGCTGCAATTTGCAAAAAACGTGATAAAATTTGAATTTCGCGCTCCAACCGAACGTTTACCCTTAAGATGAAATGCTAAACTTATAATATAAGTAGGAAGTAAAATACACGCAATTTTACTTCCTACTTTTTTACCGATTTATGGATGTTTGTTTTACTCTTTCACGCAAAAACTACTGAACGGCATTTGGATGAAACTTGACGCATAGATAGATATCATACCCTGGAATAACATATATAGACTGTTTTTTATCCCGGTAAATCATAAGATCCCTCGGGAATGCGGGTGAAACCACGGGGCGGAAGCTAGTTATTTGTAAGTTGTAATGTTACTTTATTTCTTTAGCTATCATTGGGGGGCATCCATTAATTACGTGAGGCGTTTAGGGGGAAAAAGCGCAATCGAATCTCACCCAATCTCATATAGGGGAGGGGGGTCTCGGCAAATATCACGAAAGTAATTTTTTTTCTGTAAAATCGTGAAAAAACTTAAATTAATTCTTATTATTTCTTCACTAAAATATGGGTAAATCTTACACAATAATATTTATTGCGCCTATGCGAACCCACAAACTAGTTTTACAAATTTAAACTGCGAATCATCTACCTAAAATAGTTATTTATTGTATAGTAGTGTTTATGCCAAATTAATCAAACCGACATTCGCTTTGATACAAATTTTGAATTCTGCGTCTGATAGGCAAATTTTCTTGAACGGGATTAGTGCAATAAAAGCATTTTTCTCTTTCCAATGATATTCAAAAGCGCATTCTTTCGCATGTAGTAAATATTATCATGGTTCTTGATAGCGACGAAATGTGACTTGCTTGCTTGCGAGAAGATTGCGTTTTTTAAATGATAAGCACGCAATTATTTTTATAAAAAACATATTTCAATAGTCTGCAAAAATAAAAATCAATATCTTTGCTTGCTTGTAAGCAACTCATCTGGATGTTATTATAAAATAAAACCGTGGGTCGCTACAGGGCGGAAGGCTAGTCATAAAAATAAAAATATAAAAACTTCGGTCACTGGCTGTAAAACGAAGGAGGCTACGCCACCACGCCTGGGTGTTTCAAGGAATAAAAAAAGAAAAAATAAAAAAGCCGTAAAAAGGCATTGGCGGGGTAATAGAAGCTAGGGGGGCGCGGGGGGAGCTGTTCCTCGAACTTCCCACCGCGCCATTTCGAAAATCGATCACGCGGCGCGTGTGTGGACCGTTTTGGATTTCAAACTGAACTACATAAAATTCTACAAACTTTTCGTTTAAGCGATAATATACTTTATAAACTACTAAGTTAGGGTTCATTTCAGGATATACCTAGAATCACACAAATGTATGTGTGACCCACACATACGCATGTGAGATACCAAAATATTAAATGGTGGCCTCGTCTCGCCAAAATAGATTTTTTGTACGCAAGTAGGTAGGTATTTCGACAAAAGTGAAGATTAGAGGGCTATGGAAAATAACCTTTTATTGAAGTTTTTTTTTTTACTTTGAACTCTTTAGAGAAGTAAAAAAAAATTATGATGACCATAGAATAACATAAAATATTAGACTCAGGTGTAACCAGTAAGTAATCTGTGCTTAAGTAGATAGGTACGTTTTTAATTGATTTTATCGATGCCTCCGTAACAAAACCTATTAGTACCTAACCTACCTAATTAAAGTTTAGTACCTACATAATATAAAATGAGTTACATGTAATTATAATACTTACCTCACTATTTAAGGTACCTACCTAAGTAGATGGAGCTGACTTTGTTGTATATAATCTAATTTAGCTTCATTATATCTCTTTTTAATATAAAATGCAAGAAAGAGATACAAGATTATAATATTTATTCATATAAGTAAGCCTGTTTACCATGTGCTTTCTTCCCGTAAATGGCAGGGCATAGTCTAACAGCTTGGCAGTTTTACACATTAATTTCAAAATAATGTTTGTTAGAAAGAGATCGTGAGTCTATAAACAACGTAGGGTATGGTAGCGCGTACTAGGTATATGTACTTAGTTCATTGAACTTTAATAGGTAAGACTAGAAGCACAGAGAAAAGAATATACTATAATAGAAGTTTTGAAAAAATAGCAATAGACAAAGTAAATAAAGGCATAAAAGAAAGTAAAGGGCCGTATCGCGTCTCGTCTAGGCTAGTGACCGCCCTACGTGCAAAGAATACTAATCTCTAAATAGATTAGATATACCAGAAATCTGATTAGGTACCTATAATATTAGTCCAAATTAGCCAACAACACATTTTTGGAAATTATGTAAGTCTTGTCATTTTTTTTTTATTAATAAAACCCCGTAAATTCCGTAACAATATTTTTTTTTCGTTTACCAAGAAGGTCGACGTCACTGTCGCAACTACTGTGGTTAATCTCGAAAACAAAATAGTTTCAATTAAAAAAGGGAGCATGAGGTCGTTGCCCTTCCTTAGCTACTGCCATCTGTACTGACTGCATCACAAGTCTACGTTTAATTGACCAGATGACTTTTAAATTTTATTCTTTTTATGAACCAGTATATTATGTACTCTTAGAGAATTTTGTTTTGAATTCAAGTTGATTCGTTGATTCAATGTTTGTTGTTATAAATATGCTCCATTCACAACAAATATATACATCTATTTATAGATGTATATATTTGTTGTAACTACAATAAACTAAAATAATAATCTAAATTAAAATTTCCTATTCCGTTTTAACCGGATAGTATAAATAAAATATTGAGTGGCCATCACCAGAAGGCTGGCAGCTTTACCTGGACCGTACGGCTAATCCTTTAACCGAGAGGTAAGAACCAGGCCTCTGGTAAAAAAAAACAAATTAGCTTCCGTCACGCGGTTTTAGCCGCGTTCGTATAAATAGTAGGTAGGTAAATAAATTATTTAATTAATCTCCGGCCCATATCTTATCTCAATCACGTTGAGCAGTTGCTGCGCGCGTCTATGAAAGACAAACCAACAAACACATTTTGCATTTATAATTTTAGTAGAGATATTGTCTCATATATCCTTCACATCGTCATTGATTACTAAGCTATTTTATAAAAAAAGAAACAAATGTGCTAAGTACGTACAATCTAAAAAATCATTTTTCTTTCAACGAATTAATGATACCTATTATCCTATTGTTTATAAATCTGTGCCTATTATAATATTTTTATGTAAAATAAATCCTTGAAATGAAGGCAATGACTAAATAATGAGTCATTATTCATACTATACACACTAATACGCTTCCAATATTTTTTGATAAGCCACTGAAGGACTAAACAGAATTAATTATTTTTTACCCAGTCATCATCCCTATTCTGAAATCACGACAAAAATTACCAACTTTTCATACAAAACATCAATCTTGTTCGATCAAAATGTATGAAAAGTTTGATTTTTTGTTCGTGATTTCAGGTAGTAAAAGTTGTTCATAATAATTATGAGTACAATAATCCCTGAAAATTTGGACGCTAATTAAAAAATCACTAGGTCATGTTTAAAAACATACCTATTGGTAGTAAAATAAAAATATACTAAAATATTAGAGCAGTCCACGATAAAACATTATATGTAGCGCTGCAATATCATCTGCGTAGGTATTTTGACAGTAGGTATTCTTTCATAGCTTTTTTTTTTTAATTAAAATTTTTCACATGATCAAATCAGTAATTTTGTCTCATAGAAGCATATCGTTTCCTTGTGTACCTTTATGTGCAAAGTTCAAATTAGTAAAGGCTCGGGTGGTACCAGGATACCAGTGTACTGGTATCTAATTTAATTATTTGCAGCGGTATCACGTATTATGCATACGTGCATGCAACGGAGGTGACGCAATCACATCCTTATTTCTTTATTGGTGTGAGTTTAGAATTTTATCGGTGTCTCTGTCTATCTTGTTTGAATTTCGAATTAGATTAGTATTGGAGGTTTTTTTTTTTTTACTACGTTTTTTGAATTAATAATAGACTAAACAATATTTACAACAAATATGGGTACAAACTACATAATATAAAAAAATCCTCGAGGTGTCCGGTGCTGCCGATCAACGTCAACGGCAAGGGTCCCAGAAGGCTGGCAGCGATTTTTTTTAAAATAAGTATTACCGTGGAGATCGCCCCCCTTGGAAAAGTAAAACACGCTATGGAATCGGCCGTAGGTTACAAGTCGGTGGAACGCTACAATATCTCAAATTTTATTAGTATTATAGTCTCTATGTCAATGTGAAAGAGTTTTAATTGTAATGACAAAAATAAGTAATTTGACGCGTATAAGCGTTCCTAGGATTTGTTCCTTCGATTCCTATCTGTACTTTAGTACTATGGTACTATTTAATAATCTGTGAAGTAAAATTCGCAAAAAGTAAAGCATTTCTTGTAACGCGATAAAATATAACACTCCTACACACCTAAGTAGGTACATATAATAAACATACAATGTTTTAAACTTGATCGTATAAAGTTAAGCTAGTAAACATAAGCTGGAAGAGAAAGGTGGGAAAATTCCAGTGCAAATTGCTTAGATTGTATTACACTCAAGCGCTCAAGTTCGCCGTATAAACTCCGCGTCATTCTGGTTTTAGCTTGGTAGGTAGATAGATATACGTAGACACCTAGACACTAAACTTTTAAATTTTCATAACATACAAGTTGACAGGATGAACGAAGAAATTCTTGAAGGGTTCAGAAAAAATTACATTGTTCCTAGTTTGTGTTTTTAGGGTTCCGAAACTCAAAAGAAAAAATTGAACCCTTATAAGGATCACTCTGTCTGTCTGTCCGAAAATACTGGACTGGATTGAGTTGAAATTTGGTACACGTGTAAATAAGCTACTTTTGATTAAAAAAAAAGTTTTGCATACTATACTGTGTACATATCAAATGAAGGGGCTCGTTGTGAGGATCTCAAATAAATTTTAGTTATAATTTTAAGATAAATCGTTTTGAAGTTATTTAAGAAAATAGGAGAAAATTGACTATTCCCCGCCCCCAATCTCCGAAACTACTGGCCCAAAAATTTAGAAAAATATACAGAAAATAGTTCTTTACTTATAAATTACAGGAAAACCTATAATAAGTCTATGATATTTAAAGGAACATAGGAAATTACGGAACCCTCGGAGCGCGGGACCCTCTTAGGGAATATTAAAAGCCTATCAGTCAGACAGTGGTACTATTTTGATGTCAAACATGTCCAAAATCCTATATTTTATTTAAACTAGTCTACAATGAACATTGAACCTGAGTTTGGTGGCATAGTGATATGAGGCAGTTCATTTACATTAAGCGATAAAAACAAATATTATCATCAAAAACGCAATAGACCGAGATATGTTCAAAACGCTGTTCACGTCAGCAGAGAACCTCAAGCGGCGCAAATATAGTACCTTACCTACTTAGTTTAGATTCGAGCTACATTTTTAAGCCGTTTGGGGTCGAAACTCTGGGTCCGTGGGGCCCGAGTGGCCACCATCTTTTCAAAGAAATATCAAAACGCCTGGTCGACGCATCTCGTGACCAGAATGCTGGCGTATACTTGGGTCAGAGAATCAGCATTGCCATCCAACGTCGCAATGCCGCTAGTATTCTGGGAACGATGCCTTCTGGCAGCGACTTTTCATTTAGTTTAGTCCAAAAAGTGCAAAAAGTACAAACCTAAAAAAAGAAATCAGAAAACGTTTAATTTGGGCTAAAGTGGGTCTATAGGCCTTCTCACACCCGTGGTTCCCTGTCAAGAGCTCGTTTACCTCATCAGGTATTTAGGTTCTGCGACATAAAGCCTGCGCACTGCCACTTCAACTTGTTTATTCTCAGAGCTATGGGCTGACACAGTTCAGTTCTTCGCCGGATCTCACAGTTGTGAACTTTGTCCTTGAGATAATCCCGGAACATAGCCCTTTCTATTGCCCACTGTAGTAATTTAAACTTGTGTATCAGATTTGAATCTTCAAATTCAAACCTTGTTTAGGCATTGATAAGGCACTTAAATGAATGATACGAAAGTTGTGTGTGTATATTTGTTACCACTCAACTCCGTAATGGCTGAACGGATTGAATGAAACTTGGAACATGATTAGATATTAGCCTGAAATAACATATATTATATCTATACAAATTTTTTTGAACGCGCTAATATCTGGTGTTACTGGTCAGATTCGAAAAAATCTTTCACTTTTAGGAAGCTACATTATCCCCGAAGGTTATAGGCTACTTTTTATCCCGGGAACGTGAGTGAAGCCGCGGAGAACAGCTAGTATAGAATATTTATTCCGGTAAATATAGGATCCAAATAAAAATCTCAAAAGAGGGTGCTATGTATGACAATATTCTTGTAAAAAACGGAGAGTCGTCAGTTTCTTCCTATAATTAAATTATTCAGTTTACCCTACATACACGTGCAACGAGACAGTCAACGTGTCGTGAAAGGAAAATTAATTGTTGTGGGAAAATGTGCCTACCACCACCACCAACCCCACCCACTGACTGACTGACCGTTTCAGTTTGAGTTGCGCTTTCACCACTGACTTCACGGTGAAGGAAAGTATCGTGAGAAAAACTCATCAAATTAGCAATCCAACGCCACTGAGGTATATTACTACGTATAGAGAAGATATCCTAAGCAAAGGTCATGCTCCATTTTGTTAATATTCGCTGAAACAATAAATAGTCGTCTAAACGGTCTGGCCGTTAAAAGTCGTAAGCGCCGTGATTTTCATGGCGATGTAAATAAAATTTTGTTAAATAAAACCCTGATTGAGATTAGCAAGTCATAAACTAAAAAAATCCGAGACCTGTAAAACATAAAACTTGCAAAAAAAATGTTTCACAACATTAATTGCCGTTTTCGACATTGTTTTTTTTTTTATTTTTGCGCAAATGTCATTTCTAAGAACCTAACGGCAACTTTTCAGACTACTTTCGTAATCGACCTCGGTTTTTTTATTAGTACTTATAGAAAATTTTAAACAGGTTTGTAAACCTTTTCTTGACTATTTATGGCAATTAAGTACCTACCTATCGATCTAATGCTTATTATTTACTAATGTGTGACATTAAACAACCATAAGTACCTACTTAGGTACTTACTCTTATAAATTTGTGCGTTACATACATTTTACATAGGTATTTACTTACTTTTAAATAACTGACTAAGTTTATAAAAAACAGCTGTCATACCATTACGTAGATAGGTACCTACCTTACTGCTGGAATAGGTAGCAAATACCTAAATTATCTAGGAAGGTAGGTCGGTACCTGCCTATACGTCATAAGCTGTAATTTATATATCTGTGGTCATAAGTAACGTAAGTACCTACATACCTACACCTACCTACTGTATATTATTTCTTATAACTAAATTCTAAGCGAAGAAAATGTGAAGGGACTCGACCATGACTTGCTCAAAAATATAAAATGAATTTTTAGATTATTGATTCCGTAAGCCGCCTCACTGACTATACAATTTTTATAAGTGTAATACAAAAACACACACTAGCAGATTTTTCATCCATACGATAACTACACATACGGGAAGTAAACTCACACAACAGTAATTTTACATAGAAAATCAGCCGTTCTCCTCTCTAGCCTATACGTATTATAGAAAAAAAACTTCAAAATAGTATGGCTTCATCCACTTTCCGACAATATTAAACGAATATGAAACCGTAAAGTATAATATCTGACGAGCGACAAAGTTCAGTTTTGTTCGCACTTATACACTGTCTGTCTCATTCTCGCTACCGAACGCTTTCGAGTTTTCCCGTTCACGATTCAACTCAAAATACGCCAAAAATGACGTCGAGCCAGCCAATGCTGTTTCGAAAAACAGTGTCTCGCGTTTCTTTCTACGGATACCGCGCGCTCGCTCGCTATTTATTATTTTGGAATTTTCCAATCGACTGATTATTACTCGTCGTCGTAAGTTTTACAAACAAATTCGTATCTGCTTCGTTTTTCGCGATTAGCGCCAAATTGGAAAGTCGTAAGTGGCGATGTCGATAAGGTCGATTTTCTCGCAGCTGTGACGGCTAACCGGCTAAGTTGAGACGTCGGGTGATTCCGGGAATAATACACTACTTTACAGTTCAGTCGAAATCGGTCGCATTGAACATAGAAAATTCTGACAGCTCGGAGCCGTCACCAGAAAATAATGTCGTTTTTATTACATTTTTTGATAAATTATTATTCTAGTTTCGATTCGGCGAAGTACAAGCGGCCTTATCGATTTTCCTATTTAGCGCGCGATAGTATTTTATACATTTTCGAAAGGTCCACTGCGCGTCTATGCGCTTTCGAAAAACATTTTACAAAGTATTTTCTCGGCAGCGAACGGACGTCGAGCGCGGAGCCGTAAATTGGTAATAATTCCGTCGATTACACAGTAATATAGTGGCCGAATATGGGTTAGCGGCGAGGAGTACACTGCTGAGACCGTGCGACCGTTGACTTCTGTGTCTGTGCTGTGCTGTGATGTGATAGAAACATCTGAAAAGTGTTTGTGTTTGTATAAGTTTTGTGTGTTTTGTTGAGTTGATAGCCGTGTCTGGTGCATTCCGATCGTGAAAGTGTATGACAGTATTGTTTTTGTGCTGTAACGGATGCTGAAGCGGGCGCAGGGGCGGCGAGGATGGTCATATGTAGACACGCTCCTTACGCTGCTTCTGTAGATCGGACACTTGTGTAAGTACTCATTAGACCTTTCTAGAATGACCTCGCGTGGCCCTGCACTAGCCACGGCTCGCCGTGCACTCGATCTGCAGCCTTACACTAGACTTCCATTAGTTGGAAGTCCTCTGCTCACTTGGCAACAGACATATCCCCACCTAAACAAATAACTACCTATAACTCACATCTCTACAAGGAATTTTGACCCCAAAACACTCAATTACTTGTCTCTGATAAGGTCCTTTATATGCCACTTAGACTTTGTAGCGTTATTCAAAGATATTTTAACTACCATGAATATAAAGTAGGTAGCTAAGTGGTAACTAAAAATTACCAGCTCATGAATATTTTTCTAATTATGTATTTAATCCAACCTTTTTCATAGTTGAGTTATCTTTATTGACATAATTATGATTACCATTAGATAATTTGATTTAAAACTACTTTTAGCACCTATCTTAAATATTCTGGTAGGTACAGAAAATTGTATCTACCTATAATTAAACAATATCATGTTCCAGAATAATATATGTATAGTTATCTGAATTTTTAATTTTGAATCAGTCTGTTATTTATTCTGTTATGAACTGACTTCAGAACATACCTACCTAGATTAGTTATTTCTAAAAAATAAGTCACGTCACCAGAGTAAATAGTGTCTGCATACCACTTTCAATTGTTAAGTATTAGTGAAAGTAAGGCTATTTGCTTTGGTCTATAAAAATAAATTAAAAATGAATTTAAAAGTATTGCCGACCGCATATTTTTTTTTGTATTGACTAGTTACAATTTCAAAACCATTTTCAAATATACATTTCTAAATCTAAATGTATAGTGTTTTTTTTATTGCGTTAAAATTACTTACAGCAATCTCAGACATCCAGATTAAGATTTCACTTGTGTTTTGAGTGGCCTCTCAATTTACTGTAAAACTAAAAATAATCTTTAAGAGCTTCTTTTGAATGTTTCTTTAATTGTATTCAGCATAAGTTGTATGTTTTAAAACAATAATGCAAGTAGCATGAAACATGACTCTTTTGCTGCTATGCAAAAATATCCAAACAAGTGAATTCTAGGTATTGTGTCTGATAGAGAGGGATGAGGAGAAATTAATATAAGAGAGATAGGGACAAATATTGTAATGTTTTATGTTCCTACTTTAGAAACTTTATGCAACTCAATATGTAAGAGTATAGGTATTTTATTAAGTTGAGAAAGATATCTGATATCTATACTAATAATAAAGCTGAAGAGTTTGTTTGAACGTGCTAATCTCTGGATCTACTAGGTTGGATTCATTATTCTTTCACTAGTAGGAAGATACATTATCCCTGAAGGTATTATAGGCTACTTTTTACCCTGGGAACACAAGTGGAACCGCAGGGAACAGCTAGTCGACAATATAAACAGAAAAAAGACATACAGATGTTAGGTGGTACATACCTACATGGGGGTGGTCCAGATCACCCTCCAATAAAAGGCTTTAAAATATATTTTTGTTGTCAAGAATAACAAATCATATTTTTTTTTTAAATAAAAATATCATAAATAGTTTTGAATTAGGAATCAACAACACTCTCCTCAGTACCGGCGTTAGGGTAGGGCGCGGTAGGGCGATCGCCCAGGGCGCCAGATGAAAAGGGGCGCCTGGCCTACCTTTATTTCTGGTCGCTCATGAGCGAGTCCTGCTATCTCGAGTCTAAATAAATGAATAAATTCTCAAGTCTAATGAAAAAATGGCTATAATGACTTAAAATCCCTTTTGTTGGGGGGAGAAGTGGGGGGGGGGAGTTATCACATCTCGCCCAGGGTGCTGGTAGAGCTAAAACCGGCACTGACTCTCCTGTAAAAAGTGCAAATTGTCGCTTACGATGTTTTTCCTGAAAAGGCTCGATATCTTACAAAAGTTTAGGAGCCAGAGCACTGCCATTACAAAGTTGTAACAAGAAGAAGTAAACGTCTGGTAAAAGCCCTAACTCACACTCGCCAATGTAGTGTAGGGCGAGATAGCGATTATAGTACTCAAATAATCGTATTAATCGTATAAGTACTCACCTAGACTTACGTCTCAAGGTATTTTAATGCTAAATTAATTTAGTATTTTTTTTTTAGTTTATTATGTTTTATATTCTGGTTTTTTAATGCATTACATAGTATGAAATGAAGACGCCTCCGCTGTCTGTTCGCTTAGATATTTTACACTACTCAACGGTTTAATGCAGTTTTCAGCAATAGATAGAGTGATTCAAGAGGAAGGTTTATATATATAATACATGCATATTATAGTACAGGAAAGCCGAGAAATTCAAAGATTTGTACACCCGTGCGAAGCTGGGGCTGGTCGCTAGTGATGTATACAAATATTATGTAAACCCTGCATAATTAAATATTCTACAGTAAAAATAGCAATATTCGGTCTCATTTCGACCGTCGGTCGTATAATTTTACATAGGACATCATAATTTTTTACCAGGGGTTCTAAAAATATTTTAAATAGCTCCTCGTTCGCGCATACTCCATGAAATTTTATCAATCTTTTTTGAATTTCTTCTCATCCTTTTTCCCGTCATTTGATGAATAAGCTTAGTTCATTTTACCTGTGAAAAATCAATGGTTTCTAAATTCAAATTATATGTTTATGAAAACAGAGATTATTCTGAGATTATTAGTATGTTTTCTATCAGTAATAGGATGCTACTTTATCTCAGAATGCTAAAGGTTTTTATTATACCAGGGTGAAACCGCGGGAAACAGCCAGTTATTGAAGTGTCTCCGTTTCAGTATGGACATTAATGCTTTCGTATGTTTGTCCTGCTCATGGCTTGGCGATAGGCAGGTCACATGATGAGATCCAGACGGGATAAGTGGACAAAAGATATAACAGAATGGTACCCACGAGGAGGAAAACAAAGAAAAGGTAGACAAGTGAGACGTTGGGAAGACGACCTACCCAAAGGCTGGAGAAGAATGGCTAACGACCGTTATACATGGAGTTGTCTCGAGGAGGCCTATGTCAGAAGACAGCCTAACAAGACCGATGCCGATGTCGGCGAAATAACATAATAAAATAAAATAACTTAATGTTAGCGAATAAAGGCTATTTTGATTTGATGTTTGTCCGGCTAGGATTTCCGGCAGTTCTCTTCCACAGGTTGCATTTCTCAACCGATTATGATAATGGTAATGAACTTCATTGAAATTAACTCCCATATCTGGCATTCTATAGGTATACTATTCATTGATACACCCAGACTCAGGACAGACATGTTCGTGCCCACAAATGTTTGTCCTAGGTGGGAATCGAACACACGATAGGCTTATAGATTAAAGTTTGTTGGTTATACTATACTGTCATAAACAAGCCACCTAGCGGCTGATTTGCCATATATGGTGGCTAGGAAGAAAACTAAATAGAAAGGGCGTTTATATTCTCTTTATGGTCATAAACATACCTTCCGTCTTCGATAACTGAACTGGTTTAGCTAGAAGCGTACTATACGATTTTTAAGGGGGAACGTTCGGTTGGAGCGCGAAATTCAAATTTTATCACGTTTTTTTCAAATTGCAGCTCAGTTATAGGTCGTAAGTTATCAACATGTTATTTGCGAAAAGAATGGTAGTATATTTACTGATTAATAACAAAAGAAATCATCAACATATTCCTCCAAGGTATATGAGTAACATTTTCATGAAATAGTCGTATATGTCAGTAATATACCTTGGATAAATATTTGATAAAATTTGAATTTCGCGCTCCAACCGAAGGTTTACCCTTAAAGATATGTTCGCCCATACGACGCTTAATTTTTTTTTGGAGAGGACTAATGTTGGTAGCCTCTGATGGCTGCAGCAACCTTACCGGACCACTACCGGACAAATCGGCGAGCGCAGAGGGCTCTCAGTCGGTTAACATTTAGGTAACAACGCCTGAGGGCACCTCCGAATGGGGTACGAACCTCGGCTCAGGGCGTTAGCGGGGGAGGGGGAGGACTTTGTACGAGTTACGACTAATTGGGGACGAGGCGAGGCGTTCATTAATTACGTGAGGCGTTTAGGAGCGGAGGGCGTCAAGCCGAATATCAACCAATCTCACGTGGGTAGAGGGGAGTGTCGCTAAATATCACTTATTTTCATACTATAAATGCGATTTTTTTTGTTGAGATAGTAGTAATTTGTTACTTCTTCACGCTCAAACGGCTGGTCCAATTTTGATGAAATGGCTACGTTTTATCCCGCGGCACGCGGATAAAACCGCTGGGCAGAAAGCTAGAATAAAAAGTTTCTAAGGATGTATGGATATTTGTTACTCTTTAATGTAAAAACTACTGATCGGATTTAGATGAAACTTGGCACATAGATGGATCATACCCTGGAATAGAATAACATTATGCTACTTTTTATCCGAATAAAACATGAGATCCCTCGGGCAAAACCGCGCTGCAGAAGCTAGTTTATTAATAAGTGATGAAATTTCAAAACGTAATGTCTGGCCCCTGCGCGTGTTATCTAAAACTGATATTAGAAAAAAAACTTATCATTGTGTTTGTTTATTCATATAGCTTAAACTTTATGACGCAAATAAAAAGAGAGAGACAGCTAGCTTATATCGGTGCGCGTTACGGAACGAAACAAACTTTTGTTAAAAAATCGATAAAAAAATGTTATGGACGTAAAATTTGAACACTGTAATTTTCCTATACCCATTTTAATTAACTTCGATATGTAATAAATATAATAAATATCCTGGGACATTCTTCACACACGGTTATATGATCCCAAACTAAGCAGAGCTTGTACTATGGAAACCAGATAACTGATATACTACATATACTTTTTTACTGAATCTCACCGTGGTCAGTGATGATGTGGCTGAAGTTGATAAGAACACAAAGCCTAGAAGGCTCCATAACATGTCCATACGGTAATATTTTGTAGAAATAAATAAAAAAAGGCCGCTAGGGTTTCTCAACGAACCATCGCCGATTTTGTTTTTTCAGCGCCGAGTAATTTCAAAAGGTGTTGTTCGAGAATCACTTTTCCTCGCACTCGCATCAAAAAGCGATTTTGCTGCGAGATTTTACGCGCTAAAAGCGCCCTTTTTGTGGCGGTAACTACATTTTCGCCTCTCCGTGGAGAAGGCGCCGCACGCCGCTTCTGAAATTTAATTGAGATCGGCCGTGAAAGATTGGCATACTAACAAACACATATTCGCATTAATAATATTAGTAGAGATTTCGCAAAACATTTCGCACCTTTAGAACATTGCATTATGACAGAATACAAAATTTTGGAAACATGAGTTTATTGCACCAAACGACACAAAATTTTATTCTGCGTAAGCCAGTAAGAAGAAATCGGACCTATCTTTGCTAGAACAAGATGGACACTTATCGGTCCCTTTCACACTCGTGGGATATTTTATCATATATTTTTTTTTTGTTATTTTTTATTTTCAATCACGTAGGAGAAGACTTATTTTGCATTAGACATTAATCTTTTCGTTATGATAAATATCCTGTTGGGCGTCGCCACCATTTAATACAGCTTTAATAGATTTCCCTTTATAGTGGACAACCGTGTGACGGCATTTAAACGCTTTTGTTTCTGGGAACTTATTATGAAAATTTCATGTGGAAAAACGAAGGTGGCCTCCGCTGTCAGATGGCCGACGCCCAATAGGATATAAATAATAATAAATTTTATTCAGATCACTGAGGTATATTACTACGTATAGAGACGACGCCACGAATAACTACTATGTTCCGTCAAATCAGCCATCAAAGGACCCAAGAACCAAGAAAGGATTTTCGAAAATTCAACCTCTATGGGGGTAAAATGTGAAACCGCGGGCCGGGACGCTAGTTATAATACATTTATAGAAGCACCTAGGAGTCAGTGGCCATGGCCAAACTAACCAAAGACTGGCAAGTCACTACCACCTCTTTTTGTTCGCGAAATGACGCACGAAGCGCAGGTAAATAGAAAAAAAAAAACAAGTTAAGGTTCCGCAACTGTCAGTTTTTGAATAACCTACGTCAGAAGATATGTTAACTGATCTGATGTCCTTGAAACGTTTAAAGGTTTAGATCCTTTACCATTGTATTTAAGAACGTGTTTGGGCTAGGATTTTTTGGCTATTGGCGTACTATCCTACATTAATTATACGCGTTCCCGAGGGATAACAAGTAGTCTATGTGTTTATCCAGGGTGTCAGCTACCTCAATACCAAATTTCATAAAATTGGCCCAGCCGTTTCAGCGTGAAGAAGTAACAAAAACACACAAACTTTCGCATTTAATATTAGTAGGATACTATTAAGGTAGCAAACAAGCATACAGCCCATCTGATGGTAAGCGGTTACCGTAGCCTATAGACGCTTACAGCACCAGGGGTATCACTCGCGCGTTGCCGACCCTGCAAAAATCTCTCCACACCCCTTTTTCAAGAAATCCATGCTGCAGTCTCTTGGGAAAAAGGCCATAACCTGAGCGTCTGTGGTGCTTTCTCAGTT
This sequence comes from Tethea ocularis, assembly GCA_963555595.1. Lineage (NCBI taxonomy): Eukaryota > Metazoa > Arthropoda > Insecta > Lepidoptera > Drepanidae > Tethea > Tethea ocularis. Next base: position 2,641,821 of record OY741985.1, on the reverse strand, counting down.
GAAGTGAATTACGAACCGGTGGTAGACATTTCTAACTGTCGACGTTCAGGGACAAATACCCAGCTTTTGGCCTAGAGGGGCAAATCACATTTTTCGAAGTTAATACATAGTAAAACTGAAAAAATATTACCGTGGGTTAGGAATTCCAGGGGTGGGGGGGGGGGCAGCTGACGTCCCCTAACCCCCCCCCCCCTTGGTACTAAGTTTAATAAATGAGTTTTGAGTTTGAGTCCTTATATTAGGAACCGCTCAATACGGTACAGATTTTCAGTTGCTCTTGCTCAAAATGGACTGTTATAAAAACAGATCAAACAAATATCTGATATTGTTCTATTGATACCATTTGTACCCTCAAAGTACTCGTAAATCGTGGAACGAAAACATAATACGCTGATGAATTTCAGTTACGATGAATACCGTTAAAAAAACTATAGAAAAACCGGCACTGCAATAAAAAGCCACTCCCGAATCTTTTTCAATCGGCACTTTGAATGGTTCGTCACGCGTCACCGGTTTTCAGCGATCCTCAAGGCTGCTGATGTCATGCTATGACCTCATGTATAATTTGATTTTTTAGGGTTCCGAACCTCAAAATGGAAAAACTGATGCCTTTTAGGATCACTCGTGAGTCTGTCTGTCCGTCCGTCTGTCACAGCCAATTTGCTCTGAAACTACTGGATCAATTGAGTTGAAATTGGTTCACATTATGTAAGTCGGACCCAAAAACGGACGTGTAACGTAAATATCTTTATCTTTTCTTAAAAAAGTTTTTCAAACTATGACATATCAAATTAAAGGGCTCATTAGAGGGTCTCAAATATTCTTTTTATAATTTTAAAATAGTTTTAAAGTTATTTAATATAATAGGTGAATATTGACCATTCCCATTCCCCTCTCCCCCTTATCTCCGAAACTACACGGCCAAAAAGAAAAAAAAAATACAAAATATAGTTCTATCTATGGTATTTAAAGTAACATTGGAAATTATGGAACCCTCCGTGCGCGAGTCAGACTCGCACTTGTCCGGATTTTTCAATCTAGCTTTATTAAGCATTTGGCAAGACAGAGATGGAAGGAGAGCTAGGTCGATAGAAGTTTTATAAACCCGTTTTTAGGGTTCCGTAGTCAAACTCATTTATTCAGTATATTTAGGCCCTGATATGAACGCCGAAAGTTACAGACTCAGGAAAATATGCGAAGATAGAAAACTTGGATCATCCACTGCAGCTCTTACTAAAGATGCTCTCCTATAAACTTCTTTAGAACTTAAAAGAATCCTTATAGCCTCCATTACTAAGGACGCAATTGCGGCCGCAACAAAAAAAAACAATAGTTTCGAGTTCACACAGGTACTTGTAAACTCGATACCTCTTTACAGAAAAAGTGGAATAGATAGATAGATGCAGGTAGGGTTGCCACCTTTTTTATGCAGATAAAGTACATTGGTACATCGTATCAAAATAAAGTACAATTGATTTTTCTTTAAAATTATGTTTAAAAAAATATTTTTTATTGCTTGCAGTTTGTATCAAATTAGTATCTCTACTAAACAATAATAATTTATTTATTTAATCAGATATCAAAGATCCATTGGTTAGTAAAGACTTAGTTTCTAATGTTACAATTGCACCTACTTACAATTAAACTTTTCAAAATCCCAAAGATTTCAAATCATCGAAATAAAGTATTTTCGCGAACTTTATTTTTCTCATAAAGTATAGAGTGCAATTACCTGTAATAACGTACCATAAACAAAGTTGAAGCATTTTTGAGACCTTTTCGCTTGCAGCCAGTAATCATAGTTTGCCCTGTCCAATGTTGACAATAAAACGGTCTCTTGTAAAATCTTTTGTTTAGACTATTTACTGACAATGACAATCTACTATTTTATGACAAGCGCATTGTCTGGTGCGGCTGGACTGCACGCAAACTACACCCTTAAGGTGATCATGCTTCAACTTTGTCGATAGTACAATACTTTATTATAAAGTACGGGTGGCAACCATAGATGCAGGTCACCATAGCCGCCATATTGTATTGTTGCGCGTCGGAATTTAGTTTTTGTAATTGGACTATACTTAAGTAACGGTATTAATTTAGTTCTGATTCTTGTAAAGTTGATTTAGAAAGTGCTGTACCTACTCTTTTTCTATTTTTAATCTGGAGGTGCTTTTTTTTTAATGTTTGTTCACGCATTACTTTTTTGCTTGTGAACCGATTTTAATATTTTTTCATTGGGTTCTGTATAGCTCCATATTAATTTTGAAGGACGTTTTACTCTTTTATTTTAAGGGGGATGTGCTAAGCCCGCTAAATTAAAATTTTATTAGGTTTGTTTCAAATTACAGCTCAGTAGGTAATAGGTCATTTATTTGTCAAAATGTGATTCGCGACACTGAAATATATCATAGATCTATCTATGTATTAATTTTGCATTCAAAATATTATAGAACTGTACATTGGTTCCTGTGCGTTATTTATCGAAAAGGAACCAATGTATGGATTTAATTTTGTCCCAGGATATTTATTATTTATTTTAATTAGTTTAAAAAGCACAATGTACACATACAGTAATCAATTGACATATTAATAAGGCGCAAATTACATTTTGACAAATATACGACCTTTTACTGAGCTGCAATTTGAAAAAAACCTAATAAAATTTGAATTTCGCGGGCTTCTCGGCCGATTCACCTTAAGTTGATTATAAGGCTATTAGTATTTGTGTATTTGACAAATTTCGGCAAATAATAACCTTGTCTAGACGGTATAAGGTCTACATGGTGATTATGCCACGTGTGGTCGCAGAATGATGGTAAGTTTTCAACCATCGTCAACTAGGTTGCCTGAAATGCCTTTACAAAAATTGGCCATGTACGACAATAATGACAAAATCATCATTAGTGGCAACACCGCAACAGTAGAGGTACCTAATTACATATTCTGTAAAAAAAACAACTGTTTACCTATTCATGATACCTCACGGTTCAAGAGATACAGTTCGCTGTCAGACGGACAGCGATAGTCGGACAGCGGAGACTTAGTAATAGGGTTCCGTCAGCACCCTTTGCACCCTAAAAATGCTTGTGTAAAGTTAAATGTATACAGAGTGTAAGTTACATCATAACGAAAACTGATACCTACCATAGATTCAGTAAATCCTCAGCGTCGTCCCGGTGGAATTTTTTCGCCATTTGGAATTTAGACTACCTATGCCCTGTGCCCCTAAAGGTTACAGCAAAAAAATTGCTGCCGGGAATTTTTGCTATTTCACACCCCGGACTCTAGACCCGGACTAACCCACTGGGCTAAACAGACTTATGGAGCTATATTATCGTGAAATTAAAAGAGTTTTTCCCTCAGAACATTGTAAAATCAAGCTATTGCAAAAACGTAAAATACTTTAAAAAAATATATAATTACTATTCATTAATCCAGGATGTGGTTCAGAAATTGGAATCTTTTTTTTTTTTTTTTTAATTTATTAAAGGTTTTTGTCGCCATTGCGATATTATCACCCTGATAAACACAAATATAATTTGGAATCTTGTGGTCATATTTTTGATAGCAATTTTAAAACAACCCCTTTTAAAACTTCATGGATGACATCACCTTAAACTGTGAACAAAGTCTAAAGGAGATGGTCGAAGTGTAAGTGCCTGCGAATATCTATATTTGAATATAATAAAGCTGAAGAGTTTGTTCATTTGAACACGTTAATCTCTGGATCTACCAGTCGGATTCGCAAAATTCTTTCACTAATAGGAAGCTAGATTATCCCCGAAGGTTTATAGGCTACTATTTATCCCGGGAACGCAATTGAACAGCTAGTATTTGAATAAAATATTTGACATTTCTTCAGAGGAATGTAAATGCATGGAGTAGATATTAGAACATTTAGAACCATAATATTTTCCTTCTTTGTAAGGTTTTAATTTGGCAGCTCGATAAGCGCTGTTGGCGGGGACAGGAGAATGCGTTGGCGTGCCACGTGACCTGAGAGCCCAGGGTTGATTGGACAGCCTTGAACTAGGGCACGTGATATTAAATTATTCTAATTTCAATCCTGGTGCAATGTTGTAGAGCTTATTTTCTATTAACATGTAATACCATACGATAAATAATTGTTCTACTGTAGTAGAAGGTTCACTATAATATTGTTTTTAGGTATGAAAATATACCTACAAATGAGACGGAGTTAAATTGAATCTATCCAAGTATGGTTGAAGTTCAGAAACATACCACACCCTCGAGATCTATCTTCGCCCAATGTTCTCACTCGCATGCAATGCGTTAGCGTAACAGTACTCTTGATAGTACTTCATCAACCAATTGCTTCACCGCTAGCCACAGGTTGATTAGGAAATCAAAGGCTTCAAATCAAAATAAAAAACTCATTTATTCATTTTGGGCCCTAATAAGGCACTTATGACCGTCAACAGTTACAATTTTTATTAGACCCTACTACCGGTTCGGAATACACTTGACCTGAGAAGACTCCGGCAAGAAACTCAGCAAGGCTTCTTTTCTTTATATATATATGCATATAGCTTATATTAAATGCCTAGCTAGGGTTTGTCTGTCTGCGGAATGAGCCAGTTAATACAATGATTTCTACCAAAGAAAAAGATTATGAGTATTTTAGTTGCGGAGTAGGTAGGTATTTGTTTTTTTTGTGTATTATATTTTTCTATTTTATTTATTTTCTGTGTATCGAAATAAATAATTCTTTCTTTCTAAGATAGAAAGTTTGATTCTCGTAACATAACATCCTATACAATTTAAAATCTAATCTTGTTCCGTCTGTACCAAAGTCCAAACAATTGCAATCTCAAATTACTTTTCCAAAACATACAGTTCAATGACCTCTACATTTACCTACAAACTATGGCCGCTCAAAGAAATGTTTTCCGACACATTTAAATAATGAGCTAATCTGATTTCGACAAGAAATCAAAATCAAAACTCATTTATTCAGTTTAGGCCCTAATAAGGCACTTATGAATGTCAACAGTTACAATTTTACAATAGACTCTACCACCGGTTCGGAATACACTTGAACTGAGAAGACTAGTCTTTATCTACAGTATGCCTAAGAAAAAACGGAACCTTTTCGGGAAAGACCCATCATAATCAGAAAAACCGTTTTTGAGATTAAGCCAGGGGTTCCCAAAGTGTGCGCCACGGCTCCCTGGTGCGCCGTAGAAAGTAAAGAAGGGCGCCGTGAGTCGATCCTCTATCATTATCCGAAAAGTCTTGTGTTCATTTGTAATAAAAAAACTCAATTTCATATTGTAGATGTTTTTATTTTTGTTCCTATCTACCTAACCTAACTACTATTATTGTAGGTAATTATTTCTTTCGACTGTATCTTTTTCAAATAGCTAGGATAGGACGCCGTGACAAAATACTAAATTTGTAACTGCGCCGCGGGCTGAAAAAGACTGATTTCGATAAGACTATTCTTTATTTACAGTATGCCTAAGAATAACGGAACCTTTTCGGGAAAGACCCATCAAAATCAGAAAAACCGTTTTTGAGATTAAGCCAATAGGGTAGTTGACTGACACATCAGCTACTTTTTAATAAATGTCAAAACGATAGTTTATAAGGAATTTTGTATGAAATATTACATTATGACGTCATAGTTTCACAGCATCAAATCATCTACTCTTAGTGGTTCCACTGGTAATTAAAAATCATAAAAAGCATTAAATGTACAACATATTTGATATTTCCACGTGTTTTTGGATGTTATATGCATTGGTTAGTGTTTGGTCATTTATTTTTGACAGTGTCAACTACCCTATTCTTTACAGTTGTCAAGGTCCATACTCTCGCGAGCTGCCGCTCTATAAAGTATGTAAGTGGCCCGTTCCGTCTAGCCGCCATTAATTTAGTGTTGCAAGCATGGGAACCGATCAGTGTTGCCACACTTAAATAAACAATGGTGCTAACATTCCTGACGCCGTATATCTTATACGTTATTAGGGTAAATGATGCTGGATGTGCAAGCGCAGAATTTATAGTATAAAGTATAACCTCTTTATAGATAACAATAATACTCAGATCAATGCGAACGTTACGAACGAAAAGGTGACATTTATGACAGTTTTTTTTTTATTATAGTATGATAATTCATTGTTATATTATTATGATATGAAATAAAAATGTACTAAACTTTTTAGGGTTCCGTTGGCACAAAAAATATTCCGACTGCGGTACAAAAACAAGTTGGGGATTGCTTTTTTTTATAATGTCTCGTTTCTAATCAGGTACTTACATTTAATCATATAATTTTACATATATTTTGTAAAATATTTAAAACATACATTTTGGCGCCAAAAATCAGCCTTTTTGACAATTTCAATACACCTAGCGGCACTCGCGCAATAGACGAATCTAGCGACATATCATGCATCAAAATCGGTTCAACTTAGGCTACAGGAGGTCATAACGGATATGCAAACATACATAAATAGAAAAACATTACCCTCTTGGGTCAGTCGTGTAAAAACATAGTACCTTACCTACAAGAAGTTACATCCGTATATCTAACGTTATTGGAAACATATTCCAACACCAAATAGGGTTGCCATCTTTAAAATCTGCTAACCAGGACGAGTGTGAAAATGCGCGGTCAGTGATGATGTGGCCGATGGTGGTAGGCACACAAAGCCTAGAAAGGAACTGGCTGTCAAGTGCAGCTGTCGGAACCGAAAGGTGCTTGGCGACAGATTTTCAACTTGAGGGTGGTAGCCAGCCAGGCGGGTACTACAAAGTACCCTACCACCGTGCTATGGTTTCCTCACGATGTATTCACTCCGGTTTTGTGACTTTTTGAGCTTCAAAACCGGACGTGTCAATATTTTTTTAAACAAACAAATGTTTTAATTGTTGATTTTCAACTTTTAATTTATTTTAGCGCCCCGGTACACTTTAAAACCCGGACTACAAATGAAAGCCCGCCTGACGCTCCCCGGACTCCCTCTAAACTAGGACAACTCCGCGGAGACCCGGACGGATGGCAACCCTAGGCTCCAAAGAGAACGTCCACGGTAGTTCTTGCATTTCTAAGTACATACCACACAAGGGCAATCGTCTAGTATTTCAACTTTTTGTTTAATTCTATTGAATTGTAAATGTTGTTGGAATGGTTGCGGTAAAAAGTTGCGGGCCGACGCAATATCGGACTGATAGCGGTTTCTAATCAACCTTGGGAGATGTAGGGCGTTGGCAGAGCTGCAAAATCTCCTTTTCCAGGAGATTGCATGATTATTGGGTACCGTGGGGTTCCAAAGGAGCTTCCTATCATGGACGCTCATGTTGTGGAATGAGCTGCCCGCCGTGGTTTTCCCAAGAGACTACAGCATGGAGTTCTTCAAGAAGGGTGTGAAGAGATTTTTGCAGGGTCGGCAACGCGCGTGTGATACCGCTGGTGTTGCAAGCGTGCATAGGCTACGGTAACCACTATTATAAATCATAAAAAAAATGCTACAGATTTTTTTTTTCAATTTCATGAGAATCTCCTGAATTATTCATAGGCTATTGGAGCGAATTCTGTGGTTGCCAATTTATTAACAGCAGATATTAATAAAATATGTACCAAAGTATCCACAGACAATGAACTTATTACCTTACTTACTACCTAGTACTTGATTGCATGTGACAAATATACCTACTTCTTTTTGGCAAGTTGGGGTTTGCAACACTGGGCGTAGTTTTTTGGCAGGATTAAAGTCATCATTAGGTTACAATCTAAACTCTCACGTCTCTTTATTACAAACATTATTGATAAAGAATAGAAGATAATTAAATTATCACCCGCGTTCCCGGGATAAAAAGTAGCCTATGTCATTCTCCATATCATATATCTATGTATCTGCATGCCAAATTTCATCGCGTTCGGTTCAGTGGCTAAGCCGTGAAAAGGTAACAAACAAACAAACAGAGTTACTTTTGCATTTATAATATTAGTATGGATATTTAATTACATCATAATTTTTTTTTTCTAATTTACCCCCAAAAGTGGCCCCCATATTTAAAATTCACCGATTTACATATTTGCACCAAACGTCTACTCAATCGGTCCAGTGGTTTCGGAGCAAATTGGCCGTGACAGATGGACGGACAGACAGACACACGAGTGATTCTATAAGGGTTCCGTTTTTTTCTTTTGAGGTGCGAAACCCTAAAAATAAAAATACTGTCTCAGAAAACCGTGTTAAAAGTATGCAGGCATTTCCGATCAGTAGGTACCTATTTTTTACAATGATTCATCGCATCATCAAAATTATATGAAATCAGCTCTAGTTATATTTACTTAGTCATTGAAAATCTATGAATCATACTTTTTTTAAATAAAACGCATAGATGGACAACACTAAACAATAATTAAATGATTGAAAATAAATAATATAACCGTTTTCTACCCCGAAGGGAGGAAAACGAGTATTTCAGGTCTTGCCTAGGCTTGACCTTACGGAGATTACCCCACTGTTCCCTTTCATGTGCGTATGTACATACCTAAGTAGTGAGAGCGAGATAGCCTATCAGGCTGCCCCTCCCGCGAGCGGGGTGCCGGCGAGGCGCGCGCGACGCGGACCGAGCGCGCGCTCCTCTTCAGTACCTAACCGGGTCTGGATAAAGTTCCCTGATGACGGCAAGGGACTTACTCCAGGTCAAGCCTAGGCAAGACCTGAAATACTCGTTTTCCTCCCTTCGGGGTAGAAAACGGTTATATTTCAGTTCTGTGCCGTCGGCTTGACCTTACGGAGACTTGTTTTGGTATCTGCCGGCACTAATATAGCGTACTGTGACTACAAAAATACAATAATACAAGGTTATATTCAATTAAAAAATAAATACAACCACGCAGATTCCCTAAAAAAACTATTTAATGTAATAAATTCTGACAAGATACATTTCTCAACAGTAATTTATTCATAGAAAAATCAAGTTTAACAAAACTATGTTCCTTCTTCAGTAGAAAAATAATCAGTAGAAATAAACAAAAAATTATGAATTTTAATCAGTCTCAACTCCCTCTAAACTTTTCTTATAGGATAAAAAAAAAAATATATTTTCATTTACTAAGTAATAATAATTAAACATATTTCTTAAAAGTATGATTAATAGGAACATAAAATCAGTCTCAAAATTGATAAGAAACAAATCCCAGTAAGAAAGTTAAACAGGTACAAAAGAATTTATCAAAACATTATTAGAATGTAATGAAGGCGCTGACACAGATTTATAATAATGCTTGAAAAAATTATTAGCGCCCTGCCAATTTCCTCTTCTCAATAAATCATCTAGAGGTAAATTGTTTTCATAATTATAAGAAGCCACAGCCGATCTGATTGACCCTGGAGCAACTTCCAATCCTAAGCTAACAAATACTGGCTTAAGCCAGCCAGCAATCACCGTTCTGGAGGCAGGTTTTACTTTTCCTCTAGTCGTTATAAAAAGACTTATCAACTCCACTCCAGATTTACCAGCTGCTTTACGCCTTTCGGAAGATAACTCTATTAATTTATTTATCCATTTTAAAATATCGAATTCTGAATCCTGGTGCTTTAGTATCAACCAACCCGATTGCCTATGCTTGTTACCATCTGTTTTAGAGCCAAAGGCTGGCCAGAAAGTTATAGAGTCGTTCTTTATAGAACAGTGCTTGTCATCCACCCGTAACAGAGTCAGGTCATGTATTCTTCTCCCCGAAGCAAGGAGCAGTAATAAGGCACAATACCTAGAAACTTGATAAATACTTGCTGCGTCTGGAGAATTACACTTCAGCCAATTGACCAAATCTTGAATGTTCCACACCTGGGAACGTGGAGATAAATTTTCAACAGACTTCAGACTAATTGCTCTTAGGATATTCTTTACCACGGGATGAGAGCTGATACTAAGTCCACCTTCTGGATTGGAAAAAGTAGCAATTACAGATTTTCTGACCAAAATTGTACTGTAAGCTGCTTTTTTGACTCTGAATAAATAACTGAAATAACTAGCTACTTGATGAGGTGTGGGGTTATTTGGAACAACACGCTCGGACTTGCACCATTTTATCCAATCTTTCCAAGCAGATGCATAGGTTACCCATGTTGAAGGCCTCCAGGCTGATTTTAATAAGACTATGTCCTCCGAAGAAAGGTTTTTTATTAACGAATTCCAGCCTGTACCCTCCAAACCTCCAAAGTCATCGACGACACGTTCGGTGGCGGACAATTCGTCGCTAGGTCTATTAGATGAGAGGAAAGATTCCTCAATACTACCGGAGCGGCTGTCGCCTTGGCTTTCAGAGCTGTTCGCCAAAAAGCTCGCGTCCATCTGGGAACTGTCACCAGGTAAGTTCCTTGCGCATGAGTTAAGTGCTGAATGACTTTTGGGATTAATGGGGGTGGAGGAAATACCCAGGCCAAGTCGTATTCCCATCTTCTGCTGAATGCATTCACAAAGTGAGCCTGTAAATCTGTTGCATCTATTGTTACATACAGGGGAACTACTTTGGACTGCGACGTCGCGAACAGATCTATTTGCGGAGTTCCCCATCTGCTGAAAACTATCTGCGTCAAAATATCGCTCAGATGCCAGTCGGTCGCTGCCGAATTTCGTGATAGGCGGTCGGCTATTGTGTTGAACTTTCCGGGTATATAGTAAGGGACTAGTACTGTGTTGAATTTTTTTGCAAGTAACAGGATTTTCTTCGTTAACAGATACAACTTCTGTGATTTCGTTCCACCTTGATGGCGAAGATACGCGATTACTGTCCGATTGTCTGCTTGAACCATTACCACTTTGTTTTTGACCCAAGGTTCGAACTTTTTCAGTGCTATATAAACCACGAAGAGTTCTTTCAAATTTATATGCCAATTTTTTTGAACTGAATTCCAAACTCCGGACCAATGGAGGTGTTCTATCTGTATGCCCCAACCCGTATCCGAAGCATCTGTCGTCACAAACACATTGGGTTCTTTTTGGATTATTGGGCTCGATTCCGATAGGTGGTTCTGCCACCAGAGGCATTCTATTAATGCCGGTTGAGGTATGGGTTGCAATTTGTTTGGCCTGTCTTCTTCCAAGGCTCGACTCGCTCTCTGGAGTTGCCTGCAGAAAAGACGCCCTAGAGGAACAACCTCTGATGCGAATTGTAGCCTTCCTAGCAAAGATGTTCCTTGAGTCCAACTCCACTGGCGAGAGTTTAGAATTTTTCCGAGGAATAGTTTGAGATCTATAACTTTGTTTTTGGGAAGGGTCTTGACGTTTAAATGGGTATTGAATATTATTCCTAGGTATTCGATTTCTTTGGTTGGCTTTAATACAGACTTGTTCCAATTTATATTCCATCCTAGACTCATTAGAAGGCTTACTGCTACTCCGACCTGTTCCTGAAGAACATTTTTGTCTTGATGGACAAACAAAAAATCGTCGAGGTACACCAAAACTCTCATTCCTCTTGATCGAAGAACGTTCGCGATCCAGTTTGTGATTCTCGAAAACGCTAGAGGTGCGCTGGAAAGACCCATAGGCAGGCAAGTCATTTGGTATAGAACCCCGCGATAACTGAGTGACAGGTATCTTCGATGACTTCTTTTTACTGGTACGTGTAGATATGCCTGGGAAAGATCTATCTTGCACATAAAGTCGTCTTTCTGCAAAAACTTTGGTATTTTGGAATGATTTATAAGACGGAATTTCTTTGGCTTGAGATACAGGTTTAGACGACGAAGGTTGAAAATTTGCCGCTTGCTTCCATTTACCTTCTCTATTAAAAACATTCTCGATATGAAACCCGTTTTCTGCGGAACCCTCTCGATAATCTCCTCTCTCTCCATTTTCCTTATTTCTGCGCTCATCTTTTTTGATTGTGGTGTTGCAAACTTCTTTAGAATTTGATTTGACAAACGAGAGAGAGGAGGTATTTTGACAAACGGTATTCCGTAACCCATTATCATTCTGAGTATTGGTTCCGGGGCACCGAGATTCTTCCAACGGGGAGCAAAGTAAGCAAGCTGGCCGCCTTTGAACGGATGGTCAATAGGAAGATGAGCGTTCCTTCTTATGAGCGTGACGTTTTTTGGGTGTTTTAAGGTTTTCTTTGAAACCTTTAAAGTGGTTGGTCCGAGATTCTGACCTAGATGTTGATGTTTGAGGCTTCTTCCAGTCCACTCGCCTAGCTTTTTGCTTGAGATCTGGTTTTGATTTTGCTTGTTTGTTTTGATGGTAAGCAAAGCTGGAGCTTGTCTGAAGTGGTCTTTTTGCAGAGCGGAAAACACGAAATAAACCACCTTGTTTGCTTATAAAGGTTTCCAGTTGGTTTTCATCAAAGAGGTGTGTCTCCGATGGCGGGATTTGAGCCAACTTTGCTGCCAGGAAGTCGTTAGCCGGCTTAAATGCCTTTCTTCTGAGATCCAATAATTCTGCCCTGCGGGCACAAGTGTACTGAAGAAGGTCGTCAGAAACATTCTTAAAAGTAGAATTGGCATTCGAAAGTAAATCATGTACATCACTCAATGCTTCTGGATACTTGGCCGTTAGTTTTTTAGCTTGTTCTGCCAAAGCTTCTCTTTGTTTCAGCAGACCATGGCAAATAGTGCCCAGAGTGGTATCGGCAGTAGATAAAAGGTTGCTACTAAAACTTTTTGACGCCATATTACCTAGCTGATCATTGACCTTAAGCGCGTCAAACACCGGAGCGGCGCGTAATTTTTTCTGTACTTCCTTGTACCTGATTCTATTCCAAGAAGGTGACCCTAGTTTCTGGCAAGCGATGCCTTGTTTTTTAATATTTTCTGACGGAGCAGGGATTAAAGGATCGTCCTCTTTGACCTCCGGTGCAAAACTGATGTCCTTAGTTTGATCTGGCTTAGGTGGGACTTTTTCCAGGTTAAATTCTGGGGCTTCGAATGTACTTGAAGCTTCAATATCTGAAGTATCCTCACGAAACTCTGAATCATCAGACTCACAGCTATTTTGAGCTGAAGGGGCTACACTCTCCGAGTAGCTAGTAGTTGTTTGATTTGTTATATTCCAGTTCTTTAACGACTCGATTTTGTTACACAATTGCCCAAACAGACTATCCACTTTTTCTTCCAACCTATCTAAGCGTCCTCTCTTAGAAGGTAACTCTTCTTCATGATTTTCCCGATTCTCTTCTTCATCTGTATCTGAACGTAACTGGCGACAAACTTCCCTTCTTGTCAAAATCAGCGGACGCACAGGTCGTACAGCGTTAATAAATATCTCAGCTTGGGCGGCCGATCCTTTAACTTTATTTACGATAGAGGGTGGGCTTATTATTAAAGCTCTACATAAGGCCCAATTCAGCATGGATACTTTCATTTCTCTAAAAGGCTTCTCTGCCACAAATTCTACGTCAGGATAAAATATTTTAATGCACCCCAATGTTGGCAAAGCGAATCGTATCTTATTAAGGATTTGGGGATCCACATTTTCACCAAAAATATCTTCTTTCGTGGGGTTTAAAGTTTTCCAATTTGTCCAACCTTCTGGAAGGGATTGACGGGATAAATCCTTAATTTTATCTAAAATCATGTCGTCTTCTTCGGATTCAGCCGACTCTTCCAAGAGCTCCTCCATTCTAAAGAATGAGGCCGGCTCCGCCATCTGCCCAACAAAACAAAAAACCTTATTACAAAGGGCTTAATGATAAACCATAAACGGTAGCGGTTGGCAGAGCCCGCGCACCAAGTGAGCCGAAGATGGCTGCAGCTGGCGAGCCTTAGACGGCTACGGCCAGCGGGCCTTAGACGGCTGCGACTGGTGAGCCATAAACGGCTGCGTCCGGCGAGCCTTAGACGGCTGCGGTTGGCGAGCCTTAGACGGCTGCGGCCGGTGAGCCTTCGACGGCTGCGGCCGGTGAGCCGTAAAGGCTGCGGCTAGTGAGCCTACTCGGCTGCGTGTAGCGAGCCTTCAAATGGCCGTAATGAGCCTTCATAGCTTAAACTGGCAAGCCGTGTCGGCTCTTATTAAAGCCAACAGTTGCGGTCGAAAGACCGGCAAGCTGTAACAGTACTGAACCTGAGGAGGTTGCGGTTAATAAATTCAGAAGGCTGAAAGAAACTAGCACATATTACAAAAGAAGTTTATGGATAAACCACCTTAAGCTAGTTATATTGGAAATGTATTAAACATTTCCAGTATAACTAGGATTCAATAAAATTAACATAATATGTCACACTCTAGCCAAAATTTCGAACTTTTCGTCACGTTTATTATTTACTTTTACTTTATTTATTTACAGTCCAACGATAACATCGTTTACAGGACCGTGTAACGTGCAATTACGGTTCTAAGGCTTTATGAAACTCACTCTCACATACCAAAGGTAAAAAGAAAAACACTTACCGTTCTGACGTTATGTAACTTCGTCAAAAAATCCAAGGTACGTAAACACATGCACACTACGGGAAAGCAATAGCGTACTGAAGAGGAGCGCGCGCTCGGTCCGCGTCGCGCGCGCCTCGCCGGCACCCCGCTCGCGGGAGGGGCAGCCTGATAGGCTATCTCGCTCTCACTACTTAGGTATGTACATACGCACATGAAAGGGAACAGTGGGGTAATCTCCGTAAGGTCAAGCCGACGGCACAGAACTGAAATAATTTAATTTTTATTATTAGCACACACTTTTTTGTGAACGCTATGAGGAAAGCCGAGGATAGGGGAACATGGTGACAACTTGTGATCAATGTCACAACGGCGTTTCAGGACGGACACGAACTTCAGCAATAAAGAGAACGAATACGAAGAAGAAGCACTCACTTACTTCTTACTCATGCCCGGCGCGGGCGCACTGTGGCGGACGGCACGGCAGAGCATTTAAAATGTATCAATTGAATTTGATAGTTATCCAATCGAAAGTCCTCATAAGATAAGAAGTCACCCAAAGAGCAATGGAGGTGGCTATGCTCGGATTTTCCGCAGGCGAACCAAAGTAACCGACATAGCCCGAAGAATTGCCAAACTTAAGTGGCAGTGGGCGGGGCACATCGCTTGTAGAACCGACGACCGCTGGGGCAGAAGGTTTCTCGAGTGGCGACCATGAACCGGAAGACGCAGCGTGCGCAGGCCCCCCACAAGGTAGACCGATGATCTTGTGAGGGTCGCGAGATACAGCTGGATGCGGGTAGCGCAAGACCGGCCATCATGGAGATCCTTGGGGGAGGCCTTTATCCAGCAATGGACAAATATTTTGTTTGTTTATGGTTTTAGGGTCGCTGGAATGTTTAAGCTGTAAAGGGGTCGCGTACTCAAAAAGATTGAAAAACACTGTCTTACGCGGAACACCGCGGTTCCCTTTTTCTGTGATGATGTAGCATAAACTCTTCTCGGCCATATAATACGGTGTAATATTAATTACTAACAAAGACGTAAATCTCTCAGTGAATGAAGAATATCAAGCAATAAAATCGACAGACATGAATTTCCCAGCAAAAAAGTCATGTAAGAATTTCCAAAGTGCCAGTAATATTGTAGCAAAAACATCAATCAATTCAAAATACTTGTCTATTCATGCAAAACCGCGCTTCGATTTAGCGCTTTCCAACTGTGCGTTGTGTGTGCGTATCTGCTCGCTGTAGTGATGTGCTCACTTTTGAAAGCAGATGTACTATACTATAATATACACCAGGGTTCGATAAATGTCAAAATTATTACTTTTGACAGTTTTCTACTGTTACGTTAGTAAAGGAAATGCCCTAAGAAATGCAGTTCAAGATCCATGGCCATCGGGCTCTCGCTCATTAGAAACAGTTCTTGGCTTGCCAGAAACTTGGCGAAATTTCACTCACCATCAACCACTCACTATCAGGTGGCATGTCAACCTATTAACGTTGGCTGGCACCCTCAAGTTGAAAATCTGTTGACACTTGACAAGCATCTACCGGTGTGGTGTGTTCTTGACAGCTGCACTTAAAAGCTAGTTCCCTTCTAGGCATTGTGTGCTTACCACCAACGACCACATCATTACTGACCACGGTGCAAGGGCGTAGCTAGGTATGGGCAGGAGGGGGGGTAGCTGCCTCCCCCTAGAAGATGCAGAATGCTCACAAACCGAATCTGAGGTATTAAAACGGTTTTGTGAAGAACCTCGTCGACTACTTTTTTTGTAAAATATTTTTAACGTCACCTGTCCAATCCCATTGCTTATACAGCAATAACTTAGATATATCCTTGGCTTGTCGCATAACAAAATCTGTGTTGTTTTTCCATCTTTCATGCAGCAATCAAGCAACAGATTGATGTGATTTTTAGCATAGTGATAGGTTATGGGTAAGATAGTAATAAAGACTACTTTATATCCCAGGAACGTGGGTAAAATAGTAGGCCAGGAGCTATTAATTTCATATTTATATGCCGGCCTTCTAAAAATATTTTATAAGGTTGTAGTTTTCTTTTTACGATGTTATTTTATTTTGAAATTGCTTCATAAAGCACCAAATATCCATCCATTTCCTCGTAATCGACATCGCAAAGAATTGCCAAACTGAAATGGCAGTGGGCGGGGTACATCGCTCGTAGAACCGACGGCCTCTGGGGCAGGTAATGACGCTGCGTGGGCAAACCTCCCACAAGGTGGATCGATGATCTTGTGAGGATCGCGGGAAACCGTGAAGAACCTTGGGCCTCCCCCATAAAGCAGTGGACGTCTTTATAAAGCAGTGGACGTCTTTCGCTGATATCATGATTTCCTCTAACGTTTCCTGCTAAGATTATTTCCAGGATGAAAATGTTTGCAACTTGTCTCTCGCACTACAAAACCGTAGTTTTTTCGGCAACTATCGATGTCAGATTTATCGATTCTCTCTTGACACTAGTGGCAATATGATATTTTTGCATCGCACGCGCATCACTGTGTCAACAGTTGGAAAACATGAAGTGGAACGTCGCAAAAATTATCGTATAATTATGTACAAAATGTTTAAATACGTACATTACATACACGGGCCTTGAAAGCAAGTGTTCAGTTTTATTTCTATTTCAAATGTCATCGTGGATCATGCAGTGTCGTGATGCGATTCGAGTAGGTATTGCTTACTTTACAAGTTTAAAAAAATATGAATAAATAATTCAAATATAAAAAACGCACGACGTGGTTTTTTAATTTTACATTAATTTGTTAATTATCATTAATATATGTACCTACTTATGTAAAATTAGTAGTAAAATAAAATAGCAATTTAGTAGTTTATCTACTCTCATATCGTAAAGTTCTAATTATGAAATCAAAAACAGTACTTTAATGACCCACACTCATTATGCACACTCGTCTATAATGAAATTAAAAAATTATATTATAGTACAGTTTTCTTCCCAAGATAATGCTATAAAATAACTTTTTTTCATTAAAGTACAAGTATTTGGACATGTCTGGCCACTTATAATGTTTTTTGGGTTTTAATACTTCAATTACTGTCAGTCAACTTGTCAAACAAAATAATAAAGAAAAAAACATTATAAGTGGCCAGACATCAGGACTAAACAATTATAATTTTAGATGCAAATTTACTTTGTCTGTGGTCGCGTATGCGGTAGAGATCTCAACTTAGGAGTTTTTCCCCACACGGATTTGGGCGCCATGATGATTGATGTTTGTTTATTTTATTGATTTTTTTGCATACATATTTTATTTTGGCCAAAAATAGCAGCGATACTAAGGTGAAATAAACTTGGATCTGAAATTGCGGAGGCGGCAGTGGAAATGACGAATAATCGATATAAACCCGTAAGTCATGAAAACCTGTGATAAAATATTATCGATTTTTTTACCTTTAAATTACATTACTTATATGAGTTTAGATAAAGTTCTGTATGATACTGCACATTTATGTAAACTCGTGTGATACTATTAAGAACCTCGCCTACGGCTCGGTACTTAAACTCACACTCGTATTTAATAACCCCTATTATGCAAAAGTATCATAAACTACTATTTTGTTTGGTTTTGATAGAGGTGTTAGTTAGCCACAGACTGCTTTAAAGGCTAACGTTCAGGGGAGTATCCCCAGATACCCCGTTGAAATTGTCCTGTTACGGGTCTGTTAGGAATTTTTCAACTATTCCCCGTCAGATATTCTCTAGTTTAACATATATTTTTTACAAATCTTTGGCAACAGAATGCCGAGAAAAACTTACTCTAGAATCATCGTTTCTCGGATATCGGCGCCTAATAAGTTCAGAAATTAAGTTAATTTGACCACTCAGAATGCTAATATGCTCTAAATACAAATTATAGACTTGTAGCGACCCCTGTCAGCTACATAGTTCATACGACGAATGAATAGATGGCGCTGCAATAGATCAACACTACATTCAGACCTATCCACATACAAATCTACATCGCGCTAGTGGAGTTTGTTCTCAGATTCACATATATACAAGATTCCAACATCAACAGTTGGACCGCGGTCCCCAGGCACGATGACCCAGCCTGGCGGAAGATCTTCCCTTTTCAATGGAGGAATCATCCACCTTGTTCCTCCATAGTGGTGACCCCGACGTGATGGATGGGAAACTTCCAATCCCTCCATTCACTGAACATAACCATACTTCTGAGCATTACAACGCTCATCACTCCGCATCAGCATCCAAGTCTCTGCCGTCAACACAGCAAGCCAACATCGCCTCAATCAGGTCCAACGCAGCCGACGCACCGTGCTTCCTGGTCCTGCAAGGCACAACCCAGCGGCAACTCATCGCCAGCACAGTTCCACCGCAGCACACGCCCGGATCATCTCCTCCGGCGTGGCGGTCTCTGCACTACGTGGACTTCATGGCTCAACCATCGCAGCAACCCCGCTCTGTCTCGACTCACCGCAGACAACAGCGCAGCACTGGCACTTGCAAGCATTACGCACTGACGCAACAACAGATCGACTTCTGGTCTAGGAAGGGAGTGATGTAGCGACCCCTGTCAGCTACATAGTTCATACGACGAATGAATAGATGGCGCTGCAATAGATCAACACAACATTCAGACCTATCCACATACAAATCTACATCGCGCTAGTGGAGTTTGTTCTCAGATTCACATATATACAAGATTCCAACATCAACAGTTGGACCGCGGTCCCCAGGCACGATGACCCAGCCTGGCGGAAGATCTTCCCTTTTCAATGGAGGAATCATCCACCTTGTTCCTCCATAGACTCAAGCAAGCCACAAGGATCACCTGTCAAGTCAACAAAACAAGCAGCATTTAAGAATAAATAAATTCTAAACATGTTCATTGATAGTTTCGCTTCAATCGATTACAAAACAAACGTAGAAAAACGGGCGTCTTGTCGCAATTATATCAATGCGACATAGTTACGATATATTTTCCTATGTGAAACGCTCCAGGTTGGAGCTAAACGCGTACTTTCATTTTTCCGAGAAGCCCGCAAAAAGCGGGCCGTTGTATCGCAACGAGAGTTTGCTAACCAACACTTTGTTGCTCGGTACGAATACAATACAATTTAATTTATGACATTTTTCTTTTTTTTTTATTAGTCGATTTACGATGACGACCTGTAGATCAAATCGACGTACTATGGAGAGGACTTTGCCCTCTCCATAACCTTAGAATAAACTAGAACATTTATACTCGTACGTAATTGAATCATGTATGAAATTCAAATAGCGCGGTTTGAAATTTTTTCAAAGACTCGGAAGCAAACATCCGCCCTGCCTCGTGGAATTTTTTCTACATTTGTACAAATATTATTATTACAAACAATAAATTTTCCTGTATACAGTCGATTGGATAGCATATATTTTGAATGGCCCCAAAGCGATAAGGGCGCGAACCTATGACACTACGTTATCGAGCGTTTCGAAAATGTTACGTAATACCGTGATACGCACACTTATCGCATGTTTTTCGAAGTCGAAAACTGTTTTTAAAATATTCCAAAGCGTTTGTGTAATGAGTTAGATAATTTGGGTGGCTCGGTTTGTATGATAATGCTGAATGTTTTTTTCTATTATGTAGATAGTGCTCGCTCACTGAGTTTTGATTTGTAATATATTTAAGAATTTTGTATTGATTAATTTAATTCACGTATTCTGGAAGGGCCGAAAATCTCAGATACACCGTTTCTGCCTTATGCGGTCAAGTTCAATTGGCACTAGGCGATCTGATTACTGGGATTTTGTTTTTTTTTAATATACATAGGCCTGTGTTTGTCCACAATCTCACCATGGTCAGTGATGATGTGACCGATGGTGGTAAGCACACAAAGCCTAGAAGGGAAGGGCTCTGAAGTGCAGCTGTCGGAACACACCGGACGGTAATAAGCAGTTTCCTGCGGTTTCATCCGCGTTCCCGGGATAAAAAGTAGCCTATAACCTTCGGGGATAATGTAGCTTCCTTAGTGAAAGAATTTTTCAGGTTTAGCGCGTTCAAACAAACTCTTCAGCTTTATTATGATGAAAAGGACTCGGTATAGTCTTTGTCAATCACCATCAGCACTGATTTTCAGAGGAGCCCCATGAGAAGTATCGAAATCTCGCGGGGAGTTTTTTTGCATCTCATGCACCCTCAAATAATTCATTTCGCTGACATGGACCCTATGTAGTTTGGAGTCTACCATTTAAGGCGATGCGCAATTGAGAGCCAGTTGCCTTCTCGGCACTGTAACAGGTCGGCAACACATTGGCCTAATACTGGAATACCTCTGGTATTCCAAATGGTGATAGGCGACGGTAACCACTTACCATCAGGTGGACCGCCTGCCTGCTAGCCAAACTTTTGACACAAAAAACAATTTATTGAGAGTCTATTTTTATCAACTACTTTGGGAACCAGTCGAATAGATACACAGAGCGTCCGTGAACTGATAAATACTTTCCATAAAGATTTCTGTAGGTGCTTTCCATAAAGATGGCTGTTCATAACAATTCCTTTTTTTGTTACAGGTAACCCAAGCCCACCACAAAGAACTACATTCCAAACTATTTATTATAATAAAGAAAATAAATAAAGGAAAAGAATCTAATGTACCTTAATCTGAAATTATTAAATAAGGAAACATAATTTTTGTACATATTAGAAAAAACCCAACTATCGACCAAAATTTTCTACCAAACTTATACATATTGTATAGAAGAAAAGAGAAGATAATATTATATGAGATACCTTCTTCTGTAACCTGCCTTCAATGTACCAAAGTCTTGTATAATTTATTGTGGATTATCGTAGAATTAAATACAATTAGACAAAATGTTGCCGCAGCAGTACTGTCTGAGGTGGAAACATCATCACTCGAATGTACAGAATATGTTCGCGCAGCTTTTAGAAAAAGGTTAGTATATATTTTATAGTAATACCGATTCTTTTGGTTTACAAACTAAACAAAAATAAATAAATAAATATCCTGGGACATTCCTCACACACGGTTATCTGATCCCAAACTAAGCAGAGCTTGTACTATGGACAACCAGATAACTGATATACTTACTACATATACTACTTTTTTTTGTAAATACATACTTATATAGATAAATATACCCAGACATAGGACAAACAGACATGTTCATGTACACAAATGTTTGTCCTGGATGGGAATCGAACCCACGACCAGCGGCGCTACAGGTGGTGTCTTAACCAACTGCGCCAACTGCCTGTTGAAATCTCACTATATCTCTTTCTGACAAATAATTTGGGAAAGGGATGAAAGATATTTTAGTCCTGTCAGATTAGTTCGATTACTTATTTCAAGCGCTGCTCTATATGGTCACGACCATTTACCCATACATTACGATGATATGGACTAATCTGACAGCACTAAAAATGTTGCCATCTTTTTTCAATAAGGCTTTGTTACAATGCAAATGCAAAATGTCCAGTATTATAGATATTTTTTAATACAGCATCATTTCATATGTCAAAAGTGACAATTATAATTTTCATTAACTTTTTAAAAACGTCGAGCGATGCCGCCTGTATTTCTTTTGTCTGCAGTGGCGCCACAGTTTGGTAGTAATCCGTTCTCCACCCACAGATAAAATAGATGAATTTCGTAGTGGTTGACAGCGGTGCGTTACAGCTTATTTGAAAGATGTTTTTTTTTAAAAGGCAAAGGTACAGAGCCATACAGCCTTGTCTTATTTGATCATCTTCACTTAGGTTTTAGTACAATGGTAGCAGTTCTACTAAAACTTTTCATGGACTTCTTGAGACAACTTGAAAAGCCATTATACACGTAATCATTTCATTTCACTTCACTGGTGCACTTGTATTGATCTTTATTGGACAAAATACTACCGATAATATTCAATAAAACTCAAAAAATACACTATTTTATGAAAATAAAATGAAAACGCAATGTCACTTCCCAAGTTCCCGCCATAAAGTCCTTATTTGAAAGAGAGGTGACATAACTAATATTTGTTGTTACCTTTTTTAATCATTATTTTTAATAGAACTTTCTTCATTTTGAACCAGCACCAAAAAATGAGGTTCTCTATTCTACTTTTTTTTTTTTTAATTTTTGTTAAGTTATTACTCCGCCAATTCCGAAGAGGTGGTCCCATAGTCACCAAGTCAGGATCTGATGATGGGATCCCAGGAAAATCGCAAAAATTAAAAAATCGTTTTGAAGCCAGTGATAAAAAATCTGCGGCACCGTGATATTATCCATGGAACATGAACTACACTTTCGCTGACTTCTTCTTCTATATTTAAGAGCCTGGCTCTTGTCGGTGTAGCTTCCTCCACTTCTCCCTGTTGACCGCTGCTTCCTGAACCTCCCTATACGACACGACGTCCACTTTTGCCTTCACTTGGTCTATATAATTCAGTCTGGGTTTTCCTCTTCCTCTCTTTCCTTCTATCTTTCCTTCTATGATGTTTTTTATTAGTTCGTCGTGACGTATAAGGTGGCCAAACATTTCGCTGACGTCCATAGTTATTTTATGCTTTTTAGTGCCTCTGAAGGCGGTTCAATTTTTTGTTAAAAGTTTTTATTTTTCAATTTTATTATCAGCTGGACCACTAAGAGATGGTAATTTGAAGTTGTAAAGTTATGACGTCACAATGCAGTATTTT
The DNA here is from genome assembly GCA_963555595.1 of Tethea ocularis. NCBI lineage: Eukaryota > Metazoa > Arthropoda > Insecta > Lepidoptera > Drepanidae > Tethea > Tethea ocularis. Next base: position 2,618,768 of record OY741985.1, on the reverse strand, counting down.
ATACAAATGTAAATTTAAACTATCGTTTTGACATTTAATAAAATGTTGCTGATTTGATATGTCAGTCCAATACAATATTCTATTCTAATCTGGTAATATATTATTAGGATGTTTATCATTTAATTAAGTATCTTATCTATACTAATAAATAAAGCTGAAGAGTTTGTTTGTTTGTTTGAAAGCGCTAATGTCTGGTGATACTGGTCCGATTCGAAAAAATATTTCACTAATAGGAAGCTATATTATCCCCGAAGGTTATAGGCTATTTTTTATCCCTGGAACGGGAGTGGAGCCGCGGGGAACTGCTAGTGAATTATAAACTTCTCGTGGCTAGTTCATTCTACAGTTTTTCACAATGAGATCGATTCGATACATTCTCAACAATTTTAAATTTAATTTGAACATAAAAAAGAATAAACGAGTTATGCTAAATGTGAGTTATTTATGTAAATTATGATACACATATTATTTATTAATTCGTAAATTGCCCATCACTGGTGACCATTGGTGACCATCACTTGCAGTTTGAAAACGGGGAAACAGGATTAGAATTAAAAATATGTCTTGTTTTTATAGTATTTAAGGTATGTGTGGCAAATAAATATTTTTTCTTTCTTTCTTTCTATTATATATACACAGTAAAATGATATGGAGTTTGTGTATTATTACAATTCGATCCGTTACGATGTAAAGTAGTAAATCTGGCACGGTTTTCTCTTTGGATGTCGTGGAAAATTACAAGACGAAATGCAGTTTAGTGTGTCAATTAAGGCGCCATTCATTTTTTTTGATGTCAGAAGGTTGACAAGCAGGGTGGTAGCCAGCCTTGCAGGTACTACAAAGTACCCTACCACCGTGCTATGGTTTCCTCACGATGTTTTCCTTCACCGAAAGCTAAAGGTACTAGTCCGAGGCTCGCGGCTCGCGGCTGACAGACGCGCGCGGCTATAGTCAACATATGGGAATGTATGGAGCCGTCTGTCGCGGATTAGTACCTTAAGGCTCATTGTAGGATTCGAACCTTCGTCGCGGCAACCGACGTCACTACCACAGCCTATCATCACCTTAAACTATTTATTACGTAAAACCATTTTTTGACATATTTATTATGTGTAAGATTCAAAAGGAAAAAATACACGTTGTTTTAATTTTTTGCTATAGACATCGTTTACATATATTAATCCCTCCTTGTATGAAAAAATAAGACATGGTCGATGGTCCCCCCCTAAATCGTCTTACGTAATAAATGAATAATGTATTTTAATAAATAATAATAATATTAATCTCAATCTACCAGTCATTTAAATGACGAAAATTATAATCAGCGCCATCAAAAACTGTTGCTAAAATTAAGCAGTCACTCCTTCTGAGTCAGTTTTAAACGAATTTTGGTGTCAATTATTATTTCAATGAATCTATTATGATCTGGCTCGCGACATATTCAGTCTCCGACATGATATGCAAATAAACTAAACATAGATATGTCCCACATTATGTTAGCTTAGGGTTGCCATCTGTCCGAGTTTCCCCGGATTTGTTCTAGTTTAGAGAGCGTCCGGGCGGGATTTCATTTGTAGTCCGGGTTTTAAAGTTTAATGCATATTTAAAATAAATGACATGTCCGGGTATAGAGCTCCAAAATCCGGGGTTTTCACACTTGTTGTCCTGGTCAGCGGATTTTAGAGATGGCAACCCTATTAGCTGTACTCTGATTAACCCCTGGGCCCTGCATGTTAGTGTAACACAGTAGATATCAAAGCTGTTATGCGTCACGCACGACTCGTAACTAGTATAAATTCAGAGACTCCTGCGCAAGGATATGGTAATTAACTTCATTATATTCGTCTTAAATTAATAGGAAGTCCCACATTTCCTCCAACACGAGGAAATGTGGGACTGAAACGGTAGATGCAAAGGCAAATAATGCTCTTGGTACTCTTGGTAGACCCAATAAACCAGGAAGCCTGCGAAGAAAGTATGGGACAAATTATTGAATGCTTTCGACGACTAGTGGCATTACTAAGTGTGGCTTATCATAAATTCAATTTGATAATTTTATGTATAAATAAATACTTCAATAGATAAAAGTTCTTTTTTTTTAGTGTCGGAGGTTGACAAGCCGGCTGGCGGTCCACCTGATGGTAAGTGGCTACCGTCGCCTATCGCCATTTGCAATACCAGAGGTATTGCCAATGTGTTGCCGACCTGTTATAATGCCGAGAAGGCAATTCCTGGTCTCAAGTGCAATTGCCGGTACACGGCGACCAGCCAGCCAGGCGGGTACTACAAAGTACCCTACCACCGTGCTATGGTTTCCTCACGATGTTTTCCTTCACCGAAAGCTCAAACTCACTGTAGGATTCGAACCCACGACCTTCGTCGCGGCATCCGACGTCACTACCACTGAGCTATCGCCTAAAATATTTCAATACTATTATATCTAAAAAGGCTGAGGGGAAGCTTAACTGACCTATCTGGTCTTTCATACATTCTCGATTCGCACTTGGCTGGTTTTTATGTTACTGCCTGGTCAAAGAACTATGCTAATCTATTGCTGTTAAGGTAGGTGTCGAGACAAACTGCTCTATCTGGTTAACAAGTGATGGAAAACCCCTCCAATCATCTACATTTAACGTTTTTATACTCCCAGCAATTTACCACGTCGCGTCGTGCCCACCATAAGGTCACTCGTCAGTTTTTATTATATACCTACCTACTTACATACATAATTAAAATAAATATTTTTCAAAGAATTCTATATTTAGACGCCGTCAGGGTCACGTTTCGAAGAGTCGAGTCTAAAAATGTCGAAAGAACTAGGACCGGTTTGTAAATTTTTGGTTTTTGCAAATGGATTTAAAAATAAATTGTGAGCTATTATTACATTTTTATGAGTATATTAATTTTATGCATCGTGTGGCTGATATTTCGAGGCTGGTTCTTGTCTTGTTGTCAACCAGTTATGTGATTAATCAGAAGTGATTTTAACATGGTTCCTTCTTTTATTATTCTTCAAAGATTTACTCTCTTCTCATGAAGGCATAAGGGGACACTAAGTATGCGCAGAGCAGTATCCTATGTCCTTAGGATGGTCTATACGAATGACTCCGTCACTTACTAAACTCATGTAGACAAGTGAGACACAGTATAATAATCGTTAAAAATATTCATTGCATGGGCAACAATTTGCGGAAGTAGCTTTATCTTCTCGCTCTCGAGTGGCGGTCACGAACCGGAAAACGTAGCGTGCGCAGGCCCCCTACAAGGTGGACCGATGATCTTGTGCGGGTCCCGGGAAACCGCTGGATGCAGGTAGCGCAAGACCGGCCATCGTAGAGATCCTTGGGGGAGACCTATGTCCAGCAGAGACAATTTGGTAGAGCCCCAGGTCCTTTTTGTTACGGTATCGTTCTGACTTTTAGAGCCCATAGTTTGCAGAGGTTTTCTCTAGATGAGTAAAAATAACTTGGGCGTAAAAAAAACCCCTTTACATTCTTAAATATGCTATTTCCTGCGACGCAGTTTTCTAATAAACCCAACTATGATTTGATGCTATATTTAATTAAAAATGAGATTCACACGTGGTCCATGTGATGTAAACAGGAAAAAATACGGTCAACTTACAAACGACGCTTGTAGTTTATGAGGCAGTGAGGTTTTTGCCCGTTGCGATTTCGGGACGAAACCCAAAAATCGTTGCAATATAACCGCATAGAATAACATCCAGCAGAAAACGAATTTAGGTCAAGCAATTATTATTAGTGTGCGTGATTCATTAACATTTGAAACGACAGTTTCATCATAAGGAACCCTGATAGAACCAGCGATAGACAATACCCCGCGTCACAGTGTCTAAAATTAGACGCAATTTCGTATACGGGTTTTCTAGCTGAGCACAGATTTAGAACCAAATTAGCGAAACATAAATAATGAAATAAAACATTTCAATGACACATTTAGATGATGCAATGTTAGAGCGAGATGGATATATACAATTACGTTATGCAAAAATGGTAAAAGTTGTGTCTGATTGGTGATGAATATTTTTATTAAAGTTTCACTCCGCCCATAAAATTTGGTAACAACCGTTAGCTCAAATCTACGATGATACTGACAGGTCTTGTAAATTTTGACGTCCAATCACGTTGCTTTGCGAAATTAGAAAATGTTTTTATTATAACATTTTTTAAAGTAATTCGCAAATCAGAGAGCTGCAAGATACATGTTTTTAATGATGCCGATGATGTCGCAGTCTGGTGCTAAATTGGAGATGAATTTTAGAAGAGACAATAACATGAGTCTATGGACTATTTTAACTGTGATGACTTTTATGATATACTAGCTGTCCGCCGTAGTTTCACCCGTGTTCCCGAGGTATCTCATGTTTTTCCCGGATAAAAAGTAGCCTATATGTTGTTATTCTTGAGTATGATCTTACTATGTGCCAAGTTTTATCACAAGCCGTTCAGTAGTTTCTACGTGAAAGAGCAACAAACATACATACATACAAACTTTCGCATTTATAATATTAGTAGGACTAGTAGTCTCCAAAGGATAAAACCGAGTTTTCTGGGATAAAAGTAGCCTATACATTATTCCATTATGATCTTACCATGTGCCAAGTTTCATCAAAATCCGTGAAGTAGTTTTTTGCGTGAAAGAGAGAAAAGTAGCCTATTAAAAGTTATTCTATTCTATTATAAACTTGGGGGATAATGTAGCTTCCTATTAGAGAAATAATTTTTCGAATCGGACCAGTAACTTCGGAGATTAGCGCATTCTGTTTGAACATACTCTTCAGCTTTATTATTAGTATAAAAACTAGAATTAAACAACTATCCACTTGGGTCACTCACTTCACTTTAGTGTGACGAGATCAGTCTATCATAACCTCAATAAATATAGCGGAATAAGTCTGCTACATATATTGACTCTTAATCCAAACTCCATACTAAAATTCTACCTGACGTCATGTGCACATGCACTGAGGTATATTACTACGTACAGAGAAGACGCCACACATAACCACTATGTTCCGTTCAAGTGCAGCCATACGGCCACACTTCACTTATATAGTTGCTTAAACACGAAACGCGTAAGCGCCATGAAAATTACAGCGCTTTCGACTTTTTGGTCGCTAAAAAACTACATCTTAAAAGCGTTCTAGCGCTACGTGTTTAAACAGTCTGGTTAGACGACAAGTTATTGTTTCAGCGCTGCAGCAAATATTAACAAAATGGAGCATAACCTTTGCTTTGGATAACTTCTCTATACGTAGTAATATACCGTAGTTATAATATTTGCTTTACCAAAAGCATAAAAACTACTACTTCAACAATAAGTACTTACATATAGATTTTCAACAACCATTTGATTACTTGTATCACCTTTTTAACTCCAAAATTACTACCTATATTCAACTTAAGCTTATTTTGTGTTTCAGAGCGATTTTGCGACGTGACTCTCTATTGTTCACCGAGCTTTGCAACGCAAGTCCCTAACAAGGATACCGTGGATCCACAGAATATACGTGGGGTGTCCCTCAGGGCACACAGGTAAGGCATCTACTATTCCATCAATTCAATGTCGAACTAACAAAATGTTTATTTCATTTTTTTTATACAACAAAGCATACGGCCCGCCTGATGGTAAGCGGTTACTTTAGTCTATGGACGCTAACGACACCCGGGACAGATACCATATTATACTAATCCGCGACCCAGGTAACACTCGCGCATTGCCGACCCTTCCCACCACCCTGATGAGTTCTGGCGACCTTACTCACGCGCCAATGAGCAATTCAGCTTTTTGCAATTTATTGTGCTATAAGACATTCCTTCGTACCAAATTTCATGATTCTGAGTTCACGGGAAGTACTCCTAAGATTCCCTTGCGAGTGTCGAAAATTTGCAGCATAAACGGCTGTATCTTTTGATTGCGTTGACTTAGAAGTTTGATTTTTTTACAGCTCCAAGGGACAGTAGACTTGAGTATTTGATATGAATTTCAGCTTGATACCTCCACGCGTTCCTGAGAAAAAGGGTCTTGACAGACAGACAGACGGACAACAATGTAATCCTATAAGGGTTCCGTTTTTTCCTTTTGAGGTAGAGAACGCTAGAATTCTCTAAAATCTCAACGGACTATATTCAGATGCTATTTGTGTTTATTGTAGCGGTAGATTCATGTAGGTCGCAGCAAGTGGTGATTCAATTTTCAAATTATATTATTTGAAACACCGCACCGTTCCCAATTTGCGTTTGAAATCATTCTTTTGATCTGGATCAATTCAGAAGTCATTTATGATGATAACATGTCTATTCATTTCAATCGTGATGATATATCTTCAACGGTAGAAAATTAAAGCAAACACAAACTCAAAACTCATTTATTCAGTTTAGGCCCTGATAAGGCACTTATGAATGTCGATAGTTACAATAGGGATGATACCGTAATTAATATTTAGTCCGTCGGTTAGATTACCAAAAAATATTGGACACATGTTTTTCCTTTAGTTCCGAAAACAAAAAATAACGAAGATACAGTGAGTTAAAGTTTCGCGTGATGTCACGTCTTAGTACACTTTTTACAGAGAGATGACGTCACAAGCCACTCCTGAACTTTGATGCGACTTAACTTTGTATTTTTTATTGATTTGATAAAATAAAAAATAATAGGTATCCAATATTTTTTGGTAACTTAACTGACAAAAAATCTTTTTTTTTAAGTAAGAAAACTATTTATTACCTTTCTATTAGATCTCAGAATGTATCTTAATATTTTCAAGTTATTTCAATGGACCGCGATTTTTTTCTGACATTACTAAAGTAAAATTTAAATTAAAAAATCTATTCCTCGTAATATATTCTCTAGTTTAACATATATTTTTTACAACAAAGAACGCAGAGAAAAACTTAATCTAGAATCATCATTTCTCTTATATCGCCTTAATTTAGATCGTTGCTTCAGGGTGGTGCTGGCAGCGTGTTCGGAACTGCTCGGCGCCCTACTCGGCGCTCACGAAGCTCAGGGCGAGCCCGTGCTGGTGATCGACGGAGCGGAGCCTAAACACCTGAAGGCTTTGCTCGACTACATGTATACTGGAGAAATGAACGTACATCATGTAAGTTTTGAAAATCTGTCTGTCTTTTGACAGGCCAGTTGGCGCAGTTGGTTAAAACACCACCTGTAGCGCCGCTGGTAGTGGGTTCGATTCCCATCCAGGACAAACATTTGTGTGCATGAACATGTCTGTTTGTCCTGTCTGGGTGTAATTTATCTATCATCATCATCATATCAGCCGAAAGACGTCCACTGCTGGACAAAGGCCAATTAAACTATATAAGTATGTATTTACAAAAAAAAAGGAGTACGTATATGTCGTCTGGTTTCCATAGTACAAGCTCTGCTTACTTTGGAATCAGATAACCGTGTGTGAAGAATGTCCTAGGATATGGGATATATAAGCACCTTGCGACGGCTGCACTTGAGAGCCAATTCACCTTAAGGCGTGTGCTTACCACCATATCGGCCACATCATCACGGTGAGATTGTGGTCAAACACAGGCCTATACATAGTTAAAAAAAAGACGTTGAAAGCCCTTAGGTACAGATATAGTGGGTGTGTGACTCAACTACTCGTCAACGACTCCTGATATAAAGGATTCTTTTTATCCCGGAAATACATAAGAATCCTCAGGAACGCGGGTGAAGCCGTGAGGTGGAAACTAGTTTATAATATTTGAGTGATAGTGAGATGATATAAGAAAGGTGGGAGCAGGGGAGGGCAGCTGCCCCCCCTGGAATTGCCATACCTATTTATTAAGCAATATTATTAAGCATTGACTTTTGAAAAAATCTGATTTGCCCCCCTTGGCTAAAAGGGTACGCCCTTGCCTACACCGACAAAAGCCAAGCTCTTAAATATTGAGAGGAACATTTTTTATAAATAGTATGTTATATGCACCAACTCAGCATACATTAGGAGACTTCAGTCACTGATTTTCAGTCGTCGATATTATAAATATCGTTTTTATTTTCCTGACAGTCTCAGCTAGCCAGCTTACTGAAAACTGCAGAAGAGCTTCGCATCAAAGGACTGACCGATGTACGGTGGAACAATAAGGATGAACCGCCCGATTGTGAACCGGGTAAGAGACATAAAGTTTTTTAAGTACCTGTCCCACTGACGACGATGAAGCAACTAGCTATCAACAATACCCAAGAAAAAACGAGACGAAGGTCGTGGGTTAATGACCTTGAGCTTTCGGTAGGAAAACATCGTGAGGAAACCATAGCATGGTTGTAGGGTACTATGTAGTACCCGTCTGGCTGGCTACCACCCTCAAGTTGAAAATCTGTAAGCTCCTACCGGTGTGTTCATTGTAGCGATGGGCGATTGTTACTGATTCCAATAATCGAATGGTTTGATACTACTAATATTAACATTCGAATGCAAAAACAATCGATCGCTAGTTCGCAAATTCGAATAAAACCGCTAGTTCATTCATTTACTTTTACTTTGCCATACAAAATGGGTCCGTTTCATAGTAATAATAAAGTCTACTTTTCATTGATATTCGTAGTAATAAGTTAATAGTTACTGATTTGCGAACCGCTAGTTCATTCATTCAGTTTGCCATACAAATTTGAGCGTTTTTCACGTACAATATAAAGGTTACTTTTAGTTGATAGCAATAAGTAGATATGACAAATTTCCTGGTACTTCAGAAACTGTCGAAAATATTGCCGTTGCCCTTTCTAAGAATCGCGCACAAAAACTACGAATATTCGAATACAAACTAGTAGTCGATGGTTTGATGATTCAATTTGCCACAGGAAATTGAGTATTATTTCTCAGCGCATAGAGTTTACTTTTAGATGGGGTTACGGAGATTCGAATATATAAACTAGTAGTATTGAAATTTGAATCGGAAGGAATGAGACGACGCAATACATTCTTATATTTGTCTCGCAAATTCGAATGAGTTGTAAGGCTATTCGAATGATTTGAATGACTTCTACAATCGAATCATTCGAATAATGTCATTCACAATCGCCCATCTTTAGTTCATTGTAACAGGTCGGTAACACATTGGCAATACCTCTGGTATTGCAACTGGCGATAGGTGACGGTAACCACTTACCATCTGGTGACCTGCCTGCTTGTCAACCTTCTGTCAATAAAACGTACAATAGATGTATGTGAACAGATTTTGATGTCTCTGGTGATATTTTATAAAGGGCAAAATGCAAGCTTTCAAAGGTTGAATGTCACTTGCAGATTCATAGGTGATAATGATTAGTTTCGCTTGCAGATCAATCTGTACAGACACATTATTGAGTACAAGAGATCCTCTAAAAATCTGACAACTTAAATTGCCATCTTTATTTGATTATTGATAACGATGATTACTGTTTGTTACGTGACAGCTGTTCTTAGTTTGAACTTTCAGTGATATCTTTTTGGTTTGAACCTTGTTGTAATTTTCGATGACTAGGAAACTCCTAAATCAAAACTGGCACACCACTTTCATGGCCGACCGTACCTCCCTTCTCGGTAGATTCCGCGACACAATCTTCTATTAGATTAACCTTTTGTATATATGTTATTTTTTTATAATTAAACAGTTTATATTTTTCTAAAACATACTTACAGGAGTTGTAGCAACAGCGACCCCCGCAGACCCCAAACAGCACGAGAAAGCGGACCCAAAGGTAGCGAAGCAGCCGTCCCCAAAGCATGCGTCCCCAAAGCACGCATCCCCAAAGAGGGTATCGACCCCCAAACCGATAGCGGACCACATCGCGGCGGAGCTACGCGCTTTCATGAAAAAGGAACAGGAGATTAGCGAAAATGAGATTAAACAAGATAAATGCAATGTTAATGGTGAGTTACATTTCCCCGAAGCGATTGTCCCCAAATCTAGGTGCACTGTTCGAAATTTAATTTTGATTTGTTTGCTTCTTTCATTAATTCCTTCCGTCCGTTCGTTTTTTAATTCCTATCTAACCCTTATCATCTGTGATCCCGTGTTCTTCTTCCCGTATGTCTATCTTTATATCAGTTCCCCTTTTTAACCGATTTAAAAAATGAGTTGGTTCTCAATTCGGTTATGTTTTTATTTTTATTTGTTTTATGTTTGATTGATTGTTTTGATAACTCTTTTTGTGTTTGGTTCAGTATAGCTCTAAGGTGGTCCTATAATAAATTTATTGTCTTTTTAAGGAGGTTTTACTTTTTAAAGTTAATTAAATTTAATTTTATAACTGGTCATACCACGATAATTAAGTAAGCCAGTGCATATATCCTTAACTCTACACTGGATTTTTGTCCGGTTGTACAATAGTTAACTTCTATCCAGCGGTTCTCTTGTCCCCGGGATAAAAAGTCTATGTTTCTCTCCATGCTACCTGCGTGTCAAATTTCATTACAATTGGTTTGACTGTAAAAGCGTCAAGTGGTACAATCAACCAAACTCAGATACGCATTTGTTATATAAGTAGGAGTAGATTATTATAAGATGTATCGTAAAAGTACTTATCCCCACCCAAGGTAATGGTCCCCAAAGCACTTCTCCTTTAACCATTCTAATAAAAGCATTCATCCCACATCCCCGGTCCCCAAATAACTAATTCTAAAAGCACTTGTTCCCAAATCATGGGTCCCCTAATAACTCTTTCCCAGAGCTTTCGCTCCCAACATCGAAGGTGGATCGCATCGCGGCAGAACTGCGCACGAATATGAAGATGAAACAAGACGTTGGTGATATTGAGGTTAATATAGAGAAACGTAATTCGAATGGTGAGTCATTAAGGTATTCGTATCCGCAGTGAGTGTTCCCAATCCTAAAGCTTTCGTCCCCACTTTCCCCATGTAACTCATGCCCCAAAGTACTTGTCCCCAAATCACTTTTCCCTATGTAAAATGTTTTAAAGCACTTGGCGAATAGATTCATTTCGCACAGTCCGCCATTGTCACAATATATTGTGTTTTTCGACATCTCCACGTAAAAAAAAACCCTCATCCCATTGCCCGGTCGACATTGGTATTGAAAGTACACCTGATGGTAAGCGGTCATAATCGCTTACGGACATTAAGCAATAATAAAGTCCAAGGGAATACGTTTCTAACACATATGTTTAATGGGCAATCTTATGTCGATACTAGCTTCCGCCCCGCGGTTTCGCCCGCGTTCCCGAGGGATATTATGTTCCTGAGACATAAAAAATTGCCTATATGTTAATCCAGTTTCCTCTATAGCAAATTGAATCAAAATTGGTCCAGCCGTTTGAGCGTGAAGAAGTAACAAACATACAAACACACTGACAAACTTTCCCATTTATTATATTAGTAACAAGTAACATATACCTAAGAAAATACTGAACCTTTTCAAAGACACATCTAAATTAGAGAGGTCCTTTCTGAGAATAAATCCATTGCCAGATGTCATACGGATTATCACTTTCGGGGGATTGCCGATGAGTCGCCGACTTTAAAAAGCAATTTTTAAGCCTTTTTTAAGTAAAAATGTACATCATAGCACGTACCTTTAAATGTTAAATAAATCGATACATATTTTGATTCCAGGAGGGCCACCGCCTTTAATAAAACTACCCACCAAGGAAAAGAGCAGTCCGACGAAGAGAGAAAACTCAGATTCGTAAGTTCAGCATTATCTCACTTTTAGTTACATGCGTGAAGAAACTCCACTAGCGCGATGTAGGATTATATGTAGATAATGTAGATATATTACAGCGCCATCTATCCATTGGTGTCTGAACTATGTAGCTGACATTGGTCGCTACACATCTAATTTTATACCGTTATATGGACTGCGAGACATAGATTACGCAAATCATTATTAATGAGAGATAAAAAAATATCGTTTACATAGATTATGCATACATGAATGTCCGCGTATTGTTTTGACTGATGATATCAAAATGGCGATGACGTAATATGACGTCACATCTCACGTCATGTTATCTATATTTGTTTGAGTCCGGTTGATTAATTATAATGTAATACGAAGATAATTTACGGATTTTGAATGAATAAAATTACGTTTACTGACAAGAAACTTATAGTTGCAGGTAGGTAGGGTATATAGGGGAGGACAACGTCTGCCGGGTCAGCTAGTAATTAATACTAATATGTAATTATAGCATTCTACTTATTAATGTTTTTTTTTTAATCGGTCCAGTAGTTTTTGTGTTTATTCATTAGTATAGTATGACACAACTTAGATGAAGCATCGGCAAACTTCGTAAAATCGATCGTTCTCGAAAAGAGTGCGCCTACAACATTACTTATGTGTTAAAAAATGATCGGCGAAAATGATCTTGTTGAACGTTGAATGGCGCGATACTGAATTATTTTTATTTGTTGTGTAAATCGGAAGTGAAGTGTACGAAAACGATTCGCCGATGCTACATCTAGTTGTGTCATACTGTACCTGGTTGTCCGAGCTTTGCTCGTTTTTTTTAAACGATGTTTTCTAAAAATGAAACCTAGCTAGATCTATGATAGAGATAATGTAACTTCCTATTAGTGAAAGAATTTTTCTAATACGACTGGTCGATCCAGATATTAGCGCGTTCAAAGAAACTTCAGCTTTATTATCAGTACTACAAGTGGCGCCATCTTATATATTTTTTTGTTTTTTTATTTACAGAGACAGCCCTAGTCCGAAGCGACAGCGGTTCGTGAGCGGCACCGAACACACCGACGACGACTCGCTCAGTCATATCAAATCGTAATACACTTTATTAAAAGCTTTTATTTAGTTTAACCTGTCCCGTTGAATGTAATGGAATTTTGCAAGTTGACCCACTTTCCGGTTTCCGATTGATCTGAAATTTTGCACGAATATGCAAACCGCGTGACAATGCAATATTATGATGACTTGGAGCTGATCTGATGATGGAGCTGGAATGTGGACATAGGAACTCCGCAATAAAACGACACAACCTCATTGAGTTTGGGCTCATTGGAACCGTCTTAACGAGTAGTTGAAGACTGTGCAAAAAAGTACAGTCGGCAATAAAAGCTTGTGCAATAAATTAATTTTTTGACACAAACTTGTTTAAGATCTATTTTTGTCTATGTAGTTTTAACGTATTGGTATTAAATTGTGTTTTTTTTGTACACAGGGAAAGGGATCAGGAATGGCAACATGGAAATATGGTGAGATCATCCTACTAATATTCTAAACGTGCAAGTTTGTATGTATGTTTGTTGCTCTTTCACGCATAAACTATTGAACGGATTTGGATGAAACTTGGCACAAAGATAGATCATACCCTGGAATAACATATATGCTACTTCCCGGGAAAATATAAGATCCCTCGGGAATGCGGCCGAAACCGCAGGGGACAGCTAGTTAGTGAAATAATTTTTCAAATCGGACTAGTAACTCCGGAGATTAGCGCGTTCAAACAAACAAAGAAACTCTTCAGCAGTATAGATAAGTATCATATATTATAGGACACTAGCTTCCGCCCGCCGGTTTCACCCGCGTTCACGAGGGATTTTATATTTTCCCGGGATAAAAAGTAGCCTATGTGTTAATCCAGGTTATAATCTATCTGTGTTCCAAATTTCATCCAAATTCGTTCAGTAGTTTTTGCGTGAAAGAGTAACAAGCATCCATCCATACATACTCACAAACTTTCGCATTTACAATAATTATAGGATTTATAATATTATAGGACATATCTGCGGAGCGAGTGGTGGGTTGGGGTGCGGGCGACTCGTCGCGCGACGCGTCGGACGACGAGTGGGCCGACGCGCCCGCTGACATCGGCTCCTTCCTGCACACTAGGCTGAGGGTCGACGGAGACAATAGTGCAGGTACTACTAGCTAGTATGTAAGCAAGCCTAGTATGCTGCCAGTGGCGGATCCATCCATGCCCCACCCCCCCCCCCCCACACAAGGCCAGCTACCTTTGCGGTTTGCATTGAATTTTGAGGCTATGATTATATATCAGCTCATTCACTGCTGACCGTCGGTCGAACGAATTCGGAACAACTCGGGTATATCTCATCTGCTTGTTCCTCCAACATAAATTTAAAAAAAGTTTATGACGTTGTCGTGCCCCCCCCCAAATTGGAATCCTAGATCCGCCCTTGGCTGCTGCTGGAGCTGGAAGGTGACCATAGGAACACCGAAATAAAACGACACAACCCCATCGAGTTTGGGCTCGTTGAAACCGTCTTAACGAGTAGTTTTTTTTTCATTTTGGCATATTTATGTATTTAATACTCGTCAAGTTAAGTTCAAGGCATGAAAAATATTCCTCAAGTCACAGTCAGTCAGACAGTCCAGTTGGCGCAGTTGGTCGTGGGTTCGATTCCCATCCAGGACAAACATTTGTGTGCATGAACATGTCTGTTTGTCCTGTGTCTGGGTGTAATTATCTATTTAAGTATGTATTTACAAAAAAAAAAAGTAGTATATGTAGTATATCAGTTATCTGGTTTCCATAGAACAAGCTCTGCTTAGTTTGGGATCAGATAACCGTGTGTGAAGAATGTCCCAGGATATTTTATTTATTTATTAGTCAGTCCAAGCTAGGTTTTAGTACAATGGTGGCCGTTATACTAAAACGTTTCACAGACTTTTTGAGACAACTTGAAAAGCCACTATACACGTAATCATTTCATTTCACTTCACTGGTGCACTTGTATTGATCTTTATTGGACAAAATACCACCGATAATATTCAATAAAACTCAAAATACACTTTTATGAAAATAAAACGAAAACGCAACGTCACTTCGCAAGTTCCCGCCAAAAAGTCTCAACGAGTAGTTGAAGACTGCAAAAAAGTACAGTCGGCAATAAAAGCATGTACCAAAAATGATTTTTTTTGACAGAAACTTGTTTTTTCAGATGAGGAATCAAATGAGAGTGCTTGTGGAGGGGCCGCGGCGGCGTCCTCGTCATCCTCGGCGCCTTCTGAACTCCACATATCGACACACTCACTCGCAGCTAAACGTAAGTATATTACCACCCACATTTATTAATCATCAACACTATTTTTTTTTTTGAAAGGACTAAAGTTGGTATCCTCTGATGGCTGCTCCAACCTTAACAGACAATCGGCGAGCGCAGAGGGCTCACATCATCACTATCACTACATAGTATAAAAAAAAAGTCGCTTCCCGTCTATCTGTCCCTATGTATGCTTAGATAAAACTACGCAACGGATTTTGATGCGGCTTTTTTTAATAGATAGAGTGATTCAAGAGGAGGTTTATACGTTAAATTCAAAGATTTGTACGCCCGTGCGAAGCGGGGGCGGGTCGCTAGTTTCCTATATTTTTTTTACATACAATATGTTGATATACTGTTGCCGAAGCCGAAAAGAAGGAGAAGCGCGAATATACCTTATTTCCATTGGATAACTATTCAATTCATTTGATAAATTTTAAAGTCAATGTGTGCCAGGAATTGTATTTTTTACACTTTTTTATTTTTCTAACATAAAACTTTTCTTCCTTAAATGGCAACATTGCAATTACACGGTGCACTTTCCCGTACTTATTTCAATATTATTGCCTACCCTAGCGCCGCACCAGAATGACCGACGCGGACTGGAATTTGAACGTACTTGCGAGGCTTTTGGGTTCAATATCGCTCGCATGGAAGAAACTGCTACTTCAGTTGGTAAGTTTGTTTATACAAACTTTTCTTTATCTTCCGGCAAGTCGTCAAACGTCCGCGTGTTTGGAAGTCGCGCTTGAGTGCCTATTTCGTTCTAATCCAGGCTTTACTTTCTGTCTTCTCGGTCACACCACTTGCTACTTAATATAAAGTTAGTAAATAGTTTGTATTTGTGTGCATGAACATGTCTGTTTGTCCTGTGTCTGGGTGTAATTATCTATATAAGTATGTATTTACAAAAAAAAGTAGTATATGTAGTATATCTGGTTGTCCATAGTACAAGCTCTGCTTAGTTTGGGATCAGATAACCGTGTGTGAACAATGTCCCAGGATATTTATTTAGTTCAGTACCTCTACTCCGAAAAAAAGACATAGGTTGTTGGTTCATATCCGGCTCAATGCAATATTTATGTACTGTTTAGACGGATCGAGTCTTTAATGCACAAAATATCCTGGGACATTCTTCACACACGGTTATCTGATCCCAAACTAAGCAGATCTTGTCCTATACAGACATGTTCATGCACACAAATGTTTGTCCTGGATGGGAATCGAACCCACGACCTGCGTGATAGGTCAGCGATATACAGACAACAGAAATACATCATCTGTGAAAATTTCTAACTGTCACGGTTCATGAGATACAGCCTGGTGACAGACAGACAGCGGAGTATTAGAAAGAAAAAAAAATACAAAATAATAACACAAGAAAAAAAAAACTGCTTTTTTTAAACGACACTGTGGTCAAACATAGTAAAAAAAAAAGTTAATTTTGCGTCATTACTCGTTACAGTGACAGCGGGCCCGAAGTCAGGTCCGACAGATCCTCGGTTCACCGACGTGGTGAAGCTAAGCGACTACCTCCAGCACGGAAGGAGGCCGCAGTTTTGGGAGGAGCCTTATGTTAAAAGGGTAATGCTAACTATATTAGTGCGCGAGACAGTAGTCTGAGATATATGAAAATGAACCTTATGATATTGCAATATTAGTGTATATGGTACGATATTTTATGTACTTCGCGGCTTGTTCAGACAGACAGACTTGTTCTTTAATATTTAACCTTACTTGATTATGTATAAATTTACTATTAACCAGCCTGGCGTCGCTGACAAATAAAAAAAAAGGAAAATCTAGGAAAGTCGTGAAAAGCAACTCTTTTGCAGGCGAATCTTGTCCTTATTGACTTTAAAAACGTTATTATTATAATTCTTATATTTTCCAGTCAAGGTTGAAATTTAAATAACATTTAAAAATAATAAAAGCGTAACGGAAACTACTTGTTATAAACAAAAGCCATATGACAATAAAATTGTTGGGCCAAATACGGACAGCGACGCCAGACTGGTTATAACACGGGTAAACTTCTGTACTAAGAGTGAAATATTTTTAAGGCCTAATTAGGCTGTTTTTAGTGTTTTTAATTTTTTCTATAAAAAGATGTTTGTTTTCAAAGCATAATAATTTAAAAATAAGCTTCATCTGAATCTATAATACTGTATCATAGATTGAACAGATGAACTTTATTGCAAAGATATAAGGCTCATTTTCATATCTTTATCTACTCTCATATATGTGCTTATTATGAAATCAAAAACAGTACTTTAATGACCCACTTTATGCACACCCGTCTATAATGATTAATTATAGTACAGTTTTGTTCCCAAGATAATGCTATAAAATAACTTTTTTTCTATTAAAGTACACTTTGGACCTATCAATAGTATAATCAATCAGTATCAATTCAATTTGACGATGACAATGTGACAAATTTTTTACTTGAACTTTAGAGGTAAGAATTTTTGGGAGTTGGCAACACGGATTAGGTATATGATTATTGTGTCTGTTTATTTTATTGTTTTTGCCTACATAATATATCATTTTGACCAAAAATGACACAAAAATAGCATTTTTTTTTTGAAAAGTTGGTATTTTTTAAATTACATTATTTATATGACTTTAGATAAAGTTCTGTATGATACTGCACATGTATAATTAGGTATTAAAAACTAGTGTATCACGAGAACCTCGCCTATGGCTCGGTACTTAAACTCACACTCGTATTTAATAACCCCTATTATGCAACAGTATCATAAATTACTACATATTATACTTTATTCCTTACTTCATGTTACATCTTAATAATAACAAGTAACATTACATTATGGACGCTGTTGGGCATGCTACGCAAAGTTTAGGAGAGGATTCTGTTAGAATTTATCCGGTAAATTAAAACTTTAAAAACTTAATCACATTATAACATATTATTTCAAAATATATATTTTTACATAAATTAAATCCTACTAATATTATAAATGCGAAAGTTTGTGAGTATGTATGTATGTTTGTTACTCTTTCACGTAAAAACTAATGAATGGATAGTCCGATCACTTATTTCAAAGTGAATTTAAGCGCGACCCTTATTGGTCACGACTATTTACCCGTATATTACGACGGCATGGAATAAACTGACAGCATTAAAAATGTTCTATCTTTTTTCAATAAGGTTAACATGAAATTGAGGTGACTTGTCTAATATTAGTTAAGTTCGTAAACGACAGAATCGGCACCAATAATAATTTATCATAAATGTTGCATGCAGGTGATGGAAGCGGTGCGAGTGAAGGAGCTGGAAATGAAGCAAGCCGCCGAGATACTGGGAGTGAGCTACGGAACACTGTACGGACGGTACCGTGACGTGTACGGGTGCATCAATAGACCATACAGGTCGATAGGGTACCTGGACCTTTTTATCATTTTTTAGATAATAATAAAACATTTTAATATACTTTTTGTCGGGAACTTGTACTTGTACATTTTATTTTCATAAATTTTGAATTTTATTGAATATTAAGGTCCGCGGGACGCCACACATTTTATTAAGTGATAAAATATATACTTGAAACGTCGTGAGTGGCTTCCTTTTGGCGAGTCTACCAAACTTTCTTCTACGTTTTTTTTCAAAAGTGTTGCGTTTTCAAATGAGTATGATCGAAATATTCCGAATATCTATAATAAATATACAAACAAACACCGACAAAATACTGCACCGACGAGCTTGTGTACCACCGCGAACATATGGCAAATTTTCTAGAAATAACAAGACTAGCTGTTCCCCGCGGCTTCACTCGCATTCCCGGGATAAAAAGTAGCCTACCTTCAGGGATAATTTAGCTTCCTATTAGTGAAAGAATTTTTCGAATCGGACCAGTAACTCCGGAGATTAGCGCGTTCAAACAAACAAACTCTTTAGCTTTATTATTAGTATATCGATATTATTAGTATCGATGTACTGGTACTTAAGAGATCTAAATCGTGTTTATTCACACACACACACAAACTTATAAAAGTCCTCTTTTTCGTCGGGGGTCAAAAAAACTCTTTGATCCTGTTATGTGTGTGTTTGCAGCTCAGTTATATGTCGTAAGTTATCAACATGTTATTTGCGAGAAGAATGGTAGTATATTTACTGATTAATAACAAAAGAAATCATCAACATATTCCTACAAGGTATATTACTGAAATAGACTATTCCATGAAAATGTTACTAATATACCTTGGAGGAATATGTTGATGATTTATTTTGTTATTAATCAGTAAATATGCTACCATTCTTGTCGCAAATAACATGTTGATAACTTACGACATATAACTGAGCTGCAATTTGCAAAAAACTCGATAAAATTTGAATTTCGCGCTCCAACCGAACGTTCCCCCTTAAAATAATGTTATGTAATACAGGGGCGTACGTGAGTTCTGGCAATCGAAGGGTCCCTCAGAGGTGTTGGAACAGCTCCAACGCGGGGATATCACCCTGGACGCGGCAGCTCGCGCGCTCGGAGTCTCCATAGCTAACCTGGCAGCGCATGTCGCAGACTTCGGCCTGCCTGAGAAAGGTAACGTTCCCTTTTAGGCTGTGTGCTTACTACCATCAGATCACTCATCACGGTGAGGTTCTGGTCAAACACTGGCCTATACATAGTAAAATAAATATGCTACTACCTACCTACTATCCTAAAAAAAATGCGAATGTTTATGGACGTATGTTTGTTACTCTTTCATGCAAAAACTACTGAGAGGATTTGAATGAAATTTGGAACACAGATGGTTTATAACCTGGATTAATACATAGGATACTTTTTATCCCGAGAAAACATAGATCTCTCAGGAACGCGGGTGAAACCGCGGGGCGGAAGCTAGTATATTATAAATGCGAAAGTTTGTGAGTTTGTATGTTTGTTGCTTCTTCACGCTCAAACGGCTGGACCAATTTCGATGAAATTGGTGTGGAGGTAGCTGTCGGCCTGGATTAACGGCCTCGGGAACGCGGATGAAACCGCGGGGTGAAAGCTAGTATTAAAATTAAGCAATTGATGTGTTATTTATTATTTTTTTACCGTAGATTTCGAGCCGATACCGATAGAGGTGGATCCGTCTCTCAAGATGCGGCCGCGCACTTACAGCGTTCCCGCTTCACATAACGCCGCCCCCGCCGGCAAGAACACGCGCAAACCTGTCGAAAAGGTAATATTTTTTTTACCGACTGCCCAAAGAAAGAGTGTAATGTTTTCAAGCGTCATGTATGTATGTGAGTTTCTTTATTCCACAATAACTTTTAAATGCCTAAACAAATTTTCTGAAATTTCTCCCCTAAGGGGGCAAAATAGGGGATTGCGGGTGAAACCGCAGGGCAAAGCTAGTATTGTAATTATTGAATGTGATATTTCCAGCCAAAAAGTGCTCAATACAAATTGATTTTATTTTGTAGCGACCCCTGTCAGCTATATAGTTCAGACACCGATCGATAGATGGCGCTGCAATATATCAACACTATCTACATATAACCTACATCGCGCTAGTGGAGTTTGTTCGCGCATTCGCATATATACAAGATTCCAACATCAACAGTTGGCACGATGACCCAGCCTGGCGGAAGATCTTCCCTTTTCATTGGAGGAATCATCCACCTTGTTCCTCCATAATATAATTATTATTATATCATTTTCAGCCGATAAAGAAGATCCTGATAGGCAGCCTGAATGACGAGGACCCGATCCCGGCCACGGTGATCACCACCCACGAGGGCAAGTTCAGCGCCACCCCCACCACCACCACCGTGACGCCCACCGCTACTACCACGTGTAAGCACCACATGTAATAATCAACTATCACAACTGATGATACAGGATGATTTAGAAACAGCACTGATACCTTATACGAGGGGCTCCCAATCTTTTTCAGCCCGTGGCGTAGTTAGAAATTTAACTAGCTTCAGTGGCGAGGGCCGTTCAAAAAACACCGATAATTTTATACTTCATTACAGTGTATTTTACATAAAAGTGGCTTTGAAATGATGGATCTGTGGGACTGGGATTTGTAAAAGCCGATGGGAATCGGCTTGTATGGACCCTTTGCCATAGCTACAATACAATAATAATAGATCTAGATCAAAAATTAAAACATCTACAATATGAAATTGAGATTGATATGAAACTCGGATTCGTTCGGCATCGGAATCGGTAACTTTCCGATGTCGATTCCGTTCCCACGAGCTGTCAAAAGGCTATTAAATACAAGAATTTATAAGTAGCAGTCGGATGACAGAACGAAAAGATTAGATAGCGGAAAGATAGGAGATGGGATGCGTTTACGAAGAAATTGAAATAGCAATTCGTTTCGAAGGTTTTCGAATCCGTTTCCGATGTCGAATCAGAGTGTTTTAATACGCACTGCTGGGCGGGCTCTTCCTAGCAGTACCACCGCTCTATCTCAAGAATAGGGTAGTTGACAGTGTCAAAAATAAATGACCAAACACTAACCAATGCATATAACATCCAAAAACAGGTGGAAACATCAAATGTGTTGTACATTTAATGCTTTTTATGATTTTTAATTACCAGTAGAACCACTAAGAGTAGATCATTGATGTTGTGAAACTATGACGTCATAGTGTAGTATTTCATACAAAATATCGTTTTGTCATTTATTAAAAAGTAGCTGATTTGATATGTCAGGAAACTACCCTATTGAAACAGAAAACAACAAGAAAGACTTTTTGATAGATGATCAAGTACTTTTTACGGCGCACACTTTGGGAACGCCTGCCTGATCATGAAAAAAATAAAAGTGAAAAACAACACAAAAATATCACCATACTAATTTTAAAATATATATAAATTAGTTAAGTATTAAAATACGCTGCAATGTCTGAGTATTCTACTTAATATTATAAATGCGAAAGTTTGTGAGTATGGATGTATGTTTGTTACTCTTTCACGTAAAAACTACTGAACGGATTTGGAGTAAACATGGCACATAGATAGATCATACCTTAGAATAACATATAGGCTACTTTTTATCCCGGAAAAACATAAGGTACCTCGGAAACAGCGGGGCGGAAGCAATTCATTCATAAATCATTTTTTCTTAATTCCAGGCGGCAAATGGCCATCGATCCGCGTTGCCAGTCTCGACACCCTCCGCGGTGGGGAAGCCCCCCCTACTAGTACCCCGACAACAACTAGTACCCCATCAGTACCCTCCCCGGCTCCCCCCTCCCCCTGCGCACTCATGCGCACCCGGCCCGACCTCACCATCGTCGCGGCGAGGAAACCCGACGCGAAGAGAGACGACGATACCACGTGATGCACCAGATAGACAGAGACGGAGATGTATATAGTGTTCAATTGAAGATATAATGGTCGGAAAGTGGTAATAGATATGTAAATTTTTTTTTTGGGAATTTTAGCGTTTACTATATCGATTTTAAAATCAGCAGGGGAATTGTGTAACTTGATTCCGATTACGAGCTCCCTCGTAATCATCTTATAATTTTGTTATTGGTGTCGATTCTGTTGTTTACGAACTTAACTAATATTAGACAAGTCACCTCTCTTTCAAGTTAACCTTATTGAAAAAAGACAGAACATTTTTAATGCTGTCAGTTTAATCCATACCGTCGTAATGTACGGGTAAATAGTCGTGACCAATAAAGATCGCGCTTAAATTCACGTTGAAATGTGTGATCGGATTAAATTGACAGGATTAAAATATCTTGCATCCCTTTCTTATATTTACTATTAGAAAGAGATATAGTGAGATTAAATTTATTTAGTTCGTAAACAACAGAATCGGCACCATTGTCTATCTTAGGTGAACAACAACTAAACTGCGATTGTAATTACTTCTCATAATAATTAATCATTTGAAATTAGTCATCGGAATCAAAAAAGATAGACCATGCCAAAAATAAAAGATGATTACGATAGCCATCGTTATCGGAATCCGATTACGAGATAGATAGACAATCGCCCAGCTGGTTTATTATATCGGTTTAGAAGTGATGAAAATTAGCCATTTCATTAGCAAAAAATGCGATATTTCATTCCTTAGTAAAGAGATAAATGAAAATCATTTATTCTGACTACACCCAACAAGCTTAAAGAAATTGTGCCTCTTATGGCCGAATACTGATACGCTACTCATATTTACACTATGTACGTTGTGCCTTGGTCACTCGATAGTAACTAGAGAGATATGAAATTGAACCTTATATCTTTGCAATAATGTTCATTTGTTTAATCTATGATTCAGATGAACCTTATTGGAGCAGTTGGTTAAGACACCACCTATCACGCCGCTGGTCATTGGTTCTATTCCCATCCAGGACAAATATTTGTGTGCATAAACATGTCTGTTTGTCCTGTGTCTGGGCGTAATTATCTATATATCTATGTTATTTACAAAAAAAGTAGTATACCAGTTACCTGGTTTCCATAGTACTACAAGCTCTGCTTAGTTTGGGATCATATAACCGTGTGTGAAGAACGTCCCAGGATTTATTTATTTAGATCTATCTAGCTACTGTCACCGGCGCCAAGCTACAGTGTAAATAGTGTAAGTTGTGCTGAAGTATTTGACAGTTCGATTGCATAAGTTGAACTGTCAAATGATGACATTAGCACAAATAAAATCTGAGTGGTGTTTCAGTATTTGGTCACTAGAATACTGAACCCTATTACAATAGCATAAAGATGTTAATTAAACATGACTGAACTTTATGAATAATTGTTCCCAGTTTCTAGCCTAAATGACAATCTCCAATCAAAAATATATCTGTCTATATCAATGACGTATAATGTGACAAAGACAGCAATAGTTTTATACTTTTGGGCTTTTGAAATCGGCTATCACATTCGATGTTTTGTTTCAAGAATCTTTAATAATCTTCGAGTGATAACAATGATAAAATGACAAAGAATTATTGGAGAGTAGAAATAAATATCCTATATGTAACTCCAGACTAAAGGACCAGAAGCCAACCAAGGGCTTGAGTTGGCCACGTTCGAGCGTTTCAAATAATTTGCTTGATAGGAGATTTTACTCGCCTTGCAAGTTGAAATATTACGTGTATAACCATGAATATAAGATTCAAAATCGAATATGAAATAATCGTAACATACGTTTAAGTTTTCGACTTTATTGGCTTTTGATTCGTAATGTAACTACAATTGTATAGAAGACACTAGAAAAAATAACAGGAAACACATTTCCATAGATTAATTAAAAAAAAAAACAAGTATTATAACTAAATAAGTGGGAAAATAACTCGTACTGTATATTAATTGTAAAATGATATACTTTTTAGATATATATATATTATGTAAGTGGTAAAATAAAATAAAGATTTAGTAGAAAATACAATAAAATATATTTGTATATTATAAAAAAAGAACTATAATTCTATAAAAATCGTCGTATAATGAAATTTAGATTTAAATTAAATGTAGATAAATATAACATTAAGGAAAACAATATATTTATACTTTACTGTTCCTCTGACTTAGATGTAGGAATTACCTATTGTTTTTAAGATTTACGGAGGCTGGGACTGGGCGAAATTGAACGTTATTCCACTGGGTTTAGTGTCATTATTACGATGCTCTGTTAATTTGATGTCAAATATAAGGGACCAGTGTCCTTAAATATTATTACTATAGTTGGACCGGATAACTCAGTCCACTGCGACGTTAGAAATGAGAAAGTGCGGGCTTTTGACAGTGCGATGTAGTCATCCCTACTCACCTCTATGCCGCTCAATCGGGATGATGATAGCCGGCTAGAACTAGGTCTTCGGCTTTTAGCCGTAACATGGATGATCCAGTCCCGCTCCACAGATAATCGCATATTCCTTTTAGACTAATTTGTCATTATTATATTTTTATGTAAATCGACATAAATAGAGAATCAAAATACTTCCAGTTACTTTTTGTACTTTATTTGTGCAATATATATGTTGAGAATCTATCGCCAAGCACCTATCGATGTGTCCCTTCTTCTTTCGGCTTTGTGTGGCCTTTTTATTGATTTATTTAGGTACTCGTAAGTTTTGAAAGTCATATAAATTTACACTATGCTATGGTCTGTTTACATAAAAGTATTGTTTTTGACTAGATCGTCGTTCGATAATTTATAGATAGTTAAAATATTCCAACGCCATCTATTGATGACATCTTTGCAACTAATCGATGTCTCACTTAGCGAATTTTATGAGCGCATTCACACTACGAAAATTACCTTATTAAATTGGCGTCGAGTGTGGAATAACTCTTATACCTTATTACTTATAAATGTTGAATTGAAAAACGATTTATAAGTGAAAAGTTTTATTTAATTTTCTAACAAATAGGTACATATTGTACTAATCTGACCCCACCCCAAGAGAAATATAATATTTGTATTATAAAAATCATTTTTCTTTGTTAATATGTCGCGGTTTAATCCCGAAATGAGGTTATATCTAGTTTCTACCGGTTATTTTCGTTAATATCAAATAGAAATGAATTTATAAAATCATAAAGACAGTTTGTTCCTAAAAATAGTTTACGTAGATATTTCGCGAAATCTCCCGTTATTTCTAGATATAACCGCAATTCGGAATATATATAACCTTTACATGTAAGCCCTGTCCAACTTCAATTGGATGTCTCGTACCAAATTGTCATTGTATAAAATAATTTATATTTTATAATGTTTTTGTTTTAAGTATAAATTAAGCTATTTTTTGTTATCAACTCATAGGTTAAATATTAATTATTTATTGTTAAGATTTTTTTATTCGTAATTTTGACGAGTTTTCGAAATTGTTAGGTTTTTTTACTCAAAGTCGAAAGAACTCATTAAATTTAGATATTTTTAAGATTGTGGTTATTTTAGTTTGATTGTGTGTGAGGAGGTAGCGGTGCTTCTATCAACACTTAGTTTTCTATTGTTGACATGACCTTAACACAAAAACTGTCCAAATAATAAGTAAAATATTTTGTCAGTACTGCTTATAGACTTTTTGCTGTTACTGTGATAATTTGTAAATGATTTAGTTTTGTTGAAAACATACATAACTATTATGAGTTTATATATTTTATTATTTTGTGAATAAAATCGAAACTGTTTTGACATGTAAATTATCATAATGTTATGATTTTATCGGGAATATGTGCCTATATAAAAAAGTTATTTCTTTGTTTATGTTTCGGTTTAAACCCGAAATAAGGTTATATCTAGTTTTGCCCGGATATTTTGCACTGTGAGAACCCTTTTCGACAGCCTTGAGATAATTTCTTCACAGGTCTTCCTTCCTTTAGCTACATTGGTATGGCGTATGTTCATTTAGGCAATAGGCTCGCTGTCAAAAGTGCGATTTTGGACGTCTCAACGACTGCTTATAAAATGGGAATATTGTAAAAAAATATGAGCAGACACTCGTGTTCAATGGAAACTAAGTTTTATTTTAGTACCGCTAACCAACTCACGTGTGAACGAATTACATAATTACCTGTTAGGAAAATTAATAAAAATAAAACGTTTAATCAAATCTAGGTATTGTTTTATTTTTAACTAATATTCCTGTGGTGAAAAGTAGTGTTATAGAGCACTCTGGGTGAATGTAACTTCATTTTATCACTTCGGTTTCATCAGAAATACCTTAGAGGTTGATTTTTTTTAATCTATGGCGCCTCCACGATTTTTGCATGGTGCGGGTGACAGTAGCTAGAGAGATATTAAAATGAACCATATGACATTGTAAAAAGGATCATCTGAAACTGAGTCATACTTAGATTAAACAGATGATTATTGCAAAGATATAAGGCTGACTTTCATATATCTCTGGCTTCTGTCACCCGCACCATGCTCTACGTAAATAGTTTAGTACATATCGCACAATATTTTAGAGTTTACTAAGAATAAAAGTAAGCAATTTGATATCTACTACTTACCCACCCACGACTTATCCCCACCATATTACTTGCGGCCGCGCGCCCCGTTCCTTATTGTCTTGTCATTCGCTTATTTGTGTGGGCATCGCCAAGGTCTATTATTTTTTAATTAGTGTAAAGATCATATTATATCTATCTAAATTCTAAAATAATATAATTGATCGTTAAGTTTACGTAGGTATGTGTATTTTTGAAGAAAAAAATATCGAAATGTGAAGGTAATATAAGGCTTAAGTGTACTCGTGGGACACGAAATTATGGTGAGTCATATCTTCTCAAACTTATAAATCTAACAAATGTGTTATTATTGCCTATGAATTTCTCTTGTTTATTAACCTGTAATGGTAAAAAAATATTATTTCGTTCAAAACTATACCATGAAAATATCTCTATCTACCGTCACTTATTTTTATACCGTATATGTTCCTCAAAAACTATATACTTAAGTAGCATAGAATAAACGTAAGTAGTAAGGATAATGTGTTTGTTTATTAAATAATGTGTTTAGGGGTAGTACCTACCTAGGGCACTTTAGTAGGTCATTTTCACTTTCGGGCGAAGTCGTTTTCTGGGAACGCCATGCACGCTTTTTAACCTCCAACGCAAAAACGATGGGGTGTTAGTTTGACGTGTCTGTCTGTCTGTGTGTATAGTCCGCGTACGGTACATGTGCCATAACCACGTCTGGCTTTGAGTCCATTAAAAAAAAAACTGTGTCTGCGGCCTGAATGGATGGACCGATTTTGATTTGGTTTTTTTTGTTTGAATGGTGACTTAATCGAGTGTTCTTAGCTGTTTAAAAAATCTGCTCAGCCGTTTGAAAATTATCACCAATTTTCTAGTGAGTTTCGGGTTTTTTTAATTTTAGTCTATACTATATATAATATTATAAAGAGGAAAGATTTGTTTGTTTGTTTGTTTGTTTGTAATGAATAGGCTCCGAAACTACTGGACCGATTTCAAAAATTCTTTCACCTTTGGAAAGCTACATTATCCCCGAGTAACATAGGCTATATTATATTTAAAAAAAAATTAGGGATCCTTACTAAAACTCCAATAATGTAACATAAGGTGTAAAAAAATGACCTGAAAAATTCCTTACGTCGCGTGCGCTGCGAAAACTATTGATGATAGAACAAAATCATTTACTACGACTTTGCAGAACTCATCATTATCTACAAAAAGTGTCGGGACAGCATATGTCTAAATATTATAGTTATGTCACAGTAAGCAGTTTTTTATTCTAAAATATTAATTTATATATGCCGCCTCTTGAAAAGGCTCTTCATTTGTACCTTGGTATTAATCCTCATCAAAATAAATTACTTTATATTCAAGACGGCTTTAATACCTTTTTATAACTTTTTGAATTATTAAATTCGGACATTTCATTCGGAAGATATCACGAGTTTAAAAATGCAAGTATTAGAAAAAAGTCGCGTGGTTGTCGCTCACCGCGCTCAGCTAGCCAGCATGCGATGTAGGCTCCATGTAAGCGTCACTGGGGTACGGGGGGGGAGTCAATGTAATCTATATATATAAAAGAAAGTCGTGTTAGTTACTCCGGGATATCAAATCCCATGCCCCAGCCGTCCTCCCTCCCGTGCCGCATCTATGATGTCGGCATACTCGGCTACTGACTCCAGCTCCAGCTCCGAGGAGACTGGAAATGAGTCAGAGCAACCCCCCTCCCCCGAAGCTTCCCCCGCCTCTCCCGAAGAGGTATCCAACCCCCCTTCCCCTGCCGCCCCCACGCAGCCGTCCTCCTCCGAGGACGACTATGTGTTGGTGGGAAAGGGAAAGAGGAAGCGTGGCAAGAAGCCTGCCCCCTCCGCCGCTGCCGCCAAGGCACCAAAAACATCGGCCCCCTCTTCCACTCCACTCATGGACGCCAAAATCGTCCCTCCCGCCCTCATGGACTCGCCCATGTCCCCTCCTATGGTGGACCAGGGCCCCTCCGCCTCCCTAAGGCGCTCCTCCCCCGCCCAAGGCCCCTCCTCTTCTTCTCAGCATCCTGCTAAGAAGGATACCCCCCCGCCCCTATTCATCCAGGACAAGGGCAAGTGGCCCCAAGTGTCATCTTGGTGCGCCAACCACAATATCAATTTCCTCCAGGCCAAACCCACCGAACACGGTATCAGGGTTTCCGTCCAGTCTTCTCAGGACCATAGGGCCCTGACAAAAATTCTAAAAGAAAGGGCAGTCCCCTTTCATACCTACACCCTTGAGGAAGAGCGCGAAATTCGCGCTGTAATCAAAGGAATCCCGAAGGAGATTCCTATTGAAGAGGTTAAGCAATCTCTGCTTGACCAGTCCCTACCCGTCCTAGCTGTACATCGAATGTACAAAGGTCGCGGCCACACGCCATATGATATGGTAATGGCCATTCTAGAAAATAAAAATGAGGCTAAACTCATTTACAACATTAAGACTGTATGCCACCTCTCCGGCATTACAGTCCAGCCCCCCAACAAATCAAACTATCCGTCGCAGTGTCACAACTGCCAGCTCTATGGGCACTCGGCCCGCAACTGCTACGCAAAACCCAGATGCGTTAAATGCCTTAAGGACCACGCGACTTCCCAGTGTGACAGACCCAAAGACAGGTCTCTGTGCACCGAGGAGCCGGGATGTGTCCTGTGCCAATCCCTAGGGCACACCGCCAACTACCGCGGTTGCCCCAAAGCCCCGAAAAAACTGTCCCGCCCTTCCGCAAAGTCCACCCGCAAGGCCCCTCCTCCAGGCCCAGTCAAGGACACAGTCCTAAGCCCCCAGAGGGAATCCCCCTGGGGTCAACTGAACAAACAGGCCAGCCACGCCTCCAACTTTCCCCCCCTACCCGCCCCTAAAAAATCGATTCCCGGCTTTGCACCTGCAAAGGCAGCATTAGCCTCCCCCCCAACCCCAACCCTAGTGCCCACCGCTGGGCAAGCACCTACCGCCGCGCCCGTGCAAACCCAAGCGCCAAAATCAATCACCCCCCGCGAAAACCCGACTAGTCGGGGTAAACAAATTCCGCAAAGCGTGGACTCGGACTTCGCTTTGGTGGAACGTTTCGCCGAAGCCTTTGACCTCGAGGAGATCAGCCTCCTCGCGGCCCAGATTAGGCAGAACGAGGGTAACGGTCGTGCCCTCGCTGCTGTTGCGGTGCGTTTCCAGCGCATCATGTCCTCCCTCGCCCAATTTCGTGTTAACCCATAATGGATAATACACCCAACAATAGTAGGAATAAACCCCGATCCCTTAGGATAGGATACTTCAATGCCAACGGCATTAAAGGTCAACGCGATGACATAGCAGACTTTCTGCAAAATCATCAAATTGACATCTTTCTAATACAAGAGACCTTCCTCAAACCCAGTCACAGAGATCCAAAAATTGCTAACTATCAGATAGTTCGCAATGATAGGCCCGATTCAGCCCTAGGAGGCACTCTCATATACTACAAAAGGTCCTTGTATTGCTCCCCTATGGATCCACCCCCCTCACTAAGTTGCATTGAAGCTTCGGCCTGTAGGCTCGGCATGACTGGACACCAATCCATCATTCTGGTCTCGGCTTACATATCCCCCAACCGCGATAATACGCCACTCAGCAGTGACCTCAAGTCCATATTTAAAATGGGGAACTCTGTCATTTTGGCGGGTGACCTAAACGCAAAAAGCACCCTCTGGAATTGTCACACGACAAATCCCAGAGGTGCTATTATAGAGAAAATGCTCGAGCCTCTCAATCTCGACATAATAGCGCCACTAGAGCCCACCCACTTTCCCCATAACGTGACTCACAGACCAGACGTACTCGATGTGGCACTGCTGCAGAATGTGAACCTACGTTTGCACGATGTAGCGGTGCAACACGAGTTGACCTCCGACCACAGGCCTGTGATCCTAGAATTTACACCGCGAGTAGGTCCCCCAGATCCAGGTCAACCCACTCCCACCAAAGTCATAACGGACTGGAACAGGCTGGGCGAAAGCCTCAAGTCTACCTCATCCATCCACCTAGATCAGATCCCGGATAGCCTCACCACCGCTGATGAGGCTGTAGGCGCGATCGACTCACTCACAAATCACGTGCAGTCGGTAATTACTGACTGCTCACGGACAGCGCCTGTGGAGAGTGATCTCCGCATGCGTCTGCCCGATGACGTACGCGATTTGATGAGGGAGCGAAACGCCGCCAACCGCACATATGATAAATACCCTAGCGACTCAAACCGCATCCGATTGCGAGAGCTTCAGCGGGCCGTCAGGGCACGCGTTGATGAAGTGCGTCAATCCCGCTGGGACCAGACCCTTAGCGAATTAAAGCCATCCCATGTTGCCTTCTGGCAACTCTCTCGTGCCTTCACTAAGGACACGGTAGCCCCCATGCCCCCTCTAAACAGGCCCAACCTCCCTCCCGCTTTTGAGGACGAGGAGAAAACGGAATGCCTTGCCGAAAGCCTTGAGCAACAATGCACTCCTAGTACCCTCCGGATTGACCCGCGTCACCTGGAGGAAGTCAATGCAGAAGTAGAGAGGAGACTCGCTCTCCCTATACCCCCCCCTCCCCTCAATGAAGAGGATGATCCACTACCTCCCGTGACCCCCGATGAGGTCAAATCGATCATCAGGAAATTACACCCGCGGAAGGCCCCAGGCTCGGACAAGATCACTAACAGAGTGATCAAACTCTTCCCCGCCCACCTTATAATGCTCCTAACATCAATATTTAACGTGGCCCTGTCATGCAACATCTTCCCACAACAGTGGAAAGACGCTCATGTTATAGGGATCCCCAAACCCGGCAAACCCAAGTCCGAGCCCTCTAGCTATCGTCCCATAAGTCTACTCAACGGTATGGGTAAGATTTATGAGAGAGTTATCCACTCCCGACTTAAAGCATATGCCGATGCTAATAAACTCATTCCCGACGAGCAGTTTGGTTTTCGAACCAAACACTCTTGTGTTCAACAAGTCCATCGTATTGTTGAACACATCTCTTCCAAATATCAACACGGATATATGACGGGTGCACTGTTCTTCGATGTCGCAAAGGCATTCGACAAGGTTTGGCACAATGGCTTAATCTATAAGCTATTCACCTTGGGTGTGCCTCACAGACTCGTGCTCATCCTACGAGACTACTTGTCGAACCGCCAGTTTCGATATCGAATTCCAGGTGCCCTCAGCTCCCCCCACCCCATAGGTGCCGGAGTCCCTCAAGGGTCGGTGCTAGCGCCCATACTTTTCTCCCTCTACACGAGCGACATCCCCTTATTTACTAAAGTCAAGTTAGCATTATTCGCGGACGACACCGCCGTTTTTACATCAGGTAGATCCCCTCAAGCCATCAGCAAAAACCTCCAATCTGCGACCAACGCCCTAGGCGCCTGGTTTCGGAAATGGAGAATCGAAATCAATCCGACCAAGAGTCAGGCGGTTCTATTCACTAGAACCGACCGTAGACGCCGACCCCCACCACCCAAGCCCATCACCCTATTCGGCGACCCGATCCCTTGGGAAAAGGAAGCCAAATATTTAGGAGTGATTCTTGATGATCGATTAACCTTTGCAGCACACATAAAGCGGGTACGCGCGCGAGCCGCCTTTGTGTTAGGTCGTCTTCATTTCCTTTTAAATAGTAAGTCTAAACTTGCCCTAAAAAGCAAGGTTAGACTCTATACCGCGTGCGTTCGCCCAATCATGACCTATGCTAGCCCTGTGTTCGCTCAGGCTAGCCCCAGCAAGATCCATAGCCTTCAGGTTATACAAAACCGATTCATGCGCAAAGCCACGGGCGCCCCCTGGTATATGCGCAACGAAAACCTCCACATCGACTTAGGACTCCCCACCATCAAACAATTTATGAAATGCGCTTCACGCCGCTTTTTCGACACCGCTGTCAACCACTCCAATCCTCTCATCGCACAGGCTGCAACCTATACCCCCTCTAGAATCTCGCGTATCCGACGTCCACGGCAAGCCCTCAGCGAGCCGGATGATCCCACTACTCTCGCCCAGATTGCAGCCGACTCAGCTCGACAAAACGACGACACACAAAACACTCAACAAAACCGACTTCCTCGGTATCGTCCTCGACGGCGAGGTACGTCGCGACGTCTTACCCAGTCTCGTCCCATTCAAGCGGCCCGAGCTGCTCCCTGTAATCCGACCGCCCCTAATTAGTCGTAACTCGTACTATGTCCTCCCCCTCCCCCCGGTAACGCCCTGAGCCGAGGTCCGTACCCCACAGGGGGTGCCCTCAGGCGCAGTTACCTAAAATTGTTTTGTCCGGTTGAGAGCCCTCAGCGCTCACCGAGTTGTCCGCGTAAGGGTGTTATAGCCACCTCTGGCTACACCTTCATGTCCTTTCAAAAAAAAAACTCCACTTATAACTCAAGAACGGCTGAACCGATTTAGCTGAAAATTGGCAGGGAGGTAGTTTAGAGCCAGGAGAAGGACATAGGATAGGTAGGGGTAGGTAGGTAGGTAAGGTAGGTAGGGGTAGGTAGTGGCAGGTAGAGGTAGGTAGATAGGTAGGGGTAGGTAGGGTAGGTAGGTAGGGTAGGTAGGTAGGGTAGGTAGGTAGGGTAGGTAGGTAGGGTAGGTAGGTAGGGTAGGTAGGTAGGGTAGGTAGGGCAGGTAGGTAGGGTAGGTAGGTAGGTAGGGTAGGTAGGTAGGGTAGGTAGGTAAGGTAGGTAGGGGTAGGTAGTGGCAGGTAGAGGTAGATAGGAGTAGGTAGGGATAGGTTTGTAGGTCCCAGTTTTATTTTTGTTCTCAGGGCAGGACAACGTCTGCCGGGTCAGCTAGTTAGGTATATTTTTATACCGTATGTTATTCAAAAACTATAACTAGGTACATTATGACACAACTTAGATGTAGCATCGGCGAATCGTTTTCGTACACTTCACTTCCGATTTACACAACTAATAAAAATCATTCATTTTCGCGCTATTCAACGTTCTACAAGATTATTTTCGCCGATCATTTTTTAACACATGAGTAATGTTGTATGCGCACTCTTTTAGGGAACGATCGATTTTACGAATTTTACCGATGCTTCATCTAAGTTGTCATACTATAATAAGGATAATGTTTGTTTATTATAGGTAGGTAGTATAATGTTTAGGCGGAGTACCTAGGTCACTTTCTTAGTAGATCATTATCTGTGTACGTCATTTGCACATCGGTCACTTTCGGGCGAAATCATTTTCTGGGATTTCATTGTCTTTGTATTCTAATGAGGAATAATAACAAAAAAATCTAATTAGTCCGTCTGTTAGATTAACAAAAAATATTGGATACATATTTTTGTACGATGACGTCACAAGCCCCAATCCTGCACTTTGATGGGACTTATCTTGTAATTTCTTATTGATTTGATAAAATAAAAAATAGGTATCCAATATTTTTTGATAATCTAACTGACGGACTAATTAGATTTTTTTGTTATTATTCCTCATTCTATTCTAAACACTATATATGTTAGGTATCTTACACATGTTATTAAAAACATCTAAAACAAACGGGTAATTTCTAAAAAAAAATATATTATTAAATTAAATTATTAGTTTAAACATTGATTGACTGACTTCAGTTTTTTTTTAAAAATATATTGTGCAATCAGTAAAAAAAAACATTTTTTTTTTACCAAAATGCGTGATCCATTCACGGTCGTTAGGTAACTTAGGTACTTACAAGGAAACATTCAAATCAATAGGTAATTAGTAGCTCACACGGAATCAAAGATTTATGCTGCATAAGGTTGATAAGTCTTATGCCGATCCGATTCCCCGTCCTGCGGTTAGCGGGTTTTCTCTTAGGTGTGAGCGAAACTAATTTTAAGGTATTGGGCACCTAGTGAAGAGTAGACCTAGTAAAAGAGTTTTAGATATTGACGCTATTTCTCTCTCTTTCTCTCATTTTCTTTGACAAGTAAACCCTATACCAAAGAATAAAGAATATACTACGTGCTATTCTAATAATAAAGCTGAAGAGTTTGTTTAAACGCGCTAATCTCTGAATCTACCAGTCGGATTCGAAGAATTCTTTCACTAATAGGAAGCTATATTATCCCCAAAGGTTACTTTTATCCCGGGAACGTGGGTGAAACCGCGGGGAACAGCTAGTTCCATGTTCCGCTTAGCTTACACTCTCATTACCCTTTCGCGGTGGAAACCCGGCTTTAGAAATGTACATTCTATACAAGATGCATTTTCTAATTTCGAAATAAAAACAAATTATATAATCAAAATCTATTTATTTCCACAATTCACTACAACATGGTCCGGTGCATTTAACATGAGTGCTTCCATTATTTTTGTTCGTATTTTTTTTTAATTATTTATTTTTATAAAAAATATCAACACCTATTTATACCTATATTACAACAGTGTTTCGCATATTTAATACAAATACTTGTCAAAAATAGCGCCACAAAAAATATTTATTTCAAAAGCATAGCAGTTTATTTGCAATTTCAATATACATAGGAATAATGTTTTATTTAAATTGCCTCCTTACTGAACAGTATACTCAATTCAACGTATAAACTAGTCCCTATTTCAAGCTACAATAAGAGCGATCCGTTTGTGTAACTCCGAACATATTTTTTAAGATCTTTAAGCATTTGATGTAAATAATTAAACTTGCAAATAAACCTTACAGTTAATTATTCCGTTACGTCTATTATACATAGTGCATATAACATTTACCTATATATATAACCTATTCGTTGATGCACTTCACACTTAAATGAGCCAACATTCTTTGAGCTAAGTATTCAGAAATATAGAACAGATTAGAAGGTATTTAGTTAAGGTGATACCTTCGGTTGGAGCATGAAATTCAAATTTTGTCACGTTTTTTGCTAATTGCAGCTCAGTTATAAGCTGCAATTTGCAAAAAACGTGACAAAATTTGAATTTCATGCTCCAACCGAAGCCTCCACCTTAATGTGTAAAGGTTGCCTTTATTTTTAACATTGTGACCATATTAAAATAAAAAAATGCCGCAATTTATTTTGCTATAAATAATTAAATACTCGAAAACTAAGCAGATCTAGATTGACAAATACAGGAATATAATATAGAAATTACGCGTTTATTAAACACTTTTATTTTCCTTCAACATTTTACGTAAATGGTAATAAATAAATAATTATGGAATGACAGGTAAAGGCTTATAAAAAAAAAAAAAACATTTATCTTGAACAATTTAAGGATAGTTTCTCTTACGTAAAACCCCGTATTACTCTTACTTACAACATAAATAATAATATTATAATTTATCATTTGCTAGATATTATGTAGAGATTTTTATATCTTCAATCTTAGTTTTTACTAGTATGGTACTATTTAAAAGCGGTTTGTACGGAATAGGGGTGAAGACTAAAAAAAACTAATTAGTCCGTCAGTTAGATTATCAAAAAATATTGGACACATGTTTTTTCTTTAGTTCCGAAAACAAAAAATAACGAAGATAGTGCGTTAAAAATTCACATGACGTCACGTCCTAGTACGCTTTTTACAGAGGGATGACGTCACAAGTCCCCACTCCTGAGCTTTGACGCGCCTTATCTTGGTAATTTTTTATTGATTTGATAAATTAGGTATCCAATATTTTTTTTAACCGACTAAACTAGAATTATTTTTAACCAAGTCATCATCCCTATTGTAAAAAAAGGAAAAAAGCATAAATGCGACTGGTTAGGAAAACGGAACAGGTTTTAAGGAAAAACAAAAATTTTAAATTCTAATTTATTTATATAAAAAAAATTCATTACTTATCATTACATAACCATAATAAATTAATTGTAACATTTTTATTGAGATATTATTTATTTTTTCAAAGTCTTCAATTTGTTTTGATGATTGTACTTACTGTTATAATTGCCTTACTTCCCTACAAAGGTAGCATGTTACGTCGTTTTAAAACAATTTTCTGTAGTCAAATTTAATTTAAAGGAAAAACTAAAAATATCCGAACACAGATTCATTATAAAAATAAAACAGGAAATTACATTTATACCTGTCATGTTTATTAATGATCTCTAAATAAACATCTCAGAATCGATAGACATTTAAAATACCTATGTAACATTTATAAAATTACTTTAGTTAGACAAATGAAAAAAATTGGGAATGTTTTTCAATTGCAGCTAGTTTTTTTGCTCTGCAACTTAGTGTAGCGCCACCCCTGCGGAAAGTTCCGCAACTGAACTATTGGTCGTAGTAGAGCGCGTTACGATAGACTGAAGTGCCGTAGATTAATAAAAAAAAATATTTTTAAAGAAACCCCCAACACATTAGAAAAGATGATCTTCAAACGGCTGAGCCGATTTTCTTGAAATATTACAACATGAGAACACTCTCGATTAAGATTAGACGAAATCAAAATCGGTCCATCCATACAGGAACTATGATGCCACAGACAGGCACACAGATACACACTACAAACTTATAACACCCTCTCTTTCGTCGGGCGTTAAAATCGCTGCGAGCGTGTTTAGCGGAATTTTCCGCGGCGAACTTTCCGCAAGTTTGGCGCTACACTAAGTATTAAAAAAAAATCGTGTCCTTTTTTACTTCTAATTTCCAAACGACCCAACCAACTACCCCTAACTGTCAGATCAATTCATAGTCCCATAGGTAGTCCAAAAAAATCTACTAAAGTCCGATTTTTAATTAGATAGACTAAAATGACAGCTCCGATGGACCATATTTTTATGTTGCAAGCGTAGAGCATAGTGTTGTAGTATGGCTCATTATGAATGATTTATCCAACTGTTGTGACAAGACCTATCAATTTCATTTTACTAATAGGTGTAAGTAAATTTGTAGTAAATATAAACAGCAAAATCTCAGCAAGGCTTCTTTTTTGTGGATTTTTTTTTTTATTATATGTAATTACAGTTTTTACTTTATGTATATTTAAAACAAAAATTGTAATTAAATAAATTAAAAAAAAAAAAAGTCTTGCTGAGTTTCTTGCCAGAATCTTCTCAGTTCAAGTGTATTCCGAACCGGTAGTAGAGTCTAAAAATTGTAACTGTTGACGTTCATAAGTGCCTTGTATCACTCAAGATACAACACTATTTTTACTTTACGATAATGTGACAACCCATCAAATGTAATTTTAGTCTATCTAACAAAAAATCGGAGTATAGAAAAATGATGAAATAAAAAATCTCTACATTATACCCATAGTAAAGCTTAATTAAGTGGTGACATGTAGGTGATGTCGTCCCAGGGGTGGCGGTATAGGGGTTGCTTCATACGCTTCTGGTCCAAGTAGTGGCCCACCAGGCCGATGGTCCGCCCGAGGACGAATAGCGCGTTGATTGTGCCCATGTGGATGTAGCTGTTGCCTTCCTCTCTGTTGAGGAGAAAATAGCATGAATAAAGCCTCTATAACAAGAGAGGCTTTTACATAAAAGAGGCTTTTATACATAAAAGAGGCTTTTATACATAAAAGAGAGGCTTTTTATATTTTGTTACAAAAGAGAAAAGTAATTTTAAAATAGGTGATATTTTTAGTCTAGCTGACAGTATATTTTTTTTTAATCAGTATACCGTAATTTCGATCACTAACTCTTGAAGGTTAGTCTCCCAAAACCATATTCGCGTGGTTTCAATCCTTAAGGTACTCGTAGTCGCCCTTAATGACCAGTCTCAACTTTTCACCTGTATTGTTTAGGTTATAATTCATAATTTTATATGGTGTTAGAAGCATCTTAATTTATTAGAGGCCTTTAAAACACTAGTAAGAGAGGCGTTTAAATACAACTAGGAGAGGCGTTTCAATACAACTAGGAGAGGCGTTTCAACACAACTAGGAGAGGCGTTTAAATACAACTAGGAGAGGCGTTTCAATACAACTAGGAGAGGCGTTTCAACACAACTAGGAGAGGCGTTTAAATACAACTAGGAGACGCGTTAAAATACAAGTAGGAGAGGCGTTAAAATACAAGTAGGAGAGGCGTTAAAATAAAAGTAGGAGAGGCGTTAAAATACAAGTAGGAGAGGCTTTAAAATACAAGTAAGAGAGGCTTTAAAATACAAGTAAGAGATGCACTTACTGTGTGAACAGCTGACAATGTCTGAAGAGGTCGACCATGGCGGCGGCAACGATCCCGTCCACGTTGAGGATAAGGTTGGGCTTCTTGCGAGTAGTGATGGCCTCCACGTCGAGTGCGTACCTGGTGACGGGCCACGCGGGCCACCGTGACGTCACGTAGGCCTTCAACTCGCGGACCCGGCTGTCCGGATTGTTTATTGATTTCACTCTGAAAATTGACAAAAATTGGAATGAGTACAAGTTTTAAAATTACCAGTTAATGATTCGTTGAGAGGGAACCGTTTATAGCAACAACGACGGGGTATTATAAGTTTGACGTGTCTGTCTGTGTGTGTGTGTCTGGGGCCTCATAGCTCTTGAACGGATGGACCGATTTTGACGTGTTCTTAGCCATGTTTCAAGAAAATCCGCTCAGCCGTTTTTAAATTATCAACAATTTTCTAGTTAGTTTCGGGGGCTTTTTTAAATTTTTAATTTTAGTTATTTTTTACTGTGTATACGACCTATAACTGAGATGCAATTAGCAAATACGTGATAAAATTTGAATTTGCGCTCCAACCAATTCTTTAACTTTTACTTAATTTTAAGCCAATCTAGAATAGTATTTCTTTGAGTTTTTAAGGCATTACCTTATACTAAATATACTCATATAATACTTATGTATACCTGTGTCCGATGCCCATGATGAGTTCTCCCTTGGCTCTCTTCTCGTTGACGAACTCCTGCGGGTGCTGGCCGCGGTCGTACGCCGCGCAGAAGTCTGCCGCGGCGCGGTCCAAAGCGCCACCGAATCTGTCACCCTAAAATTAAAAAAAAACATTTAATTAATCAATAAAGTTGTTTGTACGATGGTGTTACGGTGTGGGTTTAGTGTGACAGAATGAAAAAAAAACTTTTTTGATGGGTAAAAATACTTTTTTTCAAATTAATTCTAAATTCTTGAATGTTTTGCAGGTTCCTGATTGGCGGTGGAATATTATTCCAACATTTGGAAGCAGTGTAGCGGCAACTGCCTTTAAAGGCGGCTGTATGATGACGAGGCATCGCAAGCTGCATAGCACACTGCCGAGACCCATAGGATCTCCTACTCGAAAGCCAGGACATCTTATCATAAATATATGATACGGAATGGGTTTAGTGTGACACGGAA
Source organism: Tethea ocularis (assembly GCA_963555595.1). NCBI lineage: Eukaryota > Metazoa > Arthropoda > Insecta > Lepidoptera > Drepanidae > Tethea > Tethea ocularis. Next base: position 2,578,613 of record OY741985.1, on the reverse strand, counting down.
TGTTTAGTGTGATACGGTATGAGTTAAGTGTGATACGGTATGGGTATAACATGATACGGTATGAGTTAAGTGTGATACGGTATGGGTATAACATGATACGGTATGAGTTAAGTGTGATACGGTATGGTTATAACATGATACGGTATGAGTTAAGTGTGATACGGTATGAGTTAAGTGTGATACGGTATGGGTATAACATGATACGGTATGAGTTAAGTGTGATACGGTATGGGTATAACATGATACGGTTGGGTTTAGTGTGATACGGTATGGGTATAACATGATACGGTTGGGTTCAGTGTGATACGGTATGGGGTATAGCATGACACGGTGAGGTATGTGCAGTATAGATAGATTATACATACAATGGTGAGCAGGCCGCTAACGACGGAGGAGATGAGGTCCTTCCCAGCGCGCGCGGTCACCATGGTGTTGTGTGCGCCGGAAACCGCTGGCCCGTGGTCAGCCGTCACTATCAGCACCAGCTCGAAGAACTTGCACGCCCACTCTGGTAGCTCGCGTTGGAACCTACATCACAAAAATGTGTTAGTCAGTTTTCCTTTCTTTTTATATATTTAGATTGACTGATCTATCAACGCATAGCTCAAACCACTGGACGGATCGGGTTGAAATTTGGCATACAGATTTTTTATATTTTTTATACTACTAAGGTAGCAAGCAAGCATACGGCCCACCTGATGGTAAGTGGTTACCGTCGCCTATCGCCATGGGCAATACCAGAGATATTGCCAATGTGTTGCTGACCTGTTACAATGCCGAGAAGGCAAACTGGCTCTCAAGTGCAATTGCCGGAACACGCCGGTAGGTGCTTGGCGACAAATTTTCAACTTGGGTGGTAGCCAGCCAGGCGGGTACTACAAAGTACCCTACCACCGTGCTATGGTTTCCTCACGATGTTTTCCTTCACCGAAAGCTCAAGCTCATTGTAGGATTACTAACGCAACTGTTGACATTCATAAGTGCCTTATTAGGGCCTAAACTGAATAAATGAGTTTTTATTTGATTTGATTTAGATTCGAACCCACGACCTTCGTCGCGGCATCCGACGTCACTACCACTGAGCTATCATCGCCTAGCTATTATGACGTAGGATTTTTGAAAATTGAACCCCTAAGGGGGTGAAATAGGGAATCGCAAGTGAAAAAACGAGAGAAAGTATGTGCATAGTTACCAGAGCAAGCTAATAGTGCCTCCGACTCCTAGTTGCCTCTCCAGGACCTGACTGATGGGGACGCCGCAGTAGCTAAGCTCCTGGCCCCGCTCGTCGCATATCGTGCTGATGAAAGCCGCCGGCTTGCGGATTATACCTAGTTTCTGGACGAAAAAGGTGAAAATAAAATACAAATTTAATTACTATGATTTTACATTCTTAGATGAGATGCGTCTTGATGTGTGTATGAATAAATATCCTGGGACATTCCTCACACACGGTTATCTGATCCTAAACTAAGCAGAGCTTGTACTATGGACAACCAGATAACTGATATACTACATATACTACTTTTTTTTGTAAATACATACTTATATATATCACAACCAGACTTACCCTCGCCCAATCATAATCCATGGGCACTTTAGGAGGTTCCTCCTCCTCCTTGACTATTATCTTGCCTTCCTTCACCAGCTTCGAGTAGACTAACTTGACGGCGGCTCCTAGACTATCGAACGAGTCCGGAACGGTAACTCCGTAGGCCTTGAGGCCCGCGTTCTTGGCGACGGCCTTTTCGAGGTTGGACCCCGCGAGGGAACCTGCGTGTCCGAACTGTACCTCTGACGTAAACATGTCTGAAAAAAAAAAAGTGTTGCTAAGCGCAAATCTCGAGAGTAGCTGAACCGATTTCGATAGTTTGTTATTAGCAGAAGGTTCTTTTGTAAGAAAAAAAAGTGGAAAATTAGAAAATTTAAGAAAACTTAACGAACACCTAATTCTGCTGCGGAACTACTAGGATAGCATAAGTTCTAAGAAGGTAGGAGTAGATAGGTAAGGGTAGATAGGGGAAGGTAGGGTAGATTGGGGAAGGTAGAGGTACGTAGGTAGGGATAGGTAGGGTAGATAGAGGTAGGTAGGTCTCAGGGCAGGACAACGTCTGCCGGGTCAGCAAGTTTAGTATTATTCATTTATTACTAGCTAGTCCCCCGTGCACGGAATAAAAAGTAGCCGAAGTGTTTTTAAATATTTTCCACGGAACCATAATTATAAATAAAAGAAGTCCAAAAATACTCTTTATTCATAAGCTATCTGTCAGTGACAGTCCCGTCACAATCAGTGCAGTCGTTTCGGAGATCAGCCGGAAAAAAACAAAAACATTACAAACATACACTTAAACTTTCCGTCTCGTACTGACTGTTATTCGATTAAATAAATAAATAATAATTATTACTTAAAATAAATGACCTCACTTGCGAGCATATGACCTGCTACTTTGTTTTTTTTTTTGATTTATTAATTTCGTTACGGATTTACATGTATCACAGTAGTGCCAGCGCCATATTACGCGGAAATTCCGTGATCTTCCGTCCAGGAACGTATTGCCTACAAACGACTAAGCGACGGAACGAACGATCTTCCCTTTATTAGTGATTTATAAAAAAATATTAGTTATCATAATATTTCTCTTGGTCACGAAATCACGCGTGAACGGCTGGACCGATTTCGATAACTTTTGTTGTATGTTATTGTCAGGAGAAGGTTCTTATGAAAAAAAAATTAAGAAAATAAGTAGGTAGGTAGTAGGTGGGTGTAGGTGGGTAGGGTAGGTAGTAGGTGGGTGTAGGTAGGGTAGGGTAGGTAGGGTAGGGTAGGTAGTAGGTGGGGGTAGGTAGGTCCCAGTTTCGTAATGTAGCATTGGTCTAAAGCAAGTGTTAGACCCCTAAATATTGAGTGAACCTTGGAAGCAAATTTATCTTACCAGAGCACGTGCCGATGCACCAGGCCACCATAGGCTTCTTGATGAGGCCGTCTCTGATGGCGCGACACACGTGGTACTCCTCCACACCGCCCACTTCACCCAGAAGGACCAGCATCTTCACTTTAGGGTCCGCTTCGAACCTGCAACATTTTTTATATCACCAACTGACTCCTCAAAGCCTTGGACCTAGAAAGTTGCACCCCTCTGTGTGCAAAATTTTATGATGTAGAAATATGTGTAGTCAAAATATTTTTTTTTTCAAAATTTTACCACTAAGGGTCGGTTGCATAAAGGCGGCCATAGTAAGGTTACGGGTATAGTTAACTTTAACCGCCGAAAGAAAGTAAACTGGGTTGCTCGTGTCACTTTAACTAAAATTTTAACCGTAACCATAACCGACCGAGGGAGATCGGTCATCGTCAAAGTGACACTACCGTCATAGCATGGTAATAGTTAAGTTAACTTTGACTATAACTTTAACTAAAATGTACGAACAATCGGCCCTTAGACCGATAAACAAAAATAAATGATATACATTATTTCCTGATGATATTAATTAGACCTTCATAAGTGCCTTTTGGGGCCTAAATTAAATAAATAAATATTCTGGGACATTGTTCACAAATGGTTATCTGATCCCAAACTAAGCAGAGCTTGTACTATGGAAAAACCAGATAACTGATATACTACCTTTTTTTGTAAATACATACCTATATAGATAATCACATCCAGACACAGGACAAACACACATGTTCATGCACAAAAATGTTTGTCCTGGATGGGAATCGAACCCACTACCAGCGGCGTGATAATTGAATAAATGACTGATTTAAGGGAAATCTATTTTTTATTTTATAATAACAATTATGTAGTACCTGAGTAAATGGTCGATGAACGTGGTCCCTGGGTATCTATCACCTCCGATGGCAACTCCCTCGCAGACGCCGTCCGCGTCCTTGGATAGTATGTTGTTCAGTTCGTTGCTCATACCTCCCGACCGAGATACGTACGCCACGCTGTCGGATATAAATTGAGACGCTATATAATAATATACTGGGACGTTATATTATAAGTAGCTTCCGCCCCGCGGTTTCACCCGCGTTCCCGAGGGTTCAAAAGTAGCCTGTGTTATTCTAAAGTGTCAGCTACCTCCATCCAAAAAAGAATGGCGAAGTTGGACCCACCAAGTGTAAAACATGATTATTATTTTATTTATAAAAAATATCGAGTTAGCAAGAGATGGGAATCTAAGGTTAGATTTTTTTTTTTTAAATAATGAGGCATCGTGCACTAAAAAAACGCAACGTGCATCGGAAGACATTCCAATTTACAATAATAATTAAATAAATGCTCGAATAGAAAAGGCGAGCGTCGAGCCAGCAACGACAGTTCAATTATGTTCTAAAAAAGTCATTATACAATTAGGTACATATTTTACTAACCTACCTACAATATGATTATTTTGAAATCCTAACAGTGGGTCCCAAAATACATACAATCTCGCCATTCTTCTTTCATCAAAATTGGTCAAGCCGTTTGAGAAATAACAAACACACTCGAAAACTTTCGCATCTATATATTATACTAGCTGACCCGGCAGACGTTGTCCTGCCCTGAGAACAAAAATAAAACTGGGACCTACAAACCTATCCCTACCTACTCCTATCTACCTCTACCTGCCACTACCTACCCCTACCTACCTTACCTACCCTACCTACCTACCCTACCTACCTACCTACCCTACCTACCTACCCTACCTATCCTATGTCCTTCTCCTGGCTCTAAACTACCTCCCTGCCAATTTTTAGCTAAATCGGTTCAGCCGTTCTTGAGTTATAAGTGGAGTAACTAACACGACTTTCTTTTATATATATATATAGATTACATTGACTCCCCCCCCGTACCCCAGTGACGCTTACATGGAGCCTACATCGCATGCTGGCTAGCTGAGCGCGGTGAGCGACAACCACGCGACTTTTTTCTAATACTTGCATTTTTAAACTCGTGATATCTTCCGAATGAAATGTCCGAATTGAATAATTCAAGAAGTTATAAAAAGGTATTAAAGCCGTCTTGAATATAAAGTAATTTATTTTGATGAGGATTAATACCAAGGTACAAATGAAGAGCCTTTTCAAGAGGCGGCATATATAAATTAATATTTTAGAATAAAAAACTGCTTACTGTGACATAACTATAATATTTAGACATATGCTGTCGCGACACTTTTTGTAGATAATGATGAGTTCTGCAAAGTCGTAGTAAATGATTTTGTTCTATCATCAATAGTTTTCGCAGCGCACGCGACGTAAGGAATTTTTCAGGTCATTTTTTTACACCTTATGTTACATTATTGGAGTTTTAGTAAGGATCCCTAATTTTTTAAAAAATATAGTATAGCCTATGTTACTCGGGGATAATGTAGCTTTCCAAAGGTGAAAGAATTTTTGAAATCGGTCCAGTAGTTTCGGAGCCTATTCATTACAAACAAACAAACAAACAAATCTTTCCTCTTTATAATATTAGTATAGATAGTATAGATATACAAGAAAGTCGTGTTAGTTACACTATTTATAACTCTAAGAACAACTGAACTGATTGGCTGAAAACTGGTGGGGAGGTAGCTTAGAACCAGGAGAAGGATATAGGATACTTTTTATTTTATAGGGCAGGTAGGGGTAGGTAGCGTAGGTAGCAGTGGCGAGGGTAAGCCGTTCGAAAAACATCGATAATTTTATTATTTATGTTAAAAGTGGCTTTGAAATGATGAAAATGTGGGAGTGGCATTTCTAAAAGGTAAGCCGATGGGAATCGGCTTGTATGGACCCTTCACCACTGGTAGGTAGGTACCTAAGGTGGTAGGGATATGTAGGGGCAGGTAGAGGTAGGTAGGGGTAGTTAGGGGTAAGTAGAGGTAGGTAGGAGTAGGTAGAGGTAGGTAGGTAGGTCCCAGTTTTATTTTTGTTCTCAGGGCAGGACAACGTCTGCTGGGTCTGCTAGTACATAATATAAGTAGGATTATTATACTTCTATCTTATATTTATGGAAATCAGTGTATGGTATTTTTTTTTATTTTTTTTATTTTATAAAAAAAAAATCTGTATATTATTATTATTATTCTATACATATATTATATATGCGTGTATATGTATTAGTTTATTACTACGAGATCGTAAATCTGATAGTTTAACATGTGAGAGGAGATAATCTTAACTGTTAATTTTGGGCTTCACGATACAGGCTTGCCTAGTGTGAAGACCACAGTAAATCAATAACATTTCATCTCATTGTATTGTATTATCTATTGTTCATAATTCAACAGAAATGTTAATACTCAGAATCAGATATGTAAATAAATAAATAAATACTAGGACGTTATCCAATAATATACTGGGACGTTATATACATAACAGGTACTATCGACAAAGTTGAAGCATGATCACCTTAAGGGTGCATTTTGCGTGCAGTGACCAGCCGCTACCTGTGTCTCACACAATATAACCAGACAATGCGCTTGTCATAAAATAGTATATTGTCATTGTCAGTAAAGTCTAAACAAAAGATTTTACAAGAGACAGTTTTATTGTCAACAATGGACAGGGCGAACTATGATAACTGGCTGTAAGCGAAATGGTTTCAAAACTGATCATGCTTCAACTTTGTTGATGGTACATACCTGCCGGGTCGGTACAACTTGCTGTCAACAATATTGTCGATCATGCCAGCCGTGTTTCCGATCTTGAAGCACCCTGGCTTGATGCCTCCAACAGTCGCTGGGCCAATCACATTTACCTAATTACATAAAAAATATATTTTAAAAGGGAATATGTGTAGCTACATAGTTCAAGCACCGATGGATAGATGGCGCTGCAATATAACAACACTATCTACATACAACCTACATCGCGCTAGTGGAGTTTGTTCGCGCATTCGCATATATACAAGATTCCAACATCAACAGTTGGCACGATGACCCAGCCTGGCGGAAGATCTTCCCTTTTCAATGGAGGAATCATCCACCTTGTTCCTTCACAATATACATGTTTTTTTTTTGCATTGATTAAAGCTCATTTATATAAGAAACAGTAGAAAAAATAAATATTTCGGAATAACTATAAAAATAACCAAGATTTAAGCCGTCAAATATTTATTCCTATCTCTTTCTAGCAAAACAGAATTTAGCATGGAGTTTATAAGGCCGTAATATTAAAAGACGTACATACTATATCCGATCTCTCTGTCTAATCGCTGTCTAATTAGTAGTTTAAAATGCTTATATCTTCCGTATTTCTTGGCCGATTTTAATTTAACTTTTTGAATTTTTTTACGGTATCTATTTATTCTTTGACGGTATTTTCATTTTCCCCCCTCCCCCCTATTCCTTTTTTGTTTAGAATACATTAATGACAAGTGCGCCACTGCACACAACATGTAGCCTTGAGTGCATGCTTTATTTCTATTATATATAACCTGTCTGGCGTCGCTGTCCGTATTTGGCCCAACAATTTTGTTGTCATATGGCTTTTATTTATAACAAGTAGTTTCCGTTACGCTTTTATTATTTTTAAATGTTATTTAAATTTCAACCTTGACAGGAAAATATAAGAATTATAATAATAACGTTTTTAAAGTCAATAAGGACAAGATTCGCCTGCAAAAGAGTTGCTTTACACGACTTTCCTAGATTTTCATTTTCATTTTATTTGACAGCCACGCCAGACTGGTACATTTTATCACGTTGTTTAAGGCTATAGTTGCTTACCCCCCTGGTGTCGGCCAGTTTGATGATCTTCCTGGTCATGTTCTCGGGTATTCCCTCGGCGATGATCACTATAGTGTTGATCTGGGGATGCTGCATAGCCTGTATAATAATAATTAATATATATTTCGAATTGTTCAGGTTTTTTTAGTTTTAATGAAGTACACTTTGTTGTTATAATAAATAAATATATAAAAAAATAAACACAATTGACAGTAGGGTAGTTGACACTATCAAAAATAAATGACCAAACACTAACCATTGCATAAAACATCTAAAAACACGTGGAAATATCAAATACGTTGTACATTTAATGCTTTTTATGATTTTTAATTACCAGTGGAACCACAAAGAGTATATGATTTGATGCTATGAAACTATGACGTCATAGTGTAATATTTCATACAAAATTCCATATAAACTATCGTTTTGACGTTTATTAAAAAGTAGGTGATTTGATATGTCAGTCAACTATCCTATTGAAAAATAAGACGATAAAGTTCGGTTTCTCGATATTTACGGTTATTTTCGGATCGATAAACTCAATCTAAATTAAAATTTTACTAATCAATTTTAACCTTGCTCTAATTACAATGTATATTAAGGTTCTTTTTGTTTTTTTACAAGCTTTTATTTACTTTTACCTGTCCCGATGTTAGTCATCAAATCTTGCAAGTTAAATTTGACCCACTTCCCGGTTACCGATTGAGCTGAAATTTTGCATGCATGTGTAAATCGGATGACAATGCAAAATTATTATGACATGGAGCTGATCTGATGCTGGAGCTGGAAGGTGGCCATAGGAACTCCGCAATAAAACAACACAACCCTATCGAATTTGGGCTCGTTTAATTCGTATTGACGAGTACTTTGATCCCATATGGTAACCAGGGTCTGGTGCTGGAGCTGGAAGGTGGCCATAGGCACTCCGTAGTAAAACGACAAAACCCGGTCGTGTTTGGGCTCATTAGAACCGTTTTAACGAGTAGTTGAAGACAGTACAGTCGGCAATAAAAGCTTGTACCAAAAATGAAATTTTTGTCAGTAACTTATTTTTCCTAGACCTAGACTAATGTCTAAAATTACATACATTTTACACAGATACATATCATCGATATAAACAATTTCGCGGGCTTTTTGGAGCATGCTTAATGAAATAAAATCATAAAAACCTCCCGAATGGGATCCGAATAAGTCTCAGTAAGAGGTTTACCTGAATAGAGCTGTCGTAAGCAGATCTTAGGGAGGCAAAGTTGACTAGAACTGTCGCTTCTTGATGCTTCCGCATCGCTACATCCATGTCGGAGAATACTGGAACAACATACATTATAGGTTAGCTAGCTTTTTATGTAGGATACAATCGACTTCCTATATTTGTTTGCTAATGAAAGAGTCACTATAGAGTATATTTGTTGCTGGACAGATGACCTGAGGAAAATGGCAGGGATTGAATGGATGAGGGAGACGGAAGACCGAAAGCAGTGGCGCGCCTTGGGAGAGGCTTATCTTCAGCAGTGGAGAGACATAGGCTGATTAAGTAACTAAGTAAGTAATGAAAGAGTTAAAAAAAATAACATAATCAAAAAACCGGCCAAGTGAGAGTTTTTTGTATATGTTGTTATAGCGGCAATAGAAATACATCATCTGTGAAAATTTCAACTGTCTAACTATTACGGTTCATTAGATACAGTCTGGTAACAGACGAACAGATAGAAAGACAGAAAGCCGAGTCATAGTAATAGAGTCCCGTTTTAAGGCGATGATAGCTCAGTGGTAGTGACGTCGAATGCCGCGACGAAGGTCGTGGGTTCGAATCCTACAATGAGCATGAGCTTTCGGTGAAGGAAAACATCGTGAGGAAACCATAGCACGGTGGTAAGGTACTTTGTAGTACCCGACTGTTTGGCTACCACCCTCAAGTTGAAAATTTATCGCCAAGCACCTACCGGTGTGTTCCGGCAATTGCACTTGAGAGTCAGTTTGCCTTCTCGGTATTACAATACCGAGTAACAGGTCAGCAACACATTGGTAATATCTCTGGTATTGCAAATGGCGATAGGCGACGGTAACCACTTACCATCAGGTGGGCCGTATGCTTGCTTGCTACCTTAGTAGTATAAAAATAATAAAAAAAACCCTTTAGGTACGGAACCCTAAAAAGAAACCCCCGACACACTAGAAAAGTGGTTATGATCTTCAAACGGCTGAGCGGATTTTCTCTAAATTAGTAATTAAAATAATAAATAATGCGCTAATACTGTTTTATATTGCATTGCATGGGCAGAATATAAGGACACTCGTGTAAATAAATGATTTGATTAAAAAAAAAAAAGGTATACAGACCGGGTATGAAGACCTCCTTGTTCCCGAAGTAGTATTTCTGCTTGTGATCCGCCGTGAAGGGGTACACGATGGCGACCACAGACGGCTCCGCGCGACGGCATATATAGTCGAAGTCCAACATGCCCTGGAGATAAAACGATTCCCATAACATTTAAGGCGATGATAGCTCAGTGGTAGTGACGTCGGATGCCGAGACGAAGGTCCCGGGTTCGAATCCTACAATGAGCTTGAGCTTTCGGTGAAGGAAAACATCGTGAGGAAACCATAGCACGGTGGTAGGGTACTTTGTAGTGCCCGCCTGGCTGGCTACCACCCTCAAGTTGAAAATCTGTCGCCAAGCATCTTTCGGTGTGTTCCGACAGCTGCACTTGAGAGCCAGTTCCTTTCTAGGCTTTGTGTGCTTACCATCATCGGCGACATCATCGCTGACCACGGTGAGACTGTGGCCAAACACAGGCCTATACATAGTAAAAATTAAAAAAAAAATCTGTATACCCTAGGGTAAGGTAAATGAGACCAGGACATAGTATCAACTGGCATATAAATTACTAGTTTTCCCCCGCGGTTTCACTCGCGTTTCCGAGATAAAAATTAGCCTATAAGCTTTGGAGATAATGTATCTTCCTGTTAGTGAAAGATTTTTTTAAATCGGCCCAGTAACTGGAGATTAGCGCGTTCAAACAAACAGCGTTTCAAAGTCATACCTAAAATAATCCTGTATTTTTTTTGTTACGTATAGTCCTGTATTTGACCACAATCTCACCGTGGTCGGTGATGATCTGGCCGAGGCTCTTAAGTGCAGCTGTCGGAACACACCGGTAGGTGTTTGACGAGAGATTTTCAACTTGAGGGTGATAGCCAGCCAGGCGGGTACTACAAAGTATCCTACCACCGTGCTATGGTTTCCTCACGATGTTTTCCTTCACCGAAAGCTCAAGCTCATTGTATTTCGAATTCGAACCCGTGACATGAGCTATCATCACCTTAAATATGAATCCTAGTAATATTATAAATGCGAAAGTTTGTGAGTATGGATGTATGAAGTGAAGTGCAATGATTTATTAATCCTGTTTAAAATTATCAATTCCGTAGTTGACTCGCCTCATATTTTATCCCTTTTGAATTTTAATGCAAATTATAAATTTCGTAATCCCAAAACTTTGTCTCTCCACGTTTACCGCAATAACACGTCATTTAACAAACCACTATCTAGAATGTGTCGCTTGTACAATGAACTCGTCGACGAAATTACCACTGTCGACATTTTTAGGGTTCCGAAAAAAAAAACGGTATAGGATCACTCGAGTGTCTGTCCGTCTGTCTGTCCGAAAATTTTGGACTGGATTGAGTTGAAAGCACTTTTTAATAGTTACCATCAACAAATTTGGGTCAGATTTAAAAATATTTATGGAACTTAGTTAAACATGTACGGAACCCTCTCCACGCGAGTTTAACTCGCATTTGTCCGATTTATTAACAAGAGGGTAGGTTTATTTAAAAATATTATTCGTGCTTTTTACTCATAATCTTAGTCTTAGTTAGCGTGTCTTAGTTTTTACATAATGTCTTGTTTATAATATGTTGCTAATGTATGGGTACTTATCGTTTTTGATTGCGTGTTTATCTATTGTTAGGGTTTATAGTATTTAATACTTATATCACCTTTCTGTGTGTACATGTTTAGGATTACGACCTGATCGTCAACATTTTTTAGATTTAATTTACATATATTTAATTGTCTGTAATCTGTTTTGTATACCAATAAAATAAATAAATATATGAATGGGTGGCTGTTTGTTACTCTTTCACGCAAAAACTACTGAACGGATTTGAATGAAATTTGGAACACAGTTTATAACCAGGATTAACACATAGAATACTTTTTATCCCGAAAGCGGGTGAAACCGGGGGACAGAAGCTAGTCAATAATATAAGAATGTTACCTGTATAGCTCTATTTTGCATGCCCCATATGATAGCTTTAGTGCGATCACTGAACAGCGGGAGAGCCGTGGAGACGCCCTGGCCCAGGTCCAGCTTGGTGGGAGCTTGCGAACACACCAGGTCTAGCAGCTTGTGGCTCAGCTCTGGAATGTCTAGCTTCGGTTTCGGCTGGAAATTTACAACAAAAACCATTTTCTAAATGAACAATATTTTTATAGGATTTTATTTAACTTTTTTTTGGCGTGTGTTGCCAGTGTCAAGTGGAGCAATGTAAATATTTTATATTTAGTTCTTGCCAAGTAGCGTTAAGGTAATAGGGGTGATAACTAAAAAAAAAAATTAGTCCGTCAGTTAGATTACCAAAAATTATTGGACACATGTTTTTTCTTGAGTTCTGAAAACAAAAAATAACGAAGATACGCATGACGTCACGTTTTAGTACACATTTTACAGAGAACTGACGTCACAAACCCCCACTCCTGAACTTTGATGCGACCTATCTTTGTAAGTTTTTATTGATTTGATAAAATAAAAAATACGTATCCAATATTTTTTGATAACCTAACTGACGGACTAAATAGAATTAATTATTTTTTACCCAGTCATCATCCCTATTATAGCGGTTTTGCGACAAATTTTTAGGGTAACTAATTGACTCAGGCGTGACCTGCGGAAATCCATTATAAGATTAGATTAAAGACAAATATTTAGTAACTAATTCCGCTGGATATATCATTTCCTGTTGAGTTCCCTTGTTTTGGACTTGACAGAGAAGGATATATCCAGCGGAATTAGTACTAAATATTTGTCTTCCATCTAACTTTTTAGGGTTCCGTACGAGAAAGTCCAAGACCTCTCGAGAAAGCCACAATGAAGCTAGTAAATACGAAGTATAGCTACTAACCGCGGCTTGTGGTTTGGGCAGTTGTTTGGGCGCGAAGTCAAGCTGGTGCTCCTTGGGTATGGGCGTCTGTCCGAGCGCGAGGCCCACGATGGCCGTCATGTTGCTCTCGGGGCCGAACACGTATAGAGGAATCCGCAGACGGTGGCCCACTTCACGCATTTGTCTGTACAGAAAAAAAAAAAAATTACCGACTGTACTTTTTGCACAGTCTTCAACTACTCGTTAAGACTGTTCCAATGAGCTGAAACATGATGGGATGGTGTCGTTTTATTGCGGAGTTCCTATGGCCACCTTCCAGTCCCAGCCCCCCAGATCAGCTCCATGTGATCATAATATTGCATTATCACGCGATATACATGTGCATGCAAAATTTCAGCTCAATCGGTAACCGGGAAGTAGGTCAAATTTAAGTTTTTTTTTTATACTACTAACGTAGCAAGCAAGCATACGGCCCACCAGATGGTAAGTGGTTGCCGTCGCCTAACGCCATTTGCAATACCAGAGATATTGCCAGTGTGTTGCTGACCTGTTACAATACCGAGAAGGCAAACCGGCTCTCGAGTGCAATTGCCGGAACACACCGGTAGTTGCTTGGCGACAAATTTTCAACTTGAGGGTAGCCAGCCAGGCGGGTACTACAAAGTACCCTACCACCGTGCTATGGTTTCCTCACGATGTTTTCCTTCACCGAAAGCTCAAGCTCATTGTAGGATTCGAACCCACGACCTTCGTCGCGGCATCCGACGTCACTACCACTGAGCTATCATCGCCCTAAAAGATAAGTTGCAAGATTTGATGACAAACATCGGGACAGGTGAAACTATAGAAAAGCTTGTAAAAAAAACTGTACATCGACATTATCCTACAAATATTATAAATATGAAAGTTTGTAAGTATGTTTTTTACTTCTTCACGCTCAAACGGCTGGACCAATTTTGATGAAATTTGATGTGGAGGTAGCCCGTAGGAGGTAGGTGGATTAACACATAGGATACTTTTTGTCACGCTGGGCGGAAAGCTAGTCAACAGATTTTCAACTTGAGGGTGGTAGCCAGTCAGGCGGGTACTGCATAGTACCTTACACAGTGCTATAGTAAGATTCGAACCCGCGACCTTCATCTCGGCATTCGACGTCACTTCCACCAATGTTATAAATGCGTTTTAGGATGGATAGATGTATGAATGTTTGTTACTCTTTCACGTAAAAACTACTGAACGGATTTGGATGAAACTTGGTATATAGATAGATCATACTCTGGAATAACATATCGGCTACATTTTATCCCGGGAAAACATAAGATCTCTCGGTGAAATCGCGGAATGAAAATTAGTGTGAATACTGACCTGAGCCCCTCCTGGTAATTGGGCCCCCCCCTCCTAACGAAGATGGTGACGTTGTACTGCAGCAGGGCGTCCTTGTACGCCTCTATGGCGGTGATGATGCCGCGGAACGTGTCCGCCACGTTCGTGAAGTTGGCAATACCGCCGCCGATTATCAAAACCTGTCACAATTTATATTTATTTTTATACCAACATGATGTATAAATACCCGCCTAAACCATGAAGGCTATGGTCACTAAAGGTGAACGCACACTTATCCGAGCCGAACGAAATGAATTTTAGAATTCTTTAGAAATCCTATACATAATACACCTGCCCGCGTCGAATCGTCCGATATGCGTGCAAGACTTTGCTTGACTTCGTTCTGCTCGGATAAGTGTGCGTTCACCTTTAGTGTAGGTTGCATAAAGCACGGTCATAGTAAGTATAGTTAACTTTAACCGCCGAACGAAACGCAAACTGGTTGCTTGTATCACTTTAACTACATTTTTTACCGTAACCATAACCGACTGAGGGAGGTCGATCATCGTCAAAGTTAACCCTACGGTCAAAGCATGGTAATGGTAGTAAGATTAAAGTTAACGTTGACAGGCCAGTTGGCGCAGTTGGTTAAGACGCCACCTATCACGCCGCCGGTCATGGGTTCGATTCCCATTCAGGACAAACATTTGTGTAATTATCTATTTGAGTATGTATTTACAAAAAAAAGAAAAAAAGTAGTATATGTAGTATATATCAGTTATCTGGTTGTCCATAGTACAAGCTCTGCTTAGTTTGGGATCAGATAACCGCGTGTGAACAATGTCCCAGGATATTTATTTATTTACTATAACTTTAACTAAAAGTACGAGAAACTGATTTGAATAATATATTGACACTTTAGTACCCTTTCATAATAAATCTGTTGACATTTTGATAGTTTGTTTAAAAACTGTGTATTCCGTTTAATTTGACAAGGTTCTAAACTGTACAGATATTTTTGACTCTGGCTGTACACAGTATAAAGAGTAGAGTACGTTTTCATCCATACTTATAATATAAATGCGAAAATAACTGTTTATATATATGTTTGTTTGTTACCTTTTAACGCCTAAACCATTGAACCGATAGTGATAAAATTTGCCACGCAGAAGGTCAATGGTATGATAGGTATATTTTCATATATTGTTTATTTTTAAAATTAAAAATACAGATAATATATCTCACCTTTCCGTTAGCGTGCTTCTCTCTACACATTAGACTAAATATAGTCTTGGCGTAGTCAGCCGTTTGACTCTCGGTGGGTGCGCCCGAGTACTCGCCGTAGTTGGCCAACTCAGCCGCGCCACCTGGTGGACAAACCAGAATGAATTAACTGCCTCAGGCAAAGATAACGTGGTTATCAGTATAGACAGAAAGAAACCTAACCTATTTATTATTTATATAAATATTTTTTCTTTCTATAGTGACAATGAAATTAAAAATAAGAAAAAACCACCGAATCCACTAGAAAAGATGTGATTATATTCAAACGGCTGAGCAGATTTTCGTGAAACATAGATAACAAAAAAAAATCAGAATCAAGTGGAATGTTTGATTCTGTTTTTTTCCGTCATGTATCCGTTCAGGAGCTATGATGCTACAGACAGACACACACTTATAACACTTTTTCTTCGGAGGTTAAAAATAATGTGAATTTAAGTGTGACTGACTCGAGCAGTTTATTTTCGAATGGCCATCGTATATCGCCGCTAGTTGAACGGCGCCATTTTATAAAAGTTTCTGTCAAAAATCTAATTTTTGGTACAAGCTTTTATTGCTATACTTTTTTTGCACAGTCTTCAATTACTCGTTAAGACGATTCCAATGAGCCCAAACTCGATGAGGTTGTGTCGTTTTATTGCGGAGTTCCTATGGCCATTCCAGCTCCAGCATCAGATCAGCTCCATGTCATCATAATATTGCATTGTCACGCGATATACATGTGCATGCAAAATTTCAGCTCAATCGGAAACCGGTAAGTGGGTCAAATTGAACATGCAATATTCCATTACAGACAACGGGACAGTTGAAAGTAAAAAAAAAAAGCTTGTAAAAAGGTAAGGCTGTTAATTGACGGCTATTTAAACTAGTTGGGTGAGATACATACCTAACTCGCAAATAGTGTCGGTGTATACGACGGAGGCTCCCCCGCCGGCGACCATCGTCCAGATACGTCCAGATTTGTTGAGCACTGTTAACTGTAACATAAAACAACGTACATAAATATATTATATATAACCGTTGGGGTATTACGGAAGTTTGTTGCAATCGGTTATTAAGGAATCAGCCGAAAAGCCCGCGAAATTCAAATTTTATTAGGAATTTTTCAAATTCCCTTAATAGGACTGACTGACTGACACTGTCAAAAATAAATGACCAAACACTAACCAATGCATAAAACATCTAAAAACACGTGGAAATATCAAATATGTTGTACATTTAATGCTTTTTATGATTTTTAATTACCAGTTGAACCACTTAAGAGTAGATGATTTGATGCTGTGAAACTATGACGTCATAATATAATATTTCATACAAAATTCCTTATAAACTATCGTTTTGACATTTATTAAAAAGTAGCTGATTTGATATGTCAGTCAACTACCCTATTGTTACTGCTTGAATATATTTTTTTAACTGCATATATAAACAGTGTTTCATTTCAAATGGAAATACTTTCGATATTATATCGATTGGAACTGATTGCAACAATATTACACATTTCCGCGTCAAGGGCCCACATAGGGATGTAGGTACAAATAGGGATAATGAAAAAAATCTAGTTAGTCCGTCAGTTAGATTACCAAAAAATATTGGACACATAAATTTTCTTTAGTTCCGAAAACAAAAAATAACGAAGATACAGTGCGATAAAATTTCAGGTGACGTCACGTCTTAGTACACTTTTTACAGAGACGTGACGTCACAAGACTTCTGAACTATGATGCGACTTATCTTTTACCCAGTGAATTATCTATCTCCCTCTAATATTTTTACTGTGGTAATTTATAAATATGAAAAAACCTATACAAATATTTATACCTAAACTCATATAAAATTACAAAAATGTATCAATACTTTCCATCCATCTAATTAAATAACACGAGACGCGTTGCTTATAGTATGACGTCATCATATTATAACTCACAAACTTTAACGAATATAAAACTCTAACAATGAAGCAATACAACCGAATCTTCTTTACAACCAAAAAAAAATATTTATTTACATTTAATATACCAAAAGTAAATGAACGCTAATTTCGACACCATCTTCATAGCCCGGATAGCTCAGTCGGTAGAGCATTGGACTTTTAATCCAAGGGTCCAGGGTTCAAGTCCCTGTTCGGGCGGCTAACTTTTTCTCACATATAAATACGAATTGGACGTAGAATGTAAATTATATGAAAGGAAAACGTGGCCGATTGACGGGTATATCAAATCAACGGACGGATCGCGCTGAAATTTTGCATACCGATAGTTTTATGACGTTTAGAATTTTGACGGCGAGCGTTATTTTCTATCCTGTTTCAATGATGTGTCATAATAAAATTATTAACTTTTGTATTTTTTTTTTATTACGCCTTACTAAATATTTATGTATTCTCATATTTTTTTTGTATTTTCTTGTTGTAATACATTTTATACGCTTACGCTTATTACTAGCAATATTATTATTTTTTAGATTTTTGTACAGATTAAAAAGGAGAATTTTATTTGGCAGTCTGTTAAAAGCAAATAGCAGTCGTTCTGATGTTTCTATGAAATTAAAACCTAAGGGCGCGTCGTTCTAATGAGGACCTAAACAAAAGAAATTTAGACCTACCTTCAAACTGGCACCACTCTTAGCGTCCAAATCAGCAATGTGCGCTTCCTCAGGGTACGCGTCCCTTCCAAAAGGTGGCGGGAAGTTAATTTCCCCCCAATTCTTGGCGCAGATGAAGTCAGCGGTCTGGTCCAGCTTGGCGGCCAAGTCGAGGAGGTATATCCTCTCGTTGGTGACCACTATCGGGTTGATCTCCATGTACGTGAAGTAAAGGTCTACGTATACGCGGTATAGTGAGATTATGAATGTTGCCAGTATTCTGAAAAAGAAAAATGTTATTGGTGAAATGGATCTTATAGTGGTGATTTTTAAGGTGTGAAAAAAGGAGGAGGTGCTCATTTTGGTTGTATGTTTTTTTTTATGTTTGTTCACGGTATAACTTTTTTGCATATGAACCGATTTTAATAATTATTTTTGCGTTTAGTTCGAGGATTTATTATTTTTTTAAAAGTAAATTATTTATGCGATCTCTAAATTTTTATGGATTATTGTACTCATCATCATGAACAACTTTTACTATGGGATGAAAAAAAAACTTTTCATACAAAACATGAATCTTGTTTGGTGAAAATGTATGAAAAGTTTGAAAATTTTTCAATAATTAAACAGTATATTTGGTATAAGACAATCTAATGTTGTTTATTACCTCCTCATAGAAGCAGATTTAATGTTCTTGAGTAGGACTCTGTCGACCTCCTCGGCCGATGGGAATGTGTCTACGGGTATCTGGAAATTAAATAAAAAAAAAAATGTTGACAATGTACCATAACACACAAGCATACGGCCTGGCGAGCCTATTTTTTTACTATCTATAGGCCTGTTTGACCACAACCTCACCGTGGTCAGTGATGATGTGGCCGATAGTGGTAAGCACCTAAAGCCTAGAAGAAAACTGGCACTCAAGTGCAGCTGTCGGAACACACCGTTTTCAACTTGAGGGTGGTAGCCAGTCAGGCGGGTATCACAAAGTACCCTACCACTTAACCTGGCCTGAAAGCTCAAGCTCATTGTTGGATTCGAACCCGCGACCTTCGTCTCGGCATTCCACGTGACTACCATTGAGCTATCATCGCATATTATAGTTCCTATCATCGAAAGCTCAAGCTCCTTGTTGGATTCAAAATCAAAACTCATTTATTCAGTTTAGGCCCTAATAAGGCACATATGAATGTCAACAGTTACAATTTTTAGACTCTACTACCGGTTCGGAATACACTTGAACTGAGAAGATTCCGGCAAGAAACACAGCAAGGCTTCTTTTTTTTGTGGATCTTTTTTTTTATAATTAGTTTTTGTTTTAAATATACATAAACTTCATACAATTATCACTTGTGGAGGGGGCTGCAAGTGCAGAGGGAAGCTACTACAACCATGTATTCTTGTCTTCTATGTAATGAGCCACCTTATAGTAGGCCTAATGTCGATCAACTTATGTTTAACATACTCTTTGAATTTATTATTCGAACCCAGGAGGCCAATTCTCGCGCGGGTAGAGATCATCTCTAATTCGAGATATGTTGAAACAAAATGGCGAATCTCTAATAAAATCCATTTTTTGTATTCTCGGGATGTCACGCTAGAGAAATGTCGAATCCCTTTCGTTCGATGCAACGAATGGTCTGGAGCAGTAGAGATTTCGATGACGAATGATGACATTTTTCATAGACCCGCGCGAGAATTGGCCTCCTGTACCTTTGTCACGGCATTATCATGATGATGATGATGATGATGATACGTACCTCAAGTCTGACGGCGAGTGCGTCGACATCTCCGACGTCGACTCCCCCCTGGTGATGGAACAGGATCGTGTCCGACCGACGGCCCGATTGGATGCACATGTACATCTCTTCACTCTATACAAATAATAATGAGAATTAATAAAATTTTTGGCTTGTTTGTTTGTTTGATCTTTGGAGTTACTGGTCCGATTCGAAAAATTCTTCCACCAATAGAAAGCTACAGTATCCCCGAAGGTTATAGGATCCAATGAGGGCTCATCACGCCTCAAAATGGTCTTCATCGTAGCGCGTCTTGGAGAGTACCTTCCATCATCAGCTCAGTTACATAAGGTGATGACTACCAGACGCAAATATCTGAATAGCTATAGAACATTGTAAGTGCCTATACTATTTTAAGAGTATTTTCCTTGGATTTGGATAAAACTTGGCACATAGATAGATCATAACCTGGAATAACATATAGGCTACTTTTTATTCCGGGAACGCGGTTGAAACCGCGGGGAACAGCTAGTATAAAAATATAATGACAAGCCAGTTGGCAGCTGGTTAAGGGACCACCTGTAGCGCCGCGGGTTCGATTCCCATCCAGGACAAACATTTGTGTGCATGAACATGTCTGTGTGTCCTGATTCTGGATGTAATTATCTATTTAAGTATGTATTTACAAAAAAAAAGTAGTATATCAGTTATCTGGTTGTCCATAGTACAAGCTCTGCTTAGTTTGGGATCAGATAACCGTGTGTGAAGAATGTCCCAGGATATTTATTTATTTATGATTGTATCTAACCGGTTCATGTCTGACGAATGGTTCGACTATAAAGTTCCGCAGCCTGCCCGTGGCTTCGCCGACTTGCTGCTCCTTGTCCATGTGTTCCGCGAGCCACCTCCGCACATCCGCGGCGGACTTGTTCACGCCCACCAGCCCCAGCTTGCCGCGACGCTTGATCAGCTGGTCGGGCTTCACCACCAGTTGCTGGCACATACAAAAATAAACCTTATGTAGAGGTCAATAAAATAAAAAAGCCTTTGATTTCCTAATTGTTTACAAGTTATACACTATTTTCCTTTTTTCTAATGTTTCGATTGGAAAAGGAAAACGGAACAGACGCGTTATTGTATTGCCGCTAAACAAAAAAGGTAAATAAATACAGCAGGGCCCTCCATTTCCACGACGGGTCTCTTTCTGAAGACAATATTTATCAATAATATAATCTTTTAGAAAAAAAATCATATTTAGAAAATGTAGCCTTGCGAAGTTTCTTGCCAGCTCTTCTCAGTGTTCCGTGTTCAGAACCGGTGGTAAATTCTGTAAATTTGACCTTCATAAGTGCCCACCTGGGGCCTAAATTGAATAAATGGCTTTGACTTTGATATTAAATAGCACATTTGTCTTATAAAAGTGATGTTATTGTTACCTCCTTGTAGAGCCATGGATTCCTTCCGAGCTCGTCTTCCCAGATGGTGTTCTGTTCGAAGGTGGCGAACCGGCACGGAACCAGCGCTGTGCCTGGACCTATGTGCCTGGAAAGTCATTCAGTTTCAAAACCAAAATGGACAATTTTCGCCTATTTAGTTTAATAACTTCAAAACTGCTTATCTTAAAATTATTATAATAATATATTTCAGATTCTCACATCGAGAACTCTCATTTGATATTGTTTGAAAAGTTTTTTTTTTAATTACTAGGGTAGTTGACTGACATAATAATATCAAGTCAGCTACTTTTAATAAATGTCAAAACGATAGTTTTATATGGAATTTTATATGAAATACTACACTATGACGTCATAGTTTCACAGCATCAAATGATCTACTCTTAGTGGTTCTACTGGTAATTAAAAATCATAAAAAGCATTCAATGTACAACATATTTCATGTTTCCACGTATTTTTAGATGTTTTATGCATTGCTTAGTGTTTGATTATTTATTTTTGACACTGTCAACTAGCTTATTAATTTCAAAACACGTCCGTGTTTGGGTCACCGAATTACACATTTACCAAATTTCAACTCAATCGGTCCAGCCAGTAGTTTTCGACAGACGGACGGACAGGCAGACAGACAAGTGATCCTATAAGTATAAAGGTTCCGTTTTCACCTTTTGAGGTACGGGACCTTAAAAAGGATTAAACATCATATATGATGCTTGCGCGCCTAAATAAATGCAAATGTGAAGACTTGTCGACTTGGCTTGACGCAGCAACGGAGCAACGAATTCACATATATTTTGAAATTGAGATAGGTTATGGACTGGAGAGGATCATAGGCTCCTTTTTATCCGGGGAACGCGGGTGGAGCCGCGGTGTACAGCTAGCTAGAAATTAACCCTTATAAGATCATTCTCCTATCCGTCTGTCCGTGTGTCACCACCGATTTTCTGAGGAACGGGTGGACCTAGCAAGTCGTGAAATTTATATCAGATCCTGAGTATCTATAGTCCCTATTAGGTGTATAAAAATCACCACGATAAAAATATATGGGCAAATTTAGTTTTTCGCGAAAACTTGTAAGTACCAAAATTTACCTTAATTTTCAACTTTTTTTATTTTTCAATTTTCAATTCATTTGTGCTGTAAGACTTATTTAATTTTGGATGATTATAATTTTAAAACCAGTTTTGCTAGACAAGAAGAAAACAATGATACAAAGTTAATTAAATTTGAAGTTTATTCACCTATTGATAAGGTCCTTGCCCGTCGCCTCGTTAATGGCTTTAGACGACATTATGTCTGTTTGTGCGTCACTTTGTTACAGGTGATGTGGCCTCACGTCATATGGCTGCTGTTTTTATCTGTGAAGGAAAGAAAAACGTAAATTAAAATAAGGTGTGATGGTAAATTAAATCTTTTTTTTTTTACACAACCTCTGACGTCACGTACAAAACTAACGAGCAAATTTTCTTTAGGAAGTGTAATAGAAAATAGAAAATGGAAATACTGACTCATTTTATTATGGCGGTTAACATATTTTCACAAAGCTAAGAAACTACCATAAAAAAATGAATTTGGAACGAGCGCGCGAATAACAGCCTAGCGATAATTGGCCAGCAGAGTTGGCGGGACGCTGTGATTGGTCGAAACGCATGGTGCGGCATCGCGTGATCAAACCTCTCGGTGACGAAGATCGCCTCGCAGGTAAACGCCATTAATAAAATAAAATTGATGTCAAAGTGTAAAAAAAAGTCATTAAAATAGCATTATTTATAGTATGTTTAAACTTGAAAATATTATGTCTATGGGGCCAAATTGGTACTTGGTTTTATTTACGAAAAAATATAGTTTCAACGTTACTGTTGCCGATTCTGTAGTTTACAAACTAAACTAGCTCACTAACTTCTCAGTTCAAGTGTATTCCGAACCGGTAGTAGAGTCTATTGTAAAACTGTAACTGTTGACGTTCATAAGTGCCTTATTAGGGCCTAAACTGAATAAATGAGTTTTTGATTTGATTTGAAAAACTAAAATCACGATGGGATGAAACCCATGCGACTAAAAGAGTCCCGGCTGAGAGCTCTCTGCGCTCGCCGATTGTCCGGTAAGGTTGGAGCAGCCATCAGAGGCTACCACCTTTAGTCCTTTAAAAAAAAAAAAAAAAACTAAAAGATTTAAGAATATGAAAGTTGATGGATAAGGGAAAGGGAAGACCGAAAAAGAGATGGATGGATTGTGTGAAAGATGATATGAGAAGAAAGGAGTGAATGCCGATATGACGGATAGAAGGGCTGAAGGGAAGAGTACATATAGTCCCGACCACAAATGATAGAACAACAGAGCTTCTTTCAAACAAAATGGAATGAAGCCTTGTTGAGTTTCTTGTCGGAGTCTTCTCAGTTTAAGTGCCACATACACTTACCGGTGGTATAGGTCGCATCATGTAAAAAGAACGCTGGAAGAAAGTGGAAGAGGTGTGTTTGCGCTTGTCCACACTCGCGCACGAACGAACTAGGCCTATTATTTTATTTTAGAACTAGCCTTTGGCTCTTTGGGTCTCGTATATTGATTATTGGTAGGTATACCGGACCTCATACTATCAAATAGACCGATAAATCGCCAAATGCGCAGCCTACTGCCAGCGTTCTTTTTACGTGACGCTGACGTGAACTGTAGTCGATTGTAACTTTCGAGGTTCGTACATGCCTTAGCAGGGTCTAAACTAAATAAATGAGTTCTGAGGTTGAATTTGAAGCTGTCATATTCTATGCAGTTATGCCACTGTCGTTTACGGATGGCGATTAAAATCAAGATATGTCAAACAATTTCTTATGTTTTTTGTTAGAAAGAGAGGTACAGTATGACACAACTATTACAACATTATTGTTAGTTTTTTTTTATTTTATTTTTTATTTTTCAATTTTGTAATGTTGTGTGTTGTTATGAATAAATGTTTTTTCTTTCTTTCTTTCAACTTAGATGTAGCATCGGCAAGTCGTATATCTACACTTCACTTCCAATTTACACAACTAATAGAAATCATTCAATATCGCGACCTTCAATGTCATATGGTTAGTTTCATATATATCTGGCTACTGTCACCCGCACCAAGCAACAACGTAAATAGTGTAGTAAATAAATTCTCAGTTCATCCAAATTTTCACATTTTACAATACGTAAATTTATATTGTAAATTTATTTTTCCCTTTTTCATTAGTACGTTCGGAATAATGGTAAACGTTTGACACGTGGTTAGGTTATATAACAATACGCAATTAGTGACCATAAACCTTGACTTTTAAAGTCGCAATTACCTGTCACCGATAGATTTTTAACATTTCCTTAACAATGTTTTAGTTTCATTATCATGGACCATCTAAATTTCATTGTTTTTTTTAATAGAGTAAACAAAGGACGAAGAGTCCTGTTTACATTATTTCGATCAATATCAAGCTGTATCACATGCTACATACAGTTTATATTAGCCTGCAAAATTATACCTGAGTTGCATGCCCTAAAGCCCAAGTTTCCGGGATAAAAAGTAGCCTATATGTTATTATAGGGTATGATCTATCTATGTGCCAAGTTTCATCTAAATCCGTTCAGTAGTTTTTGCGTGAAAGAGTAACAAACATCCATAGTCCCAAACTTTCGGTAGGAAGTAGGATGTCTTGGTCCATGAGAATTTCAGTCACAAACATTTGATCAAAGTCAAATTAATTTGTGAATCGATTACAAATATTTGCACAAAATATTCGCAACGAGGTACAGAGTATATTTAAACTGGCAAGGCCGAGCCGTGTCAAGATCAAGGTTCTATTCGCAAAAAGTTTAACGTCAAGTGGATAACCCCTTAATTTACGCCATCGCTTACGGAAAACTGTGTTTTTTTTATCACAGAAATAATCAAGTTACTAACATAATTTAAGCGATCGAAAATCAGTTATTTTTGGGTGAATAGGTACTTATTATTAGAGGCATATTTTATGTATTGTTTTTAAATGTATATGTTCACAACTCATTTTTGAAGAATTAATTAACACATCCGTTCCGGAACAACCGTCTTTTATTTTTTTACTATGTACAAGCCTTTGTTTGACCAGATGCTCACCGTGGTCAGTGATGATGTGATCGATGGTAGCACACAAAGCCTAGAAGGCAACTGGCTTTCAAGTACGGCTGTCGGAACAAACTGAAAGGTGCTTGGCGACAGATTTTCAACTTGTGGGTGGTAGCCAGCCAGGCGGGTACTACCTACCAAGTATTCGAGTAAGGTCGATGTTAAGACGACTAATTAATTATTGTTCCAGCGCCAAAATGGAGCAAGGGCTTTGCTTATGATAGTTTCGTCTATACGTAGTAATATACCATGAATTTTCGTAGAACATCGACCTAAGAGTATCAAAACCTGGCCCATTTTGAAACGGTCTTCGTCCCTAGCTCAGAACATGTCGTTTTTGTCGATTGTACTTCAACGAAGCAGCATAAAGCTGATTTCAGACGACGCTATAATATAATAGCATATAGTATATAGCATATAGTATATAGCTCATAGCACAACAATATCGCGCTCCATACATTGTTATTCACACTGTACTGTACTATATATTATTGGCTTACTATACGCTTGCTATACTTTATAGCACAAATAGTATAGCGTCGTCTGATATCAGCTTAATGGCCTTCGGACGAGCCAGAGTATGAAGATCAAGGCCACTGGCTCATTAGTATTGGAAGTGGGTCGTACACGTCGCATCGAGGTTCTCAATGTATGACAGACAGTCTGACTGGCGACTGTTGCTTTAGTATGAACATATGTTTTTTTGTTGTTGTTTACCTTTCTTTAGTGTCTTTTGACGGCGCAGGAAGGCATGCTGGACTCAAATAATTAACTTTAAAAAAAAACCGGCCAAGTGCGAGTTGCACTTGCGCACGAAGGGTTCCGTATCATTATCTATACAAACGGCAAAAAAACATGTCTGTTGTATGAGAGCCCCACTTAAATATTAATTTAATTATTTATTTTTAAAGTGAACAATATACAGCCTGGTGACAGACGGACAGACAGACAGCGGAATCTTAGTAATAGGGTCCCGTTTTACGGGTACGGAACCCTAAAAAATATCAATATTTTACGTGAGCATAGGAGTAAGAGCTTTGCTTACTTCTGCTGACAAAGGGGGAGGGGGGGGGGGGTTAAAAATTACAAAAATTCTGCTTACTTAATACTTATAGCCAGTATGCATGCATTAGCATTTGTGATGTTAACTCGTTAATAAACAAGTACACCTGTATAAAGCAAACACCATTAAATAAATATTTATTAGGTATTATATTTTTATTACAGTAGTTTATTGTTTTTTTGGCAATTACATAAATTATGTTATTTTTTTTGCTTTGTATAGGTCTGTATTTGCTCATAATCTCATCGTGGTCTGCTATGATGTGGTAGAAAGGTGGTAACCATACAATACCTAGAAGCTCGAAAGTATCCTGCAAATATTATAAATGTGAGGAAGTATAGATGTTTGTTACACTTTCACGTAAAAACTACTGAACGATTATGGATAAATCTTGGCACATAGATAAAACATACCCTGGTATAACATATAGGCTACTTTATTTCCCTTGAGAACGCGGGTGAAGCTGCTAGTTACTTCCGCCCGCGGTTTCACCCGCGTTCCAGAGGGATCTTACGTTCCGAAGGAAGAAAAGTAACCAATGTTTTCCAGGGTGTCTACCTACATACCAAATTCCATCAAAATTGGTCCAGCCGAGCGTAAAGAAGTAACAAACAAACACACTCACAAGCTTTCGCATTTATTATTATATTCTTTTAAGTTTCAAAGACTAGAATTTATATCTATATGTACCATCAACAAAGTTGAAGCATGATCAGTTTTGAGACCTTTTCGCTTGCAGCCAGTAATCATAGTTCGCCCTGTCCATTGTTGACAATAAAACGGTCTCTTGTAAAATCTTTTGTCTAGACTATTTACTGACAATGACAATCTACTATTTTATGACAAGCGCATTGTCTGGTTATATTGTGTGAGACACAGGTAGCGGCTGGTCAATGTACACAAAATACACTCTTAAGGTGATCATGCTTCAACTTTGTCGATAGTATGTGCCTGGAAAGGCAGAATTTGGAATGCTCGATAATTTAATTTTTAATTTTTACACCTTTTTAACCCAAATTCGTGCAAATAAATTTATTATTATTATCTATACTAATAATAAAACTGAAGAGTGTTTGTTTGAACGCGCTAATCTCCGGAGTTACTGGTCCGATTCGAAAAATTCTTTCACCAATATATATACTTTTTATCCCGGGAAGGCGAGTGGAATCGCGGGGATCAGCTAGTGTTCCAATAAAGGGCACCAATAAGACATCTCTACTAATATTATAAATGCGAAAGTAACTCTGTCTGTCTGTCTGTTACGCTTTCCCACTTAAACCTCTCAACCGATCGCGATGAAATTTGGCACGCAGATAGTATATGTTATGGAGAAGAACATAGGCTACTTTTTATCCCGGGAAATCATGAACCTCGGGAACGCGGGTGAAACCGCGGGGGACAGCTAGTCATATATATTTTTTTTATACTACTAAGGTAGCAAGCAAGCATACGGCCCACTTGATGGTAAGTGGTTACCGTCGCCTATCGCCATTGGCAATACCAGAGATATTGCCAATGTGTTGCTGACCTGTTACAATGCCGAGAAGGCAAATTGGCTCTCAAGTGCAATTGCCAGAACACACCGGTAGGTGCTTGGCGACAGATTTTCAACTTGAGGGTGGTAGCCAGCCAGGCGGGTACTACAAAGTACCCTACCACCGTGCTATGGTTTCCTCACGATGTTTTCCTTCACCGAAAGCTCAAGCTCATTGTAGGATTCGAACCCACGACCTTCGTCGCGGCATCCGACGTCACTAATATATCATACGAAATGAATTATTCTTCTACCGTTCAGCTTGTGACTCCTAATAACCACTTAATTGAAACGTAGACGCTTGCTTATTCAATTTACGCTGTTGTAACACGTTGATTGTGAATTTTAGCAACTGGTTGTTCAGGTGTTATTAACTCACAAAGTCTAAAAAAAGGGTTTTTTTAAACCACCCTATATCCTTTATAGATACTTATTTTCAATGAAAAAATATATGTGTGACATTCTCAAAAAAATATTAAACGTACCGCTTGATTCACTTCGAAAGCTCTTAATTTGAAATTAAAAATATATTACAATATTTCAAATTCTAGACCACATAGATTGACGAATTCATTTTTAATTAATAGTAAATCCATTTCTTGCGTTTTTTTACGATTTTACGAGTTGCGCTAACTTGATTTCACCTCCAATATGTATGGCGATAGTTTTACGACATGACGGCATTAATTTATGTCCGTGAAGAAACCCCTTAGAATATTTCCGTCTGCACATCATAAAACTAATAAGGCTACAATCTACCAGCGACTGGTTGCGTTAACGTCGATCAACGTGACGTTTGAGTGTAAATTGCAAGTTGAAAGTTACGTAATCATGATGCCGGAACCATGCGGTCGGTATAGTGATATAATAATGAGGAAAATATGAATATTCATGCTACACCCGCTGTAAGTACCTAGCATGCAAATATCGTACGCCAGTAACAATTTGGTACACAATATCACATAGGCAAAATAATTTTTGTATAATACCTACTAGGTATTTAGGTAACCTACTTTGCACGGTGGTAGGGTACCCTTCGTAGTACCCGTCTGGCTGGCTACCATCCTCAAGTTGAAAATTTGTCGCCAAGGACCTACCGGTGTGTTCCGGCAATTGCACTTGAGTGCCAGTTGCCTTCTCGGTATTGTAACAGGTCGGCATTAGTCGGCAACGGCAACACATAGCCAATACCTCTGGTATTGCTAATGGCGATAGGCGACGGTAACCACTTACCGTCACTTAATCGGGTGGGCTGTATGCTTGCTTGCTGTAGTGCCTTAGTAGTATGTAGGTTCCAAAAAAACCGGTTTTAAGGAATTTGAAAGAAACGGTTCTATATGACATATAACCACCTGCGCGTTGATATATGTATAAGTCAGTCAGTTTCCCTTTTATATACTTAGAAGAAAGATCGCAAAAAAGTTCACAGCGAAGGGGGCAACCTAAATCCAGCCCAAGGCAATTACCGTTCACAATCAGTACGGTCGTTTACATTTGGCCTTATTTTACAATTATGAAACAGAACCGGTCAATAGCGCGACCGGCAACGACTGAACGAGGTCCGCGGGCACAGCTGGGTGGGGTAGCTAACAACCGGTTTTTTTATGTCAGAAGGTTGACAAGCACGCAGGCGGTCCACCTGATGGTAAGTGGTTAACGTCGCCTATCGCCATTTACAATACCAGAGGTATTGCCAATGTGTTGCCGACCTGTTACAATGCCGAGAAGGCAATTACTGGCTCTCAAGTGCAATTGCCGGAACACACCGGTAGGTGCTTGGCGACAGATTTTCAACCTGAGGGTGGTAGCCACCCAGACGCGTAGGTACTACAAAGTACCCTACCACTACCACTGAGCTATCATCGCCTAATTTGACCTTTGCCAGTCTATTTTACACCTTCATTGTGAATGTGACATGTACATGAAAACTGGCTTTTCTTTGGAACTATCAAAACACGTACGTAAGGCGTGTAGTGACGTCAAATGGCGAGACGTAGGTCGCAGGTACGAATTCTACAATGAGCTTGAGTTTGCGGTGAAGGAAAAATCGTGGGTAACCGTACCACGATGGTAAGTTACTTTGCAGTAGGTACCAGTGCGTAATATTTTTGTGTGGGTAAAAGCCAACCAGAGTACTATAAGCCCCGAGTTTCCAGGAGTATTCCGACCGCCCCTAAATTAGTCGTAATTCCTGATGACTGAGGGGGGCGACCCTGAGCCAAAGTTAGTGTCCCATTCGGAAGCGTCCTTAGGCCTAAATTAGCCGGTTGAGAACCATCTGCGTAAGATGACGTAAGGGTGGGAAAGCCATCAGAGGCTAACACTTTCTAGTTCAACGTAATTACCACTTGTCGTTTTTTCGCCACCAGGACAACGCAGTTCGGAAAACAATTTTCTTGGTTTTCCAGTTTCTGGCAGAATCTTCTGTCATAAACGCTAATGCTGACTGAATCTTGTTTAATCCATACAAAGTCCAGTTTAAGGCTTCTAAAAAATTCCCTAAAAAAATATTCAAATAACCCTCAGTACGGTTTCATTAAACGTTTACATGTATAATGTAAATCTATCGGCATTGGAGTAACGTGCTGCAAGCTACGTCAAACGCAGGTCAGAGGTCCACTGTGGTATTTTACACACACTGAATCGTAACACGTTTGTACACCAGTTAGATGTTCAAGACTATTTCTATATTTGATCGGGCGTCTTGATAATTCCAGGGCCTGGTTACTTCCTCAAATCACTGCTTGTTAGTACTTTAACATCATCATCATGTTTTGTTTCGAAGCAAGCATGGTCTGACATAGTCCGAAAAATTGGCAAACTGAAGTGGGCACATCGCTCGTAGAACCGACAGCCGTTGGGCAGAAAGGTTCTCGAGTGGCGATCACGAACCGTGGGCAGGCCCCTAAACAAGGTGGACCGACGACCTTGTGTAGGTCGCGGGAAACCGCTGGATGCGGGTAGCGCGACCGGCCATCGTGTAGATCCTTGGTGGAGGCGTTTATCCAGCAGTGGACGTCGTCGAAATCAAGCAAACATGGTATATGCTAGTAATACGCGTGTAGCAGGGAAGTAATCTGCGCTGCGGTCACTTTGCCCCCCCCCCCGGTGAGCTCTGGCGACATAAACACGCGTAGGAACGATATTTATCAGTTTTTAATTCCATTGAACAGCAAGGTGCGGTGGGGACGGAAATTCCATCGAAAGTTGTCGACATTTCGCAATATAGGATGAATTTTCCTTTATCATGAGACCAGCAAACGGTAACAGCGTCAGTGTATCTTGGACACTTTCAACTCCGAGTCTCTAGGGTCCCAAAGCGAGTCTGAAATTAGGTCATACGTGATTTTTCGTTGGGTAGGTCATGTTTGCTGTCGTCACCAACAAATCATAAGCATCAACAAATAAATCCATATGATTACTATCAATAAAACAGAATAATCACTGATATCATAAATTGTATTGATTTGTTTAATGCACCTTTAATGAATGACTGATAAAAGTAATCCGGTAATGACAATACGGTAGGAGACCAGAATGATAACACGGTAAGGAGACAAGAATGTCTGGGACGAAACAAAGGCATGTGCTTTTTCCAATTGGAAGTGCTTTACGAAAGTCGTGACTCGTGAGTGAATCCAACATTGAGCTGAACAAGGAAAGCATGTCACCATACCACGGGTACTAATAAAGCAGCTCACAAGCATGCGGCCCGTCTGGTGGTTAGTGGTTACTGTAGCCCATAGACTGTTGCAACACCCGGGGTACCACGCAATGCAGACCCTGCAAAAATGTCTTCACATCCTTCTTGAGGGACCCCATACCAAACCAACATTAGGAAAACCAAGGCTCAAGATGAAAATCTGTCGCTAAGCACCGGTCTTCTCAAAAAACAACAATTTAAAATCGATTAGAGAAGAATTTACATGCGTGCAAATATTTTGAAGCTATCATCATTGGGGAAATGTTGATGACTGAATCTCAATTCTCAACTAAATACTTTGCATCCATCAAAATCACTGCTACATCATTTTACCGGTTTTTTATGAGCGCAATTTATAATATGACAATCGCCTTAATAAAAAAACTAACAAGTAAGGTCTTGATTATGTCAATCGGGAATCTAGTACTATGACAACAAGGTCGACATTATGATAATAGAATTACTTTCTAATTGCACGTGTTACATAGTCAATCGAGAAAACCTGATTGTCTGACAACACTTGCTCACGTTTGACTTTAAAACGTGAGCCAACACTAATTCATTTTACCACACACATATAATGATCTTGTTAATTATTAAAAATGAATGTAACTGTTCTTTTGAGATAGAAAACATTCTATTATTCTGACGAGAAGTAACATAAAGATAATTGATTGAATTGCAGTCTTTCTTGTGGCGCATAGTAGCGTCCCAAAAACTTATTTAGATCAAGGCTTTCAGTGACATGTCAGGGATTGCGAGTTAACTGAAAAAAGTGTTTTAGATTCAATGGTAGGCAGAAGTCAAAGCTACTGGAGATATGTTCTACAGGTTCAGAAGTCAAAAAAAACAATTTTAAAATGTCTAGAAACTTATGTCCGCTCTGTCTTTTGTCCGAGTTACAAATTAATGGAACTAGTCGAGGTTTTCGACCTGCTTGGTAACTCACGTGCTGGCTGACATAATCACATACATTAACTCATTTCAAGTCGAACTTTGGTCAGTAAAGATCAATATTTGTTATAGCTCTTGTCTATATCGATTGGAATTGCGAATGCCACTCATCACAAGTTTCCAACCGGTTTTCATTTGCGAGTACAAAACCCATTGGAAAATGAACTTTAATATTAGCCGACATTCACTTTAATATGAGCAGTTTCACATGTTCCGGATTCCAAAGCCTCGAATCTTTTCGAGGAATAGTGTGTTGCTCTTGTACCTTTTAAAGGATTGCTTCAAACTCAAAATGATTTCATCAGTTTAGGCCCTGATAAGGCACTTATGGACGTCGAATACACTGAGAACAGTTTTTACTTCGACTTCAATATCATCAAAAGAGATAATGCAACCTTTGGAGGTAACTGATTAAATAATCATAGTGGCTCACTCTTCCGCAAGTGATTAGAAAGAGAAATAAGATGAAACATCAGAGAACTGTTGTGTGACGATAAAAAGTATTTACATATCATTATAATTATCTATAGAAAGTTATAGTTCAAAGAATTCATTCAAGTAGAATGTAAGATTTAAAAAAAAACAAGTGACGTAAGTCGAGTGTTCTTACAGTTGCCAAGATGCAGCTTTCCCTGCTGAGATAGTATTGATTTAACACAGTTTTCTGTTACGGAAGATATTTTCACCTCAGAAATACCGATGTTAAGTCGACAAAGAACTAATTAAACAAATGTAGGTACTGGAGCTTGAATAATTAACAAAATAATGACTATGTTAATCGTAAAATGGGGTTCGTTAAAATATCATTTTTTACACTTAAAAATCCAGGAAATTGAGTTCTTTTAACATTTTTTTTTTGAACTAAAAATAAGTCAAATGTATTTCAGTCAAGAAACGGGGACTTGTTAAAAAACCCGCACCGTAATATAATTACCTAGGTAGGTACATTAATTCAACACACTTTCGCCCGACAAGCAACACGACATTAACATATTTAGTAGTGGAATACAATAAATTGTATTGATATTGAATTAAATTGTAGCGTTACACTCACATTGAAACTCGCCTGGGGCGCGCTGATAAAAAATCCAAATAATGTTAACTGAAGGGAAAATAATCACGCGCGTTTTAACACTCGCGATTTTTTATATGTGATGGCGACGCGTCCGCTCCGTGCGGCTGCCAGCGGTCGACTGCTGACGCGATTACGCACAGCCAATAGGTGAGTGGCGGACAGACGTGTGACGCGGGCGCATTCATAATGATTTAATATTCGCCGTGTTCCGTTCCGTTCCCTCGTGGAACTACAATGATGGGTGCATGAACCGTTATCGCTCAGAGATGATTCGGACAACATTTAGGTGATCTTTCTGTAATATGTGGAGATAAAGATAGTATTTGTTACGTTATGATTAACTTTGAGATGCTTTGAGTAAAATTTCAATTGGTAGGTTATCGGCGATAAGTTAGACGAAAGATGAGTTTATTTTCTAAAGTCAGGCTTTCGCAGTGGTACTTATAATATGATGCTTTAAAAATGACATTCCAATGTGTAATAGTGACAGGTAAGTCCAAGTGGTTAGGAATAGGACTTTCCAGGCTGAGATTTTATCTTGATTATTTTAATAATAATGTTTGCTCAGTGCTGCAAACTCCAACTAGCCAAAAAGAAGTATGTTTGTGCCAGAAATACAGGAGTCGGGAAAAATAGTACTTTTTGCTTTCATTTGAATTATTCGTAGGTTCTTATTAGTAACATGCAATCAAGTAGCCTAGTTAGTAAGATAATGAGTACATGCACAGAATTCGCTCCAAAAGCCTATGAATAATCCAGAAGATTTTCATGGAATTTAAAAACAATCAGGAGCATACACAAATCCATGGAATCTCCATTGTTTCCAAGAGTAAAGCAACTTGCTTGAAGGGACATAAAACTAACATTTAATGCGAATTAGTGGTTCGACTAATGAATCAATGTGGTAATAAACCACAAAAATGGAGCTAGTTAATTGCACCCACCAGTCGTTAACAAATCACTTTGCACAACAATAACTACACCTAATTAACGGACAGGTTTTGTTTGTAATAGATTTGCTAAGCGAATATAATTATACTAGCGACCCGCCCCAGCTTCGCACGGGTGTACAAATCTTTGATATTTTTTTCGGCTTTTCTGCACTATAATATGCATGTATTATACATATAAACCTTACTCTTGAATCACTCTACTATTGCTGAAAACTGCAATAAAATCCGTTGAGTACATAGTTTAAAAAGATCTAAGCGAACAGACAGCGGAAGTGACACATCTTCTTCAAAGAAGTGATAACATTTTTCGAAAATTAGAAAAACTAGAGAATCACTTAATAAGAAGGCCACCTCGCTTTGGAAAAATGCTCTTGGGTGCGGAGAGTGCAGAAATGTGCGGAAATTTGGCATTTATCAGGATATGGATGGTATGTTATAATTGTTATAAAAATGATTCTTAGAGAAGAAAAAGCTGTTTATGGCTGTTCCCAAGATATGACAGAGATTTCATAAAGGTGAGCTGAGTAAAGGGAAACAGAACGTCGTGGATTTCCCAAGGGCTTTTTTTAAGTAGTTTTTCCTTTAAGAAAGGCGGGCGTGAAGAGATTTTCTTTTTGGTGTTTTTTCGCATTTCATTTGATGTGTCACATAATATAGTTAGCAAAACTTTTTTAAATTTAATAATTTTCTATTTACCCCTCAAAAGTCACCCTCATGTATGTTTTTTTTTTATACTACCTGGGTCACCGATTTACATATGTGTACCAAATTTCAACTCAATCCAGTCCAATATTTTCGGACAGACAGACGCACGAGTGATCCTATAAGAGTTCAATTTTTGAGTTCCGGAACCCTAAAAAGTGTATACGATTTGGAATGAGGAACTTTTAAATCAGTCATGGTAGGAACATGTATTAAATAAGTAAATACTGTCAGTTTGTAAGTTGCGTAACACATTGCGTTGAGATAAGGTCGTGTATGACATTCGCTCCGGTCTGAGGTCATCACTCGGCATTGAAGGGGTGAATTGAAAGTAGAACAGATACTAGGCAAGCATTAGGTATTAATATCTTAGGTATTAGCGTAGTGTGTGGAACTGAGCGGATTTTCTTGAAACACGAGAAAATACGCGCAAGAAACGGTGGTAAGGTACTTTGTAGTACCCGTCTGGCTGGCTACCACCCTCAAGTTGAAAATCTGTCACCAAGCGCCTACCGGTGTGTTCCGGCAATTGCACTTGAGAGCCAGCGTCTTCTTGGCATTATACAAGTCGGCAACACATTGGCAATACCTTTGGTATTGCCAATGGCGATAGGCGACGGTAGCCACTTACCATCAGGTGGACCGCCTGCCTGCTTGTCATCCTTCAAAAAACATCCATCTGTTCAGGAGCCATGATGCCACAGATAGACACAAAAACACACATAAAACATATATATTATCATCGGGGGTTAATAATGGACAGGCTCGTCTCCCAAATTTATCATCGACAATTGTAAAATTTAATAGACAGTTTGCAGCTACGCTATTCTCTAACGTTTCATTCGTCGACGAACTCGCGCAAAAATGCCGCGTACAACTGACTTCTCACGTGATAGCATAGTAAACGATAGAGACAGAGTACAGTAACGGCGTCGAATTCGTGTGGCCCTTCCTGGCAGGGCAACCATCACGGATTTGAATTCCAAGTCTGTCGCAATGTTGTCTTCGAATATCAGATTTTGTCGCGCTCTGGTTGAAAAGTTATAAGGATTCTTTGATGGCGCTGCCAGGAAGCATACTTCCACCACTTCATATCTCAAGAACTAGAGCACCTAGTGAAGATCTGTTTGCTTAGCTTGCTTGAAGGGACAAAATAGCGACAGACTTGGAATTCAACCGTGATGGTGGCCCTGCCAAACGTCGAATTTATCATCGAGCTTGTGATATTGCCTTAGAGAATAGCACCCCAGGTCGTCGACAACAATGAAATATTATAGTGTCCATGCTTGGATTCTAATCTCAGTTCAATTCATATATTGTTGTCCAATCATTGTACAAGCTCACTGGCTAGACTGACACATGAATAACGAGGTAATCTTGTCGGGGAACATCGGGTGCGATAGAAACAGCGATATTAGAAGACGATATCCTCAGATCTTGTGACGTTATTGGTAAACGAGATCTCCAATAAGCATGAATTTTAATTACCGAGATTACAGGTAGGGCCGTCTTTAACCTGGAGGCCCTGGGTAGATTAAGATAATTATTGGGGCTGGGGTCACCCCGAACACGTAGCAGAAGGCCCCATCAACCCACTATTTTTGTATGTTTAACAGTCTCCCAAACACCTGGCATATCTATCGGTTATCGTTTGGTGATCCCTAGGGGGCACCATCGACCGCGGGGCCCTGAGCACGTGCCCAGAGTGCCCAGTGGGAAAGAGGGGCCTGATTACAGGGGCGTAATCAGCTATTAACCCAGGGTGGGTCAAATCAAAAACAGATTAAGTCCCCGTGCTTGTGCTGCTCTACGCAACTCACTATAACAAAGACATTTTCACGAAACATTAGATCCATGTAGTGTGCAGTACTCTCGCAGGAGATCCAGCTTTATGTACTAAGGCATGACAAATCCAGGGTGTGGCAGCTACCCCACCTGCCCCACCCTGGGTACGGACATGACTGAGATCTTCTTTTACAGGGATCCTTGGGTAACATTTTTACAATATAGGTCAACTTGTGTTTGACCACAATTTTACCGTGGTCAGTGATGATGTGGCCGATGGATATATTGGAATAAAACACATGAAAATCTCTCAATTTTGATGATAGATCCGTGAAAAAATATATTTATGGAATTTTACAAGCTATCAGCTTAAAAACAAGCATCACAGTTAACGACAGTTCAAAGTGCGGTAGCCTTGACACCTCGCCGCGTCTCGCGCATAGATCAATAGATAACAATAAGCAGCGATCGCATGATCACCTGAAACGCGAAGACGTTTATTTCTATGTTAAGATGCTGTCATATCGTAAAATTACCGCCATACATTTTAGAGGTAGCTAGCGCAACTCATAAAATAACTCTTTAACAAAAAATGTATTTACTATTCATTAAAAATGAATCCGTCAATCTATGTGGTCTAGAATTTGAAATCTTGTGATATATTTTTAATTTCAAATCTATACTAATAATAAAGCTGAAGAGTTTGTTTGTTTGTTTGTTTGAACGCGCTAATTTCTGGAGTTACTGGTCCGATTCGAAAAATTCTTTGACTTATAGGAAGCTACATTATCCCCGAAGGTTTATTTTTCTATAGGCTACTGTTTATCCCAGGAATGCAGGTGAAGCCACGGAGAACAGCTAGTTAAATAGAAAATTATGAGAAACACTGACTTTAAAAGAGAATCAAGCGGTACGTTTAAAGTTTTTTTTTATCTATGTAAGTATATCCAAGTATGTTTTGAGCTGCAGAAAGGTCTTGAGAATGTCATACATTATTTTTTCATAGAAAATAAGTATCCAGAAGATAATGATGGTTAAAAAACCTCTTTTTAAAAGACTTCGTGAGGTGACAGCACCTTAAATTGGACGGGTAAGGGTGATGTAATGAAAATACGACCAAGTGCGAGTCGGTCTCCACTCAGAAAGTTTCATACAATATTTTCGTGTTTTGCATGAAATTAAGTAGGCGCAACGAAATATTTATCTTGAGACATTAATCACTATTAATACTAACAAAAATATAAATCAACTCTAAAACGTAAATGTACGGCTGTCAAACGTCGGCGGTAGGTAAGTACTTGGTACAAACTAAACGTGTATACAAAATTTCAGCTCAATCGGTTGAAGATATCTGCTTCAAAATTGAGTAGCAAGATTCCACCCGAACATACATACAGTGCAAGTTACATAAAAGCTATTAAAAATCCTTTCTATTACCTAAATGATGGGAGCTGAGAAAGGGGCGGCAATACACGGCCAAGGGCGGCCAAGACTGCAAATCCGCCACTGTATACTATCTGTCTGTCTGTTACCTTTTCACGCTGAAACGATCACGATAAAATTTAGCACGCAAATAGTCCATGATATGGAGAAAGACGTAGGCCACTTTTTATCTCGACAACGCGGATGAAACCTGGGGGAAAAGATAGTCAACTTATAAGTTTAAAAATATTTCCTGGAGCCCCAAAAACGTAACATTTATCAACGACAAGATAATACAAATACTTAGCATGACGAAGGCACTCTGACCCCCGTCTTCCTGATACGAGGTTGATCCGCGCGTGAGCGTTGCATCGATAGTAGGGGTCGCGCGACCCCTCAATGTCGCGCGGAAGACACCGCGTCCTCTGTAGGTCGACCGTGACCGCACTATGGGATTTGTACCTTTCGTTTTATTAAATTCCATGTAATTCCATTTAATTTGACAATGGACGTAGTGATTGAAAAAAAAAAAGCGATGACAGCTCAGAATTATTCCCCGTGGTGTGGACATTGAGTGAAGAATTTAATAAAAAAAAAAGGAATGAGTTACAATGGGTTTTGAAATAGTTTTAGTTCTTTTGTATGCCCATATTGTTTATGGTATAATGTTTCTTATTACCTATGTATGTAGACAAATATTAATTAATTTGAATATCAATAACACCTGTGTGAATATTTATTTTAATTATGTATTTAATTTACAAAAACTTATTAAAGAGCTATTACATGCTCTTTAAATATTTATCCATTAATATTATAAATACGAAAGTTTGTGAGTATGGATTGATGGATGTTTGTTACTCTTTCACGCAAAAACTACTGAACGGATTTGGATGAAATTTGGAACACAGATAGTTTACAACCTAGATTAACACACAGGATACTTTTTATCCTGGGAAAACATAAGATCCCTCGGGAACGCGAGTGAAACCGCGGGGCGGAATCTAGTAACTCATAATGTATTAGATTTATCACTTGATAAATTGATCGCTAGTATACACTTGCAAGCAAATAGAGTACATTTTAGGGATTAATTATCCCTAGTTTTTTTTTATTGACTTGAAATTTTGCCAGACATTATCTGTTGAGTCAAAAAGATAATAATAAATATGCATTTTAGAAGCAGACTATTAAAATAATATTTATCAGCAATTAATGCATAACTTATCAATGATGGATTATTACTTATCTAGATTTGGAAATGATTTTCTGTTATCTTAATGGTCTTATTCAATTAAAATGTTGGTCATTGGTTTACTGAAGTATTAGGGGCCAAAGATTGTATCAGTCAAGGACAAATAATGGTCATTAAGTACTTTATAATGATCAGTCAACTCATCAGTCATACTAGAATATATAATAAAGAAAAGGCAGAGAAATAATCACGTACTGAGTCTGTTCCTATTTATAAAACTTATAATATTGAATTATTAACCAAAATATCCTACTAATATTCTAAATGCGAAAGTTTGTGAGTATGGATGGATGGATGTTTGTTACTCTTTCACGCAAAAACTACAGAACAGATTTGGATGAAATTTGGAACACAGATAGTTTATAACCTAGATTAAAACATAGGGTACTTTTTATCCGGGAACACATAAGATCCCTCCAGAACGTGGGTGAAACGGTGGGGTGGAATCTAGTTTAATATAATAAAGTGGTATTGCATAACGCTTTCTGGTATTATATGGACAGGCCAGTTGGTGTGGTTGGTTAAGACACCACCTATCACGTTTGATTCCTATTCAGAACAAACATGAATGCACATGAACATGTCTGTTTGTCCTGAGTCTGGGTGTAATTTTCTATTTAAATTTAAATATTTATATAAAACAAAAAAGTAATATATATAGTATATCAGTTATCTGGTTTCCATAGTACAAGCTCTGCTTAGTTTGGGATCAGATAACCGTGTGTGAAGGATGTCCCAGGATATTTATTTTTATTGCATAAATTGTTCTATTAAAATATATTATTCATCATAAAGGTCATGAATTTTTTACCTGAATTGTTACGTGTAAAGTGCATTGACTTTTATGTGAAGTAGGTACAGTAAGTTTGTATGAGGCCACAAAATCTAGACCTACTTGATGAAGAAACGTAGAACTCATTTATTGCGATGATACTCATAATAAACGCAAAGGAACCGTATACAATCAATACCCTACAATCACATACGCTTCTGACTATCGTCTAACAAGCGATTAATCAAATAAATTCCAATAAATCCGCAATAAAATACAGATAACATGATGACAAAAGAAAAACCCGATAACAACGTATAAAAGCATAAATTTAGAATATAAAGACTTACTGATATACGCCGGCTCGATGCGCAGAGATATGTTGAAGGAAATAAAACACTGATAAATTATCTAGAGATAAAAAATCACTCGATAAAACGACCGTCCAATGAGCCGATGTCACCAAAATTGATTGACGTTTTCAAGGCGGCCATTCCATTACTGAATTTCGTTCAGAAATAATGAATGCTATAGATTGTTGATCGAAGTGCTATAGGAAACAATTATTATACTTTATTTAATTTTGTAAATGTTGAAATTAGTCCAGAACGTAAAATTTATATATTGATTAATTCATTTTAATAATTGCCATGATTTATAAATTTGTATTTGTCTATTTATTTTACTATCGAATCGAAAAATAAATTAGGTACTTCATCATAGATCTATTTCTGAACGCAAGAAAAGCGTTTAGTTTGTGCATGTGTATAGATTTTTCTAAGTATATTTTTTTCATATTTTTATTTGTTTACAAAATACACTAAATTAATAAGTACTACGGTTGTACGTAGTACATATTAATTCCATGACAAAATATCTATTTATTAATGGAGCAGCCATATATATACTATAGAAACTAACGATTAGTATTTTCTATATCGATCTAAGCGTTACGTTCGCGGTGCGACTTCTCATTTTCAGTTTTTAGAGCTATTATAAAACACTCAGATTCGTTCGACATCGGAATCGGAAACTTTCCGATGTCGATTCCGTTCCCACGAGCTGTCAAAAGGCTATTATATACAAGAATTTATAAGGAGCAGTCGGATGACAGAACGAAAAGATTAGATAGCGCAAAGATAGGAGATGGGATGCGTTTACGAAGAAATGAAAATAGCAATTCGTTTCGAAGGTTTTCGAATCCGTTTCCGATGTCGAATCAGAGTGTTTTAATACGCCCTGCTGGGCGGGCTCTTCCGAGCAGTACCACCGCTCTATCTCAAGAATAAGGTAGTTGACAGTGTCAAAAATAAATGACCAATGCATAAAACATCTAAAAACACGTAGGAACATCAAACATGTTGTGCATTTAATGTATTTTATGATTTTTAATTACCAGTAGAACCACAAAGAGTAGATCATTTGATGCTGTGAAACTATGACGTCGTAGTGTAATATTTCATACAAAATTCCACATAAACTATCGTTTTGACATATATTAAAAAGTAGCTGATTTGATAAGTCAGTCAACTACCCTATTAGGGCAGCTAGCAAAGATCTGTTTGCGGCGGCTGTTTCTCTACCGAAAAGATGATAATTAAAAAAAAACCTCAAAACTAATATTGATTTTGTTTAATACTGTTTACATTATTTACAATAACTATAATACTCTTTAATAAATAGCCATATTTTTTTTTTATTACATTATACATGTTGGACCTTAACAACACTTATGGAGCATATCAGCCTCATACTATTTTACACTTATTATATTGCAAGTTGCAAAAATAAAAAATACATATTTGCCTTTTACAAAATACCTTGTAGCCAGTGCCCCTCGGGATGATGTAAGGATTCTAACGATACATCCAAATCTGTTCACGCATAAAATAAAAGTTATGGTGGAATAAGGAAACTAAAAAACATGTTATTCTATTTCATAAACAAAAAAATAATATTTGTGTGTGTGTGGTTATTTGTATCCTACTTTGACTGAAAGGTTAGTTCAATGCTTCGAGCAACGAACCCCGCCCCGCGGTTTCACCCGTGTTCCCGAGATATCTTATGTTTTCCCGGGATAAAAAGTATCCTATGTGTTAATCTAGGTTATAAACTATCTGTGTTCCAAATTTCATCCAAATCCGTTCAGTAGTTTTTGCGTGAAAGAGGAACAAACATCCATCCATTTACAAACTTTCGCATTTATAATATTAACCCAACAATACAATATCCAATATCGCACATGGTTAACTGATCCCAAACTAAGCAGAGCATATACTACTTTTTTTTTGTATCCATCCATCTAGGACAAACATTTGTGTGCATGAACATGTCTGTTTGTCCTGTGTCTGATAGGTGTAATTATCTATATAAGTATGTATTTACAACAAAAAAAAGTAGTATATGTAGTATATCAGTTATCTGGTTGTCCATAGTACAAGCTCTGCTTAGTTTGGGATCAGATAACCGCGTGTGAAGAATGTCCCAGGATATTTATTATTATTATTTATTATTAGACCTATTCCTCGCTTGAGGTTCGTTGCTCGGTGATTCAAGTAGAAACTTAGGGTAATCCCTCAATTATTGGTCCACGGTAGTGTTATTGTTAATAAGGCAGTCTCCTATGATGAGGTTGGTCTTCTGTCTCCCGGGCCGCTGTGGCGGTACCACCACGTTGTGCTGAGTGAGGAGATGTTTCTTCCAGTAACATCGTCTGGTGTAGCACGAGTGGCATATGTCGCATTCGAATCTGTTAAGGGAAGTTTTTTTAAAACGGCTTTAACTTAGTGGAAGTGACGTCACGAACTTGAGCCTTTCTGTGTTGGAAAACATCGTGAGGAAACCATAGCACGGTGTTAGGATACTTTGTGGTACCCGCCGGTAGGGAAATTAAAACACTCGGATTCGACATCGGAAACAGAT
This sequence comes from Tethea ocularis, assembly GCA_963555595.1. Taxonomy (NCBI): domain Eukaryota; kingdom Metazoa; phylum Arthropoda; class Insecta; order Lepidoptera; family Drepanidae; genus Tethea; species Tethea ocularis. The sequence goes on along the minus strand of OY741985.1, from coordinate 2,535,118 downwards.
TCGAAAACTTCTTCGTAAACGCACTCCGTCTTTCCGCTATCAAATCTTTTACATCTGTTATCCGACTGCTATTTAAAATAGCCTTTTGATAGCTCGTCGGGAACGAAATCGACATCAGAAAGTTTTTGTTTCTGATTCCGATGTCGAATCCGAGTCGAGTGTTTTAAAATAGCCCTGCTGGTTGGTTATCACCCTTGTATAGAAAAAATCGGGATTGTTTTTTTCATCATTTTACATTATGATTTATGTATATTTTTGTAATCACCTTTACCCTACATTCGATAGGTTTGGAAGAATTAAAAAAAACATTTTGGTACAAAAAATCCGGCATTTTCATTTTTATGATATTTTTAACTCATTGAGACTCATGCAATAAAAACGAATTCGTTTTAGTATTACGTGGGAACATAGGTCAGACACATAACCCTCCTTTTTAACCTCCTTCAAAAAAGGGAGGAGGTTCTCAATTCAGTTGTATATTTTTCTTTGTTCACGCATAACTTATTTGCTTATGAACCGATTTCAATACTTATTTTTGCGTTGAATTCTGTATAGCTCCAAGGTGAACCCAAGTTTTATTGTCTTTGCAGGAGGTTTTACTCTTTTTTCAAGATTTCGTTAGCTTTGGCGCAGTCGGATGACTGAGTTGAAGAATGTTGTAGCGACCCCTGTCAGCTACATAGTTCAGACACCAATGGATAGATGGCGCTGCAATATATAATACATACAACCTACATCGCGCTAGTGAAGTTTGTTCGCGCATTCACATATACAGGTTGTCCCAAAACTCAACGATAATCTGGTACCGGGCGAGAGGCCAAAAAAATACTTTTTTTTCCATAATAAAGTGTCAAAATTAACTGACAATAGTTTTGTAACTCAACTATTTTTTTTTAAAAAGTGTGAAAAGTGACATGATATTTTTTTCATATTTTTCCCAGAACTGGTATAACTTGGCCTCTCGCCCGTTACCAGATAATCGTTGAGTTTTGGGACAACCTGTAGGTATATGGACAGTTTTATACCTTTTAACATCATTGTGCGAGTCAACATGTCTGTTGAGCTTGGTCCTGTCGTGGAACTTCTTGTCGCACATGGTGCACGCGAAGGGCTTGGTGCCCTCGTGGAACCGCCGGATGTGGCCCGTCAGGTTGGACGACGTGTAGTACGATTGCGAGCAGAACTCGCACTGGTACAGTTTTATACCTACCAAACATAAAGGTATATTACAGAACTAGTTCCGCCCCGCGGTTTCACCCGCGATCTTATTTTTTCCCGGGATAAAATGTAAACTATATGCTAGTCCAGGGTATGTATATCATTAGTATTAAATAATACTAGCTGTTCCACGCGGTTTCACTCGCGTTAATAACCTTCGGGGATAATGTAGCTTCTTATTGGTGAAAGAGTTTTTCAAATCGGACCAGTGACACCGGAGATTAACGCGTTCAAACAAACAAACTCTTCAGCCTTGTTAGTAGTATAAATAACATACCGGTATGTATTCGTATATGTTTGACAAGGTCGTGCTTGTGCCAGGTCTTGTAGTCGCAGTGGGAGCACGAGTAGGAGGGCGGCTGGTGGGACTTTATGTGGGTGTAGTGAGACGCACGGTGGATAAACACCTTGCCGCATATCTATATATAAAAAATTAAAACGTCACTGACTGATTTATCAACGCACAGCGGCCGTAAAAGGGTCGCACGAGCAATATTGCTATGCAATTGATATTACAGCTCGAATTTACAGCAGAGCCAAATGTTTTTTAAATATTTTCTAGTGAAAATGTTAATCATTTTAATCAATTATTTTACAATTTAGACAAATAATTAAATTGCAGAAATTGCATAGCAATATTGTTATAATATTTATATATATTTAGTGACTGGAAATCCTACCCTAAAGGATAAAATAGGGTATAAAAGTTTGTATGAAACTATCTCAGTTCTGATGATAAATCCAGAAAATGTATACTTAACCATTTGATAGGCTGCTAGCCAAAAATAAATTTAAAAAATCCTGCAGAGGAATCAAAAATAACGCTATGTAATAATACATACATGACTTTGGGAGAAATTCTCTAAATGCATCTATTGCACACTTAAACGAACAAAGTATTAATGTGCATATTATATATAACATATCTATACATATATTTATTTGCGTTCCACAAACCAACAGATGAACAGAAATAGGGATATTGGTTTTTAAGGGTAAACCTTCGGTTGGAGCGCGAAATTCAAATTTTAAAATATAAAAATAAAATTTGAATTTCGCGCTCCAACCGATGCCACCTTAAGGGATTAATCGTATAGACGATTATTCACCCTGTATCAATAGCAAATTAATTATAATGACAAACTTAATTAAAAGAATTCCTAGATCTAGATCTACGATTGAAATCAACTACATATTTTGGGGGACATTGTTTAATATTATGAAGAAAAATCCACAAAAAAAAATAATTGCAGTTTCTTGCTTCTCTCTTCGTCTTCTCAGTTCAAGTGTATTCCGAACCAGTGATAGAGTCTATTTTAATGATTGTAACTATCGACGTTCATAAATGTCTTATCAGGGCCTAAACTGAATAAATTAGTTTTGATTTTTGATTTATATACATACCTCACAAACCCAGCGTTCTTCTTCATCTTTATGGTTATTCTTTTTATGTTCTTCAAACTCCTGTTTACTCTTAAACTTCGTCTTGCAGGGGAGGCACGTCAGCCTTGGGAACGTGTATTTCTTCAACCGCTTTGGTTTGCCAGATTTTTTGTAGGGGCCACGCTTCTTACGTGGGACTTTCACCTTTGTTGGGCTGAGGGTAAGGTACAAAATATCCTGTTTAACTGACACTGAGAAAGAAACGACCCTAAATAAAATAACTTTTTCTATTATGAGTTCAACTCATATTTTTTTGTAGTAGACAACTATAATAGTTTTCTTAAACAAAACAAAGCCAAAAACAAAACAAAACTATATATTTATATTATTTATTAGCTGACCCGGCAGAAGTTGTCCTGCCCTGAGAACAAAAAAAAACTGGGACCTACTTACCTATCCCTATCTACCTCTCCCTCCCCCTAACTACCCTGCCTACCCTACCATTAGTTTTATGCATTGGTTAGTGTTTAGTCATTTATTTTTGACACTGTCAACTAGCCTATGGTAGAAATCTTACCTTTCACAATTTTCCAGTTTTATATCACCATCACTCCTTACAGCAACTCCATTTTCCACGAGCACATTCATCAACAATTCATCCTTAACCTTAGGTTCATCACCAAAATCATCACCTTCATAACCATCATCATCATAATTAAAGTCATCATATGCCGTATCCACAATTTCACTTTTGATATTCTTTTTGATCACACTTCGGAAAGTTTCATCGGCTAATAAGCATGACGTTTTGAATTTGAACGCTACAATGAGGTCTTCCAGACATTTGTCGCATATTCGTGTTGGTAATCCATCATTCTTCGTAACCTATAATGTTATTTTAAAATAACTAAAATTAAAAATTTTAAGAAACCCTCGAAACTCACTAGAAAATTGGTCGTAACTTTCAAACGGCTGAGCGGATTTTCATGAAACATGGCTAAGAACACTCAGGATAAAATTATCTATGACACAAAAAAAAAAATGAAAATCAGTTCATCCGTTTGGGAGCTACAATACCACAGACAGACACATTAAACTTATAACACCCCTCTCTTTTTGCATCGGGGATTAAAAATGATCTCAGATGATACATTGATTAGTATTTGATCCTTTTTAGGGTTCCAAACTCAAAAAATACTGAACCCTTATAGGATCTCTCATGTGTCTGTCCCACAATACTGGACTGGATTGAGTTGAAATTTGGTACACATATGTAAATAAATGAATTCCAAACATGGGCACTTTTAGGGGGTATAAATTTTTTGCAAACTATAGGTACTGTGTGGCATATCAAATGTGAGGATCTCAAATATATTTTTTCTAGTTCCACTGATAATAATCAGGTACAGCAGTGACAGCTAGTAGGTTGAAAAACTTATTTATCACAAGATGACAAAAAAATTACCATTTTCATTGATGGAAAGGAAAGAGGCTCTTTCCTATATATGGTTATTACTCTACCTTCCTTATCAGTTATCTGCTCTTCGAAGTAAAAAATGAAAAATTGTAACTATAACATGGTAAAAAGTAAATATTACAGCAGCTTATGTACTTACTTGTAATCCAGTACAAAAACTTATTTTATCACATATTATATTCTCCTTTATTTTTTCGAAGACAGAGTTCATATTCTTGTTAGTCACCATGCACACTCTGCATGAGTCCACTATATCGTCGTCTTGGACATTTTTTGAATTTCGAGAACCACTTCTTGTATCGTAAGCCATATCTGAACTTAAAAAATCTTCTTATTCTTATTATATCTAAGCTACTACTACTATAATTAATATTAATTTATCGGATTTTATATAGTGCAGTCATTTCTTTACAATATTGTGGTAAATATACCGTAAAATGGGGTCAATAGAAATCGCGGGGTGTATAGAAACAAATCTGAGAATTTGATTTTGGTCGTTCTAGTTGCTCTATAGTTTGTTAAAGTATCTTTATTTCTACTATTAATAACACTGCAACATTTTTCCTTTATTCTGGCAACCCTAAAATTTACGTCAAGTCTAATGACATAAAGAAAAAAGCCTTTGAAGTGAACGTCTGCGTACAAGTGTTTATGGACAGTCTAAAACTTTTTAAAAAACATAATATTCTTCACTGTTATCTCTTTGTAAATTTGCATACTTGGATAGTTAAGTTTCTCATCTATTAGGAATAAAAAGGTTAATATCAATATTTCATCATTTTGTTCTTATTTTTTAGTAAAATCGAGACTTAGTATTTTTTTACTGAATTCGAGGTGAATAGAACCGAGTTGGGGGTGATTAGAAACGCCTTTAGGGTCAATAGACACGACGAAAGGGGTCAATAGATATGAGTGAGGGGTTAATAGCAACGAGAAAGAGGTTTATAGAAACATGATTTTCAGGGTTGTCAATCGAGTATTTTTTCATCATGACAGTTTTCATTTAAAAATTTTAGTTAAAATGTTTTTCTGTGACAATTTGAAATTTTGATTTTTTATCTTCAACAGCTTTAATCAATTTAATATTACATTTTCTGGATTTCTGATATAAATATTTAAGACCGTTTAAGGATATATTTGCGATAAGCCTCATTCCAAAAATGCCCTAATTGTGGGTTCATTTGCAGAAAGACTTATTCTTAAAAATACATATTTTCGATATGCCCAATATTTTTAAATGTTCGTTAATACATTTAAATATCAGGTATTCTAAATTCTACTTTATTTTTACTTGGTTAATTTCAACTCGTACGCGTAAGTGATTTTAGCGACGATTAGTATTTTGTGTTCGAATTATAATTAATTATACCTGTATGATTATAATTACAAAAATTAAACTCTTCAATTATTGTTGATAGTTGTTTACTGAAAAACAAATAGGTATAATAAAAGTTGATTTTGACAACCCTAACGTTTTTTCTCTATTCACCCCTCTGTCGTATCTTTTGACCCCAGTTTCAAGGTAAATAGAAACCGCCTACTTTTTCCTTTTTAACAAATAATTCTCATATTTATGCATAATTAAAGAATTACCATTTGGTAAATTAAAACGAGACTCGCAATTCGACGATTCTTTGATAACAGCTTTCATACAAAATATGTAAGAAAATCAGTGTAGAAGTTGAAAGTTGTGTCTATTCACCCCATTTTACGGTACTAAGTTAAACGAAAAAAAATATTTATTGAAAAATAAATATATTATTTGCGACCTTTCATCTGTCACTGTCAGTCAGTAAAGTATTTTTTTTCTGTGACATTGACAATATTTTAAACATTATTGCCAGTGCAGCTCATGCTATTTAAATAATAATTTTGATTAATTTCTACCGTATATACATTCGATATTCTCCTAAGTCCTAAGCTAACGTATAATTTTTCTTTATGCAGTCTGTGTGCTGGTTACAATAATAATTGACGAATTTCATAATAAACAATCATATTTTTTTTAAATTATTTTTATGATGATATTCTATTCGGTAACAGATGGCGCTATTTTTATTTTAGCGCTAACAGATGAACTATTTTTTCCCTTATACAAAGAATAAAGAATATACTACGTACTACCTTATATTTGATTTGTAATTTAATATTATTTATGTCAAGTAGACACGTGCACTTAACATCTCTATAGATATATAATTTATATGTAAGGTAACACACATACAATCTCTTGCAGGTTTTTTCTAAGCTTAGGGAAAGGGGGGTATGAAAATTACATCATACAAGTGTAACTACCCTTTATTTGATGGATAACTATAAACGCGTAAATTATGTTTCTTTCTCAAATGGATTGTGAAAAACGCAGAAATATTCTATTCCATTTAAAAATAATATTTTTATTAGAGTATTTATGTTTCGCTATTGGACAATAGATGGCGATTTTTTGAAATTTATACTTATGAGCCATAATTATTCATAGATGGCGTTACGAGTCATAATTTGTCAATGAATGAATACCATCTGCTTACCTACAGATGTATGTAGTTAGGTAATTTTTTATGAGGAGCTTCACTATTATAATAAATAACCATTAGCTGTTCCCCGCGGTTTCAGTCGCGTTCCCGGGATAATAAGTAGCCTATATATAACCTTCGGGGAAGGATAATGTAGCTTCCTATTAGTGAAAGAATTTTTCAAATCGGACCAGTAACTCCGGAGATTAGCGCGTTCAAACAAACAAACTCTTTAGCTTTATTAGTAGATAATAAATATATGGATATAAATGTATTATAAAAGTGAAGCTATAATTTAACTCCAAGTGTAAAATGTTTTATACCAATTCTATTTTGGAATATTGAGCGTTTTAGACAAACGGAAAATTTGAAATAAAACAATTTTTATTTAATTTACGAATATTCAATGCACTTTATTTCATATCATAAATAGGTTTAATATGTTTGGGATATCACAATTTGTTTGTTCATTATTTGCCAAATAATTTTAAACTAAAACTAATTTTATTATATAAAAGTAAATGTATCTATACTAGCCTAAAACCAACATAATATTGTGGAATAAATCTTCCATAAATCATGAAATATAGAATAGCCAATTTTTTTATAATTATCTGTTGAGGTGGCAAACGGACATGAAAAAGTATTCAGTTTTTTTTAATTTGTTACAAAAAATGTATTCATAGCACATGAGATACGAGTACATTTTCAATCGAAAATAATTATAAGTACCTACTTAAGTATCAATATAAAAGTTATAAAAGATCACAAAATAAAATACTAATTGATTTTTAACAATAAAAAGAAATTAATAAATAATGGGGGTAAAATGTACTTTTTGTAACCTATATTTGACAATTACAATAAAAATTATGTACATTTAGGACTAGTAGACTCCGACACAATGGCACTTTATTCACAATTTCTTTTAACACTGACCGCACACGGGCGACTAACTGCGCGCCCAGAATTTACGTTAGTTTCGTTGTTAGTCTAATAAAATCGCATAGTAAAATGAAGGTTGCTCAAGTGTCTTTGAAGTGATGAAAGTAACATACTGTAAAATAGTCCGGGATACCTCAAAGTCCTTTTAGACTATATACAATTTGTACCTAACAGCTAAAAAATATATATATTGCAGAATATGTATATTTTTTAGAAATAGGTAGGAGGTACCTGATTACACCATTTTCTTCCGCCAATATTATTTTTTCACTATTAAAAGATGCTAAATATACAAAGTACGTTATATCATTTGCATGATTACTTTAAAAAATAATACTTTACGCATTACGAAAAAATTTTTTTTTTTATTCCACTTTCAACTAATCGCGTTAGTGCTGTGGTGTTAGTGTGAAAATTCAATACAAAAGTGAAGAGCAATTAAGTCGCTCAACGACAGTCGCGCATGTGCGGTCAGCCTTACGTAATACGCACCTATCTAAAAGTAATAAAAATGTTGCAAAATTAAATGCTTTTTATACTTAATAAAAATCATTTACGAGTCACAATGAAACAAAATAGTTTTTTTTTTTAATAACTATAGTTCATTACATTATTATTGTCTAAACTTTGATATTTCGGCTGTTACCAATTTTATCTGCTAGCCTCAAACGCTAACCTCAAATTTGCGCTGTGGGTCAAAAAAGCTCTGAAGGTTTTTTAGGATTCTGCACCCAAAGGTGCCTATAGGGACGGGCGGGAAGATACCGATCCTACGACCTGTCAGTCCGTCAAAGGGCTGTCATAGCTTTATTTCGACGATTGGTAGTTTAGTTAAAATTCTCAGAATACATATGTATTAATACGCTGTAGTATGACTAATAAATATAATCAACCCATACAAGAAACGTCCTAATTCATAAACTACTTTCCGTAAACCGTAATAATTTTAAACCAATATTACACGTCATCCGACCATTTATTTTACTTTAAATATTTAAGAATGCCAATGGAAAATAAACCTCATTGGTGTAACAAAAGGTTCATTTGTGTCATCATACAATTAACCATTGATTTAAGAGATAAACCTTATAGTAAAGCAATAAAGTTCATTTTCCTATGGCATTATAAACACGACAAAAGTAAAATAAATTTTTGAATCTTGGTAGGTATTTAAAATACAAATCAGTATTTATACTAATAATAGTAACATAGTAATGTAACAAAATAATCATGTTGTCTAGTCAGTTCGTAGGTTTATTATTATTGTACGGAACCCTCCGTGCGCGAGTCCAACTCGCACTTGGCCGGTATTTATTATTCAGCTAAGCTTGCACCACACTTAATTTCCTCTATTTCTCTAACTTTGTTCACCTTTCGTTTTGGTACCAACGAGAGCGCACTTCTGCTTTGAGACCACAACGCGTTTTTCATCACTCTGTGAATTATGAGATTGGATCTAGCATACCTAATAATTAATCTACTTCTATCTAAATATTACAATAACTAGGTACATACTTTAAATGGAAAAAAAACTAGGCATACCTAGATTAAATAATATTTTATTAATGCAACTGCATTATATCATATAGGTAAAATAGCTCTGCTCTACCTATCTGCATTTAAAAAGTAAAAAATATTATAGCGGGTAACCAAAAAAAAAATAGGTATGTAAAAAGTCAATGCGGGAGATATATTTGAAATAAATAAGTTTCTATCAGGTATATGTTATTTTCAGAGAAACCAAAGCTTTTGAATTATCATTATTTTACAATACTTTTTTATAAATAATACAATATAATTATTACATACTTAGTTGTAATGTAATTATTTATTTACAACTTACGATTATTATGTACAAAGGTTGGATGATCGTTTTTGGAATAATAGTGTTGTTATCAACGATTATTTCGTAACTGTTATATTAAATAACGTTATTATTTTTCGTTTATTTATTTATACAGATTATAAATAAAGGCGCAACTAATGTTTGACTTTAAGTCTTTTTTAACTATGGTTCAAAGTACCACAACAAATTGATGATGCACGTATGTATGTATTATATTTTTGAGGCAAATAAAGAACTAGCGAGAACTAAATATTTGTAGAAATTCTTCTATTAATTGAAGGAGTTTATAAGACTGCCCAAAAAAAATTCAATCTAGTTCTTGATCTGTCAAATCTTTCTGACATAAGTAAGATTTGTATTTATATCATAATAAGGTACTGCACTCTTCTGGTTCTAAATAAATTCGGCAAGAATGTCACATCTATTTACAAAACTTAAAACTAAATTATGTATAACAGTCTATTAATGCACGAATTCGTTCACACCACTCCCATAATGAGTATTGTCAACTATAACACTCGCGTAAGCAGTTTCTTGAACTGAAGGACTCGGTGGTATTTTACCAAAATTCCCGCCGAAATTACCTTCAACAACCTGCCTGCCATTTTGATTCTGTCCATTATGACCATAAAACGAAATGAGATTCGTATAATTATATTGTTGATTTGCTATTTCCGAACTTTCTATAGAGCTGCAAGAAGATGAACTTGCTGAAAACGGCCTTTGGTTTTGAGGGTAGTTTACGTAGTTATTTGGTAGTATTTCATTCGGCTCTGTATAGTTTTCGTTATAGAACAGCTCTTGGTATGTCCCATTTTGCTGGTGGTGGTATTCTTCTTGGGTTTCGTATGATGGGATGACAGGAATTGTATATTCTGCCGGATAATTGTAGCCTCCACTAGAATCCCCACTAAATTCACTCTCATTTAAGTGTATATGGTTTATTTTGTTGTCTGTGTGTCTTGGATGGGGCATTTGTGGTGATGTCGTGGTGGTGGGGATATGAGATGGCGTTGGGACATCAACGTGGCTATTTAATTTAGGCGGACCTTGGTCTATGTTTAGTACTAGATGTTTTTCTTCGATGTCACTGTAAAGAAATTTATTTGTTAATACGATTTTATTCATTTTTAATCAGCTGTCCTCTGCGGTTTCATTCATAACAAGTAGCCTATATATATCTGTGCCAAGTTTCATTAAAATCTGTTCAGTAATTTAAGCTTGACAACATTTTGTATTTATAATATTATTACAGTAGTAAGAAGTAAGATTCAGCACTCAAAACAACCTAACGAATAAAAACATGTTATAAAATATAATATAACGAATAACATAACGTTATAACGCACCTGAGTACATAATTAACGGAGACGATGCAGTGAGGTCGCGATGACCGCGAGTTATGGACGATGGTTGCATAGCTTTGCATCCACACCCAGCCACCGGATTTCGTGAGGAAGCGATAGTAGCGAGAGGTAACTTGTCCTTTCGTTAATACTGTGGAGAAATAAACAATATAATAAGAATCATAAATAGACAAAGATTTATTTGACATCACATAACACAGGTACGTAAAATAATCCAAAACTTATACAAAAAAAACTATTTAATTAATTAGTAACTATTTTATTATTTATGGTGTGATGCTAAAAATAGCTCCAACTCAGTGTAGCTGTGGCGGTATCAATTAGTAATTATTAATTATGGGAATTTGAATGTTATATAGACAAATTAAGAATATATTTTATACTTACAAGTACAATGTGAATATCTCATATGCAGCACATCTGTGCCATGTATGTAGTGGTAGAGAGTTTTTTCAATTAAATCCTGTGGTTCATAGCCCGTTAACGTTGCTACTCTGTGGACAAGAGAAATTAATATATCGTTACCATTGACGTATTAATTAACGTTATAAATACTAATATATATTGCTATTATAACGCAGTTATTTCAAACGTTATTTAGCTATAACAACTGATCGTTGGAAACTTAATGTAACAGATGTTAGGAGCATATTTTAGTCTTTATAAGACACAAGTATCCGCCCACAGGTTTACTCGCTTTGCCGAGGGATCTTGTTTACTACTAAAAATAATCCTGTTTTTGTTATTCCAAGTATGTCTACGTTCCAAGTTCAAATGTATTCAGCCGTTACGGAGGTAAGTGGGAACACCCAAATTTTCGGATTTATAATTATTGTCTTCTCAGTTTAAGTGTATTCCGAACCGGTGGTAGAATCAATTGTAACTTTCAAAATGCCTTATCAAAGCCTAAACGGAATAAATGATTTTTGAGTTTTAAGTTTGAATTAGTAGGATTATAACGAAGTTATTTCTAACGTTATAAAATAACAGTGTTTTATTTATAAGTATATTGATTGATCACTACAAATATTCGAAATGATATCTAGTATACTTAGGTACCTTCCTACTTTTTACAGGACAAAAAATACTTGATGAACCATAAACAACGATAGACCCATGACTCTGGAATAAAACAAAAAGGACTTTTATCGCTGAAAAACATCAAATATATGGGAAAAATCGCTGGGTAGAAGCTAGTATGCACATAAATTAGAAACCCCTTAACGTTGTAGAGGCTGTCAGTCTCCCATCAAGGGACTCCCTTTGGTGTTAGGGCGCTTTTTGTCAAGCTAATTAGCGGAAGTTTTTCTTTTGTCAACAGATTTTTTATTCGGAAAACAATATGCTGTTGGGATATCAAATTCTTTTTTAAGTTGGAAAATTTTCCAATATTTCTTTTGTTACAAATACTAACGTGGTTTAATACTTGCGCTGATTGAGTACTTTTTAAATTCGAAACATAAAAAAACGATATTCTCTAATCTATTTTGTGGCCTGTCACATCATCACAATACGGTAGTTGACTGACATCAAATCAGCTACGTTTTAATAAATGTCATAACGATAGTTTATATGGAATTTTGTATGAAATATTACATTATGACGTCATAGTTTCACAGCATCAAATCAACTACTCTTAGTGGTTCCACTGGTAATTCAAAATCATAAAAAGCATTAAATGTACAACATATTTGATGTTTCCGCGTGTTTTTAGATGTTTTATGCATTGGTTAGTGTTTGGTCATTTATTTTTGACACTGTCAATTACCCTATAGGATTGATGATTAAAAAAATCTAATTAGTCCGTCAGTTAGATTACCAAAAAATATTGAACACATATTTTTTCTGTAAGTAGTTCAGAAAACAAAAAATAACGAAGATACAGTGCGTTAATGTTTCATGTGACGTCACGTCTTACTACACTTTTTACAGAGAGGTGACGTCACAAGCCCCCACTCCTGAACTTTGATGCGCCTTAACTTTGTAATTTTGTATTGATTTAATGAAATAAAGAATACGTATCCAATATTTTTTGATAACCTGACGGACTAAACAGAATTAATTATTTTTTACCCAGTCATCATCTCTATTCCCTCTAAGGCTGAGATCTATAGAGCGTGCTTAGACTTTGCTCAGACTTTACAAAGGGTATAAACCTACTTATAATAAAGTAAATATTTGTGTGTTTTAATTTGTAGCCATGTTTGGCATGCCGTCGATTAGGTGCACGTAGGCTTTGCTTAGCACACACTCAGAGAGATTGGAAGATTGCATTTACCGACTTTGTACGGTAAAGCCTGAGCAAAGTCTAAGTACGCTCTATAGACCTCAGCCTAAGACAGACGAAGCTGAGATATAGGAGATTGCTTACATTACAGTTTAAAAAGTACCCAGCTCTTCAAAAGTCATCGATACCCCTCGATGGGGATAGCTACGTCGACACTTAACAAATATGCTTCGGTAATTGATTGATACTTTAACGGTAAATTTACCGGAACCTGATATCGAGTGGAGGGTTAAAAACCGGAGCTAACAAGTGGCAATTATGATGTGACGCGGCGGAGGGTTTGATGCGTCATTACGCGCTTTGTTTTTTGACGCATTGCGTTTTTGATGGACAAGGTTAGTATGGACTCAATAATAGTCTTAAAAGAGATATTTAACAAAGTTGGTTAGCACTTGGATTGATAGAATTTTTTGTTTTTTTTAAGGACTAAGTTGGTAGCCTCAGATGGCTGCAACAACCTTACCGGACAAATCGGCGAGCGCAGAGGGCTCACAGCCGGGTAATATTTAGGTAACAACGCCTGAGGGCACCCCCGAATGGTACGAACCTCGGCTCAATTGATTGAATACTTACCTAAAATAATTTACTAAAATATATTTAACTCATGCTATTGTGTTATAATTTTTTATTTTTTTATTTTGGCATCACACTTCGTGTATTTTGCCAGTGTTAAGTTGAGCAATGTATTTTTGTATTCTTCATGTATTAAATTCTCGTCAATCGTCAAGTTTCAAAGTTCAAGTCATGTTAAATCTTCGTCGAGTCATAGTCAGTCAGTTTAGTTAGGTTAATTAGGTTTTAGTACAATGGTAGCCGTTCTACTAAAACTTTTCATGGACTTCTTGAGACAACTTGAAAAGCCACTATACACGTAATCATTTCATTTCACTTCACTGGTGCACTTGTATTGATCTTTATTGGACAAAATACCACCGATAATATTCAATAAAACTCAAAATACACAATTTTATGAAAATAAAACGAAAACGCAACGTCACTTCGCAAGTTCCCGCCAAAAAGTCCCTGTGTTATAATGAATACCTAATTATTTTTCCCAAATAAAGATAAGGGTCGGTTGTTCGTACATTTTAGTTAAAGTTATATTCAAAGTTAACTTAACTATTACCATGCTTTGACGGTAGAGTCACTTTGACGATGACCGATCTCCCTCGGTCGGTTATGGTTACGGTTAAAATTTTAGTTAAAGTGACACGAGCAACCCAGTTTACTTTCTTTCGGCGGTTAAAGTTAACTATACCCGTAACCTTACTATAACGCGCTTTATGCAACCGACCCTAAGTTACTCCTAAGTTAGGTTAGTTTCCTAAGTTACTCCTTATAACATGAGCTATCTGCCAGTGAAAGTCCCTCTCCCGTTTCGTTTTTTTTTAGTATACCTACAGTTTATACTTTCATATGCATTTAGTAAAAAACTGTTATTTTGACATAGGCACATATATATTATAGATTAAGTATATCAAGGCAACTACCTCATAGGACTGAGTGATGATTGTCAATAATTTTCATTCTATAAATAAATCCTTGTGGTTTTTTGTGAATAATTTTTTCATTCAATAATAATAAAATAATAAAAAGAAAGATTTTTTTTCAACTATCAGGATATAAATTCACTAAATCAGCATAAATATTTTCGCAAATCGTATCACCAAGTCAGCTGATTCCACGGACGCCATTTTGCTGACCGCGCGGAAGAGATCGCACTACAAGCGCACTTTAGCACGTACCTCGCACAAAGTTGTGTTATACTGTTATTACTAAAGAAGTTTAATGAAATTAAACTTTATTGTGTTCTGATAAGGAACAGTTGATTTAACATAGGTGTTAAGTTTTGTGGTACCCTGCTTCTCACGGTTTTTGTCTCGATATTGTTTTTTAAATTGTGAACATAGGTGCCTACTGATTGATTGCATTATTTTATCTATAGAATATCAATAAAATGTTGACATTGGCTAAATACACAAACCGTGAGATACTAAAACAAAACAAAAAAAAAGGAATTTTCTTTTAAATAAAACGTCGTTATTTGTCTAAGGTTAGAAGAATTTTAATTTTCGCACAAGTTAAGGTGACAAGGCTCATCCATATAAAATACGTCAATAGTTTTCCCATATCCCAGTTTTTTTATGTTTTTTATCTAATTCAGCTCAGAATTCAGAAAATCAATGCTACAAACACATCACATAATACAAATTATAATCTTAATTTAGGCTTAATTTTTAAAATGCGGAATATGGCTGTTAATTTAAAAGTTTTTGTTATAGGAATAATTTTCCGATAAAAAAATCGACCCTATCCTATTTTAAACTCTGAAGTAAGGCTATGAACAAAAATAATTAATTTAAAAAATAAACGCACGATAAGAAATTTAATTTGACGAACCCTACTCACAAAAAAAACCTCCCACAGACAAAATGACAGACTAAGCATTTCCTATCAAAATAGACAAAAGAAGGTAGCAAAGGCTTATCGCGAATCTTGCCAAATAAAGGCAAAGGTATCAAGTTGCGAACATCTGTCGCTCAGGTGTGTCACGGACTTCGCTTTGCATATCTGCAGACCAATGTTTTGAAACACAACACCTCTTTGTAACTATGTGTTCCTGGTTACTACTTGTTATAAATCTTTAACTATGATGCGCCTTATGGTTTCTCTCACGATTAAAGCCATCTATCTGGTCATGGGTTCGATTCCCATCCAGGACAAACATTTGTGTGCATGAACATGTCTGTTTGTCCCGAGTCTGGGTGTAATTATCAATATAAGTATGTAAGTATTTACAAAAAAGTAGTATATGTAGTATATCAGTTATCTGGTTGTCCATAGTACAAGCTCTGCTTAGTTTGGGATCAGATAACCGTGTGTGAAGAATGTCCCAGAATATTTATTTATTTCTGTAACATAAACTGAGCTGTGTCCGTGTGGTGGGATGAAGTCTATATGGCAATCGGGGATAATATTCTCACTATTCGACATCTACCGTAATATCGTGGTATCCCTAGGAATTTCGTGTAATCACTGGTATCCAGGCCACCCGTAAGCCGCGAACATGTTTGTTTTACATAGGAAGTAAGTGTTTATAATATTATGCTACTAAAGAATAAGGATTATGCCTAAAATTTTATGCGTAATTATGCCACATTAATGACACATAATATTTTATGCGTATCGATAGAAAACCTACGACATATATTCGAAAAGACTTTCACAAGCATTTAATAATTATCTATAGGACACTGAGCTTTACTACGAGACTAAATGCTAAACAAAGCATTTATCAAACGAAAGTCGTCTTAAAAACCAATAACTTAAATTCTGCAACTCGATCGAAGTTAGTCCGCTAGTCGATAAGTACAACCAAGTACAGTTCTCCGAAGCTTAAGCCACGTATTGTTAAGGTCGGCCGGTTTACGCGCCACTGATTGCCGTGAACCAATAAATGTTGAACTTGCATGGTGTAGTGTTCCACTGGTGCCGAGGTATAGATGGAAATATTGATGTAGGAAAGCTTTTAACTGTCGAGTTGATAAACAAATAGCATTTAATTGCGGCTGCCAAGATAATGCGTTTCTGACACTTATAAATAATGGGTTAAATACGAAAACGGCTTATCTGACTTCGATAGGACTTTTGCTCCGTCACAATGTCACTGTCACGTAACGTCTAAAAAAATTGCATAACCTTTTCGTGATCATTACAGACGGGCACTCTTGTCAGAGTAGTCATGGTTCATGTGGATGGAGTACATGCAGGGTCCAAAACGTCGTTTTCCTTGGTTGGAATGATTGCATTCACAATTTTTCTCCATTTTTGGCCAGAGATAAAGCCCATTATTTACAGATGTAACAACAAAACGCTTTCTCTTAGGATCAACTGATGATAAGCGATTACCGTAAACGCGTACCTAAGTGCGGTAAGCGTCTGTCTTGCAAGAACACGCTTTCAATTTGAGCTAAGGTACCGAGAGGGTTTATGTACAGCATCAGAAAATCTATTTCACATCGTTTTCTATCGGTTTCAAAATCTCTGTTAATAGGTGCGATACGAATGCCGAATTTGCGTTATGTATATCTATGTATTTTTGGATATTACGCTACATTGATAGCTAAATTAAAAAATAACTTATTTGCCATTCAGCTTTGTGAATATTTCATCAAGTGTCAGCTAAGTTACATTTTACTATCCAGCTTGTAGCAACTGCACTAAGAACTATTTTGCATTGTCAATAAATTAATTACAATAAATAATGATTGTCTCAAACTCAGTTTAGGCCCTGATATGGCTCTTATGAACGTCGAAAGTTACAATTGACTCTACAACCAGTTCGGAATACACTTGTGTCGGAAAATTGTATCGGGTGCAATGGAAACCGCGCCTCGTAGGGCCAGCGTTCAGTATTGTTTAAGCGATGCAGAGTTATGGCTGCCTTCTCGGAATGCCATATAAATTATCGAGCAATATACGAGGGAAGGGACGTACTTTAAAACAACAACATTTACATTGATTTTTATGTATTTATTATTGGAAAATAATAATTCTTGGATATTTTTAGACGGGGTGTGATGATAATAATAGCTTCAAAATCATAATTAAAAACTCATTTATTCAGTTAGGCCCTGGTAAGGCACTTATGAACGTCGATAGTTACAATCATTACCATAGACTCTACCACCGGTTTGGAATACACTTAAACTGAGAAGAGTCCGGCAAGAAAGCCTGAAGGGTTCTTATCTATACGAATAATAAAGCTGAAGCTAACCTAACTAGTTCCGAACTGGTTTAGAGTCTATTGTAAGAATTGTAACTGTTGACATTCATAAGTGCCGTATTAGGGCCTAAACTGAATAAATGAGTTTTGAGTTTGAGATGAGTTTGTTTGTTTAAACGCGCTAATCATCGGAGTTACTGGTCCGATTTGAAAAATTATTTCACTAATAGGAAGCTACATTATCCCCGAAAGTTGTAGGCTACTTTTATACTGAGAACGCGAGTGAAGCCGCGGCGAACCGCTAGTTTAGTTATAGTGTTGTAAAAATCATGAAGTGTAGCACATTTCAATCGAGCAACAAAAGTTCTGAATAAGATGAAATGGCGTCAACAAAGAAATCACTTTTACTTATATAATATTAGAGTATTATTTGGGTTGTGGCTGTTTCAAGTAGTTGTTTAACACTACGACTATATAGTAGATTGTAATAGCCTTAAAATAAAGTTCAAAGTTAAGAAACCGATTCTATTTGGAAAATATGAATGTTATTAAATAAAATATACTGTCAATCACACTCAGGATTAGTAATGTAGTAACAGAGTGTAGGTGCCTTAGAAAGTGTTAAGTCGTAACTTCGGAATAATTATAAATATCCTGGGACATTCTTCACACACGGTTATCTGATCCCAAACTAAGCAGAGCTTGTACTATGGACAACCAGATAACTGATATACTACTTTTTTTGTAAATACATAATTATATTGATAATTACACCCAGACTCGGGACAAACAGACATGTTCATGCACACAAATGTTTGTCCTAGATGGGAATGGAACCCATGACCAGCGGGGTGATAGGTATTGTCGCCAACTGGCTTTGTAATGGATAAATTATAGTTTTAAAGTGTCAATTAGCTAAATATCGATGCTTGAAAGGAACACCTCTCTTGCGATCATTGGGCGCGACACTCGCGTGAAATCGCTTCGCGTCGCGCCGCTACGGTGTCGGCGTATGCGCCGATTGTATTAACTCACTTTAAATTATTTATTTTATTATTTGAGACTTTGTTTTTTGTTCAGTTCAAGTTACGGTTCACCTTAGTGTTTTATAGCATTTGAAATATTACCTTTCACGTTCGTACTTTAATAGATTAAAAATAAATAATATGTATGTAGGATGTACCTAGTGGTTATCGCGGTATTTGTGATATGAGAAAAATTTTGTTAATTTATTATTAATTGATAAGCCAGTTTGCGCAGTTGGTTAAGACACCACTTATCACACCGCTGGTCATGGGTTCGATTCCCATCCAGGACAAACATTTGTGTGCATAAACATGTCTGTTTCTCCTGAGTCTGGGTGTAAGTATGTATTTACAAAAAAAAGTAGTATACCTATCAGTTATCTGGTTGTCCATAGTACAAGCTCTGCTTAGTTTGGGATCAGATAACCGTGTGTGAAGAATGTCCCAGGATATTTATTTATTAACAACTAGTGCTAGAGGATGCCTCTATTGTCTCTTGGTTTAATTTAAATTATTTGGAATATTTTCCAGTAATGACAAATTGCTTGGAAAAGTTTCCAAGGACTGTAAACAAATGTCAATATTAATTTGCTCAATAAAAGCAGCCGTTTGTGTAGTATTTAGCTAGATTCCTAATTCAAAAAATGCTCAAATCTAAATCCATGGTATCAGTTTTCGTAATGATGTGACTTGCACCCGGTATACGATCGTTTTAAATACTAGTAAAAAAAGTGTACATACCTGGCATCCAAGAAGATGAGTCTCATGTCTAACGAAGCTCGGAACATGAACATATTAGAATGCAACTTAAGCTCTGTGACAGCTGATGGAGGAAGGGAGTGGCCCACGGCTACCAAGCCTAGTGGTGCCGAGCCCTCCCCGAACCTGCGGGCTCGGAGGTATCCCGAACAGTGTATCACCTAAGACAATAAAAAAAATTAAAAAAGTTTGACATAAGCAGGGTAAATGACGGTGTAAATGTCCACGTTGAGTTTAAAAGAAAATTTATCGTAGTTTTGTCCATAGTATTTATTTAGGGTCGGTTGCTCGTACTTTTAGTTAAAATTATAGTCAAAGTTAACTTTAGCCTTATTACCATTACCATGCTTTGACCGTAGGGTTAACTTTGACGATGACCGATCTCCCTCGGTCGGTTATGGTTACGGTTAAAATTTTAGTTAAAGTGACACGAGCAACCCAGTTTGCGTTTCTTTCGGCGGTTAAAGTTAACTATAACCTTAACCTAACTATGACCGCGCTTTATGCAACCGACCCTTAGAAAGGTAGGTATTGATTTCAAATCCTACCAAAATCATACCTAGCTATTATTGCAAGATCTGCTTTAATAAAAAAAAAACGAAATCCGTTATCATTTGTTTATAAGTTAACTAATAATTACTGATGAAACACGATCAAATATCTCATAATTTATGCCCATTATAATTAACTATGGAATGAAAAATCTTTAAAAAAGAAAGAATATTATTTGAAAAACGAAATAAAAATTGTGAGAATTATTTATAAAAACAATAGGGTGAAAGCGCCAATCGTCATCCCCTCATGTATGCAGAACAACTAATAACACAGGGCAAGCGCACGCTCAATTATCCAAACACAGTGAGTGAGAATTAACATTACAGAGGGCTTGAAGCAACAATAACCTGGATTGAGCTTGTTTTCACTCAATACTACGGGTTAAGGGATTTGCGCATTATGGAAATGTTTAGGGCGGTCGTAATTACGGAATTTGTTACCACGAGTATGTAGGGAAGATCGTTAATATATGCCAGAAACAAAAATGGACCTACAATTGATCCTTGAGGAATGAGGGCTTAAAAATATACTCTGACTAGTTGGGACAGCTAGCCGTATAGTTTGTGTGGTCCTCTGTAATCGGTTCAGAGATTTAGGCGTGAAATGTAACGCACAAACAGCAAACAGAGTTACTTACGTATTGATTTCGCTATAATACATTTTGAAGTATGTTTACTTGATAGTTGCATCTTTCCGAATAACTTGTGCACAAAACACGTTTTGCAAACTCATTATTATTATGGTACCTATTTATTCCACAAAATAATGTTTTCAGTATATAAAGAAGTGAGGTATTTATTGTACAAAGATATATTTCAAACTGATCATTGACTCATAAACCGCTGGTCTTAGAGATATGAAACGAGGGGTAGGCACCATAGACTAATATATTTATCCTCCTTGTAGGCACTAAGAAAGAATTGTTCATAAATCCACGCATAAGGAGGTAAAATAGATTGTAGGAAAGACCACGGGGGAAAGTATCATAAATATATGCTACTGGTGTGTATAAATAAAAGAAAACAAAGTAACAATAATCTCTAAAACTTACTTTATAGCCCGATGTGGTGAGACCAGCATTCCTCTTGGCGAGGACACACTTCATTCTGATGAAGAAGGCTCTTTCACACTCGATGTCTACTGTTGGACCCCATGTGCCGCCCACTGGGTAACTATGCAAGCAAAATATACTTTTATTAAAGGTAACATTCTAAAAACCTGGGACTTTCAAAGTGAAAGTAGTCTCTAGTACCCAAAAGTAAAAACATCATGATGATTACATACTGAGGTAGATTTTGGTAGTAGAGAACCGAAAATCTTTGAAAACTGCCATGATTAAAATATATACTATCAGAAATTCCTGAATATTCCGATGTGTTCCAGCAGTTGTCAGATATAAGTTACAGGAAAATAAAAATAAATAAAAGCATTTAAATTGGCAGACCCGGTATTTCAGGACACCAGACACCAGGCCACTTGAGAGCCAGATGTCTTCTTGACATTGTAAAGGTACCTAGTCCACTTGCATGCTTGTCAGCCTTTTGACGTTAAAACATATTCGATTAGTTAGAAATCTGAGATTATTATGGTTTCTAAGAGGACAGTAATTCCTCCTGAATTATTAACAATAACTATACGATACTAACTAGACGATAAGAGGTAGCGAGCATAAGTGGTGATCAGCCAGTGATGGGGCAACTAACTTATGGGGACCTAAGGAAGGGAGGTTCGAACCTTGGGCAGCAGCTGTGGAGTTACAGTTAAAAGATTGTGCGCCACAAGCTAAATCGATTGCAAAAGAGGATTCTTGTAATCCAGGCTGAGGTATGTTAATCCTAGCAAAACTGCCCAAGTTGTAGGGCGGACTATAAAAGCTGTTTGATACTCACCCAAGAGAAGGATATTGATGACCAAGATACGAGTGTGGATGCTGCAAACTGAGCACTGCATTCATTTCTTCGTGGTCTGACTGATGTATGTATTCGTATATTGAGTTGCCTGTTAGTTCCACCTGTGAGGAAATATAACTTTGATGGTTGGCTTTTCTTATTGATAGATTGAGACACTACATAGTAGCAGATACAAGCTGTAAAAAACTAGAAATAGTCTTTGTGTAGCTCAGTAGTTCATATTCTTGAACAGTACGATTGTGATGATGAGTTAAGTCAATGGTTAAGGAAATATGCTGACTGCTCATCGAAATCTTTGTCTTCAAGTCTTTGGCGAGATTAGCAAGACATTGGCATTGCCCTTTGGATCAATAATATGCATAAGTACGTAAATACCGTAGGTTTTCGTATGATGTATCACAGTGAAGTCGAATTCCGAGACGATGGGATTTTTGTAGTGCCCGCCTGGCTGTCTACCACCTTCAAGTTGAAAATCGATTGCCAAGTGACTACCAGTGTTTTGCTGCACTGGAGAGCCAGTTCCCTTTCACAATGCTTGTGTGTTTACCACCTTCAGCAACACCGTCACATGATAGCTGAACACGTTGGAGAGGCGACGTGTAAGCAATCCACATACCATTAAGATAGTGGACAGTCCATCTGATGTTAAAGAAAGTTCATAGATACCTGACTAAGCCCAAGATGTACAGATGCCGTTTCACTTATATACATTATCTTGCCATCAGGTGCCACCACGAATATGAAGCCATCCAAGGTCTGTAGTAAATGTGAGCCAAGTTCCCGAATCGATAATTCTCTTGGCTGTGGTGGCGGTGGTGATGCTCCCCACGCGTCTCCGAGACCTATTACAAAAAATAATAGACATGAGATAATGATGAAACCTTTTGTCCTCAAACTAGTGTTAAACAATTCAGGAACAATTTCTAATTTAGGAAAATCCAACTCACCATCAGGAAATACTTGACGCATTTTCAAATAACTTGTAGTCAGTCTTATAACGGATGCTTTGTCCAACTGTGACGTAATAGCAGAAGGCAAGGGCAATAGTTTGGCTAGCTCCAAAAATTCAGCGTTCTCTTTCTCTCTTCTAGACCGTGCAGCGTTCTTGCTCTTTTCTTTCATGATTGCCGTGGCGTTGTACGGCTGGTGCCTCGCGTTTTCTTTGCGGCAAGCTGCGAGAAAATTGTGTTAATTTTAAATATGGCGCTTCTAGAAAAGAGTTACAGTAAGATTTTTTTTATTTAATTTTTGTAACTGATATTTCAGAAAGTAAATTCAAACTCAAATTCAAATGGCAGGTTCGAATCCTAAAAAGAACTTGAGCCTTCGGTAAAAAGATCTTGAGGAATCGTGGGGAACTTTGTAGCAATCGCCTGGCTGGCTATCCCCTCAAGTTGTAGATCTGTAGCCAAGCAACCACCTACAGTACTGATGCACTTGAGAGCCAGTTCTCTTCTTGGCTTTGTGTGCTTACCACCTTCGGCCACAACATCACTGACAACCTTGAGATTAGAGTTAAATACAGGTCCAATTACAAAAGTATGTAGTCTACAATGATTAAAACATAAAATAAGATGCATAGAATATGTTTTGAAATTTAGTTCCGATTATAATTTCTGTAAAAGTTTACACAACCTACGCCAACAAATAATACATTTAAAAATATTCCATTAGCAGCGCTAACGATATCATATGCATATTTATAACGCAAGGAGTCACGTCAGGGAAACACCTTTGTAAAAAAAACTCAACCATAGACAAAAGCTCGCGTCGTCGGCGGGAAAACAACATCGCAGTGATGAATTATTCAACGGTAACCTTAATACTTACAAATGATTTTGGCGGCTTAGAAGAATGTATGAGGTATTCGCCCCCTACCAATGGTTGAAAACGACAATAAACACAACATATGGGTTACATTTATAGAAACTGGCCGTAAACTATCGTGTAAAAGCTTGAGTTCGATCGAAATAATGTTCGCATTTCAAATTTTATATAGGAGTATTTTTGTTTTACGGCCATTGTTTGCTGATTAAACAATAAAAATGTTTTGTAACAGTATAATTTTAATTTGCTTTTGAACTTTTGCCTGCTAATTTATCGATAGAAGATACGTAAAAGAAAAGTTTAATAGTTATAAATAAATAAATTACTCACGATAATCCATAATATCAAACTCTGTTGTATATTTGCTGAACAATTTTCTACACGGGTATTTCATTATAAATTATAAAAAAAAATACTTTTCAAACTTCGAACAAACTTTCGACATCGAACACGCGCCAAAAAAATAACAAAATAAGTTGCACCTTACACGAACAGGTTCAAATGCATACTGGCTGGAAACACCTTCGTTTCCTATGTCCGTTTCCGAAAAAAATAACGACAGGTACACGACAATAGAGTCCGTAAATAGGCGACAAATAATAGGACCCGTATAGCAATTTGACAGTTTTCTTTGATGCGCAAGCGATTGATTTGTATTGAGTAATGTGATAATGTTTAGTAATCTGTTTGCGTGTTTATCTCCTGATCTATGGATTAACGGACTTTTTTTTCTTAATTTAACACTTGTAAATATGATTGGAGGGTAGTAAAATCATGATTATTTTTCTATTTTTTTTATACTACTAAATATGCGCCGTAAATATGCTCCTACAAGCGATGGATATGTTTTGCACTTGCAGTAGAAACACTGGAGCCTAAGGGTCTAGACGCTTCGTCAATGAGGCTTCTCATAATAAGACTGTTTTTGTATTTGTACTCACTGTTTTGTCTATTTAAGACGATGAATCATCATTCAATATAAATAACTTTTTTGCCTGAAATTATTTCTTTTTGTTTTTTCCTTTCATTTTATATTTGTATTTTTTGTAAATAGTCGTAGTTTTTATTACTTTGATTTATTTTGTCACACAAACAGACAAACAAACAGAAATAAATATATCAGATATTATACTTGCGTTCAAAATATGACGTATTATTAATAATAAATGCTATAAGTAATTATCTACTTGACATAGAACTATCCGAAGTGTCATACATAACTCACAAACCAATAATTAAATTATTCTACAGACCTGCTGAGATTTCTATTCTATTAACTTTTAAATAGATTTTTAGAAAATTTAATATACATTTAATCTTTGAATCATTTATAAAAGTAACATTATGTGAATGATCATTGAAATTGCAATTTTGTAGTGGCCAATTATTGTATTGGTCACCCTACATTAGCTTGTTTAGTGCCAAACGTACACGGGGCTATTATAAGATGTGCTGATGAAAGTTCTAAAAAATATATTTAAACTAGTTTTCCGCCCGCGTGTTCACCCGCAATCTCCTATTTCACCCCTTTAGGTATTGAATATTGAAAAATCAATTCTTAGCGGATGCCTACGTCATAATGCGAAACTTCAGCCCGATCCGACAAGCCATTTATGCTGTGCCTTGATAGATCAGACAGTCAGTCAGTAAAAAAATGTTTTAATTGACCTGCGCCCGTTCTTTTTTTTAAAGAAAAAACATGGCATTGTGATTTCAGGCAAGCCTATATACAATCAATGCAATAGTAAGTAGGTAGTTAGATTTAAGTTTAGTTTTAAATCATTTATTTAAAACTTATAAATATTAGGTTTTTATATTATTTCCCATTTGTAACATATTTTATGTAATATTAAGGTGGAGGCTTCGGTTGGAGCGCGAAATTCAAATTTTATCACGTTTTTTGCAAAATAAATCATCAACACATACCTCCAAGGTATATTAGTAACATTTTCATAAAATAGTCGTATATGTCAGTAATATACCTTGGAGGAATATGTTGATGATTTATTTTGCAAAAAACGTGATAAAATTTGAATTTCGCGCTCCAACCGAAGGTTTACCCTTAAGTAAAAAGTTTTTCCCTATCAATGCAAATATTTATAACTTTATCATTCCATAATGTAATAATATTACTTCATTATGCACAATCACACTTCGCTCATTCTCTTCTCTACAGTGTTTCGAACAGCACAATAATCAATAGGACACTGAAGAATTTACATATCAGAGCCCCTGTGATCTTGGCTTAGGAAGAAAAGAGCAACGTCGCAATTTGATTCGTGTAAAAAAACAAACCGTTTGAATCTCGAATTAAGTCTTTTGATACGATTCAAATCGAAATTTGAAGGTACATGACTCATCATTCATCCTATGCGTGTCTTATTTTGTATTTAAAATTATAGACTTACTTGTTTATTTTTAATTAAGTACCAACCTAAAAATAAAAATATTAAAAATTTATTATGTTGTGCTCAAGGTTGACAAATTGAGAAACAACGTTCCCACGACCGACTTTGCATTAAAAAAAAAGACAATACTGTTTTTATGAGACCTGTCGAATTTATTGGGGATGGTTAACGTCATTTTATGAATGGATTGGTCCTTTCTAAATGAGCTGTCAATAATAAGATGTTTTGACGCTATTATTGTTTGAATAAATTAAAGAAATAAGTAACATTTAGGTAAGTTTTGACGTTACCTACAGCTACATTGGTATGGTTTGTATGGGAAGCAAACTGATTGTCAACTTAATGTATGTTGATAAAGATTTCAGGGTCTGAATGAGTGGCAGAGCCATTTAACGAAAACAATATTTACAACAAATATACAAACTACATATAAAAAAATCCATCGAGGCGTGTGCTGCTGCCGATCAACGGCAAGGTTCCCAGAAGGCTGGCAGCGTTCCCTCTTTGTATGGCCAAGCTAACGCGTTAGCGGAAATAGCTCCCCGGTCCCCTGTGACCTCAATTAGTTTCGAAGATAATGTTCGAGAAAATCGGCGAGCCTCGGACCCACAAGGACCCATGGTCAGGATCTTATGATACAAAACCCTCGTGTGTTTAAAACCGTATTATTAAAATAACTCCTATATTTAAAAAAATATTAGTTCTATCAACTTACCGCGTGAGTTCAAATAAAAACCCACATAGATAAAAATAATCGATTCACTATCCACTACAACCCTATTGTCCTATGCATAAATTCCCAAAGAAACAATACCTACCACCGGGCTTGCGTACGTAACGCACACGTGCGGTAATCCCGCGGATCCGGGCGAGTCCGGGTATCGGTCGGGCGGGTGGTCTCGGCATCATCGCAGAGATTTGTTTCAAGTGTTTAGTCTTTTAGGGCAGGATCGGGAGACGCGCGTTTTTATTGTTTTTAGGGGTGCGCAGGAGTATCGAGGGTGTGCGTTAATGTTGCAGGACTAGTTAGCGCTATTATTGGATTTTAGTACAGATTATTAAATTAATAATTAATATTTTTTTATTCATGATTACAATTTTTTTTTGCTGTTCATAAAGATAATCTTTTATCCTGAAATAGTTATTATAATTTTGTATTTTACATATTAGTTTTAGGAAACACTAACATACTAAACTGAAACACACACAAACTAAAAAAAAAAGAACACAAATATTTACAAAAAATAAAATAAGGAAAAAAAACAAAGTTTATTAAATCATATTAGTAGATAATTGATAACTTTTTTCTATCTTCTATGTTACTATAATAGGAATTACTAGTATCTCATGATTTTAATGTACCTGCTGCGTACAGCCTCCGCGATCGAAGGTTGAAATAGAGAAGTGTTATTCATTAATGCCCCTACAATTAACATGTTGGTATTTCGTACCTTTGTTAGAAGAAAAAACTAATATTATAATAATTAATAATATCGAGGGGTGAAAGGCTATTTGTTTTAAGCTAAATTTTTGTCGATATTGAGTTATATAAGTTCAATTGGATATGAAACTGGAGTAATATCTGTACACAGATGTAATAAAATAGAAATTAAAGAGTTAAAACGAATCTATTCACGAAAACACGTCATTTTAGCAATAAAAATACGTTCTAAGTTTCATAGACAAAAATTACAAAAAAAAATCCTTTAGAGAACCCCCTTGTTCCGGAAATGTTTTCATTGTAATATTGGAAGAAATAACAGATGTCACTTTCTTTCATGACATAATCCAACCAGCTTAATTGGATAACATTACCTCAAGCCATCTGTAAAAGATTAGAAAGATTTCAAACTCGCCAAGAGGGAGTTAGGATTGCGTGACTAATATTCCGTATACGATTATTTTTAAACAATTAAACTTTGATGCTAAATCTAATATAGTAAACACTCAAACTACCTACACGTTATTGAAAGCAAGTAAAGTAGGTCTAAAAGTCCAGGTTTTAAATATATACTTAGGCATACGAGACTTTCTATTCTCATTTACCTTACAAAGGTTATCATAAAATGGCTCTGGCTCTTTATATTACATGTTTTAAATCATATCACGTATAAGAATGAAAAATAAATGTTATTCATAAAGGAAAATTGCCAGAAATAATATCAATACACTATAAATAAGGTTTCTAGTAAGGTAAAGTACCTAGATAATACCTAATTTGTTATGTATGTGTATGACAGTATTATGCTGTTTTCAAAAAACGGTACTAAAAAACTTCATCGTTTTTCTAAATGTCTTAAGGTATGCTAATTGACAAATCTCTAAAGGAGATTACATTATCTCATTGCGTGGGAACGTGTAACAAGTCCATAAATTTCCGTGCCAAAAGTCAATATCTATGGTCTTTCCCTTTTTTGTCATCAAAGAGGCAAGGATGAAGTGTGATAATGCCATTGTTTCTGGCCGCAAAAGACGGACGCACGTGTCTATGGCGGGGTTTACTGTGTTTTGTTTTGTTGTTTTTTTTTCTGGGCGTAGTAGACACCTGTAGTGTCATTCATAAGATTTGTACGTTTGTAATGATTCAGTAATTTGCGTTGTACGTGGGAAGCGATTGGTGTTAGGTGACCGTCTTTTGTTTGTATATGAATGAATGGATCGTTTTACAGTTAAAACAAAACGAATGCAATATTTATAGAGATGTGATGTAATAGGGTAGTTTCCTGGCATATCAAATCAGCAACTTTTTAATAAATGTCAAAACGATCGGTTACATGGAATATTGTATGAAATACTAAGCTATGACGTCATCGTTTCACAGCATCAAATGATCTACTCTTAGTGGTTCTACTGGTAATTAAAAATCATAGAAAGCATTAAATGTACAACATATTTGATGTTTCCGCGTGTTTTCAGATGTTTTATGCATTGGTTAGTGTTTGGTCATTTATTTTTGACCTAGCCTGTTGTTCTTTACTGAGCCTGTTGTTCTTTATTATTATTGGTATTCCAAGGCCATAATAATTATGATTTATGGCAACAATCAATTACAGATAAAGTTCAAACGATTTGTTGATGTTAAATTTAAAAATAAAAATATTTTTTTTTGTCAAGCACAGGTTGCTCTATCATTGAAAATAACTACATAATTTATTTATTATACGTGACTTTACAGCGTGAGTCATAAGTATCATTTAACGTTACAAGTTTTAGATTCCCACGTACTGCAATAAATAGAAAACAAGTGTAAAGAATTATAAAGGAGACAATAACATTTTTTCGCATAGTTGTGTCAGAATACATTTGCATTTGAGAATAGAGTTTGCTGTAAAGAAGACTTTGATTCGTGCAAATATAACACAAAATTGAATAAGTAAATCCAAGATTTTTTTTTAATGAAAAACATTTTTGTCTATGAATTTTATAATGAAAACGGGTGCTGTCTGAAAGGACCAAATAAAATGGTGGGATTTCCGTTAAAGGTCCTAAAAGTATGTTTGTTGTTTATTATGATGATTTAGATTTTACAGTGAATCCACTAGGTTTAGTTTATAATGAGAACACTAAAAAAAGGGGGCAAGTGCGAGTCTGAGAGTTCCATACGGATAGATTAGTCGGCTGTCAAAACTCAGATTGAAGGTCCTAAAGGTTTTGATTTACTCTAGAATAGTCTTGAACTATCAAAATATGAGACATTTATAAATTAAAATGATTGTTTTTTTTAATACTTCTAGGGAACGTAAACCTATGAATGGAGGCACGTGTGCCTGAAAAAAATAACTTTTGACATACGGACAGTAAGGATCGGTTGCTCGTACATTTTAGTGAAAGTTATAGTCAAAGTTAACTTAACTATAACCATGCTTTAACCGTAGAGTCACGATGACGATGACCGATCTCTCTCGGTCGGTTATGGTTACGGTTGAAATTTTAGTTAAAGTAGTAACCCAGTTTGCTTTCTTTCGGCGGTTAAAGTTAACTATAACCGTAACCTAACTATGACCGCTGCGCTTTATGCAGCCGACCCTAAGATAGACGGACTATTAGGGTTCCGTGTTTTTCCTTTTCAGGTAGAAACCTAAAAAGATTTTACTGTTTAAATATTCAGACTTACATTAGATATAATGTATTAAAACAATACATGAATCATACCCAGCTGTACAAAATAAGAGCAAAGGTGTAAAAACATTCCATAATTTACAGGAAAAGGCAATACATCAAGATCGGCGGGTTGTTTTTTCACAGCAATATATTTCTGTTCCGGCGACGTGAGATTATTGGATTAACATGCGAGAAACAAGAGTTATTGGTGTTGGGGGTCTAGCTAATCCAACGCACTTTCATTGAAAACATCTGGCAGTTTTTACTAAATGTTCCCTCAGTTATTGGGTCAAAATACTATATTGTTTATGACTTTATTGGCTGTGGTGGAATGAAAACCAATACCACAGATATTTAATTATTGTAAAAAAAAACGCTAAGAGTTATTTTGTCATTTATGCCTCATTTTATGCCACCAGTTATCTAGTGTGTTGGGGGTTTCTGTAATTTAAGTATATTACAGTTTATTAATCTGTAAGTTATTTACCTTTATCTACTCTCATATCGTAATGTTCTTATTATGAAATCAAAATCAGTACTTTAATGACCCACTTTAGGCACACCCGTGTATAATGATTCATTATAGTACAGTTTTGTTCCCAAGATAATGTTATAAAATAACTCTTTTTCTATTAAAGTACACTTTGGACCTATCAATAGTATAATCAATCAGTATCAATTCAATTTTAGATGCAAATTTACTTTGTGTGTTACATGTGACGAATTTTTGACTTGAACTTTAGAGGTAAGAATTTTTGGGAGTTGGCAACACGGATTAGATTTTTTTTTTTTTAATTTTTTTTACCTTTTAAATTACATTATTTATATGAGTTTAGATAAAGTACTGTATGATACTGCACATAATTAGGTATTAAAAACTCGTGTGATACTATTAAGAACCTCGCCTACGGCTCGGTACTTAAACTCACACTCGTATTTAATAACCCCTATTATGCAACAGTATCATAAACTACTACTATCTACTCTACATTTAACAATTTTGTATAAACGCAATAAGAGACTAGTTCAAAAATATATGACCAAACACTACCAATGCATAAAAAAAACATCTTAAAACAAGTGGAAACATCAAATATGATGTACTTTTACTTAATGCTTTTTAATTACCAGTAGAACCACTAAGAGATCATTTGATGCTGTAAAACTATGACGTCATAGTAAAGTCTATACTAATATTATAAAGAGGAAAGATTTGATTGTTTGTTTGTATGTTTGTTTGTTTGCATTGAATAATTATCGAATAATTATCGTTTTGACATTTATTAAATTAAAAGTAGTTGATTTGATGTGTCAGTAAACTACCCTATTAAAACGTTGTAGGTTTAAAAATTAAATATAAGTTTGACTCGTCACATTTGACTTAAATTTTCCAATAAAATAAATCGGAAAACCCGTAACAATACAATTACTCTATGACTTATGTGGAAACAATGCTTGTCATCGTGCAACTATGTACCGTAATCGATACCGAACGCAACAAACTTGCACGGTACGTGATTCCGAACGTAAATAGAATCGCAATGTATGCGCGGGAGTCACGTACGGAGTTAACGATACTAGTTTTTGGTCTATTCTCTTGTATTTAAGGTAACGAGGCAGCTAATGAGTGGGTGTACAATGTACCTTTTTGGAGTTCGTTGAATTTGCAAACAGTTGCATTACAAGTTACGTCTTTATATAGTAGCTCTGGCTGTTTGTACGCTTAGATCTTTTAAACTACGCAACGGATTTTAATGCAGTTTTCAGCAATAGATAGAGTGATTCAACAAGATGGTTTATATGTATAAAACATGCATATTATAGTACAGGAAAAGCCGGGGCGGGTCGCTAGCTAAATAGTATAAAATAAAGTCGCTCCCGCTGTCTGTTCGCTTAGATCTTTTAAACTAAGCAACGGATTTTAATGCAGTTTTCAGCAATAGATAGAGTGATTCAACAGGAAGGTTTATTATACATGCAATTATAGTACAGAAATGCCGGTCGAAGCCAGGGCGGGTCTCTAGTTAGTATTATAAATGTAAAGGAAGCGGCGTAAATGTTTCAAGTAGTTGAGTTACAGCCTAAGTTATATAAAAGTACAGTATACAAATATATATATATGGGACATTGTTATTAGAAAATATTTAATTATGCAACTTTACCCTAATTCTATTCATATTTGCGTAGAAAAATTTAAGATGTAGCTTCTGCGTCCAGTTAAGCCAATTATCTCTACATTTCTATACTAATAATAAAGCTCAAGAGTTTGTTTGAACGCGCTAGAGAGCTTTTACCCGCGGAGTTACTGGTCTGATTCGAAAAATTCTTTCACTACGAAGCTACATTATCCCCGGAGGTTATAGGCTACTTATAATATAAAAAATTACTCTTTTTAAAATAAACTTCATCATTTACGTAAAATATGTCCTGTAAAAGCGAGCGCTACACCCAAGTATTTTTGTCATTTAAATACTCGTTAATATTTAAAGTCTTCTGTACTAAAACGGTATTAATTATGTTCCTTAAATTATTGTGAAGACAATTTTAAAAGTGTAGTAATCGAGGGCTCTTATTATAAACATGGCGTAGAAGACCCAAAACCGCACTTTTTGGAGTCATGCAAAAAGTAGCGACTATGGTAGTATCATAGACTATAGACTAATATAAGGGATATACCTGTCCGGATGTTTGGAAAAATAAGTCTAAAGCCAGGTAGGTACTTAGATATTCTTTATTCATAAAAGGAAAACCGATTTATCAATGAACGCTTGACTGAGTAAATTAAGGATGTTGAAAAAATGCCGCTTTAAAATAGAATCATTGATCATAATTTGTTTGAAGCACCGAAAAAAAAACTCGAAACCCATTCGCTGTCCCAAAAAATGTATGAGACATCACGCACGAAAACGATCTATAAAGATTTAGGGCAAACGTACGTGCGCGGGCGCTGACACGCGCGCACAAAATGGCCGCCGTTTTTGGAATTCTTTTTCGCTTTTATTTGTTGTGTTTAGCATCTATATTTGTTTTTATTGCACCGGAATGCATTCTAGTAGTCACGAATTCGCCATTAGTTAGGATTCGGTGGTATTACTTGTGATTTTTGGAGCATACCGATCACCGAATGCGACATAATCAAGGTGAGATATGTAAAATTCTATGTGAATTCACTATGGTATTTTTAAGACAACATTTTATATTATTTTGAGGATACAGAGGATAGCACAAGATAAAAACATACACAAAATAATCTAGCTTTGAATACTTAAATAAGCTTCATCCCAGCTTAATCCTGTCCATTCGTTTTCAGTGTCTTGGCTTTTAGCACAGTAATGTTCAGTCCAGCAGTTGGTATTCTTTATAATAAAATACATATTCATGAATCTGGATACCCATTATCTATGTAGTAATAATAGCCGTCAAGCGTGCCTTCTCTAGATTATATAACTTTTCCATAGGATTTCCTTATTGGCGTTGCAGGCCGTATCCGTATGGAGGGTTCCCTGATTCCTTCATCAAAAAGAAAGTCACATCCTTCATATAGGCTAGTGGACTGTAGCATATAAATTCAAAAAAAGAAGAAAAAAAAGAAGCCTTCCTGAGTTTCTTGCCGGAGTCTTCTCAGTTTGTATTCCGAGCCGGTGGTAGAGTTTATTGTAAAAATTGTAACTATTGACATTCATAAGTGCCTTATTAGGACCTAATCTGAATAAATGAGTTTCTAAGTTTGAGTTTTTGACAGTGTCAAAAATAAATGATCAAACACTAACCAATGTATAGATAATACATATAAAAACACATGGAAAATATTTTGTACATTAATTGCTTTTTATGATTTTTTATTTTATTAACAGTAGAACCACTAAGAGTAGATCATTTGATGCTGTGAAACTGTGATGTCATAGTGCGTTATTTCATACAAGACTCCACATAAACTATCGGTAATAAAAAGTAGTTTTGGTAGTAGTGTACCTACCCTATTATACCTAAGCCTTATCAGTACCTACCTAGTAGTAGGTAGTTCCAGTAGTAATGCAACCTTATTAGTTAGACACTCGTAAGTGAACACAATAATCACTTAGATCAACCCACTTCAAGTTCACGTCGCCAAACAACAATAAAAACCATCAGTAAAAAAAAGTAAAAAAGTCTAAAGTTCGTAGAAAGAGGTTCCATATCGGTCGGCCATTTTACATTATGTTTGTCTATGGCCAAGATGGCTACCGCACCGCGCCGACTTATTTACTCAGTAAATAAAGTTGAGATATTATTTTTTAACCGGTTTTCGGTGTGGATAGTAATACCGTTCTTTAAACTTATATGTAGGGCTCTGTAGGAAGGCGTACTTACTATGATTCTAAGACCAGTTACAAAAATAGCTTTCGTGAACCGTTTTTTTTAAGAATTTTCCTAAAATTATAGTGTACCTACCAGTAGCGAGGGTAAGCCGTTCAAAAAACACCGATAATTTTATACTTAATTAAACTGTATTTTATATAAAAGTGGCTTTGTAATGATCAGTCTGTGGGACTGGGATTCCTAAAAGGTAAGCCGATGGGAATCGGCTTGTATGGACCATTCGCCACTGGTACCTACCTAACTGACGTACATAAGTGTACAATCATTAACAATATTTTTAAAATTTTGTTTTTCCTTGCGTACAATCAATAAAAATTTTGTATGTTCTAAAAAGACGGGAGTCACCTGAAAATCAGTGATGTGCCTTAAAAACAGCGTCCACTGAACTGGCTAGCTACACACAAGTTCATTGAAAAAAAGTTTCTTTTCTCTTTGTGTGTGGAATAAATGGTTTCAACCTAAATTTACCGATTAAGGGGGAGCGTTCGGTTGGAGCGCGAAATTAAAATTTTATCACGCTCCAACCGAAGGTATTTAAATCAAATCGATCCGGTTAAAATACCAAAAAAAAAACTAAATATGAGTAGGTGTATTCCATAGCTTGGCCATCCAAAGAAACACTGCCACTGCTGGGAACCTTGCCGTTGATCGGCAGCAGCGGCCGCCTTGA
This sequence comes from Tethea ocularis, assembly GCA_963555595.1. Classification (NCBI taxonomy): domain Eukaryota; kingdom Metazoa; phylum Arthropoda; class Insecta; order Lepidoptera; family Drepanidae; genus Tethea; species Tethea ocularis. Next base: position 2,499,742 of record OY741985.1, on the reverse strand, counting down.
GGATTTTTTTGATATGATTGTATTTTTTTATATTTGTTGTAAATAATGTAGGTAATAAATAAAATTACTAAAAGATGAAACCCTAATGTAAAATTGTTATTATTCCTGATCGCTCCGCTAATGTGAAGAAATGGTTTGTAAACTTAAGTCAAGTGTGTGTACAGTCTCACGCGCATAAATTGACCACCTGTAAATGAACATGCCACTTCGATCTTAATTAGTCTACAAATAAAGTTCGTAATGGATTTGCACTTACATTCCATAAGGATAACATTGTAAGAAAATGTATATTCGAAAGTGTATTCAGTATTGGAATTTATGCAGAGAACATAAAGTTGAATTTAGTTTGTGGATTTTTTATGTTAGTTAGCCAAGCACTACAACCAATTGCAAGTTTGTATGAAAATTGTTTGTAAAGATAAGATACACACGCATTATTTATTTTTTTCTTTGATTTTCTTTTAAACTTTTAAGTTAAGCCTGTTATTAGTGTCCAAACAGACAGTCTGCATTAGAACTGCACGCCAACTGTAATATCGCAGTTAGGATGCAGTTTTTCTGCAGTTGACGATTTTTTTTTTTTTTTAAAGGACTGAGTTGGTAGCCTCAGATGGCTGCAACAGCCTTACCGGACAATTCGGCGAGCGCAGAGGGCTCTCAGCCGGGTAAGATTTAGGTAACAACGCCTGAGGGCACCCCCGAATGGGGTACGAACCTCGGCTCAGGGCGTTACCGGGGGAGGGGGAGGACTTTGTACGAGTTACGACTAATTGGGGTCAGTTGACGAGTTGACATAACTCTGGAACTGTCAAAATAAACAACTTTTGATTCTACGTTTTCATTTTACGGTTGCAGTCGTCTGTTCAGAAAGTTAGTTCTAATGTTTCATGCAATCTTACTATTTTATAAATAAATATTTACAAAAAAAAAAGAATGTCAGCAACTGTCATTTTAAGAGTTGTAATTTACTATACACATTATTCCAAAGTCCAATTTATCTTTGTAACAAAGATTAAAAGAAATTCAAAACCTATAATTATTGCTAACTATGACTTTGTTTTGTTGTCAGCAGAAAGCACAGATGCACAGTCATTATTCGATATTGTTTGTGTGATTCATTGTTTCAAAGTCGGACACCAATGTATAGATGTCCCTAGTATTTTTTTTTATATCCCTAACAATATATTTACAGAATTTGAAATAATGTAACATAAAATAGTATCGTTCCAAGTTTCAATCAATTGTGAGTTGTATGTTTGATACATCTTCACGCTCAAACGGCTGGACCAATTTTGATGAAATTTGGTACGGAGGTAACTGAAACCCTGGATTAACATATAGGCAACGTTTTATCCTTGAGAACGCGGGAGAAACCGCGGGCGGAATAAATAAATCAACCATATGAATAAATGTTAGAGTTGGACATGGCAAAAAAGTTTTTTTTCGTTTTGTCAATGGAATCGGAACTCTAGAAAATCACTTACCTATTGCATTTTGTTTGTAACGAAACTTGTGAAACTGTTAGCAAGAATTATCAATAGTTAGTAACAGTTTACCAATAACGAATTACGTATTTTTACTAAATACTATTGCATATTAAATAAACATAATCTATGGAAAAAGTTTCCGTTATTTCAAAAAAAAAAAAACATTATACCTACATAAAAATAATAGAACTAAAATTTGGTACTTAGATAATATTTAGAATTAAAATGTTGTCACTTAAGGTGCAGGCGTCGGTTGGAGCGCGAAATTCAAATTTTATCACGTTTTTTGCAAATTGCAGCTCAGTTATAGGTCGTAAGTCATCAACATGTTATTTGCGAGAAGAATGGTAGTATATTTACTGATTAATAACAAAAGAAATCATCAACATATTCCTCCAAGGTATATTACTGACATATATGACTATTTCGTGAAAAAGTTACTAAAATACCTTGAACCGAAGGCTCCAACCGAAGGTTCACCCTTAAGTTATGAATATAATCTTATTTTATTTTAAACTGTTGTTAGCATTTTAATAAACGTTTGTAGAAGATACTTATGTACCTATGTAGAAACATTTTTGTTTTTTTAGTTAGGTCCTAGCTGCCTCAGGTACCTAACTGCAATTTGTAAATACATATCAAAAATCAAAATCAAAACTCATTTTATCAGTTAAGGCCCTAATAAGGCACTTAAGAATGTCAAAAGTTACAGTTTTACAATAGACTCTACTACCGAACAACAAACCGAAGAAGAATATACAATGTTATTCCCATTGGATGCTATAAAGGTACATAAATTCACCGCAAGTTTTCTTTTGCTCTTACAAGGGGGAAGCTCAATGGCCCACAATACATATAGTTTAAAAACCCTATAATGTATGTATTTTTGTAAGTACTAATTTATTGAATGGTTTTTGTTTAATAAAAAAGGTTTTATCTATAAAAGTATATAATTTATTAACAAGGCTTACCTGATATCTTCATTTTGAAGACTTTTTGTGATGTATTTTTCCAATAAAAAAGTAATAAAAAACACTTGAGTAAATTATAATTCACTACAAAACGACTCCTCCGATGTAACACATTTCCATGCACATTTAACGCACGCACAAAATTTTAAATTTCGATCGCCTCTATTTTCTTATAAAAACACAATAGTGTCTATGGCTTCGCGAAAAAGCGCGCGAACGTAACAAACATAAATGGCGACTGTCAAGTGCTTTTAATTACGAATAACTAATGAAATTGAGCACACAATATATTTTACAGGTTGTAAAACTTCCGTATTTTATATTTTAATTAAAATCAATGTCAAAGTATCGCATGGTCAGCGTTGCAGCGGCCTTCTTCAGTAAGTAATTGTAAAACATCTGCGGAAATGATGCCCACATTGTAATATGACCTCATTTTACTGATAGCTGTCAATGTGTAAAGGCTTTTCTTCTTTTTACGTAAACTACCTCGTGTATTATGCATTATTGCATAATATTTAACAGCCAGTTTAATCGTGTAACTTATTTCTGAGTAGGCAATAATATTTATAGATTAATTATTTTAGAAAACATTTAACATTAGAAAATTGTAAACCTCGAGTGACATAGCGGGGCGAGGTCTAGCAAATTATAACATTAGCCATGGTTTATCGGCCATCTCGTAGCCTCGTAGCACTCGTAGCCATCTCGTAGCTATTAAACTAGGATTCGTCTTTTTCCCCGATTCTACATTTTGCAAGCTGGTTCATTTTAGCTTCTAGGTGTTTTTTTGGTTATCGTTTAAAAATTTTTTTGTTCAGTTTTCATGCTTCTTTTTAGTCTATGTATTTTTTTTTATAAATACAATATTTATGAAAAAAAGCTAAGTTACTGTTGTAGAAGTTCCTATGAAAATTCTTAACCTACTTATTAGGAGAACTTACTTCCATAGGTACTTAAGTATAATATATGAGGTATTTTTACTCAATGTAATAAATTGTTTACGCATTATACCTACTTACTATGGTCCCGTTACAATTTTATAGTCGCATTTCGACTGCAATCCCATCAAAACTTAATTAATTTCATAAATAAAAATTAGAATACACCACAGGTAAAATAACTATAATTATAATAAAATAATCATTTACTTACGACGATCGTTAAAATACCATAAACAAGTCGCAAAAGAACAATAGAGACGGCACAGCCCTACGTGAGGCTGAATAAATTGGTGCCTTTGTGTCGCCGGGCGATGACGATAACACGTCAAATTATGACACTTGGGGTTTTATTGGTACATCGCATTTGCGTTTCATGAATTTTGGGGTTGTGGGTTCACTGAACATTAAAAATATTGACCTTCGAGTTGTGATGGGAATTCGAATTCCGGCAACCATAGTAAAATTACTTACTAGGGCAGCAGCAGAGGCATATATGCTGCTGCTATTATTTATTTATGTACCTAATATAAAAAATACATATTTAATATACCTACAAGAAACTGATCAAGCCAAAAGCTGTGTCGAAGACGATAGGCTATTGTATGGTTTTAGCTAAACTTTGAGAAGTTCAATGACCTCATCGAGTACCAAAGCAAAGCAGAAGCAACAGTCAGAGCTCTAGGTGGGCCTCGAACTTCGGCTCAGGAAAACCAACATTAAATACTGTGCTGCCAGCAAACATGTCCATAACAATACACTCTCGAATTATCGGACAAGCCCTCAAATCACCAATAAAACATCCGCCCCCCACACCATTAATAACAATTTCAATACATGTCGTATTTAAATCTAACAACTGTAAATAATAAATCAGATTGAGGAACAAAAAAGATCGTATACGATTGCCTTTATGATATTGTCTATGGTACGTGACGAGGAAAGCGCTGGCCGAATTACGTTGTGATTCGATGACGATAAAATTTTGCCGCCAGCCGCCGTGCGGCTATGGCCGATTTCTTTTGGCAGGATGTATTTTTTTTTCTTTATCTTGAAAGAGCTTTTCTGCACCTATTGAATTTGTTCTATGATCATAAAAATGTAACACATTACTGTAATTGTTGAAGATTAGTCAATAAATGTTCGGAATTGGCCTTTAGAGCTATGTAAACTAGAGCTATATTTTAATGTATTCTAATTATTAACTTAATTCTAGATAGGTTAATGTAAATAATAATAGTAGTTTTATTAAAATACGAGTGTGAGTTTAAGAACCGAGCCGTACGCGATGTTCATAATAGTATCACACGAGTTTTTAATACCTAATTATGTGCAGTATCATACAGTACTTTATCTAAACTCATCTAATAATGTAATTTAAAGCTAAAAAATCGATAATACCTATTTTGTCATAGGTTTTCATGACTTACGGGCATCGATTATTCGTCATATCCATTGCCGCCTTCACAATTTCAGATCCAAGTTTATTTCACCTTAGTATCACTGATATTTTTCTGTCATTTTTGGCCAAAATAAAATATGTATGCAAAAAATCAATAAAATAAACAAACATTAATCATCATGGCGCCCAAATCCGTGTGGAGAAAAACTCCTAAGTTGAGATCTCTAGCGCATACGCGACCACAGACAAAGTAAATTTGCATCTAAAATTGAATTGATACTGATTGATTCCTAATTGTTTAGTCCTGATGTCTGGCCACATAAAATGTTTTTTTCTTTATTATTTCGTTTGACAAGTTGACTGACAGTAATTGAAGTATTAAAACCCAGAAAACATTAAGAGTGGCCAGACATGTCCAAATACTTGTACTTTAATAGAAAAAAAGTTATTTTATAGCATTATCTTGAGAAGAAAACTGTACTATATATAATATACGATATGAGAGTAGATAATAGTAGTTTATGATACTGTTGCATAATAGGGGTTATTAAACACGAGTGTGAGTTTAAGTACCGAGCCGTAGGCGAGGTTCTTAATAGTATCACACGAGTTTTTAATACCTAATTATGTGCAGTATCATACAGTACTTTATCTAAACTCATGCAATAATGTAATTTAAAGGTAAAAAATCGATAATATTTTGTCATAGGTTTTCATGACTCACGGGTATCGATTATTCGTCATTTCCATTGCCGCCTCCACAATTTCAGATCCAAGTTTATTTCACCTTAGTATCACTGCTATTTTACTATCATTTTTGGCCAAAATAAAATATGTATGCAAAAAAATCAATAAAATAAACAAACATTAATCATCATGGCGCCCAAATCCGTGTTGGGAAAAACTCCCTACCGCATACGCGACCACAGAGTAAATTTGCATCTAAAATTGAATTGATACTGATTGATTCCTAATTGTTTACAAAGAGAATATAATACTACGTTTAATTGTTTAGTCATGTCTGGCCACTTATAATGTTTTTTTCTTTATTATTTCGTTTGACAAGTTGACTGACAGTAATTGAAGTATTAAAACCCAAAAAAACATTATAAGTGGCCAGACATGTCCAAATACTTGTACTTTAATGAAAAAAAGTTATTTTATAGCATTATCTTGGGAAGAAAACTGTGCTATAATATATTTTATCTACTCTCATATCGTAATGTTCTTATTATGAAATCAAAAACAGTACTTTAATGACCCACTTTATGCACACCCGTGTATAATGAAATTAAAAAATTATATTATAGCACAGTCTTCTTCCCAAGATAATGCTACGTCTTTGGACATGTCTGGCCACTTATAATGTTTTTTGGGTTTTAATACTTCAATTACTGTCAGTCAACTTGTCAAACGAAATAATAAAGAAAAAAAAACACTTTAAGTGGCCAGACATGACTAAACAATTAAACGTAGTATTATATTCTCTTTGTAAACAATTAGGAATCAATCAGTATCAGTTCAATTTTAGAAGCAAATGTACTCTGTGGTCGCGTATGCGGTAGGGAGTTTTTCCCAACACGGATTTGGGCGCCATGATGATTATGTTTATTTTATTGTTTTTTTTGCATACATATTTTATTTTGGCCAAAAATGATAGAAAAATAGCAGTGATACTAAGCTGAAATAAACTTGGATCTGAAATAGTGGAGGTGGCAATGGAAATGACGAATAATCGATACCCGTGAGTCATGAAAACCTATGACAAAATATTATCGATTTTTTACCTTTAAATTATATTATTAGATGAGTTTAGATAAAGTACTGTATGATACTGCACATAATTAGGTATTAAAAACTCGTGTGATACTATTAAGTACCTCGCCTACGGCTCGGTACTTAAACTCACACTCGTGTTTAATAACCCCTATTATGCAACAGTATCATAAACTACTATTTTTAATATCATTATACACGGGTGTGCATAAAGTGGGTCATTAAAGTACTGATTTTGATTTCATAATAAGAACATTACGATATGAGAGTAGATAAAAATATTATGTTTACAGATTACCTAACTTAATGCCCAACTTAATCCAAATCTAAGTAATGATAATTATAGGTTTATCAGTAAAACAAAGTACTTAAAACCCAAAATACGCGTGGGATAAACCGTTAGCGATGCTGACAGACAGAGTAGCCATAACAAAAAAAAAAAAACAACTCTATGTAATAAGGCTTTAAATCAACGTGAATTATTTTATAAATCATTGCACTTATCATTGATAAAATTGTTAGGGTATTTTTTAAATTAGAGACTGTTTAAATTAGACAAAACGAAGGTAAAAATTGTCAAGATCACTATAGAAATTCAAATCAAAAAATTATCATTATGTCGCAGTGCGATGTGACATGTTTTTTTTAATAAAAATCCAGTTTCCGCTGACATAAACCAACATAATTCTCAGCATAAAATCGTAAGAGTAATTTGTCCTCATATTTCGAGTATTCTGACGTCATTTCACGTCAGACTCAGGGCGTGAACGTAGTCGAACGTCGCCGCCCACGGCTCCGCCTCAAATCTTCAATTGAAATTAATTGTCCGTTTGGTAGCGCTGGCTACCAAATGCCTCACAGACTTCACGACTGATGTTAAATCAATATTTGGCGGATTGGTAAGTGTGGTGCCAAGAGTTGGGTTTTATCCACGCCCACGTTAGCAATTTTGCTATGTCACTGTCAAAGGTCATTATAAAATTGGTAGTAAAATTAAAGATAAATAGGATTATTCAAATATCGATTAAAGTTTCCTAATATTATTAGCGTAAATACTAATAAATAATACAAAAACTATTCCTAAAATGTAAAGTCGATAAAAATAAAATATCCAAAACGTATGAATCACTTTCAAGACCATAAAAAATTGCTGCAGAGTAATTTTCTTCTTTCGTGTACTTACTCGCGATATATTTAATAGTTGTTTTTTTATTACTATTATTTTAAATCGAAATTAAATCACTAGCTATCAGTAGCGAGGGGTAAAATTATGGCGAGGGTAAGCCATTCAAAAACACCGATAATTTTATACTTAACTAGCTGTTCCCCGCGGTTTCACCTGCGTTTCCAAGATAAAAAGTAGCCTATGCAACCTGATCTAGATGAGGCAACATATAATTGTCACGGGAAACACAGCTCACACAGTGCTTTTTAGTGCCTTTGAAGGCGGTTCTGTTTTATGTTAAAAAAAAAATATTTTTCGATTTTTTATGTGTAATCATTGACTCTCAAGGTCACTGACCTAGGATAAACATATTTGCGTTGTACCTTCCATCATCGCTCCTATAATATTTAAGAATTATCTCCTAACTCCTAACCGTTAAGGAGTTGTAGGTACCTTCCATCATCAGCTCAGCTACATGTGATGACTACCAGACGCAAATATCTGACTAGTTTTAGAAAATATATGAAAATCATTGTTTAGTTTTTATCGGTCTGAGGTTAGTGCCTATAAAATTTGAAGAGTTCCCTCGATTTCTTCAAGATCCCATCATCAGATCCTGACTTGGTGACCATGTGACCACCTGTATAAGTATAGTAGTTTCCAAATCGGTTCAGGCATCTTCGAGAAATCGGGGAACATACATAAAAAATAGATTCCGACGAATTGATAACCTCGTCTTAATCCTAAAATATCGATACATTTCAGCAGGGCGATTGCGTAACTTGATTCCGATAGCGATGGCTCTCGTAATCATCTTATAATTTTGGTATTGTCTATCTTGGGTGAGCTACAACGAAACTGCCATTGTTATTACTTCTCATAACAATCTGAATCCATAAAGATAGACAATACCAAAAAATAAAAGACGATTACGAGATCGCTGATTAAATGAAATTTTAAATAATAACCTAACTTTACAGGGCTTCCACTTGGTCAATACCAAGACAAAGCATATTATGAGTAATTAAATAATATCGAACAAAAAGTAACTGACCAAGTCTCGACAGACAACGCTGACTTTAAAACTAAAGAATTCCAATGAAAACATTAACAAGGTCACTCCTTTGCCTAATCATCACCTTGTAACATTGACCTCATTACTTAGTATCTTACCTACAAGCACACAAGCAAGCAAGTCGATGTTATGTATGTGTCGCAGTCTGATTGCCTAGCAGTTTTATTATGAAATGTCTATCTAGTAGACTTACTAGTTCGCATGGCACCTGGAAACTAGTAATAATAATAATTTATTTGCAGTAATGTGACCAGATGGATGTTAAATATAATAATTAGAGAAGCAGTAGTACAAGAGAGATAGAGCATAGCGATTTTTCGCTTGAAGAGCAGCTCGACTGGGGAAGTACCTCCACCTTACAGAATACCGCAGCCAAATAACTTTGTTGTGTTCCTGCGCGTGAGTAAGGTCGCCAGAGCTCATCGGGGTGGGGGAAAGGGTCGGCAATGCGCGAGTGGTACCCGGGGCGCGGATTAGTATATGGTATCTGTCCCGGGTGTCGCTACCGTCCATAGGCGACGGTAACCGCTTACCATCAGGAGGGCTGTATGCTTGATTGCCGACTTTGTTGTATAAAAAAATATGAGTGGTCTCATGAGCCAGAATAAAGATATGCAAAATTTACAAAGAGAAATTAAAATTATCAATTTGAAATATTAATTGTTTGGTTAATTTACTACGAGTACTATTACCACCTTTGCGATCCCCTATTTTACCCCTTAGGGATTGAATTTTCAAACTTTCAAACAAACACTTCACAAAGAAAACACCCTCAAACTTTCAAGTCTCTAGGAGCAGCGGTTTAGGCTGAGCGTTGATATCTCCGTCAGTCATAGAGTTAGTCACGACTTTGAATTTTATATACAGACTAGCCGCTACCCGCCCGTATCGCTGGGCGTTATGAATAAGATTTCATAGTAGGTTACAGACATTTTTTTTATTATTACCAAACAAATCACCTACCAACATCATATATTAGCTTATCATATGCGCAATCACATGTTCTTACTACACAGTACACACCAATTTTCATCAAGATCGGTTAAGCCGTTCTTGAGTTATAAGAGGACATACAGAGACAGAGCCTACAGATTTATATAGTAGTACTAGCTGTTCCCTGCGGTTTCACTCGCGTTCCTGGGATAAAAAATAACTTACGACCTTCTCAGACCTACCGAATATACATAAAAAATTTAATCAAAATCGGTGAAGCCGTTTCGGAGGAGTTTGGAGGCAAACACTATGACACGAGAATTTGATATATTAGATAGATTGAACACTTAATAGAATAATAAAGCCAATGAGACAAGATTATAACAACTGGAATGTTTGTAAATTGTCTGTATTACCTCATTGTCTACAACATAGGTACTTAGTTTCACTGAGTAAACGTAAAAAAAATAAAAGTGATAGGTACGAAGTGATTAAATAAAGCAGTCGATATGTTCGTATTTATATTACTTAGGAACCTGGGTTCCGTAAAATAATCTAAATATACCTATAAAAAGAAAGCGTGATTGACTGACTGACTGATCTATCAACGCACAGCTCAAACCACTGGACGGATCGGGCTGAAAGGATTTTTTTTAAATTCAACCCCTAAAGTGGTAAAATAGGGGATCACGGAAGAAACCGCGTGTCGGAAGTAATAACAAGTTATCATCAAAAATACTTTTAACAAAAAATAGAATCACCTTCAAAAGTCTTATATTTGAGATTAGTCGAGAGAGACATTTTTACGGAACTGTAATGACGCTTAGAAGTTTTTACATAAATTATGGAAAAGTAAAAGTGTGTGTTTATGACAGATAATTATAAGTAAAGGAAACTACAATAATTTGTAAAGACTAACTATAACTAGAGACCGAACAGGTTTTTTTTTAAGCCTGTGACAGTAAATATTCAACCCTTGTGTACCATGCTATTATCGTTCCATACTTTTTTCTCCGAATATTATTCAAATAATGATCGATGTACATTCCGTGTCACTTCAAAAAAAGAACACGTTTTTAAAAATGTCAAACAATTTAAAAAAGTGTAGAAACGCCCGGTAGCTAGCAACGATTGGCCGGGGGTGGCTTCGCTCGCACCTGATTGGTCGACGTAAGGGTGGCGGTACCTGATTGGTCGACATAGGGGTGGAGGCCGTTGTCATCAGCCAATCACGTGGCTTCCCGCGTACGTGCCCTATCTTCAGTAAGCACCCCGTCATGGATTTGAGGACCCTAAGGTTGTGTTTGCGTTGCATTTTAGTTGTTTGTCGATTTAATTGATGTTCGTTTTTTACAAGTGAGGGTGCGTTCGATATAAAGCGAATGGGACTTCTTTTTTAAGTGCTCCGAGATTTTGTCGTCTGGTTACAGCCTCTTGAAATGAAGATCTCTATTCATATTAGGAAATATATCAGTATTTCTTTGTTTCCGAAGAATAGGTATTAAAGATCATCATTTAAGTAAACACTTTCGGTAATGGTAAAACGATACTGAGCTCAAATTAAACAATGAAATATAAAATCGAAACCGATAGCTGAGTAAATAATTGCGCAATACCGGCACAAAATACCTACGTCTGTCACCATTTGACTTATTTATTAACAGTCACATAATAATTTAAACAAAGAACAAAAGCGATTATATTTGAAATTGGAAATCGTTCAGAATCGGGACCGAGAGGCCGACGGCCGGGAACAAAGGGTTTGTTTTTAAACATTTTTACGTTCGAAATTCGACACTGTTTTGACGTCGCGCTTGCTCGGCCCCAACGGATTGCGTGTTCTATTTTTTAAAAATATCACCAATGTTCTAATTTCTTTGTGGGTACCTAACCTACAAATCAATTTGCAGTTGGTCAATGTTGGCAAAATATAACTTACGGAAGTCAAAGCCATTTAGGATTCAGTCTATCAGTTCGGAAGTTAGCCTTTTACTAAGAAGAATCGACAAAAATCAGCAAACTTACGTTTGACTATATGGGCTATTCTGTTTTCGAATGTTTAATAACTGTCAAACATACTTCAAACAGTGAAAAATATCTGCGAGCGAAATGCTATAGCCGGCGCGGCGGCCGGCGGATGCCGTAGTGGAAAATGGAGGACTGAAAGGTGACGCAACGCAACTATTCATAATGAGCCTTTGGATATTAATAAAAAGAAGCATATATCCTTCTCATATCCTAGGCTATCTGTGTGCCAAATTTCGAAGTTGCGAGCGTTGACAGACCCCATAGAGTATATTCTGAACCGTTGTGGTAGAGACAATTATAACGCCCATAAGTGCCTTTACTTAAGCTTATTTATTCCGTTTAGGCCCTGATATCAAGGCACTTACGGATGATACAATAGGGTAGTTGACACTGTCCAAAATAAATGACCAAACACTAACACTAACTAAATGATAAAACATCTAAAAACACGTGGAAATATCAAATATGTTGTACATTTAATGCTTTTTATGATTTTGAATTACCAGTGGAACCACTAAGAGTATAAGATTTGATGCTGTGAAACTATGACGTCATAATGTAATATTTCATACAAAATTCCTTATAAACTATCGTTTTGACATTTATTAAAAAGTAGCTGATTTGATGTGTCAGTCAAGTACCGTATTAACTCTACCACCGGTTCGTATACACTTAAACTGAGAAGAATCCGAGAACCGATTGTAGAGTCCAATGTAACCTACGTGGCACCTTAACATGGCCTAAACTAATTAATATCGATAAATGAGTGTTGAAACTTCTAGATTACCTAAAGTACCTAGTATTTAGTGTTCTAGTCACTCACTCTAGCGCTGATAGGTGTCAGACTCGTAGATTTATCTATCCTACAAATTATCGATAGTATGTATGGATGTTTTTTTTTACATAATCACGTCATAATGTCTAAACGAATTTGGTAAAATAATAGATTTTACTCCAGGATTTCATTAGAATAGAACAGGTGTAACACCACGGGGCAGAAATTTGTACATAATATGATTCTACAGCTATTGAGACATCTGGTTGGTTATTGTAAGGGTGTGGAACCCAGTTTCCTTTTTTCCTGATTCACTATAATACGGATGAACACTTATATTACCATTGCCGACAGCATTTTAAAAGTAAAGCATAAACCTAGTTATTATATTTATGCAGATTCGATTGATATAATTTTAAACTAAAATCGACAAAAGTATACTTTTTAGATGCTACACACTACACTTATATCTGAATTTTCAATGCTATTAACTTGTATCTGGCTGTTAATTTCAAAATAGAACAGTTAATTTAAAGTTGACTAGATACATCATCCAGCGAAAATTCGGCATCAAAAAAACAAAAATCAATGGAAAAGATACAACAGAGATAACACTCCTATTTAAATTCGTAGCATTTCCGTAGAGCCGTAGCACATTATCGTAGCTTTATAGTTTAGTCGGGTAATAATAATAACAATGAATGAGCTCTAATTTCAAAATTATTAAAAACATTAATACGGTCTATAGATGACATTGTATTGTTTTTAAATTCAGAACACAATTTCATTTGAAAATAATTGAAAATATTGTAACTTAAGTTCATTAAAATTATAGTATAGTATATTAATTAATTATTTCTATGTATGTAAGTGTTATGTATAACAAAAGACAGTAAATAATAATTACCTTACAGGAATCCAGTAAGATTTACGAAAGTCCGTAGAGAATCGAAATAAGCTTTGCGATACATTTTCACATAAAAACTCGAACACTTTAAACTTTTGTTTCAATTTCACACAACACTGAAGTCACTATATCATGTTGTCACGTATTACTGAATTAAACTTCTTCTTCTTCTACTCACATTTTCCTTTCTTTAATAGGTACCTACCAACTTTTCAGCAGCACTGGCTGTATGCTTCAAGTCCTTTACACTCACATATTTAAAAAAAAGTTCTCAATTAAAAACGTAAACACTCTCTATTCAAATGCAAATCATTGTTCCAATTATAAAATAACTAATGATGCCATAGACAATAAGTTTTTAAAGTGTCGCTGCGTTATCGCGTCGCGATCGTCGTAGCTTGACTGACAGACATGCCTGCGAGAGCTTTCGTCCCGTTCCCTCACATCCAGAGGGATCTCGGAGGGTTGGGAGGAGGGGATAATCCTGGCACGGCCGTGAGGTGCGCGATAACGTTAAACACGTCTCGTGAATTTTGACACGAATTTGTAGGTCGTTTGGATTTACGAAAATGGGCTTTAATACTATTATGTTGACTTTTTTATTATTAAAGGTATTTGTTGCTGCATACTTTTTAGTAAAGCCATTTAAACTTACAGATGTTAGATATTTAGAAGGGGCTTTTGTTTTTTTCCTTTGATCTACTTTATACTAAGTTATTTTTGGTCTACTGAATTAACTGCACAGTATTTATTCTCTCGTGGTTTAGGTAACTTCATAATCAAGTAAGTAAAGTAAGTACCTACTTACCTAATAGTGCCTACTTATACATACCAGTAGCGCAGGTACCTTTTTACTTCTGTGGCGAAAAACTCTTGTTTAGTCTATCCCTACCAAAAAACCTACGATCGTATAATAATGTTAAAATGTTATGGTTATAACAAATTAGCTTATCGGAAAACCAGCTTTAATCCATTCATATCGAACGTCATTTAGCGCGTTCAACGTCGTAACGTAGAATAAAATAACCATTACGGAACAACTGGCCATAAACAAACAAAAGAGCGGCGCGGGAAACGAGTTTAAAAAAAATATACTCATTTGCATTTGACGTTTGCCTCTTCCCGCCTCCGCGCTAACGCTGGCCGCTCATTGGTTGCACGTCAACCAATAGATTCCAAGGTGATTTTATAATAAATCCGAATGTCCGGTGAATTCTTTTTTCAACTAATTTATTACGAAGACAATGCGGCTTTTGACTGTGGTCAAGGATTAAAATTGATGTATTTTTTGGATCTGAGTGATATTTATTTCGGTGCATTTTTGCAAAAAGAAACACTTTTACCATTATAGTAGGCATAGGCAGTGTGCTAGCTGTCTGTCCCCCCCAGTTTCACCCGCGTTCCTGGAATTCCTTTTTCCAGGGTATGATTTCTAGGTGCCAAGTTTTATCTAAATATGTTCATTAGTTTTTGTTTGAAAGAGTAAACAGACATCTTCACATCCTAACCAAGACACATTTATAATACCTAAGTAGGTAGGTACTTATTATTTATTCCCTCGTTAAAATCTAGGCAAAAATGCTAGACAAAGGCAATAGGTACACATCCCTTCTCAATTAATTAACTTATCTGAACAATAATTATAGGTAGTACTTTAATGTAACATCGTTAGCAACTCTGCGCCATTTTGTGACAAATTGGACTAATTTCGTCCCCCTCGTCCCCCTTCCCTCTTTCTCATCCCATCTATTCCAGACAACACCCGGTTAGTATAACCTTCGCCCTCTCTTCTATACCTTTTTAGTTTGAATTCAAGCTTTTTAAGGTTCCGTACCTCAAAAGGAAATAAAGGCAGTGTAGGATTCCGTAGTTGCCCGTCACAAGAAGGGAGCTTTTAGATTTTATTTTACCAGTTTGTCGGCGTGATTAGGAATTATGTACATCCATGCAAAATTACAGCTTTCTAGTAGGTACTAAACGTTTCTACGCCGCGGACAGACGGACACGAACATGGCGAAACTATAAGGTTCACTTTCATGAAACAAGCCTACGAAAATCCACTCATAAAAGTACCTAATATAGAAGCCTATGAAAAATCGAACAAAAAAAGCATGCATTCAAACGCGACAAATGTTCAAAGGTTAATATTTTCCATTTTATTAAATTCCTAACGAATCAATTAGCAGACATACTGCATAGATCGACCTTTGCTAACGAGAAGTAGAAAAAAAACAATTAAAGCTCTGCACACACCGCGCGCTCGTTAGCGCGGCACGTGCGCGACTCTGCGTGAAATCACGCGTATATTCACACCCTAACTTTTTTGTCTTATAGTATTTTCTAATGGCTGTTCTAAATTCTAAATGTGAACTTATTATAGGCCTAGATTATTTATATGTATACTTTGTATTATAGGTCGGTTATAGGTAAGTATATGCCGAAGTTCGCACCGTCAGGTCTTGCCATAGTTTCGTGATATTGTTAAATTCTAGGACAGCCGGCTCGTTCGTGTACGGTGGCTGTGAGTGGCCCACAGATCACCTCGCTTATTGTGCTAAGCGTGACTCTTCGTGCCTGTACTCCTGGTGGATTTTCCATAAATGGTCTGTCATACAAACCTTGTCCTAACAACTACAAACACGTCAAATAAAATAGACAAATAGGTGCAGCCGTTCTGAAGTGAAGCGCCAGATTTTTATAGATTGACAGGCCAGTCGTGGGTTCGATTCCTATTTGCCAAACATTTGTGTGCATGAACATATCTGTTTGTCAACTTAACCATTGAATTAAGCACTAGGCCAGTGCCTACCATAAAGTGTATTCCGAACCGTTGGTAGAGTCTATTGTAACTATCGACATTCATAAGTGCCTTAACAGAGCCTAAACTGAAAAAATGAGTTTTGAGTTTGAGTTAGAATCATCTATTGATATCAAGTAGGCTTTTTATAAATTCAATTCCTAAGGGAGTAAAAGAAACATCTTTGTCCATGTAAATATCTAGTGAATATGAGTCAACTGTCGTGGGAAACTGATTTTAGCCCGAGGTGGTCCGAACGGATGTCGTCACAGCAGTAGGCCGAGCGCTATCATTCCACTATAATACACGAAACAATATGGCGGCGTGTGGCGGCAATTATAATGTGCCCCTGCTGAGGTGCGTTGAGAAAATGTTTGGTTGATTGTAGCATATATAAACTCATTTATGGATTTGGAATTGGAAACTGATATTGGTGAAAATAATTCATGAAACGACTATATTACGCACATAGAAATTATTCGATTATTGGTCTGAAAAAGACGTTATGTAGTTACCAAAATTTTCATTGGATCATTTAAAACTTATAAAGGCAATTATGCACTAGCTGTTCCCCGCGGTTTCACCCGTATTCCCGGGATAAAAAGTATAACCTTCGGGGATAATGTATCTTTCTATTAGTGAAAGAATATTTCGAATCGGACCTGTAGGATAAACGGTAATCCCGGAGATTACCGCGTTCAAACAAACAAACTCTTCAGCTTTATTATTAGTAGGTATATAGATATAATTTCCATTTTATACGATGGATACCAAATTGTTGTACTTAGTATGTAAAATACGTGTAGCGCCATCTAGTAGAATTTAGTTAAAAACTTATTACTACTTGATCTTCATTGAAGACTACGCTTTGTAAACGTATTTGTCTACTCAACAATAGATGGCATTGCTATGGCAATAGGTTGTTCTACTCAAACTAAGATGGCGCTATAAACACAAAGTTAGTATATGTTTTATCTCAATAGAATTTGATAACTTTTTAATTATCTAATATTATAGAGGCTTGCAACACCAGAGGCATTTTAATTTATTATCCAAAAATAAATACTCAAACCTGTAAGTAAATACAATTTATTCTTAAAAAACACCTTATACTAACTTAAAACTAATATAGAATTAGAATGCCAATTTCTTCATGAGCAAGTACATGTGTTGGTCAACTTCAAACCCGTGGAGATTGTTGGCGTCACCCTGCAGCCTCATCAGGAGGCCACCGAATGAGACATATGCAGCTAGACGTGATGCCGGTTCCATAGCTGCTTCATCACCTTCTATCCTGGAATTATATTGAGTTACAATAATAGCAATTTCTGGAATTCTTTTTTAGGACCCGCATTAATATTTATGGGTTTATACTTTATTTACTTAGAGTAAAAAGGTGTAGAAATCCTGAATAACTAGTATTTCAGTATTATTGTTACCAAGTTATATATGTTTTAAAGCTTGTTATTCTTAATATAAAAAGTAATTTTTTTTTACTAACTATGTAGTTCTAAAGGGCCAAGTTAAAGCAACACCAACAAGAGCTCAGCAGTCAGCACTTAAATATAAAAGATACACTAACTGTAATATATTAGTAGGATAATAGAATATGCACAGAAACAAAATAATCTTCTTTTAACTACCTATATGTAAACAAAAAAAATCTAACCTATAAACTTTTCCAGACATGACATATTCAAAACTATCGGCGCGGTTTCCCTCCGTTTCTAGAGGGTTCCATTCTCCCCCATCAGGGTATCCGTTCTCTCTGAGGGTCGTAGCAAGCACCAATCTGAACTTATCACCCAATTCCATCGGATAAATCCAAGAATTGATATCGAGTATAAGGTCCATCTTAAAAGACTCCGATTCGCAATGTAACCGACTCACACGGTCGAATTTTTTGCCCTCAGGGTCCATGTCTTTGACATTGAATATATCCTCAAATAGAATTCCCGACATTGTTTAGTTTTAAGTGACTATTGACTATTGAAAATATAATTTGGAGTATTCCACACTTCGTTGGACTGACATCAATTTAATTTGACATTTTGTTTGTTTGTTTTTGTTATGTTGACTGGCTTGGCTGATAAACTTTTGTTCAGAAATTAAAAAACACTAGGAAGAAGATAAAATTGTAATCTGAATTATAATAAAATGAGAAACTACAAAATTAGAGAAACTAACTCCAACGCCACAGTTCCAACTCTCCCTGCAAGCTCTCCAGTTTTCACTCTTTTAAAATTCAACCATAAGGAATTAAATTGATCGTGGTTGAAAGGCGCAGTGAAAGCTAGTATTTTTATAACATTAATTTAATCTCCTTTTGAGTCTGAATTGGTAATAAATAGTCCTAAAATAAAATATTATTATTCTATTACGAAGAAAAATGATAATTTCTGAACGTTTATAACTTCTCAAGTTTGGCACTGCTGCCTGCAGAACAGTTAGTAGTGATGTTGTATACCTATGTTTTTGCTGAATTAATGTCGACTGTCGATATAAATTGTAAAAATATTTTAATTTTCTTCACTGAAAAGCAGTATACCACCTACTTATTTATTTTATTTACTTATCTAATTTTTATTTACATTAGTTTGAATTTTAAATACATACTAGATAGACTTAAATATAATACTTAACTTTTACACTTTTATAAAACAATAAAATGTATTATATTTTACTCCGGTCTTCACACTAGGCCAAGCCTGTATAGTGAAGGCCAAAGTTAACAGTTTTAGGACTAATTTGCCCCTCATATTTTTTTTTTGTTTTTATTATGAAATTACGATCTACTAATACAAACAGACACATATACTATACATAAAAGAACTTACACTGATTTACATAAATAGAAGATAAAAAAAAAAATATACCTACTATAATATAATTATAAGATAAACATACGTAAAATTGTATAAAATGGGATTGACGCGAGGACAAAAATCTCTAACAATAAAACAGAATTAAAAAAAGAATGATAATATTGGCGAAATAGCGACGATAGACGAGCCAGAGATACAAACTCGATTACTTCTAACTAAAATATTTATTTCGAAAACTTATATCTTTTGCTACCTTTAGATTTGCTACCAATTAGCAAAATGCTAAATTGAGTAAAAGGCTGTGGTAAATTAAAAATCTTTTTTTAATCCATCGTAATCGAAATTGCACATCACTAAAAATAACCAAACAAAATCATCATCTTTTTTCAAGATAACCTAAAATCAAACACTGCACGTGTTGTTCTCACAAGTGCGTGTTATTAACAATACTAAAACCCAGTGACCTGAATCACTGAAGAAAACTATTAAAATCTACTGTGCCAAGCGCACAGACTTCGTAATTTGTATTTATCTTTGTTAGTTTACTGACAATGACGGAAGTAATGCAACCGGGTGCCGAAGTGCTTTCAGAGAAAAAGAAGAAGAAAAATAAGGACACCATCACTTTAGGTGCGTTCCAGAAGCTCGGAGACTTCAAGATCGAGCCTTCGGAAAGCGTGGGCAAGTTGGATACAGCCTATTGGCCTTTATTATTGAAAAATTTCGACAGACTCAACGTGCGTACCAATCACTACACGCCGCTACCATTCGGCCACTCTCCTCTGAAACGTCCGATTGGTGAATATGTTAAAACTGGGTTTATAAATGTAGATAAGCCGAGTAACCCGAGTTCCCACGAAGTTGTGTCATGGATAAAACGCATTTTAAAAGCTGAAAAGACAGGCCACTCTGGAACCCTCGATCCTAAAGTCACAGGTTGTCTTATTGTATGTATAGATAGAGCCACGAGGCTTGTCAAGTCTCAACAGAATGCTGGTAAGGAGTATGTTGCCGTATTCAGTTTACATTCCGCAGTGGAAAGTATTAAGAATGTTACGCAAGGCTTGGAAAAGCTACGCGGTGCACTC
Organism: Tethea ocularis; assembly: GCA_963555595.1. Classification (NCBI taxonomy): domain Eukaryota; kingdom Metazoa; phylum Arthropoda; class Insecta; order Lepidoptera; family Drepanidae; genus Tethea; species Tethea ocularis. The sequence goes on along the minus strand of OY741985.1, from coordinate 2,479,572 downwards.
TTCCAAAGGCCACCACTGATATCTGCTGTCAAACGTCAACTGCGAGTCCGTAGTGTGTATGATAGCAAACTATTAGATTATGACCAAGAACGTAACATTGGAGTTTTCTGGGTGAGCTGTGAAGCTGGATCATACATTCGTACCATGTGTGTCCACTTAGGTTTAATGCTTGGAGTCGGCGGTCAAATGATTGAACTCAGACGTGTCCGGTCAGGTATACAGGGTGAGCAGGAAGGCATGGTGACTATGCATGATATACTAGATGCTCAATGGGCTTACGAAAACCATAAAGATGAAACATATTTACGACGAGTGATCAAACCTCTGGAAGGTTTACTGATAGCTCACAAAAGAATCTTCATCAAAGACAGTGCAGTAAATGCTGTATGCTACGGTGCAAAAGTATTACTACCTGGTATATTGAGATATGAAGATGGTATTGAAATAGATCAAGAGATTGTCATTGTTACAACGAAAGGTGAGGCAGTAGCATTAGCCATCGCGCTGATGACTACGTCTACAATGGCATCATGTGACCATGGTGTTGCAGCTAAACTTAAAAGAGTAATTATGGAACGTGATACATACCCGAGAAAGTGGGGTCTCGGGCCGAAAGCATCACAGAAAAAGCAGCTGATCCAACAAGGGAAACTAGATAAGTTTGGCAAACCTAATGAGAATACTCCGAAAGAATGGCTAAACAGCTACGTAGACTATAAGAAGACAGAGCCAGAAAATGGGGATGCAGAGGAAGGTGGTAGAAAGAGAACAGCAAGTACAGCAAATGCTGAAAATCCTAATGACTCCGTTGAACTGAGAGCGGAGAAGAAAAAGAAGAAGAAGAAGCGTGACAGTGAAGCACCGTGAGTTATTATTATTATTTATTTGTTTTATGATGGGTTAAGATCAGTCCACACAGCTATGAATAGGAGTGATGACAAAAAAAAATCTAATTAGTCCATCAGTTAGATTACCAAAAAATATTGGACACATGTTTTTTCTTTAGTTCCTAAAACAAAAAATAACAGTTAAAATTTCACGTGATGTCAGTCTTAGTTCACTTTTTACAGAGAAATTACGTGACCCCCGACTCCTAAACTTTGATGCGACTTATCTTCATATTTTTTTATTGATTTGATAAAATAAAGAAAAAGCATCCAGTATTTTTTGATAACATAACTGAACTAAACAGAATTAATTGTTTCTTACTCAGTCATCATCCCTATTATGTCTTTAGGTTCAGTAACTAACTCATATTTCAAAGGAATAAATATTAAACATCTGCGTCCAGTCTGTACTGACCTTAGTCCAGTAGTTTTTAAAAAGTCATAAAAGTTTATGGACTTTTTATTAAAAAAAAAGAGAATTTTTGGTGTGATAAAGAAATGTAAGCACCTACATTTTAGACCTTATGTACATTTTGTATACCATTTCCTTCTTTGTTTCGGCTAATGGGCACAGTCTAATTAAAATGTGACCTTATTTCTTTGCAATTTAATTAACATAAATATTTTGTAAGACAGGTTCCATGAGGAACAAAGAAAGTGACAAAGCATTATTTCATTTGCATTATGTGCTCAATCATTTTCATAACTAGGTATGTAGAGTCATTAGTACATCATACAGTCTATCAATGAGATACCTATACAAAAGTACATAAGGTCTCATAAATAAATGAAAAAAGACTGATTTGAAAACAGAACTAATTTTTTTTTTCTTTTTCAGTGCGGAAGCTACCGATGGCGACGCGACTATGGAGGCAGAAACTACAACAGAAGGTGGTGATGTTTCTGTTCGCAAAGAAAAGAAAAAGAAAAAGAAGAAGGACAAAGAACAAGAGCGAGAGGAAGAATAGAAATTTATTTAGTTCGAAAATAAGTTAATAGGCATAAAAATTGATTTTTAATATCTTGTAAATTTAATTTTTAATTACATGGATATACATCGATTTTTTTGCATTAAGCACTACACACAGTTGAGAGGTGGGGTGGAAATGACCAGGAGTGCCTTTCTGCATTTTTGATGGATATTATCAGATCTACTTAGATGCCATTTCGAATGGCAGGAATTATTTCATTCAATTTTATAATGTAGTAGACACAGTCTTTATATGCCATATCATGTAACTGCCTCATTCTAAATGGAAGTTTGAAATTATAAAAAAAACATTCAACTAAGTAGCTCTGAATAATCCAATTTAATAGACCAAGGTGCCCTTGGTCATTTTGCCCATTCTGTTTGAACTATAATTCGTAAGTCATAATGATTATTTTTGAGTGCAACTTTGTCTATGATTTAAGTAAAGCTTGTTCTACATTTGTAGTAGACAAAAAAACAATTTTATTTTGTGACGCAAGTCTAAGTGGGGGCGCGCACGGGAGGCTTGTCTCCGCGACAGTTTCGTCTCTCTCATCAAGTTCATGGGTTTAAATGGCGGTGCGCGTACGTTTGTATGGCGAACAAGCACGTGACATCACGCGACTTGTCACTGTGACAAGTTCGCGCCCTTTCTAAGACTTCTTTTTTGTTACTAAAAGCGATGTTCTAAATACTAAAAGGCAAATAGCCGTAGCATACTGCTAGTGCTTGCATTTTAATGCCTCATAAACCTGTATAAAATTTTGTAAAACAAAAAATTGCAGAGGTAGATAATGTAAAAAATACATAAACATCTATATGATCGAAGCCAAAATCGACTAGACATAGAAGCTTGGCTTATAAAGATGTAACTCGTCAAATAGAAGTTATAACTTTGAAGATCCTAAGCACTGAGGTATATTACTATGTATAGAGAAGCTTTCGTAAGCAAAGATCATGCTCCATTTTGTTAATATTCGCTGCAGTGCTGAAACAATAATTAGTCGTCTAACCAGACAGTTTAAACACGTAGCGCTAGAACGCTTTTAAGGTGTAGTTTTTTCGCGACCGAAAAGTTGTAAGCGCCGTGATTCAGCAACTAAGTGCGGCCGGATGGCTGCAGATGAACGGAACATAGTGGTTAAGTGTGGCGTCTTTATACGTAGTAATATACCTCAGTGGTCCTATGTAGTTTTTTTTTTAAATACGGGTGTTCATATTCTGCAACAATATTCTTTTTATAAAAATAACTATGAACTAAGTATGTATGATCCAGTGATAGCCTGAATGTTTTAGCGTCATTGCCTAGCTGTGTAATATTAAATGTAAGTGATATTGTTAGTTTTTAAGTTTGCAATGTTGGTAATTGGTACCGATTCTGTTTTTTACAAATTAAACTAGTCACGTCACTTTCATATAAGCAATATTGAAAAAAGATAGCAACATTTTTAGTGCTGTCAGATTAGTCCATGTCATCGTAATGTATGGGTAAATGATGAAATAAGTAATCGGACTAATCTGACAGAACTTAAATATCTTTCATCCCTTTCTTATATTGTTTGTTAGAAAGAGATAGTGAGATTAAAGTTTAGTTTGTATCCAACAGAATCGAGGCTATTATGTACCTATATCGGTGAAAATTAGTTGTTTATCAACATTAAATTTTTATGACATTTAATAATGTTTTCTTTATGATGATTATCTGTTCCTCAAGGGTCTAGTCGACTCGCAGTACAAGTGGAATAATGTAATTCATCCATGTTATATAAACTAAGAAGTATTTTAAATCCTCGAGGCGTGTGCTGCTGCCGATTAACGGAATGGGTCAGAGAAGGCTGTGACAGAGTTTCCTCTTTGGATGGCCAAGACGCTATGGCGTAGACTAGCTAGTATCCCCTATAGTCGTCTGTGGTCATCGACTTCAGTGGTGGTGGTGGAAAAAATAATTTCTGATTCTGAAAAAGTTCCCCGCCCAGACCGGTTCCCCGGTAGTGCCAGTACCACGATAAGTTCGGAAAATAGATAGGAGTTCGAGCAATGAGTATTATAATATGTCGGCGAGGCTCGGACCCCCAAGGACCCATGGCCTTGACTGCATTTTTTGGGAAGCAATATTTTTAATCACCATTTTTTTAAGGGCCTTTGGTTTGAGCGCGAAATTCAAATTGTATCATGTTTTTTGCAGCTCAGATATAGGTCGTAAGTTATCAACATGTTATTTGCGACAAGAATGGTAGTATATTTACTGATTAATAATAAAAGAAATCATCAACATATTCCTCCAAGGTATATTACTGACATATACGACTATTTCATGAAAATGTTACTAATATACCTTGGAGGAATATGTTGATGATTTCTTCCAACCGAAAGTTTCACTAAATATACAATAATATTTTTAATTTTTTTTTTTGTGTAATTGTGGCGATTTTAGGGGTTTTTGACATGAGCTTTAGGGGTAAGAATTTCTAGCAGTTGGCAACCCTCTGCCTGTCAAATGCTTTTGTATTATTTTATTTATTTCGTAGATGGATATAAAGTTTTAAAGTGTGGTCAAATCAAATTCTTGGCGAAATACGATTTTATCCTTCCTGGATTTTAATAATGTTTTACGTGATTATTGTGCGTGTATTCTATACGTAGGTTGTAATGTAGTAATAGTATTATTAGTATTAGTAATATTAGTTTGTGATTGTTTTGTTGGGTGATCAAAGAGTAAGCTTGAAGAGTACGAGTACATTTATCTGAAGGAGGATATTTGTTTGTTTGTTTATTGTTCGCGTGTTGTTTTCTACGATGAGTAAAAAAGGAAAAGTTTTGCAAGGCGCAGAACGCACTATATTACATAAAATAATGACCTTCTTTGAAGAAGAGAAAAACAAGAAATTATTGATTACGCCCATCGACATTACACATGTCATTGCCATGAAAAGAATCGCCAAAATAAAAAACCCATCACAATCAGAAACGACTGAACTGACAGAAATAGAACTAATGTTGTTAGAAAATGAACAAAAATATCAATTATTATTAAAATCTTTTGATAATATTGCAAAACGTGCCGCTGCAGCTACTGGCGTATCAGAACGCACCTTGAGACGTATACAAGTTGAAGCAAAAATGCAAGGCACCGCCTCCTCTGAACCTGGTGCTTCAAGAATGCTAATACCCAGGTCAGAAATAACACTGTCTACGCCAAAAAGGAAAAAACCTAGGAAGAGGTTACATATTGACGAATTTATGATTTGTTCAATACGCGATATAATTCAACAATATTACACGGAAAACAAAGAATTTCCCACATTACAAAAAATATTAGTGCAAGCAAAGAGAGATTTTAATTTTCCTGGTCAAAGAGGCACTCTTTGGAAGATCATTACGTCAAAGCTCGGGTATACATTTAAAGATTTTGTAAATGTAAAAAAAAAAAAAGTAATAAACTAGAAATAGCGGCATAGAGAACCTGCTATTTACACAAGTTATGTGACTAACTAAAAAAACATGTTGTATTACTTGATGAAATGTTGGTACTCAGCTGTTTCGACATATTGGCAAAATCTAACATAAAACAAAATGTTATCTGTGGCAACATTGGATTGTGGTTCATGCTGGCTGTGAAAATGGTTTTATTGATGTTAAATGTCAAAGAAATTACCATAACAATATCGATATACAAAATATCTCAGTGAAAAGCTCTTACCTAAATTTACTTGCCAATAGTATTGAAGTCTGATAGCTTGTTTTATCACACTACAAACAAACTAAAAATCAGCAGCTCTTCTTCTTTAAAGTTTGGCAAAATTGGCAACAGGAAAATGGTACTTACAATCCATATGACAATTATATCAACCAAAGCCCAACAAACAACATGATATTGTTCAGAAGTTATGGTCACAAACACCATCATACTAATGTGATCACAACCTCATAGAAGCATAGAGTATACCTATATGGAATTTGTGAAATACCGAATGTAAGCTCATTTTTTCAGGAGCAAAATAGTGAATCAAGTGATGTCTGACAGTACAGACATGGAGATGTCAGGTGTTATCGGTCTTATAACTTATTTATTATATATTATGTATGCCTTGTGTATTTCAGAAATGGCAGTAACAATTTTATTTGGATCAAATGTATTTAGATATGGTTTTGATTGGTGTAATTCCTGAAAAAACAGTAGCATGCTACGTTGGTAGCATAATAGGTACTGTATGTACGCTATTGTTTTGTAATCTGAGACTGTACATAAATAAAATTAATTAAAAATAAACTTTAAGACTTAATGTCTGTGCTATTTAACTTCATTTTAAAATAATCCTTATGACCATCCAGACTTTAGCTATTATTGTTTAGCCTATGGCAGCTGTATGACTATGATAGGTTGACACAGAGGTATGACTAGGCTATAGATTTATCTATGTATTCATTTAGCAATGAAAATATAGAACTGTACATGTACATTAGTTCCTGTCCGTTATTAATTGAAAAGGAACCAATGTATGTATTTAAATAATTTAAGAAGTATTATGTATATCTACAATAATCTATAGCCATATCTCTTTGTCGCCAATAACATTTTGTACAATACACCCCAAGCGGGATGTCAGTACAGGCCTCATCGCCCCTACACAGAATAAGAACATTTTGTACATAATAACATTTTAATTTCGCGGGTTTTTTCGTGTAAAAGATAGCGACGTTAGTTCCGATTTTGACCACGTGCCAAAACATCTTTGTCGCACTGTATTAGGCTACGTAGTAGGTAGCTAAAATCACAGGCCACAGCTGCTATCATAAAAAAATCGTAGAGCATAGTGTTGTAAATGGCTCATTATGAATGATTCATCTAACTGTTATGACATGACCTTTCGATTTAATTTTACTCATTGGTGTAAGTTTTTTGTAAAATATAAACATTGTTAAATTAATAAAAATAATATTATAATGTAAATATATATTAAATAAGCATAATAATAATACAAAGAAGCTCCTAAAACTCTCTCACTCATTGACTCACTGAGTGTTGTATCACTCAAAATACAACACTATTTTTAATTTACGATAACGTGGCAACCCACCAAATGTCATTTCAGTCTTATCATAAAAAACAGTCACTAAGGATGTGCACATGAAAAAAATATATCGTTAAATGTCGTATCGAAATTTTTAAAAGACGTCGATATAATGTAGTGCAAATAATATTTACATTTCGATAAATCGATATTTTTTTACCCCAAGACTACTGTCAAAATATTGAGAGTAGGATAGGAGTGAAAAAAGTCAATACATCTGACAGCTTGACTAGATTTTTAAATATCGGTGATGTGATTGGAGCAATCCGTGATCGAATATGTACATGCGAAGTACATACGTATCTTTGTATTGTGCTCTTAAAAAATATCGCTTTTGATACTCGGAAATAAAATTATCGATATGTTTTACCCAAGCGTGTGTAAGTCACAGAGTATGTATGTTGTACTGTACACAGAGTAGTTTTTATATATGGAAAGTACTGTACGAATATTACGATTAGACAACTCATTTGTTTTGTAATCTAAGTAGCGAAATTACCTTTGCTAGCGAACTATTTGGTCATTGTTTTCACCACATCTCAAAAATATTAAATTTTAATGTAAATTATGTCTTGGAACCATTCATTAGATAGTGAACTGTACTGTTATGAATATTTTCTTCAAGAGGACGTATGCCGACTGTGTTGGAAACGAAATGCTGACCGAGAAATAATTAAAACTTCGACGATAAGCAGCGAATTTACAAATTCTCTTGTTGATAAAATTAAGGAATATTTAGAGATTGCTATTACTGAAATGAGTCATCCAACTAAAGCTTGTTCTAATTGTTGTAATGAAATCGAAAATTTTCATAAGTTCAAAACATTATGTCTAGAAAAAGATACAAAATTACGTGAAATACTCAATAGAGGTTCTATTGAGCCTGTTGATAAAATTGAGATTAAAATAGAAACTGAGCAATTTTTTAATGACAATAATTCAAATATAGAATCAGATTTTGCAGATCTAGAACAAGATTATGAACAGCCACTTTTGCAGCCAGTGTCTAAGGTGAAGAAAAAACACTGCAATCAGGGGGAAAAAAGAAAAACTTGTGTTAAGAAAAAATACATACATAAAAGATCACCAACTTATTGCAATATTTGTTGCTTAGATTTAGAAACTAAGGATAAATTTTCACAGCATAATGCTGAGTTACATGGTGTAGAAAACAATGGTTCCATATTTAAATGTTTCGGGTGTGAAAAAAGGTTCAAAAGTAGAAAGAACCGCATAGGCCATGAGCTTAATTTTTGTAAAGGTTTAAAAGATGGATATAGATGTTCTATCTGTATTAGATATTTGCCAAACCGTGGTACTTATGAGGCACATATGAGGAGCCATAGACAGAATTCCTTGACAGAGCTTCCAGATGATTTGTTTAAGTGTAGAAAATGTTTAAAGCTGTTCAGTACTAAGGAGTGTTTGAAGAAACATTTTAGTGACCAGTGTCTGGATAAAAAAGACTTTGTTTGTGATGTATGTAATATTTTTAATATATATTTTGTAATTTTTTACAAATGTAAAATTTTGTGCTTTATTATTTTAGACTTGTGGGCGTGTATTCAGCCGTAGAGATTATCTTCATAAGCATTTGTTGATGCACTCGGGCACCAAACAACATAAATGTCCGCACTGTGATTTCAAAGCCACTCAGAAATCTACACTTACTGTTCATATTAGGTATGTGTTTATGTATGAACCAAATTATGATTTAGTTTTTGTTGTTATATCTCACGTTTGTTGGTTAAGATAACATCCTGCTAATATTATAAATGTGAAAGTTTGTATGTTTGTTGCTCTTTCACGCAAAAACTACTGAACTCATTTGGATGAAACTTGGCACATCGATAGATCATACCCTAACATATAGGCTACTTTTTATCCTGGGAATGCAGGTGAAACCGCGGGGGACAGCTAGTCTCACATAATCATGTCACAGGTTCAGGGTTACTTACGTCAAAATGTTGGTCCGATAGTAAAAGTACCATTAAAAGAAACATAAGTACCTAAAATATCGCTAGTTCATGACTGGACATATATATCCTGGGACATACCTCACACACAATTATCTGCTCCCAAAATAAGCAAGAGTTAGCTCATAGTATGGAAACCCACACTGGCCCGTGAAAAGTATGTATTTAAAAATAAAATGTTATCTGGCTCCCATAGTAAAAGCTCTGCTTAGGTCAGATAGCCATTGTGAGGAATATCTCAAGATATTTATTTTATAGTAACTGAACCTTGCACCCACTTTGCCACAGGTTAAAAAGTACCCTATAACCTTTGGGGATAATGGAGCTTCCCATTAGTGAAAGAATTTTTCGAATCCGACTGGTAGATTAGCATGTTCAAACAAGCAAACAAACTCTTCAGCTTTATTATTAGTATAGAATAGATAGATACGAGAGATATATGACGTTAAATTATTAATTACACTGATCTATGGATTATTTAGTTAGATGTGTACAAGACTTGGTTTCTTGCCGGAGTCTTCTCAGTTCAAGTGTATTCCGAACCGGTAGTAGTCTATTGTAAAACTGTAACTGTTGACGTTCATAAGTGCCTTATTAGGGTCTAAACTGAATAAATGAGTTTTTGATTTTGATTTTGATTTGAGTTAATAAAGCTTTATGTTTGTGTTGTAGAAAACATACGGGTGAGCGTCCTTACAGCTGTGACCTGTGTCCACTGCGATGTACCTCGAGCAGCAACTTGCGTGCGCACCGTCGTCGACATCTCGGTGTTAAAATGTTTGAGGTACTTAATATTATAGTATCCTATTCTACTAATATTCTAAATGCGAAAGTTTGTGAGGATGTATGTATGGATTTTTGTTACTCTTTCACGCGTCAAAACATCAACGGATTTGGGTGAACTTTTTTACCCCGAATAAGATTCCTAGGGAACGCGGTGAAATCGCGAGGCGTAAGCTAGTTGATAAAATTACGCACGGAAGCTACCTAGTAATTTTATAAAATTTAATTTATATTGTTCTTTTTTTTATTTTTGAAAAGTTATTCATTTCACATAAACTGAAATACAATTTATGGTGTGAAAAGGTCGATCAAATAGCCCCGAAAGAATATCACTAAGAGGCTAAGAGCTAATGTTATAGCGGCTATAATGAAGATTATTAAATTTAATTTCAGTGTAAGATCTGCAACAAAAAGTTTGGTTACAAAATAAGTTTAGAAGAACACATAGCAGCTACCCACGAACGATCCGAGGCACACACTTGTCGAGAATGTGGCGCCACCTACTCACAATTCAGAGGCTTACGTCGACATTTAGCGGCGAAACACGGAAAGAAAGCTACAAAGAAACAGGAGATTGAACCGACGACTAGTTTGAGTGAACAAAATATAGATGGCGCTAAAATGGAAATTTTGAAAGATGTAAGAAATTTTGAGTTGAAAGAAGGTGATAAATGTGATAATGTACTTTTGATCAAGGGACAAGAGGTTGATGTGTATATGGTGTAAAATAATACCTATAACAAAGTATTTTATTATAAAAGTATACGGTTATTTGATTTGTTGTAATGCTACTACTTGCCACTAGATGGCGTTACCCCCTGGATATTATATTTTACCAACGGGAATAGGGTACTAGAATAAAAAGTCAACACTATTTACAAGATATTTTTATTTATTCATCATAAATTACAATAGATTGAACAAAAAAATAAAAGTTCTCTATTTAATATTAAAACATTTCTCGGACAACACTAAACATGCATTCACATAATATTTACATTATCAATTTCATAATTTGTAATTAATTAATAAAGTTGACTATTCACATAGGATGAGGGAAGATGGAATACGGAAGAAAATAAATTACCTACCTGCATGTTACGAACGTATATTTTCATTGTCAAAGATCAGTAAATAATATTATGCAAGCTTCAGATTTTGCTCTAGTGACAAGTAACAAACAAATTCGAATACCATTCCCGAAAATGAAAAATCGTATGGTGTCATTTCAAGTTCATGTGCTAAAGTTCAGCTTCAATTAGTTGGTACATGGAGAAAATATGCAGTTTATGTCGTGTGAGGCGGGTCCTATGGTAACAACAGATCAGTGTACTTGGCACTTACTGACACTAATAAAACTATTTTAATTTCTGATATCAATAATAAACGGCAAAGTGAATATGGAAATTTTAAGATCGCGATTAAGAAAACTACAAAATATGGTATAGCGACATCTACCGAGGGTTGTCTTGAACTACAATTTTAATGGACGTTTATTCTACAGAGTCAAATATTTTAATTTACATTTTATACCTATGTTTACATTAGAACACAACCAAATTACTCTGACATTTATTACCCTTTTTTTGGGCTAATAATTAAGTAAGTACTTATTAATTTTTTGGTAGTTATATTCTAGTTCTGAGTAATTATTTACTTCAAATATGTACGTTTAAGGGGGAACGTTCGGTTGGAGCGCGAAATTCAAATTTTATCACGTTTTTTGCAAATTGCAGCTCAGTTATAGGTCGTAAGTTATCAACATGTTATTTGCGAGAAGAATGGTAGTATATTTACTGATTAATAACAAAAGAAATCATCAACATATTCCTCCAATGTATATTAGTAACATTTTCAATATGTCAGTAATATACCTTGGAGGAATATGTTGATGATTTCTTTTGTTATTAATCAGTAAATATACTACCATTCTTCTCGCAAATAACATGTTGATAACTTACAACCTATAACTGAGCTGCAATTAGCAAAAAACTTGATAAAATTTGAATTTCGCGCTCCAACCGAAGGTATACCCTTAAATTGATTTTCCCAGATTGGAATTTCCTAAGATTATTTTATCAATAGAACTGAATGGTCACTCAATTGATAAAAACTACATACTACCTCATATGAAGTAAATAAACTTTTGTGGCACTCTTATCTACTCTCCATAGACTACCTAAGTATTGCTCTCCATACTACACGCTAAATTTTATCTACTCTGTTTAACAATTCCAAGAAAAAAAAAACATTTATTACAGATTCACAAAAATACTTAACACCTACTTAATTTATTACATAAATATTGTCAAAGAGAGGAACTTCGCTCGAGATTACTTAGATTACTAAGTTATTTCTTAAATAGGTATCTACTTGTCGTAATGGTTTTAATTTAAACGATTACGTAGCGAATTCTGATTTTTCAGGAACCATTATATAGCCATCCAAATAGGCGTCAATGCCTAAAAAAATTTAATATAATAAAAAAAATAGGTATGGCGGTTTTTTTTTTCAAAGGTTTAGTAGGTTGTGCTTTTAAAAAAAATCGGTTTTTAAGATACTAGATAGTAGTTTGATTAAAAATAAATGTATTTTCCAATCTGTTACAAACAAAAATGAATATGAAATTCGCTCTTCGTTATCGCTTAAAATAAATATCCTCACTTCAAATTAGGGTGAAACTAAAAACTTCTCTTGTTGTTAACATTTTTTCACCCGTTAGTAAAAATAGTAACTAATACATTTGGCGGTTGGTTATCAATTAATGCTCGGAGATTTGGAATAAATTAGGTTAGGTTAGTTTATATAAAGAAATCATTCCCACTTTTTGCCTGCTCCGAAATACGACTATTTCATGATGAGCTTGAGCTTTCGGTGAAGGAAACCATAGCATTTTGTCGTATTATTAGACATTTATTTTTTAATAAATCGGCACAATTCTAAGGTCAAACAGCCGTGGCATGGCCATAAAATTAAAATTATTAGGATATTTTATAAAGCTTTGCGTTATTATTTCTACAAAAATAAGTATTTTACAAATAAAATAATACATATTTATCTATACAACTACATAAATAATAAAATTGTATTAGATATTATTTATAATAAAATTATTTACGATAAACTCTTTTTTATTCAATTAAATAAATAAATAAAACATTGGTTAAACGGTCGGTAAATAATAGGTTAATTTATACAAAATTGCCATCAGTTTATTTTCCGGATTAATTAACTCTATTTCAATGCTAATTATAAAATAGTATAGGTACCTACTTATTTTATTAAAATGATTCGACGAAATCACAGAAAAGAATTCGACGTCGCAAAAAAATAAAATCTCCTTAAAGTTACATGAAACATATAAAATACAAATTCATGGTTTGATTGGGCTGTACTGAACTAAAAATTGCACTAGATAAATTATGTATCGACAAAATTGCATTTTATCCGCATAATGAAACCCTGTACCTATCTGACAATAATCGATAAAAAATCGACGTACTATTTATTCAGCCACATCTGTCATTATTTTTTTTTAATTTTCAATACGGTAGATTATCTCTCATGAAGGCTTGCTTCGTGTAGTCCTTACGTAGACACTTTCCCCACCATGATCGTTGCGTACACATCTTCACTGGTTTTAAAATGAAACATTTAGTTTGGACGACATTGAAGAAAAGTTTTCCCACCATATTTGAGACCGATGTGTCGGCCAGTTTTAGGCACGCGCGGAATCTGTAAAAAAAACAAAATAAGTTTGAAATAAAATAAAAAATATAAATAGTGGTTTCTGTGGAAAATATTAGTGGCCAGTTGCAAAGGTCTTTATCGCCGTATTTTAGTAGGTACCTACACTTATTTTATTTTCCCCAGAAAACACATTTGAAAGTTGCTGAGTAAGTAGGTACCTACCGCAATAAAGTAACCTTTCTACTAAAATAAAATAGATAAAATAGAAATCTGTTCGAATTATAAAAATGCCGTTAATGCCATACGACCTCCGTAAACCATTCAATAAAATAAAAAGAAGGCTTTTGGCGTAAAGTAAAAAATACGGTATAAACATAAGCGCCTAACTAAGTTGGTAGGTAACTAACGTGTATAGCCTAATTTCATGAAATGAGCCTTTAGTTTGAGTTTCTAAGCGTTTCCTTAGTTCAATAATACTTTTTAATAATACTTTAAGGTTATAACTGACAAACTGATCGTTATTTTAATGGCGGTACCGCCTGACATCGTTCCCGCCACTTTATGATGTTCCTCATAAATTGGCGGGAAAAGTGCACCAACTGACAAAATACGGTTCTGCGGTAATATTTATTTATTAGGAAAAGTTCCTGCTAGTTAAAGCCTTGCTTAACTTACATGACTTTTAAATGCCGAGTCAAAAAGTGATGTTAAAATAACAAAGATTGTGCATTTTTTATTTTATTCTTGAATAGAGAAAAACAGCTTTTTACCTCATACTCGGGACAAAATAGACAAAGAAACGTAAAACAAAATGATCGATAGCAGTAAACGGCGCGAAACGCCATTAAACTAGTCAATAGTCGGGTGTCGACTGCACACGGCTGGATTGGGGTTGCCACTTTAGAATAATAAAAGTATTTTAATGAAATGAAATAATTACCTAATATATACTGATATTTAAGTCCTGACTCGTGGCAAAATAAAAATACTTTTGGAATAAATATTATTTTTTTAAATTTATTTACAAAGACAACCCTAGTTCCCATAAGTGGCACTTATTGGTGCATTCTATAATAAATAACGATCAGTGCCGAGAACATCTCGTTCATTTCTGAACACGTTGCTTTACTTCCTTACTGTGTTCTTCCCCGTTTTTATGTTCATAATGTACTGTAGTTTATTTCATAAGACTTACATAAAGAACCTTTACAGTTAAGTAAGTTTTTAGTTCAATTAAAATCATTAAAATTTCAAGTGCAAAAATTAAAACAATCGATTAATCGATGAATAAGGTACCTATGTTCCATTTTCATAGACATCAAAAAGTTCACTCAAACTAAAAAAAAAATAGTCAAACTAAAATCTTTATACCTACAGTTTAGGCCCTGTTAGGCACTCCCCGAGGTTTCACTCGCGTTTCCGAGGGATTTTATTTTTTCCCAGGGTTATGTGGCCATATTCCACACTAGGCATTTATCAAAATCCGTCACATCCTCCATCCATACAGACTTTCAGATTTATAATATTTTGTAGGATTCGAACAACCAAGATAAAAACAATTAAATCTGTTCTATTTTTTCTTTTATCCGATAGAACAAATGTATTAACGAGAAAAAGGTTTTCTATGGTGTAAAAGAGCAACATTTTCTTAGTGATTTGGTCGAGTCGTGGGAGCGTGCCAGCGTCGGATTAGATTGAGCTGACAAAGCTTACTTATTTCGCACTTAACGAGCCCTTAGCTCTTTGTATGCACTCAAGTTCGGCCACAGGTTTCTGCGCAGAGTAATGCTCGGATAGAGACGACTTAATTTAATCGAACTTTTATCATAACTTTTTTACTTGTAAATAGAGTATGTCTAGTTTAATATTAGTTTATTTGAATGATTGATACTAGTTAAATATTTAATCGATATTATGTACTGGCGTAGTGATTTATGTGTGTTATGAAGATTAATTAAGAAAATCTATTTATATTTCGGAACTAGTTATAGTCACTGCAATAAATTAAATAATTGTCAATATTCCAATTGTTCAATTATTTTAATTAATTTAACGTAATTTTCCTATTATGTATTTTAACCAGTTACATGCGGTTAACAATAATTAATTGAAAATTGAATTGCTTTAAATAATATAGTAGAGATCTTTTATCGCCTATATTGTGAGTTTACAAAATAAAGAACAATCCAATTTGCTGTCTCTACACAAACTACTCTGTGCTCATTCCGCGGCGGGCTTGTCGCGCTCGGCTCTCTCCCGCTTCATTTGGTAAAGTTCTGGTCAAGCTGCTGTAGTAGTAAAGTGGCTCTACGTTTATCGATATCGAGGAATGATTATGCAGTAGTTCTCAATTTATGATTTTAAAAGATATTTTTTTCGAATATAGAAAATATGCGTAAAAGTAACCCACGGCACGCATTTAAATGCGTTAGTCCGATCAAACTGGTATTGTTGGCGACAGATTTTCTGTGTAGTAGGTATTGGTGGAAGAGAACCATTAGATGGGTAAAGAACATAATTAAATGACACGCCATATCAAGGGAACGTATCTTTTGGAATGTAACGGAATAAAAGAAAAATCGAAATAAATGGTGTTGCACAGGATCGGAGCTAAAATAAGATCACACTTGACAGAAGTTACATAAATGCTAATCAAAAGTTATAAACAATAAATACAATTACGTAGTGCTGGAACTTGAAAAACAGAGCGTGAGGTTCGCCTAGACAAAGTTAAGTTTGTAAAAAAGGATTGCCTCAGCCTATTTTTACTGTTTCGTAATCATAGATAAAAATAATTCATATAACTATTGATAAAAAATTTATCGATAGTAAGTGCACAACACTAGTCGCCACCCGCGTAAGCCATAAGTGGCTTAGTTACAGTACAAGTGCCGCCAAACATCGATTCAATGCGGGTTCAATGTAAGAACAAAAGAAGGATTAACTACAGCTTTACCGGGAGCACCCAAAAAAGAATTAGTGCAAATACCCAATGCCCGGCGCTGACTTTTTTTTCTTATTCCTTTTTCAAATTTCTGACTCGTTAGAACTATTGGTTGGTCAGCGAAAATAAAATTGTTTTTTTTTTTCTTTTGTACCCGTATTTGACGTGCGGTTTGCGGGATTGCAGTTGTTTGTTTTTCTGAGCTAAAAGCCAAGGTGCCAGGGAGGTCGTTATGTTTATTAGTTTATGGTTTGAACTCTACTGTACAGTAGCTCCATTTGTTTACAGCCTATTTTTAACTTTGCGTATTTTATTTTATGCTAGTCACTCAACACGCTAAAGACTTACTTGTATGGTCGAAAAATTAAGAAGTTTCAAAGAAAATATAAAGCCTCTAAAAAGTTAGTTAAAAGAAGTCAGTTCTAGGCATTCTTTGTCATCATCATTAAAATATCGGTATCATTTGCATTTTATATTTCGTAACATTTAAAAAAATTAATAAATTCGTCGAACAATTCAAGCATATCTTTTCTAAATTTAAACGTCAGTTTTCCATTTAACATTCAAAGCATGACCAGTGACCATAGTGAAGATAAAAAATGAGTTTTAATGGCATCTAAGACAAAGCAAATTTTATCAACGTTTAAGAATCTGGTAACTATTGTACGAACTAGAGTAGGTAAACGCCTACGCTAGTTAACGGATGTTAGACAACGTTTTAATAACAGTGTGTGTAGTAAAATTCGAGTTACAGCCTTTCTTGTTCCTTGGCTTTGTAAATTTTTTAGCCAGCGAATTTTATGAATCCTTCGAGCCATACCATATATGAAAACTAATCACAATATTGACTAAAATTTAAAAATAGAGACCATTTAAACTTAATAATCAGTTTTAATAATTAATGTTGGGGTTTTCACTCGTATTAATTCAACTCAAACTTTTAGGCATTAATGAGTATAGAAAATACAAAGTCTGTCGTCCACTTACGCTTCCTGCAGGGCACTAGCCAGGCTGGCGTAGTATATATCGATATATAGTCTAGTCTAGTTTAAGTATTATTGATGACGCAATAAGCTTTATTTATCTTTAATATTTCTAAACGTCAAGAGGTATTTCTTAGATTTTATAGACTGTAACTTAGTCCTTATAGTCACCCATCCAAATACCGGCCGCACCATCAGTTCCTCACTCCACATCGAACATATGCGGTGGGCTACTGCGATTCCCTCAATCAATAAGCTTGACATAATCCAACCTAATAACAAATGAACGGACAAAAATGCCCATTGTTGTTGTCCCCGAAGTAACCTTTCCGCTTGGATAAACAAGAAAATAGTTATCTTACGCAAAATGACAAAAGAATCTCACCTATCGCCACCCCTATGTGGCGTTCATAATTTATGTATTGTCGGCGCGCGTATTTAACGTCGTGGACGCATTATTCACAGATTATAAATCCCGCGAAGCGTTCAGCGATAAAGGAACGCGACCAAAATGGTGTGTGACAGTTGTTTGACAGAGGTTTTGGCGGGAAATGCTCTATTTCCTTACATGATTTATTTCTAATAGGAGTATGGCAAAGACTGGATAAGATGACAGTGTGCCACAAAACATTATATCTTGTTATTAATTGTTTAGCCTTGAAAGACTCATATGCTCATTTACGAGGAACATTTTTTCAGCCGCGAGACATAAGTTTAAACTTATAATCATAAAGAAAAATACCTACTATGAGAGCGCTTAAAAATAAAACTGCAACATAAACTTTCACAAGAAGTAAAGGAAGTCGCGGACACCTGTTTAGTCTATGGTTTCCACGCCATTACCCGCCCATTGAGGCGAGCGCGCGATTTTCGAATTTCGAACGTCTTCACCAGCAAAATGGCGGCGTCTAACGTCAACTTGTCGTGTAAACGGCCAGTTCTCGACAAGAAACGAGCAAAAGGCTACAAAGAGGCTGTGTTTAAACAAGATGAAAAGTTAATTTACTGTTCTCTCACTTTATGGTTTGAAGATATCTTGAGTTGAGTAAACAAGAACATGTTTATTCAACCATTTTCAACCTACTTATTGAAAGTTGAAAGAAATATAAATTATTGTCTTCAGAATTAACCTACTCTTCATTTCTCTTAATTTTTTCTCGAAACTTTTAATTTAATTTTTTATTTGGAGCTGCCATTGTCAATATTTTTTGCTTCATTTAACACTGGCAACATTTTAAAACTGAACCTATCGTATCACTCGAAATAACGTCATATCGCATTATCCGATCTCTGATTTGGTCTAGCGACAACGGTTAATAATATATCCCATAGAAATAGCCTTTGCCTGTTTCGGAATGTATTTTTTTTTTGGATAATCAAAGGCTATAAACACCTAGTTAAGGATTTCTATGGGCGATTGTTTTCTGTTTCTTTTATGTATTGATAACTTCGCCCCTTGTTTTAATTTTTTTTTTTTGGGGATGAAGGAACTTAAGATTTTAACATCTTTATTTACACTATACTTACATAGGTGAGAATGTCTGTTTGTACCTTCATGATCAAACTTCTGAAGCGATCGCAATTTTGGCACGTAGATGATATGAACATAGCGATAATAGGGTTCGTTCGGTAGCCGCGGGGGGCAACTAGTGATATAGGTACCTAATAGTATAGTTTTTTTTTATGTCAGTTAAGATTCAAAGGCAGTAAGATATATAACTACTATAATACTACTAAATATTATCCATTTATTCTTATAATTTAATGGAGCCTCCATTTTTGGAGCCGCAATTTTCGTGCTTGTATTCTTAGGCTAGGTACCTACATAATTTCTATAATTATTTAATTACACTTAATGTTTTGTCCACATACCGTCAGTTCAGTAGATAGGAGTAAACAGACACACAGATATCGCTCGGCGGCGGGTGTGAGTTAATTTATGACCACCAATTAGGAGGTACGCCAGATATTATCACATTTTTTTATATTGCCAGGAATAGAAATGATGTGGAGTACCTAATGAACATTTTCGTTTTAATTTTTTGAATTGTCAGTGTCTTGAAAGAAGTATAAGCCCACGTCTATTTCAGAGGAAATAAGGTAGATTTGAACTCCATGGAACCTTTTTTTGGGAAACGGACTTTATGCAATTTTTTCGTACAATTTATACAAATTGTTCAGAAAAAATTAGTTTAGGATTCGTAGTAGTTGAAATCGATTTTTTAATCAGTTTTAAGCTTTTCAATGCAATCATCATTGTCAACAATAGCTCACATACATCTCGAATACCGTACAAGCCTTTCCTAAAACGAAAAGGTAGTGCCTGAGCCTTCCAACTCGTTGGCACAGTGCACATTTAACATTTCTCGTGCTCGCACTTATGTACACGATGTTTTCCTTCACCGAAAATATATGATCGTCGTTTTTTTGAAATTATATAATTAAAAAAAAGATCTTATACAAGTCATATAATTTCCTCAAATTCATTTATTAGCTCCATAGATTAATCGAAATAAAAAAAAAATAAATTAATCTAAAATTCTCTATTCTCTCTCTTCGTTTTCTTTGTTCTATATCCCAATCTCCTATCTTGCCGTCGACAGGGAGGCGATGTGATACTCTCTTATTTTTATTTATTTCATTTATAAACCATTATTTTTTTACCTTTTTTGACCATCAAGACGTTTACTTCGTTGCGGTCGGGGAAATGACTCTATTAATATGTTACGGTTATTATATGGGGACATTTTGAAAATTGAGTCCTTAAGCTAGTAAAAAATACAACATAAAAGACACACGACATCATACAAAACCACCACCACCACAAACAAACATGCATACGGAAATTTCGGAAATAAGCGCATTTATTATTAAATATTCATACTTACATACACATAACTTGTAATCAATTAACATTCTTGTAATTAAGCTTTCAAAACCGCTACGATTGTTTTGATTTTACCAGATTTAATTTCACATGCTGTATACTAAAAGAATTGACTACAGATTACGGAATTTTTATTTTTAATAGCAACGACATCGAATCAGAAAAATTTACTACAGACTACGCAACTTTTATTTTTTATGGCAACGACATCGAAACATACAGCCTTCAATACAAACCTTTCGTCGCATCGGCAATGCATTAGAGTGTTCACACGCCAGTTATAAAGTCCGTATTTCTTCTCCATTCCACCGATCCAGAATGGACATCGCAGGTCGTGGACGCGGCAGCATCTGTCCGTCCGTGTGTAACCACCGAGCTGCGAATACCGAGTCGCAGAGAAACCTTTTCCACACCATTTCGTGCCCGGTACTCGTAGTACGTCCATGGCATCGCGCTTTGGTCTGTCAATTGTTTTTTATTGTTACAAAAATCTATGGCGACAATTTATAGTGCCAATACCTGATAGTTTAAAAATCGATTGTATTTTGTTATTAAACAAAATTAATACGATTTTTTATATTTATCGAATAATCGACATGATTTATATCTCGAATCATGAGCAGATTTTTCCGAAATCGATTTTTAGACGCTTATCACACTGATGTTATGACCTCTTCCGTCTTATTATATTTTGAAACAGTTCTATCCTACGCGGTTTTAAAAAAAAATGTAGACCACCAACGAATCTTTATGAAGTTCTCTAATAATAGTATCAAACACACTGTGTTTGAGTTGTTGTCCTGATATAACTAAATATAACTAAGATTAGAATTACATCTGTATAGCTAGGGCTAGGATCTTAAAATTAAAATAAGAAAAAAACTTTACTTAAGTAATTAGTTTTCCTTGAACCGGAATAAATATGTAGGGGTATCATGATACTCATTTTGCTTAACTCTTTGGATTTATTCGTTAGCGTTACCAAAGGTTTGGTTTTTTAGACGCAATTTATGAATGGCTCCTTTATGATGAATTCAGTCATCAACTTCAAACAATCAATTTGCAACCAAAACCGCGGGTATAAACTAGTTTAGAAAATAATCGTAAACGTAACCGCGGGATGGTTGCTGTAAATCCCCCATAGATCCCGAAGTGCGCTATAAAGATCTATAGATCGTTGCCAACGCGCAGCTGTGAATGATCCATAGATCACTGCAAGTTTATAGCTTTATCGCTATACTTAAGTGTTGTAGCTTGAATGAAGTTAATTGGCTTGAAATTATATTTATATGTAGTTGAAAAATGGTTAAAATGGGAATTTTGCAATTTTCCCAATAGGTCTTTATTTAACAATTAATTAACGGAATGGCCTATTCATCACATAGCAGGATAAATTGCTACGTACAAATGTTCATACTGGCCTATATTCTGTAGATGGAGATATATAGAGTATTCTACATCATAATTTGTGTGGCCTCTTAAATCTCAATCCTAAACAGAACAGCCTGTTATTAATAATTATTAACCTATTTATATAACAACTAACTGTAGCTCGCAATAAAAAATATCTTCTAATTTCTGCTTAATACTCTTATCAATTCATATCATAAACAAATTAATAGGATATACCTATTTAAAATTGGCTAACGACGAATGAGATGTTTTTTAAATTTAAGATTATTTGAACTACGACTTATATTTGACCACTATTTACTTGGAAAAAGCCGACGACATTAAATTATAAAAGTAGTAAAAAAAAGTATTTGTTAAAAGAGTCTATCCAAATACTGACGGTATTGGATGAGTAGAAAAGTACAGAAGACAATAATTATATCCCAAGCCTTATTACTCCCTAATCCTAAAATTAAATGATACATGTAATTAGCTTTTTCGTTCCTTATTTAAATCAATATAATTTGTTCCCAAAAAAAATAATCTATCATAGCTCAAATAGCCCACATCTTAAAATGTCCTTAGGAATTTAAGATTGAAGGGATATAAACTTTATGATGTAGCGGTACAATTAAAATACCGTCATATCTATAATGACTATCTTAATTTTACTCTAATTGGGTGTAATATGAGAATTTTGTTTTTATTTTTTCTAGCATCGACAGCCGTCCGTCCGTCTTTCTATTTTTTTATAGAGTTCGATTTATTGAACGACTATTGAACGACGTGTAGGATTTTAGGCAAAGCTATTTTAACCAACTTTTTTGTTTATAAAGACATCGTCGTCAAATTGCAATAAATTCTGAGTTGCGTGTTTTTGCAATGCAAAACATATCGCTTTCTTTTTGGGTCAAATTGCGCTGATTTGGCTAAGACATCTTCGTTAGTAAGTATTTTATGTCAAAACGAATTCAAATCTAATGCTAAAACTGTGTATAATTAATTTACAGTGAACCTTCCACCACCTTAACACACGCCCAAAAAAAAAACAAAATATCCCAGAAAACTTAAAAACCTGTCACTTTATCAGTAAAAAATTGTAACAATCCACAACATGTTAACACTGATTTAAGACCATAATTTACAGAGAAAAGAAACAAATTCTTAATTCGAAGCAAAAATCTATGGATATATTTACAAATAGAAAAAGCGCGTTCATTGTAGCGTGAACATGAATGAAGCGTTGATAATAGCCGGTTGAAAAAAGAACTCGTGACATAGACAAAAATTGACCATGACCAAAAACGTGATTCCTTTTTTGAAATAAAAAAAAACATAAAAGACTAACCTCCTATCGCAGCGGCAGTGCGAGATTGTATATGGACTAAAGTTGAAATAACCAAATCTTCGTTTGAACTTCCCGATGTTGAGTCGGCAATTGTCGTGAGCCCTACAGCATTTATCTTCGGACCTTTCGATGCCCAGTTCATCATATTCCTCGGCCAACTGTCCCGCACCGCACCATTTCGTCCCCGGGAGTATAAAATTCTCTCTGAATGATCTCCGTAACCTGTTTTGATACGCTATGTTAGAAGTTAGAATACGCAAGAGATATTAGGTCGTTTGACGCAATACGCAGATGATTAGTATATGAAATGTTATTGGTGCATTACGTGTATTAGTAGTTTTATCTTCGTAAAGGCAAACGATACGTTTTTAAATATAGATTTGTTTGTAGAAAATAATCTGGGAACTTAAATATGCAGTAGTGCTACGAACTTGCTACGAATACGTAAATATCTACTTTTGTAATCTATTATCCTATTATTATATACTCATACTCGGTCTTATGATAAATAGGTTTAAAAACAACTCACATGCACCCTCTAGGGTGTTATTTCATAGAAAAGATAAGACGAATAAGTAAATTTTATTTAAAGCAGAAATTCAACTGCGGATTGTTATTACGCTTGATTGAGATTGCGCTACGAACATGCTACAACGACATAGTCTTTAAAAAAATTAAAGGCAACTCATTATTCATTGCATTCATTTTCATGAGTTACATAAAAAAAAAGTACAATCATAAATTTGAGAATTGAATTTTATTGCATATGTATTGCCTTTTTAAACTCCCTAGTGATAATTGATTTTAATTAATATTTCGATATTAACATAAAAAATGTAAACAATGCAAAATAACCATACTTCGCGACGTATTGACAGAAAAATATTGCCGCCTAAAATGATGTTACTATAATTAAAAAGCAGTTATTAGATAGAATGAATGAATGATTGAGTGAGGTGAATGAAAGTAGATTAAAATGAGATGATTATTGAGTAGTCTGTTTCACAAAAGGAATTGATTAAAATGTACCTTAATTCCTAGGTGTAAAGGACTTCTTTCGTGAGACAGATTATAATGTTGCTGTTATCAGTGAAAAGTATGATAAATAGGTATATTGATGACAAATGATTATAGGTACTTGTATTTTATGTCATACACTTCTTATTTTTACAGTTATTATAATTATAATAATACGCAGATAAAGGAATATTGATAGATTACATATTGACCGAAAAAAATAATCTTTTTTTTTATTTAATTTTTATATAATTAGTAAAATCTTTTGGTTCTAACAGTGGGCCGAGGTGCGACAGCTTGGAGCATTCCGTCCCACGTGATCAGATTTTGGGCCCGTGAGCACAGGTTTAAAATGATAACTTACTGAGATCGTGGTGTTAAACATTGTTTTTAATAGAATTATGTTTAAAACTAGAATAGAAGAGGTCAACGCATTCGTGGATACTGGCACGTGATAGTACATTTAAAAGTAAAAAGAATCCACAAAGTATTACAGTCTATTAAAGTAAAGCGAAGACTAAAGTAGAGTACACATAATGAGAAAGATGTGATGTGATATTGTGGATAATATTGCTTCTTCCAAATGGAAACACACCTGTAATATTACATGGTATTTTTAGATTTTATGGATCTGATTTATGAAATAAAAATAAAATATTTAATGGCAGGTTCAAAAAGGAAAGAAAACTTTGTTCTAAATTCAAAGACCTTCTTCGATCTTTATTATTTTTAAGAACTATGTTTCAAATCTGTACCAAAAGAATTCGCTTCTTAATGTTGTCAAAACATTATATTATGTCAATGATGGCAATTACGATACAATAAAAGTATTATATTTTATCGGTAAAATAGTTATAACTTTTAAATGAATCATATTTGTTGTGCCGTTGATTAGATTTCAACGCGTTCTTCAAATAGTATGCAATTACCTTTTTTTTTCGCTAGATTTATGTTGTAATTTAACTTTTTGAGTTAATGAATCAGTAAGTATTTGATATGTTTAGTATTTTATTTTATTCTATTATCGATAAAAAATTGTATACTTAGTTGAAAAAAATATCTGAAATTTAGGTAGGTTTATTGACATTTAAAATGATCGATTATTTTCGATCCGTGTAGAAAAAAAACCTGCCAGAAGCTTCTCTATTCCTAAAACCCAATTTAATGAATATGAAGCATATTTTTTTTTTCAGAATAACTACCTAGCCACAGATGTATCACCACTACTACTCTTCTTCTCCATCATATACTTGAGTTCCTCATGCCTTCTCAAGCATTCCATTTTCAATTTGTCATAATCCAACCAACTAGCGACATCTGGCGGTAAACGTTCTTTTTCTCTCAATATCCGAAACGTCACATTTTCAAAATGGCGGCCGAATTTCTCTCGATCAAAATCATGCGATCGCTTTTTCAGTAACCTATAATTTTCTTCGTCTAATGCGAGTTTAAGTTCTTTTCTCATAGTTTTTAGGAAATTTCTGGCAGTTTTTCCTTGTGTTATGAATTCGCAGTCTTGTATGTCGCCATTTGGTGAATATATCACTTGGACAAGATGGCGGCCGTCGGTCAGCTGACGAAGTCGTATACCCTGCCTGAAACAAGGAAATGTATTGTTTAAGCAAGCAATTAAATATACAGGTAGGTACCTACGTGCGGTAGAAGATCAGAAAAACGAGAATTGAAAACAAATATGTTTTTTTTTCAGATCCGATCACTGTAGGTAGAGAAACAAATCAGAAGTTACAGATCTGTATGCCAAATTTCAGCCCAATCCGTCACGTTTGAGCGGTGCGTTGATAGATCAGTCAGTCAGTTAGTTAGTCACGGTTTCCTTGTGTATATTTAAATTTGTTTGTTTGTTACCTTTTCACGCCTAAACCACTGAACCAATCGCGACGAAATTGGTACGTATATATCTTATGATATGGAGGATATAGGCTACATTTTATTTCGGGAACGTGTGTGAAATCGCGGGGAAGCTACTTTTCTATTTCTTTTCCGACAGGTTGGCACCCTGCCGGCGGCCATGACAGGTACTAAATACCATTCCTACAAACATCATGCCAGTTTCTATGATTTCCATCACCGAAAGCTTAAGCTACGCCTATTAAAGCAACGCCTTAACCATGTTCAAAAATAAATAAATAATAACAATAATTGAGATTTACAGATAGTTAAATAATTAATTTAACGTGAGAGCTGAGTTGCATTCGTACTTTCACAGCTGTTAATTGGTTTTGCATATATTTATTATTGCCATAAAAAACAACTTCGACACTTGTTTTGTACAAATCTATCGATCTATACCTAATAATAATAAAGCTGAAGCGTTTTTTTGTTTGAACGCACTAATGTCTGTATCTACCAGTCGGATTCGAAAATTTCTTTCACTAATAGGAAGCTACATTATCCCCGAAGGTTATAGGCTACTTTTGTGAGTAAAACCGCGTGGAACCTGTGTAGTAAACCGCGTAGAACCTGTGTAGTAAACATATTTTGGTATGTAATCCTACTATTACATATTAAATGCGAAAGTTTGTGAGTTATGTTTGTTACTTCTTCAAGCTCAAACGGCTGGCAAATTTGACGAAATTTGGTATGGAGGTAGCTGACACACTGGATTATCACATAGGCTACTTTTTATCCCTCGGGAATGCGGGCCTGTCGCCAAGCACCTTCCGATGTGTTCAGCTGTACTTGAGAGCCAGTTCCCTTCTAGGCTTTATGTGCTTACCACTATCGGCCATATCATCACTGACCACGGTGAGATTGTGGTCAGTGATGATATGACAGTAAAAAAAAACAGACGTATGTTTAAACAAATAACTTGTTTTTTTTTTAAATGTTGTATTCCGCAATCGAGATTTTTTTATGACATGTTTAAGGCATTTTCAATGCCCTTTCGACCTAATTAACACACTTTGTTGCGCCGTTCTTCAAATAGTTTTCAATAGATGGCGCAAAATCAACCTACTTTGGAATTTGAATGTTATATTTTTTAAGAAAGCTTTGAATGTTCTTTTATCTTTTCGCTTCGCTTTAAACCTTCAACCTCGCCAGATTAGTACAGCAACAGGATGAAGCCTGTGCCTGACGCGATTAACACTTTAGGTATATAATTTGTTAATAAACAAACATCAAGTTGAGAATCAAGATACGCATAATTTGATTTAAATGTGATATTACATGTGTGTGCTTACCCCTGTGCTCCCCAAATGTGACCAGCTATCACGGTTCATTTAACCAATTCGGCTCGGTTGCGGTGTCTACTATATTTTGGGGTGCATACACAAATACATAGGTACCTCTCCTTAGAGATACAATACAAAATTGAATTGTTGTATGTCAGTGTGATTAAAGAACAAAATACTTTTTTCTGCTGTATTTCTTTTTTGTCGTGTTTGAATCAAACTCAAAAATAAGGCACTTATTTATGTAATAACAGGTTTTATTTTAAATTTGACTATAAGTTCGCGATGGAATGGTTTCTGGAATATGGTATTTTTTATACTAGCGACACGCCCCGGCTTTTCTGTACTATAATATGCATGTATTATACATATAAACCTTCCTCTTAAATTACTCTATCTATTGCTGAAAACTGCATTAAAATCCGTTGAGTAGTTTAAATGATCTAAGCGAACAGACAGCGGAAGCGACTTCATTTTATACTATGTAAAGAAGTATAAACCGCAAAATACATAAACTTGAAAGATAATTCAAATGCCCAGTCTATTTACAAAGGCAACATCAGTTGAAGTCGGTATATGCTTAAAGCACCCTAATTCTAAGGAACCCTAAAATTCGAAGGCACTCAGACAGAGATTTAGGTCCCAAATCTTTGAAGCAAACATCGTGCCCTTAATAGTCTATAAGTCTAATAAGTCTATCCCTCGTTAGGGACAAGAAACGACATGTAGGTAGGCACATGGCAAATAAAAACAGTTAAAATTAAGTTAGGTTTCCTTTCTATAGTACGATTTTTTTTTTTTTTTTTTTTTTTTTTTTTTTTTTTTTTTTTTTTTTTTTTTTTTTTTTTTTTTTTTTTTTGAAAGGACTATGTTGATAGCCTCAGATGGCTGCAACAACCTTACCGGACAAATCGGCGAGCGCAGAGGGCTCTCAGCCGGGTAAACCTATAGTACGAATTCAGCGTAGTTTTTTGATATCCATGTGTGAAGAATGTCCCAGGATGACCCAGTAGGTATATATTATTTATGCCGCACATAATAAAAACAAGAAAAAAGTAATAATAAATAGAAGGAGTGTATTCATAATACAGAATAAGCGCTGTAATCCCAAAAGCATTCTTTTTCAGACAACCAATAAATGTATTAAACATGCAAAATAATTTATTATATTTTTAAAATCAACTAAAATTATACACTATACGTACTTTAAAATACACTTAAATCTAAAGGCTGTATAGCTTAGTACCTTTGCTGCCTTTTAAATAAACCAGTGAATACTAGCATTCCTATAACATCCGAAATATTTTTCCAGTATTACACAAAATAACAGTACCTCACATTAAACTCGTAAAATGTCTCTCATAATAATAATCTAATAATGAATGCAAATATATATAATAAAAATACCACTTATATTGTATTCCCAAGAGATAGTTATTAGCGGGAAATACTGAAGAGGGTGACTCTGGATGGATGATGTAATGCGATACGATCTTTCAAAATAGATTTTTAACTCGTTAGCTTGCATAATATAAATAAACAATAAATATACCAAGACAATAATAGGCTAGATGACAGTGTCAAAAATAAATGACCAAACGAAAACACGCGGATACATCAAATATGTTGTACATTTAATGCTTTCTATGATTTTTAATTACCAGTAGAACCACTAAGAGTAGATCATTTGATGCTGTGAAACGATGACGTCATAGCTTAGTATTTCATACAATATTCCATGTAACCGATCGTTTTGACATTTATTAAAAAGTTTGATATGCCAGGAATCTACCCTATTAATAAAAAATAGAAATATAATAAATAATAGGATAGCATGTGCCGATTGTCTCCCAAATCCGTAAATTGTATTATTTTAAATTAAGGGACGACTTCATAAGATAATAGGAGCTTCCCACCACGGAAGTACCACAGCTGAACTACGGTTTAATATTTACCATTTAAACATCGTGACGAAGCCATAGCATGTTGGTTACTTTATAGTACCTACCCGCCAGGCTACCACATTAAAGTTAAAAATCTGTCACCAAGCACCTTCCGGTGTGTTCCGACAGCTGCACTTGAGAGTCAAATCCTTTATGTGCTTACCACCATCGGCCACATCATCACTGACCACAGTGAGATTGTGATCAAACACTGGAAAATATTTATATGGTTTAAAATAAAAGCTCAAGTATGAAACTACAACCGTTTCGTCAAAGATTTAAAAAAAAAGGAAACAGCATAACACATTTGAATAAATATAATTGGTTCCCTTTCGAAAGTTCGTCCATTTCGTTAAGTAAATTAGGTACATGTTGCAAAGGGGATGCATTATATTATTGTTTGTAACAGATATGTTTGTAACTTGTCAGTTTGTCAAGTGCTTGTAAGTGACAAGTGACTGGGGGTCGCGTGCTTTATTTTATACTGTAATTGTTACATTTTATTTGCTGGTTCAATTGTGTGTTAACTTGGATAGTTTAAATTTTATTTTTATTGAAATGGGATTTTTCATAGACATATTAAATAAATATAAATATCCTGGGACATTGTTCACACACGGTTATCTGATCCCAAACTAAGCAGAGTTTGTACTATGGAAACCAGATAACTGATATACTACATATACTACTTTTTTTCGTAAATACATACTTATATAGATAATTACACCCAGACACAAGACAAACAGACATGTTCATGCACACAAATGTTTGTCCTGGATGGGAATCAAACCCATGATAGGTGGTTAACTGCGCCAACTGGCTTGTGAATTATTAAGATTCTAAGCAATGGCTTTACTTAATTGTATATAGTTCGAATCCGAATAAGGTTTGTATTTTTTTTGGTCTAGTCTAAACATTTATTAGACTATACAATATTTACAACAAATATACAAACTACATATAAAAAAGTTCCTCGAGGCGTGTGCTGCTGCCGATCAACGGCAAAGTTCCCAGAAGGCTGGCAGCGTTCCCTCTTTGGATGGCCAAGCTGTCGCGTTGGCGGAAAAAGCTACCCGCCCGGTCCCCTGTGACCTCAATTAGTTTTGAAGATATTTTTCGAAAATTAGATTTGTATTGTAATAAAAAAATATATAAAGTTGCCTGGAAAATTAGGGATAACATAAAAGTAAAACTAAACTGCTTTGCTGTCTTCTTTCGTGATTCGACGTAATGTTAGCTTAGCATTAGCAAGCAATTTACAATATATAAATTTATTTTATCAGTTTAAATATATGCTTTAACTAAAATAATTAATCGCACACAGTCACACATATTGGAGAAGTTAGCTAATTCATCTAATACATAACTAACATGGGAGCTGTCCAGACACCTGCCTTATTTACACTACAGGTGACCAAAGAGCTGGCACTTACCTCGGGCAGCGCATCAGCCTTGCAATCCAACGAGGTAGTTGCCAGCTTTTTGTGAACCCTGCATGCCTGCAGGCGGCGATTTAAATGCGATTTATTATTTAAAGTTACTCTGTATATAGGATAGATTTTTTAGTTTAATATTTCATTTAATTTAAAATAATGTTATAATATGTAAATAAAAAAAAAATATAGGTATATAATATAATATAACTAACATGTATTTTTATAATATACTAGCTGATCCGCGCGGTTTCACTCGCGTTCCCGGGATAAAAAGTAGCCTATAACCTTCGGGGATAATGTTCCTATTGTTGAAAGAATTTTTCAATTCGGTTCAGTAGTTTCGGAGCCTATTCAATGCAAACAAACAAACAAATAATCAAATCTTTCCTCTTTATAATATTAGTATAGACTAGCTGTTACCAGCGACTTCGTCCGCATTTTTATGATAGTTGGAATAATTATATATTATATAGAAAAGGTAAGGTATCATACAAACAAACAGATATACGTAAACGTAGACATGTTGATAGATTGGCTGTACATACATATGTATATATTGATTGCTTCATCAAATGTATATACACTTGAGAAACAACGTCAAAAAAATTTCAAAAACTACTGAACCGATTTTAATAATACAGACCAAGTATGACTACTTAACATCACGTGAGAACGAAACCATAGCTCGTTTTAAAAGTGAACACTGCCATCTAGTGACAGAAAAAGCAAACTAATTCTACTCATCATTTTTACTTTACGTAAAAGTAGCAATAACTTCAGCATTCGTAGTAAATATGTACAATAATTTTATTAATGTAATATATATTTAATTTTAAATTTCGAAAGACAGCTAGCGCCATCTTTACCGCACTCGAGACGCAAATGGCTAATCTTTATTGCTCCGAACAGCGGACGGCGACCGCAGGCGGGCGGTCTCAGACGGATTGTGGCTGAGCTATCGCAAATGTTCGCTCTTCGAATTTACTTCCCTTATTTTATACAGCCCTGGTACTTTTTCTACGGGACTTTTGTGTGTGAAAGTTGTGTATGGATGGATGTGTTTCTTTTGAAAAACTTAGGCTCTATAAAGCGTGCTTAGACTTTGCTCAGAGTTTCTTATGTTATAAACCTACGTAATAAAGTAAATATTTGTGTGTTTTGAGTTTTTTAGTATGTCGTCGCTTAGGTGCAATTAGACTTTGCTTAGCACAAACTCAGAGAGATTCGAAGATTGCATTTGAAATACCGACTTTGTACGGTAAAGTCTGAGCAAAGTCTAAGTACACTCTATAGATCTCAGCCTTAGAATGAGCTCAAAAATTCGGAGTTCCTCCCCTCACCCTATCGGTGCCGGTGTCCCTCAGGGCTCGGTACTGTCCCTCTTGCTATTTTCGCTCTACACGAGTGATATGCCAAAGACCGAGAAGGTGCAGTTAGCTCTTTTTGCGGACGACACCGCGGTCTACTGCTCTGGTAAGTCCCCCTCAGTCATTGTTAAGAACCTCCAAACCGCGGCTAACGCCCTAGGCGCCTGGTTTCGGAAATGGAGGATCGAGATAAACCCTGTCAAAAGCCAGGCGGTCCTATTCTACAGACCCTACCATCGAGGTACCCCCTCCCCTCCAAAGGCAGTTACTCTATTCGGTGAACCAATCCCCTGGGAAAGGCAAGGTCCTCGACGGCGAGGACCGCCGCGACTTCCCACTCAGTCTCGTCCCATTCAAGCGGCCCTAGCTGCCATTAGTAATCCGACCGCCCCCAATTAGTCATAACTCGTACAAAGTCCTCCCCCTCCCCCGGTAACGCCCTGAGCGGAGGTTCGTACCTCATTCGGGGGTGCCCTCAGGCGTTGTTACCTAAATATTACCCGGCTGAGAGCTCTGCGCTCGCTGATTTGTCCGGTAAGGTTGTCACAGCCATCAGAGGCTACCAACTATAGTCCTTTAAAAAAAAAAAAAGACCACTTACCAAAAACTTGACTACAAATTAAAACACACAAATATTTACTATTTACTTTATTAGGTACTTTGTGTTACCACCATCGGTCATTCTTGACCACGGTGAGATTGTTGTCAAACACAGGCCTATACAGTGTGGCCGGTCATGACTTAGCTTTATTTTAGGTACTTATATTGGAACATATTTTATGGGACTTTTCTTACGACCAACCCTGAAACCGCGAGAAAAAAAAACTTTTCATACAAAACATCTATCTTGTTCGGTCAAAATGTATATGTCACCGGAAATGTATGAAACATAGGAATTGTACACAATTCCTGTGTATTTCTCCTAGGAAATTTTATTTCAATAATGATAATAGGAAATATATAAATTCTATTGAAAAAAATAGGTTGGGGTTATTTTTTTTATTTTGCATAAATTTGAAAGTATTCGCACAAAAATAAATTTCACTTACAACCCCCCAAATACCGCTATCCTTACAAATATCCCGAATGTAATACTCCGATAGATATTTAGGAAATGTATGGATTTCCTAGGAAATGTATACAATGACGGATTAGATACTTTTCCGTTAACATATACACAAATGGTAATAGACACACTGTATAATAGTAAAAAAGATCAAAATAAAATATAACTGCCACTAAACCTTCCCGTAATATCGGGGTAATGGATTTAAGATAAGTTGGCAACCCTAACCAACCGGTCACGCAGCCGATCGACCATAGACTACAAGTATTTGCATTAGAAATTAATAGTTGACGCTAAAGAAAATCCCATTATATACGAGGAGCAGTTAAATTTGATTTAGCATTATTTTGTTTTATAATATTGTTTCTGCTGTGAAATATAAAGTTACTGTTATAAACATTAAACAAGACAGCACGATAAGAGAAAGAGAGAGGATGAAGTGAAAGGCATAATGAATACTAGCCGTCCCCCGCGGTTACACTCGCGTTCCCGCGATAAAAAGTAACATAAAACCTTCGGGGATAACGTAGCTTCCTATTAGTGAAAGAATTTTACGAATCCGACCGGTAGATCCAGAGATTAGCGCGTTCAACTAAACAAACATAAATTCTTCCCCCTGATGGTAAGTGGTTACCGTCGCCTATCGCCATTTTTAAATACCAGAGGTATTGTCAATGTGTTGTTTACAATTGCCGGAACACACCGGTAGGTGCTTGGCGACAGTTTCAACTTGAGGGTGGTAGCCAGCCAGACGGTACAAAGTACCCTACCACCGTGCGTATGGTTTCTTCACGATGTTTTCCTTCACCGAAAGCTCAAGCTCATTGTTGGATTCGAACCATTGAGCTATTATCGCCTTAATATTAGTATATTCATTTTCCAGATTTATTACAAATGTCCGTTATTTACATAATAAATTCATTTTAAAAAGTATAACTACTACATACCTACAATAGGCTAGTTGACACTGTCAAAAATAAACGACCAAACTAACCAATGCATAAAACATCTAAAAACACGTGGAAATATCAAATATGTTGTACATTTAATGCTGTTTATGATTTTGAATTACCAGTGGAACCACTAAGAGTTTATGATTTGATGCTGAGAAACTATGACGTCATAGTGTAATATTTCATACAAAATACCATAAAAACTATCGTTTTGACATTTATTAAAAAGTAGCTGATTTGATATGTCAGTCAACTACCCTATAATCAAATGACATAATAATATATTTCAATATTATGATATACGTTACTTATGGTAAAGATTACCGCTCTCAGATTGAATTCAATTATTATCAAGTAACATGTACGGCGACTACGGCGCCCACAAGTCAATTTCATCATGTCCCTCATTCATTACAAATAACAAGATTTATTACTAAATTCATTTTCTATCGAATACAATATTAAAAATGCTGTCATTCAAACATACTTTAATCGAATACTAATTCTATTTTCGAAATGAACAATAGTTGCAAGATTAACCGAACGGTAAAGTAAAGTTTGTCGGACGGGGCGTTCGGGCCATCGATGCATCATTAATTCATTTTATTTCAAATTTCGAACTTCAAATGTTCGTTTTTGAGTGATAGCTTTCTTTATGGCACAATACTTACGTGTTCCTTTTTCAAATAAGTATTATTAGTTGGAATGCATACTGAAGATAAGTTTATATTTAAGGCACATACATACAATGATCTATCTTCGTATGTTTTGGAATAAAAAAACTGCTCTATTTACTAGCACAGCTATAGGTATCTAGTTGATTACTCTGTAAAAAGAACAAATGAGTAAGAACCACAGACAAAGTTTCTTTTTTAAATATAGTAATGCAACCTTCTCTATCTAATTCAAAGCCAATTAGGTTATCGTTTGGCCTTATTTACCTCCTACATACATTTTGAATCCCGTTAAAACAATTTAATATCCCCTGAGGCGTGTGTCAACCATGTAAAGGTGTAAAATAGAAGCATGCCATGTAGATAACTAGCTACAAGTGCATGTCGGATTTATTCGATTATCAACATGTTAATTAAATTTTGATTTACGAAAGTGGAACGCGCTTTTTGGTTCAGTTCATTTAGTAATGTGCTTCCGATGATGCATCAGTGATTATTCGAATTTTAATTTTGGTTTCTTTTTTTTTTGTATCTAAAGAGTATTGTATACAATTTTTTAAAGTTAAAGGTTTGATAATTAAGTATGTGGTAATTTACAAAAGCTTTAGTATGAAATAAAAACTGAATTCAAAACTCGTAACGTATTTTTATAAAATTTTATTCAGTTTAAAATTACAACACAACTCATTTATTTATTTAGCTTAGGAAGTCTCTATTTCGTGTGCAAACAGTTGCGACAGACGTACCTATAAGGATTTTTTTTATTCTTGTATACGCCATTACTTAGGCCCCAATTGTACCAACGTATAACACTAACCCCGGGTAAAATATGTAAAGACAGATTCTTTATACAAATTCTGTCACATAGCCATATTTAACCTGTGAGTAAGTGCTATATGATTGCTGCAATTGGGCCTTATTCTGTGATTTGGGCCTTATTCTGTTATTTAGGCCTTGTTAAGACACTTACGAACGAAAAGTCACACGGACTTTGACTGACGACTCTACCGCCGGACTGACAAGAAACTCGGCATAGACCTTTTTGTGGTTCTTGTGGAACTGCAAAGTATTACCATACATTGAAGATCATGGCATCAATGGGCTTATAAAATCCATACTAATATTATATATGCGAAAGGAACTCTTTTTGTTTGTTACCTTTTCACGCCTAAACCATTGAACCGATCGCGATGAAATTTGACACCCAGATAGTCTATGACATGGAGAAGGAAATAGGCTACTTTCTATCCCGGGAATGCGGGTGAATTCGCAGGGGACAGCTAGTAAAAAAGCATATTAATTATGCAATAAAAGCTATGATTTATAACTTTTTGTCCTGGTTGTACAACATAAGATTAACAAAGAGCTAACGCCAGGTTAAATTACAATAATAGTTCTATCATTAGTTTTTTTTATGAATTTGTCAGCGATGAATCACGGCAAAAAGCCTCCGTCTGGCGTACCGTTCGTCGGGCGCTAAGATGACGCTTATTGGCGAATGGTATTCCAGAAATGTTAGAAGATTCTTTTGGACAAATCTTTATTTGAATTTTGTTTTTTTTTATTCTGAAGGTTGTTTAGCTACCTGACCAGCATGGCGATTGTCTATCTCCGATTCCGATCACGAGGTCCCTCGTAATCATCTTATTATTTTGGTATTGTCTATCTTAGGTGAACAACAACTAAACTGCGATTGTAATTACTTCTCATAATAATTAATCATTTGAAATTAGTCATCGGAATCAAAAAAGATTTACCAAAATTTGCGTGTGAGGTGTGTGGATTGCGAACCCGATCTTTTCTTGACTAATAAAGGGTCTGTAGGTATGATACATGATGATAGAAGTTCTGTGTTACCAGCTAACTCTACTTATTATGAGATATCCTACAAGAACTAGATCAAAACTTAGTCCTCTAAATTAAAATAAACATTTTAGCTCCTCTATCAATAAAATTGAGCTCTTTTAAAGCCGTAGCGCCAAAAGAGGCCATTTTGACACCGTATCAAAAAGTTCAAAGCTCTCATTTGGTTTTTGTGAATATTTTTTTGCTAACTGGCGCGAACGATCTTTGAATTCATAAGTGGCATTGTATCGGAGAGTATTTGAATGGACGGTGTGCTTTTAAATATTTTTGATTACATTGCTTGTTGTTTGCGGGTATTTTGTTAATATGCAGGCGTGAGCGGCAATGTAACTTAAACTTACATATGTTACGAGATTCCTATGTTACGTTAGTTAGGGAAAGGTTCACACGCGTTCCATAGGACTTTTTCGCGGTAAAAAAATGCGTACGAATATTTGTATTAAAATTAAATCGATTACATTTAAATGGCTACCTATTTACGCAAAGAAAATAAGGTGTAGGTTATATCCTCGTAAAAAAATTATCTACTTTTTAAGCATAGATAAAATACGAGTACAAATTTATAAAGTCCCATCGGGAGCGCGGGAATCCATTTTGTAAGTTTGACGTGTGCCTCAAAATGGCGGCCGCAAATGGAGGCGCAGTCACCACGCTAATCTTGTTGGCTAGTTGGACAAACTTCGTGATCTAGTATTAGGGA
This sequence comes from Tethea ocularis, assembly GCA_963555595.1. Classification (NCBI taxonomy): domain Eukaryota; kingdom Metazoa; phylum Arthropoda; class Insecta; order Lepidoptera; family Drepanidae; genus Tethea; species Tethea ocularis. Next base: position 2,442,424 of record OY741985.1, on the reverse strand, counting down.
GCGACAGTTAACTGTGTGCACTCAACTAGGTATTTATACTTAGTACCTAGGTAATCAATATCTGTTGCAGTACGTTTCCACTACACTTGACAATAGGCAGTTTACTTAACTTTATCCCAACATTGGTGCCGATTCTTTCGAAAATGATAAAGGGCCTAAAATATACTTTTTTTTAATTAGCTCTAGAAAGACCTAGGCCCTAGGCAATAACAACACCATACTAGTAATAATAAGGATCCTGGCGCCATATCACTCATACAAGCAAGGTCATAAATTTCACCACACTCAGGAATCGATTATAGTGCCTCACGTCTAAAGCAGAGCTTTAACCGCTCTACCGCCGAGTCTCAAAGACCGCAGAAACCCATATGTTTTTTTCAAAAAGGTACGGTAAGGTTATGTCCATACTTGTCTATGGTAATATGTAACGACCTTAACCGCCAAGCGTGACCGCGAAATAGCGTAGTTGGAGATATAAATTGATACTAATTGTGGTGCGCACGCGACTGAGTGGCGTGTTAGCTGTTACATAACGTTTAGAGGTTGGATGAACTTTGAAATGTCGGAAGAAGCTTTCGTAGCTGTCGATTACATTGATAAATTATGTTATGTTTTTTTTAAGTAGAGTTAAAACAAAGTGACGTGAAGTTCAATAATGATCCCTAAAAATTTTAACGTAAAATTAAACTACCCCATCCCATTAAATGGAGTGGGGTAAATCACGCCTCTTCTAGAAATTATAATAGGTAATTCTAAAACGTTTAGGCAATTCAAATAACTGTATGTGCAAAGCCTAACATTAGCTAACATGCTCCTTTAAATTGCTCCTGCTTAGAAATAAAAAAATGCAAATCGATTTATAATCTATGATTATTGATTCCCTAATGCATGCAGAATTCTCATGAATCGTTTATTTAATAGTACTAATATTTACATGATCTCAATTCGAATCTTCGAAATTGCAATAGGCAATTGTTTAGACAAAATAAATGTGTTTAACAGTAACCCACATCTACACAGAAATAATAAACAAACAAATTATTTGCCATATTTCATATAAACAATTATTTAATACACCCATGCTTTCCCGCCCGCACGCATCCACAATCGAAACCATTGCTGGCTGTCAATCTTTTCAAATTGGGAACACGAAGTTCGAATGACATTTCCTGTAGCATCGCACCATACTTTTTAATTAGGCCTTATACGGCCAGTGTGACATTGAAAATTAATCTTGTCTATGGATTTAAAGGTTTTAACTGTATAGAATTCGATTCCTATTAAATCTTGCTTGGTTTTATCTGAGGAAATGATTGATTCACAAACAGTTAAAGTTTAATGACCTATAACAGTGAAGTAAAACTTCTATGGGTAAAGCGCTGTCAATTGCTTTATTGGAAGGCCTGAAAAAGGCTTGTTTGACCACAAGATTATCATGGCATTGTAAAAGAACAATAGCAAAATATTTTTAAGGCAATTTTCAGTGTTCTACATCAACAGCTGTTGAATTTGAAGCTAACTGTAAATCTTAAATGAATCATATTACTGTACAATGTTATTGCAAAACTTTAAGATAATGCATCATCATCACTTTCGCTTCGGCACCTTTCTATTACTACTAGGGTTCCGTACTAAAATGTACCTATGTACTTTACACTTGACTGAAATACACTTCATAGACGTCTGTATTTCTATGCTGGTAATTGTGGAAAGTAACAGTGATATTTTTCTGGGCAAGGATCTTTGTGATTAGTCCTATTAGAGGAAACGTTTTAGGACTGTCACTATGCCTCCAAATTGTAAAAAAATAATACCCGTAGGAGTTATTCTCGAATATTTGGTAGAAAATCAACTCACGTAGGTTTAAATTGTATCAAAAATTGTATAATTTTCACGGTTTTACTGCACCAATCATTTACTGCGGAACCTTTGCACTAAATTTAAGCTTAACACCAACTTTTTTTACTCTACCTACGGGATAGTGTGGGAGTCAAAGAAGATTGTCTATAGCTGATTGGTTCGCTTTTTAAATCGATTCATTAGTGATCGAATAAATTGACACGTATAAAACGACCAAGTTAAAACTTCTCGTGGTAAAATGTTGAATGTTGTAGTTTATTAAGTTTTGTGAATACAGTGGCGCCACAGTCGACCGCAAACATAATTTGGTAAACTGTACGCGGCTAATGGAAATAGTCTTGAGTTTTTTAGTTTTAATTATTACTTATTAGATTCTTTTGATATCGATTCTCGGTTTTGTTGATAACGCCCTTCGACGGGTGTGTTGTAATAATCGTTTTATTTAAATGATACACGATAAGGTTTTATACGGTTTATAACTGATTGAGCTATTTTAGAAAACGTTTGAGCAAGTAATGAGTTTATGAAGCATTTTGAATAAATTTATGAATAGCTTTGTGTCATCTATCTCCATAATCATAAGCAATCACAACAATTATTCATGTAAAATGTAAACGACAAAAAAGTGAAAATAAACACCCCATTTCTCTTTCCGTTTTCCCGCCAACGTCTGTCATCATCCATAGATAATTTATTATTATGCAAGTTTCTAAACGTCCGCCGAGCTGTCAAGCGTTTTGTTCGCATTTCAAACGATACGCCCCGACGGGCATAAACAATGTGCGCGAGATTAAGAGCACTGGCAGGTGAGAAAAATCAGATGTCGCCTGTCGAAAAAAATTGTCGATTAATTTTCTTGTCCTTTTTTGTAAAATAATAAATGACCATTTAAATTAAGGTATTTCTTTATGTTTTTCTACAGATTTAATGCTATTAGTTTATTACCATGACCCAGACGCAGAGTACCTATAACAGAGTCCTATACATAAACGTCTTAACGGCTTCTAAGTTCTACAGCTGTCATCTACATGCGTTCATTCCATAGACAAAGATGTGGTTCGTTTTTTAAGTCATAAAGTCGACATCATCATCTTCCTTATCATAAGTACCTATGCCACTGCAATTTCTTCGAAAACCAATCATTGGTTAGTACTATAAGGTACAATACAATCGTGCAATGGGTTTCCTTCGTCGATTGCTCAAGCTCATGTCGATTTGATAACCTTCACCACTGCATGTCACTCCTATGTAGAAAAGAACTCGGAACGCACTATGGTAGGTATCTATTTGACGCCCAATTAAACTTGGTGGCCAAGGTACTACAAAGTATAATAGGGTAGTTGACTGACACATCAAATCAGCTACTTTTTAATAAATGTCAAAACGATAGTTTATAAGGAATTTTGTATCAAATATTACATTATGACGTCATAGTTTCACAGCATCAAATCATCTACTCTTAGTGGTTCTACTGGTAATTAAAAATCATAAAAAGCATTAAATGTACAACATATTTGATATTTCCACGTGTTTTTAGATGTTTTATGCATTGGTTAGTGTTTGGTCATTTATTTTTGACACTGTCAACTACCCTATTACTCGTATTACCACTGCGATGGTTTTTTGTTTGCAAAGTCTTAAAACTTATTTCACATTAGTAACACTTCTCTTTCCTAACATTATCATCTGATTGTATACATTTTATTAATTGTAGTAATAAAATATATCTGTATATTGACAGTGGTCTATGCTGTGACGTCACGTTTTCAGAACCGGCCGTTCAGCTTACCGCCTCGTGCTACAATATATTATTACTTGTCGATTTGTATGGATACAGATGGATCCGTGCTATGGCGCGTATTTGAAGTCTACTATTTAATAAAAGTCCATTCCTTTTTCAAAATTATAAACAGGCCGTCATTAGTTGTTTATTTTTTACCATTAGGCAGGCAAGGATTAGGCTGTATGGGTCCTGAACTCTTGTCCTGAATATAAGCACCTGTGCATGCATCTAGAATTTGTGTTCCATTTTTAAATGAATAATCAATTATTTATTTTTTTATATTCAGCCGTGTCCACACTATGTTAACGCTGCATTACAAGTTACAACCTCGCTCGTCGCGTGTGAGCGGGCATGCATTGAGCCCTTAATTTCGCGACATGTGAGTCTGGCCTATTCTTTCCAACTATGAATGAATACATTGCAATACTAGCTCGTAGTTTCTGGAAGGTTGTATGGAGCCGAAAACATAACGTTCTTGGAAATTTTATAATGCTCTAATATGACTATTATTATAAATAAATATCCACTTCAGAAGTCAAATACAATTTAACTGGGCCCTAGAGAGGCCCAAAGTAATATACCACACCGCGCAAGTTAAGAGGCCGACTTCCAAGCCGTACAAATATCCACATGTTATGTTTCATTTTCTAACAATTTTTTTTGCATGATTATAATTACTCGGATATGAAATTGTGAATGTAGCGAAATTAGCTGTCCTTGTGTATACTGGATATTTTTCTTGCCATCTCGAAATTTTTAGGGATTATTTTACTCATCATTATGAACAACTTTTACTATGGAGCCAACCCTGAAACCACGATAAAAAACTAACTTTTCATAAAAAATATAAAAGAAACAATTTTTTTTTGCGATTTCGGTTGTGAGTACTGCATTAGAAACTAGCTGTTCCCCGCGTTTACACTCGCGTTCCCGAGATATTAAGTAGCCTATATCCTTCAGGGATAATGTAGCTTCCTATTAGTGAAAGATTTTTCAAATCGGACCAGTAACTCCGGAGATTAGCGCGTTCAAACAAACAAACTTTTCAGCTTTATTATACTAGCTGACCCGGCAGACGTTGTCCTGCCCTGAGAACCTACCTACCTCTACCTATCCCTACCCACTCCTACCTACCCCTACCTACTCCTACCTACCTCTACCTGCCCCTACCTACCCCTACCTGCCCCTACCTACTCCTACCTACCTCTACCTGCCCCTATCTACGTTACCTACCTACCCCTACCTACCCCGACCTACCCCTACTTATCCTATGTCCTTCTCCTGGTTCTAAGCTACCTTCCCAACAACTTTCAGCCAAATCAGTTGAGCCGTTCTTGAGTTATAAATGGTGTAACTAACACGACTTTCTTTTATATATATATAGATATAGATAGATAGATAAAGCGAAGAATTTACGAGTGACAGTAGAGAGAAAGATCTGTTAAAAAAAGACAGGCCATTAAAATATCTATATTTATGTATGATCGTTGTTCTGTTATAACAGTCGAAAAATTATTAAAAATCTTCAAACGCGTAACGCGGTTAAAAATGTCAAGGCTATGGACTTTGTACAGTGGTATGATACGTACGCTGAATTGAAGTGCAAATATTTATCATAGGTTAGTGTTTGACCACAATCTCACTATGAGTGTTGATGTAGCCGAACGAAGAACTCGGAACGCACTAGTAGGTATCTAGGTAACTATTTGACGCCAATTTTTTTACTTGAGGGTGGTAGCCAAGTTGGGCCTACAAAGTATAATATTACCACTGTGCGATGGTTTTTTCTCACGATATTCAAGGTCAAGCTCATATAATGCACCTGAAATTATCTTCTCCCTTCTAGCTGTATGGTTGTCATCTTCGGCCATACCATTACATTCCATAATTAAATAAATATACAGATAATCGATTTTAACAAAAAGAGTAAAACCTCCTTCAAATACAATAAAATAACATACAACCGAATACCTCATTTTTTTGAAATCGGTTAAAAAAACCTAACTGATTGAATCCTCCTTGTTGTTAGAGAAGACCAGAGCTCGTGATAATGATGTTGCTCGACGTTGATGAAGACATAAAAATCGCACTACAATCCATCGTATACACTGTACCATTGTTTTTCAGAAACGCAAATATATTAATGTACGGATTAGCAATTCTGCATTGACTTTCTTGTTTCATAGTGAAATAGAACCAAAATGAAACCGATGTATTATTAATTTATTCTAGAGATTACGTATACTGACGTAGGTACCAACTGTATTAACTTTAAGGGGGAACGTTCGGTTGGAGCGCGAAATTCAAATTTTATCACGTTTTTTGCAAATTACAGCTCAGTTATAGGTCGTATGTTATCAAGATGTTATTTGCGAGAAGAATGGACGTATATTTACTGATTAATAACAAAAGAAATCATCAATATATTCTTCCAAGGTATATTAGTAACATTTTCATGAAATAGTCGTATATGTCAGTCATATACCTTGGAGGAATATGTTGATGATTTCTTTTGTTATTAATCAGTAAATATACTTCCATTCTTCTCGCAAATAACATGTTGATAACATACGACCTATGAGCAGCAATTTGCAAAAAACGTGAAAAAATTTGAATTTCGCGCTCCAACCGAACGTTTACCCTTAAGGCGATGCTATACATGGAATGATGATTATAAAATGCGTTTTTCACACTTGCACTGAAGACTTTGCTTAGCAGACACTCAGAAAGATTCGAAAATTGCATTTTAAATACCGACTTTTTACGGTAAAGTCTGAGCAAAATCTAAGTACGCACTATAGATCTCAGCCTTAGACATCATAGAAATATAAAGAAGAAGGCCCATAGTTTACACAAAATAGGTCCACAATATTATAAAGTATAGTATTTTTCCATATAAAGCACTAAAAGATTTGTATGTGCACTCACGCGCAGCCTCCGGGCTACTTTATCTGTGTTGCCAGCTCATTAATCGTAGTTTAGACTTGCCTTGACTACTTAGATGCTTGATTGCATACTTAATTTTCTTTGCTAACTTTTGCATGTTCTGCTTTTTTTATTAAATAAAAATGCTAATAATAGAAGTTTATATTGAAAAGAGAATATAGAGTTTATAGCTGGCACTTCTCACTAATAACAACCTTCTGAACCAATATTAAGAGTTACTTCGTACCTAGTTATTTAATTTTAAGTAGGTCTACACGTGCCGAACGATCACAAATCGATTTATTTTTATTATTTCTATAAAGTTAACTCCAATTTCATACTCTACACCCGTAACTAAATAAAAACGTTTATAATTAAACCATTCGTTACTAATGAGAGTTAAAAAAAACATCACGCCACTGAGCATTGGCACTTTGCAATGACACGTCACTATTACCTATTTTTAAAGTCTAGTGTCATAGACATTTTAATAAGATAGTGTAGAAGTGGCAAACTTGTGACGAACGACCCTCTCGTTCGTCACAAGTTTGCCACTTCTACACCACAGATTAAATAAAATAGGAAGATACTGTCCAGATTTCCGTGAACTACTAAAATTGTGTGCTATTTCCGAGAAGTCGAGTCTAGATAGATGATTTAAGTGTTTAACTCGCATTCCCGGGAAAAATTAGCCTATACCTTACCAATGGGGATAGTATGTAGCTTCTTATTAGTGAAATATTTTGTTGAATCGGACCAGTAACTCCGGAGACCGCCGCGACGTCCCACTCAGTCTCGTCCCGTTCAAGCGGCCCATTAGTAATCCTACCGCCCCAATTAGTCGTAACTCGTAGTAAGGCCTACCCGTCCCCCGGTAACGCCCTGAGCCGAGGCACGCCGAGGTTCGTACCCCATTCGGGGGTGTCCTCAGGCGTGGTTACCTAAACGTTGTTGCCCTTTGCGGTCGCCGATTTGTCCGGTAAGGATGATGCATTTATCAGAGGCTACCAACTTTAGTCAACAAACAAACTCTTCAGCTTTATAATATTAGTATAGATTTAAGAAAGAGCATGAAGAAGTAGTAAAACATTTCGTTTCGTAATAAAAACTCAAAGATATAAAGATATCAGTAGAAGTTGATTCTAAATAATAATTACATTTCTATGTTAAAGTACTGTCATAAATCATTGTTAGTATGCAAAAATCGACCCTATTTGTTGCATATTTAGGCATATATTCAAATGATGATTAGTTTGTTGTTTTAAAGATATTATGTAATTGTTTTGTGTGAATGACTTTATTTTGTAATATTATTGTAAATGCAAAATATTGTGTTTCTATGTCGACGAATCATCGCTCAGCAGATTGCTGTTGCTGCGGTTGTTGCAGCCATCTGAGGCTACCAACTTAGTCCTTTCAAAAAAAAAAAAAAAAACTAGGTACAAAGTACGTATAATATAATTCTATGATTTCAAATCGACAAAATCTAATTGCAAGTTGAAAAGTAAATAGAAATGCAAACTATTTTGATACAAAAAGGTATTTAACAATTAAAATAAATTCAATGTATATTTTTTTAGAAAAATCTGATCATCTACATACTAATAGTAAAGCTGAAGAGTTTGTTTGTTTGTTTAAACGCGCTATTCTCCAGAGTTACTGGTCTGATACTATGTTCTTGGCTGGCCGGTGTTTCAATTTTAAAGTCAGTAAACACCTGTTTTGTGGCCCTTTGATCTAATTAGGTACATTGTAAAACTGTTACATCCATGTTAAGTAGGCATACAAACAAATTAATTAAAATACTTGATTAAGTACTCTCTTAGAATTGAAGAGAGCAAACAAAAATAATTATATAGTGGAACATAGACTTTATAAAAAAAAAACTTTTTTTTTCTGAGCGAATAATTAGTTTTAAAAATAGAACGAGCATATTTATTATACTACTTAAGGGTATACCTTCGGTTGGAGCGCGAAATTCAAATTTATCTAGGTATATATTAGGTAAGGTATATTATTTTATTCTAATATACATTGGAGGAATATGTTAATGATTTCTTTTGTTATTAATCAGTAAATATACTACCATTCTTCTCGCAAATAACATGTTGATAACTTACGACCTATAACTGAGCTGCAATTTGCAAAAAACGTGATAAATTTTGAATTTCGCGCTCCAACCGAACGTTCAACCTTAAAAGTAAGTGATATTAGGTACCTAATATTATTGAAAAGAAATAAATCTAATTAATGGTTGGTGGAAAATTCGAGAATGAAAGACCTCGGCCAGAGGCTCTCAACCTTTTAAGGACCATCGCCTTCTTTTTATTTTTATTTAAAAAATGCCAAAAGGTAAAACGTAGGTAGTGATTCGAATTTAATATTTTAATATGTTTTTATTAAGTTTAATAATAATAATAACTACAATTTAATATTTTAATGCAATTTTAATTGATTGTTATTTAATAAAATTTTATTGATGTCTAGATTAATTGTTTGGGTTCAATCCAGGTTCAGATAATAATAGTCTCGTGTTAGTAAACATCATGTAGCTTATCCATTATCTAATTGTGTCAAATTGTACTGTCTGTCTGTTGAGGAAGGTAATTTTTTGGGTGCGAAAGGCTTCATTGCATTTTCGCATCACTCTGCCATCAGAGACTATCAACTTTAGACTTAAAAAAAAAGATAGAATGAATAACTAATTATATTTTAAAAAAAAACTGTGTGTTTAGCATCTATATTTTCTGTAATTGAATACCTAATCGTTTTTCCAAATCAATCTTTTTTTTTTTTTTTACTATGTATGGCCTGTGTTTGACCACAATCTCACCGTGGTCAGTGATGATGTGGCCGATGATGGTAAGTACCTAGCTCCTAAGATGGTAAGTAGCTACCTCCACAAAGCCTAGAAAGGAACTGGCTCTCAAGTGCAGCTGTCGGAACACACCGAAAGGTGCTTGGCGACAGATTTTCAATCGATCAAAAAATGAATTTGCTAATGTCTATTAGTAAGTGCCGCCTAGTTTGCGAAGCAGTGGCTGTGCGACTTAAAATGTAATAAAAATAAAACAAAATGCGAGACTTTCCTAGATAAACTCAGGTCGGGAAATTATATTAGGTATGGAATTTATGGCCTAATGAATTGAAATGATTGAAACAACACGAATGACGTCCACAGATAATCGGTAAGGTAGGTCATAGATTAGCGAATAAAAGGCCAGAGGCTTACTGCTATCTATAGGTACAATACGTAAATATTTATTTAACTAAAATAGATATTATGTAGGATTATTTAATCATTCAAGTATGTCTATAATAGGGTAGTTGACACTATCAAAAATAAATGACCAAACACTAACCAATGCATAAAACATCTAAAAACACGTGGAAATAACATATATGTTGTACATTTAATGCTATTTATGATTTTTAATTACCCGTGGAACTACTAAGAGTATATGATTTGATGCTATGAAACTATGACGTCATAGTGTAATATTTCATACAAAATTCCATATAAACTATCGTTTTGACGTTTATTAAAAAGTAGCTGATTTGATATGTCAGTCAACTACCCTATTATTTGGTGATGTTTTTATCACATCTAGAGTCTAGATTTCTAGACTAATCAATGAAGGTATCCTTTGGTACCTACGTGTGCTCACGAAATTAACTATCATTTTCATAGACAATTCATCTCCTGATAAGTAAAGGATCACATAATTGAAATGTGAAATTACTTCCATTTTTAAACTACCGCGACATGAAAAAAGAAACGGCTTCTCAATAAAGCATTTTATTTTCTATGTTTTTTTTTGTAATCGTACAGAAACAATCACCCATAAGTGTCAGTAACATCTGTACAAAGTCTTACCAAATAAAGAAAAAAAAAACATGGTCTACAACAGTCAATAAAGTGTATTTGTTTAATTTTTTTTATTCAATTTAATTTATTAACTAACGCTTATACATACTCGTATAGATACTATATCAGTAGTACGTAGTATATTATTTATTCTATGCTATCAGGCTACTATGTATCTAAATTCATTCGCATAGGCTCAATACAGTACCATAGATAACTTTAAAAAAATAAAAAATGGGTAAACTTGCAACGAGAAAACCTTTCGACCGACGATGAACGCACAAAAGTAACTTTCAATAGGTCATTCCTCCAACAAATTAAAACTATTAAAAAAATACAAACAGGTTTATCACAGACGGTTTAATAGACAGTTTATCGAATTGAAACGAGTTCAAGTTTATCAAGGTCAAGGATTATGGCGAATTTTATGAGGTGTCGCCCAGATATTATGTTAATTAATTGATGTTGAATTATTTTTTGAGCGTTTTTCGGCTATTCTGCTTTTTAAATAACTTGTTGTGTTATGTCATGGTTCGTTATATAGAGTATTGATTAAATTTATTTGTTTGCTGTGAAAGAAATTGGACAAAATCTTTTATTTGTCGATAATATATTAAACTAGCTTTTCCCCGCGGCTTCACAGCGTTACCGGGATAAAAAGTAGTATAACCTTTGGGGATAGTGTAGCTTCTTATTAGTGAAATATTTTTTCGAATCGGACAAGTAACACCGGAGATTAGCGCGTTCAAACAAACAAACTCTTCAGCTTTTATTATTAGTATATGTATAGATAAATCCTACTAATATTATAAATGTGAAAGTTTGTGATTATGGATGTTTGTTACTCTTTCACGTAAAAACTATGGAACGGATTTGGATGAAATTTGGAAAGATAGTTTATAACCTGGTTTAACACATAGGATACTTTTTTATCTCGGGAAAACATTAGATCCCTCGGGAACGGCGGTGAAACTGCGGGGGAGAAACTAGTATAGATATATTTTTTTCCTAATTTTTCTCCAATTTTATTATTTTTTATGACGTAAAACCTCATCTTGAGCCATGTCCATGTAGTCCCAACTCCATAAGTACATTCTATATATCATTTGTGAAACGAGGAAACCATTGTAGTACATTCTGGCACGAGTACTTTAGCACATGCTGAGTACGAAGATTGCAAAGATCTTCCGCATTGTCTTACCATCTGTTACATATCCATCACAATTAAATATGACTGCTGAAATTATTTTAAGCTAGGTTTCATATTTATTTGTGTTTTTAATGTGCACAGGCAGGCACTTGATGGTCACGGCAACCTATGCAAGAATTTTACGACCTTTTTGAAAAACCCCATATTGAGCATTTAATTCAAATTCATAAAGTAATAAGCTCTTATGAATCTATGTTCTAATTTACCTTAAAACCTACTGTTTTTAGGGTTCTGTACCTTAAAACGAGAAAATGGAACTCGTAGGATCATTTTGTTGGCCGTCTGTCCGTTTGTCAAGACCCTTTTTCTCAAGAACGGATAGAGGTATCAAGCTGAAATTCATATCAAATACTCAGGTCTACTGTCTCTTAGAGCTGTGGAAAAATCAAACTTCTAAGCCAACGCAATCAAAAGATACAGCCGTTTATGCTGCAAATTGTCGACACTCGCAAGGGAATCAAAACCTACAGGGTACTTCCCGTGAACTCAGAATCTTGAAATTTGGTACGAAGTAACGTCTTATAGCACAGATAAAGGAAAAATTGCGAAAAGCATTTTTTTTGTTACACTCAATTACAAAGTTAAGTTTATAAGGAACCCTCGGTGCGCGAACTTCTACCATAAGTTTTAGTTTTTTAAGGTAAACTATAACTTATGGCAGAAGTTATGCATCATCAAGGTCTATATTCTCCAGCAGTTGATACCCAGGCTGTTAATGATCATAGAAACTGTCGCGATTACGCGTTCCATCACGTGAACGCGATACCGCGGCGTTTTTTAAACGCGCGTGGCAACATACCCTAATTATACACTGTTTATGTAACTGCAGCCGCTAACAGATAGCTACCGTGCGCGTGCGCAGTAAATACACTTTAAGAATAGATACACTCGATCACCTTATTACGCGGATTACAGATGTAAAGTGGGCGACCATTCTCAGGTAATTGAGACTGTTTTGACAACCTTTTGAAAGATGTTCTTATATTTGGTAATGATAGCTCAGTCGTAGTGACGTCAAATGTCGAAGGTAGAGGTGTTGCATAAATTATGAACGCAACCCAAAGTGCTCAACTCTATAGAGTTTGTTGTTTTGTTTTTGTCTTTGGTTCTCATCATCTATGGTGGAAATCACGCTCCGTGTATTTTAGTTTTAATTAAACTTATAATTATAATTACGGTGTTTAACTTATTACAACAAGAGGGTTCGAATCCTACAATGAGCTTGAGTTTTCGGTGAAGGAAAACATCATGAGGAAACCATAGCACGGTTGTAGGGTACTTTGAGGAACCTGCCTGACTGTCTACCACCCTTAAGTTGAAAATCTGTCGCCAAGCACTTTCCGGTGTGTTCCTTCAGCTGAACCTGAGAGCCAGTTCTCTTCTACCCTTTGTGTGCTCACCACCATCGGCCATATCATCACTGCCCACGGTGAGATTATGGTCAAACACAGGTCTACATACATAGTAAAAAAAAGGTCGCGGGTTTGAATCCTACAATGAGCTTGAGTTTTCGGTGAAGGAAAACCATCGTGAGGAAACCATAGCAAGGTGGTAGAGTACTTGTAGTGCCCACCTGGCTGAAACCTTTAAGTTGAAAATCTGTCGCTAAGTATCTACCGGTGTGTTCCGACAGTTGAACTCGAGAACCAGTTTCCATCTAGGTTTTGTCTACTTACCACTGAAAGTGCAAGCTCAGTAACGTTAGAACAATCTGCTGGCGAACAAAAGCGGTTTACTTGGCTATTTTATTATTTTTTCTATCTGTCCCCTATGTTTTTTCTAAAATAAAAGTAGCCTAAGTTACTCCTTATAACATAAATAAGCTATCTGCCATTGAAAGTCCCGTTAAAATCCGTCCGGCCGTTTCGGAGATTCGACGGAAATAATAGATCCCCTGGTGTTGCAAGCGTCCATAGGCTGCGGTAACCACTTACCATCAGCTGGGAGCTGGGCCGTATGCTTGTTTGCTGCCTTAGTAGTATAAAAAAACAAAAAGACAAAGAAAAAAGTTTTTAACTAATTACTTATAATAAGTCTTACCCGAACCACAAATCTTCGTCTCGTAGATAATCTGGCTTATTCTAGCCTACCTCAGTAACCCGACAAACCATTGTAAACAATTTATTTAAGATAAAAACATTACCTATAGTGTTCCTGTTAAAACGTCTAGGTACTTATAATATCCTTATTTCTTCTACGAAGTACAGAACAAGCTCAACTTTATTCTTAACCTATAACCTTGGATAGCATTCTATGTAAAACGATTTCATAATATTTAAAAATAAGTATTTTCATTAATATTTGGTATGAGTCAATTTTATTGACGTGTAGGTATGTTATTTGACGTATTTTAGTCTATATTTAAATTTACAGGGAAATTATTAAAAACGGGAAAACCCTTCGTAATAAATAAAACTCGAAATGTATATCCTGTTTACCACTACCATTTACCAATGCATGATAGTATATTTTGTGGGCCATCCCTAACACTGCATCAATGACATTTCTATGTCACTAGAGCTCAGATTTAGCAATTGGGTAGTTTCCTGGCATATCAAATCAGCAACTTTTTAATAAATGTCAAAACGATCGTTTACATGGAATATTGTATGAAATACTAAGCTATGACGTCATCGTTTCACAGCATCAAATGATCTACTCTTAGTGGTTCTACTGGTAATTAAAAATCATAGAAAGCATTAAATGTACAACATATTTGATGTTTCCGCGTGTTTTCAGATGTTTTATGCATTGGTTAGTGTTTGGTCATTTATTTTTGCCACTGTCATCTAGCCTATTGTTCGACACTAGAGCGCATCACAGATCCGATATTTATCAATCGTACCTCTATTTAAATTTTATATATATAGAAAATACGCTTGCATAAATTACTTGTATCGAATATTATGATATTTCATATAATGCTTTTAATTAAATATAAACCATGCGTTTGACATAAATGTTGCTGATTTGATAAGTCAGTCAAATACATTTGTACGATAAATTTACGAATGTTTACAAGATTATTTGTTTTCCTGTCAGGACAGACCACCAGAAATTCTAGTTTTGGCTCTTGTCTCTCACAATAAACTTTAATTCACCTCCGTAGTTAATTTATTCTATGTCTATTAGATTATGTACCTACTTACTTACAATATTTTATTTATCTTACAATTTTGGGAACTCGGCAGTGTGAACAAGTGAACATGCATCAAGTTTCATCAAATAATAGAAAAGCAAGTTGTCATAATTAATAATAGAATGAAAAGTTTATGGTATTTTTGTAAATTATTAAACAATAAAAAAAATGGTTAAGGCGATATCTAGATAAAAAAAATTGCTTTCATAAATTTTAGTTCGATGAACAATCAGTATTATTTTTTTATATTCCGTGTCCATGACATGTGAATCAAAAGGAAGGGAATGTAAATTGTATTTAAATATTCACTACACTCACCCATCAGCGCCAACGTAGGTTTCTTTTGCAGTAACACCGTTATAATGCACACGGTTCTCCACCTCGCCATCGACTAAGTAGTCAGTCATCACAAAATTAACAATAGCTTTGTTCAAATGGCGCCTTAAATACCTAATATCACTCAAAACATTTCTATTCACAACACTGTCATTCACACTTGGCTCTAAATGCGTATGCCTGTGCCTCAGATTGGAATCCAAAAATTTCAAATTCGAATTTGGAATGTCATATTCGGCCAGTTCACTAGAGTCACTTTCGTCGCAGTTTGTTGTTCCTAAAAGGAATACTATCAACAGGGGCGTACGGAACATTTTTCCCCACGATATTAATTTTGCTATGTTCGTCTTTTTCTTTGTTTTCGGCGATTTTAACTCCATTTTTAATCTGTAACAAAAATAAATAATCAAAAAAACAACAAATTACTTTTATATATACAAAAAATAGTGTCAGTATACCAAGTGTCAAAAATCTGTTTTTTTGCCGTTATGATGCAATGCATCCATCTTCCACGAGTAATAAGTTGCCATAGGTAATATTTCTAATAACAAATAACGCTACCAATCCAAGTAAGTACCTAAGCATTAAAAGGCGCCTGCAAAACGGCTGACACCATATTGACATAGTTTACAGTTTCGTGCAGTCTGTGTAAAACAACACCACGAGAGATACCGTCGCGTAAGAGTAATGGGAGACCATAATCGCATTATGATGTTCTTAGAATTATAGAATTATCTTTACATCGTTAGGTTTGATTATGAATGTCTGTATTATTCAAGTAATCCAAGTCGTGCGGTTTTTGTGGATACCTTAGTATCCTGCGCTAGTTATGTGACGTTTGGTTACGTGAAAAAATCAGCCTACATTTGGAAATAATACTTTTAATAACTAATTCTTTATTATCTATGTTACGGCTACTTCTGCCAATATATTTTGTCTTATTGAGAGTTGAATATCATAAATGATTTCTTTTTTCTGTCATTCGTAAATGATTTGAAAAACAATGTTTCTATGTGCTCTAAAATATGTATGAAATAAAAACGTGCGATGTTTTCCGCCACAATAATATTGTGTGTAAATAATGTCTAATGTTATTATTATATTATTATATCCAAATCCATTCAGCCATTATTACGACGAGCCATTATTTACCTACCTGTGTACCTATATAAAATTCAAAGCCCTGACTGTCTGATATAATACTATATCAACGCACAGCCTTAACCGCTGGTCTGGTCCTAAATTTGGAAGGTGTGTTCTTTGTGATACCTATCTAAGAATGAATTTTTCGAGAAACCCCTAAGGGGATGAAATAGGGGATCGTGGCAGAAACCGCGGGGTGGCAAGCTAGTAATTTAAAATACGATTCATTGTAAAAAAAAGGCATTTATATAACTGAACATTTCTTTTGGAACAAACTTAGTATAATATGTATTATAACAAAATAAACTAAATAAAAAGGACTAAACTAAATGAAAAAGTAGGTGTCAGAAGGCATCGTTCCTAGATAACTAGCGGCATTGCCACGTTGGATGGCAATGCTGATTCTCTGACACAAGTATACGCCAGCATTCTGGTCTGGAGATGCTTCGACCAGGCGATTTGATATTTCTTTCTAAATAACTTATTTCTGGGGAAAATTTAATCAGTATAATCTGGTGCATTTCACACATGAATACGTAGTTAATTGACCTCGTGCGTAACTGACACACTCGTGACTTATTTACGACAAGTTCGTTTCAAATTCCTATTATAATACCTACCTATATAACTTCTAGTTAACATTTCGCTATCATGATTGATATTGTGATAACAGGCACGAGTGACGTTTTGGATAAAGAAAAAATCTCGACAAATGACTGTGTATTTATGAAACGCGCGCAGATTTTGCTGATAAGTATTTTTTGTGATGATTTGATTTAGAAAAGTGTAAATTTATCGATTTATATTTTGACTAGTTGTTCCCCTTTAGGTACTCGCGTTCCCGGGATGTCGTTTTCTATATCATGTGTTATCTGCATGCCAAATTTCATCGCGATCAGTTCAGTGGTTTAGAGGTGAATTTTAATAAATAGTCAGACTGAGTCATTTTCGCATTTATAATATTAGTATGGATTTTAAAGAAAGCAAGCTAGGTTTTCGAGTAGACTTGGCGAAAATACTTCCATGCACCATGTTTTTTTTTAAGATTAATATGTTTATGTTTATTAAATGTTTCGTTATCGTGTTTATACAATTATTTATTAATTAATGCAAATCAGTAATCGTATAAAACGAACACGCTTAGTCAGTCATAATCGAAGTTAAATTATTGTTCGGGGAAAATTATAAAAATGTATAAACATTTCACGTCCACTGTTTCCCTCATCATTTGAAAAAGAAACCCGATTAAAAGCCCCAGATTAGCTCGACTAGAAACTATCGAAATTAAATGTAAAATTTTAAAAAAATATGTAAATTACACTAAAAATAATACCGGTAATTTTAACGATACTTGAAATGTTAAAATTTGAATGATAAATTTATCGAGAGGTCTTGTGACAAGCGTCTGAGAGGCCCTATGATTTTTTGGAACGTTTGCTAGCTTGAAAGTAAAAAAAGTTACACGATGACAGTTCAAAACAATCACACGTTTGGCAACTAATTTATATTGTAATATATTCAAGTAGTGTTGTGTTGAAACAGAATATTGAATGGCTTGACGCGACAATGACTGTCGGCCGTGCTCTCAATTAATTAGACGATTTTACATTACTGCAGTAAGTAAAATTGGGTTAGTGATTTTACAAAACTGTTTATTTACAAACTTTTTCATAATAATAGGTGACTCACTACTTGTAATTCTATAAGTTTTTTAAACTTTGTCAATTAGTTTTTTTTTATTCTAAGCAAAGAATAAATACTAAGAAAATAAATACAAGAAATATACAAAATATATATATTTATAAAAAATCCTCGAAGCGACATAATGTTTTATTTATGGAGGAGACATGGTCAATAAACAAAACTTTTGGTGAAAAAATAAAAAATCTTAAAAAAAAACTTACGTTGGGTTTGTTATCATCAACATCGTATTTGTTCAATATTACAATAGGATTCGAAAAAATGACGTGTCAAAGTAAAGGTTATGAGAATTAACTAACGTTGATGTAAGTAGGTAACAATGGTCTAAGTATAAAATCGTACTGTCACCAAAATATATGCTACTAGCTGTTTCACTCGCGTTCCCGGGATAAAAAGTAAACCCAGGAAAAATTAAAGGTCGTTTAAAGCTAAACCTCCCTAGATTTAAAGTATGTTGTTGTTATTCGTCTTTTACTGTGTGTAGTCCTGTTATTTTACCATAATTTAAATAAATAAATCATTCTCGTGGTTGCTACGACGAGGTTGAAGTTTCATACATAATAAGAATAACTGCGACGATTTGACTCGTCGTGGTAAGTATACAAAACCTAGAAGGGAACTGGCTGTCAAGTGCATCTGTCAGAAAACACCGATAGATGCTTGGTGATAGATTTTTAACTTGGCGGTTGCCACCACCGCACCGTGCCAATATTTTATTGTTTTGCGATGCAAAAATAATAATCCTTATAGGATCACTCCCGTGTCTGTATGCAGAGATGTACAAAATACTTTTCAAAAAGTATTTAAATACAAAATGCAAATACTTTTTTAATATAGTATTTCAAATGCAAGATACAAAATACTTTTGGCTTTTGTATTTAAATACTAAATACAAAATATGTATTTTCAAAATACTTTATTGAAATAAAATACTTTATGGTAAAATTACTGCAGTCATCCATAAAAAGTCTCCTTTTCGCCTTCTAAGCTCCAAGTGGCTTCAGCTATGGGCTTAGATGTGCGAATATACTCAATCAAAAACTGTACTTCCATCTCTTTTAAGACGGCCAATCCTAATTTTCTCAGAACTTCATTGATGGTTTCTTGGACTTTCAGGATATCAATTATATATTATATTTATATTACATACTTGCCACAATGCCCACAATGACATCTTTTTTGTAGTGCTGTTTACGTACCGGTTTTTTATAAATATATTTTTCTATTTCTGTATTTTTATTTGTCATTTATACATTCATAATCACTTAAATACGAATCGTTAAAATAACGTATTATTGCCTACACGGCATATTGTTTAAATACAATTTGTTTTTGCATTTTTTTTAAAGACATTTCGAGCGAACAACACAGAAATAATGAAATAGCTGCCAATACTGCAAAACGTAACAGTGACTTTGAGGATTGTCAAGAGGGGTCCCTCATATATTATTGGTCAGGTTTTATATGCGTTTTGTTTCATCTGTCATTTTGTGCATAGACTTTCAAATCTGCGCCACTAGTGGCCATTTTTTGTTTTTACTGAATCGCGGAATGCTTTAGAAAAATGAAGCTAAGAATAAAAAAGTATTTTGTATTTTACAAACCATTTTAGAAATACAAAATACGTCTCGAATAGTATTTCAAATAAAATACAAAATACTTTAAAAAAAAAGTACTTAAGTACAAAATCCAAAATACGTATTTTGTATTTGTATTTTAAATACAAGTATTTCAAATATGTCACAACTCTGTCTGTATGTCTGGTATATTACTGTAAAAAAAATATTTACAGTTTTTTTCATATTTTCTTGCTGAGCCATTTTTTTATTTTTAGGGGATTTAGGCCTTCACTCATTGTTTATGTAGGAAAATATAAATGAAAATCCCAAGTTTTCATGTTCCCATGGAAAACAGGATGGCACAGAATCATCTCCACGCGAATTCAGCCTAAAAACATGTTGAAGTCAGTTTTTTTTAATACGATTATTTTCTTCACAAGACGAAAGATCTCAGGCGGACTGCCTGCACTGTGATGCACTATGCACTCAAATCATTTCCCAGAAATTGATTTATTTACTGATCTATTAGAGTGGATGTTAGAAGATCGTAACTATTTGTTTAATAGCGGGATCGGATCATACGCGTGGGTGACTAATTTTTGACAGTTTTACAATTTATACATTAAAAAGATTATTAATAAATAAATTGTCGTGTATTATTTTACTATTAATTTGCATTTAATAAAAAAAAAATAGACATTTTACAAAAGTATTACTTTCTAACATAACTGCAACGGGCATAGTATTAAATTTCAAGAGCCTGCGTCATGTGAGTGCCTATTTTATATTGCCAATGACGTCCGTCTGAATCGGTGCGGTGTGTAAAATATAAATTTAATTTACGGTTCATTATAATTTTTCGTTTCACGACAAATTAATTAGCGGGAGGACTCTCATCTTGACAGGTAGGGCTTATGACGTTTCGTTACCGGTTTTATTAAATAAATTTACCAATTTTATTCTTAAAAATAGATATTTAGCAAAAAGTTTAGTATTGAAAAATATTTTACTGTCGTTAATAAAATGTAATTTACAATAAAATTGCTATATGAACTAGCATTCCGCCCCTTGGTTTCACCCGCGTTCCCGAGGGGTAAAAAGTAGCCTATGTGTCAATCCAGGGTGTCAGCTACCTCCATCCCAAATATTAGTAGGATGGATTTAGAAGCTAGTTTTTTTTTTCTTATTAGGAACTTGAGGTCTATCCATTTTAACAAAAAAAAAAAAAATTAGTAAAAGATATAAATAAGGACTATAATTGCTACTTACGGCACGAAACATATTAAATATATTGTTGGTCATTGAAGTTAATTGCTGAGATTCTTACAAAGTTTTTTGTTATTTTTTCAAAGTGAAATCAATCTAAGCTCTATCTAGATATTAATAATATTAACTAGTGAAAGCTTATCTACTACAAAAACATGTTTATCTTTGTCTTGTGGTAATAGTTGTATTATTTACGATAGCAGTTTTACGTAATGAGCTATCATTATGATAAACATCTATGGGAATCTAAAGCTATTATTTAAAATTATCTTTGAAATAAAGTGTGTCAACCACTTTATAGTTTTAGTAATTAGGTAAAATTATGATTAACATTTTTTCTTTAATAAAAAAACTGGTAAATTTGAAATTCACGTATTAATTACTTTACGAAAAAATAATACAGTGATACAACTAACGAACTAGTAAAAACATTTTTTTTTCAACCTCCTCCATATTTTTTTACGATAGAGCCTAATCTTTTCTTAAAAAGCTTTTAAATTACGTATACATTTTTTTTCGTTAAACAATGTATTCGCACGGTAGTGAATATAATTAATAATGAAACTAAAGTCCGAATTTAAATTATAAATTAAATAAAACAAAAAATACCTGTCCAGTATTCAGGGCGATTTCATAACACTCAAGCAAAATCCATAAAAGTTTCACACACCAATAATTGCAATTAAAATGAAAAACACTTCGAAAAAAAACGGAACTTTCAAAAAATCAACATAGTCTCATAAAAAAGTTCAAATGTCATTGCACAAAAAAAGAAAAAGTTATTATTCGAATTTAGAATAGTTGAAAGTTGATCGACTTTTTGGCGGGATATCGCTACAGCTAGCGACAGCACAACGCGTGATCGCGGCTCGGGTAGCAATCCGAGACTGAAACTAATCGAATTGAATCGAATGACCGGTGTTCCAACGTGGTCGGCCGGAATGCAACGTGTATCGTATCGTACGATATTGCGTATTCGATTTAATTACCGATGCAGCGACATGGCTATCGTGAAAGGTTACATTCACTTTAATTTTTGTGGCAAAAATTACTTGTTTCCACTTACCTTGAGGTGCCCTGAGTTTCTGGGTGAACTTTTAATAAATACCTACATTACTAGCGTTGGACTAATTTCTTCATAGTTTTCCTTATATAGCAGTGGATACAATGGCGTTGACTGATAAAATATGATAGATTTATTGGGTAATTTGCATTGCAATCAATTTTATAGGAACTTAGGTGACTTAGATGTAGGTACCACCAAAGAACCTCAATTTAGAAAGGAAAGGCTCCAATGGGTAACAAAAAACTTATTGTTTGATATTCGCTTCACTTCTAGGCTGTGTGCTTACCATCTTCGGCCACATCATCACTGACCAAGGTGAGATTGTGGACAAATACAAGCCTATTTATATTAATAACAAAAAAAAGTAGTAAATGTCTTTTCACTTTTTTCTAAACTTGTTTTTGAAAAACATTAAGTCTATGTCAATTCGCAAAATGTTTTTTTTTTTCAATTAAAAAGCATTTTTTTTTATAACTCTTAGGTCACAAGAAATAAGTTTACTTAATTCAATTTTATTACGTAAAACGTAGGCACTTTGCAATTTTACCGAATTTACTTTTTACCTGTAACTTTAAATATTGATCGGATATTATTATGTTTATTATTTATTTTATCGATTCATTCACATACATTAAGTATATCGTTATATTATCCACAGATGATTGAAATTGTAAACTTATACGTGTGTAAACACCAGTTGAGTATATATGTATAATTGTGAGCGATATATTTATTATATTTAGGGACACAGTGGAAGCAGACTTTGCATATTCATTTCTTAATCTTCATTTAAGTATAAAAGCGAAAGTAGGCTTATTATTCTATTTTTACAACACCTCCGAATTATGCTAAAATTAGCATTCGGAAATTCTTGTTTCAGCACGTTTAGTCATCTGTGGTCCGTATGTTTGCGGCTGAAACCTCCCAAAGTTTTAGTTAATTAAAAAAAACAAAAAAAAAATATAAAGTTTTATACTTAAGGAGGAACGTTCGGTTGGAGCGCGTAATTCAAATTTTACCCCTTTTTTTGCAAATTGCAGCTCAGTTATAGGTCGTAAGTTATCAACATGTTATTTGCGAGAAGACTGGTAGTATATTTACTGATTAATAACAAAATAAATCATATTCCTCCAAGGTATATTAGTAACATTTTCATGAAATAGTCTTATATGTCTGTAATATACCGTAAGGTATACCCTTAAGTACTAGGTAGGTATACAGGCTGAAAAAAAAATGGCGAATAATAACCTATTTATACTTTTTCTTAAGAGGGTTTATATTTTCTACTCAGAATCAGCGATGCGTAGGTAGGTACTATAATAAACCAGCCAGTTATAAAGAGAAGAGTCTGGTTCGTCCGAAGAATGCAACAGTTGTTCAGTTCACCGTTGTTAGTTTTTTGGATGTCAACTTTTTGCAATCGCCGCATGCCGATTGCCGCCATTTGCCGCGCTGTTAACATGTTCGGATACACACTCGCTTACTGTTTTAAATACACAATTTAATTTTTTTTTTTTCCCCACTATAATCCTGTGGTTATTTTTCGATTTTTGTATGAATTTTTGTTTTCAGTATTTGTAGTAGGTATTTGCTGCTTTTACGAATATAATTTTCACTTATTTTATTTCACGTATCTTAAAAATTATTTCCCTTTTTCATTTTGTTACAAATATCCGAACAAATTATTTGGGCATGTTTAAATTTGGAATTTGATTTCTTTTTAATTTATTCGCAGCATCGAAGCCCGAGATCCCGATCATGTTATTTTGAGCTTTGAAAATAAGTTATCTGATGTTATTTTCTTGTGAAATGCTTTTTTTTGCTTAGCTGGCATTAGGCCACATTGCAGTTGGTAACAAATTACACGCAAGTACAATTTGCGTTAAACGTTTGCTCAACAAGAAACAACTGTAAACTATAGACACAAGCATTAATTTGCAATGAGTACTTTTATTTCAAATTCATTGTTTTGTATTGTAATGCAAATACAGCCCACCAGAGTGCTGTTTGTGTGGCCATATTAGATGCTACTTCTCCATGCTTGGAAATTCTTGACGATATATTTTAAAATATAGGTATCAATCAAATATTCTAAACGTCGAAGTCGCCCCAGTACTGCAAACCCCAACTTGCCAAAAAGAAGTATATTTGTGCCAGGAATCCAGATGGGAAAAAAAAGAAAACAAAAAAAAGTACTTTTTGCTTTCTTTACAATTATTCGTAGATACTTATCTTAATACCTATTAGTCACATGCAATCAAGTACCTTGTTAATAAGTTCAAGCATTGAATTGCATTATCTGTCGACTTTATTATGCGCTTTTAATAAATTAGCAACCACACATATATTATGGAGATTTTCATTGAATTGAGAAAAAAAAAAGCATATCCAAAAATCATGGAATCTCCTGGAAAAGAAGAAGAGTTTGCAACTCTGAGGGGCCTTGTACTGAACGTGTTTGCAATACTCTAACTACATCGAAATTTAAGAATGTCATATGGAGTATAGGAAGCTGAATTATCCCCGAGAGCTATAAGTTACTTTTCATCTCAGAAACGCTGGTGAAAAGGAAAAAGTATCAAATATACCGCTGCCAGACCAAAAGTATTTTAAAAGTACCTAGCACAAATTAAAAAGCAACCAGTTAATAATTGTAGCGTACAATATAACAATAGATCATTCTATGTATCTATTATAAACGACAATTCCTTCATGCAAAAGATCTTAAATCTATTTTCTAAAATACATATCAATGGCATTCCACTTGACTGCGCACGCCATTTTGTCATATCGTGTTTTTTTTTTAATTTATTATGAAGCGCGCGGCGGCGGTCTTCTTTAACTGGCCGTCTGTTGTCTACGGATTTTTGGGGTTCCTTTTGATATATTTTTTTAAATTTTTTATTAATCAGTATATTGGCAGCAGCATTTGTATATTTGTTGTAAATATTGTTAATCAGACTAATTGATTCAATGTAGTTGTCAAATATATTTAAATGCGATTGATAGTTAGGTAGATATTTTCTTTTATATTATTTGGTATTTTTTTAATAACTTTTAATAAACAGTTTTTTTGATATTCATACTAGTGATAAGACACTATTTTAAAATATTATTATAGTCTTATGAAGTCGATATACCGATCTGATACATAAGAGTAGAACAGGTCCTATAGGCAAATTAAGCTTACAATCTCGGCTTAGACAATCCCTAATAATATTATTACATACTCAGTCTATCTGTCATTTCACGTCTAAACAGCTGAAACGATCGCGATGAAATTTGGCACGCAGATACAATGAATTAATTTAAATAGCATTTTCGCTTTTTTTAATATACCTAATCTGCTGTAAACTTGAAAAATGAATTGCATAGTCTTGCCTTTTTAGACTATGATCCCATTATAATAAAAAATATTGTCCATACGGAACCCTCCTTACAAATAGCTCGTGCTTGTCTATGGCTGCATTTTTTTTCTCAAAAGCGGAGCACACATTATTATTATAGGATTGACACCTTTTCCCACGTGGAGTGGAGTCTTTTGTGTGGGGTGGCGAAATGACTCGCCGGAATGATTATTGATTTATACAGCGTGCTCTTTAGGTTTTTAAATTAGCTTGCTAGTAATGAAACTAGATTTCATCTATAGTTTTCTAGACAGCAGATTTTTTTCAAATTCAAGCGTGATTACTGTTTAAAGAAATTGAACCTTTTATTACACAAGCTGCTTTCCGCGGTTTCACCCGTTTTCCTCCGCATATACTTAGACTCATTCGAATAATTTTTAGAATCCAGCCAGTAATTCCGGAGATAACCGAACATACAAACATTATCTCATTATAATATTATGTACTAGCTGTCCCCCGCGGTTTCACCTGCGTTCCCGAGGTACCTTGTTTTCCCGGAATAAAAAGTAGCCTATATGTTATTCTAGGGTATGATCTATCTATGTGCCAAGTTTAATCCAAATCCGTTCCGTAGCTTTTACGTGAAAGAGCAACAAAGACACATACAAACTTTCGCATTTATAATATTAGTAGGACAGGAAGAATTGAATAGATTGTATTATTTAAGCCCTAAGGTTAAAATTTACCTTTATGTTTTATAATATTTATTTTCAACCCATTTTCGGTGTAAACATTTTAAATTGATACCAACAAAATAACACACGCTGTATAACTCAAGGGCCGCCCAGGTAGCTAGGTGAGTGTTTGCGCGCTGCTTTGCTCGACTCCTGCGCCTAAATCAATACTATCATGGCTGCACAGGAATTGTCAATTTGAGTGGCTCTTATTATCATTAAGATGGAGAATAGGTTTTTTTGTCACTTGGTTTTGTTCTTGAATAGGCCAATCCTAATAAGTCAAAGAATCTGTTTATAACCGACTTCAAAATAGGAGGAGGTTCTTTGTTCGAGTGTATATATATTTTTACGTATGTTCACTAAATATCTCTGCCAGTTGTCGACGTGGTCTCTAGTCAGGATCTGATGATGAATCCCATAATAATCGCAAAAAAATAAAATAAAACAAAAAAAGTACAGAGTTATTCTATACTTTTTAGTGGTTTTGAAGTGATTCTCTTTTTTTTAAAAAGGATCTTTTGGCACGTGACCAAAATCGGAAATAACGCCGCTATCTTGTCACTTTTTAAGAGTTTGTTCGGTCCACTTATCATTGATAAATAATTTAAAAAGAAAAATTTTCGCCATA
The DNA here is from genome assembly GCA_963555595.1 of Tethea ocularis. Taxonomy (NCBI): domain Eukaryota; kingdom Metazoa; phylum Arthropoda; class Insecta; order Lepidoptera; family Drepanidae; genus Tethea; species Tethea ocularis. Next base: position 2,415,856 of record OY741985.1, on the reverse strand, counting down.
TTATTAGATTAAAGTTAAGGGTTACTGACATATACGACTATTTCATGAAAATGTTACTAGTATACCTTAGAGGAATATGTTGATGATTTTTTTTGTTATTAATCAGTAAATATACTACCATTTTTGTCACAAATAACATGTTGATAACTTACGACCTATAACTGAGCTGCAATTTGCAAAAAACTTGATAAAATTTGAATTTCGCGCTCCAACCGAAGCCTCCACCTTAAAAAGCGTTCTGCCGATGTCATTCAACGCCCGAAACATCCTTGTCGCGATGTACTCACTTTTTCTATATTTAGATATGACATTACGGTAAATTTTGCCGAATATATTGTCATCAGGCGATTATGTCAATTAAGCAAATAAAAAATAGCCAAATAGAGTGGCAGCATGAGGCTACAAGCGGTGACAATTTGATTCGTTACGAATGATTAGTAGCCAGCCGCAACATTATGCCGTCAGACAATGTTCAATTGACAATCAATATTAATAAACACTACATAACAACGATTTGACATCTAGATCAAGAAAAATTGCAAGATGGTAGACATGTGATCTATAACGTCTAGAGTAGTTTCCTGACATATCAAATCAGTTACTTTTTAATAAATGACAAAACGATAGTTAGACTTTATTCTATAAATATACAATATTTACAATTATTTACCACAAAACTTTTTTATTAATATAATTTTGAATTTAAAACAAAAGCAAAAAATTATGTGAAAAAATTTCAATAAAAAATATTCTATGGAAGGTCACCATGTATTTTCTTTGAACCTCACAATATACAGTCCACTACCTTGACCATAATATTAACGATAGTTTATATGGAATTCTGTATGAAATACTACACTATGACGTCATAGTTTCACAGCATCAAATTATCTATACTCGTAATTAAAAAAGGTTCTACTGGTAATTAAAAATCATAAAAAGCATTAAATGTAAATATTTGATGTATATCCACGTGTTTTTAGATGTTTTATCTACTCTCATATCGTAATGTGCTTATTATGAAATCAAAAACAGTACTTTAATGACCCACTTTAGGCACACCCGTGTATAATGATTCATTATAGTACAGTTTTGTTCCCAAGATAATGCTATAAACTAACTTTTTTTCTATTAAAGTACACTTTGGACCTATCAATAGTATAATCAATCAGTATCAATTCAATTTGACGATGACAATGTGACGAATTTTTGACTTGAACTTTAGAGGTAAGAATTTTTGGGAGTTGGCAACACGGATTTGATTAGGTATATGATTATTGTGTTTGTTTATTTTAATAATATGTAATTATCATTTTGACCAAAAATGACACATGTATTTTTTTTTTAAAGTTAGTAGCAAAATACTATCGATTTTTTTACTTTTAAATTACATAATTTATATGAGTTTAGATAAAGTACTGTATGATACTGCTATTATGCAACAGTATCATAAACTACTATTATGCATTGGTTAGTGTTTGGTCATTTATTTTTGACACTGGTGCCGATTCTGTTGTTTACGAACTAAAATAAATTTAATCTCGTTATATCTCTTTCTTATAGTAAATATAAGAAAGGGATGCAAGTTATTTTAGTCCTGTCAGATTAGTCCGATCACACATTTCAACGTGAATTTAAGCGCGATCTTTATTGGTCACGACTATTTACCCGTACATTACGACGGCATGGATTAAACTGACAGCATTAAAAATGTTCTATCTTTTTTCAATAAGGTTAAAATGAAAGAGAGGTGACTTGTCTAATATTAGTTAAGTTCGTAAACAACAGAATCGGCAATATGCCGAACATAATTAGAAGTTTATGATATTGACATATTCTCTTTCACATTGACAGTGACTTTTTTTCGCGGTATCCTCGTATATAGGTAAATATGTATATAAATTAATTAAGATAGTAGATAATTAAAACCAGCTCGTTGTATTGGAGTTAAACAAAGTATTGCTTTGTGGATATGGAATATCTAATGTTTATAATAACTTCATTCATTATTATTGATAAATATTACGTAATCAGCTTTAAATATATTTATTTTAGGTAGACATTCAGTTCTTAGGATCAATTTATCTTTTTTACAAGCTTTCATTTAACTTGCTGTGTAGTGAAATTCTCATGGATACCCTAACGCCCCAGGGGTAGCGGCCGGGTTATAGACTCCTTCTTTTTTTTTTTATACTACTAAGGTAGCACGCAAGCATACAGCCCACCTGATGGAAAATGGTTACCGTCGCCTATCGCCATTTGCAATACCAGCGATATTGCCAATGTGTTGCTGACCTGTTACTCGGTATTGTAAAACCGAGAAGGCAAACTGGCTCTCAAGTGCAATTACCGGAACACACCGGTAGGTGCTTGGCGATAAATTTTCAACTTGAGGGTGGTAGCCAGCCAGGCGGGTACTACAAAGTACCCTATACCACTGTGCTATGGTTTCCTCACGATGTTTTCCTTCACCGAAAATTCAAGCTCATTGTAGGATTCGAACTCACGACCTTCGTCGCGGCATCCGACGTCACTACCACTGAGCTATCATCGCTACACTCCTACTGGCTAAAACCCCACAGTGTTCCTGTCGCTGCCGGCTGGGTATACGGGGGCGCCGAAGCATTCGTCCGCGTACCTAGTACTAGTGACAGCCTGGTAGGCTTCCTCTTCGTCGACGGTGAGGACCGGAGCTTTTATCCTCGTCTTGAGAACCGCACCGCCATACGGGAATACACGCACACCTATCCGAGCTCATGTGTCATGTACGGCAGTCTCCGTCCCCGAGTCCGCCACCCTTGGGCTCAAGCTTTTTAACATCTGAGGACCTACTCCGAAAAACGATACACGATAGTCCGATCATCAATTATTAACCAATAGAATTGCAGCATAATATCGCGACGTAAGTTCTGTGTAATTCTATTGGTGGATAATTTGACAACGATGATCGGGCTAACTTCTATCGTTTTTCGGAGTAGGCCCTATGCACCAACAGACTCGTACGGTCGGCCAAGAAAGTGGTGTACCACCCTAAGGTTGAATGTCGCTTGCAGATTCATAGGTGATAATGATTAGTTTCGCTTGCAGATCAATTTGACAAATTCTATTGACAGCTGTTCTTAGTTTGAACCTTGTTGTAATTTTCGATGACTGGAAAACTAAGTCAAAACTGGCACACCACTTTCTTGGCCGTACGTAATTTTTTTTAGTATTGAACGGTTTGTATTTGTGTAAAATAATAGATTTCGAATATAAATGAGCATAATATTAATATTTATAATCCTAGAAAACGATCTAAAATAAACTTTGTATGCCGTATCGATCGGTATGGTCGATTAACTAAGGTTGTCACTTGTACAAATAATATTTTGCATAAATATTTCATATATATTTTTTTATTGTAATTGAAACATCTGTTGTAATTGGATACATCCTTCAATTCACGCTGATTACAATATTACCTACTTGGTAGTTTGAAATTGACGTTAACAATATTTTACACTCGAGAGCAATGAATCCGGGTCACCCGCAGGTATAACTTTTATGGTTGTAAGTTTTATACTTTTTGAGAAAATCGAATCATAGTTACAAGGTAGCCCGGTGACCCGCTGGGCGATTGTCTATCCATATAATTAATAAATAATTCAAATGATTAAATATTATGAGATGTAATTACAATTTTTAGTTGTTGTTCACCTAAGATAGACAATACCAAAATTATACGATGATTACGGGAGCCATCGTAATCGGAATCAAGTTACACAACGCTCTGCAGGATTCGTTGCTCTCGAGTGTAGTTAAAAATATCAATATTTGATCTCGATTAATGATTTTATATATTAAATAAAATGTGTTTATATTTATCAATATTTTATTACAAATTGAGACAGTGGCACGTGTATGACGTCAATAAATTTTATACCTTATCATGATATTAAAAGGAAATGTATATAAGCATATAGGATACTAAGATATCATTGTTTCATTTTTGACGGACAATTAATTTTTATATTTCATTGTTATTTTCTAGTGTCATTATATTTAACAAAATTAAACTAAATTAAAAATAAAGACAAAACTACTTAACTATAAATAGAAAATTTGTGCCAAATCGCTGCCCCGCGGAAGTGTGCCAAGAAGACTGGCAGCATTGCCACGCTGGATGTCAATGGCAATTCTTTGAGCAAAAGAATTATTTCATTGCTTAAAAAAACATTCTATAACTTCTCATCATTGACAAGTCAGTTGGCGCAATTGGTTAAGACACCACCTATCAAGCCGCTGGTCATGGGTTCGATTCCCATGCAGGACAAACATTTGTGTGCATGAACATGTCTGTTTGTCCTGAGTCTGGGTGTAATTATCTATATAAGTATGTATTTACAAAATAAGTAGTATAAGTATGTAGTATATCAGTTATCTGGTTTCCATAGTAGCTACATACAAGCTCTGCTTAGTTCGGGATCAGATAACCGTGTGTGAAGAATGTCCCAGGATATTTATTTATTTATTATATAAAAACTAGCTTTCCGACATCCCGCATCTATACTACATTAATAGAGTTTTCTTAGGGATCACATTTTTTTTTTTCCTTTGCCAGGGTACACGTGCCCTGTGTTTCCTATTATTATTACAATCTAACCTTAATATTAGGCTAATAAGTAATTCATTTTTAACATAAACTTCTAGATTCTCACTAATTTCAAATCACTAATTTGAAAAAAAAATGGCCTGTGTTCTCAATAATATAACATTATACCAGTGAAAGAATTTATAAAATTGGTCCAGTAGTTTTTGATTTTTTCATTACAAACAAATTTGAAATCTTTTCTCTTTATAAAATTAGAGTAGATTTAGATATAGATTCTTGGCAACCCTATTCCCATCTGTATCGCCCAGTTCGTGTACAAATGTTGCCATATAAAAGCCGGTCGTGCCATATCGTGGGACATTGTCGTAATTATAGGTAAAAGCTTGGTACCACCACACCACGACCTTTTTTGGAAGCAGCAGTATTCTGCAACTTGGTCTAAATTATTTGCAAGGAATTCTATGTTCTAACAATAAATTGTGAAGGTTTATTGTGGATACTAAATCCTAGAAGTTATTTGTATTGTTTACAATCCGTGGGTGCGGGGAATGCCACAGAATGCTGATTTTCATTCTTGTTCATATGCACCTTTCGTACTGTCAAATTTAATCTATATAAAATATCCACCATATTTTGTGTTGGCATCATTTTAAAACCTGGATAGAAAAACTAAAAAAAAAATCATATTTTTCAATCTATCTGTATGAAAAGTTAGAGTTATTTGACCACCTTTCATAGTCGCAAAATGTCTGACACTCACTTTCTAAACCATTTAAAAAAAGACATAGACGATTATGAGACTGTGACTGAATGACAGATCAGGACATAGCTCAAAGACTGCGGCCTAGAAATATTAGTTCTGCTCCTTATAAATGGTTGCTTTTCATACAAAACATCTTCTTGTTCGATCAAAATGATTGATATAAGTATTTTTCATGATTTCAGCATTGGTCACATTGCAAAAATAGTACTTGCACCTATAAAGAATTAAAGATAAATTTAACATAGCCCTGTACTTACCTATATCATAGGCATCTATTAAAAACTATAAGTAATAAAAAATAAAAAAAACCATATAAAAATTCAGCCCCTAAGGGGGTACATAAAGTTAGATATAACCCAGTATTCTTCTAGGCATTGTAATAATAGTTTGGAAATACATTTGCCTCGATAGGCAAGCTACTTACCTCAGACAGCCTACTGACAAAAAAAAATATAATAAAAAATTGCAGAATACAGCTCATATAGGCAGAGAAAAGCATTGGACGCGGAAGGGACGCGGCGCGGCGCCTGCGTCTGCCTGCGCTTGCGACTGCGTCCTATGAGAGAGAGGTGACCTCGGCGCTGGCGCCGCTTGGCGCTTCATTTGGATATATGGAACGTAGTTAGGTTCTGCATTAGAGGCATTACGGCAGCAAAATCGCAGTTTAGATGCAATTTACAGGCCTGTGTTTGACCACAATCTCACCGTGGTCAGTGATGATGTGGCCGATGGTGGTAAGCACACAAAGCCTAGAAGAGAACTGGCTGTCAAGTGCAGCTGTCGGAACACACCGGTAGGTGCTGCGGTCTGTTATTGTCTACCACCAACCATTTGAGTCTGTCCGTTTATATACAAGTTAGTACCACCTGGATGCTCGATTTTTGGTAAATCGTGTTTTTATAAAACCTAGCTAACCTTCGTTAACCTAGCTAATCCCCTGCATACTAAATTTCATGCAAATCGTTGTAGCCGTTTTCGAGATTCAAATTTTATCTTCTATATATATATAAAAGAGTAGCGGTTTTTTGGGTAAACATCCCCCTGCCCACACCGCTGAACCGATTAATGTGAAATTTGGCATGTGCGTAGATTTTGTCACGTAGACTCCATTTAAGAAGCGATTTTTCGAAATTCCTTTCCGCAGCGGTGGAAACGGGCCCTTTGTGCGATTTTAAGAATCTTAATATCTCTGGAACCTTAGAGTCTAGTAGTCTGAAATTTTTAATGTAGCTTTTTCAGTAAAAAATATTAGATATGGGTGCGAGCGTTTCTCAAACTTTTGTCTATGGGAGGAAAATTTAAAAAAATAAGGGATTTTCTTTGTTTCCGTTAAACCTTGATAACTTTGTGAGTTTGAATGCTAGAAACTCAAAATTTATAGAGTAGGTAGTTTAATAATACTGCTAAAATGTATTTTCGGCATTTCTCAAACTTTTTTTCTTCGAGGAAGATATTACCGATGGAAATTATGCATTTTTCAAACTCTTATATCACTGCAACGGCTGAAGATAGGCAAATGAAATTTCGTATACGCGTTATGCTATACAAATACTACAAATTTCAATTTGGTGTTTGTCAAAGTTTTGCCCATAGACATAGTAAAAATGTCGAAAATTTACTTTTAGCATCCTGTTTTTCTCAGTTAATATTCATAGCAGAAGCTTGATTTTTGGAATATAAGCTTTCTACAGTATTTGTTTCGAAATGTACTATCAAGTTTTTCAAACTTTTCATGCGGCATAAAGTTATAAAGGGTGAAATATCAATTTTTTGCACTTTAATATTTTTGTAATGGCTCAAGCTAGGGACCTTATATTTGGAATATAAACTATTCAATACAATTGGAATAATATTCAAACCAGTGTTTCTCAAATTTTTCATAGTTGTCAATTTTATGACACCTTAAATTATTTTCTATCAACCTGTATAACGGAAGTACTATACAACTGAGAAGCATGATTTTTTGGAAATAAGCTACCCGTAGCAAGCACTATAAGAATCCTAAAGCATTTTGCAATACTATTTAGCAATGAAATGTTATAGAGGGCGGAAATTTGAATTTTGGCCCCTTAATATTTTTGCAATTATATGAGCTAGGGATCAAAAATTTTGGGTGTAGACCATGTAACATAATTGTAACAATATGCACATTAATAATTTTAAACTTTTTAATCATAGACAATTTTATGACCTTTTTAATTTTTTTTCATCAACCTGAATAACGCTTTTCCTATTGATTTAAGAACCACGAATTTCTGGTTATAACATACCCATAGCGAGCACTATAAGAACCCTAAAGCATTTTGTAATACTATTTAGCAATGCAATGTTATAGAGGGTGAAATATTTCATTTTTGCCCTTTAATATTTTTGCAATTACTTGAGCAAAAGATCCAAAATTTTGAATATAGACTAATTAACACAAATGTAACAACATAGAAATCAAAATTATTCTAAATTTTAGTCATAGATATTTATATGATTTTTTAAAAAAGTTTATCAGACTGTATAAAGCTACTCTATTCATATAGGTACCATATTTTATGAATTTAAGCTATCATATAGCAAGCATTGTTTATAGCAAACTAAGAACCCTTCACCAAGTTTTCACCCAAGAAATAAAAAATAACAAATTTAGTAAAAATAAACTCAAAACCAATTTTGAAATAATTAGGACTTCTTAAGTAGTATTTGTTTCTATGAAATCCGTATATAACATCTACAACAATTCAACTTAAAAATATTCAACATTAAAGCAATTATCATCAAACAAATTACGTATAGGACTTCATGTCGGTGAAGTCGTGCATAGTTCAGTTCTTTTCGGTATTGCTCGGGTTACATCGGGCGCCGCGTCGCATCGCCCGTGCTATACAAAAAAAAAAAAATATCCTGGGACATTCTTCACATATTTTTTTTCAGGTTTTCAATTGCAAAAAGATTTTTCCAAATCCGACTGGTAGATCCAGAGATTAGCGAGTTCATACAAACAAACAAAAACTCTTCAGTTTCATTATAGTTTAGATAGATAGATATATAGATTATTATTAGTATAGATAAATTATAGATAGGTTTATGTTGGCAGTTCTTGACAATTTTGCATCAATCTGTATTGTATCATTGAGACAATCATTTAAGAAGCTGTCCTTAGTTTCTCACAAGTTCTGGGATAAAAATACCTACCTTTTTATCTCACGGGTCTACCTCTCTGCCAATTTTCATTACACACTGTTTGAACGTTTAGAAAGAAAGAAGAAAGAAAAACTTTTATCTCCTGCATTGCATGCCATTCGAAACTTATAAAAAAATTATCAAACATAAAAATTCAATATACCTACAAAAATAAAAAATAATATGCTGTATGGCTCTGAATCTTTGACTGTTTTTTTTAACATAACAAAAACTTATGTATGACTAATAATGGATTGTAATTTTTGACAAGTATGTAGACGTGAAAACTGAACTCCACATGCATTAAATTTTTATTTAGTATTCAATCGTCACAGAATTATACATGTCCCTGGATATTAAATAGCCTAAAACCTTCATCTAGGAACCTGAACCTAAGAGGATACCTATCTATGAAGAGCGCTTCATAATATGTACTGTGGTTCTCAAGGTATGAGAATACTAACAGACAAATTGACCTACATATTATTTGGTTCGTTAAATTGAGTACGGGGTGTTCATGAACTCTAATGCGGGTGAAACCGCTGAGCGAAAGCTAGTATATATATACAAGAATTGCTTGTTTAAAGGTACCTATTAGATTAACAAGCTTCATGCAAGCTCGAACTCCTTTATAGGAATCGAACTCACTGAGCTACTATCGGCTATTATTATTTTTTCATGCCAATAGTAAAATAACGCATTAATATTAGAAATATGATTTCTGAAAGCCATCAATAACCGACCTCGATGCCCGAGGTGTCTGCCAACCATTGTAATGTGACCTAAATATTTTTAGCGTATAACGTATAAACTAACATTGGCTAAAATAATCTTGTTTTGTTTAGATTTCGCCTTGAATTTTTAAGTATTTTATACTATTCTCTTACCAACTGTATGAAAAATAAAAGTAGTGATTGATTGAAAACAGTTTTTAGTTTTAGTGTTGTCGTAATATAGAAATAGCATTAAAAAAATCATTTCTTGAGAAGGAGCTAAGTCTTACAGCCTTTACTTTTTTAATCTAAATTACGAAAACTAATATTTTTTTATAGTTTGTTTATATAAATGATAGATGCAATAAATTATTTCTGATTCTGATTCTGATAGGCTAGGGCTAGGCTAAAAGATTAGCGGATTGCAAATAATGCATTAAATTTACCAAAGACAAAACAAGTTTAAAAAGAAGTCTCAAATTTCATTCGCCTGTTGTTGCGAGAACGTTTAACATTTAAATCACAGCTATAACACGGTAAAGTAAAGGCTGATGTATCACATTGTAGTGATGGACAAACGATTTTATCGATAAATAACAATAAATATCCTGGGACATTTTTAACACACAGTTCCATGATCCCAAACTAAGCAGAGCTTGTACTATGGAAACCAGATAACTGACATAACTTCTTTTTGTCCTGGATGGAAAGAGAAGCGAGGCGTATAGCTACGCCAACTGGCCCATCGAATAATGCGAAAGTTTGTAAGTGAGTATGTTTGTTACTTCTTTATGCTCAAACTGCTGGACCAACTTTGATGAAATTTGGTATGGAGGTAATTGAGACACCCTGGAGGTTTACTATCAGCCCTCAGGAATGTGGGTGAAACCGCGGAGCAGAAAGCTGGTAAAAAAATATTTGTTAAATATTATTTGAGGTTTTATTTGTCTAAATACACTGTTTTGAGTATGAAGGCATATAAAAGTAATTTTACCTGCAGAACTGTAAGGTGTATTCATCAATGATCAACTTTTAGTATGGGACCAGTATTGAAATCGCTAAAAATAAATTAAATTACAAAACATCAATCGAGCAACGATCGAAATGTACCATTATATGTATATTTGAATACCATTGCACGTGACTGTAGTTCAGTACCTAAGTATCTATTAAAAATTGTATGAAATTAAGGAAACTATCGGTTTATTTTAATGTTAAGTTTTAATTAATGTTAACTATGTATGACCGTTGTTTCTTAACAAATAAAACGAAATGTGTGAAAAGATTGTATTTTTCTTCGCGTTGATATGTACGTATTCTCCTTATAGTGAACGTGAAATAAAAATAAATATTATTGGACAAAGACTTGACGATGACGTTTTGAATCATATCTCTTTGGAATAAATAAAATGTTATAAAAGTAAAATATCGATATGTGTGTTTTGTGACAGCACTGTGAGACATCCGAGAGTGTTATGACGGCTGATTTTTTATTATTTATAAATAAAATACTTGTTTCACTCGCCGTGTGCAGAATGAGCTATGGACATGAGAAAAATTGCAAATGCATTAGTACGAGTATTATCGAGCAATAAAATGTTTAAAAATGGGAAAGTTTGTGATGATGGATGAATGTATTGTTGTGAAGTGTGGAATACATTTTGCACATCTCTATAGTTTTAGTTTACTTTTATTAGCTGTGAAAAACATTTGTGTAAATCTACGGAGGAACATCCCTATTGTTGCGAGTTTGTCTTTATTTGACAGTTTTTGGGAGTTGGTGAAAAATAAAGCTAATTTACAAGAAGTAGTTTCACTTTATTCATGCATGAGTAGAGGTTTATGCATTTCAAATTTTCAAAAGTATGGATGTTTGTTACTCTATCACGTAAAAACTACTGAACGGATTTGGTTGAAACTTAACACATAGATAGATCATGTCTGGAATGACATATGAAATACTTTTTATCCCGGGGCGGAAGCTACTGATGTGCAGAACTCCATGTTTCTAGACTGCAGAGTTTGAGCTTCGCGCTGATGGTCATTCAGTCAGATCAGATGAGTATCTGATCTAAAAAATATATACGAAATTGAGTAATTTCGTTTATGTTTTTTTTAAATCGATTAGAAAGTGATTGTCAGATTTTTTACAACAAGAAAAATAATTAAATTATTGTACCGATTGTGTTCACAAGTGTACCGACCGACGCGCGCGCATGTTTCTCCCATTCACACAAACTATCGGACCATATGACGTCATATAGGGATTTGCGTGACATACATTGATTATCGATACTTTACGTAAATAAATGAGAATTAATGCGTTAGTTGGCGTGTCTTGATTAATTATTTACTTTCCTTTAAGCCTGTTGCTTAGTACGCTACTACAGTCATAGAAATAATTTTATAGAATCAAAAATTGAGAGGTATCTTATGGACATCCGGTTAGAATGGAGTAACTTTTTATTTTATGGATTTGAATTGCAGAATCATAAATGAATGAAGAATTTTTTATCTCTATATATAAAAGGAAAGCGTGACTGACTGATCTATCAATGCAAAGCTCCAACAACTAGACAGATCAGGCTGAAAGGCATACGGATAGCTATTATCACATAGACGAATCCGCTAAGAAAGCATTTTTTTTCCCCTAAGGGGATCGCGGGGAAACCGCGGGGCGAAGCTAGTTATGTATATTATGTAATAAACATACAAGAGGAGTATTGTACATCATCATTATACTTCGATATCGGTAAATGTGTCACAGCGCGTCACTACGAAATGATTCCTTTTTTCTGTTGTATAATTTCGGCCGCTCTTCTCGTATTGCATATCATTACACGTGCGACTATTACTAGCGAGGTATATTACTGTATAGAGAAGCTATCTTTAGCTAAGGTCATGATCCATTTTCTTAATATTCGCTGCAGCGCTGGAACAATAATTAGTCGTCTAAACACGTAGCGCTGGACCGCTTTTAAGGTGTAGTTTTTTCACGACCAAAAAGCCATGAAAATCACGGCGCTTACGCGTTTCGTATCTAAGCAACTAAGGCTGAGATCTATAGAGCGTGCTTAGACTTTGCTCAGACTTTACTTAGGGTATAAACCTACGTAAAGTAGTAAATATTTGTGTGTTTTAATTTGTAGCCAAGTTTTTGGTAAGTCGTCGATTAGGTGCACTTAGGCTTTGCTTAGCATACACTCAGAGGGATTCGAAACTTGCATTTTAAATACCGACTTTGTACGGTAAACTTTAAGCAAAGTCTAAGTACGCTCTATAGATCTCTGCCTAAGTGTAGTGTGGCCGGATGGCTGCACTCGAACGGATCGTAGTTGTTATATGTTGCGTCTTCTCTATACGTAGTAATATACCTCAGTGAATCGCACAAACTTATCGGTTCAGGCGGCAGAAAATGGAACTACAGCCGCTTCATATTAATAAAGTATATTTTACTGACGCTAATATCATTTCAGTGACCATCAACGCCACCTTCCAATGCACTGATAAGTTGATGGTGAAGTCTACAATTCTAGATTATACCTCATGCTGAGAATCACCTGACAGACGTATGACAGGTAAATTGGTTGCCAGCATTTCAGAGTTCACCTTTACCCTGTAAACTTTTTGTACAAAAAGTTTATGAGGATGTATGGATGTTTGTTACTCTTTCACGTAAAAACTACCGAACGGATTTGGATGAAACTTGGCACATAGATAAATCGTACGATAGGATAACATATTGGCCACTTTTTATCTCGGCAATTATCAAAAAGTTATGGTTAGTCTAAGACCACGAGTGGCTTCATCCCCTTCAAGCCCTTATAAACCCACCTAAAATTTGCATCCTAGTACTGTACCTATATTTAAAAAGCTAGAATTAGTACAACCGTTTGGAGACCACCTTATATAAGTATAAACAATTCAAAAGTATAGTGAATAGTCCACTTACCGCGGCAAGTGTCGGACGGGTCATATCTCAAGAGACGCTGCAAGCGATTGCTGTGATCGCGCAGCCGGTGCAAGCGACGAGATGCTGGCGGGTTTAATAGGGATGTCGACTAAAAAAATCTAATTAGTCCGTCAGCTAGATTACCAAAAAATATTGGATACATATATTTTCTATAGTAGTTCAAGTGTATGTGGAACCGGTGGTAGAGTCTATTGTAATGATTGTAACTATCGACGTTCATAAGTGCCTACCAGGGCCTAAACTGAATAAATGAGTTTTTGATTTTGATTTTATAGTTCCGATAACAAAAATTACGAAGATACAGCGTGCGCTAAAATTTCGCGTGACGTCACTTAGAACACGCCTCTTTACCGGGAAGTGACGTCACACGCCCCCCACTCCTGAACTTTGATGAGCCTTATCTTTGTATTTTTTTATTAATTTATAGTAAATAGCTTGTCGCTCTTACATTGAACGGCGTCTTGACGCTAACAGGCGGTTCGGGGCTGCCAAATCGTCGAAAAAATACAGGGGGCAAGACATCAGGGTTGTCACATGCAATAAAATTATTTATTTATTTTTATATTGTCGTCGCATCGTTGTACGATTAGGGAAAGGAGTACATACAATCTCAATCAAATGACAGGCCACATGGCGCCTACCTATCGTGCCACCATTCGTGGGTTCGATTCCGATCCAGGACAAATATTTGTGTGTGTCCTGTCTGAGTCTATATAAGTATTTATTTACATAACAAAAGTAGTAGGTATATCAGTTACATAATATGGTGTCCATAGCACAAGCTCTGCTTAGTTTGGGATCATATAACCGTGTGTGAACAATGACCCAGGATTTTATTAATCTCGCCATTGCACGATACGCCGCCAATTCATGATTTGGCTGGTTATATTATATCACACGCCTAATCGAATGTCGGCAACCTATTTATCGAAATTCCCAGCTGACCACAAGGCATATCACAAAATAGTTGCATTTCCCGCTGCACTGGCAGTGCCACTGTCTCCACGCTGTTTTGTTGACAGACCTGAAAAATAGCGTATTCACACATAAAATAAAAAAAATATGTGAAAAATAATTGTGTCAATAGAGCATTTGAAGAGAAAACTGCATTAAAAAAAATACGATGAGCAGAATGTAATTCTATGTCAACTGTTAAGTGACATCCCTACAGCCAATGCACCGTGACTTCATCAATTGTGCATCTCCCTGCGAGTGACAGCTCAACCGACTGCGGACAAGTGGGGTGTAGTTCCTGACATTTTTATAGTCTACCTGAATATCGAGGGAAAACTATTAACATATTTTTTAAATTCTAGATTTTAGAAGAGATTTTGAAGAAATCAGATGGCGTGAATGTTGTAGAAATATTTGTTAGTTGACTTGAACAGTTTGGATGTCAGTTAACTAGTTTCCATATCAAAAGCTTTCCAATTATCCCCTAATTTACACTCTAAAGTAGCGCGTCCACCTTCTTGGGCAGCTACGGAACGATTACCTCATTACCTTGTTTCTAAAAAGTTTTTGAATCAGAAATAGTTACCTAAATTTAATTTAAATTGAAGATCTTATTCTCTCAAAGTGCGCTTGATGCATAAAATTACTTCAAAATGTAATAAAAACTTGTAGGTATTTTTTGTAATTCAAATTGTATTATTTTTTAGTTAACTATTCCAAACGTCAAAATTATCAGTGCTATGCCTACAGTTAAAGACATTCATATCATGTTAGTAATAAATAAAGGCTATGGACCATACCCATCTTAATGACCAACCAGCAGACATTTCTGATTCATTTCAGCAAGACTCGCTAAAGAAGATGCACAGATGATGATGAAAAATGTATGAAAAGTGCGGTTTATGTTTTCCACTGAAAACTTTTTTGTCATTTTCATAACGAAAAAACTTTGGGCGCCATCTGTTGCTGAATAGAATAACTAATTAAAGGTGACAACAACACACACACAATACTATTAAAGTGCCATCTATGGTTGAGTAGCTAAATACTTGAAATCTTTTTTGTTCAGCGCTCCCAATTTTAGTTTTGTGTTAACGAAAACAATAAAATCAATAATAAAACATCTTTGGAGGCCTGGAAATTACATTCAATGGTATCGCACGAAAATTGGCCAAGTTCGAGTCAAACTCGCACATGATGGGTTCCGTACCATCATACATTATTTTTATTATAATAATAATAATTTAATTTTCAGACAGGAAGAATAGAGGCAATTTACTTTAATTATTTGTATTTTACGTTATAATTTGTCGTTTAGTAAAAAAATAATTTTGAAATATAACTATCAAAGTAAAATCAGGATTATGGTTATTCATTTTATTTTCAAATAATAGTACCTACATTTTTCTATAAAAGTGCCACGTATTTCTCAAATAGTTCCAAATGTTCCTTTGTCCGTTGCTCGTGTGTTAGTCTATGCAATTGAACTTCCCCTTCCGGTGTTAACAGCGCCTAAAAAAATAAAACTACCATTTAAACCTATTTGTATTTCTTAAGAATTTAAGCGCTGCAAAATCAATCCGTAGGTAAATATATTTTTTTTATATTCATTTGTCCTTGATTAATCATATTTTTACAGCGGTAAATGATTATTTGGTAGAAAGTCAGAAGTTCATAATATACAGGGTTATTTTTAAAGCATTTTAATCGCTTTAAGAGATGGAACTTGGAAGTACTCATTAATATGAACAACTTTTACTATAGAACCAAATGTGATATTACTAAAAGAAATTTATACTTTTCATACAAAACATAAACCGTACCTACTCGGTCAAAATGTAAGAAAAGTTATTGATTGACGACTTAAAAATAAACCTGACAGAAGGAAAGTGACTGTCATGTTTCATTCAATAGGTGCTTGGTGACATCTCTCCAGCCAGGTACTATAAAGTATTCTACCATAAAGTACCCGACCATGATTTCTTCAAGATGTTTATTTGAAACTATGATTATTTTTAGCTATGACCGATTTTTTTACTGATTGTTATATATAAAATACTTTACCAGCATGGAATCGGCAGCAGCACAAGCGACGGCTGCCTTATCGCTGCTACATTTGGCGTAAATATCGCTGCATGTGAGATCCCACGCTACGACTGTTCCCTCGCGGAGTATCGTGAAGATATAGCAGGGGTGTACACGAGACCATACGAGAGCGGTCACTGATATCTATTAACAAAAAAAAGGTTTAATACTTTTAGGTCTAGATAGAGATCGCGGGTCTAAACGCCAAAATAAATATCAGCCAACTGTTGGCTGATAAGCTTGTTCCATCCGCTCAGTGGTGACGCTGTCACTGTGGTATAAACACGTATTCTGTCAAATTCTGTGCCAAATATACTTCGGAATATATTTTTCCCCTACTTTTATGGGAAATATCACTCAGCATGCCTGAATGACGCAGCGCCTTTGTCAAACAATAGAGAAATCTGGCCTGTTTTTTTTTTGCGATTGCAGTACAACACTATCTAGGCAGGTTTTTTTATCTAAGGTATATAACTACAAGACTTACATACTAGTTTCCGCACCGTAGTTTTACTTGTTCTCAAGTAATCTTATGTTTCCTCGGAATAAAAAATGTTCTGTTTTTTTTTTCGAATTTTGTATATCATCATTATGTGTGGTATTTTTATATTACCTACTGTTACTTAATTGTTCCCAAAAATAGCAAATGGTGACCTAAGTACTGACCTTCATTGTCATCTGTACTCCACTAAGATTGTGAATGGGAATCCGTACCGAAACACTGCTGATGTACCTCCCTTTATGATCAGCGTTACATCTTTCTGTTGTTTCTTTATTTTGAGGACCATTCCTGAAAGATAAGATACCACATTGCCATCCAGAGATTCTTATTTATAACTTCATTGACTGAAAAAATTATACTGACCTACAATCCAATGTAAGAACAACCCTGTTTTCGTTCAAAGAACACAAGTTAACGGTCCCTGAATCAGTGGCTGCCAAGAAGTAGGGTAACCCGTGAGGTGATATTTCGAGACATGTAACTGAAGATGTATCACCTGTTAAAATACCAAAGTTAACGTGAAAAATGTAACCGTACCGCTAAATATTTGGGATTTTTATGACCTAGCTTACTAGCTACTTACTTGCGACACAAAACTGATTGACTTTAACAGCCCCTAAGCTTCTCCTACAGCACAATACTTCGCCACAATTTTTCGCAACCAAATAATTATCTTCATTATTCAATCTCATCACTTTCATATCGTTACAAACTAAACCATTTTCCCAATTCTTTAGAACACTTTTCTCTGCTTGCAACATTTTTCTTTTACTTGCACTGACTGGTCTGTCACTGTCAAATTGATATTTAGAAACGGCAGTTTTTGGGCGCGTAATTTCTTTTATCAAACTCTTTTCTAATTTCCTCTTTGATAACCTCCTTTTTGCTGCGCTCAGATTGAAATTGTTGCATTCCATTAAATCTTTTGTTGCTACATCATAATGTTGTAATAAAGATATTATTTGTTTTCTTTCTAACTTTAATTTTGACCAGAAAGCCTTTCCTATATCATGTGGGCTTGTTTTTGATTTCTCTTGAATTATTAACCATATTGTTAAAATTCCTATTCGTTGAAGTGTAATAACCTAAAAGAATTAAAAGACACTATTATCCCATTAACAATGATTAGAGATAATACTGCCTACACATATTATTATACTTTTAAGGAACCTATCGCTTTTTCTGTAATATCGAGGATAGACCAACAAGTAAGAGATGGCATCACAAAGAAATATTGTTGTTTATCACTCTTACCTGCCCTAGGTTTCTTCGGCCCTCCTGCCTCGTCGTGATCGCTTCACCAGACAACTCTAGTCCAACTATGCAATCAGTGACATTACTATTGCATACATTTGATGCACTACTTGTAAAGGCACAAGCTTGTAAAGCGCATTCAATTTGCAACTGTAAGAAAATTTGCGTAATATAAAATATGTATATGACGACTAAGTTATTATCACTGGAAGCTGAAGATTGTGGTAATCCTTGGTGAACTATAGTGGCTATGTTTATCACGAATATCCAGCCCTGAGCACGAACCTCTGCCGTAAGTGTAGCGTCATGGTATCGAGTGCGTCAAAATAAAATTGTATGGAGATTTGAATCTCGAACAGTGCTAAACGTTAACGGATCTGCAAATCGGCAGCACGAACACCTTTGACAGTTTCTACGTTTTCCTAACGTCACGTGCGTAAACGTACGTATACGCAGTTTTGTTTATCTATACTAATATTATAAAGAGGAAAGATTTGTTTGTTTGTTTGTTTGTAATGAATAGGCTCCGAAACTACTGGACCGATTTCAAAAATTCTTTCACCTTTGGAAAGCTACATTATCCCCGAGTAACATAGGCTATATTATATTTTAAAAAAAATTAGGGCTCCTTACTAAAACTCTAATAATGTAACATAAGGTGTAAAAAAATGACCTGAAAAATTCCTTACGTCCCGTGCGCTGCGAAAACTATTGATGATAGAACAAAATCATTTACTACGACTTTGCAGAACTCATCATTATCTACAAAAAGTGTCGCGACAGCATATGTCTAAATATTATAGTTATGTCACAGTAAGTAGTTTTTATTCTAAAATATTAATGTATATATGCCGCCTCTTGAAAAGGCTCTTCATTTGTACCTTGGTATTAATCCTCATCAAAATAAATTACTTTATATTCAAGACGGCTTTAATACCTTTTTATAACTTTTTGAATTATTCAATTCGGACATTTCATTCGGAAGATATCACGAGTTAAAAAATGCAAGTATTAGAAAAAAGTCGCGTGGTTGTCGCTCACCGCGCTCAGCTAGCCAGCATGCGATGTAGGCTCCATGTAATCGTCACTGGGGTACGGGGGGGAGTCAATGTAATCTTCTTCTATATATATATAAAAGAAAGTCGTGTTAGTTACACCATTTATAACTCAAGAACGGCTGAACTGATTTGACTGAAAATTGGTGGGGAGGTAGCTTAGAACCAGGAGAAGGACATAGGATAAGTAGGAGTAGGTCGAGGTAGGTAGGGGTAGGTAGATAACGTAGATAGGGGCAGGTAGAGGTAGGTAGGAGTAGGTAGGGGCAGGTAGGGGTAGGTAGGGGCAGGTAGAGGTAGGTAGGAGTAGGTAGGGGTAGGTAGGGGTAGTTAGGGGTAGGTAGGAGTAGGTAGGGGTAGGTAGGGGTAGGTAGAGGTAGGTAGGGGTAGGTAGGTAGGTCCCAAATTTATTTTTATTCTCAGGGCAGGACAACGTCTGCCGGGTCAGCTAGTTAATTTGATATAATGGTACAGTTACTCGCTAGCCAGCTATCGTCGACCTTCTCACCGAATATTTTGCAGTGAGAAGGTCGTTTTTTTTACAGCATTTTTTAAACATGTATCGCAGATTATTGATTTTTTTGTATATTGTTATTTTATTAAAAAGGTTTAAAAATTTTTTTAGTTAGATTTTAATAATTCTTATATAGAAACCAAAAAAATCAAAAGGTAAACCCCTATGAGATGTGTTTCATTTTGTTTGCGATGCATTTCAATTATTGATTTGTATTTATTTTTTTATTATAATTAAAGGATGTTCCTAAATTAACGATCAATCGAAATAATCATTTTTATAAGTATTAATTTTACTATCAAAATTTCGAGGTATACAAGATGGTCCATCTTTAGCCGCCCAAACAAAATGAAACACATCTCATAGGGGTTTACCTTTTGATCTTTTTGGTTTCTATATAAGAATGATTAAAATCTAACTAAAAATTTTTTTAAACCTTTTTAATAAAATCACAATATACAAAAAAAACAATAATTGTTGATTAAAAATGCTGTAAAAAAAACGACCTTCTCACTGCAAAATATTCGGTGAGAAGGTCGACGATAGCTGGCTAGCGAGTAATACCATTATATCAAATTTAATACCAAACTGCGTATACGTACGTTTACGTACGTGACGTTAGGAAAACGTAGAAACTGTCAAAGGTGTTCGTGCTGCCGATTTGCAGATCCTGTAACGTTTAGCACTGTTCGAGATTCAAATCTCCATACAATGTTGTTTTGACTCACTCGATACGATGACGCTACACTTACGGCAGAGGTTCGTGCTCAGGGCCAGAACTCGTCAGTAGGTCTGTGGCGTGGCGACAAAAAAAAAATGCTGTAAAAAAAACGACCTTCTCACTGCAAAATATTCGGTGAGAAGGTCGACGATAGCTGGCTAGCGAGTAATACCATTATATCAAATTTAATACCAAACTGCGTATACGTACGTTTACGTACGTGACGTTAGGAAAACGTAGAAACTGTCAAAGGTGTTCGTGCTGCCGATTTGCAGATCCTGTAACGTTTAGCACTGTTCGAGATTCAAATCTCCATACAATTTTGTTTTGACTCACTCGATACGATGACGCTACACTTACGGCAGAGGTTCGTGCTCAGGGCCAGAACTCGTCAGTAGGTCTGTGGCGTGGCGACAAAAATAGAACTTAGGAGACGCTTCTGTCCATCTTCTGAAGTAGGTACATTAGGTTACTTAAGATAAATTTCAGTAATATTGAGATTCGTGGAGTTACTAATAACTAGCTTCTGCCTCGCAGTTTTACCTGCTTTCCCGAAATAAAATAAATATAAAGTATCTCTGTGTCAAAAATCACGTTGATCCGTTGCTTCATTAGTGCGTAAAATCAAGACAAATTAACAAACACGTTTTCCCATATAAAATATTAGTATGAAGTAAGGATTACCTTATCACAACCTACATTACTATTTTTTAAATTCCACTCTCTATCTTTTTCCATTTGTGTGTGCTGTTCCGATGGTATATTTATTAATTCTGTGCTTTTCTTATCAGTGGTAACTGCTCGCCATGTTGCTTCTTCTGATAAATCCCAAAGGTGTATTGATCTGAAATTACATTGTTTAACATTATTACATTTATATACATACATATAATTTCTACCAAAATAGTAGAAAATTATTATACACTGGCATACCTGTCTTCCAAAGCAGCTACGAAAAGACCATCAGTATTTCCTCTGAATCGACCAATTTTTACATCATCTATTGCTACTAATATTTTTATGGGATCGCATCTGGTAATACTTATATCCCATAGACAAATTACACATTTCCGTTCGCTAATCTTTTGAACTTTTAAATGAACAGTCATCAGCAAATTGCTTTTTGTCTCCGAAAAATATATTTGAGTAATTATTGAGTATTTCAAAATAAACAGGTTTTCATCTGAAGCGTTATTCGTTGATAAAGTCACATAACCTTTGCTAAAAGGATATTTTGAAGTCTTATCTAAATCAGTCGTGTCTGAATTACCGGTATTAGAACTTAAAACACTACTTATTCTACCTTCCATTTTCTTTAAAAACTTTCTTAGTCTATTAGGATTATACTCATTATTATTAATTTTTGATTTGTAATTTCCATATGGCAACATTTCACAGGAACCGACGCCTTCTTTCTGTTCCAAATATACCCTCAGCGGATTGCTCTTATAATTTAAATCTGTGTTAATCTTATTGTTTATGTCGTCATCATTATTTTGATTTATTAAAAACGTGAATTTTGTGAGGTAATCTTCGTTGTCTTGTTTGGATTTTTTCGATAAATCATCAGTGTTTAAATAAATATCGCTATTTGAGAACTCAACAGGATTTTGCGTCCATTTATGTTTAAAAAGTAGTTCATCTGTTTGCACCTCTTGAGTAACACCATCGTCAAATGTTTGCACCGCAGTTTGCGTATAATTCGAACGCCCAAATGTCGCCATGTACAAATCATAAGAAATCGGCTTCATTTCGAATAAAGAATACGACATTTCGTGTAAAGTAATCATAGCAAGAAGGTCTTTAGCTCGTTGTTTTAAGTTCTCATTTATCTTGCGCTTACGTTTATTTTCTTTTGATTTCGTAAAATCTATAAAAAGTGGCCTGAAACAGTTTGATAGAAAATTAGGACAGCTATAAATAGTTGGTAAAAAGTAAATAGGTGTCAGTCAGTGAATATTATTACTATCAGTTAAATAAATCATTAGAAGTCTTTTTTTGATGTCAGAAGGTTGCAAGCAGGCGGTCCACCTGATGGTAAGTGGTTACCGTGGCCTATCGCCATTTGCAATATCAGAGGTATTGCCAATGTGTTGCCGACCTGTTACAATGCCAAGAAGGCAACTGGCGTCGTTGTTTAAGACACCACCTATAACGGACGCAGATTTTGGATTCGATTCCTTACCTATCCAACACCTCAACATGAACTGTCCTCATGCTTGACACAGTGCTAGAACTGCTCATCTCTTGAAACCCCTCGTCAGTTAACGATATCTTCTTATCATCACTGGTTCCTTCAGCACCTTCTAGAATAAAGTCCATTACTGCTGGCTTCGCTTTGTTAGCGGAGCGTTGCTCGCGAAGATCGAAGCTACCTGAAGAAAGAAGAAATGAGAACATGAATGGTATTTCTTTACCACCTCTATTCTCTTCGTTTCAATTTTGTTAAATCTATGAATAACTTGATTAAATCTGGATTTCACAGGGCTCCCACTTTGAACCACTATTATTCAATACATAAACAACCGGACTTAATGTGTTCAATTTTTTATTTTTTTTTATATCTCATACGGTATTAGGTTTTAGTACCCAAAGAGTAAAACGGGACCCTATTACTAAGACTCCGCTGTCAGTCTGTCACCAGTATCTCATGACCCGTGATAGTTAGACAGTAAAAAAAATCACAGATGATGTATTTCTGTTGCCGCTTTAACAACAAATACTAAAAAACAGAATATAATAAATATTTAAGGAGGTCCAATACAACAATCAATGAGCAGAATTATCTCACCTGAATCCAGCATTCTTTCTTCATCCCTTACTTCTTTAGAATGACTTTCCTCAGCTTCCGTTTCATTATCACCGTCACGTATGTCTGCTTCTTCATCATCATGTTCAATTTGCTCACTTTGATCACTTGACTTTGATTCACTGTGATACGATTCAAAGTCAGATTCGTAGCTTTCGAAGTCATCCTCGTAGCTAACGTCTTCGTCACTTGATTTGTCTTTTTGGATCTGTCGAAGATAATATTTATACTGTAACTAGCTTTCCGCCCCGCAGTTTCAACTGCGATCCCCTATTTTACACTCTTAGGAGTTCCATTTTCAAAATTCCATTCTTAGCGGATCCATGCGTCATAATAGCTACCTGTATGCCAAATTTCAGCCCGATACGTGGTTTGAGCTGTGCGTTCATAGACCAGTCTGTCGGTCACACTTTCCTTTAATATTTTAGATTTTGTGATTTAGGGTTGTTGGTTAATTTTAATAGATGCAATTAGACAACGTGAAACTTTGATAATTATTGTTTTAATAGGACATGTCTTATACGTTTGTATTTTTTTTATTTTAGTATTATTTCTTTCTTACCTTAGAGGATGATTGTTCTCCATCTAAATCAATATAAAAAGCTTTAGGTTTCGCGATCAGCTTACGCGACAAATTCATCATTTCAGCATTATTATCCACTGCATCAGGTGTTAGAACTTTAACTTCATCTTCATTTAGTGTTCTAGTTTTGGACCGCTGCCTTTCCACCTCAACCTTCTTTGGTTCAACTTTTTTTTCTTCTTTTTTAACTGTAACAACCTCCTTCACGTTTTCGTGTTCTAAATTCAATTTCCTTTTTACAATGGGTGAGTTAACTGTGACATTTACAAATGGTAATTTACGCGGGGTTTCTTTTTTGGCTGTCTGAGAAGGTACCTTGGCTTCAACCTTTTTTTGTGATGATTTTCTTACGTTTGTATCAACGCTTTTTCTGCTAATTTGACTCACTGATGAAGACGAAGATTTCAGTAAGTCCTTCATTGGGGATACATTGCTGGTTTTGTTTGACGCACCTGGAAGCTTTCTAGGCGCTTTAACACTTTGTACGCTGCCTTTAATTTGTCCGTAAATATCGGCTGTTGTAGATTTCTGTGCGTAGTTTCTTGGTGTAGACACAGTAAAAATGTTCTTTTTAATTTTATCATCTTGTGATTTTTTTGCTGTGTCTATGTCTTTACTTTTTGAGGGCTTTTCATTTTTTGCTTTACTTTCAGTTTTTCTTAGTGTATTCTGCATTGTAACTTATCACTAAAAATTATAGTAAGTATGTAGGTAAGTAATACAAAATTAAAAATAATTTATATTGAAGTGAAAGTATGCTAAACTGATTTATTTTATTTATAAAGGATAGGTCAATGGCGATGCGGCTAAAGATGTGGTAGGCGCACAAAGTCTAGAAAGGAACTATTCTTACGTAGTATTTGCGTTCTCTTTGGGAACTAGCCCAAGCCCTAATGTGCAGCTGACAGCGATTTTTCTTGAGGGTTGTACCAAAAACGAAGTGATTATTTTCTCTTTGGTAGTACCCAGCCAGGCGCGTAGTAGATTGACCGTTTTTTCCCGCGAAATCATGTAGTTCCAATTATCATCAGATACGAAAGATAATAAGGATCCAAGATGTCATATTTACGTATAGTTTCAATCATTAGTATTTTTTATTCTCTTTGTTTTCAATATGTGACTGTCAAGAAATTGATTTTTGTTATAATAAAATATGCAATAAAATAATAGACAATGGACAAATTATTTTTTACCTTGACACACTTCTTGATGTAGGTCAAACTTATTATTTTTTCCAAGAAATTCATCAGTAAAATCACATCATTAATCAAACAGATCGTTAAACAATTCAATTTGCTGATTTTTCATTCATAATGAAAATTTAAACCTTTTATTTCACAACAACGTGCATGATAAGTTAAAACAATAATTATTACACGTTTCCGCTGCCATAGAAACGAGAACTTCAAAACAAGAAGGTTATACGTCACTAGGCAGGTGGCACGTCACCAATCATAGATAGGTAGCAGATACAAAAAAAAAAAAACGTTAATAGTTCTTTTGTTTTTTTTATTTATATGCTTACGTTTGGCCCTCAGCCTATGATGAAGCAAGCTTGCCCAGAAGAAACCTATTCACCCTGAAAATTCCTAGAAGCAAGCACCTATCTAGTCACCGGAAGCATGTTCCACTCCTTTGCTGTCCGCATTATAAATGAGAATGCAAAACGTTATGCCAGTGTGCCGTTATACAGTAAATATACAGTTTAAGAATGGTAGTATATTATATACTACCATTCTTGTCGCAAAACACATGTTGACAAACTTACGCCCTATAACTGAGCTGCAATTAGCAAAAAATCTAAGAAAATTATAATTTCGCGGGCTAGCCTGAAGGATCCCCTATAGATGAAGATTTTTTTACTACCGTAGCTACAACCTACAACTAACTATCCTCCTATATACAAATGCACTCATTGGTTATTATAAAACCGTAGTACCTACTTCCATGTCTTCCATCCAGCTGTAAGTCCCCCAGTGGTCCTCCTCACTCAAGTAATTGTCCTTTATTTTTTTACAAGAAAAATGAAATATTACATAATCTTCCGAAATAGCTGGCTACCACATATCTACCTACAATATGTACCTACATAAATGTGTTAATGACTAAAAAACGACGCAGTGTGATTATTAAGTCTTTCAGTGATATTTATTTTGTGATTTAGCACGATTGTCAAAAAGTTTTATGGCGTTTCATAAATAATAAATGAACCATGTTACGTTTACTCAAAACTTCCAATAGATGTAGTTGCCCGCTTCAAATTTAGAGGTTATTATATTCATGACCCCCATCATAGACTAGTTTACTGACCCCCATACATTAGTAGTCTACCTCTACCTACGCCCCAATAGGGTAGTTGACTGACTTATCAAATCAGCTACTTTTTAATAAATGTCTAAACGATAGTTTATATGGAATTTTGTATGAAATATTACACTATGACGTCATAGTTTCACAGCATCAAATGATATACTCTTTGTGGTTCTACTGGTAATAAAAAATCATAAAATGCATTAAATGTATAACATATTTGATGTTTCCACGTGTTTTAGATGTTTTATGCATTGGTTACCTACTGTTTGGTCATTTATTTTTGACACTGTCAACTACCCTATTAGTATAGTAAATTTCTAATTGGTCCGCTTTATTTAAATATTTTACATATCTATGTTGGTTAATCATAATATACACTATTAAATTTTCCTGACTACCTTCCTTTTCATAAGGGGCCATCCATATACTACGTGTCAATAAACCAGTCCGAATTCTAATATACGGAATACGAGTTTTAGACTATACATAAGTGCCAGCAAAGGTCTCACAAATTTAAAGAAATAAATATTTATTTTCTCTCTTACCTGACACTACACACGAATGCGAGTAAAAAAGGAGTTAGAAAGTTAGGTAAGGCATTCGCGATTTCATTCTATAAAGCTGGATTATAAGATTTTGCATTATTTGATCAACCAAAGTATATTTGTTTAAAGACGCATCATAGTCATCGATAAAAACCTGTCAATATATCAAATATATATTTTATTATTGTTAAAAATCTAATGAATGATAAATTCAACTTGGTCCAAAGGCAATTTTTAAAGAACTAACGTTGGTAGCCTCTGATGGCTGCAACAACCTTACCGGACAAATCGGCGAGCGCAGAGGGATCTCAGCCGGGTAATATTTAGGTAACAACGCCTGAGGGCACCCCCGAATGGGGTACGAACCTCAGCTCAGAGCGTTACCGGGGGAGGTGGAGGACTTTGTACGAGTTACGATGGGGGCGGTCGGATTACTAATGGCAGCTCGGGCCGCTTGAACGGGACGAGAACCAAAGGCAAATGATGTGTGCAATAATTCGAATAAATAAAACAACAATGAGGTCGTCACATAGAGGAAATGTACTTTTCATGATTATTAATTAACTTAAAAACACGATAAATAATACAAATATATACGCGGCGGACGTATTACAATAAATACAGACGTATAAAGAGCAGCCGTGCACTTCCCGAGGCATCTAGATTGCTACTAAATCAATGCGAATAATTTACATGGTGATTTCTTTTTTTCTAGATCTCTTCCGACCAGCTTTTTAAATATGGAATTTGTTCATAATACTTAAAAAGTAATGGTAACTCGTCTTTTATTTTACGCCATTAGAACTGACAAGAAAAAAAATTTGAAGCAATAATTATCGTAATTCGATTATTGACATTATCTACAACTAGCTAAAGTATTCTCAAAAAAGAACATAATAAGTTGAATAATAATAAGTATGGCCGGAAGATTTTTTTTAAATCTATTTACAATCCAGCGACGATCGACGCGGGATCTTCTACTCCCTGCTTGATCTTCCTCAAGAACATAACCGCCTCACGACCATCGATTAGTCTGTGGTCATATGTCAGCGCAATGTACATCATTGGCCGGATGACGACTTGACCATTCAACGCGATTGGGCGCTCAAATATACCGTGCATGCCCAAAATAGCGGATTGAGGCGGGTTGATAATAGGCGTACCCAATAAAGACCCGAATACACCACCGTTGCTGATAGTGAAAGTACCGCCATCCATTTCCTCAATCGTTAACTTGCCTGTCCTGGCCTTTTCTGCCAAACCGGCGACGGTTAATTCAATGTCAGCATATGTCATAGTTTGAACGTTTCTGATGACTGGCACCACCAGGCCTTTAGGGGTAGCTACTGCGACGGAAATATCTACGTAATCGCGGTATATAATCTCATTTTCTTCAATAACAGCGTTCACCACCGGCTGGTCGACGAGAGCGGTGGCTGCGGCTTTCACAAACGGTGACATGAGACCCAGTTTGACACTATGTTTCTTCGTAAAGGCGTCGAGGTACTTCTTTCTGAAAGCCATGATATTGGACATATCAATTTCGTTGAATGTCGTTAACATCGCGTTAGTGTTTTGGGCATCCTTCAATCGTTGAGCGATGCGTTGACGCATACGATTCATTTTGACGCGCTGTTCGGTACGAGTTCCGGCAATTTCTTTGCTGTAATCCGTAGGAGGCACTTTGACCGTAGCCGTTTCGATCGCTTGCGCGTGACGGATAGCTGCTACAGGAATGGAGGAAATTGGTGCAGCTGGGGGAGGGGCTTGTCTCGGGGGTGGTGGTGGAGGAGGGGGCACTGCCGCAGCTGGTGGCGGTGGCGGAGGGGGCGCGGCTGCAGCGGGTGGGGGTGGTGGGGGCGGCGCTGCAGCCTGAGGAGCCTCTGGAGCTGGCGCAGCTGCTGCTTTCTGCGGTGCTGCACCTGTTGCCTCCATCCTAAACAGCTTCTGTCCAGCTTTAACAGTTTCACCATCTTTAACATACAACTCCTTTATGATTCCATGTGTTGGAGCCATAACAGGAATTGCCGTTTTGTCAGTCTCAATTTCTAAGACGACTTCGTCTGCGGCAACAGCGTCACCGACTTTCTTGTCGAGCTTGACGTCACCCTCGGAGACAGAGTCTGGGAAGCTTGGGGTCATTACATCTTGTTCTTCGAAGAGTGGGTTTGTAATGTGGATAGAGGCAACTTGGTTGCGGGCGGCAGTGATTGCCCGTGGATGATTTATCCTGGCTGCAGCCTGAGACAGGGCTCCGCAGACTTTAGGCAACTCTGAGGACTTAAACCGGAGGCTTTGCCCCTGCCTCCGGTAAAGGGTTTGTAAGTGTTTAGAGCAGCGTCGTAACATTGTGAGTATTCAGTTGAGATATTTTGTTTCCTGGAAAGAGGAGAATCAGAAATTATTTTAATGAAATTTTTTTTTTATATATAAAACAAATTACTTGAAACAGACAGAACATACTTTTAAAATAGAATGGAAAAAGGAGTGCACTTCAAATTTTTTAAAATACAGTATAATACATAATGTATGGACAGACCCTTATTTTTTTACAATTCCTTAGTGGCATACATAATAGACTGTCACAATTGTATATAAACTTTTTTTTTTATATGGATCACTAGTAGTATTTATTGTTTGGCTGATGGTGAATGCTTATCTAGTATAATGTAGTATAATGCCAGGTTCCATTCACAAAGGGATTCTATTTGGCACATAAAATGGCATAGCAAGTTGGTTAAGAAAATACCCAGTAAAAAATCTAAATAATGATAATTTTAATATCACATTGTAAATCTCAACTTGTATTTCAAAAGATAAGTTCTTCAATCTTATCAAAGTTTCTAGTAAACAAATCAGAATCTTGCTTAGTTACATTACATAAAATGTAGACCACTTAACATCTATAACTTATTTTTAGTAGGTATAGGCTAGTTAGTTTAGTTTGGTTTTTATGCAGTATTGTTTGCTAGAAAATATTTAACATCCATCCATGTAAATGGTTCAATGTTACAATACTAACATAATTACCATACACTGGTTGTATACTTATTAGTCACAGAAAAAAATTTAATGAGATTATCATTGGAAATTAAAAAACATATGTTTGAAAATGGAACACTAGTCTTGTGACATTTCTAGCAGACTTGACAGAATGAAGCAAGGTCATTGAG
Organism: Tethea ocularis; assembly: GCA_963555595.1. Taxonomy (NCBI): domain Eukaryota; kingdom Metazoa; phylum Arthropoda; class Insecta; order Lepidoptera; family Drepanidae; genus Tethea; species Tethea ocularis. The sequence continues at coordinate 2,386,137 of OY741985.1, read as the reverse complement.
AATTCTATACACACAAAATAAATAAATAATTATCTTTAATTGTACAGTAAAGGTTAAATATGAAGTATAAACGATAAGGATTGTCATTACAAATCGGATTATAGCTAGATTCGACCGGCATACGCCTACATGATAGGAGATTTCAAGGTTAGTTAAAAGCACATACATCAAACAAAAAATGATAAAAACCACACCCCTTACCTTCTGGAGGATGTAAACAACCGCTATCAGTTAAAGATTAAATTATTTCACAGAAGAAAATGTTACATAAGCCTAGATCTCATGACAGATCTGTACCACGACTAAAGTTTAGTTATTCGAGTATTAGAATAAACGATTTGTAAGCGTTATTCAATGCATAGCTGGTTTACACCAAGCCTATAGTAAATATACAGATACTTCACTTATTATTTGACGCTGCTTTTTAATAATTTAGATGGTGTGGCCCGAAGACCTACATTTATTTCGATTGAATTCGCCTTTCGCCAGATTCAAGTTGGTGGCACATGTCAGTCCAGTCAGTCAAATTCACTCCACTTTAAATATACTACAATACTTCGCATTATTACAGGATGCATGATTGGATTTTTTTATACGTGAAAAAGAGATGACAGTAGAAGAAACTATGCTGAACATAAGCGCAGCTCCGTTTGTACTGGAACGCGATGAAAAAGGAATGTTGCGTTTGGTTTTTGCACTGAAATAGTCGTAATAAATCAATACATAATTTTAAAAAAAATATTTTTTTTTATTACGCTGCGGACTGCGACTAAAAACGGCTGATTTTCAAAAAGTTTGGATGGGTATATTATATTTATCTAATTACATCGCATTCTGGCTTAAAACTTTAGCGGAAATAGAAACTCACTCGCTCTTTGGGTTGTTGTTAGAAAAGCATAGGTAGGTATCTATTTTTTGATCAATTAGGTAGCTAGCTAGCGGACTAGGTTTTTCCGAAAAGCTAAGAGCTCACCGTGCCATCCGGGGACCCGATAAATATAAATTAATGGTGGTCTCTTACGGTGTGAAGCCTTTTGTAATCTGAGGTGTAAAAGCTTATTATAAAATTATCCATTGTAATACATTTACTATTTTCGGGATATTTATAGTCCCAGAAGTAGCGAGTTTATAGCTGTGCCGATAAACTGGCTACTTCCGGCATCCTTAGAATACAGGAAGTGGCTAATTACATTTTATTATTATCAACTTCCTGCTAATTTAGATAGTTGTGAAACTTTTAAAAATCACAGACAGTCACTTTTTGACAAAGCAACTAATCACGGATTTGATTTCTAAAACCTAAGTACTATGAGTTTACTAGAGGAACAACATCTTGTCAAGAGCACGCCAAGCTTTACACCTTTGACTTTGTACTACGAGTACGAGCTCATCACTCACATAGCCTCTAAAAATTCAATTCAAACTGCATGAGTCAATCGGCGGATCGTCTACCGCTACTGTGAGCTTAGTGGGGACGCAAACGAATGAAATAAGAAAAAAAAAACGTCGTTTCTAGTGTAAATTAGAGGTTGAACTTTTAATTTGTTCTAAAACAATAGTTTTTTCAGCTAAGCGCTCTTACACACGAGCGGCATGTTACCAACGGCAGAGGTGAAAGTTCAAACTCTTTACACTAGAAACGCCGTTTTTTATTCTTATTTTAATCGCATTAGTTCGCGTCCCCACTAAGCTTACAGTAGCGGCAGACTACTGACCCTGAGGTGTCAGCGGCGTATCGGTCGCTGCCGCTCACTGAATAAGTCGGCAAGCGAAATGCCGCAAACTGCGTACACTACGCGCGGTATGGACACTCCATATAAAAATTATAGGGAGGCAAACTGGAAGCAAACAGTCTCCCGCTAACTGTAAGCCTAGTGGGGATGCGCCTTTATGTGCAAGGTACAAAGCCCGAAACGATTCGGACATGCAGTCAAAATCATCTGGCAATAAAATTGTGGTAGGTAATAACACGAAGATCACATATACCATAGAATTATGTACTTTCGTATCGTAATATATGCCCATTGTGGAATAAAACGACAAATAGGATAATGTTTTCATATATTTGTAATAAATAACCAAGTCACATACACAATCACACAAGTCCTAGGCCCGGTATTCAACAAGGCGGAGATAGCCGGAGAGTAGGTGTATTTATATACATATGATAGCCCGATAAGGGCTAAATATTTGTATGTAAACAATCTACTCCGCCCATTCCACTTTGGTGGATACGCGCCCTTACACATTTATTTATTATAAGAATAATATGTTTGCCTTAATTTTTGGTACACATTCTTAGCTGGTCATGTTTACACATATAAAAAAAATACATTGCTTGTGAGCAGAGGTCAATAAAATTCTAGATTTTAGATAAACACTTCTTTGCATCTATCAACATTATTATGCAAACTTGTGTAATATATGACAATAATTTATGCTCATAAAAAATAAATTAAGAATAAATATTGTTCTCAATTATTTTTTGGTAAAATAATACTGCATCGAGTAATAAAATAAATTAATTACTTTATAAGAATACTTGACGTTTACTATTAATAAATAATAAATACAAAATGTATCTGTTTAAAATTAACAATTTAATAGAAACACTGGATAATTTACCAGAGTTATAGGTATACATCCTTATTTGGAATCTTCGACGTCAGCAAAATACGAATATAGAGAAAATACCAATAATTTATTCAGTTGATGAAACGTTTTTGTAATCTGTATCCAATTTTTTAAACGGTGCGCATATGAAACAAATAAATAATTTTATTAACAATATTGGTTTAATATTTTTATATTTAAGGCGCTTACTCTCTGATATGCTATATTTTCTTAACATATATAGTCTTAACTACTGATAAGGCTATTTAAATTGCTTTATTTACGATTTATGATATATTATTATGATATTTTGGTAACGTAAAAAAAATTAAGTCTCCTTAACAATATAAATTAATTTCATTATATTCCTATCCTTTGTTCCGATTCTATCGAAATTATTTTTTCAAATTCAACAATCAGCAAATTTCTGACACAGGTATAAATAAACACAATCAATGTAATCTGTTGCCGACATTTGATCAATAATAGACTATTTGTACTTAGTGTTAGAATTTATGGATTGCTATAAAGCGGACAAGATTTATGAGCTTTAATATTATTTACAATACAAAAACTCAATATAAATATATGACTTTTTACCCGTTCCAAAATATCACAAGAGCTTTATCGTACTCTGATTAACGACCAAAATCTACTTCTATTTTCTAATAAATATACTTAAAATTTAAGTTAGCTACAATGATCGCTAATAAAAATACCTAGAACGACGAAAAATTTAAATTCTACAAATAATTTCAAATATGGGTGTACTTGGGTGTACTTATGTATAGGTATATCACTTTTTCAATTGTATTTGACCTGAGGACCTACTCCGAAAGACGATACACGATAGTCCGATCATCGGATCATCGTTGTCAAATTATTAACCAATAGAATTGCACAAAATTTACGTCTCGTCAGTTTGCTGCAATTTTATTGGTTAAAAACACAAATTTTATGTCAAAAAAATACCGATCACTACTGCGAGCTGACTAGACCTAAATGAAATAAAAAATAATGATGACATGGTTCAATAAATAATGAAATCGCGAAAGAACTGCAAATATGACGTCTTTACACCTCACACGAGCTAGATGCAAGGGCATGATATTCACTAACGTAATTTTTTTTAATAATTATTTTCCCGACATACTTGTCAACTCTACCTAAGGTGTGCTAGCCAAAGACTAACCTTTAGTCTATGCTTTGATCAAACTTCAGTCAAAATAGTCCACCTCCTTTATTTTCGGTACTACTTCTTCGGATTGTGACCCGTCGATCTATGGGAGAGAAAAGTTCTTTTCATATAGAGTAAGCGCCTTCAACTTTGAACCTTATATCACTAAACAACTTAGTTTATATTTGTATAACATAACATCACGCAATTGACAAGCAGTTTCGATTACAGTATGGCAAAAACGCTTCAAGTACGAATCAAAGAAAAGCATCCGCAGCGCAACTTTAAAAATTACGGTATGGTGATGTAATAATCTTCTTTAAATTTTGATTCATAAGGTTCTCTTTCAAAATAACACTGCCAGCTTTGATTTCATTTATGGCATATAAGTTAGGCAAAGGTCTAAACATATTCAACCATTTTAGTAGTGTCAATTTGTATTTTATTCTTGTCTCCAAAATTATGCATTTAAAAAAACTTGTCCGAACAGGAAAAGATAGAAACGGTTTATTAATTTTATTTTGAGTAATTATTTTTTTATTATATTGTATTTAAAATACAAATGTACCTTATGTAGATAAAATCAAAGATGATATTACACCATACGCCACCGAACTGATGAAAATATATAATCATAACTGGGCATTTCGCAAAATGACGGATTTTGTAGTTATGACTACGACATAATACATAAACAAATAAACTTCCAATTTCAAATTATTTACTGACATTGCACAAATAATTAATTTTTAGCTGCAATGCAACGCTCTAGACGCCACATTTTTTTTTGTGTTTTTTTTTTTATTTTAATTCTGCCCCGACGACAATCTACGTTCGGGCTCTAACAACTTGTCTATGACAGATCCGACTCGTTCTACATTCTCGTTGCTTTGTTCCTTCGCTTGTTCTTTTTTCTCAGTGACCTGCAATTTACGTAGAATTATGCCATGCGGGTAATTTAATATGCAATGCATTCTGACATTTGCAGTCATAAATTGGAGATATATTGTAACAAATGGCTAGGGTTGCCAACCGTACTATAATATATAGTAGTATTGTACTATATTTCGAGTCTGTGTTGAAGAAATATACAGTATGCAAAAATACTACATTTTCAACACCGAAAACCAACAAACAAGTAATTCATTTTAAGATTGAGCTTTTGATTTTATTATATTAATTTTAGAATTGAATGTGATAAAGCATAATATTATACCTTATGTTTTAGAAACTTTTCAAACAATTGTTAAAAAGCGCAAGAGATGCCAAGAAATATATATTTTTTTCCCCCATACATTTGGATTAAAATAAATACATTCCATGAAATGTTAACCCTACATTTTCAAAATAAAGCACATTTCATTATTGAATTGAATAGAACAGAAAAAAAATATTCAGCTCAAAACATAAATGGGCGCGAACTTCGTAAGACCGCGACCCAGTAAGCTCTTACCGGGTAAAAAATGCCTGACCTTTGGTTAATCATTTAAAAATCACCTTCTATTATTTTATTTTTTTATCTCGCCATAAAAGGGTATATATACATATACTTACGGGTACTTCTGGTTCTCCCAGCAAGGTGTTGGCGAGGTAGGGCGACATGAGCACCCCGCGCCAGTATAACTTCTCCACCGGCCGGTTGACGCACCACCCGATGCAGCGGACGCCGCGCTTGCGCCAGTATTGGACTTCAGTCCTGTAAATATTATCGCTTAGAACCCGGATCTTGGACTAAGGAGGGGTTCTACCACCATATATACAAACTAGTATTTAGTAAATATTAGAATCACACAGATCAGCCCCCTCAAGCAGCACTTGTTGACAAGTAAGACGCGTGTGGCAGCCACCGCCTTAGGTATGTAGTTGGTACTCACGGGTAGTATTATAAACTATATTAGATTCATACAGACCAGCCCCCTGAAGCAGCACCTGTTGACAAGTAAGACGCGTGTGGCAGCCACCGCCTTAGGTATGTAGTTGGTACTGACGGATAGTATTATAAACTATATTAGATTCATACAGACCAGCCCCCTCAAGCAGCATCTGTTGACAAGTAAGACGCGTGTGGCAGCCACCGCCTTAGGTATGTAGTTGGTACTCACGGGTAGTATTATAAACTATATTAGATTCATACAGACCAGCCCCCTCAAGCAGCATCTGTTGACAAGTAAGACGCGTGTGGCAGCCACCGCCTTAGGTATGTAGTTGGTACTCACGGGTAGTATTATAAACTATATTAGATTCATACAGACCAGCCCCCTCAAGCAGCATCTGTTGACAAGTAAGACGCGTGTGGCAGCCACCGCCTTAGGTATGTAGTTGATACTCACGGGCTAACGATGTCTTTATGCAGCAGTACAGCGCTGACGTTGCACCATCGCGCGGTGAGCCGCCACAGCGCTGAATGCAGCGCGTCCAGCCCGAGCAGCGCTGTATGCAGCGGTAGACTGTCACCGTACCTGTGTACTATCTTACTATTAGACTATTGTTAAAGTGTCCGACCGACGGTCGATTTCGATTCCCATCCAGGACAAACATTATTGTGCATGAACATGTCTGTTTGTCCTGTATCTGAGTATAATACAGTATAATACAATATTAAACATAAACATAAGTTGATCGACAAGGCCTACTATAAGGTGGCTCATTACACAGAAGACAAGAATACATGGTTGTAGTAGCTTCTCTCTGCACTTGCAGCCCCCTCCACAAGTGATAATTGTATGAAGTTTATGTATATTTAAAACTGTAATTACATAAATTGAGAAAAAAAAGATCCACCAAAAAAAGAAGCCTTGCTGAGTTTCTTGCCGGAGTCTTCTCAGTTCAAGTGTATTCCGAACCGGTAGTAGAGTCTATTGTAAAACTGTAACTGTTGACGTTCATAAGTGCCTAATTAGGGCCTAAACTGAATAAATGAGTTTTTGATTTTGATTTTTGAATAGGGAATATGCATGTTTTTTTTTATCGCATTTCTTAAAAAAAATTACGAAAATACCGTAAAAAAGATGTCAAAAATTGAAATTAAAATCGGCCAAGAAACATTAGCGATTAGACAGAGAGATCGGACATAAGATGTGACCTCATAATATTATGACGTCACGTCACGGGAGGTTTTTTTTGTCCAAAGCTTTCAAATAGCCATGTATAAAAAGAAATAATCTACCTGGGATTGCTTGGTCCGTTTTCTGCATCGTAGTCTACGGCGCTGAAGCAGTACGGTCTGTAGCTAATGGCGCCCACTATCTGAGGGTCGCTTAATCGTATCTGTACCATAAATTTTTATGTCGATGATAGCTCAGTGGTTTTGACGTCGAATGCCGAGACGAAGGTCGCGGGTTCGAATCCTACAATGAGCTTGAGCTTTCGGTGAAGGAAATCATTGTGAGGAAACCATAGCACGGTGGTAGGGTACTTTGTAGTACCCGCCTGGCTGGCTACCACCCTCAAATTGAAAATCTGTCAAGCACCTTTCGGTGTGTTCCGACAGCTGCATTTGAGAGCCAGTTCCCTTCTAGGCTGTGTGCTTACCATAATCGGCCACATCATCACTGAATACGGTGAGATTGTGGTCAAACACAAATAGAAAAAAGTACGTAGAATTATGCTGTACCTACTTACTTTGTATAATATGAATGGATTGAAACATGTGACCGCAGCACATTCATAAAGCTTCGGTTTTTCTTTAAATGTCTTGAGTATGCCATTTACAATCTGTGAATAAAAAAAAAAAAACTAGATCATCCGCCAGTCTGGGTCATAGTGGCTGGGGACCCCCCTCCAACTGTACATGTTGGATTCTGATATGGTAATGTTCAAACAATAATAATTCTTAAATTAATAGACATACAGCGGTAAATTGAATGTCGTATTGTAGCTTAGCTCAAAATCGTATCAATTTAGTATAAAAAAACGAAGGGTAATACGGGCTGTTTTTGCAGTAATTTACAATAATTTATCGAATATCATAATTTTCTGTATTTTTTATACTACTAAGGTAGCAAGCAAGCATACGGCCCACCTGATGGTAAGTGGTTACCGTCACCTATCGCCATTTACAATACCAGAGATATTGCCAATGTGTTGCTGACCTGTTACAATACCGAGAAGGCAAACCGGCTCTCAAGTGCAATTGCCAGAACACACCGGTAGATGCTTGGCGACAGATTTTTAACTTGAGGGTGGTAGCCGGCCAGACGGGTACTTCAAAGTGCCCTACCGCCGTGGTATGGTTTCCTCACGATGTTTTCCTTCACCGAAAGCTCAAGCTCATTGTAGGATTCGAACCCACGACCTTCGTCGCGGCATCCGACGTCACTACCACTGAGCTATCATCGCCTTAAACCTTTATGCCACAGGGGGGCTAATGGGGAAACTAGAAAGTTTATTTAATCACCTGTTGGTCTTCACCTTTCACGTCGATGATGACTCTAACATCCTTAGAGAGCAGGTAGTCGAGGGCTTCGTCCAGCAAACAGAGGTGTACTTCTTTGAACTGATCCCTGAAAATTTTATTTGACATAAATCTGGGTAGTTCAGATCCGCTTAGTTCTGGTATTAAAAATAGGGTATGTTTTATATAGTACAGAAATGGCCAGCTAAGATTGGAATTCAATGGAAATAAGGTTCAATGCTCGGTGATCGGCCTTGTTGCATCGCGGCGCAGTTATCTCTAGAGCATTGCTGGTTGAAATATATACCTTATTTCGATTGGATAACAATTAAATTCAATTGATAAATTTTAAATCCTCTGCCACCCCATCCGCCGGTCTACCCCAGTCATTACTTTATCTGTTACCTCTTTATGAATAAACTGGCCTATGAATGGAGAGGGGCATAGCATGTTACCATGGCTGACAGTTGGTACTCAAACAGACATTTAACTATTGATACACGCATGCTAAAATAACAGTTTCCAGAGACAGATTACCACCCCTACAATCCTTTTCAGCTTATCTTTACTGAGACATTATTTTTTAATACTAGGCCTGGGCCTAGTCGGTTTTAAGGGAAATCTACCACTGACAGTGTATTACCTGTTTGGATGCTTCACACCAACATCTATGTCCTTTAACTTATCCCAGTCCATTATGTGTATATTGCTGATATTGGAACTGGCCAGCCGCTGAAGACCCTGGTCGTGTAGCAGGATGAGCTGTCCGTCTCTTGAACATCTGACATCCAGCTCTACGAAGTTGCAGTCTTGTTTAACACACTGTGGGGAGATATCTAAATAATTTATTCAGTTTAGCCCCTAATAAGGTGCTCACAAATGTTACAATATTAACTCTTCAGACCCTACACAGAATACACTTAAACGGAGAAGACTCTGTCAAGAAACATATCAAGGATTTTTAAATAATAATATTGATGATAATAAGGAAATTTTTTGTGTTGAATTTGATAGAATTATACTGTAAATTACAATTTTAGTACCAAATGCATTCTTTATATAAGATGTGGTATGTGATTTTGAAGAGTGTTACCTTTTAACACTCAACTGCACCACTTATAGTGATCAAATTTGGAGTGCTGATAGTCAATAGCATGGAGAGGGATATTATCTACTTTTGCTTGTAAGCCATATATAGGTATATATTTATATTACCTGACTTGACATATAAAATCCTTTTGTAATACTGAGCAACTGGTCATTTATGACAACTTACGTATTTAAACGCTTCTAAAGTATTCTCTGGTGCGTCCAGTCCCGCGCCTCTGTGAGCAATGCACCGGACCACTTTTTCAGGGTTCAGTTCACTTTCTTTGCTGCCAGGCTCAGGGCCGAACACACTCATCACATTTGCAGGGTCTGGCTTCCTCAGTTTAGTTAAATAATATGTAGTCATGCCCAAAATTCCGATGTCCAAACCAAACGGCAAAACTGTATGAAATAACGATAATAAAAAGTAAAGCCATGAAAAAGTATAATAAAATGAGTTCAATATGAAGGTTATGACTGTTAAAAACATTTTTGTTCGATCGTTCGTTGTTTTTATTAGTTAAAATTAGGTTAGAAAAATAGAAAATAAATACATTTGGATAGGAGTGGGAGGGGCATCTTTTGACAGCTACCGATTGATTGTCACTTCGTCAGTTTTCTTGATACTTGATAAATAACTTGTGTTTTGTTTCAGGATTCGATTAGTAAAATACAGTACTCGTGTAAACGACGAAAATAAAAGGTGTGATACCAATAAAATAAAGCAATAAAACTATAGTATGAATTTAATAATATTTATTACAGACTACAAAGTACTTTGACTAAATTGTTAAAGTTCAATCAAGATTCAATTCAGATTACGGCTTGTAGTCGATTATTTTAACTCGCCTTATATTTATTCTGCTTATAAAAAGTCTCACTACATGACGAATTATAAATAAAGCTGTTTCTACCACTGTAAGGACGCTCGCACCAACAAAAAGCGCTGTGGTTCCTCCTAATGATGCTGCATGTAAATAATATAACATTGATTAGACTTCTTATTCAAATTATCGTCTATTTATCAAAAGTTTGCTATTTATTCAGTAAAATATAAATACCACATTTTATAGTGACAAGTTAAACGAAGGACATAAATTTAAGTGTCCCTGTTCCATGATCAAACTTGGATATATTGTAGAACTTTAGTTTCACGGTGAATGAATTTGATGGGATCAATCAATCCCTGTCTATAGAAAAAAGACAAAAACACACAAGCGGACCACAAACATGACACAACAATGAAAAAATAAGCAAGATATTGGGTGGGACACTACCTACACTTCAGCACCTTCAGTCTATGAAAGGCCAACTATGTCTGCAACACTTTAGCTCATCAATAGACTAAAAATATAATGCCATTTATGATTAAGCAGTATCATGCTCTCACAAATCCATACCAAACAAGTCTTCGAGGGTGAAGATCACGTCACGATGCAGTCTGATCTTCGGCGGCATCATGTTGATTCTCAAAACTGCTCCCGGATCTTCCTCATTTTCAAATTTGCTCCCATTGCTTCGCATATATTAAATCATTTTATTTATAATTTTGTAGTAGATAAAAACGCACGAGTCGACAAAAACATTATTTAATGCTAATCATCTAGTTCTAGATTCTAGAATCTAGGAATAGCCACTTGACCCATTGTCAACGATCGCACGCCAGATAGAGCTGCTAGTGTTCTTCCTACGAAGCGAGCGTTGCAGAACGAGTTTTTTCTTTGATACTCGTGACCTATTAGAGAGCGTTCTAGCTGGTAGTGTGAATTGTCAGCGATATCTCATTTACTAGGATTGGACCTATTTTAGTATGTATATTTCTTGAGCTCGAGAAGTCGATTAGTTAGTCGCTTGCTTGTTAGTGGTGGGACAGGTGACATAAGCGGACTAAGGTACCTGATTTTATAGAAATAAGCGCCAAAAGTCTCATGTTGGCTTAGTCACCCTTCAAACGATTAAAGCCAATGTATCAACTATTTACTCACCGAATAACGATCTTCTTTGTATGTGAATAGTAGTTGAGCTCGGCACATTGAGGCAGGCAGGAGCATTTGGCGAGGTTCTTTGGTAAATTGATGAGTATTTCCACGTTCCGGCTGATGCACGCCATCCCGTGCGCATCGCACACGTCGCCATCTTAATGCAGAGGTGGACAAAATGGCTGATTTAACTAGGCGGTTGGAATTTAAACTATATCGATAGTTTGGAGACTGCGTAAAATTTTATAGATTGATTTTTATGTCATTTGTTTGACTTTGAATGTATTCGTCAGGTATAGCTGCCAGTTGTGACATGTAAGAGTTTTAGACAATAAAAAAGAGGTTTTAATTTAATGGCTGTTAGTTAGAGTGACGGACGCGGTCGCTAACTCTATTCGAGTTAGTTACTAATCGATTCGATAGGCAATCTACGACGTTCATACTTCGATCAACAATATCATAGATATCGGAACACGTACAAATTCCAAGCTAAATGCTGTCCGCGTGAATATATACCTACTTTTACAGCTGCATTTGTTTACTAACAAATGGAGAGAAATGTTTTAAAACGGTTTTAAGTTCAACCTAATTACAACCATAGTACCTATTAATAAAGTCGCAAATCTTCAAAATATTATCTAATACTTACGATCATTCGAACTAAACCGTGACGTATTTTTTACGCCGACCCGAAATCTATGATATTGTTGATCGAAGCGTTCATAAGTGCCTTCTCAGCACAGAACAATTTTACTCCAGCGAGCTTATCAGGGCCTAAACTAAATAAATGAGTTTGAAAAGACCCAGTAGGTACACAATCCTCACCTCCTTTAATGTGGAAGTAAGGTCTACATCCACAAAACATGACGGCCATGCGACTGCGGCAGTGCATTTGACAGAGAGCAAAACTATATGCCTGCAAAAAAAACTTACTAATAAATAAGTAGTTACTTCTGGATTTGTAAATAGACCGCATAGACCGCGTCCTAAGGGCGCTGGTACTGGCCAAGGGCGGCTAAGGCTGCAAATCCGCCACTGCCTACAGTGGGACAAGGATCTTTTGGCAATTGAAGGTAAGGTAACTACTTCTCTGAAGGTAAGGTTTCCTCCAAAAGCGGTGCCATCATGTAGCGACCGTAATACAGCGATGAATGACGTCACTAGAACGTTGTCTATGTTAACCAAATGGCGCGGTTTCCTAAAGAACGGTAAATGTATGGTTTCCTCCAAAAAGCGGTGCCGCCATCTGCATGACGGCCGTCTCGACGGTGTCGAATGGTGTGGCCGTCTTTTTGCTGCCATCATATTGCGTTCGTTTAAAGACGGCACCACTTTTGGAGGAAACCATACCTTTATGACTGCGCGCTTGCCATGCCGCTGACTCCCACACCGTCGTATCGAAGATATATCCTTTGATAATTAACTGGACTGATTTTTTGAATTATTTGTTTGAAAAAGTATACTCCTGAGGCGGTCGCGGTCCCACTATCACTAAGTTAGATTCTGGTCATGGGATCCCAGGGAAATCAAGGGCAACCCTCAAATTTTATGTTTTCCATATAGTTACTTCCTAAAGATATTTTCATTTGATAGTTATCATCTAATGTTACTGAGCTGATGATGGAAGGTACAAGGAGTTAGATACTCTTACCTTTATGGAGTTACTGAGCCATTCATCAGGATACCTGCACCTTCTTTGATCGGGCGTGAGAGTCTTCACACTCGGAGACGCTTGGATTTCCACGGCCTTGCGGATAAGAGATGAAATTTAAAAATGGTTTTTATTCATATTATCTCTTTATAGCTATTCCCCGCGGTTTCACTCGCGTTTTAACCTTCGTCGATAATGTATCTTCGTATCTTCCTATTAGTGAAAGAATATTTCGAATCCGACAGGTAGGTCCAGAGAGTAGCGAGTTCAAACAAACTCTTCAGCTTCTTTATTATTAGTTGTTATTAGTAAGTAAGTATACATATTGAATTACTTAGTTCTTGAAATGTTTAATTTCCGAATCTTGGAAAGATTCCTACTCCTTTTTCTCACATACGTAGGTATTCGCATTCTAATTTCGAATGTTCTCAATAGGGTAGTTGACTGACTTATCAAATCAGCTACTTTTTAATAAATATGTCAAAACGATAGTTTATATGGAATTTTGTATGAAGTATTACACTATGACGTCATAGTTTCACAGCATCAAATGATCTGCTCTTTGTGGTTCTACTGGTAATTAAAAATCATAAAATGCATTAAATGTACAACATATTTGATGTTTGCGCGTGTTTTTAGATGATTTATGCATTGGTTAGTGTTTGGTCATTTATTTTTGACAGTGTCAAATACCCTATTACCTATTTCAAAATACATAGGCACACATAGGTAAGTACGTTCAATCCCTTTATGACATTATTCCTTTTGCTCATTTCATTATACAGGATATTTTTTTATGGCTAAACAATTTTTTAAACAGCTTTACTGTGGGACCAAGTCTGAAAGCGCGAAATAATATGTAAGTAGGTACCTAAGTGCAGCTTAGGTGCAGGTGAACTGACTTCAAAGTTATTCTATTCTACCTTGAAGTCGATGATGAGCTCTTCTCCAGGCATCACCTCTCCCGTCGGGTTGGAGCTCGCAGTCGATATCTCAAACGGTGAATGTATGAAATACTAAAACAAAATAGTATTTTAGTTTAGAATACTAAACAATGGTGCCGATTCTGTTGTTTACGAACTTAACTAATATTAGACAAGTCACCGCTAAAAAAGCTAGAACATTTTTAATGCTGTCAGTTTAATCCATGCCGTCGTAATGTACGGGTAAATAGTCGTGACAAATAAAGATCGCGCTTAAATTCACGTTGAAATGTGTGATCGGATTAAACTAACAGGACTAAAATATCTTGCATCCCTTTCTTATATTTACTATTAGAAAGAGATATAGTGAGATTAAATTTATTTATGTTCGTAAACAAGAGAATCGGCACCAATGTAGTAACAAACTTAGTTAAATAAAACCTAAACTAAAAACTACAAAACTACTTGCGGCGTTGCCTTGCCGAACAAAATCAACAAAAATTTTTTTTTTATTTTTAGGGTTCCGTACCTCAAAAGGAAAAAACGGCACCGTTACAGATTTGTTTTATCGTCCGACTGTCTTTTGACGTGAGGTATCAATCAAGTAGGTACGACTCTAATCCCTTGAAACTCTAAAAAAACAAGTTACTTCAATGCAAATAAAATTCATTAAAGTCACACAATTTCTAACACCGAGGAATCTAGAATCAAACACTGAACCCATGGTATCAGTTTTCGTTGCGGTGTCACTTCCACCCTGTACAGTTTCCCTCATGACAAATTTTCGCAAAGGAATACTTACCCTAACGGCATTATTCATAGAGTCCACTCTAACGTAGCACTGGCCGCTATGATAATGACATTTAAGCAGTTCCTCCGGCTTCCAGTGCTGGTCTTCGAGCATGAACTGGTACTGAGAATACTCTGAGTTGAGAGTGAAGCACATCCCTACTTCTGTCATTACTGGGTACCAGAGGACCTGGAAAGGATTGTACTACACTTTTTCGCAATTGTTTGAACTGCGATCCGCGTGATGTAAGGAATGTTATAGTGGTTATAGGTATTTTTTGGTGCCTATTAAAGACCGTTCGTCTGTCAGCGAGCTACAGCTCTTACGTGAGATACACGCTATGGAATCGGCCATACAAGTCGGTGGAACGCTACAACATATCGAGTTATTTAAGACTCAATTACAATAGAATAGAGAGTTATAATTTTAATGACAAAAATATTATATGTAATTTGAGGTTATGTCAAGCGTAAGCGTTCCTTTGATCTGATCCTTCGATTCCTATCTTTACTTTAGTACTATTTAATAATCTGTGGTGAGATAGGTACATCTCATGAGCCGTAGTTGGTAGACAGGATATTTTTTACAGAATGTAATGTTTTGGTGGGTTACATTATTAGTTTTTGGCGCCAAAATGTTACCTATGTTTTTAGCCGACGGGCATGGGTTAAGGGCCTCGTATCACTTGTAGGTATTGGAATTAAACTTATTTTAACTTTGTTCACACCTATTTATTAAATTGCACAGACACTTTTAATTATGAATCAAACTTTAAGAACAACTATATTAACAATCAAATATGGCCGGCGGCTTCCTCACACGCTTCGAGACGCGTCGCGGTGCACACGGGTCTTTTTTAAGGTTGCCAACTGTATCCGGCGGAAACGCGGGTGGCGCATAGATAGCGACACTATTATTAAGTGGACTAGTCGCACAGGGTTGCCGTGCTACATACTCCCCCTCTAGACCATGATTACGACCTCGATCCTGGTCTAGCTGTTCAACTCCCCCTGGCTTAGGCTGCACACGCGGGCGACCTCGTTTTTTCTTAGGGACGAGTGGTTGAGCACATTCGTCCTCACGACCTTGAAATAAGGTAAGCTCACCAGCATGGAACTTGCCCAATACTTCACCAGGATCTTCAATGGATGTGATAAGATAAGTGGTTGGACTTACTTTCTTTTTAACCAAATAAGGTCCATCTCTTTTAGGAAAAAATTTCGCCGTTTTAGCCTTGCTAGCGTCGCTCAGCTGGTGAAATTTCAGTAAAACTCTATCCCCTTCTTGAAAATCTTCTCCAACTCTTCTTGATCTATCTCCATACAATTTCCTCCTATCTTGTTTCTTTTCTACTCTGTCACGTACTTCAGTCATTGAATTCAAGAATCTCTTAAGATAGGGAGTTATCTGTGGTACAAAGTTCTGTTTGTTTAAAACAGTTCTTGGATCATTGTACACTTCTAACGGTGACCTCAATTCCCGTGCAAACGTCAGGTACGCGGGTGTAACGCCTGTCGTTTCACAAACTGCACTATTCATACTAAAACGTACAACCGGTAGTTTACTTGGCCAAGAAGGATGATCAGTACCAACTAGTATTGATAAATGGGTCTTCAAGTCCCTATTCTTCCTTTCTGCAGAGTTGGCTTGTGGATGGTAAACGGGAATCAACTCCTGTGTAATGTCCAGTATATACATACACTTTTGCATAACTGCAGAAATAAATTGGACACCATTGTCCGATATGATGCGTCGAGGTAGTCCAAAACGCATAAAGTATTCCTCTATCAACGTTTTAGCGCAAGCTACCGACGTTGCCTCTTTAAGAGCATACAGTTCTACCCATCGCGTTGCTGTGTCTTCGACTAATAAAATCCATTTTTCCCCTTTTTCACCTTCTGGTAATGGGCCAAATAAGTCAACTGCTAACACCTCACCACGTTGATGTAGTATTGGAGTTTGAAGGAGACCCTGGGGCTTCTCATTCGATGCTTTATAACGTTGACACGTAGAACAAGATTTAACATATTCAGTAATAATTCTTCTCATACCAGGGAAAAAGTAACTCTGGGCGATTCTCTGGTATGTCCTCTCAATTCCAGGATGACCAGCAACCGGTGAGTCGTGACACTCACGTAGAACTTCATTTCGAATGCTTACAGGTATTACCAATTGCGCTGACTCGTTGTCCGTATCTGGGTTATAACGGTAGAGAACACCACGTTCCATAAGGTAACCACGTTCAGTCCAACGACGAGCGGCAATCTCCTCTGTATCTTCTAACTCTATTATTATTTTATTCACTTCCGGGTCAGCTTTCTGTGCTGCACGCAGTTCTGTAAGATCGCGAGTAGGCAAATCCACAATGACAGTACATATTCCACACGATTCACGCGACTCCTCAGTGCAGACAGGGCGGCTAAGTGCATCAGCCACTACATTAATCTTTCCAGGAGTATATTCAAATATAATATTATAAGCCTGTAATTTTAGTGCCCATCGCACCAAACGACCTGATGGCGACTTTACAGATAACAGCCATTTTAATGGTTGGTGGTCGCTTCCTACAACCACAGGGTGACCATCAATATAACCTCTAAAACGGTCGGCAGCCCAAACAACTGCTAGAGCTTCCCGCTCTGTTGTTGAATAATTACGTTCTGCTGCAGACAATAGACGGCTGGCAAATTCAATTGGTCGCTCTTCATTCTTCTCACCCTGTAACAATACTGCTCCCAATGCATAATTGCTTGCATCAGTGCGCAGGATGAATGGCTTTGAATAATCTGCCTGGATGAGTACAGGTGCTGACGTCAGGAGCTTCTTCAAATTATTGAAAGCTTCAACCTGTTCTGGTCCCCATAACCAAGTCTGGTTCTTCCTAGTTAATCTTGTAAGCGGTTCAGCTACTTGAGAAAAACCTGGAATGAATTTTCTGAACCATGAGCATGTCTGGACAAATGTCCTAAGATGTTTCAGTGATGAAGGTGGTTCCATATCTAAAATAGCACGAATTTTTTCATCATCAGCTGAGACTCCATCTTGAGATATCACATGACCTAAATATTTCACCGACTCTCTTACAAATACACATTTTTCACGGTTTGCACGCAACTTGAATTTCCTCAGTTGCTCAAAAACTATCTGGAGATCCTCCAAATGCTTAGAAAAACCCCCTTCAGAGATAATTAACAAATCGTCTAAATACCCTAAGATAATAACATCTTTAAATGCTGAGCTGGAACGCATTCTATCAATCAAACGTTGAAAGGTGGCAGGTCCATTTTTCAAACCAAAAGGCATCCTCTTGAATCGGTAAGTGCCAAATGGTGTAATAAATGCTGTTTTGTCTCTATCCTTTTCCTCAACAGAAACTTGCCAATAACCAGAACGCAAATCAATTGTTGTCATATGACACTGCCCTCTCTTTGTAGATTGTAACAACTCATCAATACGTGGCATCGGATAAGCATCAGTCTTTGTTATTGAATTTAATTTTCTATAATCAACGCAAAAACGGAATGTACCATCACGTTTAGGCACAAGCAAAGCTGGAGCTCCCCAAGCCGATTCACAGTCTTCAACTATATCTTCAGCTAACATCTTGTTGAGCTCTTGTTGCATAATCTCCTTCTTTGCAGGTGTTAGGCGGTAGGGAGGTGTCGCAACCGGTGCATGGTTCCCAGTGTCAATGTGATGCGCTACATACGGTGTAGGTTCCCCAACTGGATCAAACACATCTTGAAAATCCATGAGTAATTGGGCAAGTTCATCACGCTCCTGAGCCTGCAAACCTGTCCCCTCATTATCGCGTAACACACTCATAGCAGAATATGAAGTATGTTGAGACACTCCTGGTTCAAAAAGAAGTTTATATTTCCGCTTAATATTACTAGAAAAGTGCCATAAACCACGTTTAAAATCTATAACAAGACTAGCTTTCTTAATAAAATCTATACCTAATAGTGATTCATTATTTTGCGCATCGGGGAAAATTATAAACTCAGTACATATGTTTCTATGAAAAAGGTTGACCTGTACTTCTGCGATCAATACATCTGTCAAACGTGTGCAACCATCCGCCAGTCGGATGTTCCTAGTACTATGCCGCAGTGGATGACCTTTTTCTACTAAAACCTGATGAAGTGACTGCCCTGCAATGCAACCCTTTGCACCAGTATCTAACAAAGCGGTACCATTTTCCCCTAAAACATTAATTTGCAACAAAGGTCTACTATAGATTGACTCCCCCTGGATACGACCCTGTGCACGCACAACACCCTCCTTACAGAGGCCACTATTATGTATATCAAACATATTTAAACCATAAGAACTTAAATCTAAACATTCAACATTATTATCCTTTCTAAATGATGAAATAGATTTATTCTCCCCTATACTTGGTAAAACTTCAGACTTAAAGAAATCTTGTTTACAATTATTTAAACAATTATTATTGAGAAAATCCCCTTTATGTAAACAATCCTCTGTGCATAAACAATTTTCCTGAACATTGTTTGGAATATCAATACTTTCATTACTAGTATAATAACCTACACAAATATTATCATTTTGGTTCCTTGATAACAAAGATTTTTGACAGCTAGTATTGTTTACTATAACCTCACTTTGATCTAAACAAGATTTACCACAGTCAATATATTGTTCAGTTTTGTTATTCAATTGCATATCACGATCATAATAATGTTCAATTGAGTGAATCCCCACATTGTTTGTGGGGTTACCTGACATTCCATATGTGACAGCTGACGAGTTGACAGACCTCTCGCGCGGAGCGTTATCAGTACGCTCGGTTGCTAGGCAACGGGCGTGCATACCCATTGCTTCGGCGGGCGACTCCCTCGAGTCGCAAGAGCGCGATCGCCGCGGCTCGCGCCAGCGAGCACGGCGGCGCGGAGGCGCCGGCGGCGGCGGCGACTGCGGCGGCTCATGCGAGCCGGCAGCCGCGGCGGCGGCCGTACGCTGTACACATTCACTGTGCCTGATAATACTGCGATCGTTTACACTCGCGTTATCACTCGTCACTGACAATGAACAAAAAGCATTTTGCGAACTAGCTTTACACTTTTCACAATTTGACCGAATAACGTTAGGGGTACCGCACCCGAAACATTGCACTTTATTGCTCACACTCTTATCACTTTTCTCCGTATCACTAGTGTCAGACTTTTTACTTTGAGACCTATCGTTTCCCCATTTCTTGAAGCTAGGGCGCGAACGATCCTTCTGATCCTTGGCCTTGTCCTTGGTCGGTAACGATACTGTCAGTTTCTTCTCGCTCGTACGAGCGGTGGCGCCATCTGCCAGCGATTCTTCCACCGTTCTGGCGCGTTGCAATAATTGGTCAAAAGATGTCACTGAATTTCGATCGACCCGTTTTTTAATTCTACGATCGAGTTGACCAAATACCAAGTCAAGTTGTACTTTTTCAGTCAGGTCTTCTACCGGAATTCTAGAAAACAATGCTCTTGCTTTTGATATGAACAAGTCTGTAGGATCTGTACCTTGTTTCAGTACAAACAATTCCTGATAAATGCGGAACGGAGGACGCCGTTCTCCGAATGCACTCCTTAGCTTGTCCTTGGCATCTTCCCATGAAGTGGTGCTTGGTCTTATACCTTGCCACCACAAAGCCGCTGAATCTGTCAATAGCATTGACAATCCTTTTACAGCATTTTCATCTGAAATCTGCAAGCAGTCTTTATACACGTCGATAGCGTCTATGAACCCATCCAACATGGTGGCCGTTCCATCGAAACGCGAGGTACACTTCGAAAAATTCGCTGTGTTCATCACCCTTGATGTCTCCGTTGACGGAACCGGTGTCGACGTGCGTGTCTCGTTGATAAGTCGAGAGAAAAGTTCTGCCTGACTCTGCTGAAGCGTTTGCATCATGGACGTAAATTGATCTTGACTCATAGTTATCGTAGGCTCATCCGCCTCGTCTTCAGTTTGATTTCTTGTCCGTGGCATGATGAAATAAACTGAGCTACCTACCTTAGGTACTCCAAGAAAAAAAATCTTCCAATACTGTGAGAGAGCCCTACTGTTGGGACGCCAATTTAGCCGACGGGCATGGGTTAAGGGCCTCGTATCACTTGTAGGTATTGGAATGAAACTTATTTTAACTTTGTTCACACCTATTTATTAAATTGCACAGACACTTTTAATTATGAATCAAACTTTAAGAACAACTATATTAACAATCAAATATGGCCGGCGGCTTCCTCACACGCTTCGAGACGCGTCGCGGTGCACACGGGTCTTTTTTAAGGTTGCCAACTGTATCCGGCGGAAACGCGGGTGGCGCATAGATAGCGACACTATTATTAAGTGGACTAGTCGCACAGGGTTGCCGTGCTACATGTTTTAATTTTTTCCCTCCAAATCTACCGAGTGGGGTATCAAAATGAAGGGTATTAAAAGGTGATTAAAAATACATACAAATCATATCTTTTAATAATAAAGAATTAGGAATGAGAAATGATAGAAAAAAACAATCCCCAAATTTTTTCGTACACCTACCTACCGCAGTCGAGTATTTTAGTTTAGAGAAGAGACAAACTAAACTTTATAATATTAGTAGAGATCATGGACTTAGAAAAAACTCATGGACAGACTGACTTCGAACATTCGAACGACTATATCAGGACACATATTACCATGATATATTGTGCGTCATTTTTTACAAGGAGCGACTCGATCCAGTCTATTCCTAAATCCATGGTAAAGATGTAGATTGCAAGAATCCCTCACCTCCTTATTAGCCTGAGTGACAACATTCAAAGACATTTTGGGATGGACGCTCAGAGCCAGCTGGAGCAGGTCAATGCCCTTCACAGTCTCATCAGACTGGTATTTCCAGAAGTTCTGCAAGTTGGTGCGGAATGACACGTCGGCGACCAGCTCTACGAAGTCGTAGTAATATTGGAACTTCTCAGGGTCAGAATCTTCGGTCACATTCCAGAAACTGTGCGGATAATTATGTAGACTTGATTATTTTTCTCTAAAGCTAAGATTTATAGACTTTACTTAGGGTATAAACCTACGTAATAAAGTAAATATTTGTGTCTTTTAATTTGTAGCCAAGTTTTTGGTAAGTCGTCGATTAGGTGCACCTAGGCTTTGCTTAGCACACACTCAGAGAGATTGGAAGATTGCATTTTAAATACCAACTTTGTACAGTAAATTCTGAGCAAAGTCTAAGTACGCTCTATAGATCTCAGCCTAAGAGCAGGGCACCTGACACCAAGCACCTATATGAACCGGTATTTCACTTGAGAGCCAATTGCCTTCTTGGCATTGTAGGTCGGCAACACATAGGCAATACCGATGCGATAGGCGACGGTAACCACTTACCATCAGGTGGTACATTCTGAAATAAAATAAAAATGAATAAACTCAAAAAAAATACTTTTCGATAGCCTCCTTAGCCTTATCAGACTCCACTCTATCCAGGAAGCAGGCGGTGACAGCTGGGAACTTGGTCCACCAGCTCCTGTAGTCTCGTTGTAGGGAGACCACTACAGGCTCAGAGTTGTAACGTGAGAGCTGGCTGAGTGCGCAGTATACTGCTCCAAAGAATGCGCTGACAGTTAAGAGGAACCAGAGGAATCTGAAAACAATGTATAGATAAGGTACGCAGCAAACAAGCATACGGCCCACCTGATGGTCAGTGGTTACCGTAGCCTTTGGACGCTTGCAACACCAGGGGTATCACTCGCGTTGTCGACCCTAAGACCGATTGTAGGTAATAGAAACTGCTCATCATCACAGGCGCGGATCCACCGTTGGCCACGATAGGCATGCCCACAACCCTAATAGACTTGTGACGTCACTTTCATGATCTATTGAGGTTGACAGGCTGATGATATTATACCCAATGCCTTCAGTCATCCATCATAAACGTATGGCGATATGCTGACACGGTTCTACACAGGTTTATTAATTTACTAGTGTTCATGGCTTTGTCCATGTCGGACTATAGTGTACAAAATGTTGGTCGGCATCAAATATTTTGTAAACATCTCCACTATAGGAATACAATGTATTATCGAATTTTATTCATTAAAGAAATTATTTATCATTATATTTAACAAAATTAACTAAATTAAAAATAAAACTACCTAACTATAAATAGAAAATTTGTGCCAAATCGCTGCCCCGCGGAAGTGTGCCAAGAAGACTGGCAGCATTGCCACGCTGGATGGCAATGGCAATTCTTTGAGCAAAGTATGTGCCAGCCTTCTTGTCACGAGAGGCCTCAACAAGACGAGCGGAGACCTCTTTGAATAATCGACGAGCCTCTGGCACCCAGGGCCCTAGAGTATCAACCCCAAACACCGAAAATACGTTGGACCCCTGTAGAGCAGCGTATTTGCGGCGCTTGAGGCACTCTTGTTGCGTAGCAGCAGCGCCGGCGACTACAGACGTATCTGGAAGGTGGGAAGGCGCGAGGGTGTCGACACATGTAGCGTCCCACACCAGGGGTCTACCCATCTTCCAGGACACCAATGAATACACTATATCGATTATGAGCAAGTTCATACTCAGACTCGCATCATAATCAGCCATTTTAAGTCCACTGCTGGACATAGGCCTCTCCCAGAGCGCGCCACTCCTTTCTATTTTCAGCCACCCGCATCCAGCCCAGTCCGGCTACCTTTTTAAGGTCGTCGGTCCATCGTGCTGGAGCGCGTCCCACACTACGCTTGCCAAGACGTGGTCTCCACTCTAACACTCGTCTGCTCCATCGACCGTCCGTTCTTCGGCAGACGTGACCGGCCCATTGCCACTTCAACTTGCTAATTCGGTGAGCTATGTCGGTTACGTACTTTGGTTCTTTGCCTAATCTCAGTTCTGATTTTATCCTTCAAAGAAACCCCGAGTGTAACTCTTTCCATAGCTAGAGCTCTTTCCTTAGCAGACTCGCACTTGGCCGATTTTCGGGTGGCTGTGACATCAAATTTTTTTTAGAGCTGGATCCGCGCCAGGCTTATCATCATCATCAAGTCAGCCGAAAGTCGTCCACTGCCGAAAGACGGTCTCCCGCAAGGATCTCCATGATGACCGGTCTTGCGCTACCCGCATCCAGCTGCTTCCAGCGACCCTTACAAGATCGTCGGTCCATTTTGTAGACTACCCACGCTGCGTCCTTTATACCCCAGCGGCCGTCGCGTCGCGTCGGTTCTACGAGTGATGTGTCCAACCCACCGACACTTTAGACTGGCAATTCTTCGTGCTATGTCGGTTACTTAGGTTCGCTTTTATCACTTCTAACACTTAGTCTCAATTTCACCAACATCGTACTAATCCACGCCAAAACGCAATTTATACAAAAGCTGTCACAAAGCCTTACAATTAATTACACTAATTTTTTTTTTAATTTAAAACTGTTTATATCAAAGCAACACAAGACTTAGGTAAACTTTTACATGGAGGCTTAATACTTAACACATGTTATACGACGTTGGTGAAATTAGGCCTTAGGGATCCAAAGTAATGTACATAATCCATGGTTTCAGTTTTTGTAACTATTGGCCAAATACTGAAACACGCTAGGGAGACGGGAGTAAGAGGCTCTAGCCCTAATTAAACTTTTTTTATTTATTATATAAGATCAAACGAACTTCGGAAGTGAAGTTCGATCGATATTATATGAGTCGCTTCATTCGAAGATATAATATTAACAAAGTAGTTCCCCTAACCTACATGGCAACTTCGCACGTTTTTTAAATTTATTTTTCCCCACCGCCACCGCACGCCAACCCTACAGTCCTCATTCTTTTTAGAGTACTTATGTTATTAAGCATAAATCGTTAGTATTTGGGTAATGGGTGGGTGGGAGATTATATCTTCGAATGAAGCGACTCATATAATATCGATCGAACTTCACTTCCGAAGTTCGTTTGATCTTATATTATATTTCATCGCTTCATTCTTCAGATATAATATTAACAAAGTAGATGTTTAGAGAATAAGATTTATGCTAGTCATGTAGTTATTTATATTTGAAAAAATAAAATACTTATCCAATCAAATTGTTTAATTTGACAAAATATAATAATTTGTTTCTAACAAAAACAATATAAACTCTTTTTAATTTTTGTAATCAATAGTTAAATCAGTAGTTTGGTCTTAACTTTAACAGGTGTTTGGTGGAAAAAACACAGATCTTGCGAAAGAAGAGGTTTCATTAATGATTGGGCGACAATAATACTTTGCGAAAGTATGTGAGTTAGCAGTCCAGCCAGCCGCTTTTCTGATAGCATCTATTGACACTCCAGCAGAGTGTGCACTCGACGTGGCTGCGTGTCGTGTGCTGTGTGCGCTGAACATCGCCACGTCTACGCCACTTATAGCTAATACTTCTTTTAACCATCGGCTGATTGTCTGTGTAGTAGCGGCTTTGTATGGGCGTTTCATTGTCATGAATAAGTTATGCAACGTTTGTGGTCTAGATTTTTCGGTCACACTAAGGTAATCTTTTAATGTAGTGGCCGGACAAATACTTGGGTTATCTACGAAGTATGGAAGGAAAAGAATTGGTTGATCGCGACCCGGGGCTGATGTCTTTATGACGTCAGATATTACAATATCAGTACCCCTAGCGGTGAACTTAATATTATTAATTTTAATCAAAGACATAGTTTGTACCCTATGGCCTGTACAAAGGGCTAATAAAATTGCCAGCTTTTTCGTGAGTTTGTTTAAAACAAGCTCGTTGTTTGGAAACCAAGTAGAAACTTCATTGAGAACTATTTGAGGATCCCAAGTACTTGTGTACTTAGGAACACTAGGTCTCAATTTATATGCACCTTTTAATAACCTCCTAATACAGTCGTCTGAACCTACATTACTTCCGAGAAGTAGCGATAGGGCAGAGCGATGACTATTTAGTGAGCCGTATGATGCTCCCTTAGAAAACTGATCAGATAAAAAAGTTATAACCTGTGGAATTGATACATCCAACATGTTAATGTTTTTATCCGCGCAAAATTTCCACCACAGCTTAAAAGTTACATTATACTGTTGTATTGTACTATTGGCTAATGAGGCTAACATGAGGTCAAGAGCGGTCGATGGAGTCCCTCGCTGGGTGAACGCGAGCCTGAGAGCACCGCGGCACCCAGGGTAAGTGTCTTGTAAAGTGGATGGTGAGCTCTGAAACGTGAAAATAGCAAATTTCTGTCTGCACGCAAGGTAATAATATCTGTTACTAACATACTTGTTAGCTGTGGATACCATGCTTGAGATGTCCATAAGGGGAAAATAATTATACCTGTGGCTTGATCCGAGACTATTTTGTTTAAGCATCTTAAAATAAGGGAAAAAGGTGGGAAGGCATAAAAGAACTTAGTGCGCCAGCTAATGGTGAAAGCGTCTACTGCTATAGAATCTGGATCTGGTTGCCAGGACACATAAGTAGAACACTTGGCATTAGTGCGAGAGGCGAATAAATCTATTTCCGGCTGCCCGAGTTTATGGGTTACTAATTGAAAAGCTGAAGTAGATAATTCCCATTCTATATCTGGATTTATTCTTCTGGATTCCGCATCAGCTATTACATTTTCCTTCGTATTTATGTAAGACGCAAAGAGCCAGATCTTTCGTTTTTCGCACCATTGCCAAATTAATCGAGATAAGTCGTTTAGGTGTGGAAACTGTATACCTCCCATTCGGTTAATATAGCTAATAGCAGTAGTGTTATCTATACGCAGTAATATCGCACAATTATAACTATTGGAAGCGAAACATTTTAAAGCAAGGAAAACTGCTAGAAGCTCCAAATAATTGATGTGAAACTGTAATTCAATTAATTTCCAACCCCCATTGATTTTATCGTCATTACAGCAAGCTCCCCAACCGGTTCTCGATGCATCAGTAAATATTTCTAATGCGAATTCTTGAATTCTCATAGGATTATAGGTCAAGGAAATGTTTTCTGACCACCAATTTAAGTCATCTAAAATAATATTTGGTAGCTTTACTCTTGCATTAAAATCCTGATGAATCTGTAGAGCGAGAAATTTTTGTCGTTCTAAAGTTTTAGTATAAGCCCATCCGTATCTCGCTGCGGGACAAGCAGCGGTAAGGGAACCGATTAGTTGAGCAAACTCCCTTATGGTGCAGCGGGGTAGTTTGCAAAATTTTTCAATTAAAATTGCAATATTATTACGTTTCTCAGTGGGCAGAGACAAACTCAAATCTATGGAATTGTAAATGAATCCTAAAAACTTACATTTTTGTTGTGGTTCTAATGAACTTTTGTTAAAATTGATTACAAACCCTAATGATTCTAGTAATTTGACTGTTTCTTTTACGTTATTGTAACACTGTAAGTAATTATCCCCTATACACAGTATATCATCGAGATATTGTACAGACTTAAAACCTCGACGTCTAAGGTGAGAAACTACCTCTTTCATAACTTTGGTAAAAGTTCTAGGCGCGATAGATAGCCCGTAGGGCATGGCGTTAAATTCATAGGTAGTACATCCTATTTGTGCATTATTATCCTCGAATTGGAAGCGTAAGAATTTGCGATGGTGTTTAGCAATAGGTATCAATAGGTATGCTTCTTTCAGATCTATAGTGGCCATATAGCCATTTTGCTGTATTAATTTAGAAGCTGTTCGATAGTCTTCCATTTTAAAATGAGACTTCGATACGAATTTATTCAAAGGCTTAAGATTAAGAATGAAGCGTTTATCGCCATTTGGTTTTGGGGCTAAAAATATTTTTGATAAAAATTGATCGTCGGTTTCTGAACAAACTGATATTGCACCCAATTCCAATAAGTTTTGAATTGCGTATGTAATTTCCCGAGCTTCTTTTCGTGAAACAATATTATTAGGCTTTATTTTCTGTACGGGTGATTTTATAAACGGTATGGAAAAACCATTACGAATCCAATCGAGAACTATAACATTAGTTGTAACATTAAGCCATTGATTATAAAAATATTTTATACGACCAGCGTGTACCTTATCTATTGCTGAGGTGGTCGTGACTTGCTGGGGTTCGAGAACCTCGAGTGCGTTACCGACGCTTGTGCTTGCGCTGGTTTGCGTGCTGCAGGGAGCTGTCTCCTCGGTCCTCCGCGCCCCCCCTTGTTCGACGGGTATCGCGAAGGACCTGTCCAGTTTTCCTGGTAGCGAGGTCGTACAACCGTCGATTGAACCGTGGCCGTAGGAGGCTTATGGGTTATCAAAGGCTTTTTAATTTGTAAGCCTTGTTTTTCAATGGTTTTTGAAGCCTTGATTTTTTCCGAAAGTTTTGTTCCGAATAGGTTAACATCTCTTTCGGTATCCTTGACAACATTAAGGAATGCTTTATCTAGCCCTGGCGTGAGCATCTTTATTCTTGCCTGAGTTTCTACATGATGCAAATCCGAAAGAATTCGGCAGCTATCGCTTAGCATTTTGATAGCTTCAATTTTTTCATTGCCCGTGACCAGGATGGTCATTGCCCTATTTATAGCAGTAATACCAACTCCGAGAATTTGTTGAGCTACCTCCATCTTTTTATCGCGATGTCTCGCTATGTCTGAAATGGCCGCCGCAATTTCCGCGTTGAGTTTTGGTGCTTGTAAAAGTGTACAATTATCAGGGACTAAGTACTCTTTTAGAAGTTTATCCTTTACTTCCTTACCCAATCCTCTCTTTAAAATAGGTAGCCACCTCTGCGCTAAATTTTCATGAATTTTTTCGCCAAATTCGGGGGTAGCGTCCACGGATTCGCCTAATGCTTGCAGTATGTCTGGGTCCAGATCTGGCACAGCTGGTGTCTCGGTTGAAACCACCGCTGGTCCTGGTTCGGACTCCGGCGATATAATGGCTTGGACAACTAATCCGGAAGGAGGCGAAGGAGCGTCATTAATGTTGTTCGTGTCGGCATCATCTAAAATGATAAAATATCTCATTTTAGTATGTTCACTGCTTGACAAAAAATACCATCGTTCTATCTCACGGATAGACCCCTGGCTTACATGTCATATTCGCAAAATCTATAAGTGATTCCATAATAGGAACACTAGTTTTTTGCATTATTGCCTTCGTGTTGACTCACGGTCAACCCCCAGGCCTGCTTCGTTCATATTTGAATTCAAGCAAATAAGATTTTTACTTACTGTCGTTATTGTCCGACTCAGATGATTCAATCACTCGCGCCAGACGACGACTATTTTGTTGTTCGAGTTTTCTAATTTTTTTACTGTATCGTTCTATTTTTTCACTTGCACTTCGTTTAGGCATAGTAATAACGGTAGATACGATGATTTAATTTTAATGAGATGATAATTAATAAATGATAAAAAAATATATATAAATGTAGGTATCTTGAAAATAAACTGTGATGCGACAATGTAAGATGTGCTGTCGTTGCCACGCACGGAAAAAGAATGAGGACTGTAGGGTTGGCGTGCGGTGGCGGTGGGGAAAAATAAATTTAAAAAACGTGCGAAGTTGCCATGTAGGTTAGGGGAACTACTTTGTTAATATTATATCTGAAGAATGAAGCGATGAAATATAATCCCAAACAATATATTAACTAACATAAGTATAACTAAATACTATTACCCTCAGCCTCCCTAAACGAAAAAATCCTGAATCCGCTACTGATGCGCAAAGACTTAATCACTATGCTAATGAGTATAATTAAAAATAAAAAGCATCCTTTCTTCCTCATTATGTCCTTTCCCTCCTAGTACATAAGCTATTATAAGCCCGTATGCAGACTTATAAAATTATTCAATATCAAAAAGAAGTTCCAATTCCCCAAACCGCGAAAAAGACAAAAAATTCGAAAAACGAAAACCAATCCTCAACTGTCACCCGTCAAAATTAGAGAGCACAATGTAAAATTGTTTGTGTAAATAAAAATTGTTCGTGAACATAATAAAACGGTGGTACCTTTCAAACCAGTGGAATTTTTCCTCGACAGTATGTTTTAGACCATGCAGAGTGGTCTCTTTGCAAAAGCCCACGTACAAGTTGTAAGCGGGGGCCATGGAGAGCCTAGTGGACTCCATCATAGACTTTGCACGTGTAAGGCTGCTAAATTTTGCGGTTGGTTTCTTTTTGATTTTTCTATGTTTTCGCACCATTTTTACGTATTTCTGAGACCTTACGTTACTAAAGAGGTGTATACCGTGAGCAAGCTACAAAACTATATGATGAAAACATGATAAAATTTTGTAAATATCAGCCACATAAACCTATAGAAAGTCAAATTCTCATCAGGCAATAATGGTCCACAATTACAAGGGTCCAAAACTTGCAATTTGTGATAAAAATAGTTCTTTAAAAATATACTGTCGACAAAGTTTTTTTAATGATAATTTTATTATAATAATCTTTTTTTTATTTTTACTAGCCAGGAGCTTGGGAAATATTGAATTTCCAAAAGAAAAAGTTATCATAAATATGTATCAAGTTATTAAATTGAACATAGACTATGAAAGAATAATAAAAGACAAAACATGGTACAGTATGACACAACTTAGATGTAGCATCGGCAAATCGTTTAACTACACTTCACTTCCGATTTACACAACTAATAAAATCATTCATTATCGCGCCTTTCAACGTTCAACAAGATCATTTTCGCCTAAAGTACTAACTGTGGTACTAACATGGGTAATCTTGTAGGCGCACTCTTATCGGGTATGATCGATTTTACGAATTTTTCCGATCGATGCTTCATCTAAGTTGTGTCATACTGTACTATAAGTTTTGTCTTATTTCTATGGAGCTACAAATAGGTAACAACACTACTATATCTCTGGAAATTACTAAACTATATGACTAAGAACGAAGCATAAATTAGCTCTTTATTAAATTACACTATTGTCAATTGTAAATAATATCAGTGTCCAGGTTAATTGCTTGATTATTATCAAAACGTTAATGGACGTTTTGTATCATGATTGCGTATACATTTAGCTATTTAAAAGCAATCTAGATTAACATTGGCTTTTGTGTTTTATTAAAAAGCTTTTCAACCGACAAAAAGGAGGTTAACATTCGTCGGAATGTTTCGCTGCCTTCAAAACTGTCAGAATAGAGTTCCTACATAGTTATTTTATGCTTTTTAGTGCCTTTGAAGACTGTTCTACTTTTTTTTTAAGTTTTTTTTTATAATCCATAACTATTTACAGTCCCGTAATACGTGAAAAATAGGGGCGTCCAACATAACAGCAGTCCCTACGGACTCTACATATAAATCCGGACTGATTTAGTTACCTACGTATTTGAATTTTGTGATCAACATGATTTGTCAATTTTGATTGTTGTATTACTTATAAAACTATTTAAATCCTTTGGTTTCTTATCATCAATCATCATGTCAGCCGAAAGACGTCCACTGCTGGACAAATGCCTCCCCCAAGGATATCCACGATGGCCGGTCTTGCGCTACCCGCATCCAGCGGTTTCCCGCGACACTCACAAGATCTTGCAAGAAACTTGCATTTGACTTGATGATTCGTTATCACTACCATAGCTCGAGATGCCTTTTAGGGCCTCTCCATTGAGGTTTTCTGTATTGGTAAGGGATACTGTTACGAGTTGTCTCTGTTCCGAATATTCTTCATAATGACATTGAATAACTGTTTTGAGTAAGCCGTTCTTCTCATTCAAGAGGTAGGTACCTACTGTTGATTTTTAGGCGAATATCTTTATACTGTTTTTTTTATCACCGACGAAATTTTCAAAGACAACTTTTACTATGTGACCAGTTGCTGTCCTCAATCTGGGTGTTGTGTTCCTCACCACCCGCATTCTGACGAATACTAACTACTTCAATCCGCTGAGGACGTCAGAGAAGCCAACTATCTTTTATCCAGAACGGCTTCAATGAAGGTCATTCCAAAATCACAAAAATCTCCTGTCTCATTGATCTTTTGATGTTCTGCAGGTGGCATTTATTTTGACTGCTGGCTACCTGGCGTACCAGTACTGGGGTCTGGTCACCAAACCCTCCGAGGAGGAGGATGATTGCCACTCACCCAGGCTATCTAGATCACGCTCCAGGTTAGTAGGCTAACAGCTCAATTTTTAGGGTAGGAAAAAAACGGACCCGGAAGGATCACTGAGTGTCAAGATCCTTTTTCTCAGGAATGGTGGTGGTCATCAAGTAGAAATGAAACCTATTCATATTAAAAATGCGAAGGTTTTTAAGGATATGTGTATGGATGTTTGTTACTCTTTCACATAAAAACCACAGAACGGGTTCGGATTAAACTTAGCACATGGAATATAACATATATAGGCTACTTTTTATCCCGGGAAAACATGAGATCCCTCGGGAACGCGGGGGAAATCGCGGAGAAGAAGCTAGTATCAAATATAAAAATGAAGCTTCGAGGTCGACTCAAAAAAATACAGCCAGTTATGTCGCATATTTCAATACTTTGCGAGTAAACCAAAACCTACAAGGTACTTCCAGTTGACTAAAAAAAAAATACCGACTTTTCCGTGAACGACCCATCGAAATTTATTCTTTTCTGGCTAAAGCTTTCTCTCTGGTTCCTAGGTCGTGTTCCAGATCTCGAACAAGGTCGGGCTACCACGACTACAAGGTGATGGACTCGAAGCACGGACGCCGCGGGAGGAAGCCCTACAAGCGCTGTCCCGACTGCAGCCTATGCAACTTTGACGAGTAACAGTTATTTAATAACCATATACCGTTATTTGTTACATTTTATTAAATTAAACGATTAACTGATATTTTTGTGTAATTTTTTTCTAATAAAAAAAGTGGTACCTGGGAATCCTGGGATAGGGTAGTTGACACTGTCAAAAATAAATGACCAAACACAAACCAATGCATAAAACATATAAAAACACTCGGAAAAAAACAAATATGTTGTACAATTAATGCTTTTTATGATTTTTAATTACCAGTGGAACCACTAAAAGTATATGATTTGAACGAAAAGAAAAGGTAACGCGAAAAGTAACGCGTAAATCTTATTTATTGTAATGTCAAAATAACAGCTTTTTACTACATGCTTATGAAAGCATATAAGTTAAAAAACAATCATTTAAAAAAATTGTTGTTTGTCCGGCTCCAGAAACGGCTGGACCAATTTTGACGGTACTCACTGTCAGCTAGATTTTTACCTTTAGACCTTTAAAACATAGGCTACTTTTTTTTTTAAATAAAATTAGGGTACTGCAAAAAAAATATACCCGGAACGCGGGTGAAACCACGGGGGAGAGTAATAAAGTAAAAAGAAGCACGTTAAGAATTTCAACAAGAATATTTAATAAGTAATATCAATCATCATCATCAAACTCGAAGTCTTTGTTGGTCTGTGTGTGATTATAAGTTGACACCTCTGGCAGCTGATAGTTGAAAGGGCAGCATGCTTCATCAATCTTGCACGGCCTGAAAAAAGAAATAGTTTCATCCCTAACACAGTACCATAAACACCAATTTCAACCGCGTTCCGAGTTGGCGGTATTTTTTACGCCTTATATTGGAGTTTTCGTGAGGGCTCACTAATTTTTTGAAGATAAAATATGTTACTTGGTGATCAGAATTTTTAAAATCGATTTAGAAGTTTCTGAGTTCATTCTTTAAGTACAAATAAAAATATAAATCTTTTATCTTTTTATTATTAGTGTAGATTTTTTTAAATAATTTTCTCAAGTTTGTGCAAAAGTAGGTAGTATCCTTTAGGACCTGAAATATTTTAGGAAAATGAGAATGAGAGAAAACAAATCATGTTTTGATTGGAGATTGAAACAACTCAATTTAGTACCTAAGGAAGTATGATATAAGGTTTATTTCGACACAATTTATTCATAACACTTAATTTTGCGATCCTCATTCCATTTATTAGCCTTAAGTAGAATAATTCTAAAGCCATTATTACAAATATTATAAATCGCAGTTCATGAATGAAAATATAGGAAGTTATCTGACTCTATCATACTACTAAACCCTCAGTTAAACCCTTCCCGTTCCCTCCCCGTCCCTCTCACTCCCATAATGGCGGCGCGTCCCTAAGTATTGATTTTGCGTCAATTTTGTACAATACCTACAAGAAAAGGTAACACGACTATTTCATTTTATTATTCATCACAATCACAATAATCCTATCAGTGGTGTAAAGTGCCTCTATGATACAGTTATTCTGAATCCAAGCAAACTGTTGATATGTGTAGCGAATGAAGTGGAAATCCGACAAAAATGCCTAACAGGAAGACCGATTTTATTCTATGAAGATAATTTTAATGTAAGTATCTATAGTCAATACAATGGATGAATTCGGATGGTTATCTCAACAAGTTATCTTCTCAAAACAAACAGATTCAGTGTTTTTTTATTTATACAAAATATTTTTAAAATAAATGGAATGGAACTCATCGCTTTATTTACAAAATAAGGAGACAGGAAAAAACAAAATAACAAGCTGAACTATTTGGCGGGAAATGGCAAAATGACATAGCGTAACATTTTATTTTCTTAAATTTTCTCGTCATCTCAGACAAACCCTTGAAAAGCGAGAGAGAAAAAAAATTGAAAGAACTTATAAAAAGAGTATAATTTTATTGAAATCTCATTTTAGTTACCAGATGATAATGGAAAACTACCAGCAAAACAAAGTGTTGGGTACTATGGAAGAGGCTACGATGAAGCCAAATTGTTTACCGTCAAAAGACTGTCTAGAAATTGCAAGTAAGAAATTTTTGTTATCGTCCTCGTAGCGGCCAAAGAGAATATAATACTCCCTTTTTGTAGCATCCGTGATCATCGATCGTAGATTAAGATAAATATTTACTACTTACCTACGTCATAAAGCTGCCTACCGCAGATTGTTTTGTATGTAACTCCTATGTAAGTAAGTCCAATGCTGGTAGTGATATTTAAGCTGTTACAACACTATGTAGGGTGCTTTTGATATTTCTATTTCATTAATTTTAATTTGACATTGACAGCTCAAGGAGAGAAAAAGATTTCAAATTCTGGAAATCAAAACAAAAGCTGCCCAATTGGCATAACGGAAATCGAGGATTCATCGTCCGATGAGGAAATAGTAAAAAATTACAAGCATACCAATTCCTTGAATATCATAGGTAATTAATTATTTATCTAATTAAACTATTTTTTATTAAAATTGGAAATCTACATACAGAAAAGATACTCTATTTTCTCAATTTAAAGATTTCCATACTAATCAGGAAAATCCTCTTTTACATTTTTTCCTGCCCCGTAAAGGATAATAATATGTTGGTAGCACTAATGGTATAGACATGTATAAAAAAAAAATGGTTGACTTAACCTGTTGGGCGTCGCCACCATATAATACAGCTTTAATACATTTCCCTTTAAAGTGGACAACCGTGTGACGGTATTTAAACGCTTTTGTTTCTGGGAACTTATTTTGAAAATTTCATGTGGAAATTCAAAGTTAACTAGCTAGCTAACTTAATGACTTTAAGCCTGTGCATTTGTCTTCGTCTTGGTTCCAGGATCAATCATTCTCATCGCTGCCGCTGTGGTGATTTCGTCGGCGAGCTTGGCCACCATGGGTTGTCGTGCTCTCTAAGTGCCGGCCGAATCTCTCGTCACTCGGCTCTCAATGACGTAATCCGCAGGGCTCTTGTTGTCGCCAATGTGCCTTCTGTACTGGAACCAGTCGGTATTATGCGTGGCGATGGCAAGAGACCGGATGGTATGTCTTTGATCCCATGGAGTGTCGGTAAGTCGTTGGTGTGGGATGCCACATGTGTTGATACACTGGCGCCATCTCACTTGCCAGCGACATGTAGAGTTGCAGGAGCGGCTGCGGCTGGTGCGGAAAATTTTAAATTCAAAAAAATACGCTTCTATTGGCCCAAATTACTTATTTTTGCCTTTTGCGGTCGAGACCATGGGTCCTTGGGGGCCCGAGGCTCGCCGATTTTCTCGAACATTATCTTCAAAATTAATTGAGGTCACAGGGGACCGGCGGGCGGGGAGCTTTTTCCGCCAACGCGTTAGCTTGGCTATACAAAGAGGGAACGCTGCCAGCCTTCTGGGAACCTTGCCGTTGAGTGGCAGCAGCGGCCGCCTCGAGGAAATTTTTTATATATAGTTTGTATATTTCTTGTAAATAATTGTAAATATTGTTAATTGATATGAATATTGTCACTAGCTAGCTATCAGTGCTCCGCTGTCAGATGGCCGACGCCCAATAGGATAATAGCGTATAAGTTGCAATTTTTTATATTACATAACTGATTTGATTTTACATTGAAATCCTCACTAAAATTAAAATATGTAGTTTAGTCAATCGACTAATGCTATCAGAGTATTAGCTAGCACGTATTAGAAACGATATATCAACACTACACTACACGCTTTTGACATTTGTTTGACACTTGACAGCGCAAGGCGGAATTGGACAAAATAATACTAGTAATTTTGGAAATCAAAAGAATAATTGCCCAATTCACATAATGGACGACGACGATTCATCGAACGATGTGGAAGCAGTAGAAAATGTCGAGCAAGATTCCGGTTTCTTGGATATCAATGAAGGTTAGTTGAGTACCTACGGCGCGTTTTCCATCTGCGGTCACAACACAACCTCTTAAAAAATGTTTTTTCCGGTGAATGTTTTTAAATACAGAAAAACCTAGCGAAGTGGGCTCTGGATATGTGAGAAACTTCATCTGCTGATTACTATGAGGTCCTGCCACTAACATTTAAATACCTCTGTTGCTGGTATTAAAACCTTTTTACCCCCGACGAAAACGAGTTATAAGTTTGTAGTGTTTCACAAACTTGCACATTTATAATGATGGTAAATTAGCTTCCGGCTCTTGCACTCGCGTGTCTGAGGATCTTATGTTTTCCTAAATAGTGGCCTATATGTTATTCTATGTGGCAATTTTCATCCATATCTGTTCAGTAGTTTTTATTTATAAGGGTAACAAACATCCACGAATTCTCAAAAACTTTCACATTTATAATATTAGTAGGGCTAAACATTATCATAAGTGGTGATTATGTGGTTAAAGAATAGCATTAGAGGAGGGTTTATTGGAGTAAGTGGTTTAAGAGGATGCTCTTTGCAAATGTCTCTGTCCCTTACTAAACTGTTGGGGATAAGCAAGTCAGGTGAGGGTGTGAGGTCTCACTTTTAGCAAAAAAAACTCAGTACTCTCTAAAATCTCAGATTGTATGTTAATATTTTCATGATATTTGTTGAAAAAATTAATTCTTGGTTCTAACAAGGTATCCACGATTTTTAATATTCCATGTCATATTTTTTCTAGTTTAATATATATTTTTTACAAATCTCTTGCAACAATGAATGCAGAGAACATAATAGAATCGTCATTTCGCGTATATTGTTGCCTTAATACGCATAGGGGCTTTATGAGTAGTCAAGATAAAATAAAAAAAGTATTTTTAGTCATCAAACATTTTGAGACCTTTTTTAATATTCCCAAGGAAAGGAAAAAAAAAGAAAACATACATTTCGGCTCCAGCAATCAGCATCTTTGTATGGTTATACTCTTAAATAACACATATTATAATAAATTCTAAATATATATTCCAGAACGACCCATCATGCTGCTCTTCGGACGACTAATCGGCAATGATAACAAACAAAACACGGTACTCACCAACGCACAAATCATACAAATATTACAAAAAGAATTCAACATAGACATTACAGGCCTGCATGAACTAGAATTAGACATTTACCTTACAGTCACAAAGAAATTCTTGAAAGACTGGCCGCAGTGGGATGACTTTGATAGAATAGTCAACGGCTTGAAAAACATTGGAGCGTATGATTCAATTAGGAAAATTCTTGATAAAAAATATAAGCATTTGAAAGACTATTTGAATGTGATGATTGAGGAGACAAAACAACGTACGGAAACTGTGATGGCAGAAATTAAACCGGAGGAAGAAAAAGATGAGGATTATGTAGTGTTGGAAATATGCTGTACGAGGTCTCAACTCAATCAATTAATATTCCACACACCTCGTCCTATAATGAACAACACAATTTTCAACGTAACAGATCCGACATCTACTAGAATTGTATTCAACACATTTAACATGGAGACAATCTTGAATTGGTGGTCAATTAAAGTTAACATTAATTTAAATGTGCTAAGCTACCGAAGACAGGCAGTACATTTAGTCAAACGCATGCTAGTTAATAAATTAATAAATGCAAAATCTGATACGCAAAAAGAATTGCCACAAGAGATGATGTTTAAGGCACCCAAAAAGACAAATCAATGCGAGAAAAAAAAAATTATAGAATTACTGGATCGAATATTGTTGCAGTATATAAATAACATTGAAGTTTATTATTTAATTGAAACAATATTCAATATACTTAAAAACGATTTGAAATGTGCACCGAATGAGATTCTAGTGCCTGCTACATACAGGAAGTTTCAAAGCAAATATAAGTACAGGAGATATTTGAATGCAGATTCAACGACGTTCAGTAAAACTAGTGATAAAGCTAAGTACGATTTGCGATTGGAGGAGACTATATCACCAATGTACGAATTTCATATTGCAAAGGTTGATACTTTAAATTCTCTTTTGCCAGCGTTCTCCGATTGGTTTAACATTGAATGTGTGATGTGTAACATTAAATTCTCCGGTGTGAAGTTAATAGATAATTTTAAAGTGCATTTCAAAGATTATCATATGAACGAGCCTGATTGGACTTGCACAAATTGTAATAAGTCTTTTTATGCGTCTCAATTAGCAGAGAAGAATTGGTGGCACACTTGTACCACATAAAATGTTAAGTTGAATGTACCGCGACAATCATGAAAGCTGTTTTTATTTTAAGCTTTTTTACGAATTCAATAAGATCTTATTAGTACTACTAGCTGTTCCGCGCGGTTTCACTCGCGTTCCCGGGATAAAAAGTAGCCTATAACCTTCGGGGATAATGTAGCTTCCTATTAGTGAAAGAATTTTTCAAATTAGTTCAGTAGTTTCGGAGCCTATTCAATGCAAACAAACAAACAATCAAATATTTCCTCTTTATAATATTAGTATAGTCAAAAGAAATCATCAAAATATGTATATAAGTGAAGAATGTCCCAGTATTTTTTTTTTTTACTGAAATGGCAAATAAATTTTAGTATGATTTATTTTTAAAGACGACGCGTTTTATGAAATAAGTACTTAGTTTTATAGCATCCGGCATACTAAGGAATCATTGGCGTGCCAAAAATACATCAGCCTGGCAAAAATCCATCAGCGTGCCAAAGAATCCATTAGTATGCCTTTGCATGCATTCCATTGTTTTATGTGTTTTCCTATAGGTGAGCGCTAACCTTAATTAAATTAAAATGGATTCCTTTGTACTTTTATAAAAAAAGAATTTAAATTTGTAAAGTTTCAGATGTTTATGAAATTTTCAAAACTAAATATAAATTACATGACTGACATGAGAATCTTTGATTTCGATATTCATCTAGTAGATTTAGTTAAGATTTAGGTCCAGTTGTATCGACTGACATTGACATACGTGTAATAGTTATAAATGACTAGCTGTTCCCCGCGGTTTCACTCACGTTCCCGGGATAAAAAGTAGCCTATAACCTTCGGGGATAGTGTAGCTTCCTATTAGTGAAAGAATTATTCGAATGGATCAGTAACACCGGAGATAAGCGCGTTCAAACAAACAGACTAACTCTACAATTCTATTATTAGTATAGATATAATTATCTAGAGTCTGTTCAAAAAGAGAGCCGTCATGGAATTGGAGGGCGCTGCTTTACTTAACTTTGCGTTTTTGTTTAGCGACAATACAATAGCGTGTATGTTCCATTTTCATCCTATTACAACTGTAACTATTTCATATAAGTTTTATGTCAGGTGGGTTTTTTCTTTTTGGCACCACACTTAGTGTATTTTGCCAGTGTCAAGTTGAGCAATGTAGGTATTTTTATATTCCTCATGTATTTATTTATCGTCAAGTTTCAAAGTTTAGGAAAGTTCAAGTCATTACATAATTTCTGTGCTAACTAATGGTTCGATGCAACCGGACCATACTAGCAATTAGCATCAGTTCTGAGCTAAACGGAATAACTTACTTCATGAATCCTTTTGAAGCATACAATGTGAAGTCTATACCGGCAGTTACGTAGTCGCAATACCTCCGGGCAATGCAGTTGCCTGGCTCGCCAGTGGCTGTACTGCAGTTCTTGTGTGCTGTTGCGTTAGTCACTGCAAAAATGTGCCCATTATGGTAAATATAGTATCTCCCTCCTCCTTATTTAGACTTTGGTAGCCGTTTTGATCAGTAGAAACGGTTTTTCATTCGATTTGCGACGAGAATAGTAAGTAGTATATTTACTTTACTTTATTAAAAACTAGCCGTTCTGCGCGGTTTCACTCGCGTTCCCGGGATAAAAAGTAGCCTATAACCTTCGGGAATAATGTAGCTTCCTATTAGTGAAAGAATTTTTCAAATTAGTTCAGTAGTTTCGGAGCCTATTCAATGCAAACAAACAAACAATCAAATATTTCCTCTTTATAATATTAGTATAGACAAAAGAAATCATCAAAATATTCTTCAAAGGTATATTAGTGGTATATACGACTATTTCATGAAAACGTGACTTTTTACCACATATTTAATTCCGTGAAATATGTATGTTGATTTATTTTATTATTAATCAGTTAATATACTACAATTCTTGTCGCAAAACACATGTTGACAAACTTACGACCTATAACTGAGCTGCAATTAGCTAAAAACGTAATATAATTTAAATTTCGCGGGCTACCTTGCTCCTCCATACCATAAGAAACTTACCAGTAATTTGTGGTGTGGGCGCATGTGTTGTTACTCTCACTGAAGTACTGTTCTTGTCTTCTTCAGCCAGCATCTGACTCGATAAGTGAAGGCAGGATACGAGAAAAATTACTAGTGCACTGAAAATTTAACAAATGAAGTCACGCCTAAACCGTTGAAATTTAGCTCGCAGATAGCTTATGATACTGAGAAGGATAACTTGCGATAACGATGTAGATTGACCACGTGATTTAACGCGGCTTATGTCAGTCCCATACATTTTAGTCTTTTCGAACTTCGTTATCGTTTTTAAATTGTTACTTTGTCTAAGCCCCCAGGTTACTTTATCCCGGGAACGCAATCACTGTATAAAAAGTTTACGATTATGGACACTGCACTGCACTGTTCCCGTTACCTGCATTTCATTGATAAGTATCTTATCTATCTATACTAATAATAAAGCTGAAGAGTTTGTTTGTTGTTTAACTCAGGGCTCAGCCCTTTCCGCTAAACACAGAAAGTGTTGAAATGAACTCGCTCAGCTCTTTTTCTACAGCATCAACAGACAAAATTAAAACGGACGGTGATTAAAAAGTAAAAATGGTTTCACACGCGTTCCCAGGATAAAAAAGTAGCCTGTTTTTCTCCATATCTTACGTATATACGCGCCAGTTGGTTAAGACACCACTTATCACGCCGCTGGTCATGGTTTCGATTCCCATCGAGGACAAACATTTGTGTGCATGAACATATCTGTTTGTCCTGAGTCTGTAATTATCCGGTGTAATAATCTATATAAGTATGTATTTTAAAAAAAAATAGTAGTATATGTAGTATATCAGTTATCTGGTTTCCATAGTAGAAGCTTTACTTAGTTTGGGATCAGTATGTGTGAAGAATGTCCCAGGATATTAAGAAAATAGAAAGTAAATGTTACTTACAAAACTGAAGAGGCGTCCATCTTGAATAACAACTGAATATAAACTAACAATATCAAATGATCTATTAATTAGTTTAGTGATTATTATGTAGTTAGTTGATCGATAACTGATAGGAATGAGACCCCATGACCTTATAAATAATGATAGTTGAATATCTTGTTACAGTTAGTACTTGGACGACTTTTATGTATGTCTGTCAGTATGACACAACTTAGATGAAGCATCGGCAAAATTCGTAAAATCGATCATCCAAGAAAAGTGTGCGTCTACAACATTACCCATGTTTATTAGTACTTTAGGCGAAAATGATCTTGTTGAACGTTGAATGGCGCGATAGTGAATGATTTTTATTAGTTGTGTAAATCGGAATTGAAGTGTATATGTTGATATACGATTTGCCGATGCTACATCTAAGTTGTGTGATACTATAACATCAGAACTCAAGAATCTGGGGGCACGGAAGAGCCACCGCCAAGTCGAGCAAAAAGGCACGGCCGTACCATCCTTTTTTCGAAGCCATTGGGCCCATTTCCGACCCCCTGTAACTTCGTTGTGGAAAAAACTAGAAGCCTAAATTTTCAGTTTTCCAACGGCTGCAAGCTAGCTACACGTTAGACGTGCAGTTCAAATGCAGTTGCACCAGCAACTGGATTGCAGTCAGCGTGCAGTCGTTGCAACTCCACACCGATGGCAATCAAGCTGCACGGTCGGTTTACAGCTCGGCTTTTCCTATAAGGCCTAAATTTCGATGTTATTCGATCCAAAGTTCGACCTTATAGCAAAAGCTACTTAGAACCTTCTAGATCGTAAAACTGCATGGAACCTACATTTTTGTAAATAAAAACAACAAAATCAAAGTATTAATAACATTTTATTGACTTGAATCTCTTATTGATAAGAAATAATTATTAAAATAATCAAAATTACAATCACAGTTTTCACAATTAGATACATTTATTTTCTTAATTAACGTACCATTCAGGTACCTATAATGATATATTATATTTATACATCTTTCCAGTCATATTTAGATTTACACGAATTATTTAGGGCGAATCCAGATTAAGTAACATATTTACATTTTATTTTTAAACTACGCAACTTTAAAATGCCAAGAGGGCGTTTGATTCTCTGAGGTGATTTAGGCGGTTTTCACTCCAAGCCTCGATTACTAATCTCACGTGAGACTTTCCGAAATGTTTTTTTTTTGTTGTAAATACTTTAATCTGGATTACTGCGCTACTTTACCGAATACATCGAAATAAATACGATTGTGTAAGATTTAGCCACATTTTAGTGACGAAACAAGTTTTAAATTTAAGTTTTCTCGCAATTTTACACTAGTTTTTTGCGGAAAATAATATTACATTATATTTGCAGAGACGTGACTCACGTGGGATCGGATGAGATTCAACTCAAATCCCTCCCCCACAAGTTAAGCCCCCCCCGTAATTAGACGTACCCTACGGGGTTCCAAAATAAATAGAATCCATGGCTCCAGCTTCCATTACGATTTCAAGCATCCTCATCATTTCCACTATCATTAGAAACCTCTCCATCTCCAATAAAAACTTCTTCCTGTGCCAAATTCGACAAAAACGGCCTACTATTAACTTGCAACACTGAAGCCATAGCCAATCCTGTACCAAAACTATACTCTATGGGCTTCAAACTCTCGTCGACATCCTTGTCTATGGACCTCTTATAATTCTTTCTGGTAACTCTATGGCGTCGTACGTCTTTGAGTAAAGAGTTTCGTTCAATGAAATCTAAATCGCTATCGGAGGATGACTGCGTTAATTCTAAATCTTTTTTAGAGAATTTTATAATTTTAGGTAAATCTTTTTTAGATGTAGTAGCTTCTACGTCGCTTAGACAATCTGACATTCCACTCGAGTATATAATTTTATTGTCAGCACATTTACACCATTCTGTTATTACGATATTATTATTCTTACAAATTATAGTTAACAATTTACTTTTTACATTCAAATTAGCGTTCGCTTCATACAATTCACCTTTAATATCGCCTTGAAGATTATATTTATCAAATTTTAATTCGTATCTCGCATTATTTTTACGATTAACTTGCGCGCCTATTAAGTATTTATTAAACAATTTCTTTTTCGGCACATTTCTTTGCAATTTCTTTATAAAACCCCTTTTTTCGACGAATTCCTCGTACTTGATCTGCCTCGGGAATTCTGGCACTTTATTCTTCAGCTCTGGCATCGTTTTAACCAACGCTTGCCTCTCCCTTTCTCTCATAACATCCTCTCTTTTCCCTAACCTCCTTTTTAGCTCGCTGAGAACTACTTTTGTGTTCTCCTTCTCTTTTTTACCTGGTGCTGTCGTCACATCACTTTCTGGCTGTACAGTGATTTCATCATCATCAGTTCTAACGAAATAAAACACTTCATCTCTTATTTCTGGATCTTTATCTTCGATTCTCAAAATATTATAATCTTTTTCAATAACCACTTCTTTCTCGTCTAAAGTTTCTTTTTTAGCTTCTCTAACATGGAATTTACTTTTAATCTTTCGTAACCGTATCTGAGAATTTTGCATAGTTGTTAGACATCTCGTTATATTATCAATAAGATCATCCAAATCTTTGCTTAAGATATCCAGATCTAAGTCCTGCTTGTTCATAGCACAGGAATCTAGGAACATATCTAGGCTGTTACTTTTATTTAGAGCTAATTTAAGTTCTAGACAGACTTTTGCTACACCGGTATGTACTTCGGAGTATAGCCAATTATCGTTTATAGCTGAACCTAGTTTTTTGGCAACGTCTACGTCCTTATTACCAGAATTCTTTAGTAATCTATACATTCGTTGTAGAGATTCGTAGTTTTGTTTGATTTCATGATTCAAATGCTCAATCAATACGTTGTGGAGCCAGTATATGCGTTCGTTGTGATTTTTGTATATTTTTTTCGCGTGAACTGAGGGTATGTAATGCGCCATAGCAATATGCTTTAGTAATGTCGATTGGACTACTAAGAAGGCATGATGTATTTTCTGGAAAAAATATATCAATCTGAGAACTAAAAGCTTCTGGATAACTGATAAGGTGATGATTGCTCCTAAAATGACTTGACGTAAAAACTACTGAAAGGATTTTGATTAAACTTGACAGATAGATAGATCATACCCTGGAATAATATATAGGTTACTTTTTATCTTAGGAACACTGATAAAACCGCGGGGGACAGTTAGTCTACATTATACGTCAGTATATTAACAAAAAAAGTTATATAAATCAGATAGCCATGTGAAGAATGTCCCAGGATAAATATATAAAAGGAAAGCGTGACTCACTGACTGACTGATCTATCAACGCACAGCTCAAACTACTGTACGGATTGGGCTGAAATTTGGCATAAAGATAACTTTTTTTTTTTTTATGTCAGAATGTTGACAAGCAGGCAGGCGGTCCACCTGATGGTAAGTGGTTACCGTCGCCTATCGCCATTTGCAATACCAGAGGTATTGCC
The DNA here is from genome assembly GCA_963555595.1 of Tethea ocularis. Classification (NCBI taxonomy): domain Eukaryota; kingdom Metazoa; phylum Arthropoda; class Insecta; order Lepidoptera; family Drepanidae; genus Tethea; species Tethea ocularis. Next base: position 2,341,271 of record OY741985.1, on the reverse strand, counting down.
AATGTGTTGCCGACCTGTTACAATGCCGAGAAGGCAATTACTGGCTCTCAAGTGCAGTTGCCGGAACACACCGGTAGGTGCTTGGCGACAGATTTTCATTTTGAGGGTGAGATTCAGTTTTTCAGCCAGATGGGTAGTACAAAGTACCCTACCACCGTGCTATGGTTTCCTCACGATGTTTTCCTTCACCGAAAGCTCAAGCTCATTGTAGGATTCGAACCCACCTTCGTCGCGGCATCCGACGTCACTACCACTGAGCTATCATCGACTATTATGACGTAAACATTCCCTAAAAAAGAATTTTCGAAAATCCCACCCCTAAGGGGGTAAAATAGGCGGCTAGCTAGTTATAATTGTACATACCATTAAGTTATCCGTCTTGTCTCTAGCGACAGCATCCCAAGCCACGTCTGCGTGAAGCCAAGGCGCGTTGCCTAGCAACGCCGACGACGCGCGAGACATCAGTATAGCCATCTCGCTCTGTTGCCGGCATAGCATCGTGTGAGTCGATTCTATTACTGATGACAGAGAACCGCTGCAACCGAACGATTTACAACTTTATGTTATTTAAATAAAGTTGATATTAGAAAATTAAATGTTTCAAAGCATTATTTTTACGTGACAGGACATTACAAAAGAAATCATCAACATATTCCTCCAAGGTATATTAGTAACATTTTCATGAAATAGTCGTATATGTCAGTAAAATACCTTGGAGGAATATGTTCATGATTTCTTTTGTTATTAATCAGTAAATATACTACCATTCTTGTCGCAAATAACATGTTGATAACTTACGACCTATAACTGAGCTGCAATTTGCAAAAAACGTGATAAAATTTGAATTTCACGCTCCAACCGAAGGAACCACCTTAAGACCTTTGTAATTTTTTATATGAATCGGGTGACTATAAGATTAAATTTTTTTTGTATAGATGATGTTAAAAAATAATGTAGGTATATAAAATGACACACATCTGCGCATGTAAAGCTGCGAACTCCTTGAGGCAGGCGGCGGCCCTCCTCGCGAGCGCCAGGTACTCGCGCATGTTGGCGAGCAAGTCAGCGAGCGCGCCGCGGCACAACACGCGGTGTAACGCTCGAACGCTCGCGCCGACCCCCGCATACGTACACAACTTGAGTACCGCAGTACGATGAAAACTTTAAAAAAAAAGTAAAACCTCCTTCAAACACAATACAATTAATACGAGAACACAACTCAAAAAGAAAGTTATGCGTGAACAAACATGAAAAAAAAACAGCCGAATTGAGAACCTCCTCCTTTTTGACAGGCCAGTTGACGCAGTTGGTTAAGACACCATACCACCTATCGCGCCGCAGGTCGTGGGTTCTATTCCCAACCAGGACCAACATTAGTGTGCATGAACATGTCTGTTTGTCCTGAGTCTGGGTGTAAAAAAAAAGTAGTATATCAGTTATCTGGTTTCCATAGTACAAATTAAGCAGAGCTTGTGGATCAGATAACCGTGAAGAATGTCCCAGGATTTTTTTAAGGTTAAAAATTCAGACTGCAGACCATCGAACTTAATAAAAGACTCTCCTACAGCATACCTCCGAGGAGGAAAGGCCAGTACACAGGCGCCGACAGCCGCAGCCGCCAGCACCGCCTCCCCGCGCGTCATCCAGCCGGCCCTCCCGCCCCCCGCGGCCCCCCACACGCTCTCCGCGGAGGGGGCCTCCTGCTCAACCTCTATACTGTCCTCTCGGAACATGAGCCCACTCTCCAGGATCGATACTATATGCTGCCGACTGTATATTAGCTGGGAGAGAATAAAGTTGAGGTAAAGCTTAATAAAGATTCAAGCATCATCCAGTGTGTTTCGACAGCTGCACTTGAGAGCCCTGAGCTCGAAACGTAACGTAAGTGTAGCGTCATCGTGTCGAGTGCACAGATTATTAAATAGTACTAAAGCACACTTGACACACATCAAATTACCTACAATTAAAACTCTTTTTCATTGAAATAGAGACTATAATCACTCGAGATATTCCACCAACTTGTATGGCCGATGCCATAGCATGGTTGAGTGTTTTAAATCAAATTTGTATGGGGATTTGAATCTCGAACAGTGCTTAATGTTAACAGATCTACAAATCTGCAGCACAAACACCTTTGACAGTTTTTATGTAGTTCCTTTCTAGGCTTTGCATGCTTACCATCATTGGCTAAATAATACTAACCACAGTGTGATTGTGATCAAACACAGGCCTAGACATAGTAAAAAAAAAAGAATTCATAAGGCAATTTCACAAGATATCTATAAATACCATCATCCACAAAGACTGTAATTTAATATGTTAAACATAACATACATACTTTCCTGTGTCTCTTACCGTATTATGGTATATCAATTTTGTTTTCATATGGCTTTTCTTTACAACAAGTAGTTTCTGTTACTCTTTTATTATTTTTAAATGTTATTTAAATTTCAACATTGGCAGGAAAATATAAGAATTACAATAATAATGCTTTTCACCATTTTCCTAGATTTTCAATCTTACATATTTTCCATTTTATTTGACGACTAAAAGGATAACTGATTGCCACTTATCAGATGGACTTTCTGCCTTTTTTTTGTGTCAACCTATAAAAAAAATACATACCATGTTGGGTCTGAATTTTATTGCCAGCCATCTTCTTGACAGAATTGGTGGTGTGAAGTCTTGTTTCATGAATAACGCCATCTAAAAGAACAAATTCAAGACTAATTTATACAGTTGAGGCACTGATAAGGATCTTATAAACATTTACATGACTTTAGCACTGGTTTGGAATAGTTGGTTCATAATCAACTTTAAAAAAAAGAGTAGAACCTCCTTCTTATACAATAAAATTAATATAGGATTGCCTTGGAGCTATACAGAACCCAATGTCAAAAGAATTATAATTAAAATTGATATATAAGCAAAACCAACCAAGTGTGTCTGAACCAAGTGTGTGCCTGTTTAGGTTAGTTAACTCTCCAACTATACAACCATTAGATTGATTAGAATGGTATGTTTATAACAAAGCAACAGAAGTCCATCCATAGTAATCTTCACAAGTAAGAATAACTGAAGATAAAGTAAGTACCTCGGCAAAAACTTAATTTTATATCAATAATACCGAATCAATGATAATAAGTTGTTAACAGTTTTTTATGCACAGCCTTGTTCTCGTTAACACTTTTTGAGGTTGGTAAATAATATTTGATGATTCTGTTTATCCATAAATGGTAAAAGTCGTGACATTCTATTCTACCGGTATCTATTAGTTTTGAGCTCAAGATCCGGAAAGAAACCACATGAAACTTTATAAACAAACACTGAATATTTAAGAGAACTTACACTTTATGTTTTTATTTACTTTGAAAACCCAAACTTTTTACACAGCTCACATTTTCTTCTGAATTCTCGCTAGATTTTCTTTTCATTCGCAATCTAAAATCTAAAATTTCCTATACTATTGCTTTGGCCATTTACGAAGACTTAGAAAAAAAACAATTGTCAAAATAATACATTAATTTTATGAATTATTAATTAAATAAAAAAAATATTTATTATTTACACAATATGCAAGTTTTTAATTACTTTTTATTAATTCTTTTAGAAATAATCTGCTTTTGTATGTATCTATTAGTACTGAGATTAGAATGGCATTTTTGACTTAGATTGAAACTAAATTGAGAGTAAGTTTCTTCACAAATGTAAATATAATGTCAATTGACAGCTGTTATTTAATGTTGCCCGATTAGTCCACTTTCCACAAAACCCGGTGGATAATTAGAAATGAACTGCTAAAAAACAAAAATTGAAATTACATCACTTCAAGAGTCCTTTGCCCGAATTAATAACATTAGTATCATTATTTGAATTAATTGTTTCAATACACTAATTTATGTTAGCTGCTTAATAGTTTAATATATTACTTGGTTATATTGTATGAGGTAAATACAAACAAAGTATGTATACTAAGAAAAATATTTTATTTACACTCCACCAAAAAATAACAATAAACAATTAAATGCATTATTATAATACATAACAGGTAAAATACAGTTTTAACATGATATAAAAGCTAATTACGCTATCTTGCCACCTAAATTATATGTATAGAGAATATTATTACAATCACCAAGGTAATTTTACAGCCCATACACATTCATATGCGAAAAAGAGACACCCTCTTGTCAAAAGTGATCTAATAAATGGTTTTAGTTTAGGTACGGTGTAAGTGCAACTCAGGATACGACCAAATAATTAGCCAAACGGCACGTCAGACAATTAATAAACGCTAAAGGCTCTACCTTTTTTGTTTCAATCAAGAACGAAATAGTACTGTGTCACGCCACGTATTAATACTATTTTTAGTTTACGCTTCATAGTTTCGCTTTTTCGTTCAATCCGTCTAACCCGTATAATAAAAACTGGGCCACAAATGAAACAACTCTCTCCGGATGGTTAATATGAACGTCATGGCTACCATTTACCAATCTCATTCGAAGATTACCATTAGGGTAACACGATTCGTCTATCAAAAACGTGGTATTTCTGTAAAGGCCTTTATTCTTTGATTCCTCTGAGACTATTGTCAAAGAAGGTGTTTTTACGTTGGTATAAACCTTTTTGATATGTTCGGGGGAGAAGGGAGGGCTGCAGACAAGGCGGGTTCGTTGGTCGAATGTGTACCTGCAACAATAATGCTAAGTTAAGGTGATGCCTTCGGTTGGAGCGCGAAATTCAAATTTTATTACGTTTTTTGCTAATTGCTGCTTAGTTATAGGTCGTAAGTTATCAACATGTTATTTGCGACAAGAATGGTAGTATATTTACTGATTAATAACAAAAGAAATCATCAACATATTTCTTCAAGGTATATTACTGACATATACGACTATTTCATGAAAACGTTACTTTAGACAACAAATATAACTCCGTGACATATGTTGATGATTTATTTTGTTATTAATCACTAAATATACTACCATTCTTGTCGCAAATAACATGTTGACAACTTGCGTCCTATAACTGAGCTGCAATTAGCAAAAAACGTAATAAAATTTAAATTTCGCGCTCCAACCGAAGGCATCACCTTAATTTTAAATTATTTGATATTATTTTATCAAATTTCAACTTATATTACAAATGCAAACGTTTAAGTGTATGCTTGTCGAAATGGATGAACACATTTATTTAAAACTTAGCACTATAAGAAACTTCACCTAAGGGTTTTTCATAATTAAATAACAAAAGGGGTAAAATAGATAGCAAGGGGGAAATTGAGCTGAATGGACGGGGCTGGCAACAATTTTTTTTAAATAGTATAAATATATTTTGACGAAGGCAGATCTGCATTCGGCCTTTGAAGTTTGATTGCTACAATGGGAACACACATACAGCTTTAGCAGATCAGCAGAATGTAGTAAATTCGCTTTTCACTCCACAGAGTATCAAAACAGTGTCTTGGTGAAGTTCAGTTCATTGTAAGGTTCTATACCAACTAACCTAATAAGTCCATCTTCAGTAGGTTCTGACCACCTCTGCAGTGTTGCTATTGCATGTTCCTCACTTAAACTTCGTATTTTCATTAAAGATTTTACTGCCTATAAAATAAAGAAGATACTGGTATTTTTTACAACATTAAATATTTACAACTAAAAATTAATATAACCCTAACACTAAATTTACAAAATACAAAATATTTACAAGTAGAAAAGTTGTGCCAGATCAAATTAAAAAAAACATTAATAAATAAATACTCTTCAAAATAAAAATATTTGATACCATGTATAACAAACCTCTTGCCATGTGATTTTAGGTCGCTTTGCTCTTGGCGAGTTGTATTTGTCATAGTTATCATAAAAACTCGTGAAAAAGTATTGGTACCTGTAAAATGTTAAAAAATATAATGGGTTATTGAAGTGACGCAAATGGTACACGCACCAATGGATAGATGGCGCTACAAAATTCTAAATCACGCTAGCATTAATTTATGCTTATGAAACTATTTAAATCCATACAAAGGTTGTCTGGAAGAGATCGCTTCTTAGCGATAAGATGCGCCCATTGTACAATCATAGTATAAAGCTTTTATTTATTTTTAAACGTTGATTTATGTATTATAGTGTACTTACAATAAAGTGTTATTTATCTATCTAAAGGTTCCTATTCAATAAATAACGGGCATTTGTAATTAAGGAACCAATGTAAAGTTCTACAATGGTTTGAATACAATCTTTTGCCACACGCCTCTTATGCGATACATTAAGGGGATGAGAATGTCTCTGTCTGATGGGGAGAAGCGAGACAGGCGAAGCGCAATTTTTGTACGTTATTATGGTATTTAAAAAAAAAACTATACCTTTTTAAAAAAATTAAGCAAACTATTACCTTTCTATTAGATTCCAGAATGTATGTAAACATTTACAAGTTATTTCGATGGGCAACTTAAGACAAGAATTCATTCTCAATTTTAAAAATTCACGACATTTTTCTGACATTACTAATAAAAAAAAACAATATTTTTAAAAGACTATTCTTCGTTGTATATTCTCTAGTTTAACATATATTTTTTCCAAATCTCTTGGAACAAAGTATACAGAGAAAACGCATTTTAGAATCATAATTTCTCGTATAGCATCGTCTTAAAGTATGTACTTCATGTCTTTCAAATCGTTAGAAATTCAAAATACAGACAGACATGGTAAATAAATAAATACATTACCACTGGGAGAACTGATCTGCTTCCACTCCAAAGAAATTGATTGGATCCAACTCTATGAGTTTGGATATCTTTCCAGGATATGATACATTATACAGTTTGCCTGAAAATATTATTATTTTTTACAATATTGGTCTGTGTTTGACCACAATCTCATTGCGGTCAGTGATGATGTGACCGATGGTGGTTAGCGCACAAAGCCTAGAAGGGAACTGGCTCTGAAAGATGCTAGGCAACAGATTTTCAACTTGAGTGAGGCTAGCCAGGCAGGCAAGTACTATAAAGTACCCTACTACCATACTATGGTTTCCTCACGATATTTTCCTTCACTGAAAGCTCAAGATCATTATAGGATTCGAAACCGCGACCACTACTGAGCGTTCATCAGCTTAAAATAAAGTAAGAATTAGATAACGTAATTATTAATAAATTAACACTTAAGGTCAATACACTGGATATATAGTTAAGATTAAGCAGAAGACACATATTGCGCACATTCAAGCACAGACACTGAGCTCTGCAGACTTGTGCGCTTTCATACGAGTTCTGTGTTTGTGTGATTATGCGCGTTCGTCGAGTTGTCGGTCTACGTCCTGATGACGCTCGTGAAGAAGTGAAACACGTGTCAATTTTCTGTTAAGTTTCCGTGTGCGGGACTTGACAGAGAAGCAGATCCAGCGGAATCAGTTACAAAATATTTGTCTCCTGTTTAATCTTATAATGGATTTCCACAAGGTCATGCCTGAGTCTATTATCTATACATAGTTAAATAAATAAACCTTATCTTTAAATAAAAGTCAGGTATATCTAACCTAGAATAGCACCGAAGGAATGTCCCAAAAACACAAATGTATTCCATCTAAAATGTTTCACTACTGCTTCTATGGCATATACCAAGTCAAATTGACTGATCATCATACCGGGAGGGAACGGGTCGGATTTACCATTACCTGGTAACTCCATTCCTGGAAAAAATATTAATTATAATTAGTCAAACTCAATGTAACTTGAATATAAGATTATTTGCAATTCTTGAATGAAATTGCAATGAAAAGGAGATTTAACACTTTCTAAGGGGTCTTGGATTTTTTTTTTGGAAAGGACTAAAGTTAGCCTCTGATGGCTGCATCAACCTGGACAAACCCAATTTGAAAATTGTTGTCACAATGATTTATTTTTTATTTTGTAGAAAAAATATATATTTTTTTAATTGTAGATGTTTGTATAACAGGAATCTAAATCTAAACTAATTTATTCAGTTTAGACATTGCAATAGACTCTACCACCGGTTCCACATACACTTGAACTGAGAAATAAAGAATGAAATAAAAGTAATAAATAACATCTCTATAGTATTTTAATTAATGTAATAAATACTCTGTGGTACTTATACAATTTAAAGCATTGCCTTTAGAATGCAAAGGAATGTAATCTCCTATCAGATAGATTAATGAAAACATATTGGCGCATACATGACAAGCCAGTTGGCGCAGTTGGTTAAGACACCACCTATCACGCCGCTGGTCATGGGTTCGATTCCCATCCAGGACAAACATTTGTGTGCATGAACATGTCTGTTTGTCCTGAGTCTGGGTGTAATTATCTATATAAGTATGTATTTACAAAAAAAAAAGTAGTATATCAGTTATCTGGTTGTCCATAGTACAAGCTCTGCTTAGTTTGGGATCAGATAACCGTGTGTGAACAATGTCCCAGGATATTTATTATTATTATTTATATACATATTATGTATATAGTAAGTAGGTTTAATTGACATACCTACCTATGTAATAGAATCCTTTAGGTAACATTCTTAGCATTGGTCTGAAAGTCACAGCAGAGTCTACTAAGCCATGGCATAGCAGTACAGGTGGATCAAAGCAGTTCCCCCATGCTACAACTATAAAAATGAAGAAAAGATAACGAAAGAAATGATCAAAGTTCAACATTACAAAACTGGTTATATTTTGGAATTAAATGTGTTAACTTACTGCATATCCTGCCCCAAGGAGCTTGTATGAACCATTCTTTTTCTAATAAATCCATTTAAAATGAATAATCATTTATTCCAGTTTCGGAAAGATTGGAAGTTAAATTATGTTAGTGATAAGTTATTTCACTGGATGCGGATTCCACAGTGAAAATATATTTTTATGAACCCAGACAAAACCGGTAATAATTGTATTTTTACGCGAAGTTATAACTTTGATATGTAATTAACTAATTTAATACTTTGTGATTGCGGAAGTATGTAGAATTAATAAATTAATTCAGGTTTTACTGATAATTTCATGATGTTTTACACAAATAAAACTTTTTTTACTGTCACTACACTTGACAGTAGGTAGGGATGTAAAAATATCGATTATATTAATCCATTTTCATTTTATTATCGATTTATATTATTATAAATAATTGTTTAAGTAGTAAGAGACATTGTATATATTTTAGTTCAATTTCGTTTTAATTTATTTACTAAAAGTTATATCTGTTGTACAGAATACCTAAATAATCGATTAATTTTTTCTTTTTCTCGTTTGATTTAGATGTTATACTTAAAAAAATAAATCATTTTAATATCGAGGCTCGAACCTATGATTATATTTACCGGTAGAATTACTACTACCCGCTTCTTTATGTATCATTTTATCTTAGGTAAAAATCTTATGTTGGCGTGGGCGAAGCGGACCCTCACCCATGGCCTCGCACTTAAGCCCCCTTGTGGATGACATAAGACTTTCGTCATGTTTTGCACTTTTGTTATATGCATTTTAAAATTCCTCGCGCACTTAAATGTAGCTTTTAATTATTGAATTTATTGAAATATGGTAGAATCTTTACATTGATCTTGGGAATAGATAGGTAATAACTGCACATACTCTTGACAGAAAAAGCCACGCTACGCTACGCCACAGTATAGAAGTTTTTTTTGGACTAAAATTTGGTAGCCTCTGATGGCTGCACTAACCTTACCGGACAATCCGGCGAGTTTATAGAAGAAGAAATAAGTTTCTTTTACTACTACTTGGCTGATATTTAACGACATTTTTATGGTAGGTATATCTCATCATGGCCACACAAATGGGACTAGGCCTGCTTCTTTGGTTTATTTTTATTACATAAATCGATTATTAGTTTAAAGAACAATCCATCATTTAATAATAGTTTTTTTAATATAGAAAGTCACATCCCTAACGGTAACTCCTCTGTGCTGCCAGATGCCAAAATTAAAAGTGCAGATTTGTTGAGCTGCAAAAGATCCGACTCATGCAATAAAGCGGAATTTCTTGTTTTATCCATCGATATTACATTTAATTTCACCTCAAATAAAATTACTAGAGCTAGATAGTAATACAGAAATGTATAATTTCACGACCTTTACAAAGGGCGGGATTAGAGGACTGGGCCGAATACCTCCATTAAAACGTAGTGTTTATATCCTCTTTGACCTCCATAGCTTAGGAAAAAAAGCTATTATTTGATTACATATGTAGTATTTAGCGTGCTATTATTCAGTAATCCGTGGTTATATTGTTAGAACCCGCTCTGCAATACAATACACTGAATGAGTCTTTTTAAAATAACATAATTTTTTTTATTTACAAGAAAACCGGCATCATTGGGTAGAATATTCGTTAAAATGTTCGTCCGTCCAAAGACAGTCCGTCCATGAGGTTTTTTAAGTCCATGGCTGTGACCTAGTTAATATGATTCACGAATTAGAATTCGGTTAGTAGGTATATTAATTACGAGACAATTATGTGTTTCCCAATTTATATTTTTTATCATTATCTTGAATAGATAGCAATGTTGAATTTACGGTTTGTCTGTACTTTGCCCTCTATTAGCGTTTATTATGGCAAGGAAATAAATACATAATATCTTATCTAACATTGCTCTTATTGACCTCGCAAAAACAACTACCTACATATTTTGTGAGTTTAGTTTTTTGTCATTTTTAAGTCATAAATATTAAACACAAGAGCAGATTCCTCATGAGATTGAAGCTTCAAAGAATCTCAGTTGCATACCTCAGGTGATTTCCTATTTTTATTTTTCAAAAGTTAGCAAAGCGCGTCATTTATTTTCATAAACAGTTATTACGCAATCGTAAAACAGTGCCTCTTAATGCCTCTTATATGAATATTATACTTATACAAGCGTACAGTGCCTCCAGCGGAATACTCGTGGAACTAAACTAAATTCTGTCATTGGTTGGCGCGAGTGTAGCGTTCAAGGAAAGGAACATTTACCTATATACTGTAGGTAGCGCTACATTTGTCTAGGTTTGACTCAGGTCATCAGGAGCGTCAGGACCTTTTTTTTTAATGTGAACTTGTGCACAGTCCACTGTAGCAGATAAAAGGGGTCAACCTCGGAATGTGATATATTAAGCTGGAAACTCGTTCATTTTGGAGCTCTGCAAATTGTCTCAAGTCTCATAAAATCTCGTGTCTCTCATTCAAGGTCAAATGTCAGTAAAATCGGTTTTTCGCGATTATCTCGGATTCTGTAGTTCCAATGATGTTGTAGAACTTGTAGAGCATAAAGTTGATGACTTTTGTTGGATTTTTTTTTTCTAAAAAAAATTGAGATAGGCGGTGAGCGCGAGGCCACCAACTTGTTGGCCTTGTTGCTTGGTCTACGAGTATTTTTTTAAACACATGTTTATTTTTATGTTTAGCACAATGAGCACTCATATGCGACTAGCAGAAAAAGAAATCACTATTAAAGCACCATGGGGTAATATTGCAGGTAAAAATAAATAAATATTTATGTCAGACTGAGCACCTAGGCACACCTAGGTGCTTATTATGTCACTGTCGCTGTATGTACCTACCTTAAGTATAACGTGTGCCAATCAGGCACCCAGTACCGGCGTTAGATTAGGGCGCGGTAGGGCGATCGCCCAGGGTGCCAGATGTAAAGGGGCGCCAGGCCCACCTTTATTTCCGGTCGCTCATGAGCGAGTCCTGCTATCTCGAGTCTAAATAAATAAATAAATTCTCAAGTCTAAAGATAAAATGGCTATAATGGCTTAAAATCCCTTTTGTAGGCGGGAGAAGGGGGGGGGATCACATCTCGCCCAGGGTGCTGGTAGAGCTAAAACCGGCACTGTAGGCACCTGTCCCATAGTCCAAGAGAAAGTTGCTAGATATCGATTATTTTCTAGCTCAAGAAACGTGCAATATAATATCTTGTGTCAGGAAAAGAGATAAGATATGAAAAGAAAAAAAAACACTCGGCGACACTCGCTTCGATGGCAGTACACTCGCTGGTTTTTGCTCGCCAAAGTAGCGCGTCCAACTCCAACGTACATGTTGGATTCTGCCAATAAACTCTGTCAGCGCGATGTAGGTTTTATATAGTTTCTTGTGGCGCCATCTATCCGTCGATTTCTTTTTTTTTTCCAGCACTATCCTGGGGCGACCCCTCAAGTCCACCCGTGATCCTCTGCCATGGGAAGCTGGACGCTTGTTCAGGGTTTAGGCCCTTAGTGTCTCTGCTACCTAAAAAATTCTACTACGTCAGCATTGACTTACCGGGCAATGGACGGTCAGACCACTTACCAAAGGGACTGAGGTATACCGTCATAGACCTGGTACCAACTATAGTGAAAGTTATGGAGCATTTCAAGTGGGATAAGTTCGTTTATATTGGACATTCTTTAGGAGTTCCTATAGGTAAGTGCAAAATAAAAAGTATAGGCCATGAAAATCACGGCGCTTTCGACTTTTTGACGACGAAAAAAAAGCGTTCTAGCGTTACATCGTTAAACTGCCTTGTTAGACGACTAATTATTGTTTCAGCGCTGCAGCGAATATTAACAAAATAGAGCATGACCTTTGTTTAGGATAGCTTCTTTATACGTAGTAATATAGGTATACATTAGTGGGACCATCCAAATTAATTTTAAAATGAATATTAATATTTTTTTCTTTATCTTGGGTACCAGGTAAATTCTTCAACATTGCATACCCTGGACACATAACGCGTATGGTCGAGTTAGACCCGGTGCCAGCTCATCACAATTGGCCGACTACCTTGGATGGTATTAGCAAATGGTACCATGATTATTATGGCTATTATAAAGATGAGAGATATGCAAAGTACAATGGGGATGAAACGAATATACCCGTTTATACTTATGAATCGGTAAGTTTGTGTCTTGAACTTATTCTCGCTCCGTCTCGGCGTCTCTGTTCCGTACTTCAAATTAAAAAAAGGAACCAAAAAGGTTGTCTATCTGTTGTCACCATAGATTTAAATTTTTACTAGCGTAAGTTGTCAGTGTCACCCGTGAATAAAAGGCGGGAAAAAACTTCAATCTTTTTCATTCAGTAATCAGTTGCGGATATTTTTCGCAACTGAGAAAAAAAAAATGTTTTTCTTTTTTCAGATAGGCATCACTAATAATAAAAAAATACATTTTTATCGGTCCGAGGAGGATATGGATTATTTACTAATTTCTAATAAGTCATTCACATAGACACCTTGCATTCCGTTTAGGCCCTGATAATGAATTTTGACTCCTCCACCGGTTGGTATAGTATAATAGTGACTAATTGTACAGGCTCGTGAAAGAATGATGAATATCCGTGGTTTGACGGAATCAACCGCAGATCACATCTTGGAAAGATGCTTGGAACCGATTGGCAAGGAACAGTACAGGTGATGTTTTGCTTCTCTGTTATTTATGAAACAGATATTATGGAGGAGCTAGGTGGATTACTCCTCTATCTAAGGGGGATCCTTCAAGGAAGCCCACGAAATAGGCTAGTTGATAATGTCAAAAATAAATGACCAAACACTAACCAATGCATAAAACATCTAAAAACACGTGGAAACATCAAATATGTAGTACATTTAAGGTGATTCCTTCGGTTGGAGCGCGAAATTCAAATTTTAACGTTTTTTGCCAATTGCAGCTCAGTTATAGGTCGTAAGTTATCAACATGTTATTTGCGACAAAAATGGTAGTATATTTACTGATTAATAACAAAAGAAATCATCAACATATTCCTCCAAGGTATATTACTGACATATACGACTATTTCATGAAAATGTTACTAATATACCTTGGAGGAATATGTTGATAATTTCTTTTGTTATTAATCAGTAAATATACTACCATTCTTCTCGCAAATAACATGTAGTTATCTTACGACCTATAAATGAGCTGCAATTTGCAAAAAACGTGATAAAATTTGAATTTCGCGCTCCAATCGAACGTTCCCCCTTAACATATTTACTCGTTACAGATTTACTTTCGATCAGCGTATGAAAGAGGTCACAATATTACCGTTCTCTGGACAGCTGTTACAGAAATTATACACGCAAATTAAAACGCCAACATTCTGCGTATTAGCAAGAGCTATGATAGAACTTGGGATATATGAAGACGTGCCATTTGTGATGGACGAGAAAGCTTGGCCACATAACAATTACAAGTTTAAAATTGTAGAAGGAGGTCATGACGTCCACATTTACAATCCTGAGTGTATGGCAGATGATATTTCACACTTTTTAATACAAGAATTCAAGGCTAAGCTATGAAAATTTACAGAATAAAAGAAATAAAATGCAACATTCGTATAATTTTATTAATATTATATAACTAAAACATTTCACCTGATCCAGGGATTCTCAATCTTTTTTGTAATCCGACTCCCTTTACATGTTGTAATTTTTTTTGCGGATCCCTTGTACAGTATGACACAACTTAATGTTGTGAATATTAGATTGTTTTTCTTTTTCTTTTCTATGTATTTTCCTGTTTTTGTGTTCTTTTGTGTGCGTCCATTTCTGATGAATAAATGTATTTTCTTTCTTTCTTTATCTTAGATGAAGCATCGGCAAAATTCGTAAAATCCATAAAAACGTAGTGTAGGACGCCCTCAGACTAGGTGGAGCGATGATCTTTGCAAAGTGGCTGGAAAGAGCTGGACGAGAGTAGCCGAGGATCTTGCTCAGTGGCGTGCAATTGGAGAGGTCTATGTCCAGCAGTGGACTAATATAGGCTGATGATGATGATGATGATTCGTTGTGTAAATCGAAAGTGAAGTGTAGATATACGATTTGCCGATGCTACATCTGTGTCATACTGTACCCGCGTGTAGCTTTAGAACGCGACGTAAGTATACAGGTTCGTGACGCGCCTGGGAGAGCCCCTTGACGCCCCGGGGCGTCGCGACGCAAAGTTTGAGAGCCCCTGACCCAATCTATACTAATAATAAAGCTGAAGAGTTTGTTTGTTTGAACACGGTAATCTGTGGTGTTACTGGTCCGATTCGAAATTATTTCACTAATAGCTACATTATCCCCGAAGCTTATAGGCTACTTTTTATCCCGGGAAGGCGAGTGAAGCCGCGGGGACCAGCTATAACTTTGATTTAGCATCGCAATCATTTAAAAAATCACATATAACTTGAGCGAAGCGTTCAGGATTCGTCAGATGGACATCGTGTGTCCCTTCAACTTTGATAATTTTAAAATTGTCTAAATTAGTTTCTAAGTCGGAAACAAGTTTCTGTGCGGCTTCTTTTCCTTTCTCATAGGCTTTACCACCATCACTAGCTGATATGAAGATGCTCGGAGGACTGTTTTTTGAGAAGATTTGGTAATAATACTCTACTGGAAAGTTTTGTGGGGCAGGAAATTTCAGACGATTGTCCCAGGATAACCTGGAATATGTTGATTTTGTACATTCAATTCGAGTGGCGACAATATATAGTATGATTTCAAAGAAAGTTGATAACAATGCTATAATTTTTTATTTCTATAGTTTAGGAGAAATTGCAATTTTATTATAGTACATACCTAGTCAGGTCATAAGTATTGTCACACAGTAAAAAAATTTCTTTTAGAATTCTGGCCACAAAAAAGTTTATTGAATTCGAATTTCGAATTGTTCATGAAAATAAAAATGTATAATTTTTAGAATTAATCTCAGTTTTAAATATGGAGTGGACGCTTAAAGAAGACCGTGTTGCAGTTATTGCGTTGCATCGTTGCGGTTACGCGCCAATTCAAATTTTTGACATACTTACTGAATTTTTTTAATATAACCAAAAGATTCGTTTATCGTACTATCAAACGATACAATGAAGACTCTAGTGTAGATAACAGGTCAAGAAGTGGTCGCCCTCGGTCTGTTAGGACTCCAGCAGTGATAAAAGCTGTGAAGGCGCGAATTCAAAGAAATCCCAAACGTAAGCAGAAACTCTTGGCCCTTCAGATGGGGTTAAGCAGAACCACGGTGAAAAGGGTGTTAAATGAAGACTTAGGGCTTCGGGCATATCGAAGAAAAACAGGACATCGTTTGAATGCTCGTCTAATGGACCTGAGACTGAAGAGATGCCGCGCTTTGTTGAAGCGATACGCGGGAAAAAAATATCGGGAAATTCTTTTTTCGGATGAAAAAACTTTTACCGTAGAAGAGACCTACAACAAACAAAATGATAAGGTGTAACACGCACACAGGAGTGAAGAAGCGAGCAACCGTATTCCGCGTGTCCAACGAGGTCATTTTCCATCCTCGCTCATGGTATGGTTGGGAGTTTCTTATTGGGGCTTAACAAAGGTACATTTTTGTGAGAAAGGTGTAAAAACGAATGCAGTTGTGTATCTAAATACAGTCCTGACGAACCTTGTGGAACCTATTTCTCATACCATGTTCAATAACAGGCACTGGGTATTCCAACAAGATTCGGCGCCAGCTCATAGAGCGAAGAGCACACAAGACTGGCTGGCGGCGCGTGAAATCGACTTCATCCGGCACGAAGACTGGCCCTCCTCCAGTCCAGATTTGAATCCGTTAGATTACAAGATATGGCAACACTTGGAGGAAAAGGCGTGCTCAAAGCCTCATCCCAATTTGGAGTCACTCAAGACATCCTTGATTAAGGCAGCCGCCGATATTGACATGGACCTCGTTCGTGCTGCGATAGACGACTGGCCGCGCAGATTGAAGGCCTACATTCAAAATCACGGAGGTCATTTTGAATAAACTTTAGTGTCATAAGAATCTATTTTTTTTTTTTTTTAAGTTCATTTTGGTATATAAATGGTTACATAATGAATAAACTTGTTTCAATTATTTAATATTAAACATGTGACAGAATTTATGACCTGACTAGGTATGTGTGTGTCCTGAACGGATGGACCGATTTTGATTGTTTTTTTTGTTTGTTTGAAAGTTGCTTTAATCAAGTGTAAACCAAGCTATGTTTCAAGAAAATCCGCTCAACCATTTGAAGATTATCACCAATTCCCTAATGAGTTTCGGGGGCTTTCTATAAATTTTTAATTTGAGTAAATGTAGTGCTTAACACTCACCTGTACTGATCGTCGCCGACTTCAATCAAGTTCCTCGACAGTATCAACTCTGCCTGCTTCTCTGTCAGTCCCCTGGCTCTCATCACAGCATTAATAGCTTTTACTTTACTATAAACCTTTCCCTCACTATTCACCTTCGAGTAATTACTGTAGTATTCGTCAAAAAATCTGCTGTAGTATTCCTGAAGGTCGTGGACTTGCAGGCGCTGGAGAGAGGGCCCAGCGTCCAGGTGAACGAACTTTTGTATTCGACCTGGATAAATTACATTGTAGAATAAACCTGTAAAAATAAAACATTTTTGTAAATTTATAAGCTGTGTCGAGGTTAGGTTAACTTGGGTTAGCAGTGGCGAAGGGTCCATACAAGCCGATTCCCATCGGCTTACCTTTTAGGAATCCCAGTCCCACATTTTCATCATTTTAAAGCCACTTTTATCAAGCTTAAGATACACTGTAATTAGTAATTACAGAGATAAGAGGGGGGGGGGGGAATAGTAAATTTTCGCCTAGTTTCTTAAATAACTTCAAAATTTCATCTTAAAATTATAAAAAAATATGTATTTGAGATCCTTTTTATTTTGATATGTCACACAACATGTTTTGTTTGAAATTAATTTATTTACATTACACGTCCGTGTTTGGATCACCGATTTACATACGTGTACCAAATTTCAACTGAATCCAGACAGACACTAGTGATCTTATAATGGTTCCATATTTTTAATTGGAATTTCGGAACTCTAAAAACATATTATACCACCTTAACCTACTGGGCGTCGACACAGAGGAGTAAAGGCTATTACTTTGACTTCGCTTAATTACCAACCTTGTTCACATCCCATAGAATGTCCGATGTACACAAACTGCTCCCACTGCAGATGCTTTAACACAACTTCTATGGCGCCAACAAAATGAAACCGCATTAATGTTACACCTGAAAAAAAAACATGTTAATTTGAGCTGTGATATCGACAAAATGTGGTGTTGGAGGAGAATGGAGAGGATTAGCTGGACCGAGAGAGTGACCAACGAGGAAGTGTTAAAACGGATCAAAGAGACAAGAACCTTATTAGAGACGATAGAAAATAGAAGAGGAAAGATGTTTGGCCACCTTATACGTCACGACGAACTAACTAAAACATCATAGAAGGAAAGATAGAAGGAAAAAGAGGAAGAGGAAGACCCAGACTGAACTATATAGACCAAGTGAAGGCAAAAGTGGACGTCGTGTCGTATAGGGAGGTTCAGGAAGCAGCGGTCAACAGGGAGAAGTGGAGGAGGTTACACCGACAAGAGCCAGGCTCTTAAATATAGAAGAAGAAGATATCGACACTATGAATTAAGCAGGTAACATTATTAACTTATTTATTCCTTTGAAAAAATATTTTTCAAATACAATTGTAGAAAAACTATTGTAACACAAATGAAGGAAGAACCTTCTCCATGAGCAATTGATACAGCAATTAATATCTGTGTAGCGACCCCTGTCAGCTACATAGTTCAGACACCGATGGATAGATGTCGCTGCAACATATCAGCTATCTACATACAAAACCAACATCGCGCTAGTGGAGTTTGTTCGCGCATTACCATATACGCAAGATTCCAACATAGAAGTTGGACCGCGGTCCCCAGGCACGATGACCCAGCCTGGCGGTCTTCCCTTTTCAATGGAGGAATCATCCACCTTGTTCCTCCAAATCTATAATACATGCATATGCATATTAGAGCACAAAAAAGCTGAGAAAAGCTATGTGAAGCCGGCGCGGGTCGCTAGTGATATTAGTATTTTGTAGAACATTATACAGTACTAACTGCTCAACTTTTAAAATTTTCACCGTTGCACAGAATATTACAATATTGATTATTATATTATTAATTTTATTATTATTTATTTATTAATCTATAGTTAATGCATACATTACCTATAGGAAATGGATCAGACCTTCCGTTTCCCGGCATATCTACACCAACATAATAGTAGTCATCAGGGAGCAGTTCCAAGAGCGGTATGAAGGTGGCAGCACTGTCCTGACGACCGTGCACCAAGAGGATGGGATAGCCAGTCGGGTTGCCCCATGATATTACTGTGAATTACACATTTTTGTTTCATCCATTAACTTGCAGGTGGAATGCCCATCCTTCTAATATTATAAATGCGAAAGATTCTGAGTATGGATGTATGCATGAATGTTTGTTACTCTTTCACATAAAAACTGAATGGATTTGCATGAAACTTGGCACAGATAGATCATACCCTGGAATAACATATAGGCTACTTTTTATCCCGAGAAAACATAAGATACCTAGGGAACGCGAAACCGCGGGACAGAAGCTAGTGTGGCGCTGTCACTTTTCATTGACATATAGAAGATAACTGATAAAATATCAAGCAACGACAATATGTTTTTGTATATTTAATAATTATAATTATTATTTTATCTATCCTTTTGCCGTCGCTTGTAACTTCTACTCCTGTTTGCGTGTGCCAGTATATTAAACTGTTATTCTTCAGTGACTGTGTTCTTTCTTTCTACATGCTTCAACGCCTCAGGTACATACTTCTAAACTAGTAATTAATAAAATTGACTTCCAGTAACTGTTATTCAACAGCAATGGTGCCATATTCCATAGTTAGCATACTAACTTAATTTTAATCACATCAACAACTCATCATACAAACTTTACTGAAAAAGGATAGAAAATATTTAAAAGCTGGCAAATAATATAATAATATGCCATTATCATTTATGTAGTCCAATAAAAAACAGCTACAAAATTAATGTTTTTTTTTTAAATGTCTTTTTTATTTCGTCTACTTTTTTCTTATATCATACTAGTTGTTCCATGCGGTTTCACTCACATTCCCGGTATAAGAAGTAGCCTATAACCTTCGGGGATATTGTAGCTTCCTATTAATGAAAGAATTGTTCAAATCGGACCAATAACACCGGAGATTAGCACGTCCATCAAACAAACTCTTCAGCTTTATTATTAGTATAGATATCTCCGCGCAAAACATATTCTAAATTAATGTTTATACATGTAATCATTAAGCACTCAGTGACAATAACATAATACAATACCATTGCTATTAGCCTATTTATTTACCATGTCTCTGGCAAATAAAGTCTCATTTTCTTGTTTTTAAAAAGACTAAATTAATTAATTTAATAAACAACAGAATCTGTACCATTATTTCCCTTCTAACTACAAATAGGCATGTGTTCAAACACAAAATCACTTTGATAGGTGATGATGGGTCCGAAGGTCTGGATTTCTATGTCCACATTGTGCACCCAAGTGCAGTAGCTTGAATACATATTATTGAATGAAAATTGTATTTTTTATTCGTATTGCAATAACTGACAAGTACTTACAAGCTATTCTTCCCCAAGGCGCTGGAATAAACCACTCTTTTAATACTTTTTTCATAATTATTTCGATTGGAAAAATCGCCTAATTTGCACGCAATATTTGGCTCGGTCGTTCTTTATTTAAATAGTATGTATTTTACATCATACATACATAAATTAATTTAACTTTGAAAAAATATTTATTGCGCGATTATTGTGTTCGTGTAGAAAAATAATAAATAAAAAAAAAATCACTAAACTACCAATAAAAAACTTAAACTTAAAATATATTTTTTTCACACTGTCTGCCTGCCTGTCTGCCTGAGTTACTGACAGCATAGACTTTGTTTAGTTAGTGTGGGGAAATATAGTTTCAGAAAAGTGATCAATCAATAGCTCAGTTCACGGAGTCATTGATAGATGATTTATTCTTCGTATATTGACTGCAAAGGATTTGATTTTAATTCATACTAGGCAAGTATGTAAACGGTAAAATTAATTATCTTATCATTGAATTATGAAAAATTATGTAAAGTTTTTTTTTTTGTAAATTGTTATTAATGTATTATACAGGAGGTTTAGCAGATGGTTGAACATAAAAAAATAGCGGATAGGTTTTCTGCTACATATTCCATTTAGTCCCACAGTTTCGTATTTTTTTTATTAAGCTGAAATTCGGAATAAAACAAGGAAAAGCCATATCGATTTCATAATTTTGTTTTACAATTTTGATTTTGTTATTACATCCGTATTGTCATAGCGATGATCAAGAAAATCTTTTATAAAAGGTACTAAAGCTTCCGGATTTGTTATATGTATATCGTGTCCTCCTTCCAATTTTACAACAGAAAAGTTTGGAGTAAATTCTTCACATTTTTGTATAATGTTTGAAGCAAATTTTTTAGCTGCTCGAACACTGTTATTTTCCGAAGCTTCTATGATTAAAGTAGGAGGGGCGTTCATAGATATTATGTGATAGAGTAGATCTTCTGATATTGGTACATTAGCAATTTTTTTCATTCTGGGCTCCCAAGAAAGCCTGTAATAAAAATCATAATTTAAATTATGTGTTGAGCTATCCGAGATGAAATTTAAGTAATTAAGTTAATCAAATGATATAACTTACTTAAACATTTTATTGGAGACTGGAATTAAACTCCTAGACAAAGTTGTTTCTGCTTGTTCTTCTGATAAACTTCTACTTCTCACTAACAAATTGATCGCTTCTTCATATGAATACAGCTTCGACTGATTAGAATTCCACCTGTAAGAACAATTATTTTATCATGATTCAAATTGTTATGTTTAATGTAAAATTTAAATCTGAAAATAAATGACCTTACTTTTGGTAATGCTCATAATAGTCATTATAAATAAAATTAAACCAATAAGTTGAACGGTGGTTCACGAAATAATACGCAGATAAAGGCGGGGCAGGGTCCAGTTGTATCATTTTCGATATTTTTGTTGGAAAAAGATGATTATAAAACATTCCTGAAATTTAGGAAACATAAAAAAATATTATTATAATCAGCATCCAGAATAAAAAAAATAAAAAGTCATAATTAACTCTCTAATATGAACATACCTATCGTACAACCCATCGAATGTGCCAAATAAATAAACCTCTCCCATTTCATGTGTTCAACAACTTTACGAATTACTTCAACTATACTTAATTGTGATATCACAAGTCCTGGTGGGAATGGATCTGACTTTCCATGACCTGAAAATGTCTTTCTATTAGTGAAAATCGTATCAAAATGTGTTAAGTGGTATAGAAGAACTCGGAAATTATATCATAATTTGAAAATAGCTTCACTGACCTGGCATATCAAATCCAACATAATAGTAATTATCGGGCAACTGTTCTACTAATAATATAAAAGTTGCAGCGCTGTCCATATATCCATGCACTAATAATACTGGTGTATTAGATGGATTGCCCCATGACACAACTGGAACGAAAAAAGAGTTATTCACCGTTTATAGTTCATTCATTAAGTACTTTCCTAAAAATGAGTTATTCAGAGCTGTCATTTATGTGAGTGAAGTGAGCACCCCATCGCTACAAAATTTTAGGTATTTTGACTTGACTTGAGTTAAATAGGTTTTTAGGTAAGTACCTAGATCTAACTTAAGCTGTCCTTTATGTTAGGTAATTATTAAGTAATATGTATGTACTTACTTGCTATTTTCCCCCACAGGGCGTCGATATTAAATTCATTTACCAGTTTTTCAGCCATTATCACTTACACAATTACTTAACTTATTCATAAAATAATACTTAATTTTCCGCGTGAGAAGTAGTGATTTAGCCTATTTACACTATTTATGAATTGATAAGTCAGTTAAAAAAATATTTCAAAATAGAAATTATTAGCTTCATTATAACCATTAATGTTAAAATTATCTATTCACTATCAGTACAAAGTTCAATACATAAATTATGTATGAATAAAGTTTATGATCGCGTATTACATTATACCTACTTCTCAAAACTGTTGACGCATCGATAGTGATGGATGAGTCTACTACTTAACTTATGTCGATAAAATATTAGCTGAATGGTGATATTAAAAAACAAAACACTAATATGAAGGAAATATAGTATGATATAATGAAATCGACTAAACTCAAATAAACAACGTTAACTGACGTAGGATGTTATTTAGTTTTAGGCATTATTGGTGTCACAGTAACGAGTCTAGGAGTCTTGATTACAAAGAAAATTAGAACTTTCATTGAATGTGTATTTGCTTTATCAGGCTGATTTATGGGACTCTGAACTGACATTCAAGACCAAACGCAGTTATGTGGGACCGAGGATAATTATCATAAAACATGTCGATATCGATGATTAACATCACTATGATTTCTAAATCTAGTCAAGGTGAGTAGTTTCACCATATCCCTCTCACGACACTGAGATAATCCTTATTGCTAATTTTGTTTGTTTGTTCTTCCTTCAATTCGTCGGCACGAAGCAAAGGATCAACTTGATATTTTATACTATAGCTACCAAGATATTTTAAAAATAGTAAGTTAACTAAGTACCTATATAACCTTTTTTGTCTCAGGTTTTGCGTCAAAGAAGTAGAAAAAACTCATGAAAAACTATATTAGTTAAGCGAATATTTTAAATCAGTGTAATAATTACTGTTTATTTACTCATGTGGTAATAATTGCGAGCTATGTCAAAAATCTAAAATATTTTCATCCTTCATTGGTTAATTTACTAGTGTAACCAGTTTTATAAAACGGTTGGCTGGGTCCTTGTAGTGCAGGAAAGGTGAAGTAGGTATTAAGTGCCAGAGTTAAGACTTATTAGGTACTCTTACGGAGATTTGTCAAAACACAGTTTATCCTGGTCACGAATCCATGTCCCATGATGTCATAAATATTTTCGGCTATAAGTAATAATTTTATTGGAATATCTTAGTAAATTATAAACTAAGTGACAACCCAACTTATGGCCTTCACTTGCCGTCGACTTTGATCCTTGTAAAAAATAATAATTTTCGCTGCTAGTGACGTGCAGTTATTTGTTTATTTAATAGTGATTAGTCGATTAGTTATATACTACAACTCTACATATTGGTTGTAATATGTTATCTGTGCAGAAAGCAATATTTGATTATATTATTCTGTTGCGAGACACAATTTTATTTGTAATATTTATTTAGGCACAATTTCACCAACGTATAGCATTAATCCACGGGGTAAATATGTCGTACAAGTTCTGTCACATTACCAATGGTAAACAACGTGTGTAAAGCTGGCCTTTAATTGACAAATAGAACGTAGTGTTTATATTCTCTTTGTTGACAAAGCCCCAGTTACATCATCAGGTACCAGTAATTGCTAAAAATGACGACTTAAAACGACAAATGGGCTGCTTCCTGAATACTAAACCAAATTCACGGTTATAAATTTTGACCAGTGCTCTTGGCTCTGGTTGACGTAATTTTGTAGTTCTACTTTTCTACTGGTAGCCCCAAACGGGCATTGATAATTTATCGATTAATTGATGAAACAACACAATGTGTGAATGACGAACGTCATAACGAATGTAATTACGATAACGAATCCTTTGATGCAACCGGCCCTTAGGCCCAATTTTTCAATCGCTAGATAAATGTTGGATAAACTATTCCTCTGATAAGTCTATACAGAAACTGTTCTAATTTCAGACTAATAGATAAGTAGATACCGCTTATCTAGCGATTGAAAAAACAGTGCCCTGAGTGTATCCTAATGATTTAAAATTATTAAAAGTAAATAATCGCGTTTGATTTTTTTTTTAAAGGACTTAAGGTAGCCTCTGATGGCTGCAGCAACCTTACCGGATAAATCGGGCTCTCAGCCTCGCGTTTGAGTTTACTGCTATAGGGTAGTTGACTGACATATCAAATCAGCTACTTTTTAATAAATGTCAAAAGGATAGTTTATATGGAATTTTATATGAAATATTACACTATGACGTCATAGTTTCACAGCATCAAATGATCTACTCTTTGTGGTTCTACTGGTAATTAAAAATCATAAAATACATTAATAAATGTACAACATATTTGATGTTGCTACGTGTTTTTAGATGTTTTATGCATTGGTTAGTGTTTGGTCATTTATTTTTGAGACTGTCAACTACCCTATTTTTGTATGGAAGAACTTAGTTCCTTGAGTATTCCGCGAGAGGCGCTTTGCTAGGTCCTATAGAAAAATTACGTAAAACGCAAATGCGATAGTGAGCGTTATCTAACGTCAATTCTTTGCACTCAGGGTACTGTGTTCTTACCAACGAAGCATTATTTATTAACATTGATCTCATCTGTAAAAACTTAAGCGGGAAAGCAAAGCTAGGTAATAGGTAGCACAAATGGTCAAGAGTTCGATTCGTATATTAATGAACTTGAGCAGCGGTATTCGAGGCAGTATATATATAGTAGACATTGTAAAGTAATCAGTGCCTAAACTTAATAAATGAGAATCAGTCTTCGGCAAAGGAAAACATCTACCAAGAAAAGAAAACATTGCCCTCATCCAGGTTCGTCGGATAAAAAAAACAATGGTACAATTTACAGGTATATTGTCGATTATTGGTTCTTAATATTTTAAATAACAATTAAAAATTACATTAAAAAATAAAATTTAAAACAAATCACCTTGCGAAATCTTCTTGTTTTATATGTATTAGTATAATATTCAATTCAATTGTAATAACATTCATAAAGTGACATAAATAACAAATAAACGTCCTACAAGGAGTCGGGTAGAAATAAAAATGATTTTTATTTATGATTTTAAAATGATTAATATTAGAAATAAGCAGTCAGTCTTAGCAATAAACAGTTTTGTTTGTTACGATTTGACCCTCGTTCCAAACTTTAAGCGTTTCACTCTTGAGAGAGTCGACGTGATCGTCATACATGACGTCTGATCTATCGCAACACAATATGTTCTTCCTTATCTGCTTCCTTCCGGAACATTCATTCATGGGGCGAACACAATTTGATCAGTCCATCTCTAAGGTGAATAGGAATCGAAGGAATAAATCCAAGGACCGCTTATTACGGTTGACACAACGTCAAATTACTAATAAATAAAGAAGATTTATGTCATTACATTTAAAATTCTATCACATTGGAATTGGGAATAAAATTACTTGAGATATTGTAGTGTTCCACCGACTTGTATGGCCGATTCCATAGCGGGGGTGAGCTATTACGCGTACACCCTCAACTCTACGTGACTCACACGTGACTCTACACTGCACTAATCGCTCTATGGAAACATTTTCGCGCGCGACACATTGTCAATATGAATGTATGAATGCATTATTGCACTATAGTAAATCAATCTTATAATTTCGATTTTGTATACTGAATTGAAAAATATTTTTTCACAAGACTTAGTAGAACATAATCTAAATTAATAAAGTCATTGCTATCATTTACATTTAAAATAGAGCTCCATATATCATTTTTCGAGTTTCGTAGAAACATCCCTTTATCGAGTGTATTTTGTAAATTTGATAGACCCGCAATGTAATTTTTGTCTGTGGTCATTTTATTTTCCGCCCTGTCGTTAACTTCCGATTTTCTTAATTCTGATGAATTCTTGATGAAGTATGTTGATCTGAAATAAAAATAAGTAGTTATTAGTAGGTCTAGGTACATTTATACGGTTATGTAGTAGTGCTAACCTTAATTACAGTTTTAACTTTAAAATTGCACGGTGGTAGGGTATTTTAATCTAGCTCGGCAGCCTCCTCCTTGACCATTACCCCATTACTGTCTCTTACAAAGAAGCTATGTTATGGGGTGGTTAGGGGT
The DNA here is from genome assembly GCA_963555595.1 of Tethea ocularis. Taxonomy (NCBI): domain Eukaryota; kingdom Metazoa; phylum Arthropoda; class Insecta; order Lepidoptera; family Drepanidae; genus Tethea; species Tethea ocularis. The sequence goes on along the minus strand of OY741985.1, from coordinate 2,314,521 downwards.
AATCTGTGCTATGCTATGGCCCTCCGTGCTAATTTATACTGTTGGGCGTCGCCACCATTTAATACATCTTTAGATTTCCCTTTATAGTGGACAACGCGTGCGACGGCATTTAAACGCTTTTGTTTCTGGGAACTTATTTTGAAAATTTCACGTGGAAAAACAAAGTTATCTAGCTAGCTAGCTAGCTATCAGTGACCTCCGCTGTCAGATGGCCGACGCCCAATATAGGCATTTACCTAATTCAAAACTGGTAGATAAATACTTCAAAAGTTCTTACCGAATTCTATAAAGTCTTTCGAAATTGATCACCCAGCCGTCAAAATCCGTGTACAGACCGTGTAAAGCAGACGCATTACTACTCGTACTTTCTGGAAAAATAGAAAAATCAATTTTAGGTTTTATTTACCGTGGAGATTTATCCGATCTATCCTACCTATTCTAAGGCATAGATCCATATGTCCAAAGTATCAATCTCGATTAAAAAAAACAAACACAACTGTCTTTTACATAGCCAGCGTCACTCGGGACTATGTAAGGATTCTAACGATACCCCATACATGCATCGAAATCTGTTCAGCGGAATAAAGAATCTCACATAGATGCATGAAATGAACCCAGAAAAAATTACACTCCTCCTATGCATAGTCGTGTAACTACAACTAGTGAGATTTTGCGTCGGAGACCAAACGGGCACTTTATCGCCGCACCACCGCGCCGTGTTCGTCACATTTTTCGAAGGGTTAAGTACCATAATAATCGTACATTTTATACATTTATATTTTAGGCATTTCGATCGCTTACACTCATCAATTCATGATGTCTGGACCGCCTGAATGGGCGAATTGGCGGCGATTTTGTGCGTACAATGCCGCTTTGCTTAGCCGTGCAACAGATCAAATTGTTAACGACTAAGCAATGTATCACAAAACGCGGTAAACTCGCGCGTAGGAACATCTGGCGGAAGTATTGTTTTTTTATTTTGGCATCACAATTCGTGTATTTTGCCAGTGTCAAGTTGAGCAATGTAGGTATTTTTATATTCTTCATGTATTAAATTGTCGTCAATCGTCAAGTTTCAAAGTTCAAGTCATGTTAAATCTTCTTCGAGTCATAGTCAATCAGTTTAGTTAGGTTTTAGTATAATGGTAGCCGTTCTACTAAAACTTTTCATGGGCTTCTTGAGACAACTTGAAAAGCCACTATACACGTAATCATTTCATTTCACTTCACTGGTGCACTTGTATTGATCTTTATTAGACAAAATACCACCGATAATATTAAATAAAACTCAAAATACACGAATTTATGAAAATAAAACTAAAACGCAACGTCACTTCGCAAGTTCCCGCCAAAAAGTCCCCGAAGAATTGTTATTTCTATTATTTATACCTACGAATAAATATAGATTTATACAATCATTTGTTTTTTGTCGTCTGCTGTTGTTATTGTCTTTGATTAGGTACGTAATTTAGTGACGTCAAATATTGCGTCAAATAAATCATGTCTATTGTTTTGATATCAATAAATGCACCAGGAATAGCGGCAGCGGAACCGGCTCTCAAGTGTACTTGGCGACAGGTTTTCAACTTGAGGGTACTACAAACCTACCACTGTGCTATGGTTTCTTCACGATGTTTTCCTTCATCTAAAGCTCAAGCTCATTGTAAGCAGCGATCCCGCGACCTTCGTCTCGGCATTCGACGTTATAAGCTATCATCGCCTCTACATTTGTTTTGGTATTTAAAAGAAAAAATACATATGTAAACAACTAACATACGTACGTACGTACCGAATACCTGAATATTTGCCAATCCACGTACCTACCTAGTTCAAAGACCTCTAGTGTTAATATTATAGCGTTGGTAAAATATCGATATACTTTATCGATAGATGACGATTTTTTTGTGACATTTTAATTATCCTTTTTTTTAAATTTGAAGGTTTTGTCATGTTAATCAAACGAGAGTCCAGTTGACAAACATTTAATATGACAAGTAAAGTAGGTACATAAGACAACACCTTCACCTTTTATAAAGTAGGTATAGGTTTAACAATAACATCAAAGTAATTAAACATCAAAGTACTAATTACTAAACTTATTCCCTTGCCCTTCTACGAGTAATAGGAGGTGAGTATGTAAACTCATTTTGTACCTTTTCAACCTGATTTTTATTAAGCACATTTTTAATTAAGTGTCGACGATTACGGCGATAAATACCTTTTTTATTTTTTATTACATAAGAACGAGGAACAGTCGCTCTGGCCACAACAGTCCCGGGAATCCGTTCATTATTATTTTCTATCATAATTACGTCATTATAATGAAATGTAACATTTCGTATCGCAATCGGGTTTTATTAGTTCTTTTAATAACACGTCTTGTTAAAAATGGTAAGATGTAGCCAATGGTAATAAACACAGTCTTGAAGTGAAGCAGACTCATTAAACGGGTCGATATCAAAAACCTCGAAAAAATACCAACCAAAAACCATAATCTTTTATTTATGGTATTTAATAAAATCACCAAAAAGAAATAAAAAGTTTGACATCTACCTATATTTGTAACTAACTAGATGGGGTCCTTATTATCCCGGGAACGCAGGTAAAACCGCGGGGAGAGCTAGTGTCTTTATAAGTCTCATCTTGAATTCGAAAAGATACCAGAAACGTGATTAGAAAACTAGTAGGAACTTTATACTGCGAATTGCGTTGCATTACATCAAATGCAAATGATGCAACTCTGGCAACATTCTTAGCACGCTCTCCTACGGCAATGATCTACTTCTATGTATAAGTTAACGGAAAAGTATCTACTTAATCCGTCATTGTATACATTGTGCGAATACTTTCAAATTTATGCAAATTAAGAAAAATAACCCCAACCTATTTTTTTCAATAGAATTTATATATTTCCAAGTATCATTGTTGAAATAAAATTTCCTAGGAGAAATACACAGGAATTGTATACAATTCCTATGTTTCATATATTTCCGGTGACATATAGACTAGTTTTTACTTGTGACTTGACATGTAAGAGACAGCAACGTCTCTGAATGGTTGAAACACCCTATCAAATCTAAACTTTGTCGAATGCTATAAAAAAGGTCCAATTACATTTCAATAGATAAATCTTTTGACTTGCATTTCCTTTTTATTATCCCCCGACGAAAAAAGAAGGCGTTCTTATAAGTTAGAGGACCGTCGCGATGTCCCACTCAGTCTAGCTAGTCCCGTTCAAGCGGCCCGAGCTGCCACCAGTAATCCGACCGCCCAAAATTAGTCGTAACTCGTAGGTACTAAGCCCTCCCCCTCCCCGATAACAAAGCTTTTCTGAGCAAGCGTGCTAGATCTTCAGCCTCATCATAGATAGATAAATAATGCTTTATTGTGAAAAACATAACCTAAACAACTCCTCATTGGGGTCAGTTGACGCCGTTGACGGCCAAACGTAAGCCCATCTTACATAAAAACAATAACAAGAGACAATTTTAATTTTAATTATAAGCCTTTATTACAGAGTTTACAGGTTTTTTCTAAATCTAAACACTTAACTAAAACTAAGTTTTTCATGATGAATTGACTTCAACATCCGTCTGCCCTTTTTTGGGAAAGGCCTCCTCCATCTTTCTCCACTCTTCACGGTTTCGTGCCATTCTGGTCCAAGGTCCTTCCCATCTTCTAAATTATCTTCCCCTTTTTCTTTTCATATATATCGGATACCAGTTCATTACTAGCTTACTCCATTTTTTGTGTAACCTGTCCAGTTCCATTTCAATTTTTTTATTTTATCTGTTACGTGTTTTCGTAATATTTTGTTTTTCATTTATCCAGTTTCCTTTTACCGAGCATGCTCCTTTCCATGGCGGTTTGATAGACCAACAAGAGACAAACAGAGCGACAAAAAGATTCACGTGTATCTTTGGCCCGTTTAGACAAGAGGGTTCGTAACTTCTTATCAAGTCGGGCCTATTAGATTATAACGACTATAATTAACGCAAACGCGATAATAGGTAATCGTTTAGTGACGTCATTTCAACTACAGGTTAATCGATTTATCGAAATTGAATCAATTACGTAGCTAAACATGTTTATCGATTTATCGATATCTTAACTACCTACAGGTAACTTTATTGAACAGCACTATTTAATAATCTCATAGTATTTAAAAGTCAATTTAATCAATCGAATACTAATAATTTAAACACTCATTTATTTATTCATTTTTAATACCTAAAATTAAGAATTTAAAGAAACTCACTAGAAAATTGGTGATCATTTTCAAAACGGCCAAGCGATTTTTTTTTAACATAGCTAAGAACCCTCGATTATGTCAACTTGACACACACACAGACAGACAGATACATCAAACTTATAACACCCCGTCGTTTTTGCGTCAAAGGTTAAAAAGGTAACGACTAACGAGTTATAAAATCACGAGGGCAAAAAAACATTTGACAGCGTAAATTACAATTTATTACAATTTTTTTTTTAAGATAGTACGACACATAATGGTACTTATGTTAATGTGTTTACTTCAAATTCAGGCAGTTATCTACCTAAAGACATCTAAGGTTATCAAAGTAATAAAGTATTCTGTGGTCGGTAGGTACCTAATCGATCTTTTGTTTTGAAAATAATACACAACTGTTTGTTAGGTATACGATTTTAATATAGGTATCCAGTACCGGCGTTAGGGTGCGGTAGGGCGATCGCCCAGGGCGCCAGATGTAAAGGGGCGCCAGGCCCACCTTTATTTCCGGTCGCTCATGAGCGAGTCCTGCTATCTCGAGTCTAAATAAATAAATAAATTCTCAAGCCTAAAGATAAAATGGCTATAATGGCTTAAAATCCCTTTTGTTGGTGGGAGAAGGGGGGGGGGGGGGGGGGGTATCACATCTCGCCCAGGGTGCTGGTAGAGCTAAAACCGGCACTGTAGTTATCGTATTGGGCGTCGGCCATCTGACAGCGGAGGTCACTGATAGCTAGCTAGTTAACTTTGTTTTTCCACATGATTTTTTTTCAAAATAAGTTCCCAGAAACAAAAGCGTTTAAATGCCGTTACACGGTTGTCCACTATAAATGGAAATCTATTAGAGCTGTAAAGGTGGCGACGCGCTATAGGGTATATCACGCCCATTTTTATCTTTCCGTACCACAAAAGGAAAAAGGAACTTTTCTTCCTCTTCCTCCTTCCAGTGTATCATGTTGATATTGATGTATCAAACTAGCTGTTCCCCGCGGTTTTACCTGAGTGCCTGCACACAGCACTTGGGGGTAATGTAGCTTCCTATTAGTGAAAGATTTTTCGGAATCGGATCATTAGTTTCGGAGATAATCACATACACACAAACTTACAAAATTCGCGCACTGTCTTTATAAATATTAGTACAAACGTTAGGATTGGTAAGAAGGATTATAATCCTATATCCTATTGGATAGGTTTTATTTTCCATTCCAATAGGCTAGATGACAGTGTCAAAAATAAATGACCAAACACTAACCAATGCATAAAACATCTGAAAACACGCGGAAACATCAAATATGTTGTACATTTAATGCTTTCTATGATTTTTAATTACCAGTAGAACCACTAAGAGTACATCATTTGATGCTGTGAAACGATGACGTCATAGCTTAGTATTTCATACAATATTCCATGTAACCGATCACTTTGACATTTATTAAAAAGTTGCTGATTTGATATGCCAGGAAACTACCCTATTATAGGGACTCTGTAGTGGATACATAACATACCTTATGATATCGATAAAAATAATTATAATACAACTGACAATTATTTATTTAAATTACAAAGTGAATTATTATTATTATTAACTAGCATCCAAATCTGTGGAGTCGTTTTTACGTGAAAGAGTAACAAACATCCATACATCCTCACAATCTTTCGCATTTATAATATTAGTGGGATATCACACTTACCACAGTAGAAATATCGAACTTTTATTCTGTGCACTTACCGTTCTTTAAGAAATCCATTCTAATGAGGTATATTTTCACTATTATTTTATTAAATAGTTTTTTTTTTAATATAAAGTCTGTTATTGTACAGTATTATTATTGTCCACTAATGTCAATATGTAAACAAACACTGCGCGTACGCTTCGAACGATAGCGAGAGTCCAACGTTTACTTGCTAGTGATGCGATGTGTCTTATCGATAGTTTTGTCTTTTATCTGCTGAGATATTCGTTCAGCAATACGTGCTTGATATATTATTTAATTTATCTTTCTTGTGAAAGTAACATAGTATCAGAAAACTATTCAAACTCAATATCAAAACTGATTTAGTTATTTAGTTTAGGCCCTGATAACGTTGCAACAAAACAAATAAAAACTAAACTAAATAACTACTAATTATTACGTTGAAAGTTTAATTACTCAATGTTATATAACCTAAAATTATATGTCTAGTATTATGAAATACCTTCAGGTATGCACTCGCATGTGTGATATAGTAATTTCTTACTAGTGGGTACCTATATATACGTACGCTACCTTTAAATTTGCACTTTAAAATCCATTATGAGTCAATCAGTCTGTATCTGTAGTATGTACTATTAACAAAGTTGAAGCATGATCACCATAAGGGTGTATTTTGTGTGCAGTGACTAGCGGCTACCTGTGACTCACACAATTTAACCAGATGCGCTTGTCATAAAAATAGTTTAATCAAAATTTATCATCAACAATGGAAAGGGCGGACTAGGGCAAGCAAGCGAAAAGGTATCAGGCGAGATTGTAGTGTAAATAAATATTAATAGTAAAATTCGCGGATTCAGATCGCGCACGCTTGTTAGCTGTCTCTGATAGGGACTCAGGTCACTGGTTGCAAGCCATTCCATCCACAAATATCGGGACTTTGTTAGATCGAATAACTTTAAGCCTGTGCATTTGTCTTCGTCTTGGTTCCAGGATCAATCATCCTCATCGCTGCCGCTGTGGTGATTTTGTCGGCGAGCTTGGCCACCATGGGTTGTCGTGCTCTCTAAGTGCCGGCCGAATCTCTCATCACTCGGCTCTCAATGACATAATCCGCAGGGCTCTTGTTGTCGCCAATGTGCCTTCTGGAACCAGCCGGTATTATGCGTGGCGATGGCAAGAGGCCGGATGGTACGTCTTTGATCCCATGGAGTGTCGGTAAGTCGTTGGTGTGGGATGCCACATGTGTTGATACACTTGCGCCATCTCACTTGCCAGCGACATGTAGAGTTGCAGGAGCGGCTGCGGATGGTGCGGAAAATTCCAAATCCAAAAAATACGCTTCTATTGGCCCAAATTATTTATTTTTGCCTTTTGCGGTCGAGACCATGGGTCCTTGGGGGTCCGAGGCTCGCCGATTTTCTCGAAAATTATCTTCAAAATTAATTGAGGTCACAGGGGACCGGCGGGCGGGGAGCATTTTCCGACAACGCGTTAGCTTGGCCATACAAAGAGGGAACGCTGCCAGCCTTCTGGGAACCTTGCCGTTGATTGGCAGCAGCACACGCCTCGAGGATTTTTTTAATATATAGTTTGTATATTTGTTGTAAATAATTGTAAATATTGTATATTATAGAATAAATAGTAAAATTAATATATAATATATATTTAGACAACCATCGCTCAGTCTCGATTCAAAAGTGGAATGTGCTTCAGATCGATAATAACAAAACTTAAAAAAACTGCATAATCCCCTGTTATTATACAAAGAGAAATATCGATATCGATTCAAAATGCCAGAAAATATCGCTACATCAAAATATTATCGTAAATATCGCAGACCTATTCTGTAACCGGTTGCCGCGGATTTCACTTCTAGTTAGCCAATCCTTTGATACATAGTTCAGTTTGTACCTAATTTTGTAACTTCGTATCACTATATTAATACATTATTACCTAATGTGAATTATATAATAAGTATGTCGAGCGTCAATTTATTACTTAATAACTAAAAATTCTAATTAAGAAGCAGGTAGGTAACATGATCAAAATTCTATGTCGTAGATGTAGAACATTATTTAATTGTCCTTGTCTATGAAATAAAAAAAATGGTGAATAGGCACGAGACTGGATACCTAGATCTATGCTAATTAAAAAAAACAACAGGTTGCACTCCGGGAGTGCCGGCAGAAGTGAAAACTTGAACATTAACGTGTGCATTTTTGATATTTTAAACACTTTATTATACACGAATTTTACAAGTATACAGACGGTCGAGCCATCAGCAGTCACCATCCGTGGATGCGCGTAGTTCATAGTTCATAGCAGGCTGTAGTACAAACACACGCACACTCGCGCAAGCGCCCGGCAAACATTTTCGGCGCGCGGTAGAAAGAGAGGGGGATATTACTTCCTCTCCTACGCCGCACCCGGCGGTCTACTCTCCCTCCGTCTTACGAATTTGCGATCACGTCACGTGTCCTGACGCGAGTTTAACATTTTTTACCCATCACAAAAAGTGCACAACGCCGCTTTTCACTTAAAAAAAAACAACTTATCGGAATAAGACGGTGAGATGCGGAAGATATGCAATTCATACCGACCTTCATAATTACAAGTACATACTGCCTTTTTATTCTGGCCAAAGGTCATTTACGAGATTATAATAAAGTATAATAATTATCTCTTTTAACATGTTGGAAGTGAATTTGGTAAATTAACCTACCATATTGTAATTTTACCATACTAGCTGTTCCCCGCGGCTTCACTCGCGTTCCCGGGATAAAAAGTAGCATATATTTCTTATTCTTATTCTGTATGGGGGCGATGAGGCCAGCACTGACGTCCCGCTTGGGGTGTATTGTGCATTCCCCCTGCCAGCTTTACCCAAGCCATCCTAGCTCCTTAAAGAAGCGGAGTGTGGCCTTGGGGTGCTGACAAATTTGCTTCAGTGATGTAGGTGTTGCTATTGACAGTGGTGGCGAAAGCATCCCTGAAACTGTTTCCACGGTTTGTGGCTCCCGCAAACCCATCTTGGTTCTAATTTCTTCCGTTACTGTACAGTGCAATAGCACATGTTCCACAGTTTCATCATCCTGCATACAGCCCGACAGGAGCTGTCCGTAAGTAGCATATAACCTTTGGGGATAATGTAGCTTCCTAGTTCCTTATTTTTTTATGTCAAAAGGTTGAAAAGCAGGCAGGCGGTCCACCTGATGGTAAGTGGTTACCGTCGCCTATTGCCATTTGCAATACCAGATGCCATTTGCATGTGTTGCCGACCTGTTACAATGCCGAGAAGGCAACTGGCTCTCAACTTCTCAAGTGCAATTGCCGGAACACACCGGTAGGTGCTTGGCGACACATTTTCCGGATTTTTTTTAGTGTAATAATTTTTCGAATCGGACCAGTAACTCCAGAGATTAGCGCGTTCAAACAAACAAATTCTTCAGCTTAATTATTAGTATAGATAGATGGATGTTTTCATATTAGAAGGGGAGTCATGCAGAACTGGACTAGGCACGTAGACGGAGTTAGTTATGTTAAAGGTCTTCATGTTATTCATCATGCATCATAGGGCTCTTCGTCCGGGCTTACAAAATACTACATAAATACACGTACGGTTTTCCCTCAGCGCTACGACATGGGGTTCTTCAAAAGGGGAGTGAAAAAAGCTCTTCAAGGTCGGCAACACATCGGCAATCCCCCTGGTATTGCAAATGTCCATAGGCGGCGGTGACCACTTACCATCAGGTGGACCGTCAGCCTGCTAGTCAACCAGTTGACATTAAAAATCTTAGGACATTCTTCACACACGGTTATCTGAGCTAATCCCAAACTAAACAGAGCTTGTACTACGGACAAATAAATGAAAAACTACATATATTACTTTTTTTTTGCAAATTCATAATTAAATACATAATTACACCCAGACACAGGACAAACAGACATGTTCATGCACACAAATGTTTGTCCTGGATTGGAATCGAACCCACGACCGGCGGTGCGTTAACTGGCCTGTCAAATAGGTAAGAATATGCAGCAAAATCCTTAATCTCTGATAAAAAGGTTTCTAAATTATAAAAGTAATTATTTAAAAGATTTATTAATACATTTAAAATGACTAGATAATTTATTTTAGTTTTCCAAATGTACACTTAATTTGCTAACGTATAAGTACCTTACTGTATAAATGGTAAAGGTAAGGTTTCCTCCAAAAGCGGTGCCATCACGACCCCCCCCCCCCCCCCCAAGGGATTTTAAGCCATTATAGCCATTTTATCTTTAGACTTGAGAATTTATTAATTTATTTAGACTCGAGATAGCAGGACTCGCTCATGAGCGACCGGAAATAAAGGTGGGCCTGGCGCTCCTTTACATCTGGCGCCCTGGGCGATCGCCCTACCGCGCCCTACCCTAACGCCGGTACTGGCGACCGTAATACAGCGGTGAACGACGGCACTAGAACGTTGCCTATGTTAACAAAATGGCGCGGTTACATGATGGCACCGCTTTTGGAGGAAACCTTACCTTTATTAGGTAATATTTACTGTTACCTACATGGTTTTTAAGAATATAACACTGAATATCTAAAATTAAAAATTTAAAGAAACTCCCGAAACTCACTAGAAAATTGGCCATAACTTCCAAACGGGTTAGCGGATTTTCATGAAACATGGCTTACTCGGGATAAAATTAACTTTGACACAAAAATGAAAATCGGTTCATCCGTTTGGGAGCTACGATACCAAAAACAGACATATTAAACTTATAACATCCGATCCCTCTCTTTTTGCGCTTGAATTTAGTTTTTACATAAAATATAAATTATTTAAATTTTATCCTATTGGGCGTCGGTCATCTGACAGCGGAGGTCACTGATAGCTAGCTAGTTAACTTTGTTTTTCCACATGAAAAAATAAGTTCCCAGAAACAAAAGTGTTTAAATGCCGTCACACGGTTGTCCACTATAAAGGGAAATCTATTAAAGCTGTACTAAGTGGAGACGCCCAGCAGGAGAACAAAAAATGTATTTACCATAAAATGAAATCCCAAAAAATAAAGATTTGAATTCTTAAAAATAAAAATAAATAAACACAACAACCCACATCACATTTCAGATTGAAGTTCACTGATAACTTAATTTCACATTTCACTTAAGGTGGAGGCTTCGGTTGGGGCGTTAAATTCAAATTTTATCACGTTTTTTGCTAATAGCAGCTCAGTTGTAGGTCGTAAGTTATCAACATGTTATTTGCGACAAGAATGGTAGTATATTTACTGATTAATAACAAAAGAAATCATCAACACAGTCCTCCAAGGTATGGTAACATTTTCATGAAATAGTCGTATATGTCAGTAATATACCTTGGAGGAATATGTTGATGATTAATTTTGTTATTAATCAGTAAATATACTACCATTCTTGTCGCAAATAACATGTTGATAACTTACGATCTACAACTGAGCTGCAATTAGCAAAAAACGTGATAAAATTCGAATTTAACGCTCCAACCGAAGGTTTACCCTTAATTTCACATATCACTTAAATGTCATCATCTCGTTCATCGGGCCTATGCCGCTGGAGGACTGCCAGCCTTTGCTGCGTCACTTCCAAATGGTGTTTCCGCCATTTTATGCGACGATTCTGGAACCACACTTTCACCTGGAAACAGGGAAGTATTTGAGTATATTGAGAAAATTCTTGTTCATAGAAGAGGACTAGATATAGATATAAGATTAAAAATAAAAACCAGCCAAGTGCGATTCGGACCAATTATCTATAAAAACGGTAAAAAGTCACGTTTGTTGTATGGGAGAACCCTTAAATATTTATTTTATTCTGTTTTTTAGTATTTACTGTGAAAACTGTCAACTGTCTAAATATACAGCCTGGTGATAGACGGACAGACAGCGGAGTCTTAGTAATAGGTGACAGTGGGTCTATTACGTCCGAACGTGCTTCGTGAAGGAGCGAAACACGTGTCGATTTGAGTTTCCTTGTGTGGGACCTGACAGAGAAGGAGATCCAGCGGAATTAGTTTCTAAATCTTACTAAGTCTTTTGGATTTCCGTAAGGTCACGCCTGAGTCAATAGGCTAGTTGACAAGATCAAAAATTAATGACCAAACACTAACCAATGCATAAAACATCTAAAAACACGGAAACATCAAATAATTATGTTGTACATATAATGCTTTTTATGATTTTTAATTACCAGTAGAACCACTAAGTGTAGATCATTTGATGCTGTGAAACTATGACGTCATAGTAGTATTTCATACAAAATTCCATATGAACAATCGTTTTGACATTTATTAAAAAGTAGCTGATTTGATATGTCAGGAAACTGCCCTATTCGTTATAAGGACAGATTCATAAGTAATGGAATATTATTGTGTGTCGGTTATACATTGCTCACTATACAAAATCAGGCGTTAAACATAAATTAAATTTATAAATAATATTTTTTCACCTCTCTATCACGAAAACAGCGCTTTTGGCGCGTAAAAACTCTCAGCAAAATCGCTTATTGCTGCGAGCGAGCGTGAGGAAGTGATTCAAATTTCGAACACAATAATTACCTACCTATTGACTATGCGTTGAAACAAAATGGCCGATTGTTCGTTCAGAAACTCTAGGCCTAGGCACAACATGTAATATTTATTGTTTACATGTTGTCCAAACATTGCAAATAATGTCAAACTCCAATTGACTTACCTGTGCCTCAGTAAGCTGCAGTGCATGTGCGAGGTAGAGTCTCTCAGGTCCCACCATGTACTGTTGCCGCTCGAACTCGGCTTCAAGTCTCTCCAGTTGTTCGGGAGTGAAGATCGTTCGTATCCGCTTACTTCTTCCCGAACTGATCGTAAGGTTATTAGAAATTTATAGCTGTAGGACTATTATCCTATTGGGCGTCGGCCATCTGACAGCGGAGGTCACTGATAGCTAGCTAGCTAGTTAAATTTTGTTTTTCCACATGAAATTTTCAAAATAAGTTCCCAGAAACAAAAGCGGCTAAATGCCGTCACACGGTTGTTCACTATAAAGTGAAATCTATTAAAGCTGTATTAAATGGTGGCGACGCCCAACAGGATATCTATGTATTAAGTTTTTTAAAGAAAGTAAAATTACTGCAGTTATCTACCGTTTAGAAATCTATTTTAAAATATAATTACACTAGCTTCCGCCCCGCAGTTTCACCCGCGTTCCCGAGGTATCTTATTTTTACCGGGATAAAAAGTAGCCTATATGTTATTCCAGGGTTATCTATCTGTGTCAATTTTCATCCAAATCTGTTCAGTAGTTTTTACGTGGAAGAGTAACAAAAATTCATCCGTACATCCATACTCACAGACTTTAATTTATAATATTAATAGGATATATACCTAATGTTCTTCAGTTTGGCTCATTAGAATCCTATACTTGGATTACGTGATTTAATACAGTTTTAAGAGAGGTAGTGGCAGCTCGACTGGGGAAGCAACAAGAGGACAAGCTCAAGGTGGAAGCACCTTACATAACACCGCAGCCAAATAACTTTAAGTTACGTTCCTGCGAGTGAGTCAGGTTGCCAGAGCTCATCAGGGAGGGAGAGGCATAATTTCCAGACTTAGATGCATAATTTTCATGTAGACAAAGTATAATAGTTGCTATATCTTGGTACTTGTGCTAAAAGTCCTTATATTTATGTACGCTACTTTTTTTATGACAATAGGTTGACAAGCAGGCAAATGGCTCATTTGGTGGTAAGTGGTCACCACCGCCTATGGATATTTGCAATATTTGGCTTTTTTGCAATATTTTACCTTATCGCTAGCACAAAGTGAAGATCTTATGGTTACTCACCTGTTAGTACATGATATGTTGTGATTCCTCGGCTTAATTTGCCCAACTTGCGGCCTCATCTCTGGTCGCGGACTGTCTGTGCAACGTTGATATCATTAATTATCTAGGTATATATTCTACCCAAAAAGGAAAGACCAGTAACCAAATTACATAAAATCCGAGAGAGTTTTGGCTCAGAGACCATAAAGCTGTACGAGTAACGATATTGACGCCAATCTCTTTTAGGCTGCCTGACAGAGATTGAGGTCAATATGGTTTAAAGGATTCTTTCATTGCTACAAGCTTCTTTATATTTCAAATATTGATCAAAATTACTTATTGAAGTTTCCTTAGGACAAACTATGTTCAGTGCAGTATCTTCTACAGTTAAAGGATGTATTTTTAGGTAAGTAAATAAAATTCACTAGAAAAGTGGTGATGATCCCCAAACGGTTAAGCGGATTTTCTTGAAAAATACTCTCGATTTTTAACATAATCAAAATCGGTTCACCCGTTCAGGAGCTATGATAATAAATAAATAAAATAAATCCTGGGACATTCTTCACACACGGTGATTCTGATCCCAAACTAAGCAGATATGATGCCACAGATAGACACCCCTCTTTTTTATCGGGGCTTAAAGAAAAGATTCTTGACTTTATGACTGACTCATCAATGCCTAGACCAAAACCATTGGATCTAGAATTCGGTAATACCAGTTCATTATATCTGACGATGACAAAATAACATCTGTTACGCTCAACGTACACATTAGAGAGATTAAAATGTATCCTTGCCCAGTTAATACTGTGTAATAGGATTAATAAAATAAAACAGTAACGTTTCAGGCCTAATTTAACTTTTAATATTGCCGACGGAGGGTCCGACCCTCTAGGCCTCCCTGTTAACAACAGATTAGACTCTGATACCCTCTCTCTAGGATAAGTTAAATAAATCGTGTATTTAATATGTCTCGTTAAATATCCTATTAATAAACAAGGAAAGAAATTTGTAATGACGTGAAAGAAATTTTGATTTGATGAAAATTATTTCGTCAGTAGGTAGGTAGTGTCAAGACTTTCAAAGGTAACGTTTTTACTATGTAGGTACCAGTGGCGAGGGGTGAAACAAAAAACACCTGTCATTTCATAATTACAGTGTATTTTAAGCATGATAAAAGTGGCTTGGATTGAAATGATGAAAATGTGGGACTGGGATTTCTAAAAGGTAAGCCGATGGGAATCGGCTTGTATGGACCCTTCGCTACTGGTAGGTACCTATAGGCCTGTGTTTGACCACAATCTCAACCGGGTCAGTGATGATGTGGCCGAAGGTGGTAAGCATACAAAGCTTAGGAGGCAAATTTTTGGTCAAAAAAACTAAGTGATGTCCGCTTTTAAATTCAACTAAGCTGCCTAATGATTGGTCCATTCAGAGCCGCTTTTATCTAGTCAAGCGACCTAGGGACGTTATTGCCATCATATCTTTTCCATCCAGATGTCATTTAAATATTATCCTTATTAAGGTGGAGGCTTCGGTTGGGGCGTTAAATTCAAATTTATCACGATTTTTGCTAATTCCAGCTCAGTTATAGTTATCAACATGTTATTTGCGACAAGAATGGTAGTATATTTACTGATTAATAACAAAAGAAATCATCAACACATTCCTCCAAGGTATATTAGTAACATTTTCATATATTATTCAGATAACTTACGACCTATAACTGAGCTGCAATTAGCAAAAAACGTGATAAAATTTGAATTTAACGCTCCAACCGAAGGTTTACCCTCAAAGTCTTTTACGGTGACTAGGATTTTGTGATTTTCTATGCGATATTCATATACACAAGGTTTTGATTGATCAAACATGATTTCACAAGTTATCGGAGAAAATGCTGAGAAGTCGTAGATTATTTAGGATCTATCATAGCTAATGGTAACATATTGGAAATTTTAACTACTGAATGAAATAATAAAATGTAGGTACCTATACAGACTCGTATATAACTGAAAAAGTGATTGAAGACACTTCTCATAAAATAATAGCCGACGGCTAGAAGGAGCTAAATTCAACACATTTGTTGTAAATAATTGTAAATAAAGTTATTTTTGATGCAGATGATTCAGGAAGTATCTCTTGCCCCATTGGAACTAGTGACTTTACCACGAGTTAATTTATTTCAGATTTGACTGATTGTTTTTTAAAAGTCATATGAGCGAACTAAACGTGAATTGAGTCAGATTTCTGATTCCGTATGTTAGTTCTGCTGGCAGAGGAAACACTTGCAGCAGTGCTCTAATCTTACCTTGCCGTAATCCCGTCGGCACACCGACCATATTCCTGCAAAATCCATCGTTTAACCGCTGCACGTCCTGACCAGCATACAAATAGTTCTGCAGCTGTCTTTGATTCTGTTGTAGCCTCTCTTGAACACTCAGGTTCATTACATCTTCATCTGTATTCGTTAAACCCAAAATGGCGGCAATCGTAAATGATTTCCCCGCCAAATTAGTTCCTTTTCCCGTCAGGTCGACACCAAACGCCGATTGACTGCTATCACCATCACCTAAAGTCGACACAGGTGATGATGATCGGTCGGTATTGTCGACGAAACGGTCAGAGTGGTTGACGATGTACCCGTCGGCATTGTATTTGTCTTCGCCGTCGGATATTGCAGACAGTCTGTCCACACTCTGCTGGTACGCCGACACGGCAAGGAGATCTGTCAAATTGGATGGATACATTGCCGGATTTTGTCTTTGATCCATCATTGTAGCTTAATTTACTTTATAAGAAATATATTTGGGTTTTAACATTTTCTGCCACTGAACTTATCACAGATTTTCACTTAATTTGTTGAGTTAATTATTTTAAACTGTTATTTTAGTTGTAATTAACTTTAATTGAGAGCTAATTTTGTGGTGTCATCAAAATTACACGAGCGAACACACCGAGTACCCAGACGTTATTGGCTTGTGGTTTATGATTTAAAAAAGGTACAATTTAAATTTCGAAACGAGGGCGGGGCTCAGACGTCAAACGATTGGTTTGGCGTGAAAAAAATGACATCGCATAGAGCGGTCAATTGAGGGTGCATGATTACCGATTTGAACCGCCAAAGGGGGGTGAGTTTCGAGGGATATGATTGGTGGATTTTGCGCATGCGTGTATAAAGGCGGGGCCAGATTTAGGGGGTGTGGTTCCGCAGTGATTTGCGGTCGACAAAGCCTTTGATTGAGGCTGGGACGGATTCAGATGTTTTTCTACTTATTATAATGCACCAGTATGGGTTATATTTTGAAATCAATGGGAGAGACAGGAAACGTTAGTCAGGTAGAACGACGAGAGTTAATGTCAATATTCTATGTGTAAATTCAAATAAATTTCAATTCAATCATTCATAAAGAAATTGGAAAATCTTGCCAATTATTTTAAATTAATGCTTGCTTGTCAGAAGATGTCGAAATATGTAAAACATACTCTAAAATAAGATCCTATCTACCATGTCTCCAGCAAATAAATCATCATTTCATTTTGTTGTTGCAGGAGTTTTGAGTTTGAATAATCCAACGTTTCTAAAGGCCAAACTCGGCAGTTTCCTAAAATGCCACCTAAGGGATGAGTTTGATATTTTGTTAAAATAAAAGTATGGGTTAAAGTGATAGTTCTAGCTGGTGTTTGAGACACTGTGTAACTTCAGTTGAGTTTAATTGTATTTAAAAGCTATATACAGTGTGTCCGGTCATGAACTAGCGCTATTTTAGGCACTTACTTAAGTATATTTGAACACATTTTATGAGACTTTTCTCACGACCAACCATCGAAACGAACGAAACAACCACGAACACCTCGAGAAAAAAAAAACTTTCTCGGTCAAAACGGATGAAAAATTTGAATTTTCTTTCGAGTTTTCAGGGTTGGTCCTAAGAAAAGTCCCATAAAATGTGTTTAAAATCAAATCAAAATCAAAAACTCATTTATTCAGTTTAGGCCCTAATAAGGCACTAATGAATGTCAACAGTTACAATTTTTAGACTCTACTACCGTGTTCAAATATAAGTACCTAAAATATCGCTAGTTCATGTCCGGACACACTGTATAGGTAACTAGGTACCTACCGATGATGGCAGTTACAATCCAAGTCCGTACCCTTACGTCTTGCACTCCCCGACCTCCACTACCCCCACCCCTCTCATGAAACAATTTAATATCATAATCTGTGCCCGATACTTGAAATGGCACGGAGTGAGAATGTTTTTGGATATGCTAAAATTATAAAATACCAGATTTTTTGTATTTTTTGTTACAGAATCTTTTGGTTAATCTTGTAGCTGTTGCTAGCAGGTTGTGGCGGACGATGACGTCAATTTAGGTAAAATGTATAAATAGAAATATTGTTTTAATTTGGTTTATCAATATGTTTCTTTTATGTGTTTTTGGGTTATTTCCCGCAGTTTATAGGAAGTAAGATTATGTTTTTGTGTAAGCTAATTGTTTATATTGTATATGTGTATAACCATCTAACCCGATAGAACAGGGATTTGGGAGAAATTAAGCTTTTTAAGTAGAAATGTATATCTTTTTTGAGAATTTATGTATAAACTGTGTAATAACTTTAAGATAGATTAAGCTGGTATCGACAACGTGAATTCATTGGAAAGACCTCATTGCAGGCAATGTTTAAGGATAAAATCACTTTTGTAGCGATACTAGATCACAAGTAAATTATGTAAATAATGAAAATCTATAAGACATTTGAACAATGTTAGAGAACAAAATAATTATTATAATGCATGGCTCTCGATACGGTAAGACCGAAGTCTTGAACGGACATCAGTGTCTTTAGTATTTAATTCGAATATTCAGTTGAGTAGAATTCACGCATAAAAACAGGAAATTGTATCAAGTCGGCCAGTGATCACGTGTGTAATAAATAAGTGATTATGATACAAAGTTATATGCCAATATAGTATACAGTCCATTTAAACAAAGTGTTTTTATTGAGGGGAAAAGTACCTGGGTAGTTGGGTTATCGACACTGCAAAGGAACAGTCGAAGCTCACGAGCTGGGAACCCCACAAATTGGTACTTCGAAGCCGGATTTGATCAGCTCGAAGAAAGTGACCATCAGCACAAACCGGTTAAACACGTGATTAAGATACAAAGTTTTGTATCTAGTCGGCCAGTGATCACGTGTTCAAGCCAACTGGATTTGTCAGGGAATTGGGCATCCGATCCTTGGGTTCCACCACGATTTGGTGTGACAGGATCAGAACCGGGACCAACACCGCATAGGTGCGCCGAGACCGTCGAGGGAAAAACACCGAATGGTGCGACGAGTTCGTCGGCACATCGCCGAGTGAAGAACACCGAACGGTGCAACAAGTTCGTCTCGAGATCGCCGAACGAGCGAAGAGGACGACGCAACATCACCCAACGGTGCGACGATTTGCTCTCGAGATGCCCAGTGAAGAGGTCGTCGTGTGAAAAACACCGAACGGTGCACCGAGTACGACGCAACATCGCGACGAGATCATCTCAAGAGAAGCAAGAGTTTGTTACCTACGTCGTTAAGCGTGTGACAAACTCGTCTCGACACATAGGTGTCATTAAACAAGTGGTGAATTCGTTATCTCTATCTCACACGAGTAACGAATTCATCGCAGTATCAAAGAACGTGCGAAGAGGACGACGCAACATCACCCAACGGTGCGACGAATCGTCTCAAGAAGCAAGCTTGTCGAGTTTGTTACCTACGTCGTTAAGCGTGTGACAAGCTCGTCTCGACACATAAGTGTCATTAAACAAGTGGTGAATTCGTTTTCTCTATCCCACACGAGTAACGAATTCATCGCAGTATCAAAGAACGTGCGAAGAGGACGACGCAACATCACCCAACGGTGCGACGAATCGTCTCAAGAAGCAAGCTTGTCGAGTTTGTTACCTACGTCGTTAAGCGTGTGACAGACTCGTCTCGACACATAAGTGTCATTAAACAAGTGGTGAATTCGTTTTCTCTATCCCACACGAGTAACGAATTCATCGCAGTATCAAAGAACGTGCGAAGAGGACGACGCAACATCACCCAACGGTGCGACTATAAGAAAAACGTTTAGGCGGATTTGCCGCGGCTCTTGAACGCCGGTCACCTAACGGTGCCAAACGATCGGTGTCTCGAGTCTTTATGTAAGTTGCGTCTCACCACGTTAGATAGATAAGAAGTAGATGTCGACATCTCAAACTTAAACTCAAGTTCAATCTCAAGTTTAAACTCAAGTTAAATCTCAATTAAACCCTCAATCTCAAGTTCAAACTTAAATTCATTCTCAAGCTCGATCTCAGGCTCGATCTCAAGTGCGATCTCAAGCTCGATCTCAAGTGCGATCTCAAGCTCGATCTCAAGTGCGATCTCAGGTTCGATCTCAAGTGCGATCTCAAGCTCGATCTCAAGTGCGATCTCAAAAAACTTATTTTGAGTAGTTTTTTTAGTACATTGCAAAAAAGGCATTAGCGCCATAAGATGTCGACGTCTAGAAGCCCAGTCCGCACTCGTCAAGCGGCTGAGAGGCGACGCCATGAGAAGCCCCCCGCGTCCCCGTCTGAGTTAGACGTGCCCGTGAATCCGCAGCTCAGTCACGCGAGCCACGCGAGGAGTGAATCCGACGTAACCTATAAGTTCTCGACTGAACCGTCACCGCCCGCGATCGAAATGATACCACGTCGTACGCGTTTGTCTACGCTCCGCGCTACAGACAGAGGATCGCGCGCTTCGTCCGTGCGTTCTCAGCGATCTTCCGCCAGCACTTCAACGCGTCTCAGGTTAGCTGAACTGGAGGCGGACGAAAGATTAGCAGAGATTCGTACAAACCTCATCAAAGAGAGACAAGCAGCAGAAGCAGCAGCAACAGCAATAGAAGCAAAAGCAGAAACAGAAGCAGCAGCAGCATCAGCAAAAGCAGAAACAGAAGCAGCAGCAGCATCAGCAAGAGCAGCAGCAGCAGCAGCATCAGCAAAAGCAGCAGCAGCATCAGCAAAAGCAGCAGCCGCAGTAGAGTTACGGCGAATTAAAGATTGCACTGAATTGGCTGAGATTCAGGCAAAACTCGTTGAAAAGAGACTTGCTGTTAATGTCGCTACGATACAAGAAGAATCGGGCAGCATATGCGACCATGAGACTGTAGACACAGAATGTAAAGTCACTGACTGGATTCGGCATAGCGCTGTACGGAGGGAGCTCGAAGAGCCCGAACTTGTCGGTACAGAAAGCCATGAGAAGTACCGCTCACCATCACGAGAAAAGGCTACAGATCCGCCTCCTCCGATTGTATCGAATCGTGTCACAATGAGGACTGCGGATCCAACTCCTCCGATTGCGCCAAATTGTGTCATAACGGAGACACCACGTCGTCCTAGATCACCAACGCCGACACGATCAAAGGACCGAGCGATTGATCGACTAGCAGATGCCCTGGGACAAATGAACAAAGGTAGACCGATACCCAGACGTACGCCAGATTTGCCTATCTTTAGCGGCGCCAAAGGGGAATGGTTATCATTTAAAGCGGCCATGATAGAATCTGTTAGCCTCTACGGTTTCACACCAGCAGAAAATCTAGCTAGACTCAGGACATGCTTACGAGGAGAAGCACGTGAAGCAGTCTCGTCATTAATGTATGCAGCGACCGATTCAACAATAATCATGGAAACATTAGAACAATGTTTTGGTCGTCCAGAGATGATCATCAATTATGCGTTTGATGAAATAAAGAAGTTGCCGCGACAAGGCGGAACATCTGACGAACAAAACAAGTTTGCCATCAAGTTGCAAAACATCGTGACGATGATAAACTGTGTTGATAATAAAGGGTATCTACAAAATCCAATGATTATGCAGTCAGTTGTAGAAAAATTGAGCCCATTCCTCAAATCAAAATGGTATGATTATGCAGATGAATCTGTGTCTAAGTCAGAACCAGAAATCATTACATTGTCACGATTCTGTATGCGTGAAGCGAAACACGCCATAAAATATTCATACGATTCCAAGAATACGTCGGAAACCATACGTGCTGTACCGAAACAGGAACCTCGACATCGGACATTGGATCGTAGTCGCAGAGCTCCCGTGTATGCTATAACAGAGACGCTACCGAAAAAGAGCGAGTGTCACTGTTGCGGAGACGAACACGAAACAACAAAATGCGCTAAGCTCGTGGCTATGTCCGTGGATCAACGATGGGAATGGGTAAAAGAAGCACACGTCTGTTTCCAGTGTATAAATAATAAGCACAGAAGGATCATATGTAAAGCGAAGAAATGTGGAGTGGATGAGTGCCGTCAATCACATCATGCGTTACTACACGCACCAAAGAGTAAGGAATCATCAAGCGAACCGACTCAGAATAATCATTCCGTGAATACGGCTTCAGCACATAGTATCACCAATGACCAAGTGCTAATGAAAGTGTGTCCTATTGTAATTAAGACACAGAACGGCCAGGAATTAAATACGTACGCGTTATTCGATGAGGCGTCAACTATAACACTGATCGATGAAGAGATTGCCGGGATGGTCGGAGCAGAAGGCCCAACCAGAGCGTTACATATCCACGGAGTCATGTCGAGTCAGCGAGTTTTGAATAGCCAGATTACGAACATCGAGTTACGCGGAAAGGGCCAAACGGACTTTCATACGATTAAAGCACAGACGGTTAGGAATTTACAATTGACCAGTCAGGTGATGAAGTCAGACGTATTGAAACACAAACATCTAAGTGCGCTTAGACCAGAGGACGTGTGTTATGAGTATGCCAGACCACGCATACTCATCGGTGCTGATTACTGGGACCTGATAGTAACGCGAAAGTTATTATCCGGACAAAGAGGTCAACCAGCTGCGTCACTCACACGATTGGGTTGGGTTATACACGGAACCATACCCAGAAACGTTGTAACACAAGAAGATGAAACAGTGTTACACGTGCGAACAGTTCAAGAGTTCCAGAAGAGTTCAGTTACGAATGACCGAGACGAAGACCTGAGGGAACTCGTCAAGGAACCTTTCAATATTGACGCGCTAGGGATTTCCATGAAACGCAAGACTGTCGCGAAGGAAGAACGCGCCAAGGAAATCTTCAACAACACGGCCAAGCAAGAGAACCGTCGGTTCGAAGTGGAACTACCTTGGACAGATGATAAGATAGTGTTACCACCAAGCTGCGACATGGCTATGAGTCGGCTACGCGGGATTGATAGGAAAATGAATAGATCACCGCCGTTTAAAGAAGCATACACAGCACGGGTGAACGGATTGCTGGGAAAGGGATATGCAGAACGCTGTCGACAAGACCACACAGAAGACAAGCGCATGTGGTATCTGCCCCATTTTGCAGTAGTCAACCCAAGCAAACCCGGAAAAGTTAGGATGGTATTCGATGCAGTCGCACGTACCAGTGGAACGTGCCTTAACGATGTGCTGCTCGATAGACCTGAACATTTAAAAACTTTGTACGGTGTTTTGTTTCGGTTCAGAAAGAAACCGATTGCTGTAACAGTAAACATACGGGAAAATATGTTGAAGGAACTAAGGAAGCAGAAAGTGGAATGGGACGACCCATTACCACTGGAGGAAGCAACCGTGCTTGATGAATGGTTCGACGATTTAACATTCATCACCGACCTCCATTTGCCACGTTACTACAGTTACGACAAGAGTGTTCGTACACATTTCCACGTGTTTTGCGCCGCGAGTGAACAAACGTTACTTACAATAGCGTGTTATCGCTACGAATATGACAATGGGGATGTAGGTGGTATCGTGGTGATCCCGGATGAATTATTACCTCGTGATGTATGGAAAAAGGGTCTAGTGAAGTGTGTATACACGGGACCTGACGTGCTAAGTACGCGGCACGGATACGCGGACGCGAGGGAGTATTTTCCGACGGCCAGTTAGGCATCTCACCGTCCTCCCTGTTGTTATTGAAGGCTGCGAAGATCTGCGCCGGAGGGAGAATGTGGCGGACGATGACGTCAATTTAGGTAAAATGTATAAATAGAAATATTGTTTTAATTTGGTTTATCAATATGTTTCTTTTATGTGTTTTTGGGTTATTTCCCGCAGTTTATAGGAAGTAAGATTATGTTTTTGTGTAAGCTAATTGTTTATATTGTATATGTGTATAACCATCTAACCCGATAGAACAGGGATTTGGGAGAAATTAAGCTTTTTAAGTAGAAATGTATATCTTTTTTGAGAATTTATGTATAAACTGTGTAATAACTTTAAGATAGATTAAGCTGGTATCGACAACGTGAATTCATTGGAAAGACCTCATTGCAGGCAATGTTTAAGGATAAAATCACTTTTGTAGCGATACTAGATCACAAGTAAATTATGTAAATAATGAAAATCTATAAGACATTTGAACAATGTTAGAGAACAAAATAATTATTATAATGCATGGCTCTCGATACGGTAAGACCGAAGTCTTGAACGGACATCAGTGTCTTTAGTATTTAATTCGAATATTCAGTTGAGTAGAATTCACGCATAAAAACAGGAAATTGTATCAAGTCGGCCAGTGATCACGTGTGTAATAAATAAGTGATTATGATACAAAGTTATATGCAAATATAGTATACAGTCCATTTAAACAAAGTGTTTTTATTGAGGGGAAAAGTACCTGGGTAGTTGGGTTATCGACACTGAAAAGGAACAGTCGAAACTCACGAGCTGGGAACCCCACACAGGTATAGTATTACACTGAAAATTGTAAAGAGCGTGAAATCAAATAATAACTCTTTATCACGTTCAAAATCAAAGCAATTTATTCAGTTTATGCATTAGAAAGGTAGATAAATAGTACCAATATACACTTTATTGTCATGGATATACTTTATTTCAAATTCAAATTCAAAAGTGTCTTTATTAAATGAACATTGCAAGTATTTTCAATCGTAAAATTTGTAAAAATAAAAAAAAAATATATAAAAAAAACTATAGCATGTGAAGCGAACAACTCATTGAAATGCGTTCTTTGGATATTATTTTATTGTCATGGTTGTTGAAGCCTTTGGTTGAAGCTATCAGAGGGTAGCATCTTTTAGTCCTTTAAAAAAACGTCACACCACTAATATTATATACTAGCTCACCCCTGCGGTTTCACTCGCGTTCCCGGGATAAAAAGTAGTCTATAACCTTCGGGGATAATGTAGCTGCCTATGAGTGAAAGATTTTTTCGAATCGGACCAGTAGCTCCGGAGATTAGCGCGTTCGACCAAACTCTTCAGCTTTATATTAGTGTAGATATCAGCTCTATAATACCCGAGCTTTCTTGGCATTTTTTACTCTCAAATGAAGCTTTATCCGATAATTTTAATTATATCTTGAGAGCTTTAGATTATACATGCTTAGGTATTTATAGCTTTTATTAGGTAGGTACATACTATTTTTTTTTTTCACTCAAAATGTTTCAAAAGCCATTTTCATAAAAGATTAGGTATACAAACTAAGTATGATGTGAAATTAAGTCAAACGTGAATTTATTATGTCATTTTGTGAACTAGAATCTGGATATTATTTTAGAATAATATAAAATATATATATAAAATAATAATAAATATTAATTATTTATACTTTTTAAGTTATAAATTACTTCTTTATTTTATTGTTTGTGTTTAAAAATTAAAATAAATACGTAAATTCAAAAGAAAGATCCCGTGCTAGTTTCTTGCCGGAGTCTTCTCAGTATAAGTGTATTACGAACCGGTGGTAGAGTCTGTAACTTTCGACGTTCATAAGTGCCTTAACAGGGCCTAAACTGGATAAATAAGTTTTGAGTTTATATTTAATATTTCTTCAATTTTGTAAAAAAACGACGCCTAAGCTTGTAATCAGAACATTGAAAAAGGTCCTAAGGTAAACACCCTTTAATTGTTATCCATGGTACATTCGAGCCGTGGAATCGAAATTTATTTTCAAATCACATGAGGATCTGCAGCTTTGGCTGACATGAATGATTTCGTATGCAATATTAAAAACTTAGAAAGATTTTTGATTTATCGTCACTTTTGAATTGGCGGAAAAAGGCGGTAAATGAATCACCATAAAGTTTATTTTAACTTTTTTTTAATGGGCGGCATTGAAAGGTGATGTGCAGCGATGGCGTGAAATAGGATTTTTGCTTCTATGAGCTTGATTGATATCTTTTTGAAACATTGTCTTCTTTTGACATGGTTTAAAAAATTACCTTAAGGGTAAACCTTTTAATATACCTTAGAGGAATATGTTGATGATTTCTTTTGTTATTAATCAGTAAATATACTACCATTCTTGTCGCAAATAACATGTTGATAACTTACGACCTATAACTGAGCTGCAATTTGCAAAAAACGGGATAAGATTTGAATTTCGCGCTCCAACCGAAGCCTCCACCTTAAATATTATTGATAATAATATTAGTAGTCCTATGCTTACAATTTGTTTTATCTTCATAAATAAATAAGTAAGTTAACGGAAGTTCATCATTTCCTGTCGCCAAGGTATTCGGGCTGACAGTACCTAAGGCATATTCGAAAGCCAGTCCTGGGAAATTGCTAATATCTATTTTAATATTTATTGCCTTACTTACATTTTTTTTGGTGCTTGGTCACATATTTTCAACTTGAAGGTGCCTAGTGAGCGGTTACAAGTACAGATTTTTCTTCCCACCTTATTTTAAGATTCGAACCTACGATCTACGTCACCACCACATAGGCGAGGGGTGAAATTATGGCGAGGGTAAGCCGTTCAAAAAACACAGGTAATTTCATAATTACAGTGTATTTTAAGCATCATAAAAGTAGCTTGGAAATGATGTAAATGTGGGAATTGAAACTGGGATTCCTAAAAGGTAAGCCGATGGGAATCGGCTTGTCCCTTCGCCACTGATAACTACTTACCTATAATTTATTGTATTATTAACTCTGCAAAATCGAAAAGATTTCTTTAAACTTTTTTGACAGGCCAGCTGGCGTCGTGGGTTCGATTTCCATCCAGGAAAACATTTGTGTGCATGAACATGTCTGAGTCTGGGTGTAATTATCAATATAAGTACTTATGTATTTTTTTTTAAAAAAAAGTTGTACTGCAAAAATTTACTACATTGTAGTACATCAGTTGTCAGGTTTCCAAGCTCTGCTTAGTTTGGGATCAGATAAAGATAACCGCATGTAACCTTAATCTATGTACAAAATAAAGGGACGTACCAAAAACAAATATAATAACAAACAGACAAACAATACCTGTCGGTGTTTCATAATGGTAAGTGGTATTAATAAAAGTGAGCTGGGAGGGTGAACGGTGGATGAGCATCACAAAAAGTGTATAAAATTGTTCGAGGGGCGAGACCCGCAAGCGGATGATGCGCTTTTTGATCGTTTGAGTGCCACCCCTCGAGTATTGCTAAGGTTGTCGCTGCACTGATATCAATAAAAAAAAATACTAACATGTCATCGTATTTATTTATTTGCAAAAAAATCTCTGTGGGGGCCAGGAGCCCATGGCATTTATCGCGAAATTTCAAAGCGCCTGATCGACACATCACGTGACCAGAGGGCTGGCGAATACCTTGGACAAAGCATAAACATTGCCATACAGCGTGGCAATGCCGCCAGCGTTCTGGGCACACTACCGGCTGGCAGTGATTTAGATCAGCTGTATCTACTGTAAATAGCTTTTCTTTCTTATTTGAGTCTACTTTAAGTTGAATAGTTTTTTTCTAACCGCACTATGAATCAAAAACAAAATAAAATCTGTAATTAGTAATTACATACATTCAAAAGAAAGATGCCTTGCCGAGTTTCTTGCCAGAGTCTTCTCAGTTTAAGTGTAAGTGTTTAAGTTATGTGTTCGTAAGAACTGGTGGTAGAACTAGAGTCGATTGCACTTAAGAGCCAGTTGCCTTATTGGCATTGTAACAGGTCGGCAATTTCGGCAACACATTGGCAATACCTCTGGTATTGCAAGTGGCCACTTACCATCAGGTTCACCGCCTGCCTGCTTGTAACCTTCTGATATAAAGAAATATAAAATATATAACAATAATAAAATTCAAATGAACTACATGTTAAAAACAATTAGGTAAGTATTATGCTCCTTTTTATAAATTAAAGCATTTTTTAATCAATGTCTAGTTTCGACAACCCTACCAAATAATAGTGTCAACCCGCCGTCTAGCCAGGGCTGTCCCGGGGACGGTGATTAAAATTCCTTTCCTCCTAATATCTCGGATCATATATTAAGTGGCTAAATCGGTGGAACTGACGTCGCAACCCTAATATAGGGCTTTATTGCCATTTTATTATGTTTATAGTTTACTTTTCGCGTGTCTATGATTGTTTATACTTTTAATTTAAATATTGGCAAAGGCGATGATAGTTCAGTAGCTGTAGGTAGGTATGACATGCAATGTCGAGTCGAAGTTCGTGGATTTTAATCCTATTTACGTAGGTTTAAGATTGTGAAACAAAAGAATGCATGTTTGGTTTTCAGTACCCGCGTGACTAACTACAACCCTCAATATGAAACTTGATACTGGCAAAAAATAAGTCCTATTTATTAAAGGATTTGGTTGCCATCTTGGAAACAAAGAAGAATACCGCTCCAACTTGACACTGGCAAAATGCACAAACCGTACGATGCTAAATAAAACAAATGCAGCACAACAGCGTTTTCTTGCATTTATTTGAATTAAAGAATTGGTTGCCATATTGAAGATAAAGAAGATGAATGATAGAAATTATTTTGATGAGTAATCCGCGTGAGGCGTTGTCTTGTCACGCTATGATATCGGCCATACAAGTCTGTGGAACGACAAATGCTACAATATCTCAAGTGATTATAGTCCCTATTTCAATGATAAAGAGTTATAATTGTAATGATAAAAATAAGTAATTTGACGTTTGTCAAGCGTATAAGCGTTCCTTGGATTTGTTCCTTCGATACCTATCTGTACTTTAGTACTATATTCATTAATCTGTGGGCGTTGTACCAATTCAGAAAAACGCATATTCATTTATTACGCAAATTCTTATACGTTAACGTAAAGGGTAGTAGGGACCATAACCAAGTTGTGTATTATACAACGTGTTTTTTTTTATATCCCATACCTCTAATGTTATATTCTGTAGGTAAAAATAATACTAAAACTCCAAGAATAGGTGGTCCAAAAATGCATAGTTTCGGAGATATCATCAATCATAATAAAATTAGGTCAAAAATAGTCACCAGTATGACGAATCATTACTTTTGCGAGGTCGTGACTTTGTGAATAATCGTGACTTTGTCGAATTATTTTGTATGAAAAATGATAAAAAAAAAACATATGCCACTTGATTCTTTGATATTATGGTCTCAGTCATACCCTAGAGTTATGGGATATAAAAAAAACAGATTGTATAATGTTATTAGGATTAATTAATTCGATATTGTGACCAATGTTTCAATTATAAAGTTCGTAATATGAAATTGAATAGACCACAAACTCTATGCTCAATTTATCAAAGACACCAATTTGCCTCTATTATATAAGATTACAGCTGATTATGTAATACATAATGGTTATAACGGTGCAATAACGGTGGATAGGTATAACACAGTGTGGCATACCTCACTATCTCATTATGTGCCGTGTACCTACTGAATCATGGCGGGAACAGAGAATCATAGAGTCGACAGTAAAAAAAACTTTACAAATTCTAAACAACTTTATTATAAGTAGGCTACTTGAGAGGCATTTCTGTTTTTGGTTACAACATTCGGCCACATCTTTACTTAACCTCTTGATATTGTATTAAAATTAATTATAATGGAGAATAATAATTACCTATTTGATTTTTTTATCACCTACAGTGCCGGTTTTAGCTCTACCAGCGCCCTGCGCGAGTTGTGATAACCCCACCCCCCCCCTTCTCCCGCCTACAAAAGGGATTTATATTATAGCCATTTTATCTTTAGACTTGAGAATTTATTTAGACTCGAGATAGCAGGACTAGCTCATGAGCGACCGGAAATAAAGGTGGGCCTGGCGCCCCTTTACATCTGGCGCCCTGGGCGATCGCCCTACCGCGCCCTACCCTAACGCCGGTACTGATCACCTACAATATCTAAGATACCTAATTTTTTTACATGGTTATGTATGATTGCCTCAATAATTATTAAGCGAAACTTAGTTTTTTTTTATCTAAAACACTAACAGGAAATTAATTAACTTACCTACACGTGTACTTGCAACTGCCGGAACATACCAGAATACCCTTTATCGTTGCTACAAAATGAGACATAATAATATAATTAAAGAGATACTCATTATCTTTCGCTATTCGACAAACTCGCGGAGTACCCTCATAACGTCGCCCAATAAACCTTATTCCTTTGTCAACGGCCAATTTGTCATCCATTGTAGGCACGCGCCGTGTCCTCCCCTTCCCCACCCCTCCTTTCACATCCCCGTCTACCAATAATGGGCTAAAACATGTTGTTCAAGTGCCAGCACGCGTCCGAAAAAACAATTAAATATCTCGTCTATGGCACAAGCCGTGCAAGTGTGACAACTATTGAATTCGAATTTCGAAGGTTGAATTTGTTTTTATTATTTTCATAATGTGCTGTGATCTTTTTACATCTCGGGTTTTTTCACTACGCTGTTTTTCACTAGGACGTACCTAAAGAACTCTTGCACATGGCTTTGCAATGAAGTTACTAGGTACTGAGGAGGTAGAGTGTACTTGTGTTGTACTTAGTACAAATTCATGAATAAAATTAGAATTTAGAATGTTGGTAACACAAACATAATATTTATTTTTCAAAGAGGCACTGACGTCACAACCTAGAGTGGAATGCCATTAATAAAAGCGTACCTAATACCCATCTAAACCAATTACGCGGTTTTGCGTTATTAATTCGGCGAACAACATAATAATTAATCAAAGCTGACAAAACGGGCGGCGGCATTAACCGAAATACGACGAGAGGCAGTAAATGAAACGGCACAGAGCCTCTGTGAATTTGGATGCGGTATTATGACCTTGTATGGTGGTGCAAGGTTATATACAGGAAAGATATAGATTTAATATTTTGCTAGCTGTCCCCTACAGTTTCACCCGCGTTCCCAGGCAGGATAAACAGTAGTCTATATATGTATATCCTTCTCCATATCAAAGGCTATCTGTGTGCCAAAACTCGCGATCGGTTCAGCGTGAAAAGGAAACAGACAGACAGGTAGAGTTACTTTCGCATTTATAATAATTGGTACGTATAGTATGGTTGGATGAAATATTAATTACTAGCTGTCCCCCGCGGTTTCACCCGCGTTCCCGGGATAAAAAGTAGCCTATATGTTATTCCAGGGTATGATCTATTTATGTGCCAAGTTTCATCCAAATCCGTTCTTTTTTTTTTGCGTGAAAGAGCAACAAACATACATACTTACAAACTTTCACGTTTATAATATTAGCAGGATGTAAACTTAGCTCTATTTTATACCCCTATTCCTACCTCTACGCTACCTACCGCTACCCGCAAGTCCCGCAACAAATCATATTTTTGCGAGTGAATACAGTAGCACAGCGGCGGCAGCCGCGGAATGTAATAATTACCCGCGTTTTGCACCCCGCTTCCCGCGCCCTCAGTGTTGCCATCGCAAAAAATAACATGTTTGTGGTAGGAAAATAATTTAGAGGAATTGTAATTTTTATTATATTCACATTGTAGTTAGTGAATAGGTGTGAACCTGACTCACAGAATATGTAGTAGGTATTTAATGATGTTTTTTTTTATTAAAAAAAAGAACCTGGGGTACCCACTGTACCATCTAAGTATGAATAGGTAGGTACTTACCTAGATTATCAAATATGACAATGGCTGGGTTTATTGCGAAAGTTGGCTATTATTGACAATGATAGTGTTTACCAATTTCAGCTTTTAAAAGCAGATAAACTAAATATGTCACTGTTCATAATTTATTTAGCGCAATAATTTTTTTTTGCTGTAGCAACCCCACTCTGGTATGCTTTACCGCGCCCGCACCGATGTTATTGAATATTTTTATTATGAATGCGTCGAGATCAAAGGCCGCTTTACCAAATTATTACATCGCCAAAACGTTTGATGTTAACTTTGCAATAACTATGTTGTAAATTAAAACACTGCTGCGTTTAACCGTGTGGAGGGCGGCTTTATTTGAAAATTCTTTGTTAAATGTAGGTATTAATATTTCTAACCAATTGCATAAAAATGAAAATTTAATTTATAATAAAAAGATTTTTCAGCAGAGCACACGAATTTTTTTTTTCTACTTGGACAAATATTAAATAGACTACATACCCAAAATGGCTATTTTATTGCTATCACTTCATCGACGTAGGTATTCAAAGTTAGAACGCTAAATGAATTAAAAAAAAATATGTTTGTCAATGGGTAATTTGTTGATATCATAAAATAAGGGAGGGTGACATGAATGGACCACCTGCATCGAGTTATCGAGGGGACAAGTCGTTAGTTATGTTTAAAAAGAGAATTTAAAAAATGTTCTTATTTTATGAATGTCATTTATTTTATGAAAAAAGTGCGAGTGTACAATTTTGCTATAAACTAGTTGCAGGAGCATAAAATAAATACAGAATAGGGTAGTTTCCTGTCATATCAAATCAGCAACTTTTTAATAAATGTCAAAACGATCGGTTACATGGAATATGGTATGAAATACTAAGCTATGACGTCATAGTTTCACAGCATCAAATGATCTACTCTTAGTAGTTCTACTGGTAATTAAAAGCATAGAAAGCATTAAATGTACAACATATTTCATGTTCCCGCGTGTTTTTAGATGTTTTATGCATTGGTTAGAGTTTGATCATTTATTTTTGACATTGTCATCTAGCCTATTAGATAGTGTACCTACCAAATATCTTTGCAAAAAGAAAGTACGATAAATTGAGGTTAAATTTGATATCTTACGAGTTACGACATTCAGATATAAAAATATCAGATGCATTCTGCAATTAATTTGCTTGACGAATCGCCTGCCTATAAAAAAAATGTGTAGGTACAAGTAAATAATAAAATAGGCCAGCTACAGACAAACGAAATGCCTCTGAATTGTTCAAAGGAAAATACACATAAAGATTTTTTTTTTCAGATTGACCAGACACTTTTTCAAAATATGAAAAGACATGAAACTTTTTTTTTTAAATACTTGGTGCGGCGGTTTACTAACAAACTCTGTAATTCCCAGCTTGTTCATCCACTAGGCAATATAAAATAACGAGCAAGCTAATCTCCGATCGGTATAAAGTGCCGCTAGGGGGCGCCACTCGCTACCCTACATTACAAATTGTTATAAATTTCTGTCTCTTTTATTACAGGGATGGATTTGGATTTAGGTGAATTACGATTTACGTTTCGAAGTCAGCGAAAGTGTTCATTTTCCATGGAAAATATTCTCCTCCTTTTTTAAGTCGATAAAAAAAGTTCTGCCAGATCACTGCACCGAGTGAACGCCAAGAAGGGCTGCCGACATTGCCACGGTAAATGGCAATGCTGATCCGTCCTAGATAGACTTAGATTAGCCTTATTAAATGCACCATGTAGGCACGTGGATAGCTCTGTACGTCCATATACTTTTATCACTCAAAGATATGGGTTTATCCTGGTACAGCAGCGGTGAAAAATGATTATACTAGTAATAGTGCAATGGAGACATTTTCATAAAGAAGTTTTCATCTCTATAAATAGATGACCTCACTGACTGCCAAATGATATTAGACTTCTTACCAGTAGGCAATAAGTCGTGGGTTATGCATTAGACAATAGACAAACCTTTATTTTACAAAACAAGTTAATATTATATAATGCGTTTGTTTGTCCTTCTTTTGAACGCGATTTTGGCATAGAGATAGATTAAAGGCCGGACTTATAGTAATGTATGCTACTTTTTGTACTCGTGTAAAACAGCTGGGTGACACCTCGTCAATATTAACATTACCAAGGAATGCAAAATCCACAAAAAGCTAAAAAAAATATTAAACAAATTAGTTTAAAATCTATTTTTTCCTATTTAAAATATATTCGGAGTATTACAACCATTTATGTATTCCCATAGAGCTTGATTAATTATATTCTGCCAGGAATGAATTCTACTTACAAAAATAAAAAAATTGCCCCATAACTACGCCTCAGAGGGCCAATAGAAACCAATAGAATTGCAGCAAACTGACGAGTCGTAAATTTTGTGGGATTCTATTGGTTAATAATTTGACAACGATTATCGTACTATCGTGTATCGTTTTTCGGAGTAGGCCCTCAGAGTCCGAGTAAAAGCTTTCACCAGAGATTTATGCTAAACTTCTAATTATCATAAATTCGTAATACCTACTCTAAATTTTAAAGGTTTATTGAGAATGATATACCTACACTATCCGCGGTATTTGTCCTAAACCTAATATTTTTTTTTTTAAAGGACATGAAGGTGTTAGCCAGATGTGGCTATAACACCCTTACGCGGACAACTCGGTGAGCGCAGAGGGCTCTCAACCGGACAAAAACAATTTTAGGTAACTGCGCCTGAGGGCACCCCTGTGGGGTACGGACCTCGGCTCAGGGCGTTACCGGGGGGAGGGGGAGTAGTACGAGTTACGACTAATTAGGGGCGGTCGGATTACTGGGAGCAGCTCGGGCCGATTGAATGGGACGAGACTGGGTAAGACGTCGCGACGTACCTCGCCGTCGAGGACGATACCGAGGAAGTCGGTTTTGTTGAGTGTTTTTAAACCTAATATACCCAACTGATAGTATTTATACATAGATATATCTATGTATAATTACCCAGAAATGCAATAATACGACATGAATAACGCCAGTTGGCGCAGTTGGTTAAGACACCACCTATCACGCCGCTGGTCATGGGCTCGATTCCCATCCAGGACAAACATTTGTGTGCATAAACATGTCTATTTGTCCTGTGTCTGGGTGTAATTATCTATATAAGTATGTATTTACAAAATAAAAAAGGTAGTTTAAGTAGTATATCAGTTATCTGGTTTCCATAGTAAAAGCTCTGCTTAGTTTGGGATCAGATAACCGTGTGTGAACAATGTCCCAGGATATTTATGGTGAGACCATGGCATAGTAATTGATGATGTGGCAGTACCAATTACCGAAGAGTATTTGTTTAAAAAAAAAAATGACTTCGCTCGCTGTCCTGTCTATGACTATACTTCTTTAAATGTCTTTTGCAAGATTAGCGAAGATCATGCCTGTGGGTGAACCACCGTTAGGGGATACCGCGCGTGAGTTCCGTAGATAAAATAAGTACTAAGCGGTTTTCCCGCCATGACGGAGCTTGAGCAATAGGGTAGTTGACACTGTCAAAAATAAATTACCAAACACTAACCAATGCATAAAACATCTAAAAACACGTGGAAACATCAAATATGTTGTACATTTAATGCATTTTATGATTTTTAATTACTAGTGGAACCAGTAAGAGTAGATGATTTGATGCTGTGAAACTATGACGTCATAGTGTAATATTTCATACATACATTTATTAAAAAGTAGCTGATTTGATATGTCAGTCAACTACCCTATTCGGCTGCATTCCGAATGATGATGATATCGATAATTATCGATGTGAGCGCGCTAAAA
This sequence comes from Tethea ocularis, assembly GCA_963555595.1. Taxonomy (NCBI): domain Eukaryota; kingdom Metazoa; phylum Arthropoda; class Insecta; order Lepidoptera; family Drepanidae; genus Tethea; species Tethea ocularis. The sequence goes on along the minus strand of OY741985.1, from coordinate 2,279,066 downwards.
CGCGTACCGAATCACTTTTAGCGCGATAACGAAGCCTCGCGAAACGTCATCGGTGACGTCATTACATGCGCCATATTGCGATTACGACGACCATGGTCCAAACGTTATCGCCGTGAGCGTGGCTGTCAAGAGTGACACTTGTGTTGTGTTTTTGTTATTGACAAAGGTTTTTATGTGAGAATAACAAATAAAAATACACTGTAGTAAGTTAGGGAGTCTAATAATTGAAGTTAGGGAGTACCAACGCGTTGATCATTAATTTTTTAATCTCTTTTTCGAATGTTTTAGTTCTAAATACTGTCAGCGCGTTCATAAGCGTTCCGAATCATTGACAGTTCACAGCTCTTATAGATGTGATATTCGTATCGGAACGCAAATTATCGATGTGAGCGCTAAGATCGATTATGGCATGTTTCGGAATGTTTCCTTGCTACAAAAAATGCTGCTTTAGCTATGCAGGCAATTTTGAGAAGTTGTAGAGAAGCTAAAGATAGTATAGTTGTTGCATAGGTTGTAGGCAATGCTAATGTTTCTTTTTTTTACAAACTAAACTAAATTTTATTACATAAACGTCAAGCGTGTAGCTATAGATTTATCTACGTACTAGCCGTCTCCCGCGGTTTCACCCGCGTTCTCGGGATAAAAAGTAGCCTATGTCCTCTATATCATAGACTATCTGCGTGCTAAATTCCATCGCGATCGGTTCTGTGGTTAAGGCGTGAAAAGGTAACAAACAAACAGAGTTACTCTCGTATTTATAATATTAGTATTATTAAATAGTTTTTAAAGCTTATCCTAATAATACAATAAAAAAAAATATACATCTCATAGGCTAATCACAAAATTCCTTCAAATAGGCACTTAAAATTGATGGAATAAAGTTGGGTTTACGATAAAATTTTATCAGTTTTTTTTTATCGGATGCCTAACCATAATAATATAAGTAGTTGCAAGGGTAGGTTCAATACATGTGCCTCAAGAAAATACCTACCTAATATTTGGGGAAACTCCAGTTACACTCAGATGAAGTAAAATCCATTCCGGCAGAATATAGTGCAGCAAAATATCATTAATACAAGCTCTGGAAATACTTAAATGGTTGTAATACTCCGAATATATTTTAAAAGTTGTCCAGAAAATTCAGGAAAAATGGAAAGTGCTTTATTTGAAACCTGACTACTACTAAAATCGGAATTGCTTCATTTTTTCCTTACCTAAATGCGTTCCTGTGTGTCGGGAATGCTCGGTATTTAAATGAATCGGTGCGGAGGGGGGTGCCTCCCTCGCTGTACCGATCTGTATTCGATCTTAACTTTACTCTTTAGTCTATGGCGGATTGATAAAATAAATCCGAGTATAGTCTTGGGCAAAAGTACACTCGCACACAGCCTTTTGATCGCAAACTAAGCAAAACTTGGACTATGGGAACCAGATAAGTGATATCCAAAATGGGTTGAGATTGAGACCGGTTGAAAGTCCTCTGTGCTCGCCAATTTATTCGGTAAAGTTGATGAAGGCATCAGACTACCAATCTTAATAGTTTCGAAAAAAAAAGATTTACACCGTGTTCCCTTTAATAACCCATAACTGTAGTTAGGGTAATAATGAGAACATGTTAAAGAATTCAAGCGCCAAAGAGTAACTTATATGTTGGGAGTCAAGTGCATACCCATCTTTTGGTCCTGGGGGAGTAAATCAGTTTTTTTTTAAGTTAATGCTTAGTAATATTGTAAAATGTATATCGACACCAGGTACATAATATGTTATTTAGGCTGATAATTCTAGGGGCAAGTGCCATCGCTGCCCTCCCCTCGGTACGCCTCTGGCACATTTCCGGGTTAAAAATATGAAGCATCGCAAAGATGATACTTGTGCTGGTAATTCCAATGTTTAACAGCGGTTTTTGCATGACTATTACCAACATGGCTAAACCGTCTCAGAATTCCCTGGATTTCCAAACTATCTATAATTGGAATACGTACACAATGTATATACGGTAAAAATACCGTTAACTCGGTCCAAATAAGTCATTAATTTCACGGAATACGAAAAGCAAAGAGGTTGTTTGTGAAGATTTCATATAAAGAACATGTAAAACGTTTGTTTTTTATGGCGTTGATAGCTAAGGTTGTGATGACGTGGATTCGATATATAAAATAAGCTTGAGCTTTCGATGAAGGAAAACATCGTGAGGAAACCATAGCACGGTGGTAGGGTAATTTGTAGTACCCGCCTGGCTGGCTACCACCCTCAAGTTAAAAATCTGTCGCCAAGTAGGTACGGTGTGTTCTGACAGCTGCACTTGAGAGCCAATTCCCTTGTAGGCTTTGTGTGCTTACCACCATCGACCACATCATCACTGATCACGGACACAGACGACAGATCACGGTTGTTCTAATAATACTGGATTTGATTTACCTACCTTCGGGATTTACCCATCTAATAATTAAATCAAAATACCACATAATCCGATGCGTATTGCTCAAAAAATGTGTTTCTAGCGTATTTTCGTCCGAGTTAAGAAGCCACTACACATGGGACAAGGTAAAGTACCTAATCCGCTACGCGAGCTTACTTTGATAAAAGAAAGATTAGAAAGAGACAGCCCTATCTTAAAATCTGGGTTTTATTGACTATCTCATTTAAGACATGCAGTTTGAAAGCATTCCCAGAAATACGTACGGGTTTTCCCTTCCCTTGCACTTGTGATGGCTACATTATGTAGAACGTAGTGTTTATATTCTCTTTGGCTGTATGCTACTTGCTAACAAGCTAACCGCCAATATGGTTGTCAGTCAACCTGACTTAAAAAAAGACGCGATAAACTTCAAAATACTTCTAAATGAATCTAATCAATAGCAAAAGAAACATAACCGCAGACAGCAGGCATTATTTACCTATTCATCTTATTTAACCGCTTATCTGGTTTGTAACCTCAAATAACCCGTTTCGCGGTCATCGATATGGTGTTGCCAGTATTGGAAATTTTCCCAAGGTGTGGGTAAGTTTATTCAAGTTTAACCATCTAATAATTGCCATTGGCTTTTCAGATGGGAATCAGCACGACACCTAATCTGTAATAGGCCCATGAATTATTTGGGTCCGATCTCCGTAACTTTGACTTTGTTCTTAGGGAGGTCTGTGTCGTGCCTCAGCGGTGAGTATGTTACTAAGTACCTACCTACATGAGGTCTTGACGGGTACCGAAGTGTCTTCACAATCTTACCATGGTATGTGATGATGTGCCCGGAGGTGATAAAGGCTAAAAGATAACTACTTAAATCTAAGTGGTGTGTTCCACTAAGTTGAATCAAATAAGTTTAGTTAAATCAAGACCTACATATTTCACATTTACCTTATTGAATCACCTTATTGATGATATCTGTTAACTTTATACTCTGAGCCTTTTACTATATAGAAAAAATATATTCCACGTTTAAATTTGCACAATAATTTGACATGTGTCGTTATCATGCGGGAGATAGGTGTATGGAAAAATAAATTATTAACTGGTATTACCAACACTTCTGAGCGGTGTGTAGAGGTTCTCCGCGATGCGTATAATTCATCCTATGTTTTTAGTTATAAAAAACTATATTCTAATTATCACACCAGTTTCGATTCGTTTCAGTCTGAGTGATGTGCTTATTTATTAATTTTTAGTTAAAGTGACTTTATACCAAATTGTATTTTGTTGTGTTTTTTTTTATTTAATATTACTACAGACTTCAAAATAGAACTGTATTATAATGTTTTACGGTCTAATATTCGTTGCTATACTGGGTAAGCTTTTTTTTTTAAATTGATTACATTGTCTTTTTATCAATTTATGGTAGGTATTTTTTTTAAATTATATTGTAGAAAATTATATTTCTTCGTGTCTGTGTTCCGATGTTGTCGTAAATAAGGCCTGAGACACACATTGATAGCAAAACGGAATTCGTGAAATAGAATCTCTGTGCTTGGCCAATATCTATACCTACTAATTTAAAGTCTGTACTGTATGTGTCGACAAACAAAATACCTGTTTGTATAAAAACAAAATTAAATCTTTGGAAAACACTTATTTTTTTTAGCCATAGTCATTTGACATTGTATTCAAAAACAAAATAAAATCTTTAAATTTGCATATTTATTTTATCGTTTTTACCCCCGACGCAAAAAACTACGGGGATTATAAGTTAGAAGTGTCTGTCTGTGTGTGTGTCTGTCTGTGGCCTCATAGCTCCTGAACGGATGGACCGATCGTGATTTAGTTTTTTTTGTTTGAAAGTTGACCTAATTGAGAGTGTTCTAAGCTATGTTTCAAGATAATCCGCTCAGCCGTTTGAAAATTATCCACAGATTTTATAGTGAGTTTCGGGGGTTTCTTAAATTTTTAAATTTTTTCTGTAAATTATTGGTTTTTTTTAATTTGACGTTTGCTCTGTTTACATTATCAAACACGTGTTATAAAATTCCGACGGCATCCGTGAATTAGGAATTCCCTTGCTCTCAGTTGTGATTCACGTTGTATTTATGTAGTAGGTAGGGTTCCAAGTTCCGTTCCTAATATGGAAATATATGCGTCTGTATATGGTAGTTTCCTGGTATATCAAATCAGCAACTTTTTAATAAATGTCAAAACGATCGGTTACATGGAATATTGTATGAAATACTAAGCTATGACGTCATCGTTTCACACCATCAAATGGTTCTACTGGTAATTAAAAATCATAGAAAGCATTAAATGTACCAACATATTTGATGTTTCCGCGTATTTTCAGATGTTTTATGCATTGGTTAGTGTTTGGTCATTTATTTTTGACACTGTCATCTAGCCTATTATATTATACTAGCTGTCCCCCGCGGTTCCACCCGCGTTTCCAAATAAAAAGTAGCCTATGCAACCTGATCTAGATAAGGCAACATAATAATTGTCCATGGGAAAAACAGTTTTCTCTTAAATATATTCCAACATGCTTAAAAGTTTTTCCTTGTGCTTTATTTATATTGACTTCAGACGATAGGTAGGTAATTTCACAGGAAATTGTACCTATTCGTTTAAATCTATATGGTAAATCTGTGGGTATCATCGGAATGCGAGGTATCAGTACTGTTTGCCCAACTGCTGGCTCAGTCAAAACCAATCGCTACTATGACAGAGATCTAGAAATTTTACTTGAAGTCTGGTACCATTACATAAATTTGGTGGTCTAATATCTATTTAACATGCATTGTCCTGAATGACTGTCTGACGGATCAACGCATAGCCTAAACCGCTGATCGTAGAGACCTGAAATTTAGAGGGTGTGTTCTTCGTATGAAGTAGGCATCCTATAAGAAAGGATCTTCCGAAATCCTTAGGGGTTGAAAAACTGGGACAAAGTTTGTATGGAACAACGTGATTCCTTGGTCCAATCTACTTCAAATTTTGCATAAACATTCTTTAAGATAATTGATGGAAGACGTGTTTTGTATTTTATTGAAACTCATCGCCTATCGGGGTTAAAAAAGGGTAGAAAGTTATTTTGGGGGTGATTTGCATCGAAGTTGATATCAATACTGCTTTTGAACTCACATAAAAGCTTGGTGAAATGCAATGCATATGACGAACAATTGGGATGAATTTGCTGTTATGTCTCATGACCGTCTTGACAACAATCATGGGACAAAAGAAAAGTATAAATTAGATGTTACAACACTCTACATTTCTGCGAGTTAGTTGCAGCCGGTCAAATATACCCATTTGTATTTGAAGTATATCGAAATGGAAACCAATATGCCAAATTTGGTACAGAAGACCAACCCATCAAAAGGTTACGTTTTTCCCAAGATCGTTCTTATGGTCACTTTGATGCCTACGCTGATGCCGATGGTGATAATAACACTGATCAGCGTCCAATAGCCAATCTAAATATATAAAACTTTTAACAAAAAATTTAACCGATATCATGGTACCGCAGATTTATTTCACTTACTTCAAAACTCATATTAGAGTTCCTAAATTCTGAATGAGTTCCAGAAAATAACTTCTGCTTTTTAGTGCCTTTGAAGACGGTTCTATTTTTTGTTAAAAGTTTTTTATTTTACAATTTTGAATTTCTTATGTGTAATCAATGACTCTCAAGGTCACTGACCTAGGATAAGCATATTAGCGTTGTAGTTTCCATCATCGTTCCTATGACATTTAAAGAATTATCCCCTAACTCCTAACCATTAAGGAGTTGTACCTTCCATCATCAGCTCAAAAACATAAGATGATGACTACCAAACGCAAATATCTGAATAGCTTTAGAAAGTATGATGAAAAACATTGTAAGTGCCTATAAAATTTAAAGAGTTCCCTCGATTTGTCCAGGATCCTATCATCAGATCCTGACTTGGTGACCATGGGACTACTTGTGAACTTTCAAACAAAAAATATTTTTCCAAACCGGTCCAGGCGTTCGAGTATTCGGGGAACATACAAAAAAAATGATTCCGACGAATTGATAACCTCCGCTTGAAGTTGGTTAATTGACTGACTGACTGACTGATCGCTGGTGATATCGCGTGTGTTATCGCGGGTGGAAAGCTATTTAGCATTCTATATTAAAGCTGAAAAGTTTATGAAAAACATTGTAAGTGCCTATAAAATTTGAAGAGTTCCCTCGATTTGTCTAGGATCCTATCATCAGATCCTGACTTGGTGACCATGGGACTACTTGTAAAGTCCTATATCCTTTCAAACAAAAAATTATTTTCCTAATCGGTCCAGGCGTTCGAGTATTCGGGGAACATACAAAAAAAAAGATTTCAACTAATTGATAACCTCCGCTTGAAGTTGGTTAATTGACTGACTGACCGCGGGTGGCATCGCGGGTGGAAAGCTATTTAGCATTAAATAATAAAGCTGAAAAGTTTGTTTGTTTGTTTGAACGCGCGAATCTCCGGAGTTACTGGTCCGATTCGAAAACTACGCTGTCGGCTGGTAGTTTAGCCATTATTTTGTCGTTGATGGCGTCAACGCTTATATTTCTGGCAGCTAATTAAATTAAATTGCCCTCTCACACATCACACACACATAATGTTTTTTTTGGTCGATATTGTCTATATCCGGATATACTCTACAGATCAGGTCTTCAATGTTGGTCACGATTTTACCAAGGTCTTTGTCAATAGCTAGTTTTTTATCTGATTCAGGTACTTTCCCATCCCCGATTAAATGGAGCTTTATTGGGAAATCTGTGCTTCCTCTACCCAAGTGACTCCTCATCTTGGTATACAGTTTCAATAATTCAACAGACTTTCATAATGAGGAAGATTTTAAGCAAGAATTAATAATATCTGCTCTAGTTTCCCTAACAGGCAACGTTTGTCTGAAATCACCAGAAAACATCAAAGTTATTCCATGTAACCCATGGCTATTTGTGCATTTTATAATTCTGAGAGTTATATCTAAAGCCTCTAGATGAGCTCTATGAGTCATGTGCACTCATCCCATATTATTAGGTTTGCATCTTGTAAAACCTTGCCCAATGGTCCATTTTTACGTATAGAGCGTACGCTGTATTTTTCAAGAAATACCGTAAGGGTCTGTTTAGAAGTGAAATGAGCCGTCCTTCTACCTGTCAATAGTGTAGCAGCAATAAATATCTGATGATGCAACTGCAATGGCTAATTTCGTTGACTTCAAAACTATCACATTAGAGTTATTTTTGTTGCCTTTGTGGTTTTTTTTTGTTGAAATTTTTTTAGTTTCTTATGTGTAATCAATGACTCTCAAGGTCACTGACCTAGGATAAGCATATTAGCGTTGTACTTTCCATCATAGTTCCTATAATATTTAAAGATTTATCCCCTAACTCCTACCCGTTAAGGAGTTGTACCTTCCATCATCAGCTCAGCAACATGTGACGACTACCAGACGCAAATATCTGAATAGTTTTAGAAATATATGAAAAACATTGTTAGTGCCTATAAAATTTGAAGAGTTCCCTCGATTTCTTCAAGATCCCATCATCAGACCCTGACTTGGTGACCATGTGACCACCTGTATGTATAGTTTCCAAATCGGGTCAGGCATCTTCGAGTAATCGAGGAACATACATAAAAAAAGATTCCGACGAATTGATAACCTCGTCTTGATGACAGTTAAAAATAACAAAAAACTGTTACCTAGGCGACCGCTGTCATCCATTGACAACCGCGTCGCATCGCTCACCCATGCTATACACGCTCCCGCTTAACGTTCTTTTTATCATTGCTCAGCTCCTGAGGGTCGTAGCGTGATGTTCTATAGCCTATAACCTTCCTTAATAAATGGGCTTTCAATTGCAAAAAGGTTTTTCCATATCCCACTGGCAGATCCAGAGATTAGCGCGTTCAAACAAACAAACAAACAAACAAACAAACAAACAAACTCTTCAGCTTTATTATTAGTACTAGCTGTCCCCCGCGGTTCCACCCGCGTTTCCAAATAAAAAGTAGCCTATGCAACCTGATCTAGATAAGGCAACATAATAATTGTCCATGGGAAAAACAGTTTTCTCTTAAATATATTCCAACATGCTTAAAAGTTTTTCCTTGTGCTTTATTTATATTGACTTCAGACGATAGGTAGGTAATTTCACAGGAAATTGTACCTATTCGTTTAAATCTATATGGTAAATCTGTGGGTATCATCGGAATGCGAGGTATCAGTACTGTTTGCCCAACTGCTGGCTCAGTCAAAACCAATCGCTACTATGACAGAGATCTAGAAATTTTACTTGAAGTCTGGTACCATTACATAAATTTGGTGGTCTAATATCTATTTAACATGCATTGTCCTGAATGACTGTCTGACGGATCAACGCATAGCCTAAACCGCTGATCGTAGAGACCTGAAATTTAGAGGGTGTGTTCTTCGTATGAAGTAGGCATCCTATAAGAAAGGATCTTCCGAAATCCTTAGGGGTTGAAAAACTGGGACAAAGTTTGTATGGAACAACGTGATTCCTTGGTCCAATCTACTTCAAATTTTGCATAAACATTCTTTAAGATAATTGATGGAAGACGTGTTTTGTATTTTATTGAAACTCATCGCCTATCGGGGTTAAAAAAGGGTAGAAAGTTATTTTGGGGGTGATTTGCATCGAAGTTGATATCAATACTGCTTTTGAACTCACATAAAAGCTTGGTGAAATGCAATGCATATGACGAACAATTGGGATGAATTTGCTGTTATGTCTCATGACCGTCTTGACAACAATCATGGGACAAAAGAAAAGTATAAATTAGATGTTACAACACTCTACATTTCTGCGAGTTAGTTGCAGCCGGTCAAATATACCCATTTGTATTTGAAGTATATCGAAATGGAAACCAATATGCCAAATTTGGTACAGAAGACCAACCCATCAAAAGGTTACGTTTTTCCCAAGATCGTTCTTATGGTCACTTTGATGCCTACGCTGATGCCGATGGTGATAATAACACTGATCAGCGTCCAATAGCCAATCTAAATATATAAAACTTTTAACAAAAAATTTAACCGATATCATGGTACCGCAGATTTATTTCACTTACTTCAAAACTCATATTAGAGTTCCTAAATTCTGAATGAGTTCCAGAAAATAACTTCTGCTTTTTAGTGCCTTTGAAGACGGTTCTATTTTTTGTTAAAAGTTTTTTATTTTACAATTTTGAATTTCTTATGTGTAATCAATGACTCTCAAGGTCACTGACCTAGGATAAGCATATTAGCGTTGTAGTTTCCATCATCGTTCCTATGACATTTAAAGAATTATCCCCTAACTCCTAACCATTAAGGAGTTGTACCTTCCATCATCAGCTCAAAAACATAAGATGATGACTACCAAACGCAAATATCTGAATAGCTTTAGAAAGTATGATGAAAAACATTGTAAGTGCCTATAAAATTTAAAGAGTTCCCTCGATTTGTCCAGGATCCTATCATCAGATCCTGACTTGGTGACCATGGGACTACTTGTGAACTTTCAAACAAAAAATATTTTTCCAAACCGGTCCAGGCGTTCGAGTATTCGGGGAACATACAAAAAAAATGATTCCGACGAATTGATAACCTCCGCTTGAAGTTGGTTAATTGACTGACTGACTGACTGATCGCTGGTGATATCGCGTGTGTTATCGCGGGTGGAAAGCTATTTAGCATTCTATATTAAAGCTGAAAAGTTTATGAAAAACATTGTAAGTGCCTATAAAATTTGAAGAGTTCCCTCGATTTGTCTAGGATCCTATCATCAGATCCTGACTTGGTGACCATGGGACTACTTGTAAAGTCCTATATCCTTTCAAACAAAAAATTATTTTCCTAATCGGTCCAGGCGTTCGAGTATTCGGGGAACATACAAAAAAAAAGATTTCAACTAATTGATAACCTCCGCTTGAAGTTGGTTAATTGACTGACTGACCGCGGGTGGCATCGCGGGTGGAAAGCTATTTAGCATTAAATAATAAAGCTGAAAAGTTTGTTTGTTTGTTTGAACGCGCGAATCTCCGGAGTTACTGGTCCGATTCGAAAACTACGCTGTCGGCTGGTAGTTTAGCCATTATTTTGTCGTTGATGGCGTCAACGCTTATATTTCTGGCAGCTAATTAAATTAAATTGCCCTCTCACACATCACACACACATAATGTTTTTTTTGGTCGATATTGTCTATATCCGGATATACTCTACAGATCAGGTCTTCAATGTTGGTCACGATTTTACCAAGGTCTTTGTCAATAGCTAGTTTTTTATCTGATTCAGGTACTTTCCCATCCCCGATTAAATGGAGCTTTATTGGGAAATCTGTGCTTCCTCTACCCAAGTGACTCCTCATCTTGGTATACAGTTTCAATAATTCAACAGACTTTCATAATGAGGAAGATTTTAAGCAAGAATTAATAATATCTGCTCTAGTTTCCCTAACAGGCAACGTTTGTCTGAAATCACCAGAAAACATCAAAGTTATTCCATGTAACCCATGGCTATTTGTGCATTTTATAATTCTGAGAGTTATATCTAAAGCCTCTAGATGAGCTCTATGAGTCATGTGCACTCATCCCATATTATTAGGTTTGCATCTTGTAAAACCTTGCCCAATGGTCCATTTTTACGTATAGAGCGTACGCTGTATTTTTCAAGAAATACCGTAAGGGTCTGTTTAGAAGTGAAATGAGCCGTCCTTCTACCTGTCAATAGTGTAGCAGCAATAAATATCTGATGATGCAACTGCAATGGCTAATTTCGTTGACTTCAAAACTATCACATTAGAGTTATTTTTGTTGCCTTTGTGGTTTTTTTTTGTTGAAATTTTTTTAGTTTCTTATGTGTAATCAATGACTCTCAAGGTCACTGACCTAGGATAAGCATATTAGCGTTGTACTTTCCATCATAGTTCCTATAATATTTAAAGATTTATCCCCTAACTCCTACCCGTTAAGGAGTTGTACCTTCCATCATCAGCTCAGCAACATGTGACGACTACCAGACGCAAATATCTGAATAGTTTTAGAAATATATGAAAAACATTGTTAGTGCCTATAAAATTTGAAGAGTTCCCTCGATTTCTTCAAGATCCCATCATCAGACCCTGACTTGGTGACCATGTGACCACCTGTATGTATAGTTTCCAAATCGGGTCAGGCATCTTCGAGTAATCGAGGAACATACATAAAAAAAGATTCCGACGAATTGATAACCTCGTCTTGATGACAGTTAAAAATAACAAAAAACTGTTACCTAGGCGACCGCTGTCATCCATTGACAACCGCGTCGCATCGCTCACCCATGCTATACACGCTCCCGCTTAACGTTCTTTTTATCATTGCTCAGCTCCTGAGGGTCGTAGCGTGATGTTCTATAGCCTATAACCTTCCTTAATAAATGGGCTTTCAATTGCAAAAAGGTTTTTCCATATCCCACTGGCAGATCCAGAGATTAGCGCGTTCAAACAAACAAACAAACAAACAAACAAACAAACAAACTCTTCAGCTTTATTATTAGTATAGATAGATAGATAGATAATAATTACCTATTTGATGAAGAAACTGCCGGCCATAAATAAAAAAAAAATTCCAACAATTTTATTTTATCAAATTGGCAAGAGGAACTAATTTTCGTATATCAATTTGATCAAATAATTTGAATGTCTATGGCCGTCATTGCAAAAATATATTTCTAATGTTAATTAAAAAATATCCAAACGACCTAAATCTTTTCTAATGCTCATTACAATAAAACGTCTTTTAGCCTAAGGGCTAGGACATGCGACTTCTACCCTGGAGTGCGCGCGTTCGAATCTTGGTTGATGCAGCCATCAGAGGCTACCAACTTTGTTCAGTTTGTCCTGAATGGGAATCGTACCCAAGTCCTGCGGGCCAAGCACGCCAACTGGCCTGTCCAACTGTAAAAAAACTCACAAAATTAACAAATGGAACCCTTCGCGTGCGCCTCAAACTCTCTATTTTCTGGTTTTACTAATATTAAACAGGGTTTGTAAACAAATACTAGTCTCTTAATGTTTTAGTGATGATGGTACTCGGTACTTAAACTAATGTGGTTTTTCCATAAGGAAAACGATAATTTAAAAAGCTATTTGAGGAATAACCTTATATGAATGATAAGACAAGTGATTGATTGAGCCACAGCGCACAGCTGATAACCTCATCCGTTGCGGTCAGTAGAGATAGATTTTGAATGCAGAATATAACATAAATGTCACTGTATAATTGGGAACACCGCTAGTTTACAATCCATCTCGCGAGATTGTAAATCGTCGATACATGTGAACTGCTCACAATACAACGTATACATTTTCGATATACATGTTAACGGAAAAGTATCTAATCCGTCATTGTATACATTTCCTAGGAAATCCATACATTTCCTAAATATCTATCGGAGTATTACATTCGGGATATTTGTAAGGATAGCGGTATTTGGGGGGTTTACAACCCCCCAAATACCTAAAAATAAATAATAAAATTTATTTTTGTGCGAATACTTTCAAATTTATGCAAAATAAAAAAATAACCCCAACCTATTTTTTTCAATAGAATTTATATAGTTCCTAGTATCATTATTGAAATAAAATTTCCTAGGAGAAATACACAAGAATTGTGTACAATTCCTATGTTTCATACATTTCCGGTGACATATATACCACATAAAATTTTGAACGGACATGCACTTACCGACGGGGTTCCGATTTTATAACTAATAAAATTGTGTGATCCCTGATTGGTCGGTCTCTGAGTCAAATACCTAAAGTATTTGCACATTTTCAGATCAAATAAGTCAATCCATAACATTCCAAAACCGATTGCGGTAGGTACGAAATAAAGATCGGGATTGTTATTTTTAAAATTTTTCGTTCCAAATTATATTTTAAACATATAGGTACTAAGGTTCCTAAGTTGTTTACATTTATTTAAAGACCTAATTTTAAGACCTCTCTAGGTGAAGGATTTCTTTTAAATACATTTTGGTGCCAAAAATCCGCCATTTTGGTTTTTTATAAATTTTAACACTCGCGCAAAAAAGACGAATCTTAAACATATCAATCAAACACATAACCTTTCTTTTTTGAATTCGCCGCAGTGGGGCAATAATCAAAGTCGATCAAAATGGTACATTTATTTATTTTTAGGTGAAGGAAAAATAAAACCATTTTATGGTTAGACGTTTTTCTCGAAATATATTAAGTAGGCCTTTGCTTACATATTCAGCCTTGATGACGCTTAGGTTGCCTTCTTATCGGCAGTCAACAATAAAAAAAACATTTATATAAATATATATGAAGCACAGAGGATATCTGCATGAAGTAAACACACACTAGTAAAAAATAAAACACAAAACAGATACAAAATAAAATTAACTTTTTGGCGGGAACTTGTGACGTTTACATTATATTTTCATAAAATCGATTAGGTAGTAGCCTTTGTCTTTTTTCTAGACAATGGAATTTCAATACCAACCTACTAAATTGAAGAACCGTAGACTGTATGTCAATTCAATAAAGAATGAAATCCCAAAACATCAGCGCGATTTATTTTTTTATTGGCCCTTGGAACGAGGACAACTATATATAATTACACCAAACAATACGCATTGAACTGTAAAATGTACCGTTATACAAAACGGGTGTACAAAATACCGCCTATTAGTTTACCCGAAATAAATGTGTGTTAATTAGGTGCATTACCTACATCTAGTGGCCGACCCACAAAGAATAAAACTTATTTTATCCGTCGTGTTGTGGTTTGAAATTTTGACTGAACCCGAAGGTTTCTAGGAAGCGCCGAAGGGGGGGTTGGGTGGGTCATAAGTCACAACACCCCCTTGAACTGAATATTTTAAGCTTTTTAAAGCCTTCGTTTTCGGCCAGAAATTGACCTTCGGATATTTTTTTTTTACGTCCTGCTTCAACTATTCTACTAATGTGTGTGTATGTTTGTTACTCCTTAGCTCCGTCGTAACGGCTGAACGGATTCGGATGAAACTTGGAACATAGATTATAACCCTGGAATAACATAAAATATAGGCTTCTTTTTAACCTGGGAAAACATATGATCCCTCGGGAACGCGGGTGAAACCGCGAGGCGAAAGCTAGTTTATAATATTAGTAGGAACTAAGATTACGAACGATTGATGTGGCCGACAGGATCCTACTGTGACCTAGATAGATCTAAATTATAATATAACACCAATTACGTGGAATGCAAATAATAATTTATGATCAATTATTTTTCAGCGACATCACCCGTTCTTACTCGGAACTTGAAACAAGTTGAGACCGTCAGACCATGTGGGTAAGTGAAATCTTGATCTTTATTATTATTAAACTGGATGTAAGTGTCACATCGTAATTAAACTTTAATCTGTACGCCATTTTAGACCCTTGAGTACTGGACCGATTTTAGAAATTCTTTCACCAAAAAATAATAGGAAAATCTACCGGGTGTAAGGGACAGCCTACCGAAAACTTTGGGAAAAGGTTACACAGAATGCCTATAATAACAATTATGTCAGAAGTTATCGGTTACAGATATCGTAATTTTTGAGCGCGCTATGTACTTACGTTACAACGCTATCACACACAGTATCTTGCGTATTGATTTGAATTTTGATTTACATTATCTCCGAACGTTATAGGCTACTTTTTTATCCCGGAAAGCTAGTGAAACCGCGGAGCACAGCTAGTGACCTATAAAATTCCTTACATCACGCGGATCACAGGTGAAAGTGCGATGCTGAAACTAGTGTTATACAAAATGCGAAAAATTTTTTTTTTAACTGGCTTTATGTTTTTTTTATGTTTGTTCACGTAATAGTTCATTACACAACAAATATACAATCTAGGTATATATAAAAAATCACCTAGGCGTGTGCTAGATGCGGAAAAAGCTCCCCCCCCCCACCAGTCCCAAGAAGCCTCGTTATATTGTTTTTTTTTGTTTTATCTAGAAAGCAAATGCACCAATGCCGGGACGGTTCGTGTATAGCGTTCCACGCAGTGTGTGATGGAGTCGTCGACTGCGGTGATGGAAGCGACGAGACTCATGCACTCTGCAGGGGCTCCATGTGAGTAAATATAATACAGATTAGAATAACTTTTTATTTGACAGTACATAACAGATTAAGGTGATACCTTCTGTTGGTGCGTGAAATTCAAATTTTATCACGTTTTTTGCTAATTGCAGCTCAGTTATAGATCGTAAGTTATCAACATGTTATTTGCGACAAGAATGGTAGTCTATTTACTGATTAATAACGACCTATAACTGAGCTGCAATTTGCAAAAAACATGAACCTCCAACCGAAGCCTCCATCTTAACTTGAGAACCATAAAAGCGCTTTTCAAAGATAGGTATAGTATGACACAGCTTAGATGAAGCATCGGCAAACTTCGTAAAATCGATCGTTCTCGAAAAGAGTGCGCCTACAACATTACTCATGTGTTAAAAAATGATCTTGTTGAACGTTGAATGGCGCGATACTGAATTATTTTTATTTGTTGTGTAAATCGGAAGTGAAGAGTACGAAAACGATTCGCCGATGCTACATCTAAGTTGTGTCATACTGTATCCTCTTAGGTTCCTAGAGGAAGGTTTTAAGCTATGTAAATATTCACATACCTAGTTGTTATGTGACGATATAATTCTCCATAAATACCTATATTATGCATGTGTAGCCAGCTTTCTGGGCACTCTACCACTGCTATAAATCTTTTATTTATAAAAAAAAAACGTTTAAATTATTTGTATTGCATTTAATAATTTCACATTTTTTAAATATCTCGGGACATTTCTTCACACACGGTTATCTGATCCCAAACTAAGCAGAGCTTGTACTATGGAAACCAGATAACTGATATACTACATATACTACTTTTTTTTTGTAAATACATACTTATATAGATAATTACACCCAGACTCAGGACAAACAGACCTGTTCATGCACACAAATGTTTGTCCTGTATGGGAATCGAACCCACGACCAGCGGCGCGATAGGTGGTGTCTTAACCAACTGCGCCAACTGGCCTGTCAACATTCTAATATCAATATTTTATCGAGGCACATAGAGTACAAACTCCTTTAACTTTACTTCCAGTTGCCAATACAACTGGTTCAGGTGCACTTACGGCGCATGCGTGGACGGTACAGCTCCCTGCAACGGCATCCAGGATTGTGCTGACAACTCAGACGAACTCATGCCCAAATGTCGAAATGAAACCTTGGAATCTAGGTAAGTTAGACTTAAAATGTTCCCATCCAGGACCAACATTTGTGTGCATGAACATGTCTGTTTGTCCCGAGTCTGGGTGTAATCATCTATACCGGGTGTAAGGGACAGCCAACCGAAAACTGTAGGAAAAGGTTACACTGAATGCCTAACACTATAGAAACCAATTATGTCAGAAGTCATCGGTTACAGATATCGTATTTTTTGACCGCGCAATTTACTTTACAACGCTATCAAACACAACACAACGCGATGACCCAATGACCTCACTCGTGAACTCAAACAGCTGCTTGCGTCTTGATTTGAATTTTGACGTACTTTGCAGTTTTATGTCTAAATTAGTAGTTACTGTTAAATCACGTTTAGTTAGACTTGTATAATGATTTTATAGTATAATCAATCTTAAAGTTCTAAGTATAATTTGACAACCACCTATCACGCCGCTGGTCATGGCTTCGATTCCCATCCAGGACAAACATTTGTGTGCATGAACATATCTGTTTGTCCTGTGTCTGGGTGTATTTATCTATATAAGTATGTATTTACAAAAAAATAAAGTAGTATGTAGTATATCAGTTCTCTGGTTTCCATAGTACAAGCTCCGCTTAGTTTGGGATCAGATAACCGTGTGTGAAGAATGTCCTAGAATTCATGAACAGATCGACGAAAAATTCAAAGTCTGGGGGCTCCAGAATCATGAATTGAATCCATGGAATCAGTTTACGGAAAGCTGTCCGTTACACCCGGTAGATATAAGTATGTATTTACAAAAAAAAGTGGTATATGTAGTATCAGTTATCCGGTTGTCCATAGCAAGCTCTGCTTAGTTTGTGATCAGATAACCACATGTAAAGAATATCCTAAGATATTTTATTTATTTACGTTCCAGAGGTCGGTTTACATGCCAAGACGGCTCCTCCATCCGGTCGTCGGACCACTGCGACGGTGCGGTCAACTGTCCGGACGGATCGGACGAGACGGTCCGGACTTGCGCGCAACAGCAATGTCTCTCGTATTACTTCCAGTGCGCATACGGAGGCTGCATCGATCATGGTGCTAATTGCAACGGGGTTAGTTTATGATAGAGAGAAAAGGGAAGAAAACATTTCCTCTGATTCATCATCTTCTGAATTCATTATTTTTGAGGCGATGATAGCTCAGTGGTAGTGACGTCGGATGCCAAGACGAAGGTCCCGGGTTCGAATCCTACAATGAGCTTGAGCTTTCGGTGAAGGAAAACATCGTGAGGAAACCATAGCACGGTGGTAGGGTACTTTGTAGTACCCGCTTGGCTGGCTACCCTCAAGTTGAAAATCTGTCGCCAAGCACCTTTCGGTGTGTTCCGACAGCTGCACTTCAGAGCCAGTTCCTTTCTAGGCTTTGTGTGCTTACCAACATCGGCCACATCATATAAAAAAAAAACATGTCAGCTGAAAGACGTCCACCGTTGGACAAAGGCCTCCCCTAAAGATCTCCACGATGGCCGGTCTTGCGCTAGCATCCAGAGGTTTCCCGCGACCCTCCAAGATCGTCGGTCCACCTTGTGGGGGATCTGTCCATGTTTCCGGTTCGTGCTCGCCACGAATATATAAAACATATTTTCTCTAAATAAATATATATATATAAGCGCCTTGTGCGGATGAATAGAAGTAGATTTTTATACATAATGCAACTTATTGCAACTTGCATATTTATTTGTTTTAGACAATTGAGTGCGCTGATGGCTCTGATGAGTCCGATGAGCTGTGCGGTACCTCCAACGAATCAGATACAAAGTAAGCCTTGGACTGTGACGATACTGTTATTATATTTATAGTTTTTTTTATTTCTGACTAACTAATACGTTCCAGGCCTATTAGAAGAGGTAGCTGCATTTTACCAAGACATCCCGACCACGGGAGATACTCAGTAGTGAACTCTCCAAATTCAGGTCCGGGACAAGCGTTAGAGTTCGCACAACTCAATATTACATGCTATTCTGGTTACGGAGTCCTGGGTAATGATGTCCTATTCTGTTACGACGGCTGGTGGACTCATAGTATACCAACATGTGCCCGTAAGTATTATAAAAAGTTATAAATTTGAAAAAAAAATAAGGGGTTCCACAAGGATCACTATTAGGGCCACTTGTTTTTATTATTTATACTTCAACCACATTGGAAAATACAATATGTCTTATTTATACAATGTCATATTGTGTAAAGGAAATAGAAGGAATAATAACAATAACTAGTTGTTTCACATGGTTTTACCCGCGTTCTCCAGACGCTCATGGATAATGTAGTTATTAGTGAAAGAATTTATTAAATCGCATCAGTTGGTCTGGAGATTACACTCCACATTTCTATATAATATTAAGTATAGAATAAAATAATTAATCCTAGGACAATTCTTCACACACGGCTATCTGATGATAAACTAAGCACTGCTTTTAATAGTTATAAGACTAAGGTCCAAGTTTACTAACCAGTAAACGGTCCGATAAATTATAATCGGGCATATACGACGACTTTTTCGACCTAAGAATTGTAGTGATCCACAAAAGAAATAGACCTTACCTTAGGGCCTACACTGACAAAATATTTTTTGAGTTTGAGTGTGAACTAGCTGCTAAGTTTGGGATCAGATAGTCGTATGTGATGAAAACCCCAGGATATTATTCTCTAAAAATAACAACTATTTTTTGGTGTGCAATAATCTATCTATACTCATCAAGTTAAAACATTATTTACAGGTTACTGCCCGCTATACAATCATCCAAGCGTCCACTACCGTTGCTTCATCAATTCTACTAACCCTGGATTAGGTTACAGAGACTGTAATGACAAAGAATTGTCCACCACTCTAGTTAAACCCGAATGTAGACCAAATCACTATTACTCCGGCGCTATCCCCATCATGAAATGCAATGATGGCAGCTGGGACAACGTCGTAACTTGCACTGAAGGTGTAAGCAAAAATGGCACAAATGTAACCATAATAGTAATGGATAAAGTCGAGATTTACGTGAGCACATTTCAGTATGGAGGACCGGGGAATGTTTCTGTAGTTGTACCTGTAACTGAAGGCATAGTAGACTACGATGCGATTGACGCTTCCGATTGGAGAATGGGTCCTTCAAGAAAGAAAAATAGTACTACAATAAATTTTAATGCCAGAAACAGTGATATTACAGTTATATCTAATGATAGCGTTGTGTTTAGAGATAGAAGGTAATTTATATCAATAGATAAATTTTAAATTTATCTTCATCTAGTACATTTGTTCTTCTAACAAAAACTATTATCGCTGTTTGGTTAATAGTTCCTAATTCTACGTCAAAGAGAGGATCATGTTCGAACTAATGAAACGAATAAATTAATTTATTGATATTTATCTTGTTTTCTTAAGAATAATGTACTGCATACATAGTATCATTTTCCGTAATGGTAAAGTGATATCACTTACACTTACTTTCATATGGGCTATAATGGGTATTTGTGTATCGACTGATGTCTGTCAGTTAACGCATTTTGGTACACGTTGTATGTTTAACAACTTCGAGAACTTGAAAGAGGTCAATCGTCTAATCTACCTAGGCTGGGCAGCGTTCGGGAAGCTACGTAATATCTTCTCGTCCCAAATAGCGCAGTGTCTCAAGTCGAAAGTCTTCGACCAGTGCGTGTTGCCAGTGATGACTTATGGAGCAGAAACGTGATCTCTTACGATGGGCCTCATAAGAAGGTTCAAGGTCACCCAAAGAGCAATGGAGAGAGCTATGCTCGGAGTTTCCCTGCGAGATCGAATCAGAAATGATGAGATCCGCAGGCGAACCAAAGTAACCGACATTGCCCGAAAGGGGCAGAAAGGTTCTTGAGTGGCGACCACGAACCGGAAGACGCAGCGTGGATAGGTCCCTCACAAGGTGGACCGACGATCTGGTGAGGGTCGCGGGAAACCGCTGGATGCGGGTAGCGCAAAACCAGCCATCAAGGAGATCCTTGGAAGAGGCCTTTTTCTAGCAGTGGACGTATCTTTCGACTGATCTTTCGACTGATATGATGATGTATGTTTAATGATAAGATATTACCATAAAATAAAACACAAACGCGACAGGTACCTTAAAGATTCTCTTTAATAAAATGCTCGTGTTTAAAGACATGGGTTAAACCAGTAAATGTGTATATGTTGCAAAAAGTGTCGTCTTTCGGTGCACTGGACACTATACCACGGAGGTAGTACCGCGGAGGGAAATCATTTAGGTTAGAAACAGCGAAGCCACCTCCACTGTCTCCCCTACATAGCGCTGTACCTGTGAAAATATGCTTGAAGTTAACAGCATAACAGTAATCTACGTTAAAATATTCATGAAATACGTCCGCCATTTTTACCCGACTGCGCCAGAAGAAAGGAATCTACTGACTAGACGGTTGACTTTCTAGAATGAGTCCCGACTGCTACAATTTTTTGTATGGATTTGACGCTTATAACACACTTATAAGCATCGCCTTAGCAACTTTGGCGATTCTTAAGTGCAATTGGGTATGACGACTTCCTTGTTTTAGGGTTTTTTCATTTTCCAATTACAGAGAAACGCAGTCGGGTTTTTTAGTTTTTTAAATTACCGTTTTTTATTCATATTAGGTACCTAATTAGTATGGAGCGGGACGTCACCGTATTTATTTGAATTGATTTAGGGAGTACAGTCTTATGTAAGTATCCTGTTTTTATGTTTTTTTTTAGAAACAAACGAGTCTACATTTAAAAAAATTACCGTTTTCATATCCAGCACAAATCTTGTCGCTAGTGATGTATGGCTTGAACTCTGGTGGAGATTTTGATATACACTTTTCGATATCAACAACTGGCAATTCGAGGACTGTTAGAACTGGAGCCGGGACACCTTTCTCCGTTATACCCCACCCAACTACCTGCAAAACGATAAAAACGAAAAATCATTTTCGTGATTTCAAGAGTTGGTTTCAAAAAAGTTGAGATACATGAGGAGCTGGCGAACATAACGGGATAATTACGCATCAGGTCAAAATACTTTTTTTTACAGTCCGAAGGTTTTGGGCCCGCTGAATTTGAATCTCAACTCATTTTCAATAAAAACCGTCTAAAACAGTGTTAAAATTGCATCAAAAGTTAATGGTTTCGATCAAAACGTATGACATACTAAGGTTTTTTACTTTTCTCCTGTAAAATTTAATTTTATGTAATTAGGTACCGTTTGCCAGCTCCTCGTATAATACGAGTACTGCCCTCCCATAAAACAAATAAGTTATTTTAAGGGGGATGAGCTGTATTTAGAATTTTTAATGGATATTTTTCTCCCTTTCATGGGTAATCATAAATCCTTACATTGGTTCCTTATCAATAAATAACGATATAAAGCACTATCCACACATTTCCGGGTACCCGGCCCTGCCGTGTCCCGTCAGGGACGGGGAAAAAATCAGTTACGTACAATTAGTACGAACTTGTTCACATAGCTCCGTGTCAGGGGCGTCCGGACACATCATAGTATAACGAACAACTCGGAACACGGATAGCCCTGACCCGGAACGGCAGGGCCGGGTACCCGGAAATGTGTGGATAGCGCTTTATACATACCTACTTCTTACATAAATTTATAGCCATAACCTGCCATAAGTCAAACTCATAGGCGCTGGAAATTGACGTCATATATTAAAACATACGAAATTAATAATTATGCATATAAGTATAAAATTAATTAATAATTATTAATTAATTAATAGTAGGTACTAAATAAATGTTGTCTGTCTCTTCCCGGCTAATCTCCGAAACGTAGCTTATGTTATAAGGTAAGTAAGGAGGAGTAAGGTTACTTTTATTTTTACCAACCATTCCAAAGCTATCTTCCTGCAGCTGTTTCTTATCAAATTCATAATCGAAGTTCAAACACACGGGTTCTACGAGAGATGTGTATACGAACGGTGACGTCATAACCATGACGGCGATATCTTCCTGGTAGCTCGCCGAGTTGCCTTGGAAACGGGGGGGGAGCTTTATTTCTTTGACCTGAAGAGAAGAAATAGAATGAAAAATAATTAATTCCGTGGAAAAAAACCGAACAAGTGCGAGTCTGACTCACGCACCGAGGGTTCCGTACAAACTTAACTTTGTAATTGAGTGTAACTAAGAATCTATGCTTTTCGCAATTTTTCCTTTATCTGTGCTATAAGACGTTGCTTCGAACCAAATTTCAAGATTCTGAATTCACCGGAAGTACCCTGTAGGTTTTGATTCCCTAGCGAGTGTCGAAAATTTGCAACATAAACGGCTGTATCTTTTGATTGCGTTGGCTTAGAAGTTTGATTTTTTCACAGCTCCAAGGGACAGTAGAACTGAGTATTTGATATGAATTTCAGTTTTGATACGTCCACGCGTTCCTAAGAAAAAGGGTCTTGATAGACAGACAGACGGACAGGAATGTGATCCTATAAGGGTTCCGTGTTTTCCTTTTGAGGTATGGAACCTTAAAAACTTTTTATTGCATTGGTAAGGCGGATTACCGATATATGTTATTACTTACGTCAGACTTCTGAACGCCCTCATCCATGGGGTCATTCCAAGGTCGGTACAGCTTGCCCACCGCCACTGCGAAGTTGGCAGCCGGCAGCTTCTTCTCCACATCGCTCCAGAAGCAATGAGCAGCTGAGGAATAGGGAATATGCATAATTTCTTTATCGCATTTCTAAACAAAATATGAAAATACCGTAAAAAAAATTAAAATTAAAATCGGCCAAGAAACACGGAAGATATAGGCATTTTAAACTACTAATTAGACAGAGAGATCGGACATAAGATGTGACGTCATAATACTATGACGGCCATATAAACTCCATACTAAATTCTGTTTTGCTAGAAAAAGATAGGAATAAATATTTGATGGTATTATATCTTGGTTATTTTATCATCATCACCAGCCTATATTAGTCCACTGCTGGACATAGGCCTCTCCAATGCACGCCACTGAACACGATCCTCGGCTACTCTCGTCCAGCTCTTTCCAGCCGCCCTGCGAAGATCATCGCTCTACCTAGTGTGAGGGCGTACACTACGTTTGCCGATTCGCGGTCTCCACTCAAGAACTCGTTTACCCCAACGGTTGTCGCTTCTTCGGCTGATATCGCCGGTCCACTGCCACTTCAGTTTGCTAATCCGCTGAGCTATGTCGATGACTTTGGTCCTCTGTCGGATCACCTCATTTTTATTCACCGTTATTTTTATAGTTAGCCGAAATATATTTTTAGGATTCCGAAAAAAAAAAACGGAACCCTTATAGGATCACTCGTGCGAGTCGTGCGTCTGTCCGAAAATATTGAACTGGATTGAGTTGAAAGTTGGTACACATATTTAAGTCGGTAACCCAAACATGGACGTGTTACGTAAATAAATGAATTTCAATTTTGGGGGGTAAATTAGAAAATTAAAAAAAAAAGTTTTGCAGACAATATTGTGTAACATATCAAATGAAAGGGCTTCTTGTGAGGATCTCAAAGGAAGCCAAGTTTTGAAGTTATTTAAGAAAATTGGCGAAAAATTGGCGAAAATTGACCATTCCCAAACACAACAAATTTGGGTCAGATTTAAAATATTTAGGTATGGAACTTAGTTAAACATGTACGGAACCCTCTTCACGCGAGTTTAACTCGCATTTGTCCGATTTATTTTGCTTACTGCTTCTTATATGAATGAGCTTTAATTATAGCAAAAAAAAATATCATTCATTCCCTATTATGAGTAAATCACTTCTACATACAATTGGTGCCGATTCTGTTCTGATAGATATATAGGTGATATCTAGATAGATAGGTGAACTTAACTAATATTAGACAAGTCACCTCTCTTTCATTTTAACCTTATTGAAAATGAATGAATGAAAGATAGAACATTTTTAATGCTGTCAGTTTAATCCATACCGTCGTATACGGGTAAATAGTCGTGCGTGACCAATAAAGATCGCCCTTAAATTCACGTTGAAATGTGTGATCGGATTAAACTGACAGGACTAAAATATCTTGCATCCCTTTCTTATATTTACTATTAGAAAGAGATATAGTGAGATTAAATTTATTTTAGTTCGTAAACAACAGAATCGGCACCATTATATTAAAAAAAAACAGATTTTTAATAAATAAATACAATTCAAATACAACCTTTGAATTGCGAGTACCTAATGTCTTTGAAAGGAGTAGAAATACTTCAGATCAAATATTCAATCCTTTGCGACATTATAAGAAACTGGAATTAATTAATTGAGGTCACAGGGGACCGGCGGGCGGGGAGCTTTTTCCGCCAACGCGTTAGCTTGGCCATACAAAGAGGGAACGCTGCCAGCCTTCTGGGAACCTTGCCGTTGATTGGCAGCAGCGGCCGCCTCGAGGAAATTTTTTATATATAGTTTGTATATTTGTTGTAAATAATTGTAAATATTGTATATTTATAGAATAAAGTACCTATTAGTTTCGAGAAATTTAGAAACTGGAAAACAAATTAAAATCTATCAAATATACTCACCTGATATGACAACAGTGGTACTGACCAGCGAGCCCCCGCATATCTGCATGTATGGTGTAGTTGTTTTCTTGTATATACCCGCGTGCCACGGAAACTGTCCTCGATATGCACTATAACCATAAGCTCCTACAGTCCTCTCGTCATCTGTCATTCGGCCGCATTCTGACAAAGATATTTCTTAGATTAGAATTAGCAATCCATACCTGCAAGCTGTATTAATAGTTAAGCTGAAGAGTTTGTTATGAAGCATAATAACAAATAAGTAAATAAATTAGTTTTTTAAAAAAACGTCTGTTGGGGTACTTTGATTCAATTAGGTGCGGGGTACAATGATACGTATCAATCTGCCGCTTCATTGTATTAACGTGCCCCATCCCATCACTACTATATAATACACGTAGACACGACGACGTGATTTCATTTGTAATTATAAAATTAATAAATGATTTTTGAGTTTGATAACGTTTTTTTAAATTTTTATTTAGAAAATGGTTCACACCTAGAAAAAATATAAACGAAAGAAAAATAAAAGATTCTATACGCGACCGCAACATGCAAATAAAAAACTTATAAAACAGAATGGCGGATATCATTTTTTTTCTGCATTAGGTTGTTTGAACTGTTTGTTACGAAAAATTAGTGCGTCTAGTGGTAGAAGTGAAAATATAGTATTTTTCACGGGGGAGATCTTTGCGCGGCAGCAATATTTTTTGTATCTCGTACCTTTAAATCACTTGATGTGCTTAGTGTCTATGTATAACTTGCAGTTGTTGAAATTGAAGGTGTTTTAATAAATTCGTTTTCATTCTTTCAGTTCTCATGGGTTGTAACTTGGGTGGGGCAGAATGATGCAAAACCTTTTTACTAAAATCAATAGGTATTCCTGATATTTTTCTGCGGGTATTTCGTACTCAAAATTGTAACTGACTTATTAAACCAATGGACACTGAATATTATATATGAATCTTTTAGTTCAAAAGAGTTTGAATTTTTGAACATTCCATATCTGTAATCCTTATATTCAAAATGCGAAATTTTGTGAGAAAGTATGCTTGTTACTTCTTCACGCTCAAACGACTGGACCAATTATGATGAAATTTGGTATGAAGGTAGCTGTCACCCTGGATTAAAACATAGGCTACTTAGGCTACGCGGTTGAAGCCACGGGGCGGAAGCTATTCATTCCATATTTGTAAACATTCCAAATGTAACAAAGTAGGTTATTTATAAGTTACTAGGTGTTGGTCCCCGAGGTTTCACCCACGTTCCCGGCATAAATAGTAAGTAGCTTATGTCCGCCACATTAAATCGTGATCAGTTCCGCTGGCCGGCGAGAAAAGGAAACAAACAGACAGACTTTCTTTTTAATTTAAATTATTAGTATGAATTGGCACAAACCTGCATTACAAACAGCTACATAGTTCCAGTTTCCATCAACGCATTTCATTTTGGGTAACGGTCCAGGGTAATAATAGTTACTGTTACAATGGGGTCTGACAATTGTGCCGCTCGGCTCAAGGTCATTACAGACTCTGGAGCCAAAATGGAAGTTGTTTTCCAAAACAGGACAGCTATAGTTGACGCTTGGATGCTTATCAAGTTTGCAGAAACCTGCAATGAAAAAGTGTCAATTTGTGAGATAATATATATCGAGTAAAATTTAAAAAATACACTTCCATTGGCCCAAACTATATATTTGTTTTTGTGTTTTGCTGTCGAGACCATGGACAATGGTAATTTATATGGCGATACCTGTGTTAACAAAATAAACTGTTTTTAATCATATAATAAAATTGTAGTAATTTTCAAAGTTTTATTAAGTAGGTTTATCCTTTTCTTAGTTGTATGTATCGAGTCTACATTAAAAAAAATACCGTTTTCATATCCAGCATAAATCTTGTCACTAGTGATGTATGACTTGAACTCTGGTGGAGATTTTGATATACACTTTCCAATATCAACATTTAGCAAATCGAGTACACCTTTCTCTGTTAGACTCCACCCAGCTTCCTGCAAAACGATAAAAACGAAAACACATTTTTTTTTTCAGAGTTGCTCATATATGAGTATAGATAAAACAAATAATCCTGTTAATTTACATTAAGTTATTTTAAGGGAGATGAGCTGCATTTCATTTCTAATTGCTTTCATTGGTAATCATAAATCATTATTTTGGTTCCTTATACAGTCCTGGATTTGTCAATAGGCCGTATATGCCGCGGCCTAAGGTCGGCAGATTTCAGAGGACGCCCACTCGATTTGTTAAAGGAGTGGCTGGTACTACACGAGCCTAGGGCGGCTAAGATTGCAAATCCGACACTGTCCTTATATAAATAACGATAACGATATCATACATACTTCTTAATTCAATTTATAGCCATAAGTAAAATATCATCTCATAAAATTACGACTCATAGGCGCTTGAAATTGACGTAATATATTAAAACATAAGAAATATTCGTTAAAAATTCGAACTGCGAACAATTATGCATATGAAAGTATACCTAAAATTAATTAATGTTTAATTAACTGATTCATAATTATTTTATAAAATTAATTAATTAATGGTATGTAATTATACCAAATAAATCGTCCCGGCTAATCTCCAAAACGTAGCTTATGTTATAAGGAGTAAAGCTCAGATTACAAAACAATTTTGTAAGGAGGAGGAGTAAGGTTACTTTTATTTTTACCAACCATCCCAAAGCTATCTTCCTGCAGCTGTATTTTATCAAATTCATAGTCGAAATTCAAACACACGGGTTGTACGAAATCAGAGTAAATAAACGGTGACGTCATAACGACGACGGCGATATCTTCCTGGTAGCTCGCCGAGTTGCCTTGGAAACGGGGGGGGAGCTTTATTTCTTTGACCTGAAGAGAAGAAATAGAATGAATAATAATTAATTCCATGGAAAACAAACCTTTTTTTGTATTGGTAAGGCGGATTACCGATATATGGTATTACTTACGTCAGATTTCTGAATGCCCTCATCTACGGGGTCGTTCCAAGAGCGGTACAGCTTGCCCACCGCCACTACGTAGTTGGCAGCCGGCAGCTTCTCCTCCATATCGTTCCAGAAACAATGAGCGGCTGAGAAATTGTGAATAAATACATTTACTTCGACAAAAACACTTCTACATACATATGTTAACTGAATGATTTTGAATAAATAAATACAACCTTGTTTTTTTAAAGGACTAAAGTTGGTAGCCTCTGATGGCTGCATCAATCTTACCGAACAAATCGGCGAGAGCAGTGGGCTCTCAGCCGGGCAACAACATTTAGGTAACCACGTCTGAGGGCACCAAAATGGAGTACGAACCTCGGCTCAGGGCGTTACCGGGGGAGGAGGAGGGCTTAGTACGTGTTACAACTAATTGGGGCCGGTCGGATTACTAATGGCAGCTCGGGAAAAAAAATACAACCTATGAATCGAGTGTAATATCGAAAAATATTACGACTCATCTAAGCTTCGAATGGACATAAGTAGGAATACATCAGAACATATATTCATTCCCTTGCGACATTACAAGAAACTGGAAAAAGAATAAAAACGATACAAAAAAATTAAAAGTGATCAGATATATCTCACCTGATATGACAACAGTGGTACTGACCAGCGAGCCCTCGCATATCTGCATGAACGGTTTAGTTGTCTTGTTATATATAACCGCGTGCCATGGAAACTGTTCTCGATATGCACTATAACCATTGGCTCCTACAGTCCACTCCTCATCTTCCGTTCGGTCAGCTTCGGACAAAGAGGTATCATATTATTCGATATTAGAATATATCAGAAATCGTTCCATTTCTAAAAGATTTCCATAACAGTAAGCAATCCATATCTACAAGCTGTACTAATAATTAAGCTAAAGAGCTTGTTATAAAGCATATTTTTTTTGTGAAAAAAGTTGTGAGGCACAATGATACGTATCAATCTGCCCCTTTAGTGTATTAACGTGCCCCATCACAAAAATATCCCGTGTATAAGGGACAGCCGACCGAAAACTCTGGGAAAAGTTTAAAAAAAACAGATACATTTAAACAAATAATATGACATAGGTAATATGCAGTGTGAGGCCAAAAAAGACGCCCTTCTCAGCATAATAATTATGCTACAACATTGGTTGCTGCAGCGCTGGTTTACAGACGGGGCCTAAAATGAAGCTACGGTAAACCGCGGCACGTGTTTAAAAATAGATGATATAAAAAAATATATATATATATATATATATAGATTGCTATACTTACGGACACACTGAGGCATCTCTCCAGTCCAATTACCATATAGGCATGACACAGTTTTGTTTCCCTCCACTACGTAGCCAGGGCGACATGTAGCCTCAAGCTGAAATTGGTCGAAAGCTTGGCCAGGATAAGCGTCTTTGGCTAATAAAAGTGTACTTGTAAAGTGTACAGTGTACTTGCCGTAGAGTAGATATGGCACAAAGCACTCTTCATCTTCATTTCTTTAAATAATACAATATAGAATATTTATTGCATCAATGAAATTTACAAGGAATTTGGCGATGACCCCAAACTAGGCAATGCCTGTATCTTGGGGTCCAGTGAGATATGATTAACTAGATGGCATTACATTGTGCAGTAGGAAAATTAAACAATAACTTACATGAATTGAACCAACATAATAAGGTGGAGGCTTTGGTTCGGCGCGAAATTCAAATTTTATCACATTTTTTGCTAATTGCAGCTCAGTTATAGGTCGTACGTAACACGCGTAACTCGTAAGTTATCAGGTATATTACAGACATATTCAAATTCAAATTAAAAAAAAAATGGCTTTATTAAATGAACTCATTGCAAGTATTTTTAATCGTCAAATATGTAAATATAAAAAATATGTATATAAAAAAACTATAAAAAATAACAATATGATAATAATAATAACAAAATTTATAATAATAGTAAACGGCATGTGAAGCGAGCAACTCATAGAAATGCTTTCTTGTCCTCTATCAAATCAGAAACTTTATAGTACCCTTTTTTGTACAACTTATCTTTTACTTTTTTAAATTTTAACAACATATAATGACTATTTCATGAAAATGTTACTAATATACCTTGGAGGAATATCGTCGACGGTAGGTTCAATCGTAGTGGATGCCCTAGGTTTTGTGTGGTTACCACCGTCATCCACCTCCTCACTCTTTCTTTGTATTCTTAGTTTTAAAAAGGGGCATATTCATGATTTTTTTCTGACGTTACTAATAAAAAATCCCAATTAAAAAAATAACTATTCCCCGTCACAAATCTCTTGGAACAAAGAGTACAGAGAAAAACGCTTTTTAGAATCATCATTTCTTAGCAAGTGAAATAAAAATGGTTTTTGACCAGTTTACCCGCTGCTGGTGTTGACAATTCCTTCCACCACGGCAGACAATGCTAGGGTAGCTGAAATTAATTATACAAGATATAGGTTATTTTGTTTCTTCAATAAATACCTATATAGGTACAGTATGACCGTATGATGTACAGTACCTTAGATGAAGCTTCGGCAAAATTCGTCTACAACATTACCCATGTTTATTAGTACTTTAGGCGAAAATGATCTTGTTGAACGTTGAATGGCGCGATAATTAATGATTTTTATTAGTTGTGTAAATCGGAAGTGAAGTGTACGAAAACGATTTGCCGATGCTACATCTAAATAAGTTGTGTCATACTGTAACTCACTTTAAAAAAAAGGAAGATTGTTACTTACCTAAAATAATAAACATATTGAATTTGTACAACATTTACGCTAAATAAAACTAAATTTTGAACGAAACATACGTCTATATCACAGAACAGGCTATTATTAAACGAAACCGGTAGATGCTTACTATAAAGAAGTTTTACAACTTTTTTTATTTACTATTGCCTATGAATATGACTTATTATAAATTAGTATTGTAAAAAATCTGCATGAATACCACAGCTTCAATATCGGAGATTTAGGTGGGTATAAAAAGTAGCCTATAACCTTCGGGGATAATGTAGCTTCCTATTAGAGAAATATTTTTTTTCAAATCGGACCAGTGACTCCGGAGATTAGCGCGTTCAAACAAACAAATTCTGATTTATTATTTTTTATATTACTTATATTGTTTATATACAAAAAGTTGAAGCATGATCACTTTAAGGTTTAAGGCGATGATAGCTCAGTGGTAGTGACGTGACGAAGGTCATGGGTTCGAATCCTACAATGAGCTTGAGCTTTCGGTGAAGGAAAACATCGTGAAGAAACCTTAGTACAGTGGTAGGGTACTTTGTAGTACCCGCCTGGCTGGCTACCACCCTCAAGTAGAAAATCTGCCGCCAAGCACCTTCCGTGTTCCGTCAGCTGCACTTGAGAGCCAGTTCCCTTCTAGGCTTTGTGTGCTTACCATCACCGGCCACATCATCACTGACCACGGTGAGATTGTGGTCAAACACAGGCTTATACACAGTAAAAAAAAAAACTTTAAGGGTGCTTTTTGTGTGCAGTACCAGCGGCTATCTGTGCCTAAAACAATATAACCATACAATGCGCTTTTCATAAAAATAGTCTAAACAAATGATTTTACAAGACACGGTATTGATTGTCAGCAATGGACAGGGCAAACTATGATAACTGGCTGCAATCGAAAAGATTTCAAAATTGATCATGTTTCGGTACAATGCCATGTACTTTGTGCGATGTTGCACAAATAACAAATAAAATATCCAAAAGATTATATCAATAGAATTATATATTGCTTGTGAAAGGAACACAAGTTTCTGTCACAAATTTCATTTTTGGTACAAGCTTTTATTGCCGACGGTACTTTTTTTTGCAGTCTTCAACTACTCGTTAAGACGGTTCCAATGAACCCAAACTCGACGGGGTTATGTGGTTTTATTACTGAGTTCCTATGGCCACCTTTCAGCTCCATCATCAGATCAGCTCCTCGTCATCGTAATATTGCATTGTCACGCGATTTGCATATTCGTGCAAAATTTCAGCTCAATCGGAAACCGAGAAAGTGGGTCAAAAACTTGCAAAATTCCATTACAGACAACGGGACAGGTGAAAATAAATAAAAGCATGTAAAATAAATATATTAGGAAAAAGGAACATCAAGAAAATAACAGTAATAAATTGCAATAAATATTTTATTTTGTTAAACTTAAGTACGAATTACAATCCTTATACAGGGTGGAATTTTGTAATGCCACCTGGAGAGGAAGTACTCTTAATACTTTAGATAGAAAATTTTGCTCAAAGGAAACATTCCTTTATTTTTGAAAAGAAAAAAAACGGCATTAAAGATTTTTAAAAATTCGCTTGCCGCACACGGTAATCGAACCAGTGTTCTTTAAATTATCTATCATTCTTTTCAGTACAAATCGAGTTGGTGTCTGACGGTCTCGATATCTCTCTCCATACCACCGCAGAGCACGATTCACATCTTTATTATTTAAAAAATAAGCTTCCATTAAATCAAATTGCTCTTGATAAGCCATTTTTACCGTGAAACAATTATGAAATGATTTGTAAAAACAATCAAATGTGAATAACAGATGAAAATCTATTTTCAAATGTAACATTCCATATTTAAACTACGTCATACACGCAGTTATGTCACATCTAAGAAAGGAGTCTGCATTACAAACACGTGCAAATTGCAATCGTCTTATCTAAATAGTAATTCGTCATTTCGATGGATAAATGACGTCAATGATAATAATTAATGAATAACATAAGTACACAGATAGATCTTTGAGTAAAAGTGCTTTAACTTGACCGATTGAATTAATAATTTAAGATTTCATTGTTTTCCATTCATTTAACTTCTGAAAATGGAGCTCATTTCGAGCAATTAATTAGTTAGTTTAAATTTTTGTATATAATTAAATTAATTTAAAATTTAATTGTTTTCATGTAATTCAATTTATGAAGTTTGTTAAAGAGATTTCATCCTTATTGACCCTAACAATCAATGCAATAGAAGTACACGGTGCAACTTTTACAGATTTTAGTCGGTTCGATTACCGTGTGCGGCAAGCGAATTTTTAAAAATCTTTAATGCCGTTTTTTTTCTTTTCAAAAATAAAGGAATGTTTCCTTTGAGCAAAATTTTCTATCTAAAGTATTAAGAGTACTTCCCCTCCAGGTGGCATTACAAAATTCCACCCTGTATACACATGATAATGACAAGCAATGTAATAATAATTATAATTATAATGAGGAATAACAACATAAAAATCTAATTAGTCCGTCAGTTAGATTAACAAAAAATATTGGATACGTATTTTTTATTTTGATCCGAAAACAAAAAATAACGAAGATACAGTGCGTTAAAATTTTCCGGTCTGCAAAAAGTGTACTAAAAAGTAGTTGTACGATGACGTCACAAGCCCCAATCCTGCACTTTGATGGGACTTATCTTTGTAATTTTTTTTTGATATGATAAAATAAAAAATACGTATCCAATATTTTTTGATAATCTAACTGACGGACTAATTAGATTTTTTTGTTGTTATTCCTCATACGAGTAAATTATACGCCTACCACTTCACTGAGGCGATCTTTGCTCTTCGAATCAAACGCATAGTCAAACTGGGGGACTAAAACGGCCGCTCGAGCAATATTGCTATGCAATTCATATTTCAGCAGAGCGAAATGTTTTTGAAAATATTTTTTGGTGAAAATGCAAATCATTTTAATCAATTATTATACAATTTAGACAAATTACACCATAATATGCTGTAAATTCGAGATATGAATTGCATAGCAATATTGCTTGAGCGGCCGTTTTAGCTCTCAGGTCATTAAAATATATCAAACGTTTGTTACATAATATTTTATTTTTCGATTATTTTATGTTCTTTACATTGCGAAAAATAAACAGTACGCTTCGGCTACTGAGATTTCTTTATAGTTATAGATATTTTTTTATTGGAAAGGACTAAGTTGGTAGCCTCTGATAGCTGCATCAACCTTACCGGATCGGCTAGCGCAGAGGGCTCTCAGCCGGGCAACATTTAGGTAACCACGCCTGAGGGCCCCCGAATGGGGTACGAACCTCGGCTCAGGGTATTACCGGGTAGAAGGAGGGGGAGGGTATTAGTACGAGTTACGACTAATTAGGGGCAGCTCGGGCCGCTTGAACGGGACGAGACTGAGTGGGACGTCGCGGAGGCTCCGCCTTCGGAGAACTCATTTGCATGACCGCCTCAGTAAAACGGTATGCAATAGATGCCATTTTAAATAAAAAAAAAACTATATTGATTAATATATATAATTGCGAATTATAAATCATCTAATTGGAGCTATTTAATGCAAAAACGGGAAAATGTCATGAGTTTGCAACAGTTGATTTTAAATCCAATATCAATGACATAGCGTATATATTCGTATGAACAATCTTTGTTATAAGCTTTTTCTGTATGAAATTTAACATCTACTATTCGATATTTATTGTGTATACAGGGTGATATTGGGAGAATATAGTAGGCCGAAAGGGCATAGGAGATAGTGCAAACCCCAACTTGCCATAAAAAAGTATATTTGTGAGAAAAATCCAGCTGAAGAGGAAAAAAAGGAGAAATTAAAAAAAAACTTTTTGTAGTGTAATTTTGAACAATGTAATAAGGTATGTATATATCTAGTTATTTGAAAATAAGAAACGTAAATAGTATTTTCCTAAAAATAGACTTTTTCCTTTATTTTACCATTCAACATTACTTCCCACAAATTGATCTTTATAAGCGACACTACGAGATGGAGCAATAATACAGTCTGTGTTGTTTTCAAAATCAATGATTTCGATATCCGGCGAGGCAAATTTATTTTTTGAAAATCCAAATATCCTTTTTTAATTTTTGTCAAAATCGGCCTACCACTCCCACTTGAAATAATCAGCCTGTATAACAAATACACGTAAGTTTTTAAGCGGCACACACGGTGTCAATTGATCGAAGCTCGAGCTTCACATCGTCCGATTGCAGTTCGGATACTAGCTCGCGTAATCTGAAACACGAAAAATTATAGTTTAATAAGCTAAAATAAAAATCCCGACTGCGTCATCAAGACTCAATCTTTCGCTTGAAGAGCAGCTCGTCTGGGGAAGTACCTCCATCTTACAGAATACCGCAGCCAAATAACCTGGTTGTGTTCCTGCGCGTGAGTAAGGTCGCCAGAGCTCATCGGGGTGGGGGGAAGGGTCGGCAATGCGCGAGTGGTACCCGGGGTCCGGATTAGTATATAGCCTGTCCCGGGTGTCGCTAGCGTCCATAGGCTACGGTAACCGCTTACCATCAGGCGGGCTATGCTTGTTTGCTGACTTAGTTGTATAAAAAAAAATTGTTTTAGTCAATATTCACTATATACAGGGTGGAAATTACTTACTTGGCGAGCTGCGTGGGAGTAACGAAAATTGTATCGTCATTAGGCGCGTGCGCACCCGCCGGGTACTTTATAGTGCCGATGTCCAGAGATTTATTTGTCAGCGCCTGAAAATACGAACATAATTATAAAGATTTACCATTACAAAATATTGCCATAATAATTCACTTTTCACAAAAAGAGTAAAAAGACGATAAAATTTAATTAAAATGGAACCCTTGGAGCTATACTGAACCCAACGTAAAAAGAATCATTAAAATCGTTTCATAAACAAAGAGATTATGCGCAGTGGCGGCGTAAGGGGGGTGGGGGCGGTCCGCCCCGGGTGCCAAGCACCAAGGGCTGCCATCTCGTATTTTTTTTTTATTAGAGCAAAAAATCACATCCTTTTTAACCTATCTAATAGCTATCTCTCCTTATGTAACATTATGTATGAATTTCAGAAAAATATGTTAATAACCGCCCCGGATGCCAACCTATGCTACGCCGCCACTGATTATGCGTGAATTGAAACTTTTCTGTATATCATCTCTATATTTTCAGGCTTTTTAAAAGGCCTTATTTTTATATAATACTTGGCCCTCGCACTGCCATGTACTCACCGCGGCGAGCTCGGGCGACGGGAACTCTGCGAAGTCCGCTTCCACGCAGCGCCACGGTCTATGCACCAACAGCTGATTGCGCACTTCTGCTTGAAGAGACGCCAGGCGCTCCTACAGTTTGGTCAATCATTTTAAGAACAAATCGTGTAGGTAATTAAAAAACCTAGAACATGTTTCTGTCAAAAAAATCATTTTTAGTGCAAGATTTTATTGCTGACTGTACTTTTTTGCACAGTCTTCAACTACTCGTTAAGACGGTTCCAATGAACTCGATGGGGTGGCGTCGTTTCATTACGGAGTTCCTATGGCCACCTTCCAGCTCCAGCATCAGATCA
This sequence comes from Tethea ocularis, assembly GCA_963555595.1. Classification (NCBI taxonomy): domain Eukaryota; kingdom Metazoa; phylum Arthropoda; class Insecta; order Lepidoptera; family Drepanidae; genus Tethea; species Tethea ocularis. The sequence goes on along the minus strand of OY741985.1, from coordinate 2,242,515 downwards.
GCTCCGTGTCATCATAATATTGCATTGTCACGCGATATACATGTGCATGCAAAATTTTAACTCAATCGGAAACCGGTAAGTGGGTCAAATTGAACTTGCAAGATTCCATGACAAACATTGGGAAATTAAATAAAAGTTTGTAAAAATACCAACTTTAAAATACCAACGAAAAAAGTTGGGATTATTTTTTTTTATCATTAAGAGAGAAAGAAAAATATTTTATTTATGCGCGCCATGCGACACATATTATGTAACCTTAGAAAACAAAATTACAATGTTTAAACTATTAATAAAGATTAAAAATAAAGGCTTTCTGATCTAAGAACTAACATAATAATGTGAATTTTGTGACATTAATCGTTCCTATTTACATTTAATTTACTACATATAATTTACTTGCTGTTCCACTCGCGTTCCCGGGATAAAAAGTAGCCTATAATCTCCGGGGATAATGTAGCTTCCTATTAGTGAAACAATTTTTCGAATCAGAGCGGTAACTCCGGAGATTAGCGCGTCCAAACAAACAAATAAACTCTTCAGCTTTATTATTAGTATAGATAAATGATAAATTTACTTATAGACTAGCTGTTCCGCACGGTTTCACTCGCGTTCCCGGGATAAAAGTAGCCTATAACCTTCAGGAATAATGTAGCTTCCTATTAGTGAAAGATTTTTTCAAATCGGTTCAGTAGTTTCGGAGCCTATTCAATGCAAACAAACAAACAATCAAATCTTTCCACTTTATAATATTAAGTATAGATAGTATAGATTACAGGAAAATCTAGAAGAAGTCTATGGTGTCTATAGTAACATAGTAAATTATCTTTGCTTGCACTTCTCCGGTTTTTTTTAATATGCTCACCTCAAGTGCCTTCCTGATCTCCCTCTGTTTCTCCTTATGTTGGTGCAAGGCGCGCGCGTACTTGGCCGGCTCGTCGGGGAACTTCACCAGGCCCGACCGCGCCACGAACATAGTCCATTCCTGTATACCAATTAAAAAATAAATAAATATGTTGGGACATTCTTCACACACGGTTATCTTATCCCAAACTAAGCAGAGCTTGTACTATGGACAACCAGATAACTGATATACTACATATACTACTTTTTTTTTGTAAATACATACTTCCTAGACAATTACACCCAGACACAGGACAAACAGGTAAGGTATTTATATGACATTTTTGGTCAAAATTATATATTATGTAGGTAAAAACAATAAAATAAACAAACACAATAATCATATACCTAATCAAATCCGTGTTGCCAACTCCCAAAAATTCTTACCTCTAAAGTTCAAGTCAAAAATTCGTCACTATTACATGTATCCACAGACAAAGTAAATTTGCATCTAAAATTGAATTGATACTGATTGATTATACTATTGATAGGTCCAAAGTGTACTTTAATAGAAAAAAAGTTATTTTATAGCATTATCTTGGGAACAAAACTGTACTATAATGAATCATTATAGACGGGTGTGCCTAAAGTGGGTCATTAAAGTACTGTTTTTGATTTGATAATAAGCACATTACGATATGAGAGTATATAAAAGCTAGGACAGACTTGTTGCAGTGCAGCGAGTTCTGCGTGTAGAGCATGGGCGGCTTGTCTCCGCGCGAGTGCGGCGGCGGCGGTGGGGTGCTCCAGCGGGCGCAGCGCTCGCAGCGACGCGCGTTCCAGCCGCCGGCACGCCGACACGCGGGCCGACCGCTCGCGATCCACGCGCCTATACGCATACATAACAATAGGGTAGTTGACTGACATATAAAATCAGCTACTTTTTAAAACGATAGTTTATATGGAATTTTGTATGAAATATTACACTATGACGTCATAGTTTCACAGCATCAAATCATCTACTCTTAGTGGTTCCACTGGTAATTAAAAACATAAAAAGCATTAAATGTACAACATATTTGATATTTCCACGTGTTTTTAGATGTTTTATGCATTGGTTAGTGTTTGGTCATTTATTTTTGACACTGTCAACTACCCTATAGGGAATATGCATGATTTTTTTTTGTATCATAAAAACTCATTCATAAAAGAAACAGTAAGAAAAAAAAAATTTCTGATAACTATAAAAATAACCAAGATATATGTCATCAAAGATTTATTCCTATCTCTTTCTAGTAACACAGAATTTAGCATGGAGTTTATATCACAGGTATATATCGCCATAATAGTGTATGTACGTCACACCCTATGTCCGATCTCTGCTCACTGTCTAATTAGTAGTTTAAAATGCTTATTATCTTCCGTGTTTCTTGGCCGATCTTAATTTTAATTTCACTTTTTGAAATCTTTTTTAAGGTATTTTCATATTTTGTTATATAAATGCGATAAATTCATGCATATTTTATTAGCCTGCGAATCGGACTCGCATACGAAGAGTTCCATCATATTTTTTTTTTTAAAAGACAAGTTGTTAGCCTCTTATGGCTGCATTAACCTCACCGTACAAATTGGCGAGCGCAGAGGGCTCTCAGCCGGTAACATTAAGGCAACCACGCCTGAGTGCACCCCCGAATTAGAAATATGTTTCATACATTTCCGGTGTCATATATACAGTCGAACATAGAACCTCCTCCTTTTTTTGAAGTCGGTTAAAAATTAGAACTCACCAACTTAGAATCTTGAGCTGGTGTTGCAAGGCTTCATTTACTTCACCCGCTGCGACGCCAGCGGTCACCTTCACCGAGGATTCCTCTGCAAAACACTCTTGTTATACACCCGTCCCTTTCCCACGGCCAACGTTTCGTATGTTAGAACGAGACAGCATGAGGTTTAGTTACGTTATGGTTAGTTTTTGTGAGGCCATTTTAAGAAAATATCGAGGTATAGTCTTTCTGGTTTCTTTCTGTTGACATTTTAAATAAGTGGGTTCGATTCCCATCTAGGATAAACATTTGTGTCTTGAACATGTCTGTTTGTCCTGAGTCTGGGTGTATTTATCTATATAAGTATGTATTTACAAAAATAAAAAAGTAGTATATGTAGTATATCAGTTATCTGGTTGTCCATAGTACAAGCTCTGCTTAGTTTGGGATCAGATAACCGTGTGTGAAGAATGTCACAGAATAATTATTATTTATTGTTATTAATAGAACAGCCTCACAAAAACTTTGAGTAATGTATATAAAAGTAAGTTAAAACAACATTAAAGGCTGAAAAAAGCACAATAATAATGTAGAAAATCGACAAGAGTTTCTAACTGACTACTGAATGTTTGGTAGATAATTTTTGGTTTAATTATACAGTATCACTAGCAACTTTGGAACATCAAGACTGGCAACTTTTGTTGTACGACTTTTTTTTAGATTTTAAAAGCAGTTTTTACCTTCACATAAACTCTCTCTAAGCTAACTGCCTATCAGTGGCGAGGGGTGAAATTATGGCGAGGGTAAGCCGTTAAAAAAAACCGATAATTTTATAAGCATGATAAAAGTGGCTTTGAAATGATGAAAATGTGGGACTGGGATTTCTAAAAGGTAAGTCGATGGTAATCGGCTTGTATGGACCCTTCGCCACTGCTGTCTATAGTTGCCAGATAGTAATTGCACTTGAGAGCCAGTTGCCTTTTTAGCATTGTAACAGGTGGGCAAAACATTGGCATTATCTCTGGTATTGCCAATAGTGATAGGCGACGTAACCACTTACCATCAGGTGGACCGCCTGCCAGCTTGTCAACCTTCTGACATAAAAAAAGCCATAATATAAGCACGAGGCAGGCACAGATTAAGACAGAGTACGATTTGTAGAACAACTAATAGAAATACCCACTAAAACATTTTTTTCTTGGTATGTATGTGGCAAAAGTCATAGAATAAAAGTTGTTAAGTCTTGATATATTCATTTAACATTTTAAAGCTTAACCAATCATCCTGATAAAAAACTTGCAAATCATTGCAAAATCACTTTAGTAACATAAAAAAAATTGTTAATTTATACAATCATGCATAAATTACGACATGAAAAAAAAAACACGAATATGTAAATTAGTACCATTCCTCTGTGAAATAAAAGAAGCTTAATTCATGTTATGTTGCATTCCCTTCACGCCTTCGTTTCCTAGTGTCCTATCTTGTTTGGGCTTACGTACGTCATAATGGAAATAGCTTTAAATTTATATTGTAACTCAAAAAGAGACTTGTTACACGGTTTTTAACGTTTTTTGCGATTATACAATGTGTCCGGCAGGTCATGAACTAGCGATATTTTAGATACTCATATTTGACTCAAATTACTCAAATTATATCCATATTTTGTCCATATTTTTTTTTCATATGGCTTTTGTCTACATCAAGTAGTTTCCGTTACTCTTTTATTATTTTAAAGTGTTATTTATTTCAACCTTGACAGGAAAATATAAGAATTATAATAATAACGTTTTTAAAGTCAATAAGGACAAGATTCGCCTGCAAAAGGGAGTTGCTTTTCACGATTTTCCTAGATTTTCAATCTTACGTATTTTCCATTTTATTTGACAGCCACGCCTGAATGGTTATGGGACTTTTCTTAGGACCAACCCTGAAAACTCTAAAAAAAAACTTTCATACAAAACATCGTTCTCTATCGTTCGCTATCTCGTTCGGTCAAAGTGTATGAAAAGTTTCAGAGTTTTCAGGGTTGGTCCTAAGAAAAGTCCCATAAAATGTGTTCAAATGTAAGTACCTAAAATATCGCTAGTTCATGACCGGACACACTATATATATATTTCCAGCTATAGTTTTCAAGTAACGCAATATCTAATACGTAAAGGACAATGCGAAAAATTGGTTCTCAACACCAATACACAAGGGATTATTTTTTTGTGATATACACTTAAATATACAAATTATTTAAAAAATCTAATCAGCTTTTTTTTTACTACTAAAGTAGCGAAGACGCATACGGCCCACCCTATTTTTATTTATATTTATTGTATTCGATTTTAATACAAAAGCTTAAAGCCCACTTTCGGACTTACTTTTTATTTTTCAAGGAGTCCCTAAAGTCGACCGTATGCTTGCAAGTTAAAATTCAAATACATTGAATAAATTCACAAATAAATTGAATTTGAATTTAAAATAGGAATAATAACACGAACGAGAGGAACTAGGAATGTAATTTCTGCAGGAAAAAAAATCTGTTAAAGAAACATTTAATTTTGTTAGCGACTGTACCTACACTCGGTTGATTTTAGAAAAGTTCCTATACTTTACATACATTATATTGAACGAGCTATAATAGGGTGGGTAGTTGTCTGACATATCAAATCAGCAACTTTTTAATATATGTCAAAACGATAGTTTATATGGAATTTTGTATGAAATACTACACTATGACGTCTTTACGTACTTTGCAGTTCTACTGGTAATTAAAAATCATAAAATGCATTAAATGTACAACATATTTGATGTTTCCGCGTGTTTATAGATGTTTTATGCATTGGTTTGGTCGTTTATTTTTATGACACAACTCCCAAGTGTATTGGAGTCCAGAACCAAGCCCATTGTACATTAAAAACAAAATGGACGCAAATTCTGACATACCTACATGCGACATGTATATTATAATAAAATTAAATATACAACACATGACTTAAATACATAATAATTATCTTACGGGTCACTTCTTTCGGCGCGGCCACTGGTGTCGTCAGCGCTACAATTTACCATTATCTTTTATTAAAAATTAAAAAAATATTCCTAAATTTAGAGGGGTCTATAGTGACCCCAGAATTCTGGTAAATTAATTAAATTTACTATATTTAATTTATTATAATTATCTAAAAAGCATTAAATATCATAAAATTAATAAAGAATCTTTACGAATAGGGATATTCACAAATAACCTTACATTTTGATAAATTAATTCATGCTTATCTGACAGATATATAGGATCAAAATTCACTCGTTATTGACAGATTTTTTTTTCTATTTTTTTTTATGATAACATCTTATAACGAATCGTTTTTTTTTTAAATAATAAATTCGAGCTCATTACAATAGAAGCGGTAGATTTAAGTCTTTCAGTTTTAAGACCCAAAACCTAATATGAGTTTTAAAGCGTAAAATGCACGATTGCTATTGGAATATTCAGCAGAGCTTTAAGCTCTTTAAAAGCACTTATTAAAGGGTATACGTGCACTATCAATAATAAGGATTACATATGCATTTTTAAAAAATAATATATGATATTTTTTTTTGTATTTTTCGTGGGGTCACTTTAATTAAGTGCGTAAAATTAAAAAAGAAACAAAAATAGCAGTGAGGGAACGCATGCTATGTTATCATAACAGTTATACAGTTAGCATTTCGGTACACAGAGAATCTTACGTGTGTAGTCTCGCACGGCGGCCGGTGGCGGCGCCACTGCTACACACACACACAGACACACACACATTTAATATATTAATAAAAAATATATATATTAACATGTTATTTACACGCAACTTACTTAGGAACGCCAAATCTAAAGGGAAATGTCAAATTCTAGTAAATACATTTTGAACATAGGTTTCATAAAAATGTTGAAGTGAACTGTATTATTTCAACAGCTTTATAAACAAATCTTTTAAAGTTATTTACAAATGTCATACGAAAACATTAATTATAAGCCGTTTACTAAAATAACCTCAAACTTTTACAAACATTTAAAATAATATAGAGTAAACAATAAATCATTAATTACCATTTTATCAAAGAAAAACTACTGTTTTCATTTCTAATCCCTTAAAAAACAACACACTAATTTAAACCCAACTAAAAGTAAACACATAAAAAACTGGGGTCTCCAGGGACCCCGAATAAAAAACAAGTTTCTGTCAAAAATTTCATTTCTGGTACAAGCTTTTATTGCCGACTGTACTTTTTTTTGCAGTCTTCAACTACTCATTAAGACGGTTAAAATGAGCCCAAACACGACGGGGTTGTGTCGTTTTATTTCCGAGTTCCTATGGCCACCAGCTCCATCATCAGATCAGCTCCACGTCATCATAATATTGCATTGTCACGCAATTTGCATATCCGTGCAAAATTTCAGCTCAATCGAAAACCGGAAAGTGGGTCAAATTTAACTTGCAAAATTTCATTACAGACAACGGGACAGGTAAAAGCTTGTAACATGGGAATTAATTACTTTTTTGTCTGTAGCCAACATAAAATAACTAATAGTATACATACCATGATGTGTTCCGCCACGTTTGGCGTACAGCCTTAATTTCTCTCGCATCGCACCGCGCTCTGTTTCCAGTGAATCTATGTCGTGTTGCAGGTGATCCATTGTCTCTTCGAATTCCTTCTCCTTTCTGTATGTGATGAATTTAAACATTATGTAAATTTTAATTTTAAGTCACGTGTCTCACGTTCAGTAACATTTTCATGAAATAGTCGTATATGTCAGTAATATACCTTGGAGGAATATGTTGATGATTTCATTTGTTATTAATCAGTAAATATACTACCATTCTTGTCGCAAATAACATGTTGATAACTTACGACCAATAACTGAGCTGCTATTAGCAAAAAACTTGATAAAATTTTAATTTCGCGTTCCAACCGAAGGTATCACCTTAATATTTGTTTTTTTTAAGGTATTTTTTTACAACTTTAGTTTACATTATTGCAGTTTACGTAAGGACCCCATTTTTTTTAAATAACATAAAGCCTATGTTACTCGGTGATAATATAGCGTTCTACTGTTGATTTTTTTAAATCGGTCCAATAGTTTTAGTGCTTATTCAAACAAGTCCTTGGACAACTTTTACTATGGGACCAAAATCTGAAATCATGGAAAAATTCATACATTTGACCGAACAAAATTGATGTTTTGTATATGTCACCGTATGATTATGAACACCGTTAGTTTATAATCTATCTCGCGAGATTGTAAACTTCCGATCCATTGATAACTGCATACAATATAATGTATTAATTTCGATAGTTCATAATACAACCGCACAGTATACAGTTCACAATATAATGGCAATTTTCAATCTCGCGAGGTAGATTATAAAGTAACGGTGTTTGCAATCATACGGTGACATATATTTGATGATTTTTTTTCTTCTCGACACACAAGTGATAATAAAAAAAATTAAAGAGATACAAATTTACAAAGGGACTGCTTATTTCTAATACTTTCTTCCAGCAACCCTGCGACTGGAAAAAAATATTTCTTCTTTTTTTTAGATTTCAGAGTCTGTCCCATATGTATGGTTAGGTTACCTCTTCAGCTGATTCTGTGCGTCCTCGAGCCGCCGCTGCAGCTGCTCGGCGCGCAGCTCGGCGTCCCTCGCGGCGGTGGACAGCTTGCGTTCCCCCAGCTCGCGCCGGATCTGCATCTCCGACAGCTCTTCTTGCTTAGCCTGTTTATTATAACAATTCTAGTTTAAAAACTAAAACTTCCAAATGTTTTTTAAACTAGATTCCGCCTCGCGATTTCAACCGCGTTGAGGGATCTTATGATTTCCCGGGATAAAAAGTATCCTATGTCACTTAAGTAACTTGGTCGAAACGTCGAGGTTAGTCAAAATTATATTTTGATAATATTCTATGCGCGAATAGACCCGATATATTACTATAAACATGAAGTATCCTATGTGTTAATCCAGGTTATAAACTATCTGTTCCAAATTTCATCCAAATCCGTTCAGTAGTTTTTGCGTGAAAGAGTAACAAACATCCATACTCACAAACTTTCGCACTTAAATAATATTGGTAGGATAACTACTAGATGGACGGACGACTTTTTGGCGAAAATGTTATGTTTTCATTTCATCATCATCATGTCTTATATTTTGTGAAAAACTTACAAAATAAGTAAGTAAGTAAATTGATGTAACTTGTGAGATGCCAAAAAGAAACAAAACAAAATCTTACCTAAAAGCATAAAAAATACTAAAAGCAGGACTAGAGATTGTCTCTCATTGCCGCACTGTCAAATGTGATATATAAGGCTTTAGGTACCAAAACAAAATCTTACCTAAAAGCATTAAAAATACTAAAAGCAGGACTAGAGATTGTCTCTCATTGCCGCACTGTCAAATGTGATATATAAGGCTTTAGGTACCAAAACAAAATCTTACCTAAAAGCATTAAAAATACTAAAAGCAGGACTAGAGATTGTCTCTCATTGCCGCACTGTCAAATGTGATATATAAGGCTTTAGGTACCAAAACAAAATCTTACCTAAAAGCATTAAAAATACTAAAAGCAGGACTAGAGATTGTCTCTCATTGCCGCACTGTCAAATGTGATATATAAGGCTTTAGGTACCAAAACAAAATCTTACCTAAAAGCATTAAAAATACTAAAAGCAGGACTAGAGATTGTCTCTCATTGCCGCACTGTCAAATGTGATATATAAGGCTTTAGGTACCAAAACAAAATCTTACCTAAAAGCATTAAAAATACTAAAAGCAGGACTAGAGATTGTCTCTCATTGTCGCACTGTCAAAGGTGATATATTATAAGGCTTTAGGTACCAACCTTTAGCGCTTTTCTGAGCTCTTTAATATCAGCTTCCTTGTTCTCCAGCTTGATGGTGAGGGTCTTGGTCTCCTCCAGCTGCTTCTTCACCAGCTGGGCGCGGAGAACCACCGGCGGGGTTGGCTGGAAGTACGCAATATTACCATCACAATAGGGCTGAAGCCAACGCAAAAATAATTATTAAATATTCTTAAACAAATGTATAAAAATAAAACTGGACAAGTGCGAGTCTGACTCGCGCACGACGGGTTCCGTACCAATATCTATAAATACGGCAAAAAAATCACTGTTGTTGTATGGGAGCCCGCTTAAATATTAATGTTATTCTGTTTTTTTAGTATTTCAAACTTCAAACTTTATTGCTTTCATGTGTAAAAGGATGAAAAATAATATATAGAACAGAACATGAAACCCTGTTAGGGCACAGCAAAAATAAGAACAAAAATAAAAATATTAAAATTGCTTAAAATACATAAAATTAATGTTATTATAATGTCCATTTAAATTTAAATAAAATAATGAAATATTTCCTACATTACAACAATAATAATAATTAATTCCACGTGATTTACATTTGTTGTTATAGCAGCAACAGAAATACATCATCTGTGAAAATTTCAACTGTCTAACTATCACGGTTCAAGCCTGGTGACAGACAGACAGACAGCGGAGTAATAGGGTCCCGTTTAACCCTTTGGGTACGGAACCCTAAAAAACAACCAAATTGAGAATCTATTCCTTTTTAGGGTTCCGAAACTCTAAAGAAAAAAAACGGAACCCTTATAGGTCTGTCTGTCTGTCTGTCCGAAAATATTGGACTGGATTGAGTTGAAACTTGGTACACATATGTACACATTGGGTCGGTGACCCAAACATGGACGTGTTACGTAAATAAATGAATTTCAAACATGGGGGCTACTTTTGGGGGGTAAATTAGAAAATTAAAAAAAAAAGTTTAGCAGACTATATTGTGTGACATATCAAATGAAAGGGCTGGTTTTAAATCGGTTAAAAAGTCTTATTTTGATGTAAAAATAATATGTATGTAACACTTTCCTACCTTATCTGTGTGTACGTTGGTTAGAGACATCATATCGTACTCCTTATCCTGAGCGAAGGTGGCCAGTTTGTTCACGTCGGCTGACACTGAGGCCAGCGAGTGCTTGATTGTCCGAATTGGGCCGTGGTCATCCTGGAAATTAAATCAGAAACACTTATTTTATATCAGAAGGTTGACAATCAGGCAGGCGTTCCACCTCATGGAAAGTGGTTACTGTAGCGACCCCTGTCAGCTACATAGTTCAGACACCGAATGGATAGATGGCGCTGTAATAGATCAACACTACAAACAGAACTATCTACATACAAAAACTACATCGCGCTAGTGGAGTTTGTTCGAAGATTCACATATATACAAGATTCCAACATCAACAGATGGAGGTCGGTCCCCAGGAACGATGACCCAGCCTGGCGGAATTTTAATTTAATTAAATTAAGGCTCTAATTTTAAAAAAAAATATTTTTCTTCCAAAATATTAGATTGGTCTCCATCACCTTCTCGTGCTTTATTTGATCACCCTGAATGGAAAAAGTATGCCTATACATAGCATCGCTCTAGCTAGGGTACCTATAAAATCTAAAAAACAAGGACGCAATTATAGAAGGTCGCATATGGCGCAGATGGCGGCACTGGTGTGAGGTGAGGAGGAGGAGGTGTACCTGGTGGTAGACCTTGTCGACGGCGGCGGCCCACAGCGTGAGGAGGGTGGCGTGCGGCAGCGGGGCGCCGTCCCCGCGCTCGCCGGCCGTGGCGGCGCAGGCGCAGGCGGCGCGGCACGCGAGGGACGCCGCGCGCGCGCACTTACTCAGCGTCACTGCGCACTCCCCGCGGAGACGCTCCACCAACTAACCACACATTCATATATATATATACTACTATCTATAGTACAGATAGGTATCGAAGGAACAAATCCAAGGAACGCTTATACGCTTGACAAACGTCAAATTACTTATTTTTGTCATTACAATTAAAACTCTTTGTGATAGAAATAGAGACTATAATACTTTAATCAGTTGAGATATTGTAGCGTTCCACCGACTTGTATGGCCGATACCATAGCGTGCAACTAACATTACATGTCATCATTCTTAGGCTACAAATTAAAACACACAAATATTTACTTTATTACGTAAGTTTAAACCCTAAGGCCGTGCGCTGCGTTACGCGGACGCCCGCGCGGGCCCATACAGAAGTACTCCGTCGCGGGGAACCGCGTAGTTTCAGGCCTAAGTAAAGCCTGAACAAAGTCTAAACACGCTCTATAGATCTCAGCCTGTGACACAAGAATTTTATATATAGGTATTAGATGTAAGTCAAGGAAGACTTTTGTGTAAAGAAAAATTGGCAACGCCGCCAGAGTAACTTGAGAATTTAGAAAACACTGAAACTGGTTTGTCTATGGGATCTGACAGACTAGACAGATGGCCAGCAAAATGATCCTATATCCCTGTAAACTAAAAAATAAATTCAAGTACAAGTAGGGGATCTTTTGGTACGAGGTTTTCGAAGTCCTACTTAAGATCTACCGACCTGGGGGTCCAAAGGCACGGCGTGCAGCCTGACTCCGGGAGGCAATCTCCGACGCACGCTCTTGAGTTGTTGTTGCAACGTCGCGCTTGAGGTGCAGATGGCTTCGTGCAGCTGGCCTAGTTCCATTTGACGGTCCGATGGCTGAATTATAAGGGATTGATATTAATATATATTAGAATAGCTGTTCCGCGCGGTTTCACCCGCGTTCCCGGGATAAAAAGTAGCCTATAACCTTCGGGGATAATGTAGCTTCCTATTAATGAAAGATTTTTTGAATCGGACTAGTAACTCAAGAGATTCGCGTTCAAACAAAGAAACAAACTCTTCAGATTTATTAGCTAACGAAACCATTGGTCAGTCTCCGAGTCAAATTAAGTATTTGCATATTTAAGATCAAGTAAGTCAATCAATATATTTTTTTTATAAACTATTTAAAACCCACAAGAACAGCTGTTTACCATCCACGTCACGCTCGACCAATCAGCACGCAAGGTGGGTTCCGTCTATGATGCCAGTTCATAATTTAACGGTTTCACATGGTTGGACCATGAACTAACAAAAATGATGACGCCACATTGCAAGGAATATGGTACAGTTCACAATCTCGCGAGATAGATCACAAAACAACGGGTTCACAATCATACGGTGACCTGTATACCTGCAGTATAACAGCAAGCGCTGCAGCATCGGCGTGCAGCGCGCGGGCAAGCGCATCCAGCGCGCTGCTCTCGTGCAGCACCGCCTCGCGCGACACCCCGCACCCCGCCACCGCCGCCCCCGCCCCCCCGGCCCCCACCACTAGCGCCGCCCACATCGCCGACAAGTACGTCCAGCACCGCTCTATGCCTGCATCCAAACATTACCGTTAAGGTGGAGGCTTCGGTTGGAGCGCGAAATTCGTATTTTATCATGTTTTTTGCAAATTGCAGCTCAGTTACAGGTCGTAAGTTATCAACATGTTATTTGCGACAAGAATGGTAGTATATTTACTGACAACTGCAAAAAACGTGATAAAATTTGAATTTCACGCTCCGAGCGAAGCCTCCACTTTAAACGCGACCTTATCTCCTATCTCTAGTGTTCCCCAAGGCACTCATTTGGGTCCCCTTCTGTTCCTATGCTATGAAACCGGACTAATTTAACTTATCGTACAATTATAGAGGTGCGTGCTTTTGGCTCATTTTTATTATAGCCTAGCTGTCCGCCGCGGTTTCACCCACGTTCTCGCGAAAAAATAGCATGTATCTTATATCAATCTTTATTTAGTGATTTTGATGAAACTTGGCATATGCCAAATCCGTTTGGTAGTTTACAGAATAACATATATCTTCACATCCACCAAACAAATTTTCACATTTATTACACTAGCTCTACCCCACGGTTTCACTCGCGTTCCCCGGATAAAAAGTAGCCTATAACCATCGGGGATAATGTAGCTTCCTATTAGTGAAAGAATTCTTCAAATCGGACCAGTAACTCCGGAAATTAGGACGTTCAAACAAACAAACTCTTCAGCTGTATTATTAGTATAGATATAGAATAGTCCAGTTGAACTGTAGCGCTACAGCACAATTTAGGTAGTATTTTTTATACATTCATTCATTGATACTAACCCCACCCCTGAGCTATGACATGTAATTTAATTAACACTCTATACACATAATTTCAGGGATCATATTTCAGCCCACTTATTATTTTACATACATCGACATTATCCAATCGACAGCAAAAAGCGCTTTAACATTCTCTAACTTCAGTCCATTCACACGATCCTTCAGGGCTCTCATTTTGGTCCGCTACTATTCCTAATATACAAAACCGCACTAGATTATTTTTTATAATTTAGAACTACCACATACCATCTAAAGAGCAGTTCTCATCTAGCTCGTTACTCTTCAGCAGATGTGTGGCTGCATCGAGCGCTCGCTCCTGCTGCAAGGCGTCTGGTAAAGCGCTGGCTGCTCGCAGTAGTACTTCTGGTGTGCAAGTGTCTAGGGCACCTATCCACATACACACTATGCACTGTTGGAGAAGAAATAGTCGTTATTAAATTTCATCTAAAGTTATCTAACAGGCCAGTTGGCGCAGTTGGTTAAGACACCACCTATCACGCCGCTGGTCATGGGTTCGATTCCCATCCAGGACAAACATGTCTGCCTAATGTATGTCGGGCTAAAATTTGGCCTGTTCTGGGTGTAATTATCTACTTTTCTACTAATATTATAAAGAGGAAAGATTTGATTGTTTGTTTGTTTGCATTGAATAGGCTCCGAAACTACTGAACCGATTTGAAAAATTCTTTCACTAATAGGAAGCTACATTATTTCTGAAGGTTATAGGCTACTTTTTATCCCGGGAACGCGAGAGAAACGCGGAACAACTAGTTATCTATATAAGTATGTATTTACAAAAAAAAAGTACATATATCAGTTGTCTGGTTGTCCATAGTACAAGCTATGCTTAGTTTGGGATCAGATAACCGTGTGTGAACAATGTCCCAGAATATTTATTTATTCATCTTTATTTATTGACGTTTGTGAACTCAAAGCATCTAGCATCTATTCTCGGTATTGAATCAGGTCGGCAACACATTGGCAATCTGGTATTGCAAATGGCAATAGGCGACGGTAACCACTTACCATCAGGTGGACCGCCTGCCAGTTTGTCTGACATAAAAATAAGTTATTATAGTCTATCTAATAAAAAAAAACAAAGTATAATGAAAAGCATTGTTTTGGAAAGGACTAAAATTGGTAGCCTGACTGAAGGCTTCATCATCAGGGTATCTCTTCTTATCTCGTTATCAGTGACGCGGGGTGATATTATGGCGAGGGTAAGCCGTTCAAAAAACACCGATAATTTCATCATTACAGTGTATTTTAAGCATCATAAAAGTGGCTTTGAAATGATGAAAATGTGGGGCTGGGATTTCTAAAAGGTAAGCCGATGAGAATCGACTTGTATGGACCCTTCGCCACTGACTCGTTATGGATGTCTCTTTCAGTCTGGTATAAATATGGGCTATCAAAAAGACCATCATAGCGTGGCACTAGTATAGTTAAAATACCTGTATCATATGTAGTTGGTACTCCAACTGGCACCTGAAGCTGTACTGGACAGCCGTGTGCGTCTTCGTCAACGCTTCTCTATCCCACACATTCACCGCTGGGAACCTAAATATAGAATAATAATTAACTTTAAGGGTAAACTTTCGGTTGGAGCGCGAAATTCAAATTTTATCACGTTTTTTGCAAATTGCAGCTCAGTTATAGGTCGTAAGTTATCAACATGTTATTTGCGAGAAGAATGGTAGTATATTTACTGATTAATAACAAAAGAAATCATCAACATATTCCTCCAAGGTATAATACTGACATATACGACTATTTTATGAAAATGTTACTGCAAAAAACGTGATACAATTTGAATTTCGCGCTCCAACCGAACGTTCCCCCTTAAAACGCATTTGCTTGGCCATCCAAAGAGGGAACGCTGCCAGCCTTGCCATTAGATCGGCAGCAGCACGCGCCTCGAGGAATTTTTTATATGTAGTTTGTATGTTTGTTGTCAATATTGTATATTACTTTTAAATAAAGCCGGACAAGGGTGAGTCTGACTCGCGCACCGAGTATTCTGGATTTTGCTATGGTACTTTTAAAACCATAGACTTTTTATAGATTTTCCTGTAATCTATAGGTATAGAACTATTTTATGTATTTTTTTCAAAATTTATCGCCTAATTTCTTGGATAACTTCAAAACGATTTATCTTAAAATTATAATAAAATATATAGGTGTTTGAGATCCTCACAACGAGCCCTTTTATTTGATGTATCACAGAGTATAGTTTGCAAACCTTTTTTTTAGTTTTCTAATTTACCCCCCAAAAGTGGTCCTCATGTTTGAAATTCATTTATTTACGTAACACGTCCGTGTTTGGGTCACCGACATACATAAGTGTACTAAAATTTCAACTCAATCCAGTCCAATATTTTCGGACAGACAGACATGAGTGATCCTATAAGGGTTCCGTTTTTTTTTTATGCTGTGAATCTAGGTATGACGTCATAGTCACAGTATTTCATACAAAATTACTTATAAACCGTCGCTTTGACATTTAATAAAAAATTGATATATCCAGTCAGGCGGCGCTGACAAATAAAAAAAATTGAAAATCTATGAAAGTCGTGAAAAGCAACTCTTTTGCAGGCGAATCTTGTCCTTATTGACTTTAAAAACGTTATTATTATAATTCTTATATTTTCCTGTCAACGTTGAAATTTAAATAACATTTAAAAATAATAAAAGCGTAACGGAAACTACTTGTTATAAACAAAAGCCATATGCCAACAAAATTGTTGGGCCAAATACGGACAGCGACGCCAGTCTGGATATCAGGACACTACCCTATTACCTTTCTCTAATCTGTCCAAGTATGATATCAGCTTTAGTATTAAGTCTTTGCAGCAGTAGAATCAGTAGTATAGCGTCGTGATCACCTATAACAATGGAGAATATGCATTAATTTATCATTATGCAGAAATAACTTTTCAACAGGCCAGTTGGCCTATCGCGCCTCCAGTCGTGGGTTCGATTCCCAGGACAAACATTTGTGTGCATTAACATGTCTGTTTGTCCTGAATCTGGGTGTAATAAAAAAAAAGTAGTATATGTAGTATATCAGTTGTCTGGTTTCTATAGTACAAGATCAGATAACCATGTGTAAAGAACGTCCCAGGATATTTATTACGATATTTAATTACGATACCATTAATTACGATATTTTGAAGTTAGTGCATCTTATTATTATTATTATTATTGATTTTTTACATGCGGATTAAGATGCTCTATGAATTTAATAACCAAAATCCTATATCGTAGGTTAGCTAAATAATTCTGGCAAAAAAACCGCAATTTTTATTAAAAAATTTAAATGTCGATTTTCTTGAAAACGTTTAGGTTTGGGGTAGGGTGTTCTATAGTGAAATATGTCAGAAAAGATGGGTACTACACGCCTTTAACGGATCTAGGTCGACTTAACCTGTAACCCTGTATATATTTATTTATTTATAACTTATCATCATATCAGCCGAAAGACGTCCACTGCTGGACAAAGGCCTTCCCAAAGGATCTCCACGATGGCCAGTCTTACGCTACCCGTATCCAGCGGTTTCCCGCCTCCCTGCCCTCCCCCCCCATGCCTTACCAGCAGTCGCCATGAAGTGATCAGGTAGACAAGCAGCCAGCATCTCAGCCCTCGCCCTAGCCTGCGTAAGCTCCAAGGCACGAAGCTGCAGGTCTATTGACCTGGTGGAGGCCCTGGACGCGTGGACCAGAGACCCCAGCTCCATGGGTGGAGTGGTCCGGGATACTGGCTCTGGGGTCGACTCCTGCTCACTTGGGGCTGGTGATCCTGGAAAGGAAACGTTGTTAGAACTGCATCATGAGATTTTGGCCAGGCCAGTTGGCACGGTTAGTTAAGTCACTAATTATCACGTCGTAGGTCGTGGGTTCTATTCCCAACCAGGACAAACATTTGTGTGCATGAACATGTCTATTTGTGCTGAGTCTGGGTGTAATTATCTATATAAATATATAGGTGTATACAAAAAAGTAGTATATGTAGTATATCAGTTATCTGGTTTCCATAGTACAAGCTGTGCTTAGTTTGGGATCAGATAACCGTGTGTGAACAATGTCCCAGAATATTTATTTATTTTCAACGGTGTCGGTAGACATAAGCATACGGCTCGCCTGATGGTAAGCGGTTGCCGTAGCCTATGGAAGCTCAGCTTAGTTTGGAACACTCACCCTGTTTAGACTCGAGCTGTGTTCTCAGCTCGTTGTACTGCTCCGTCATCTTCTGGACTAATTCTCTGAACTTGAGTATGGTGGAGTCTCTGTCCATGATCGTTTCTAGTGCTGCTTCTCTTTCACGCGCCGCCTAGAATAATTTGTAGATGCTCTATTATAGAAAAAAAAAACCGGACAAGTGCGAGTCTGACGCACGTACCGAGGATTCTGTATAGATTAGTCGGATTGTCAAAGTTTAACAATAATTAAATAATATTTAGGCGATGATAGCTCAGTGGTAAGTGACGTCGAATGCCGAGACGAAGGTCACGGGTTCGAATCCTACCATGAGATTGAGCTTTCGGTGAAGGAAAACATCGTGAGGAAACCATAGCACGGTGGTAGGATACTTTGTAGTAGGTGCCCGCCTGGCTGGCTACCACCCTCAAGTTGATAATCTGTCGACAAACACCTTGCGGTGTGTAAAAAATATTAATTTTGGTTCTGTCATAAATATAATAGTTCGTGTTGTCACTGATTTTGGGAAGGCCCTGCCAGAATACCAGTGTTGCACTGCTTTATGTAGTGTAACTTAATGCTGAGGTAGGGACCTTTGTCCCCGCGCAACCCTCGTATTAATAGTTAAGGTGGAGGCGTCGGTTGGAGCGCGAAATTCAAACTTTATCACGTTTTTTGCAAATTGCAGCTGAGCTATAGGTCGTAAGTTATCAACATGTTATTTGCGAGAAGAATGGTAGTATATTTACTGATTAATAACAAAAAAAATCATCAACATATTCCTCCAAGGTATATTAGTAACATTTTCATGAAATAGTCGTATATGTCAGTATGAAGCCTCCCCCTTAAATTAATTATCTGTATTAATAATAAATAAATCTCTAAATTTATTTAGATGACAGTTTAAATACTCTATATTATGAATTAATTAGATGTCAAGTCGGAGAATGAAACTTATGTAGCTCTTAGAGCAACAAACCCGAGACAAATTTCTGGACTGAATTTCTGGCTGTCGCCAAAGATGACGGAGCGGGGCACATGACGTTCGACCAATCAGCGCGCAAATTATGATGCCAGTTCATAATTTAACGGCACTACATGGATGGATTATGAATTATCGAATATTTATACGTTATATTGTAAGCAATATGGTACAGTTCACAATGTATCGACAGTTTAGAATCTATACTAATAGTAGTTAACTGAAGAGTTTGTTTGTTTGAACGCGCTAATCTCCGGATTTTCTGGTCCGATTTGAAAAATTCTTTCACTAATAGAAAGCTACATTATCCTCGAAGGTTATAAGCTACTTTTTATCCCGGAACGCGAGTGAAACCGGGGGGAACAGCTAGTAGATTATATACACAATTTACCTCTCTGGTAGCTGCATGCGCCATCTCCAACTCCTCACGCAAATCCATCTCCAGCTCTCGGTTCGACTCCACCAGCTGTTCGTGCACTTCCTGCAGGGCTTCCAACTCAGACACGTCCTGTTTCAGTTGTTCCACCTGGATAACAATTATACCGGCTGATTTTGAATAGGGAATATGCATGTAATTTTTTTATTGCTGTTGCTGAAGTTGAAAATGTCGTCAAGCGCCTCCCGGTGTGTCCCGTGTTTCCGACAGCTTCATTCGTGAGCTATTTCTCTTCTAAGCTTTGTGTGCTTAGCACCATCGGCCACATCATCACTAACCATGGTGGGATTGTGGCCAAACGCAGGCCTATACATAGAAAAAAAATAGTGGAAAATAACACTAATATATTCCAAAAAATCCAAAAATATATCAACAAAAAGAACACCAACAGTTTTTGGACATATCGACACTTTATCCAAAATGAAAACCTAAGTACTGACCTGGTCTTCCAACCCCATCTTCTTCTCAGCGAGCTGTTCCACCATCTCCTCGGCCCCGAGCGCGGCGTCCACCTGCTCGCGAAGATCGGCCACCTGCGCCTCCAACTCCTCAACACGAGCTGATAGCTTCTCCTTAGTCCGAGACAGCTCTGCTATCTCTGATTTGTATTGCTCTAAATCCTGTTGAAAAGTTGATGTATGTGTGTCCTCTGATAAATTAGGAACGGCTTGACAGATTTTGATGAAAATTGTATAGTAAGAACATATGATAGCGCATATGATAGGCTACATATGATATTGGTACACATTTTGGTAACAATAGGAAATCTGTCCGTATATCATACTAATATTATAAATGCGAGAGTTTGTGAGTATGGATGAATGTTTGTTACTCTTTCACGCAAAAACTACTGAACGGATTTGTATGAAATTTGAACAGAAACAAATAGTTTTTAACACACAGGATTTTTTTATCCCGGGAAAACATAAGATATGAGAACGCGGGTGAAACCGCAGGGCGGAAGCTAGTACTACTATAAAATCTTATTCATAAATTTTCACCTAGCAAAAGCAGGCGGGTAAGGGCGTGTTAAAATTAAAAACATTATATACAATAATCAATAAATAAAATAAATAATAAATAGTCAGCGGGACAGCACCCTTTTTATTAAATGATTAATACATATTTGAAACGTGGTGAGTGGCTTCCTTTTGGCGAGTCTGCCAAACATTCTATATTCAACTTTTTTCAAAAACGCAGCACTTTCGAAAAAAGTCATGGAGAAAAAGCTTGGTAGTTCTGTCCCGCGGACTAAAAGGCATTTAATCGCAATAACTTCCTTTTTAATATTCCTTTAACTGTGCTGTGAAACCCTGCTATTTAACTAATTGAAACAGGAAGTACAGGGTTTTTAATTACTCACGAATTATTAAAATATGTGACATTAATGACCATATTTTTTTATTGCGTCGACTTAGAAGCTTGATTATTCTATTACTGCCCTAAAGGACCGAACTTCGGCTTAATAACAGCTTAATACCTCCACGCGTTCCTGAGAAAAATGCTCTTACAGACAGACAGATGGACAACGAAGTGATCCGATTTATTCTAGCTAAAAAGCAAGTAGAATGTAAAATACAAAATTTCCTAGACATTAAAAAGACGTAGGAATCTCCATCTTACCTTGTGCATCTTCTGCAGGGCATGTTTATCGTGTGCCGAATGGTCTCTCAGCCTGACGAGGGTATCTCTCAAGCGCACGTTCTGCTGCTGCAGCTGGCGCATCTCGTAGCCAGTGGCGCCCTCGCTCGCTGCGTACGGGTGCTCTGACGTTGGTCGACACACACACACATGTCTATTTGTGTTACTTACGGTCATGCTTAGGCTCCCTGTCTGTATGTCTCTGTTGTTATGAGGGGGGGGGGGGGAATGGGTTTTTCAAGCCCAGCGCTATGATATGGGGTTCTTCAAATGGGCGTAAAAAGAGTTCAAGGTCGGGAGCATCCCAGGGAGATTGCCAATGTGCATTGAAAAAGTTTCCCCTTGGAAATGTTGCCCAAAAATTTGGCAAATCTCTCCTTTTTCTATGGGATTTTTGAATCAACTTGAAATTTAGACAGGACAACGTTTGTCAGGTCCATTAGTTCTTAAATAAAAGTTCAGTTTTGTCACAGAATGAAAGGCATAAGACTCATTTTACTTCCAAAACTGAGCGAACTAATTCCTGGAATATTTATATAGCATTGAATAACCCTTATGATGGTACACCAGGGTAAGTGGATAACCTCTCGTGTTGCCGACCCTTTCAAAGCCTAATAGGCAAACTTTAAAGTGCAACAAGTAATTACAATAAATATTGTTTGACTGGATGCGGAAAGCGGAGGACAGGGTGTTGTGGCGCAACCTGGGAGAGGCCTATGTCCAGCAGTGGACTGTCAGTGATAGGCTGAGTTGATTAATTGAAATATTGTAGAGGATTTTTGGAATGTCATGGGCGAATAATTAATTTAATTCTGTTTCTGATTGTTTAAATTCTCTTAGATTTTTATAAAGATTTTCAAAAAATCACTGTAAATCAACCATAGATCAAGAGGAATTTATGGTCATAATTTTAAAGAGGATTGTCAAGTCATCGGGAGACAAACACAAAACATAAAAATTAAATAAAACATGCAACAAAAAAATATTATTATATACAAAGACTTAACACATTCACTCCAACTTTTTTCCTTTTAACCATAGCAATAAAGTCCAAAATTGATTGGTATATTTATGCTAATTCATAGCGATGTGCAAAATAAGATCGCATATCTAAATAATCAAAGTTAATGCAAATTTTTTTAAGCCAAAAGAATTTTAAAAGGAAAATAGAAAAGGCAAGGTATAGTAAACATAGCTGTTGGAAAAACGCATTTATTTTAATTGTGTTAAAGTTCCCGTTCGTCCAGTAACATGTAAGCCTTATGACAGTGTAAGGCGTGTTTGTTTAACACAAAACAGCGAATGTGTCAAGTTCATGCATTAAAAACAGAATATACAAAAAATAACGTACAAATCAAATATAATGCGGCTAATATATGCGTTATTAATTATACCAAAGGATTGTTTCATATATATTATTAAAATGCAATGCAATCTGTATCTTTGTATGTCTATAGCTACATAGACTGTAGAATAAATAGAGTGTTAATTATATAGCAACACTTGCAGGTGGTAGGTTTTTTTTTTTGTTATGTAAAATGGGCTTACGTTTGGCCGTCGTCTGACCCCAAGGAGGAGTTATGACGAGGCCGAGGATGTAGCACGCTTGCCCAGAAAAAGCCTATTCACTCTGGCCTTGAAGAGATGGAATTTTCAAGTCCGATTTTTATATGTTTAAAAATGGAATAGTTTGTTTTTCGAATATTCGGTAACGGTCCGGATTCGAATGACGAACATATTGGATAGTCTACCAAATTAAATAGGATCTATTTTGTAACCCAGGGTCAGAGCATAACTTACCCTTCGATGCGATTGTATTCAGCCGCGAGTCTATATAATGTAAGAAATTAAATAGGGAAGATGAAATAGATCGTATGCTCTCTCTCTGTCACACTTAACTTGGCTATTGGTGTTTGCGTATTGCCAAATATACATAACGCATCGCCATGTAGAACGCCGGCATAACAATTTTATCAATAAATAAACCATAAAGTATTATTTATTTTTTATATCGATGGATCAGTTAACTTGGTTGGTTTCCCGGAGGTTCGATTCCTACCCATGACAAACATTTGTGTGCATGAACATAATGCTGAATATTAGTAGTTTAAAGTAGTATGTGTACTATAAATCAGTTATCTGGCTGTCTATAGTACAAGCTCTGCTTAGTTTGGGATCAGATAACCACATGTGAAGAATATTCCTGGATATTATTAAAATATATCTACTATCTAGTGTAACAAAATGGAACTATTTATTTGTATTTAAAAACACTCTTAGATTGAATATTCTACCTCTTATACAATATTATCTTCAAGGAAACAAGCTTTTGGCTTTAATGAAATTACTAGAATGTACGAAAAACATCAAAAAAATATAAATAATAGGTACGTACACGTGTTAGTCGTGTATATAACTCTATAAAATAGAAAATAAATATTGAAGCGGTATTAAATAAATAAATAGTATACAAGCAGTCCTCGTTTAAGATTATAATAAGTATAACAAAAATAATTCGCGCTAAGGGATTCCATTTTTTAACTAGATTTTAACTTATAAAACGTCAAAAAAGTGCGCTCATGAGTTCATATTTATCAGTGCAAAAACACTTATTAAAGCGCTATCCACACATTTCCGGGTACACGGCCCTGCCGTTCTGGGTCAGGGCTATCCGTGTTCCGAGTTGTTCGTTATACTATGATGTGTCCGGACGCCCCTGACACGGAGCTATGTGAACAAGTTCGTACTAATTGTACGTAACCGATTTTTTCCCCCGTCCCTGACGGGACACGGCAGGGCCGGATACCCGGAAATGTGTGGATAGTGCTTTACGGAGTTGGATTGCCCGGTACTGGCAGTGGTCGGCAACCTTTTGGCAGACAAGGCCCAAATATGAATGAAATTAAATATTCAAATAGACCTTCACAGGCACTTATGAATAGTCATACTCTAATGTACGGTTCGGAAGGTAGCCTTTGCTGAGAAGAGCCGGCAATAAACTCAGCAATTACTTTCAAAATAAACTTCATAATTTACATAAAATATGTCCCGCAAGAGCGAGCGCTACAAAACACTCAAGCCTTTATGTCATCATTATTAAAAATCGTTAAATCACAATGAAATCTTAAAACACAGGACTGCTTGTATATGTAAGTGCAACATACATTTAGTTTATACATATAAATATATAGACTTGTGTGTGTTCTGTCTTTGTATCATATAACACAGTTTATAGGTGGAAATATGTATAAGAAAATTATCATTCATCACGTGATAAGTTGAGACAAATTTAAAAAAAAAACTATTTTTTGTTATGATATTGAACAATTGATAGTTTTGAAACTAGGTTCTGTATCTGTAGTCATGGATCTTATAAGGTTTCTATTTATCATGATTTGTGAAGCAAACAATGTGTGGACAACCATGCGACTTTAAAAAAAAGCTGAGCTCTTCATGTTGTCATCTTGTTCAGTTGTCAACATCCAGTACAACATTTATAGTTAAAATTCGCATAATTTTTCCAACAGAACCTGTCAAAAAACTAGAAAATAATCCGCGTATCGATACGCGGCAGATTTGAAACAGAGAACACCACTCACGTATATTCCCGCCGGCCTCCATCTCGGCCTTCATGAGCTGCAGGTCCAGGGTCGCCTCCTCCAGCTTCTCCCTGCACTGTTCCAGCTCCATTTGCAAAGCTTCAGCTCTCTCTTCCGCCATTTCTTTGTCAAGAGCTGCCATTTCTGTAGCTTCTTGCAGCTCGGCAGTTTCATCGTTGTGGACTTCCAATGCCTCTTGGGCTTCACGTACCTTGGTTTTAAAAAGAAAAAAAAGGTATGCGACCTCAGATCAAGAAAAAAGACGAGCGCAACCAGAGTGAAGACAACATTTTTTTTACTACGTATAGGCCTGTGTTTGACCACAATCTCACCGTGGTCAGTGATGATGTGGCCGATTATGGTAAGCACACAAAGCCTAGAAAGGAACTGGCTCTCAAGTGCAGCTGTCGGAATACACACAATTTTCATAGCTCAAACTACTGGACCGATTGGGCCATGATGTAGGCATTCGATAAGGATTTTTTTAAATTCAACCCCTAAGGGGGTAAAATTGGCGACTGAAAAGCTAGTAATGGGCCTCATCATTTAAATTATGAATGAGAAATAAATAGACGACTATTCTTCTATATTAAAGAGCTTGATTCTTTTCGGAACACGACATCTAATTTCGCTTAAACTATGGATTGAAAATTTACCCTATGGTACCCAAGAGGCCCGCCTCTAGAAAACAGGAACGTCCTAAAACAAAGTGGGAAGATGGCGTCTGTGACGTCGCTCGCACGTTACCATGGCAACTCACCTCCTGCTTAGCCCGCTGCAGGTCCCGCTGCAGCTGCGCCTGCGACTCCATGATCTTGGCTTTGAACTCGTTCGCCTGGTCCAACTGTAGTCTCACTCGCTCTAACTCCCGAATCTTCTCTCTGTCTTCGGCGCGACGGACTTTTAGCGTCTCCAGTTTCTCTTTCAAATCTTCCACTTCGGCTTTGAGTTGGGTATTCTGAAAGATATCAGATCGTATCCTTATAGTCCTGTGTTTGACCACAATATAGACAAGAGTCTATTGTAAAACTGTAACTTTTGACATTCATAAGTGCCTTATTAGGGCCTAAACTGAATAAATGATTTTTGATTTGATTTGATTTTAATCGTGGTCAGTGATGATTTGGCCGATGTTGATAAGCACACAAAGTCTAGAAACCTAGAAAGGAACTGGGTCTTATAGCGACCTCTGTCAGCTACATAGTTCAGACACCAATGGATAGATGGCGCTGCAATATATCAACACTATCTACATACAAACCTACATCGCGCTAATGAAGTTTGTTCGCGCATATATACAAGATTCCAAGATCAACAGTTGGACCGCTGTCCCCAGGCACAATGACCTAACCTGGCGGAAGATCTTTCCCTTTTCAATGGAGAAATCATCCACCTTGTTCCTCCATAGCATCAAGTGCAGCTGTCGGAACACATCGGTAGTGCTTGGCAACAGATTTTCATACTTGAAGGTGGTAACCAACCAGTCGGGTATAACACACCCTACTATCATGGTATGGTTTCCTCAAGATGTTTTCCTGAGACGCTATCACTGAGCTATCAACGTCTTAAAACGGCTGTACCTCCTGGTTAAGCTGCATGGTAGCCAGTTTGTCTTCGACGCTGGCAGGCACCGGCTGCGGGGAGGTGATGCTCTGACCCGGCGTGTACTGCGGAGTCAGCGTCTCTACGAACCCAGTCTGTCAACATATTCAACTGGGTGTAAATGACATCGTTATGAAAACTGATTATTTATTTATTATTATTTAAGCCTTTATTAATTTCCATGACATTAAAAGACTGCAACCCTCCAACGAAAACTGATACCACAGTTTAACTAATTCCCTACAGTTCTGTAACGAATGTACCTGCGCAGAGCAACGGCGACTCTCTTTTTAATGTCTCGTTTCTTTTTCCCATATAAGCCATAATCTTCTATAAATGTTACCCATTGATTGAGTGACGCATACTATCTCTCATTAGTGATTCCCTATTTCTACTTTTTCTCTCACAACTCTCTCTAACTCATTCTCTTTTAAGACAACAAACAAAACTCCCTTGTTCACTAGATCAGATTCGGTGAAGCATACGATAACTGCTGACGATGCATATCTCATTCTTACTTACTTACTCTCTCTGTCTCTGTCTATCTCTCTCAAACACAAACCTCAACAAAAGAAGCTCTCTTGACGCCCTGGTCCGGCGACACGGCACGCTCGGTGGTCGGTGAAGCGTATGACGTAAGAGACTGTCGGCTGCTCGCCAGGGAAGTGCGAGAGCTGAAATACGTTGGGGCATTTCAGGGTATGTAGGGATTTGGTTGTCAAAGAGTTCCAAGTCAAAATAATCCTTTGAAGTTCTGAGGCCTTTTTTGGACGTAGTCTATTTACACAATTTCTGGGGATTCATTTCGCCAGTTTAATTTTATGCTTTCCGCCCCAAGGAAACCTACTATCCCCTATTCTACCCCCTGATGATTCCATAAAGTTTACTACATTAAAATAAATAACCTGTGTCCAAAATTGTAAGTTTTTAGATACTGTGGTTCAAACCACGTACGCTATACGTTGATAAGTCAGTTAGTCACACTTTTTATTTCACACTAGCTATTTTATTTCATTCAAAAAGAAAGGAGACGCTAACCGGTATAATATCGACAATCTAATTTTTATTTATTAAAATTAATTTATCTTCTAAATAAAGCCAATTATATCACAACCCGAACTCTTATCAAAGCCTATCTAACTTGGAACTCTGAGACAACTGCAAGCAATATACAAAGCTAAATATAACCTCCATCATCCTGTAAAGCGAGACATAAAATAGACATTTATACAGAAAAAGCGAGACAAGAAATAACATAATGTGATAGCTTTGCATACAGGATTTTAGCATAAACATAATATTGGAGGTGAAGTCAGGGGCCAGGCCCAACCTAAACGACTGATAAAAAGTAAATTAACAGGATCTTAAAATCATAGTTCAAAAGGCGTACAAAATGTATCTAATACCAACACGCGCAAAGGGTATTTTGAAAATCTATGTTAAATCATCATCTATTCAAAATCTACGTTAAACAAATTTTACTATAGGGCCAACTCCATACATTCTGATGGAGCAAGTTGTCTAGCATGTTTATTTTGTGATTTAATAGTTGGTCAAATTTTAAAAGTTGTACAGTATGATGAAACCAATATAGTTTCAGAGATACTATTCTCTGTAATACTATCCACCCTTTACACATTCGATAACCAGCGAAAAAATCAGTAATTTTTTAATTCAAGTTTAAGTAAGCCCTTTTTTTGTTTACACTATCATCCTGTATAAACTTACAAACGCTGTTACTGTGTTTAAAGTTATTTATTCGTATTTAAAAAAAAACGAGAAGCTTCGGAAATAAGACTGAGGTCCAGGACACAACTCTTAAAAACAGAAGGCTAAATAATAAGAGGCCATATAATAAGTGAGAAAAACAAATGGAGTCTAAGAAAGGGAGGTAAACCATTACAAAAAAGCTATAAGCTATTTTTGAATAGCTGCGACGGAATCACTTGCCAGCGTTTATAAATTTTACATATAAAAAGCAGTAATACAATATCTGCTTTAAAATATAGATTTTCGCATACCACTAACAGCTACACATACACCGCTATATTATTAAAACAACCTTTGCTATCAAGTACATTTGCACTTAACATGGTGATATTAGTCACATTATAATAATAATCATATAGTGTAGGACATTAATCTTGAGCTGTCGGTGGGATTCGATATTAAAATATTTAAGATTTTTGAGACTTTGAAAGCCATTTTAAATTCTAAATTTTGATTATCTAAATACAAGATAATCGAATTCGATTTCATACTTTTTAAATGCTTTATTTTATTCATTTATTATTTATGACCGCAAAATGAAAATGGAACGCAGGATTTTATATTTAAGGGGTCAACAAAATGATACTACGTATTTTAGTTCTCTGTAAGATTACTGACATTTTCAAAATCAATGTCCCTTACTGTCTCAATTAAAATTTAATACAACATCCCAATTATTTCTACTATTTATATAGCATAGAAACAAAATAAAAGCAAACATAAACGGAAAAGTACTAAAGACAGATGATTACATAGACTTCTTCGTAACAATGTGCGCAATGCTGTGATAGCGTGTGATATAAAATATAACATGAATATATTCTTAAAACTAATAAATAACACTATTATATAACGTAAAACGAAATATAAGTGAACTCTGGACGCTAAGGAATATGGTATCATCAATACCGAGACACTGAGCATAGTGACTACTCACACTAAGGCATCTGTCCCACCGCCCGCGCCATCGATTCGCAATAAGTTAGTAGAGCCATCAACGTTTGTTTCCTTCATAGCTCTTATCGCTACAATAAACTGAGTGGAGAGTTCTCGCCGGCAGTGTGAAAAGTTAGATCAACTATTTAATAAACAGGGTATTTGTGGTGGTTCAGTATCAGTAATAGAACACATTATCATTAATTGTTCAAATGTTTTATTTCTTTATCCGACTTGAAATCGGCAAAGTATGTACTGAATAACCTACACGTATTGTAGGTACGTTTCTTGAGCGAGAAAATAGTCGCTTCCACTATGGCAGTGAGACAGATACGATCGAAACAATTTGATTAAAATCCTAAAATGTATGACACATATTTTGTTGCTCGTTATATAATATTGCTGAAGAATGCGTTGTCGTTGTAAGACCACCATTACACGATACAATTTCTACTGCAATACAATTTCTACTTCTACGCTTCTATTGGCCCAAATTATTTATTTTTGCCTTTTGCGGTCGAGACCATGGGTCCTTGGGGGTCCGAGGCTCGCCGATTTTCTCGAACATTATCTTCAAAATTAATTGAGGTCACAGGGGACCGGCGGGCCGGGAGCATTTTCCGCCAACGCGTTAGGTGGGCCATACAAAGAGGGAACGCCAGCCTTCTGGGAACCTTGCCATTGATTGGCAGCAGCGGCCGCCTCGAGGATTTTTTTTATATATATGTTGTATATTTGTTGTAAATATTGTATAATATAATATGTAACATAATATAATATTAATATCTAAAAGTGTCCAAACATGCATTTAAACGAACGAGAATAAAAAAGTTACGAAAAAGTTCAAAATGTTTGATGTAATTGACATGACAAATAGTAATCGTTTTTCTTTAAAATTTTGACAGTTTACATCACCACACCAGGGATGACATACGGTTTCTACCAATACTTACCACACACTTCTAGATCGGTTGAAGGATTTAGAAGTTATGTTGGAATAATCATACGGATTAAAACTGACACCAAACACACATTCGATCGAAAACATTTTGACTCTTTTTTCACTACTGTACAACAGAAATATTTTTGGAATAAAAAATAACTCAAATAAGACATGCATTTTTAACGCTTAAGATGCTGTTACCAAAATTAAAGATGCTAACATTACTAACATAATATAATACGTAGAATTTGCATACGTTATCATGTGTACGTAGGTCTTTACGAGGTGCTACAAAAACCAAGCGCTAGAACCTAATGCCCGACTTACACGTTCGTTACTTAATTTGCAAGTTAATTCGTCGATGATAATTGACTTATTGAATAACGACTTAACTCACAAATTAACTAACGTGTGCGTAAATCGATTCTAAGAGTCAACAATATCCTTTATCACACGATTACACCATAGAACTTTTTCTGTTCCCATATTTTTAAGCCCTTGAGCCCTCCAACCCCACTACTAACGCAATTCAACCAAATGAGGACTACAGTTGGGCTCACCAAAACTCTAAAGGGCTTAAAAAATGGATTAAGATCAGACTAGATAAAATCTGATGAATCAGAATATAGCTGCCTTTAGAGGCAATGTTCGTGTGCTACTAGACTTACTGACTTAATTTAAATATTACCTCGACATAGACAACGTCCCGGCTTTGGTCTGCGCGGGCGACGCCTTCCGACGCACCCTTCATTGGGCAATCACCAACATAATGTTAGTAGATACATGTTATAACATTTATGTTATGTTGGAACGTGGAACGAGGTACTAACACTGATAAAATTTGCGATATTTTAAATTTCTAAGTTTTTTTTTTCCTTTAATTTAATATATTTATTTAAATCAGTGTCAGGACCTCATTAATTTTAATTAAAAAAACATTCGCTACATATACCTCCAGTAAGGTTATTTACATATTTATTAATAAAAATAAAAAAAATGTTTCATCAGCACAAATTATTTTTTTTTATATTTCTTTGAACCCTATGTCACTTGACCAGATACGGAGAAAATGTTGATGTTTTTTTTTGTTATTAATCAGTATATATACTACTATTTTTGTCGCAAATAACATGTTGATAATTTACGACCTATAACTGAGCTGCAATTAGCAAAAAACGTGATAAAATTTGAATTTCGCGGTCCAACCGAAGGAATCGGCTGTAGTTAAATTTTCTGCCCCCTATCACAAGTTGGTGGCATCGTATGCTATCTTTGTAGTATTTAAAATATAGTTTGTGCTAGTGTAACAACTTCTTTAGGTATGTTATTAAAACGTCTACTTTGACATTTATCTGCATTCGACTTTTAGTTATTATAAAAACTGTTTTTTTCTCATGCAGTAGGTATAGATAGATACATATCGACCAATATAATTTTCTTAAAAGATTTTCATCAAATTAATAGAGAATTTAGTTTATTTTGCAGAAGACTTGGACATCATTTTTATTCTAATTATGGTACTTACTGTAAAATAAATTATCGAAACATGATTCTTTGATAATTACTGTAATCAAATTTACTTTAAAAATATTTTCCAAAAAAATTACATACAAAAACTAAATTAATTCCGGGATAAAACTTATACACAATAACTCCATGGAATATAGAAATAAGAAAAGAACACCATTTTAGGAGAAACATTATAAAAAACACCGTAGCTGTAGGTAGTAACTAGTAATACTAGCTGTATCCCGCGGTTCCACTCGTTTTTCCAGGGAAAAAAGTATCAACGTGCCAATTTTCATCGCGATTGTTTCAGAGGTAAGAAAGAGTAACAAACAGAAAGAACTACTTTAATAATATAAATTACACTATTTACGTTGTGGCTTGGTAGGAGTGACAGTAGCCAGAGAGACATGAAAATTAGAAATACCTTTGCAATAAAGTTAATTTGTTTAATCTACGATTTAGTAAATGTAGATTCAGATGAACCTCATTGCAAAGACATAAGGCATTTTCATATCTCTCTGGCTACTGTTACCGGCACCGAGCTCCAACGTAAATAGTGTAAGTTAAGGTGAGCCCATCAACCGATGGACTGCACCTACGAATGATCGATTTTCTTATTTCTACGCCAAAAAACGCCACCCCAACACGCCTGTAAATGCCGATTTTGATACGGTCAGTTGGTCTGCAACCATCCGAATAAAAACGCCCATGAAAACTTGCCGTTAAATGTATACGAGTAATTGAATTATCTCAATTCGCGCACAGAGCGTCGAAACTTTTAGACATGGCATGATACAAAAAATTGCCTATATTAAAAAGTAGTGCAGTCGATTCCACTATCGATTCTGAACAAACTATTTTTAGGTTTTGAGTTAATTAAATTACACGTTGTATATCATGGTGCTAAAGCTCTACAAAGCACAGTGCGATTCTACGTCATAACGTGTACTCACGTGGTGGGTCTAGATCTCTGGGCCACTGTTATACTAGCAGGGAGAGAAACACACTATCAGTTAGACAAACTCTAGGCGGCAACGACACTTTAATTTTGTAAGATTATGTAGAGAACTGAAAATTGTACAGGTGACATTATTGGGCAAGTTATTATGAGTACCTGGTTGACCGAGCGTTGCTCGTTTTTTTTTTAAACGACGTTTTCTAAAAATGAAACTTAGCTAGATCGATTTATCTCCCCCGAAACCCTCTGCAGGCAAAATTTCATGAAAATCGTTGGAGCCGTTTCCGAGATTCAAATACTATATATTAATTACAAGAAGTGCTCGTTTAAAGGTATTAGATAAAATACTAGCGACCCGCCTCGGCTTCGCACGGGTGCAACTTATAGACATAAACCTTCCGTGAAAAATTATCTAACTGATGGTGAAAAACGCATCAAAATTCGTTGCGTGGTTTAGGAGAAGTTACCGGATATACAGACAGTTTAAATTTCTACAAAGTATACAACGAATTATAATAATTAAGTAAAAATATCAAAGACCTTAACAATCGCCGTATCTAATGAACCGTAATAGGTAAACAGTTGAAATATGTGTATTTCTGTTCTCATATAGTGGTACAGGACCCTTTGTATGCAAATCCGACTTGCACTTGGTCAATTTATTTTTAAACACAGAC
Organism: Tethea ocularis; assembly: GCA_963555595.1. Taxonomy (NCBI): domain Eukaryota; kingdom Metazoa; phylum Arthropoda; class Insecta; order Lepidoptera; family Drepanidae; genus Tethea; species Tethea ocularis. Next base: position 2,209,586 of record OY741985.1, on the reverse strand, counting down.
ATAATTATATTCTTTGTTGCCAGTGTCCCAGGATATTTATTGGATTATAAATTTTTGTATTCATTTCAAGCGTGTACATTTTCAGTTCTCTAAAAGAAGATTGTGTGATGGTACATCTTTATAATTTAGCCATAGAACTACCATTTTCTAATACCCAAGAAAAAACACAATGGTAAAATGAGTACATTGTTAAAATGTTACCAACAAACCAATTACCCTATTCTACCCTTGTTTGAAAAATTTAATTATTTCATGCCACTATATGAGGTGTAGAAAAATAGGAAGTTATATTAAAAATGGTAATAAATAATATCTTGTACTTTTTATAATATTAAGCCAATTTAAAAAAAAAAACATTGTTAAGATACCTTTTTTGATACAACTTCAAAACACCCACCCACTAAACTCTTAACATTATTCTGTAAATTGCTTCAAATTATACCTCAAGTGCAAAAAAACCTTTACCCATTAATTTTCCCATAAATTTATACTATGACAACACTTGATACACTATTAATATTTGACTATGTTAACTCCTTTTTGGCAACACTGAAAAACCAATAATAACTAGCCTTGAATAATACAAATTTTTTTCTAGCAATATTTTTATTGTGCTAGCAATAATCCTACCATTTTCTCCACTGGCAACAAACCATAGTAGGCTTTATCTACTCAAAATAAATATAATATTACTTGCATTCTATAACGAATGTATATTGTGTACCCTTTGACTTTATTATGTAGCCTTTCAGGGCTTGGACTTGGTGTTGCCGGAGTTATTGGACTTTGAAAATAAAAAACTATGTTATATTTTATTTGTAATACTACTATTTATTATTAAATTAGTGTTGTAAGTATTCTAAACTAATAAATTATTTCATAGAGCATCATGCTGCACTCACCCAAGAGCTTCTTTTAATCTATGCACATTTAAAGTCAATAAAAACTATTGTCAAAATTTTAATAATCTATACAGGATGTGTGGTCAGATCAGCATTAGACAATCAAAACTTGCATAAAGACTGTTTATACCTCAAAAACCACAAATTTTCCAAAATTTTCTTCCCATAATAAAACCTAATCTAGGCTATTTATAAAAAAATCTAATGATTTATGAAACCACATATTTGTACATACCTACTAAGTCGGCGATTAGTAGCCGAAGTCTTGGGCTCCTCCGATGACGTGGTCATGGAGGTCTCCATGGGGTTGTCCTCAGCATCGAGAAGCTGGATCTGTGTCTGCCGCACGAAGACACCGTAGTTCTCTTCACACTGGATTTTTTGTAAAATCACTAAGACAATTTTAAAGGACAACAGGAATATGCGGTCCTACCCTTTGATAGCATTGTATGTGTCATTGGAAAGTTCTTTTCATGTACATAGTTTTTTTTGTCAGAAGGTTGCCAACCTGGCAGTTGGTAAGTGATTACCATAGCCTATCGCCATTTGCAATACCAGAGGTTGCGTTGCCGTTGTGAAGAAAACTGGTTCTAAAGAGCAATTGCCAGAACACACTAGTAGTATCTAATACCTTTAAACAAGCAAATCTGAATCTCGGAAACGGCTCCAATGATTTTCATGAATATTAGTATGCAGAGGGTTTCGGGGGAGATAATTCGATCTAGCTAGGTTTCATTTTTAGAAAACACTGTTTTAAAATAGAAACAACCAGGTACTAATTATTACAACAGCAAATCTCAAAATCTTATGTAATAAAAGTTATGAGTATGTTTGTATTAGATTATTTTTTGTTTATATTGATATAGCTGATTATATAGCTGTTTATATAGCTGATCCCTTTGGTTTCCCTTTGGTAAAAAGTAGCCTATAACCTTCGGGGATAATATAGCTTCCTATTAGTGAAAGAATATTTCAAATCGGACCAGTAACTCCGGAGATTCATGTGCTCAAACAAACAAGCTTTGAACTTTATTATTAGTTTATAGATAGATTATTATAATGAATATTTTCTGAATGAGTTCTAGTAGCTCCAACTGAGTACCATATCATATTTGTGCTGTTTTTTAATAACTCAAATATAAATTGGTATAATCAAATTAAACTATATTTATTTGTGACAAAAAGAAATACTGAACAAAGTTACCTTTACTTAATAGCTCAGGGGTGTGTCCAGAAACTTTCACATGCATTAGTAGGATCAAAGAATAGAAATAGATTTCTGCACTCACCCTGAAGTAAGCATGTCCACGGACTGTCCCATTATTCTTCCCTTTCGGTTCATCCAAGATAACTCCAATCCATTTGCCTGTTGCAAATGTTGGGTAACCCACGTAAGCGACGGATCCTTTCACGTCCTTCCCAACCACAATCACACGCTGCCCGAGCAATTTATCCGACATAATCGCAGCTATTCATAAAAAAAACTCAACAAAAATGCATCAATTTTCTTTTACCTTTTAAAGAAAATTGATGTTGAAAGATGATAAATAGCTTGTTAATCAATTGAATAATAGCATGATGTTTTACTATGAATATTATTGTGAGTTTTGTTTAGTTTCACTATAATACTGAAAAATTAGGCGAAATTTTCGCAAAAAGTGAGTGTTGACTATTGCATTGAATTTTCAATTTCAAAACGTCAAATTTTATTTAATGTCAAAGAAAAATGTGTCACAGCTGGCTGCGTTTAGTTTTTGCTAGCTATAGTATATTATTTTCTCTGTGCTAACACTAATCAATATAATTTTTTTGTACGTAATTTTAATAAATAACGTCCCATAGGTCCCATAGTTGATAGCGTTAAAAAATGATTGTCTAGGGGTACATTCCGAAACATGCCATAATCGATCTTAGCGCTCACATCGATAATTTGCGTTCCGATACGAATATCACATCTATAAGAGCCGTGCACTGTCAATGATTCGGAACGCTTGTGAACGCGCTGACAGTATTTAGAACTATGCAGCCTAGTTTACTTTAGACTATTGTTAGTACGTAGTATATTCTTTATTCTTTGCTATTGTGTTGGAACCACATACCTACGACTGCCTACGACAATGAGGGTGTAGGCTTGCTACATACTGGCTTGCTGCCTGCTGCAGGCATAGATTAACAAATAATAAAGGCAGCCTGCAGCGGATTTTCAAAAACTTTCTTAGTGGATGCCTGAAACACACCCTTCAGTTAGCAGCCCTAGCCACAGAGTACTTTGTTAAATACTGACCCTAGCGGTTTAGTTAGGCTATGCGATAAGGGAAGGAATCAGTCAGTCAGTTAAGGCTAGTTTATAGCTAGGTAATTTGTATAGGCTACCAATGTAGGTACCTAGTAGGTATGCCATAATGATCCTTTGCCAAACGTATTTGAATAGGTCTCTAGGATTAACAAAGCATCCTATGGCCGCCCGTGCCGTACTACAAATTGGGTCTATTGCAGTCGAAATCGTTCACCATACTAGCTGTCCTGCGCGGTTTCACCGGCGTACCCGTGATAAAAAATAGCCTATATGTTATTCCAGGGTATGATCTATCTATGTGCCAACTTGCCAAGTTTCATCCAAATCCGTTCAGTAGTTTTTGCGTGAAAGAGCAACAAACATACATACAAACTTTCACGTTTTTATCATCAGTAGGATTATATTTTATTACACAATCGTTTTGGTGTTCTTGGTAATGCTAAGTAGTACATCAATTTTAAATATTGCTTAGGTAGGTAGGTACGGAACTTAAGTACCTAGTACGCCTTTGCTAAAAAGTGTGTTCGAATCGAGGTCACAGTAAATGCTTACTTAGCCCTAAGTACCTATGGCAACGGAGTGTCACTGCCACCGAGCCACCTAGACTTGTAGCTCGCACAAGTACTTGGAAGACTTTGTTAGTAAAACCTGTGGTAAAACATAGTTAGATACAATTAGTGTAGATACCAAAGGTTAAATAACAGTTGCAAACGCTGCAATTAATATTTAGGTACCGATAAGCTACGGCATAAACAGTTTACAGACGTTCATGGTGTCACCACACATGGCTGTTCGTATTCGCGTTTATGAAAAAAACGTAGTGTTTATATCCTCTTTGCGTTTATGTATGTAATTATTTACTGATTGACTGGACAGACAGTTCACGTAGGTATAGGTATATTATGAACTAACGGCGTTCACACTGGTACGGTCATACTGGTCATACGGTGACGTAAATAAAAAAATCTGTTGATCTCATAGCATTGGTCGTAAGGAAGGTTGATGGCCCACGATGTGTGGTGGTGACTCATGAATTTGTCATTAATGAATTCTTCATAAATTCAACCATATTACATCATAGTTAATATTATATTCTATTTTTTAACCAAGGATTCATAATCTTGTTTTTTTTAAGAAGATCCTAACAAATTGTTCTGTCCCAAAGGTCTCCTAGGTAGTAGAAATGGCATAGGTAAATGTCAGTGTTAGAAATTATAATAATATTTATTGTATTTATTTACATCTTTGATTATGCAATTCGAATTTACTTTTAATAAACAAAATGACCTCAGCCATTACCACGACCTCGCTAAACCGAGGCCATGACTCACATAGTTATAAATTTTCCTGCTTCTAAGCGGGATTCTTATTCCAAGGAAATAGAGATTAATTTTGATTGGCGCAACTGTCAAATTATATTTGTTTCCGGTATACGGTCATTCCTACCTTGTCAAAGTCCGAGGGTAAGGGATTTAGGTTATCTATGTATTCATCCATAGTTTTAGCCACAAACTAATTAGAGATACTACGTATGTGTTAGCACAGAGTAGGTACTTTGATAAGTTATTCTGTTGTTGTAGAGAACAAGTAGAGAATAGTAGGATATCTAACTTATGTAGGTGTATAATTAGCGTGTAATTGAATTAGTACATACCATTCCTCTACCTATATTTATTTTAAGGCAGGTAACTAATTGAGATGCATTTAAAACAAGGAAATCTTTTATAATTTATTACAATAGTTAGGTATCTATACACCGGTTGCCAAGTGTAGTGTGACGAATCCATAGAATGGAATTTTGCTAGTTGGCGCGAGAACCACCTACTTTCACTTTATGTTCAACTCAATACATCAGAGGCGGTGAGTGAGCCTTTCCCGTTATAGGTAGGTACCTGACAGGCAAATTTCGAAATAACGGGGTTTCAAAGAAAATTACACCACACATACAAAAACATGTTTATTATTATTTGAATCATTACAGCAATTTAAAAATACAATGTCGTAAAAAACAAAAAGCGATTATTACTATTTCGTTCAGCGTTTATTTGCAACTAAAAACGTGAGACGGCGTCGATATATATATTATATACTTTATACATGGGTGTCGCAAGGCACAGGGCGCGGGAGGCCTATGTGGCCGCGGTATATCTTCTCTGTAGACGTCAGTGCTCTCTAAATACATAATTCGATAGGGTTATAATGCGCACGCTCTCATAAATTGAAGACTAATAATGATGTACATGTTACGTGTTTTATTTATTTCCACAGCTTAGAAACCGTGCACCTTCAGTTGCTCGGGCTTAACGAGGCCCGACTTGGTGAGCCACTGGCAAATGTTCTCGCGCTGGTCCCCCTGGAGCTGCAGCACCTCGCCGTATTCCGGGTGCTCCACGACGGTTCCGTTGCACGCGAACTCCTTCTTGCATGCCCGCACTATCTTCTTCAGGTCATATTCTGAGGAAAGGCCTTGCACCGTTGTTAGCGTCTTACGCCCGTTTCGCTGCTGGATCCGGACGTGGACTAGACCATCTTGTACGTCGTCTTCCGAGCTTTTGATAGCATCGGCGAATGGGTCGAATGTGTTGAGATTCTGGATGGACATACGATTGAACGTTCCTTCTCTTTGTTCTATGAAACGCTGCGATACTACGCACGAACACGAATAACTGTCACTGATAACGCGCGGCGGTATAAGCTAGATGACAAACGACCAATTTACGCAAAATCCAAAATGTAATGGCGGACAAGACCGAAAAATGGGAATGTCACGCGGAGGCGGAAATTATCGATCAGAACCATAGACTAATACAAAACGTTCAATTAAAGCGCGTTCCACACTTGTTCGGTTTTTAACGTATTTACCGGTTTTGTTGTTTGTACTTTTTTATTGAAGCTATTTATAAATTATCCCTTCAACTTTGCGTACAATTTTGGTACATAATCATCATATTGAGCAACATAAAAATTTCCAGCAAGCGGTGTTCCCAATTTATATTGCTGTGCAAACTTAGCAATAGAAAATTTTCCACGTTTATCACCAGAGTTGTTAGGTAATTTAGGAACTTTAGAAAAATCACACTTATCTTGTTGTTTGTAAATTAGAAATACGTATCTGTGTAAACCAGTTCCTTTTGGTGGACCCGATCCAATATATTCAGACAAGACTTCACTTTTTTTCATATCTCCTCCGAAAATGTTTCCAACAAGCCAATGATGCCATTCACGAAACTTTGGAGCCTCACGACTCGGTGCATCAGGATCAACCATCACTAGTGTGTAATATTCACTATCCTTAGATGCCCATTTTATAACAGGTTTATCTTTGACTTGCGTTGGGGTTAATTCGTTACCTAAATCCACCTTTACATTGGAATATTGAATCTCAAGTAACTCAGTAGGAGGAGTAGTCAAAACATCAGGCACAATGCAATGTTTTTTAAATAATCCTTGAATATCCGCCATAGATGGTTAAAACTACTTCTCGAATGTGGAAAAATATGGACACTTTATCGTAGCTATTCCAATTACAGAATAATTCTTCCAAATCCAATTTGCAAAATTACTTGATTATAGCTGAATATCAATTTGACATACAACAGTTGCCTAGGAACCAACGCATTCCGATTTTGTTTTCTTCTTTTTGTTCGAATATTCATTTTATTATTAAAGCGATCTACAGATGGTTGTATGTAGGAAACTACCAACTTTGATGTAAGAATGGCTATAATAAAACTATTCCTTAACAGTTAGGTTAGGGCCTAACTTGAGTGTTTTATCTTTGGTTCTTTGCATGTTTCAGGATGAACAAACAAATGTAGAGCATGAGCCCGACTAGTAACTATCTTACGCAAATTTATTATGCCATTTCGTTTGCTACAACAAAATCGGCTTCAATCAAAAATAGTGTTCCGTGCTCCCAGCTTCCAACTAAAGCCTAAATCTGAAGAAAGAGAATATAATACTACTTTTAATCTAAATACTAAATAAAAATTTCGTAAAAACCGGTAAATACAAAAGTATGTCATCTAGAAAATCTATGATTGAACAGGAAAACAGATAATAAAAAAACCGATACAAAACTTGTCTCACAGCAGCTTGCGTTTGTATACATAGAGGAAACGGGATCATCGAACAGTTCGAAAAAGAAATCTATTTTTGAACATCCAATCGGTTAACCTTTGTAAGAGTTGAAAAAAGTATAGGTACAATAATAATATAATATTTACTTATTTCTTTCATAAGTTTTGTAAATTTTTGAAATATTTTGACCTAACCTGGATAGATGGCGCTACGTTTATAATATATCTGTATAGCTCAGCGATGGTGAGACCATAGATGATACATGTCGAATACCGCGTAGGTTCGAATCATTCAAATACTTTCAATGAGCTTATTGAGGTTTTTTTTTTTTTTTTTTTTTTTTTTTTTTTTTTTTAATTTTGGCATCACACTTCGTGTATTTTGCCAGTGTCAAGTTGAGCAATGTAGGTATTTTTGTATTCTTCCTGTATTAATTTCTCGTCAATCGTCAAGTTTCAAAGTTCAAGTCATGTTAAATCTTCGTCGAGTCATAGTCAGTCAGTTTGTCAGTTTACTTAGTTTTTAGTACAATGGTAGCCGTTCTACTAAAACTTTTCATGGACTTCTTGAGACAACTTGAAAAGCCATTATACACGTAATCATTTCATTTCACTTCACTGGTGCACTTGTATTGATCTTTATTGGACAAAATACCACCGATAATATTCAATAAAACTCAAAATACACGATTTTATGTAAATAAAACGAAAACGCAACGTCACTTCGCAAGTTCCCGCCAAAAAGTCCTGTCCTTATTGAGGTTTTGGTGAAGGAAAATATGATAATGCAACCATAGCTAAGTGATAGGGTAACATTTGAGTCTTCTAGGCTTTGCATGTATGCTTACCACTCTGGTCTGATCATCACTTACAATAGAGATTATGGTCCAAAGTAACCGGTGCAGCAAGCAAGTGATAAAATATACCATATTGTATTGATTTTAGAATTTAGATTCATTTATTGCTAGAAATGTGGTACATACAAAATAATAGTAATAGAAGACAAGTATGATTCCTTTAGGTTTCATCACATTTTGCCGTATTAAATGGCATGCAATAATTTATAGTAAATTTACAAGAATATAATTAATATAAAAATGCTAAAAACTTATATTGCCTGAGAATTTTTTACATATAAAACAACAATACAATTAATTGTTCAAATTTAAAGAAACCCCTGAAACTGTCTAGTAAATTGGTGATAATTTTCAAACGGCTAAGCGGATTTTCTTGAAACATAGCTAAGAACACTCTCAATTAAGTCACCTTTCAAACAAAAAAAACTAAATCAAAAAAGGTCCACCCATTCAGGAGCTATGAGGCCACAGACAGAGACACACACATGCACAAACAGACACATCTAACTTATAAAACCTCGTAATTATTGCATTGGGGGTTAAAAACTAAAGATTGTAAAAATAATAATATGAACATGTTATTCATAGCATAAAATTATATAGGCAGCTTAAGTTTCTTTTAACTTTCTTAGTTTTTCCATATGTATGTGCAAATTTTATTGCACATACATCAATTATTACATCCTATTTCCCAAAAACTGGACATAATGAGGAAACAAAAAGTTTACTGTATATTTTTATAATGACAAGTTAGCACATGCTATTATATCTATACAAGCAATTCTTGTATATATATATAATCTGAATCTCGGAAACGGCTCTCCAAATTTTCATGAAATTTAATATGCAGAGGGTTTAGGGGGAGATAAATTGATCTAGCTGGGTTTCATTTTTAGAAAACCAGGTACTGTATATTATACTCCTATAAATATAATCTTTTGTAAATTCTATTTTAAAATAAAGCTGTGTATTCATTAGGTGGCAAAATGTCCTGTTACATGTCTCCAATTCTCATGCCAAGTCAGTATTACCCAACATCTACATAAACAGATACTAGCTTCCGCCCAATGGTTTCACCCATGTTCAGTAAAGTCTGTTCAGAGAATCATCATGGCCAAATTGTGAACTAACTTTCCAATTTCATATTACAACTACAACTATAACCTACATTATATTGATATATACAGTCTGTACTCGGTAACATATTTTGTCCTTGTCTGAATGTGATGCTGTGGCAAGGCTCAAGTCACACAATGTGGCCAGACATGTAAGACTATGTCATCTGATAGTTTTGGAGTCACAGGTGATTTTCCCCCTTGTGAATGCACAGCTTTATGACAAAAAAAACTGCATATTTCAAATTAATTTTAATTTTTTGCTTTTCGCCATGGCCAACATGGTTTCAGCAGTCAGGGGTTCACGTAATCTCTTTCCCACTTTATCAGATTTCAATTGTAACACAATTTCTTGAGTATTTTTTATTCTTTTCCTGAGGTTTTCAGCACGCTTCTGTTGCTCAGATATTTCTATAGAACTGTTATAAAAATCTGTCAAATCAGCGTCGTCGATGTCGGGAATTGCAATTTTGGACTTAGCTTTGTAATTAGATATCGCATCAAGCTGTAAACGCAGCAATTTATTCTCAACTACTGATGACTTTTTTTCATATTCAATACATATATTTCCAAACCGTTTCCTGTATTCTACGATGATGTTCATTAAATTTTCGCATTTCACTTCGATGGTTGAGTCGTCTAAATCTGTAAATACGCAAAATGAATAACATAAATTATGAAAAATAAAAGAACGATACCTACGATACTTTTTTATGTCCTTTGATCATAGAAATAGTTCACTTACCCATGTTTCGTTTGTTAACTAAAAGGCACGCAAATAAAAGTGATAATCATAAAACACTGTATTTTTTTTTATTGATGAGATATAAAATCAAATCAAACATTGGGTCAATTTTCTGTTTCAAACACATACATTTCAAAACATGTCAAATTCAAAATCTTTGTCAAGTCAACCGCTTTGTAGTTGCAAGCTATCAGTTCAGTGTTGCCCGTATAGATAGAAAAAAGTGGCCCATTCACAGTCCTGCATAAAGAACGTAAGTTTGTTGCTCAAACGGGACTTTTGGGCATTGAACTAGTGATTTTAATTTTTGGCAATCCGTGGCAACACGTGGCACACGGTGGGCTTGCAGAAAGTGCTGGCTGGGTCAAAGTAATCTGTGGGCTGGCTCAGTTTTGCCGGAGGGCCCCCGTGGGTGAAAAGCCATACACAGACCTGCAACTACAGTGCCACCAACTTATTTGTGAACTGGAGGGTGATGGACGCTGAATTATGAGATAACTGACAGTAAAATGTACTGATTGTATTGTAGTTTTATTTTCTGCCACTTCACAGATAAGTTTGTGGCTCTGTACTGCGAACAAGCTTACGGCCGACCGTAAGCGGTTACCGTAGCCTATAGACGCTTGCAATACCAGGTTACTTGCGCGTTGTGACCTAGAGTCTATAAAATTCCTTGGTTGAGACCTTGTAAAAATCTCTTCCACAGGTAAATTTTTATATTTAACTCTTCACACCCTTATATAAAAACCTCATGCCACAGTACCTGGTACACTAGTATAAAGTGATCTGTGACAGTACCCATGCTGTAGTCTCTTGGGAAAACCATGGTGGGGAGGGAGCTCTTTCCACAACTTGATACCATGTTTTATTCCCATTACTATAATAAGTAACTGCGATACGTTCACTTCATTTCATGACATCATTTTCTCCTAACAAAACACGAATTATGGTAAAATATACATAATTTGAGCCCGTATAAGGTTTAGAATGATAAATAAGAGAACATTCAATGAGTTTTCCACATTTATTTAAATTTTTAGTTTTTACAAGCAGGCAGGCGATCCACCTGATACTTTCTCGTAGACTGACACGTGAAGTTTGAGTTTATATCTACAAAAAATAATTCAGTCTATAAGTACTAAATCGAACATGGGTCGACCACAAATGAGCCACAGGCCACAGCCATTGCGGCTACCACACGCTTCCAGCGGTGGTGGTCACAATTTATAACACTAACACTCTGTCTCACAATGGACTTTCCAGACGGAACGTTTGATCGCGTTACTGCTATGCACAAACGATGTGTATGACGATACCGAATCCTAAATAGCAGGAAGTAATTGTATTTTGGACATGAGTGTGTTACGAGTGTTAGCGTGCATTAGACACAAAAACGTGTGTGTGAACTGCTTTTTGCTGGCTCGTACGTGGTTCGTTCGTGTTGTGTTGTGGGCCGAGCATAAATCTCACCATGTTACTCTTGAAGACAATAAAAGATTGTGGTAGAAATAGTAAAATAAAAACTATTTACGGCGTTACAATATTAACACAATTCTTGATCATTTTCATAAACTCTTGTACAGAGATCTGAAATAAAAAAAAGACGATATTAATTAATAAAACGAGTTGTTTGCTGAGTATCTGTGTGGGAAAATAGGAGCACAGATTATTAAATAGTACAAATCCTATCTGTACAAAAGTACTCGAGAATCGAAGGGACAAATCCAAGGAATGCTTACGCTTGACTTATTTTCGACATATTTTTGTCATAACAATACAAACTCTATATCATTGTAATTGAGACTAAAACCACTTGAGATATTGTAGCGTTCCACTGACTTGTATGGCCGATTCCATAGCGTGAAATAGGAGAACTGTCAAACTATATTAATCATTTCTACTTTTGTTTATTGTATCAACTTACGAGGCCATCAAAATCCTTGTCCGCATCATCGATCATCTCCTCGATTTCTTCATCAGTCAAATGTGTACCAAGAATTTGTGTTACGCTTTTTAGATTATCAAAGCTTATGTATCCTGAAACGATATTAAAATCTTGTTTTTTTTGTATGAAGCAAACTTTACCAGGGCAATGCTGGCCTTGGACAGTTCTTTTTACGTCCTTTTTTAAAGAACTTCATATAGTAGCGCAAATGGGAGAACCATAATGGGGAGTTCATTCCACATCCTAATGCATTGATCAAGTTTAAATAAATGCTTATAACCGCATGCTAAACAACTCTTACTAAGGAACCAAATCTGACGAAATTTTGATGAAATGACTTAAAAAAAAGGAGGATGTTCTCAATTCGGTTTTGTTTTTGTATGACTATTTGATATATTTTGGGAAAATATAGTTTGCTCCGCGGTAAAAAGTTATACTTTACTACACGATGAATCCAACTTTTTTCACGCTCCCTTTTAATTGATTGACAACTTTGGAGCAGCCCAACATTATGGTATGGTGCACCAAAATTAAATTCTCCATAAATAAACGACTCAATGACCTGATTCAATTTTGAATCATTGAGTCATTCATCAATTACTCTTACCGCAATCATCCATATCAAATAATCTGAAACTCTTCATGATATCACCATCACTGTCTTGTGACATGATTTTTCTCATGATGGCTGTCTCAAAATTTTCGAAGCTGAGTTTTCCGGTGTCTCCCTTATCGACACCACTAATCATGTGCTGAAGTTCCTCTTTCGTCGGTTCATATCCTATGATTAACAGATATTTTTATGAGACTGCCAGTCAGTTTATTTTTGGATAAAATTCTACATTTTATGACATTTAAATTACGTTACATTGACCCATTTTAGGGGCAGATTAAATAAAAATTAATGCCTATTTTAGAAGACTACAATCAACACGCTATTAAAAAGTTAATCACAACAATAGTATTTGACATCAAGTAATATTACATTATCGAATTTCTAATTTAATGAAAAATAAACAAATGATAAACCACAAATTTACTAAACTCACATTATTGTATTGAAATTCGCATGCGGATATACCACGTACCACCAATTAGTTTAGAAACTAGCTTACCCAGTGCTTTTATAGCTACACGAAAATCTTCAGCCTTGATCTTTCCTTCGCCAGTGTAATCGAGGTGGTTGAAGGCTTGACGCAAATCCTCTTTCTGTCAAAAATAATGTATTATTTTGTATGTATTAGTACCTACAACAAATTCAGCAAACAAGCGTACGACCCAACTCTACCAGTTGACGCGTTAACGGAGGTTCTTTTCCAGAGTTGTTCTTCGAGCAAAAAACCGCTATGCTATCAATCAAAGATTTGAAAGAATTAGTATAAATTGGGTTGATATGCTAATACACTATGACGCCACGTCCTGACTACTCACGACGCTCAGTTAGATACTTAACCAACATTACCTGTTCTTGATTCAAAGTTAATCTAGCTTGAACATCTTTAAACTCTGGAACGCGCTGTAATTCCTCGATATCTTTATCGGAAAATTCGGCAGTACACGATAAGTTTATGTCGTCCATTGTACGTTTGTGAATAATCTATGAAGCTACGATACTGACAAAATATGGATCAAACCATCCTTAGCAACGTATTACCATGTATTTGATGCAATTACTACGAAGCGTCCCGTAGCTATTCCAATCAGCAAACCATTTCACCAAATACAGAAAGAGTATACAACCACTATTATCTACGTTTTACGTGCCATGGTTGCCGCCTGAATTTTTTTCAAGGTGGTGTATAAATTTAAGACTAATTCAATTCAGTCTATTCAAACATAATTAATAAAGAATAAAAAAATCTATGTATTTTCTTTCCTGCATGCCCCCCCATTGCACCCCCCTGCCGGCGCCTATGTACCGTCAACAAAGTTGAAGCATGATCAGTTTTGAGACCTTTTCGCTTGCAGCCAGTAATCATAGTTTGCCCTGTCCATTGTTGACAATAAAACGGTCTCTTGTAAAATCTTTTGTTTAGACTATTTACTGACAATGACAATCTACTATTTTATGACAAGCGCATTGTCTGGTTATATTGTGTAGGACACAGGTAGCGGCTGGTCACTGCACGCAAAATACACCCTTAAGGTGATCATGCTTCAACTTTGTCGATAGTACGTGCCAAATTGCTATCAAGCTTTCTGCAATCCCCTATTTTACCACCTTTAGTGTATAAACAGACATCTGCATTAGAACTGCACCCCGGCTGCATAATCGATGTTTAGATGCAGTTTTTGACGGACTTCGCAATCAGCGTGCAGTTTGAGTTTAGAAATACACGCCATTTGCATCAGGCATGCAATTCTAATGCCGACCGTTTGTTTAGGCAATCAGGGCTGAATTTTGAAAAACCTTTATGAATGCCTACGTTATTTAAGGAGCTGTTTCTTGATATACCAGTCAGTCAGTTTTATCTTTCAAGAGACGGATAAGGCGATGATAGCTCAGTGGTAGTGCGTCGGATGTCGCGACGAAGGTCGTGGGTTCGAATCCTACAATGAGCTTGAGCTTTCGATGAAGGAAAACATCTGTCGCCAAGCACCTACCAGTGTGTTCCAGCCATTGCACTTGAGAGCCAGTTGCCTTCTCGGCACTGTAACAGGTCGGCAACACATTGTCCCTCAGTCGGCGATAGGCGACGGTAACCAATTACCATCAGGTGGACCGCCTGCCTGCTTGTCAACCTTCTGACATAAAAAAAACGGATAGAACCTAATTTGAAGATAACGTAAAAATATTTTTTAAGGAAAAGGTAACTACTTGTTCATCGGTAAGCAATAATCTGGCGCAAACAGTTTTTTCTTTTTGTTCTTGCTCAACTTCTGCAATCGTTTCTATTTCACCGAAACTTTCGTCAGGATTCATCTTTGGAATATATTTGTATTCTTGCTGATGGTAAAGGGTTATGTAAAAGAAATTTATAGGAAAAGAAAGAACCTCGGAAGAACTAAATATTTGCCTGTTAGCTTCTCTGCTGTCACATAGGGCTGTCACAATATAGCATATCTTGTCGAATAACATGCCAGTTATACTTCAGATAAACGATGGTGATAAGAAGGATACACCACAACTACAAGTATGGTATTGACGGGCCAGCCCGCGACCCTCACAAGATCGTCGGTCCACCTTGTGGGGAGCCTGCCTACGCTGCGTGTTCCGGTTCTCAATGTAGGTATATATTAACAAAGGAATGCAAATATATCAGTTCTCTGGTTTCTATAGTTTCTCTGCTTAGTTTGGGATCATAGCCGTGTGTGGAGAATTTATACCTACACCGACCTTATAGCAGGCGTGTGAATAGTTAGCTTTATTGTTGAATTTTATTTAGGCTATTCTTTTTCACTAAGCTGGCATGGCAACACTTGTTTGTTCGGCCGCCATATTTTTGTTTTGTTAAAATTGAGGTTATCTTTCCACCGACGACGCCGCCTTTGATTTTACAACAAAATAGCTCAAAATACTTAAAACATGAAGCTAGTCAGGTTTTTAATGAAGCTCAGTCATGAGACAGTTACAATTGAGTTGAAAAACGGCAGTGTAGTGCACGGAACAATCACTGGCGTCGATGTCGCCATGAATACTCATCTCAAAGCTGTAAAAGTGACGTTGAAAAATAAGGAAGAGTTGCAGTTGGAGACCTTGAGTATACGTGGGAATAACATCAGATACTACCTGCTTCCCGACAGTCTCCCCTTAGAAACTTTGTTGATAGACGATGCGCCGAAAGGTCGCGGCAAACGCGAAGGGTTCCCGAGAGGCGGTGGTGGCGCGCGAGGAGGCCGTGGCAGAGGCCGCGGAGGCCGAGGAGGGCCTAGAGGTGGCCGTGGAGGCCGAGGCCGTGGGCGCCGATAAGCTAATTTATAATTTAAGTTCCATTGTAAGTTTCGTGATTACATCCTAAGTAATAAGAGGTTATGTGGTTTTATTCCTTTCTATATGAACAGTGGCTATTTCATGCACAAGGATTTCAGTATATAATATTAAAAAAATATTCTTTGATGACTTTTTCTGAAAAGATTATGAGCATGATTAGTCCATGAAACAATTTGCAGAACTTACTGTAATTTTCTAAAACTATCTTTCGAGAATTAAATGAAAATGGTCTCATAGTTGAGATTGCTGTAAGAATGCTGCAGTTTTCACTCATAAATTTCATTTTTTTTGTAAATGAGACATGAAAGCAAGTTAGTTCTCTCAGGTTATTGGGTATTTAGGACCTTTAAGTAATCTTGTTATAATGAACTATCATTGTGTTTCTGAATCTGAAGTGTGATGAAAGGTATGTAACTGATGTATTCCAATTCCAAATAATGTAAAATATGAGTCAATAAATTGTGATTGATATAAAAGATTAAGTAGTATTCATTAAAAATTCTTTCATGTTATAAATCTGTCACCAAGCATGTATGTGCTAATAGATGCTTGAGAGTCAGTTCCTCTCTAGGCTTTGTGTGCTTACCACCATTGGTCACATCATCACTGACCACAGTGGAATTGTGGTCAAACAGAACTGTACTGAAAAAGTAAAAAAAATATATAATAATATAACTAGTATGTAGTATATTATTTTATTCTATGATATAACTAATGCCACAAGTCAAGGGTTCAATTCTGGCACTGGTTAAATATAGTGACAACATGTCTGTTTTTTTTTACCCTGGGTGTACATTTCTATTTAACCTGAAACTTTAAAAGTAGTGCACCAGTTGTCAGCTTACCATAGTACACACGGCCACAGATCAAGCTACACATTTTTGTTGTAAAATAGCTCCTATTACAACCGTATAAGGTGCCGCAGTGTGTAGCTTGATCTGTGGCCGTGTGTACAAGGACAATTAAAGACAACAAAAAAAAGAATTAGCGAAATCGGTCCAGGTCATGCGTGATCAAGGGAAATAGGGATTCAGTCTTATATATAAGATATATACAAGGAAATTAAGTGACTGACTGATCTATCAACTCACAGCTCTCAAATCCCTGGACAGATTGGTCTGCTAAGACAGGATTTTTGAAAATTCACCGCTAAGGGTAAAGGTAAAATTGGGGAAGCGGGATGGAATGTTTGTAGTAGTATATTATTTATAAATTATATATTATTAACTCTGATAAACTAATATGACCACAGAGAAGATAATATACTATGCACTTACAACGTACAAGTATGACCCCACTTCAAAATGGCTTCATGATCTTAGGAAGTGGTTATGAATACATCAAAATGATAATAGATGGCGCTACTGTACACCAATGGAGTCCAAGAAAATAATATTTACAGTAAAAAAATCAAAATCTAGATATTATAATTATGCTAGCTGTCCCTCGCGGTTTCATCCGCGTTCCCGGTATAAAAAGTAGCCTATATGTTATTCTATATTCTATCTAAGTGCCAAGTTTCATCCAAATCCGTTCAGTAGTTTTTGCATGAAAGAGCAACAAAGTTTGTATGTATTTACGATATTAGAGGGGATCTTGGATCAATCAATAGGTAACATTACGCTATCCTGTGCGCAGATGGCGCCACTAGCATATACAGTAAACAAACCGCCATGGCGTGCCATAACGTATGTTATTTCAACACTATTATGTAAAGAATATTTGGTATTATGGCATCCTACGGCCATTCAAAGTGGATGATCTGAAGAAATTGCTTCGGGACGTGGCGCGAGTTTTAAAAAACTTTGTTTACTGTTTGTGCTAGTGCTGCTCTCTGGTGCAAAACATTGCAGTAATAGTTTTTATTATCATTATAATAGAAGAAAAACAGAAAACCTGGAACCTCATGCAACAAAGTCACGACTGTCATAAATATAAAATTAAAAAAAAAATTGACGCCTTCATTCCATAGATTTTCAAATGTAATAACAGGAAAAAACTTTTGTACGAAAATTGAAAAATTTAAAAAATGTATACTATATTTTGACCAAAAAAAAATTGTGTAATTAAAAGGAAGTTAATTTGTAAGTTCTTAATTATTTTATCGAAAAATAAGACATTTCTGGTACTTACCCTGATTAGTAGGTAAACTACCAACTCAAAACTCATTTATTCAATTTAGGCCCTGTTATGGCACTTATGAAAATGTTGATAGTTACAATTATTACAATAGACTCTATCACCGGTTCAGAATACCCACACATAAACTCTCATAACACCCACACTCAACGAATAAGCTTACGTACGATGTTGCAGACATAGGTACTATGCGTTACAATCTTTACGAACTGACTCATATACCTACCTACTGCCATACAGGGGATCTAATTCTAAATAGGTAGAACTCTCGAGAAATAATAACTAGGTACCTAGCTGAATTAGGAATTTCGTGAATTCGGAAATTTAATTTAGAATTGCATTCGGCAATATTGCTCGAGGGTTCTTTTCAGATCCCCAGGGCTCTACTACGTTATATTATTGAAAATCAGCCAATGAGGGTTCACCACGCCCACAACATAGTTTCCGTCGTAGCGCGTCATTGCATGAAATCATTCATTCGTTCTTTACGATTTGATGGTAATCGTAAAGAACGAATGAATGATTTCAATCAAGAGATAGCGACAGCCCGGCACTGCCCGACAGTTTCTATCCAATGTCAAAAATTGTTTTAGTTAGGTACAGTCTTGGTACATACTATCAAGTGCCCTTACCATGAGTTTTATACTACGGTAACTGCCCTAAGTAGGTATATAAGAAACTGGGACTTACCTACCTACCTACACCTACCTACCTTACCCTACCTACACCTACCGATTTTTTCTTTTTTTTTTTCGTAAGAACCTCCTGTCAATAACAAACACAAAAATAAGAGAATAAGCGAAATCAGTAGTTACAGCCGTTCACGCGTGATCTCGTGACCAAGGAAAATTGGGATTCATTTTTCTATTTATCAGAGTGGCGACCACGAACGCAGCGTGGGCAGGCTCCCCACAAGGTGGACCGACGATCTTGTCAGGGTCGCGGGAAACCGCTGGATGCGGGTAGCGCAAGACCGGCCATCGTGGAGATCCTTGGGGGACGCCTTTGTCAGCTTTGTCCAGCAGTGGACGTCTTGCGGTTGACATGATGATGATTATTTTACATATGATGTACCTTACCTCCTTTTGTTTTCTTTATTATATTTTAAATTATCCAGAAGTTACCATGAGTGCTACACACGTCGCAAGTTCTGGATACGGTATGCGCACAAGCAACAATGAAATGGTCAGTGCGTACGCTCTGAACCCGGAAACCAAAGATACTCATATAGTGGACGTTATAATGATGATCGTGGATGAAGACGGACCCATGCCTATGAAGAATTTGAGGCCAGCACAGGTGATTTTTAAACCACGACGAAAAAGAAGTATAAGTTTGTAGTGGGTATATGTGTGTTTATCTGTTTGAAAGGTGTCTTTTAGCTTCATAATAATTAGTTTCAAGAAAATCTCCATTCAGCCGTTTGTTCGTTAATTTTTGAATTTCAAATATAAACATTTAGTAGTTTACGATCTGATGGCAGTGAAAAATGAGCCAGAATATTATACTTATGATACTATACTCAGCCGTCTGAGAATATTTTAAATTCATACAAAAATACCTACCATAGAGAAAATAACTTTTAATTTTTACAGATTTTTCCAATGACTGGGGAACTTTTACAATTTTTCTTTTTATAAAAACCTAATTAGGACTATTACGAACATTGCGAATGAAAATATAGCCAAATCGGTTCAAATGATGCGCTTACCAACGAATATTTATTAGCATTTAATCTTTAGGAGAATACAGCATCTGACGATTCTTTAAATTAGGTTGCGGTCCTACCGCTAACGAGGAAGCGACCTACAATAGATATAATTAGGTCCCATGTCAGTTTAGAGAGATATACCTAAGGTCCCATGTCATTTTATAAGATACATGCGCTGGCTGTTCACACTGCCGCCGGCGAGATCACTCTTTCCACTAGTTTGTCTAAACGACAAAGAAAAGAGATACCTAATAATAGCGGCTACAGAATCATTGTGAAAATGAAAAACAGCCTGTTGACAAACGGACAGACAGATAGCGGAGTCTTAGTAATAGGGTCACGTTTTAACCTTTAGGTACGGAACCATAAATATCGCTCAGTGGCGTTGGCACGAATCCACTCTTTGGCGCTCGCTGCTATTGCTTGCTAAATCGTTTCCGCACTAGCTCTTATCTTATCGTTGCCAGTAGGGCTCGTGGGGCAGATGCTTTATCGGGAAAAATATCTAGCTATTCATTTGACAGAAACATCGCAACGGTGCGGAGCAGTTCGACTTAGAGCATCAGGAGGAGTACGAGGCGAGAGGGAGACAAGATGACAAGGTCTTCAGGGTCACCCAGCACAACAATGCGTGCCCCAAGATGTATGACGAATTGAATAAACGGAAATCTATAACTGAAGTTAGTTTTGAACGCAGTTTCATGAGCCAAATAGTTGAAGTGGTCCGACAGCTGCACTTGAGAGCCAGTTCCTTTATAGATTTTATGTCCTTACAGTCCTAACAGTAGCTACATGTGGCTACGGTGAGATTGTGGTCAAACACAGGCCTATGTTTTGTAAAAATTCAATAAAATTAATATGGGAGCACCATGAAGCTATACGTAAAATGGATTAGTTATTATGCGTGAACATTTAAAAAAAAATCCGGCCAAGTGCGAGTCGGACTCGCGCACGAAGGGTTCCGTACCATTATCTATAAAAAAAACATGTTTGTATGGGAGCCCCCTTAAATATTTATTTTATTTAAAAGTTTGTTATGTAGTACTTACTCAGCATTTCTTAATTTACAGACAAAAGCAATACACCCAAAAACAATGCTCCATAAAAACTATGATATAAAAAGTCAGTCGGATTTTAAATACAAGACATCAAAAATGGTCCATAAATCCAAGCTTCAGCCGAGACCTCGTCAGAGCTCTCTCCGACCGATGCGCAAGGAGACCAGGTCGAGGGTGACGAAGTCTAAATCCAGGGGCTCTCGGAATAGGTGAGTCTTAGCACAGTATTCTGTGGTCTTAGCCCCAGTAATGGTTAAAAATGATGATAACTATTGCAAACGTCAAATGGGTTGCGAGAATGGATGAATGTTTGTCACGTAAAAACTACTGAACGCATTTGGATGAAACTTGGCGCATAGAGAGATCATATCCTGGAAAAACATATAGGCTACTTTTATCTCGGGAAAATATACGATACCTCGGGAACGCGGGTGAAACCGCGGGGCTAAAGGTAGTAGGTACTCTATAATGTACCTATACTTAGTAACTGGATAATAATTAGGTACTTCCGTTTGAGTTAGTCTTCCCCGGTAAGGTTGCTGCAGCCATCAGAGGCTACCCAGTCCTGGATTTGTCAATAGGCCGTATAGGCCGCGGCCTAGGGACGGCAGATTTCAGAGGACGCCCACTCGATTTGTCAAAGGGGCGGCTGGTACTACACGGGCCTAGGGCGGCTAAGACTGCAAATCCGCCACTGAGACTACCAACTTTAGTCCTTTAAAAAAAACATCAACATGACCTTTTTTTTGCAGTCTAAATTCTCCATACAAGATGTACAAGTTTTCAAACAAGAGTTGTCAACACGCAAAATCATCGAAAAATATCAAAAAATCTGACGTTTCAGTGATGTCCGAACCGATTGACAGGAATATTAGCACGACAACCATGATGGCGCGCTCTTTCACAAAATTGGACGATATACATCACTACGATGAAATAAACGATGCTTATCCCGTAACTACTGAAAAAAAGAGGAAAAGTCTAGATGAGTTGAATAGAAAAGAGAGTGAGTCAAACCATGAAATTGCTTCTAGAAACCCAGATACAAGTCATCCGTCTATTAGTAGTTACAATAGTTACTTGTCTATGGATCACGAGCCTATGGTTGCACCCTAATTTTAAATTGTTTATGCCAGTGTTTATTTTGAAATAAATATTTTCTTGTGTCTTCTGTCCGTATTTTATTTTTTGCTTGGATCAAAAAAAAGAAAGACAGAGCGACGATAAAATGTGAAGCCACTTTTAACGTCGCTCTGTTTTGTATGCATTTTACTCTTTACAGTTTACACCACACAAGTACTAGCCGTTCACTTCGAACGTCATAGGTACGATCAAAACGATGATAAGCGTTGCTACTACGCGGGTCCGACTTGAGACACGGTGTTTTGGGTATCACTGGCGAAAGGTCCATACAAGACGATTCCCATCGGCTTACCTTTTAGAAATCCCAGTCCCACAGATTCATCATTTCAAAGCCACGTTTATATAAAATACCTACACTGTAATTAAGTATAAAATTTATCGGTGTTTTTTGAACGACTTACCCTCGCCATAATTTCACCCCTCGCCACTGGTACCTATGTGAAGAACTAAATAACGGCCAACTTGAAGTACAATGTTTTCACGTACCTGCTAATGCCGTCACTTGGCTATTTGTGTTTACATATTTGGCATAATCGCCATTATTCCCAAACTGGAATCAATGAAACCAACATACTTAGCCTTAAAAATTGTTAAACTGAAGCGGCAGTGGGTAGGGCACATCGCTCGTAGAACCGACACGGCTGGTGCTCGAGTAGCGACACAAATGTACTCTTTGGTGGCGACCATGAACTGAAAGACGCAGGGTGGGTTGGGTAGGCCCACCACATGCAGGAATACGTAACGCTATGTGAAGTGTCGCTATATAGAGTGATGGGCATGGATTTAGGTGTATATGTGTGGGTAAACGTGAGTTCGGAGGGGCTTCACCACTTTCACTTTGGTTATCGCGACGATGTATCTTTATTTCCTTGAGTCTGAGGCTGAATAAGCAATGTCCTTTGAATAGTGTGTGAGGTTATTTATTTAAAAAAAAATGAGGAAATATGTGTGGGACTTTATTTTATCCAGGTACTTATTACTGAAACAATGATGACTCAAATAATGTAAATCCTTTACAATAATTATTCAGAAATATAAGGATGTGGCATATAAAATTAGTAATTATAGTTTTATTAAACATACTTACTGGGAATCGGGAAACAGGAAAATTTTGAAATGTACTAATTTATTACACTAGGCTGTTTCTAATAATCAGGGGCGGCCTTATTAGCCATTGTGAGGCCCCGGGCGGGTAAATTGTGCTAAACTCTTGTCTTTGTACTCCTTACAATGAGCTTGAGCTTTCGGCGAAGGAAAACATCGTGAGGAAATCATAGCACGGGTATTTTGTAGTACCCGTACGGCTGGCTACCACCCTCAAGTTGAAAATCTGTCGCCAAGCACCTACCGATGTGTTGCGGCAATTGCACTTGAGAGCCGATTGCCTTCTTGGCATTGTAACAGGTCGACAACACATTAACAAATACCTCTGGTATTGCAAATAGCGATAGGCGACGGTAACAACTTACCATCAGGTTGACCGCCTGCCTGCTTATCAATCTTCTGACATGTTTTTTTTTTTTCTTATATTTAAATATTTTTGTGTTGTTTTAATTTGCTGTATAGTTCAATGCCCTTTTCGCCTACTAAAATCAGGGATTAACATATTTGTTTGAAGCATCAATGCGTTTCGTAGAGGCCGTCAAGATGACTTCATTGTTTAGATATTATGTAAAAAGTATGTCAATTATTAGTTCTATATAAAACCCCAACCTACATTATATATGAGAATACGAAATTTACGCATTTTGTTACCAAGAACTTAAGACGGAAAAATAAACATTAATGGGGGCACAGGCAATAATATTAAATATGGTCGTACCTTGTAGGTAGGTCAGGGACATAGGTTTTTCTATATAGGTATTGTATTCGAGTGAATAATTTATTATCAGGTTTTAGGAATATAGGCCCAATATGTAATAAATATTCATAATTTTATTTTGTACTAGCTGGCCCCGCAGACGTTGTCCATGCCCTAAGAATATAAAAAAAACTTCCATCATGTTTCTTATAATATTAAAATAATTATTAATTACAGACAGTTAGAAAATCTACAGCTAAGACTGTAGGTACCTAATTCTGAAAAAATAAACAACAATTAATAACATAACTTGAACGAAATTACAATACACAAAATAATTAACTTTTTCAAGCAAAAAGTTGAAAACTTTGCGAGTTTTTTTTTTTAATTACCTACTACGGAACCATATGGTGTTACATGCACCTGCCGGTTGTTAATGATTATCCATCAGTGATTATGGTCCGCGGATCATCAAAATTACCCAATATTGCAAACCGATTAATAAATGTTTACCTACAAATTGTGCGTGATTCGTAAGCCGTACGTAACCTTTTCAAACAAGTTGGTTAACGTTTTGTATACACAACGGTGTTGTGACATGCTGATTTTAATGTTATCGATATAATATTTAGTCGATAAATTATTATTTGAGAAGTTTTGGTAATACCTTACACTTACTTAAGTTACTAATTACTACTCTAATTTAAGTTTGTATTGAGGAATCTGCAACTCCCACACAAACCAATATGTGGTTTACGGGAGCCAAGAACGATTTTCTCTTTGTATGTTTTTTATATGAATATATATATAAATAAAAAAAATAAAAATAAACTTAATTACGTATAGTTTATAAGCCTAATACTTAATAATTTCTCATAATAATATGGATAAGCTATATTTATTAATGTATATTATATATTTTTGTTATCTTTAAAACTCAGATTTATCAATTAATAGTTGCATTTTGGCTGATATTTGAAAATAATAATAATTATCTGTTTTGTACCTTGCCATAATAGAGGCTTGCTCTTTCATCTTTTGCTGCTTTTCTCAAATCCTCTGTATCTGGCTCTGAACCATATGAATATTAAAATTCATTAACCCCCTTTGGTTACTTTGATGATCATCGATCCATTGTATACGCATCTCATTCACGCTTACTTTGAAGTCATCTCCACCACTCCTTAATTTGTCTAGCTACCTTTGTTCTTGAGGGTTTTATTTTTTAAGAATGCTTAAGAGTAGTTACCTACCTAAGCTAGTTATTCTTGGGAAAGCTATCTCTAACTACTTATAAAGAATTGCACACTGTTGTTGTTGTTACTTCAACTACCTACTGAGATTTCTTTATAGTGGCTACCGATGCCCACCTTTTGGTATTAAGGGCAGCACACGATACACTATATTATTATATTTTAGGTAGGTACAATGAAAACTATCGATATCGGCAAAGACTTTGAGGCCTCACTAGCATGTATATTATATGAGTTATATTACCTTGGAGGCTTAGTTCGCGCCAGTTTAATATTCACACAAGTCGTTCATCCGGCTTGAGGAAAAAACAATTTAAAAATATGAATTAAAAAGTTTTATTTGACATAAGTTTTAGCGGAAAACGAAAACTACGGTTTTTGTTTTTTTTTATGCAAACTTTTTCGAATCTGTAAATAGTGTTCAAAATGTCAAGTGTGAGAGTGATTTTAGTTTTGTTTTCATTTTTAAATGATGTGCTTTTGCAAGAATTGGCAGGCACTGGATCAGGAGATAATGGGAATCGTAAGTACAAAATTATTGTTTAAGTACGTAAATCTCATTTAAAAAAAAATAAGTTCTTTGATCTACCTACAATAAAATTTTCTCGTTCGAATACAAATATTAATATACTTCCGCATAACAACATAGGTCTTAGAATAAAATTAGGTACCTAAAAAAGTGTTTGTAAGTCTATAAATACGAGTAGATACGTATAAAAATAATATACCTTTAAATATTATCTAAAAAGTATCAAAGTAGCGTGAAAAATCTCCTTTAGCAATAAGACTTCCTAAATCGTTTTTTTTCGTTCATCACAAGTTACCTACCTATTTTTTTTTTGCGTGGGTGGGTGGGCACTGAGTTTTAAACTGAATTTAAATGTAAGCTGCATTTTTCTGAATGATCTCACTCTTGTTTTTTTTAAATACCTACATAATTTAATTGAGCATAGACTTTGAAATATTTTCTTTACAAAAGATTTCAACGCGTTCATGGACATGTTTTTTTTTCAATCATAAAGACCATAAGATTTACAAATCGCGAAATTAAAATTTGCACAAGCATATCCACTAAAAAGGATAGATATAGCCTTGCTCTGACACCGTGACTAAATATTCTAAACAAATAAATACTTATAACGAATTGCTTGCATGTATAATATGTATTTAAATAGTGGACCGGAAATATTTTGTTGTAAAACCAGAGACTAATTTTAATTATTAGGTTTAAACTTGGCAGGCGCGTATTCAGGATTTTGTTTAGGGCAAAAAAATTCAAACAAATAAAATACTTTGCATTTTTACTTGCCAGGCTGATGCCAGTAGAGGTAAAGTCAGGGGGATAATTGCACCTCAATTCTTCATGGTTTAAACTAGATGTTAATAATTAAACATATTTCGCATCACAACTTCACAAGATACCTACAAAGGTTTTACTATGTCTAGTCCAAATTTTGCTAGTGTGATGACTTAAACTATAATGAAGAGAGAATCGTAGGCCCGTTAAGGGACTTGTACCTATGCCTTGATGATGACTAGCAAACAGACAGACAGAGACACGAGGTCGAACAATACAACTTACTAAATGTTAAGAGTTCATGACCTTAATTTACAACTTCTAAGAAATATAAGAGATGAAAATCCAAAAAGCGGGCGACTAAAATTACTAAGACAGGTACCTACTGCAATGTTACTAATATAAGAATAACAACAGTGCATTTAGGCTTTCTGTGCTTGCGACCTTTGGCTAAATTGCTAAGCCTATAAAAATAAAGTATATCATAAATTTATGAGTGAGTGTCGCATTCCCAATTCCTATAAATAAACAGTAAAAGACAAAAGTGTCATCATCATCATCATCATCACATCAGCCGTCCACTGCTGGACAAAGGCCTCCCCCAAGGATCTCTACGATGGCCGGTCTTGCGCTACCCGCATCCAGCGGTTTCCCGCGACCCTAACAAGATCGTCGGTCCACCTTGTGGGGGGCCTGCCCACGCTGCGTCTTCCGGTTCGTGGTCGCCAGTCGAGAACTTTTCTGCCCCAGCGGCCGTCGGTTCTACGAGCGATGTGCCCCGCCCACTGCCACTTAAGTTTGGCAATTCTTCAAAAGTGTTACATTGACAAAATCTTAGATCTTAAAGATGGCGGGAAAAAGCGTGTGACGGAATCTAGTTTACGAGACACGCAACTGAGTTTTTATAACAAGAGTTTACCGAATATTAAATTCAAAGAAATCGTAGTTGCTTGTGTGTGAGTTTAAACTAAGATACGAGGATAATAATTTACTTCTTCAATGTCTTTGTAGACTGGGATTTTCCAACTCGAAATAATGTCGATTGAAAAAGGTTATTTTTGTTACGTCATTAGTCGTAGTTAGTATTTGTTTAATAATGAAGTCCTACAGAGCAAGGACTTATTGGGATTAACTTTGATTCATATTTATTTGATGGCGGAAAGTTTTCAGCTTAGGGCGCATTCCTACTAGGCTCACAGTTAGCGGCAGACTATCCCACAGACTCTGAGCAGTGTACTCAATGTATCGCGCTGTGAATCAGCCGCTCACTGAATGAGCCGACAAGCGAAACGATGCAAACTGCGTACATTACGCACGGAATGGACACTCCATTTAAAAATTATAGGGATGAAAACTGGAAACAAACAGTGTGCCGCTAACTGGGAGCCTAGTCTCGTCTTTAGATTATAAATAAATCGTCTTTATTCTAATGATTTTTATAAATTGACAGAATTCATATTATAAAATAATCAGGTCCGAATTAAGGTCAATGTTTAAGTGCATTAAAAATATACTCACATACAAGTAAATTAATGAAGAAGCTTATAGGTAGGTAGGTAGGTATGTATTTATAAAAAAAACAACAAGAAAAGTTTTTGTGGCATCACGTAATCGCGCCAATTAATCTTTTACGATTGTTCATTGCATATTTTTTTGTGAAAACATCAAAAACGCATTACGACATGTTTTAATTTCAGCAAGTAATTTAATTTACATTGCTTGTTAGTTTTTACTAGCGGTTTTGTTTGGATATATTTTCATCATACCTACTTTAATAAAAGTCAAAAAAAGGTACTCTAGGTACCTACCTATTTAAACAATGTAAAAAAAACATGGCAAGTCGTGAGTCCGGTCAAACAACCTTGGGACATGACCGCGCGGCGCGGCCTTTAGCGAAGCTCTATAGATGATCAACTGGATCCAAGACTTGATTGCTTATTGTCATTTCAATAATTATATGAAATTGGACAAGAATAAAATCAAGTTTGAAGTAATAACCAGTATATTGTTTCATTGTTCACTCACAAACATACCCCCACTCACACTGCGCGCTCTGGTATTTGGTTCTTAATTTTATGTCACATAGATATTTACTTATTACTAACCAAGATCAATGGCTATGGAAGAGCGGCATCTCCTATCACAAGCATACTCTTGCTTAAAGGGGGATTCCGAAACCAGTTGTATACTAGTGATAAGTTACCGAAATAAATTATTTTTATTTATTTTATTTATTTTATTGTTAATCTTTATTCATAATAACAACATTGTGTGTTCCGGCACCTAATGCTGAGGCAGTTCATATAAAGACCTTCAGCCACATATTTTTTTATTTTTTATATCATGCAGCGTTTCCAGGCTAATGAGTAATTTATATAAGTCCTAATTTCATAGAAAACTATTCATTGTCTATGAATATTCTACCTACCTACTGGTTGTTCTTAGTTTTATTTCACTTGTGGGAAGACACTTTGTTCATGATAATGAGAGCTACATTAACTAACTCCACAACACTATTTTTGTTTACACTAACCCCTTTTTATATTTACATTAATATTTTATTTTGCCTTCTCACTAAGTGTATGGCTGTCGTATGTTGATGTTAAAAAGGCAAAGCAATTATTGTATATTCCCTTAAACATGACAGTATGTCAAAGGAGAATCTGAACGACTGGCATATTGACTCAAACCACAGCGTCCAGAAACATACAATTTTGGATATCCATTCCATAAATAACGTAGGCATCTACTAAAGTTTTTTTTTTATTTAATTCCTAATTCGAGTGAAACCAAGGGACGGAATGCTAGAATCAAAGAAGCTATAATTATTTCAATTTTGTCTTAAGGGTAAACCTTCTTCCTGACATATACGACTATTTCATGAACATGTTACTAATATACCTTGGAGGAATATGTTGATGATTTCTTTTGTTATTAATCAGTAAATATACTACCATTCTTGTCGCAAATAACATATTGATGACTTACGACCTATAACTGAGCTGCAATTTGCAAAAAACGTGATAAAATTTGAATTTCGCGCTCCAACCGAAGCCTCCACCATAACTGATCTTTTACGATAAAAAAAATACGATAAAATGGACGCGTCTGCGGATTGCGGATGTTTCTGCCAGAAGTGCCAGATAATTATCTTGTAGTTGTTGCGCTAGACATAAGGTCTTATTTTATGTATATGGACTAAACATTTATTCAGTTAGAAAAAAAAAGGTTGGACTAAAACTGCCATTTACGGACGTATTCAATATCCAGAAATAAAAAAACAAATACTCTAGGTACTAGGGTAGCTACGGCCCTGGATTTTTGTTTAGTTTGTCAACAACAAGTATTTCTGGTTTCATAGGAAATGCTTACATTTTCCAATACATTATGTCGTATAATATTCCTATTTATCTAGGACAAACATTTGTGTGCATGAACATGTCTGTTTGTCCTGAGTCTGGGTGTAATTATCTATATAAGTATGTATTTACAAAAAAAAAAAAAAAGTATATGTAGTAGGTATATCAGTTATCTGGTTGTCCATAGTAAAAGCTCTGCTTAGTTTGGGATCAGATAACCGTGTGTGAAGAATGTCAAAAAAAAAAAAAAAAAATTATGGCGTTTCGTTCAATGTAGTAGAGTGGTTGAGGGAATTCCCTCTGTACCCAACTAGATGACGAATAATACAAGCATTATATTGTAATTTTAGTATACATGTTAACGTCATCTGTTTTTAACCTCTGACGAAAAAGAGGGATGTTTAATTTTGTCATGTGTATCTGTGTGATTTTGATTATTATTTTTTGTTTGAAACGATTTACTCTTGGTCTATGGTAATTAAAAATGGTAGGTATTGCATGCGTGTACTTGTTTGATACCTTAGTAGCATAAAAAAGTAGACTGTTCAACCTTCTAACATAAAAAACCTTTGATTTTTAAATCACCTTGTCTACTCAAAATTATGTCCATTCGTTTCTTAATACACAGTAAATAATGTGATGTAAAAACATAAAGTCTGCCAACATAAAGGTTCGCTCAAACTGATGCGTGCATTCGCACCGATTGTTCCATCATATAAATATACTTCTCATCAAAAAAATCGAAACACTTCCGTTTTTATGACCATATATTTCTAAATATACACATTTTTCTGATAGTCGTTACAAAACATAAACTTGCAAGGTGATTCGGTTTCTCTGATGAGAAGTGTAAGTAGAATTGAAAGTCTGTTTGTAATGTCAAAATAACAGATTTTTACTAAATGCATATGAAAGTATATACGCTACTTATTACTTTGAAACGGCTTCTAAAGAACAAATACATATTATAAAGTGATGTCACGTATGACGGAGCATCACTTGAGAACGGTTGAACTGATTTTTTCGTGTGTTTATTATTGTTAGGATATGGTTTGTATGAAAGATTTTTTTTGGAAAATCCACCGGATACAATAACTAGTTATAATAGAAACAAGATAGTGACAGATATATTTAAATTAAAACTTTGGTGTTACTAAACGTAGTAACTGAAAGAAGCAAGCGAGCGAATCGCAGTCGCTCGCGCGCTTACGCAGAATTCGCGTAAGTTTGAGCTATCCTTAACGTTGTTTCAATGAAATGTATTCGGTGAACTTGTTTCAAGGTCAATCGAATGACGTCTTTCTAATAACATTCGAATTACTGCAGCACACTTATGCCATGACGTATTCAATTAACGTTGGATTTATCTTTTTTTTACAAAAAAATAAGTAGTAACTTGTTTTCCATAGATAGATAACTCTATATTTAGGTATCTATGTACACACGGCCACAGATCAAGCTACACACTGCGGCACCTTATGCGGTTGTAATAGGCGCTATTTTGCAACAAAACTGTGGCCGTGTACATAATGTAATGTATACAAAAAAAGTATATAGTACCTATATATGTGGTATATCAGTTACCTGGTTGTCCGTAGTACAAGCTCTGCTTAGTTTGGGATCAGATAACCGTGTATGAAGAAGGTCTCAGATTATTATTAAAATTATTATTAAAAAAAATAAAAAATAAATTGGTCTTTTAAAAATACAACTTTATTTACAGTTGTTTAAATAGTAGAAAAACTGCGGACGTAAACTTTTTGAAAAAAAATTTAGTAACCATAGTTTCAGTTTTCGTTATGATTTCACTTACAACCGATATCGTATCGAGATATGGCCATACTCGATAGCTAATCTAATAATACTTAGGAGAATCTTGCAAGACATTACCTAACCAACAGGAAAACCTTGCTATGAATATATCAATAGCTATAAAACTGTTGAATAGATCAAGGAAAACCATGCTATATTATCTATAATACGTAATATTTATATAGCCGTGACAGCGGGTTATTTTTACTAACTTATTTAACTTTACTTATTAGTATGTCTAGTAGCCTATTTCTTTCTCCATATCATAGGATATCTGCGTGACAAACATCATAATGCTTAGGGTTCTACTGGGATCCATTTTTGGTCCACTACTCTTCCTCCTATACGTTACTGATATTTCAAATACAATTCTTCCAGCATTGTTCTCTCGCGAAGTTTTCTTTCTTATTTATAATATTAGTTAGCATTAGTATATTTGATTCCGTGTTCATTTATTATATTCTTTGAGATCAATAGACCCCATGGTAACACGGGTAAAACCGGGTGAAGCTGGTAAATAATAAATATAGATACAGTAAAATAAGTGTCTTTTTTGTTCATGATAGAAAAAAAAATATTGACTAAGGTCTTCAGATATAGTTAAGAAAGAATTTAACGCTACATTAATCTTATTTTGGATGTTTCTATGAATTACTTTACGTGTTGACGTCTCTATGTGAAATTAAACATAAATAACTAATAATTATAGTCTATTAAATTACATAATAATGTGGTTTTCCTTGTACATTTCCCTATTATTTGGGAAAATCCTAATGTCTTTTAATCTTTTTTTTAATATCAAGAATACATCAAATGCGGGAAAAATTGCGAAGCGGAAATATTTTAATAATATAAAAAAGGGCTTTACCTTATTTCAGTATACGAAAAATTATAAACAACGACTGTTGACACTTCAAGCAGTGGGCATCAATTTTCAAAACACCCCATAACCGCGACCTAAATACAACCCTGACCTTTCGTGTCAGTGTTGCAAATATAGGTAATAATTAAGCGATGACATCTCGTGTTACCGGTCTTAAAAAATAACCGGTAGGTAGGTATAATGACAAAATGATGTAATAAATGGATTTGTCGCGGTGCTCACCGAATAAACGCAATTATTTAGAGTTCATGCTATTCTCACGATGTCGAAATGTTTGTGGGACGATTGAAGGGCCTGCGACATCCGTGAGATTTTATTGAAATTACACTTTTTGTGACAATGACGATGACAATACTCGTGTAAAAAAAAGAAAGTTTTTATGCCAGCCTGCTTTCCTTATAATATGTACGAGAATTTTTACTACGCTCCTACGAACGTACCTAAGTCTTCTCCAGGGCTGCATCTGGAGCGGATGTTCTGCCTCCACCGGTTTCTGTCCAGCGCGTCCCTTACGACCGTGTAGAATTTGGAGGACGACTTTCACCTGATCGGTCCATCTTGTTGGGGAACGGCCGCGCGATCTTTTGCCTTCCGTGTTCCCAATCACAATCAATTTTTCTAAGTTATCGTCGCCTCTGCGCACAGTGTAGCCGAATTATGCAAGAATGCGCTGTTGGCATATGGTGGATAGGCGAGTTTTTATTTAGAGCTGGGTCAGGATCGACGCATTGGTGCGTTTCGCAGTCCAAGGTACTCTTAGCATTCGTCTCCAGCACCACATTTGAATGCATCAATCCTTTGCCTTTCCCGGGCCAGGATTGTCTACGTTTCCACTCCATACATAATAAGTCCTTAGATTTTAGTAATAAAATAAAATAGCTATTTTTAAATCGCCCCATCTATGGAAACTAGATAACTGATATACTACTACTTTTTTTGTAAATACATACTTAAATATTTAATTACACCCTAAATCAAAGATTTAAATGATAAACAGACACTATTGAAAACATCATAATAAAATTAATGCTAACAAAGAAAGAGCCTACGGTCATAACTCATAGCTAAGAGGTGACTATTATAATAATATGAAGTAGGTATCTATGGTAAAGCCTCTGTGTAAATGCTTTGACACCAGCATTACGCGTTTGTCACGAAAAGGGCTTACCCGATTGCGATGAGACTTTCAGAATTTACTTAAGAAGCTTAGAGAAATTCCTATCAAAATCGTTTTAGCCGTTTCTGTGATATTTTATTCTATAATATATAATATTTACAATTATTTACAACTAAATATAAAAATTTCCTCGAGGCGGCCGCTGCTGCCAATCAACGGCAAGGTTCCCAGAAGGCTGGCAGCGTTCCCTCTTTGTATGGCCAAGCTAACGCGTTGGCGGAAAAAGCTCCCCGCCCACCAGTCCCCTGTGACCTCAATTAATTTTGAAGATAATGTTCGAGAAAATCGGCGAGCCTCGGACCCCCAAGGACTCATGGTCTCGACCGCAAAAGGCAAAAATAAATAATTTGGGCCAATAGAAGCGTATTTTTTGGATTTAGAATTTTCCGTACCAGCCGCAGCCGCCGCACCAGCCGCAGCCGTTTCTGTGATTATGTTAGGAATGCATTTCATCGGCGCGGCGCGGCGGCCGGTCTTTACCTACAAACCAATGTTAAGTAGGTAGTTAGTTAAATGAAAAATGATCATAAATGTTTATACTAAACTAAAAGGATTTTGTTATTAATGACTAATACTATTAAGGTCAAGACTATAACGTAGGTGTGATGCACTCACACCTGTACCTACCTACCTAAAGTATATAAGAAAGCTATTTGTGACCGTATTTTATTTATAATAAAGATTATAATAGCTTGTATTGTATTCCAAACATATTTTGTGTGGGCGAATGGCAGTGACAATTGTTTTTTTTTTAAAATATGAAATACTTAATAATTAATTGCACGTAATTTATTAAACTTTGAAGATAAGCAAGAGGCGATGTGCATGACAAAGGTCGAATCAGCTTTCGGCAAGGGCGTCGGCAGGGAGGGTGCAAGGGTTCTACTCCCCTGGGGCTGGGGGGTGCAAGTGCAACTCTGGCATGCAGGAAATAAAATACCTACATCGATTTTTTATTTTTTTATTCTTTATGAATTTTCTTAGTATAGAAACGGAAGGCGACTAGACTAACTTTATGCAACACCCTGAAAGAAATCCTTAGTAATAGGGTCCCGTTTTACCCTTTGGGTACGGAACCCTAAAAATAGGAATAACTACAATGTTTAATTTAAATATTAATAACGCTGTTGGTTTCCTGAAAAAAAATATGTTTTATTTTTTTACAGTGCGCCTTTGCGTAGTCGAAGGCAGGGGCTCTTACAAACGCGCCCCAAAATACTGCCCCATCTTGGATGAAGAGGAGGCCGGCATCGAATGTGTCATAGGTACTGACAGGTGAGATCTTTCAAACGCAAAACTCTTTTTTTTCTTTAACACACGGCTTTTGTATTTTGCCAGTCTCAAGTTGAAAACGGGGACACCATATAAATTACCTAAACAAAATTTGGGATAACGTTTACAGAATTTGAAATAGGATCAGGGGATTATAAAGCTGAAGAGTTTGTTTGTTGCACGCGCTAATCTCCGGAGTTACTGGTCCAACGAACTTACAAACTTTACCTCTTTTTATTTATTACTAGCTTCCGCCCCACGGTTTCACCCGCATTCCCGCCCGAGGTAGGTATGTTATATTTTCCCGGGATCAAAAGTAGCCTATATGTTATTCCATTGTATGATCTATCTATGTGCCAAGTTTCATCCAAATTTATTATGTAGTGTAGAAAACAGATTATAAATCTGCATGTGTGTCTCTCTTGCAGATTAGACTGCCTCCGGCGTATAAGCAAGGGCACGGTTGACTTCGGTGTGTTCAGCCCCGAGGATCTGGTGGCGGCGCAGTGGGCTGAAATTGACGTACTTGTCGTTAACGAACTACGTCTCAAAGCCAGTGAGTATTGGACACTGTAGCGACACCTGTCACCTACATAGTTCAGACACCGACGGATAGATGGCGCTGCAATATAACAATACAATCTACATACAACCTACATCGCGCTAGTGGAGTTTGTTCGCGCATTCGCATATAGAAACTTTTCATACAAATATTGTTCGGTCAAAATAAAATGTATAAAAAAATTTTTTTTTTCGAGTTTTCAGGGTTGGTCCAAAAGTCCCATATAATGTGTTCAAATAAGTAACATAATATATCGCTAGTTCATGACCGGACACACTGTAATACCGATGGTTAAGACTTATATAATTACTAGCTGTCCCCCGCGGTTTCACCCGCGTTCCCGGGATAAAAAGTAGCCTATATGTTATTCCAGGATATGATCTATCTATGTGCCAAGTTTCATCCAAATCCGTTGAGTAGTTTTTACGTGAAAGAGCAACAAACATATATACATACACACATACAAACTTTCACGTTTATTGTCACTGATAAAAAAAAATACTTACAGGGCCCTACGAACGCAGTGTAGTAGCAGTAGTGAACAGACGCATCCTGCCGGACAGCTCATCAACTTTACACGCGGTCCTTCGCAACAGCACGCTCTGCCATTCAGGAGTTAGCCTCAGTGATATCCGACCGCTGAGTGACACGCTCTCTGGGGTAAATATTACATTATTAGTCTATTGACAAAGCTTTTTATTGAATACTCTACTGAATATTTCAAGCGTCTATCTGTTGCCTTTATCAATATCGAGCTTAATGTACCCTTTGAGTACGGTACGGAACCCTAAAAATAAACAAAACAGACTTAGGTCGATGATCACAGACTAGAAAACGGTCCAATAAACTATAATCGGGCGTTTAAGATGACTTTTTCCTACAAAAATTCACGGTAAACGCCCGATTATAATTTATCGGACCGTTTTCTAGTCTGCATGCAAAATTTCAGCTCAACCGGAAACCGGTAAGTGGGTCAAATGAACATGCAATATTCCATGACAAACATCGGGACAGTAGAAACTAAATAAAATCTTGTAATAACAAATTAAAACTCTTGTTTGTCTCCAGTACTTGGAATCGTTAGTGCTGGAGCGCTCATGTGACCCGAGCCTGTCCCTCACAGAGAACAGAATAAAGGCGTTGGCCGGGTTCTTCGGGAAGGCGTGCAAGGCCGGACCTTGGGTCCCTGAGAAAGAAAGGGACGCGGAACTTAGTGAGTACCCCAGACTATATAGCCAGAGAAGCGGTTACACCCGCGATCCCCTATTTTACCCCCTTAGAGGTTGATTTTTAAAAAAACCTTTCTTAACGGATGCCAACATCATATAGCTATCTGTATACCAAATTTCAGCGCGATCCGTCCAGTGGTTTGAGCTTTGCGTTGATAGATCAGTCGGTTAATCACGATTTTTTAGATATCTTCGTTTTAAGGTTTGCTTGAGATATTGACTTATTCTATCGTGCGTACCTAGTACATACCTACATATCGATGGCTTGAGGTGTTTTCAACGGATATTTTTAAGTGCTTATTGATAGGAATTTTGTGATTAGCGCCTGAGATCTTCGATCAATCGACAGGTAATATATCAATGCCTGAGACAGTACGTCAATTGATTATTATATGCAATTATATGTACCTACCTACCTGTTTATGTTTTTGTATCATCATCATGTCAGCCGAAAGACGTCCAATGCTGGACAAAGGCCTCCCCTAAGGATCTCCACTATGGCCGGTCTTGCGCGACCCGCATCCAGCGGTTTTCGTTTGTTTTATGGATTTATCTAAATAGTATTAAAAGCTTAACTAATAGTAATAGATACAGTAATCAATTGACATACACCTCATGCGCTAATTAAAAAAATCCTTCAAAGAGGCCCATACAATTGAAGGAATTATGGAGGAACAAGGTGGATGATTCCTCCATTGAAAAGGGAAGATCTTCCGCCAGGCTGGGTCATCGTGCCTGGGGACCGCCCTCCAACTGTTGATGTTGGAATCTTGTATAAAGTAAATGCGTGAACAAACTCCACCAGCGTGATGTAGGTTTTTGATGTAGATAGTTCTAGTTGTAGTGTTGATCTATTGCAGCGCCATCTATCCGATCGGTGTCTGAACTATGTAGCTGACAGGAGTCGCTACAGAATCAATTAAAAGCATAAAATATCGGCAATAAAATCAAAATGCGGCCCATTCACGTTAATACATCAGTCGATGATGCTAATTTTTGTGAACTAATCTATCTCATAATTTACTTTCCAACTAGAATCGAAATATTCGTCTCTATGCGCGGCGTGCGGAGACCCGGGGCGGTGTTCCTCCACGGACCGCTACTGGGGCGACGTCGGAGCCCTCACGTGTCTGGGAGAATCCGCCGGTGACGTCACGTGGGCAGAACTCGATGACGTCACCACATACTTTGGCGTGAGTATGATTGTTACTGTTATCTATTGTTTTCCTTTGAGCTGGCAACACTGATGAGGAGCGCGTAACACTTGGGAAATTAGTTTACCGATCAAATAATTCGTATAATTTATATTCTTCATGTATTTAATCCTCGTCAAGTTCAGTTCAAGTCATGTTAAATCATCTTCAAGTCATAGTCATTAGTCAGTAAATGTAAGGTTTTAGTACAATGGTAGCCGTTCTACTAAAACTTTTCACAGACTTTTTGAGACAACTTGAAAAGCCACTATACACGTAATCATTTCATTTCACTTCACTGGAGCACTTGTCTTTACTGGACAAAATTTTAAGGCGATGATAGCTCAGTGGTAGTGAAGTGACGTCGGATGCCGCATGCCGAGACAAAGGTCGCGGGTTCAAATCCTACATTGAAAACTGAAATTGAAAACACAACGAAAACGCAACGTCACTACACAAGTTCCCGCCAAAAACTTCATAGATGACTATTTTTTTTTCAGCTAACAGGCTCAAAGGTTTCCAATACTTTTGAGTCGATAGAGCGGTTCGCGTACCTCTGCCGTGATGGCACGTGGCAGCCGATGTTGAACAACACGGATCCTTGCGTGTGGCTGCATCGGCCGTGGTCCATCATCGTCGCTAAGAGGTAACTCAAATCTTACTGGAATATCAATTCAATTTTAGGTGATTATTAATCACTGATTAGTAACGATATATGAGCAATGATGAAGTTATTTCTGCATTATTTGTTGCAAGAAATTTGTAAAATACGGGCACATTATTGGATAACTCAACATTCCGGTTGTGCACTTGCCTAAGATTGGGTACTATATGTAATGTCCCTCATCGCTGCTCCTGCGGGGACAATGTGGATGAGCTTGGTCACCATGGCCTATCGTGCAGTAGGAGTGCTGGGAGGCTTTCGCGTCATGCGGCACTCAATGACTTAATCCGTCGGGCTCTTGTCACCGTTGGTGTACCGGCAGTTTTAGAACCAAATGGCCTGGTGCGCGACGATGGCAAGAGACCAGATGGAATGTCATTGGTGCCGTGGAAGATGGGAAGGCCGTTGGTGTGGGATGCTACGTGCGTCGACACCCTTGCGCCTTCCCATCTTACAGACACGTCTGTAGCTGCCGGCGCTGCGGCTGCACAACAAGAGTGCCTCAAGCGTCGCAAATATGCTGGTCTACAGAGGACCAACATATTTTTGGCATTTAGGGTAGAAACTCTAGGGCCTTGGGGACCGGAGGCTCATCTTCTGTTCAAAGAGGTCTCCTATCGACTCATTCAGGCCTCTCATGACAAGAAGGCTGGCACGTATTTTGCACAAAGAATTAGCATTGCTATTCAGCGTGGCAATGCGGCCAGCCTTCTTGGCACGCTACCGCTAGGCAGCGATTTGGGACAAATTTTTTAGGTAGGTAGTAAGAAGTTTTTATTTTTATTTTTTTATGTACATAGTTAATATAAACCTTAAACTGTTTTAATGGCCACGCCCATCCCATGTAAAAAAATATATGTTAAATAAAAAAACTAGGTAGGTACTCCTCCCTCATCGTATGACCAAGTATGACGAAGAGTAGTTGGTTTTTTTTTAATTTGATTTTTTTTAGTAATGTCAGAAAAAATAGTGACTATACCCCTTTAAAAAATTAAAAACTATTTTGGACCATCCAAAAAACTTGAAAATATTTAGACATAATTTTTAAATAAATGTTTTTTTTTATTATATATAAATGTTTCACATTTTTGTATAAATGTTTTGAAATAAAACTTCTAAATAATACCTATAAAAGCAAAGCCTGACCGACTGATCTTTCAATGCACATCTCAAGCTATTATAACGTGGGCATCCGCTACGAAAATATTTTTTTCAAATTCAATCCAGAAGGATTCAATACTCATCATCAGCATGCAAGCCGATAGACGTCCAATACTGGACGAAAGGATCTCCACGATAGCCGGTCTTGCGCTACCCACATCCGGCGATTTTCCGCGACCCTCACAACTGCTAAAAACAATAACTAGATAAAAGTTAAAATAAAATGTAACATGTTCAGTAAAGCATCAGAAGCAGTAAGCTCGCTGGTCCAGCAGCTGGCGAACAGCTCGGCGACGGTGAACGGTCACTGGCAGGGCGCGCTCACGGCGCTGCTGGAGAGCCACCGCGAGCTGCCGGAGCCGCTGCGGCCGCCGCACGCGCCCATGGACTACCTCGCATCCGCGCCGGGCTTCCGGGAGGCCTACAGCCAAGCCGGCTGCGATCCACCGAGGTTAGACGCTTTATATACTTTAGGTGGTTCACACGCCGGTGGATAGATGGCGCCACAAGATTCTGCATCGCACTTACAAAGTTATCTCGATATATTTCATAATGTCTATGTAATGTAATATTAGTTGTGACTTATTGTTGACTGCAATTTTTTTTATAAAACTACGGTTTAGTCGTTGTACATACGGCCACAGATCAAGCTACACATTTTTGTTGCAAAATAGCGCCTATTACAACCGCATAAGGTGCCGTAGTGTGTAGCTTGATCTGTGGCCGTGTGTACCTAATAGTTTTGGTTACGATTTTACTTACATTATATACATAACTTTATCCCGGGAAAATATATTAAGATCCCAGGGAACGCGGCGCACAAGCTAGTCTAATAATTAAATTTATAATAATTTACAGACATTTAACTCTTTGCGCGACATCTATACTGGCCAAAAACAAGTGCGACTGGTTGAGTGAAGCTGGCGCGGTGTACGGTGTAACGCCGCCTTTACAATGTGCCGTGAGAGAGAACGAGCGGGAGTGTATGCGGGCAGTAAGGGACGGACTATCTGACGTCACTGTAGCTGACAGCGATTGGCTTGTGGCTGGGTTGAGGTGAGATATTGCCAAAATAAAATTAGCCTTTAGCATGCTTGTAAATGGGCTGAATTTTGAATTTTCAACGGTTTAAAAACTGCTGACCATCCTCCTTAGTATCCTGACATTGACAATCCAGATGCCGCAGTTGGTTAAGACACCACCTATCACGCCACTGGTCATGGGTTCGATTCCCATCCAGAACATTTGTGTGCATGAACATGCCTGTTTGTCCTGTGTCTGGGTGTAATCTATACTAATATTATAAAGAGGAAAGATTTGTTTGTTTGTTTGTTTGTTTGTTTGTTTGTAATGAATAGGCTCCGAAACTACTGGACCGATTTCAAAAATTCTTTCACCTTTGGAAAGCTACATTGTCCCCGAGTAACATAGGCTATATTATATTTTAAAAAAAATTAGGGATCCTTACTAAAACTCCAATAATGTAACATAAGGTGTAAAAAAATGACCTGAAAAATTCCTTACGTCGCGTGCGCTGCGAAAACTATTGATGATAGAGCAAAATCATTTACTACGACTTTGCAGAACTCATCATTATCTACAAAAAGTGTCGCGACAGCATATGTCTAAATATTATAGTTATGTCACAGTAAGCAGTTTTTTATTCTAAAATATTAATTTATATATGCCGCCTCTTGAAAAGGCTCTTCATTTGTACCTTGGTAATAATCCTCATCAAAATAAATTACTTTATATTCAAGATGGCTTTAATACCTTTTTATAACTTTTTGAATTATTCAATTCGGACATTTCATTCGGAAGATATCACGAGTTTAAAAATGCAAGTATTAGAAAAAAGTCGCGTGGTTGTCGCTCACCGCGCTCAGCTAGCCAGCATGCGTGTAGGCTCCATGCAAGCGTCACTGGGGTACAGGGGGTCAATGTAATCTATATATATAAAAGAAAGTCGTGTTAGTTACTCCAGTTATAACTCAAGAACGGCTGAACCGATTTAGCTGAAAATTGGCAGGGAGGTAGTTTAGAGCCAGGAGAAGGACATAGGATAGGTAGGGGTAGGTAGGGTAGGTAGGTAGGGTAGGTAGGTAGGGTAGGTAGGTAGGGTAGGTAGGTAGGGTAGGTAGGTAGGTAGGGTAGGTAGGTAGGGTAGGTAGGTAGGGTAGGTAGGTAGGGTAGGTAGGTAGGGTAGGTAGGTAGGGTAGGTAGGTAGGGTAGGTAGGTAGGGTAGGTAGGTAGGTAGGGTAGGTAGGT
This sequence comes from Tethea ocularis, assembly GCA_963555595.1. NCBI lineage: Eukaryota > Metazoa > Arthropoda > Insecta > Lepidoptera > Drepanidae > Tethea > Tethea ocularis. Next base: position 2,167,734 of record OY741985.1, on the reverse strand, counting down.
AGGTAGGGTAGGTAGGTAGGGTAGGTAGGTAGGGTAGGTAGGTAGGGTAGGTAGGTAAGGTAGGTAGGGGTAGGTAGTGGCAGGTAGAGGTAGATAGGAGTAGGTAGGGATAGGTTTGTAGGTCCCAGTTTTATTTTTGTTCTCAGGGCAGGACAACGTCTGCCGGGTCAGCTAGTTATCTATATAAGTATGTATTTACAAAACAAAAGTATTATATCAGTTATCTGGTTGTCCATAGTACAAGCTCTGCTTAGTTTGGGATCAGATAAACGTGTGTGAAGAATGTCCGAGGATATCCTGCCACCGTTTCCTCGCGATGTTTATTTTTACCGAAAACTCAGCAAGCTCATTGTTACATTACGTTAGTCACATCACTAAACTTTTTTTTTTATTGCAGAGATTTTAACCTAGTTCCAGTTCTACATGAAGCCACACCAATCGTTGAAATGACGAACACTATCGTTGCATACGTCAAAAACGATTCAATGATAACCAAGATGGCGGATTTGCGCGGGAAACGCGCTGCTTTCCCGCGGTATGATAGCGCGGCGTGGCATTCTGTTATCCAATACTTAATACAAAAAGAGAAAATATCATGCAAAGAAGCTGTTAACAGTTATTTCAAGGAAATTTGTGCGCCAGGAATTGAAAATGGAACAGAAATCAAAGATAATTTGAAGAATTGTTATGGAGGTGGAGAAGTGCAGGCTTTGAAATCACTTGTAGAAGGAAAAAGTGATGTCGCATTCATCAGTATGATGACGTACAAAATGGTTGCAGGTTGGTTACCAATACTTAAACATTTGAATATAGGAAGTAATCTTCCAATCAATAGGGAACATTACGCAAAGCTGTGAGCAGATGGTGCCACTAGCACATACAGTAAACAAACCGCCATAGCGTGCCATAACGCATGGTATTTCAAAACTATTATGTGAAGACTATTTGGTATCATCCTACGGCCATTCAAAGTGCTTCGGGAACGTGGCGCGAGTTTCAAAAAACTTAGTTTACTGTTTGTGCTAGTGCTGCACTCTGGTACCAAAACATTTCAGTAGTAAGTCATCCCCGAGTGCTATAGGCTACTTTTCATCCCAGTAGCTCGGGTGAAACCGCGGGAACGAGTAAGTATGTAAAAACTATAATGTTTACTTGATTTCTAATTTCAACTTTTTTTTCAGCCAACCAAATCCTTGAACCCTGGACGAAAGACATTAGCAACATAATCCCTGTATGTCCAGAAGAAAATGCGAAATACTGCTTCATAAGTTGGTCGAACATTGGCCATATATTCGCAAACAAAAATATAACCGAGATGAGACGTCATGAGATCATCAATGTGTTTACAAAGTTGGATCAAATGTTTGGCAAACATCCACCATTCCGCAGTCCAATGTTTTCCATGTATGGAGCATTCAATCATAAATTAAATATCCTATTCCATAATAATACGAGAAGTTTGGAGTCGGATGACATGTTGAAAATGCATCCATATGACAAAATTCCTTCCAATTTCGAACGCACTCTTGCGAATCTAACAACTTTCGAGTGCAATTTTGGTGCGAAAGTGATGCCATCTTTGTTGCTTTTAATAACTCTAGTCATCGTAATTTATAGTTATTGATAAGAAAATGTTTATAGTTTATGATTTTTTGTGAATAAAAGTATTTTTAAGTAACAGATAAATTATTAAAATATTTAATAATTTATTTTATAAGTTTTATTTAATACCTCAGGCGAAACTGACCTACCTACTTTTAAGCGCTTAGGATAAATATTATTATGATAAATCTTCTTATCTAAATAATATTTAAAAGGAAAGCGTGACTGACTTGACTAATTTATCAACTCAAACTACTGGACGGATCGGGGTGAATGGCATACAGGTAATCCACTAAATTAAATAATTTTCAAAAATCCTTTCTGCCTTCATATGGGTGATTTAAATATAAACCAAAGGGATATAAATCACAAAGACATATTTATGAAAATTAAACATTAGCGCTAAGACATATTTTGTTCTAGGTACAGTTTTATCATAATAATTTATAAGTACAATACCTAGACGGTAAATCCCCGATGCCATCTTATAAATTGTATTGCTATCTTCCTCGTAATGTTAAAACATACAAAATTGACAAAACCGCAATATGCATGTAATGACGTCACCGATGACCATTTGCGCTAACGGTGATTCGGTACGCGTTTTAGCGTCCTCATTAACGATTTCATTCTCAATTACCGATATCATGGAAATTAAATGAAATATTTGTCAGACTCCATCAGACTCTAATGCACGGTTCGGAAGGTAGCTTTTGCTGAGAAGAGCCGATTCGGAATGTAGCCATAGTGACAATATCGATGAAAAATCGCTAAGGTGACAACTCTTAAACTAGTGTACTACAGTACAGATGGTGTACAGTGTACCATGAATGAATCTTCCTGCATGCAGCGGACTGTGAATTTATGTGTTGGGCACCTGTTGGTTGGGGCCGTAGACAGAAATGAATGTATGGTTGGGGCTAAGTTTAGTCTGTGGTTTTTTCTTTTCGCGCGACTGCAAAACTACGGCAAAACTTTATTGAATTGATTGATTGAATGAAAATTAAAATCACTCACTACGGACAGATTTATTTACAATAAAATAAAATAAACAAAAAATGTCTTCTGCGGACTTGAGCAAGTTTTTAAAAGCGCTGGACGCCGTGAAAAGCGATTACACATGTGGCGTTTGTTTAGAACTTTGCAGAAATCCAGTTACTCTGAGTAAATGTTTCCACATAATTTGTTCTGAACATTTTCGAGGTTTGAAAAACTGTCCCAATTGTAACATATCCCTCGATGGGTGCTCCACATACATTGACGAACGGTTGGGAAGTTGTGTCGAGTCCGCTCAAGAACTAAGCGACATATTTGAAAGCCATTTAAAAGAGAGCAAAGAAATTAGTAGTATATCCGGAAAGAAAGGCAAATCTGCCAATACTCCGAAATCTGTGAAAAGTGCTACGAGTGCGTCGAAAAAGGAAAAGACAAAAACCGTGAAAAGTACAGCAAGTACATCGAAAAAGACATTTGTTGACAAAACAAACTTATCTAAAGTGGACAATGAAACTGCAAACACATCACTTCTATCAAACTCATGTAAGTTAAATAAAGCTTTAGAGAAACGTAATCTAAAAGGAGAAACTATGCTTCACGTAGCATGCCGTCTTGGTAAAATAGATAAAATATCAGAGTTATTAAACCAAGGAGCAAATACTAATACAAAAGATAATGCAGGTTGGACACCGTTGCATGAAGTTGTGCAAAACGGGAGGCTTGATATAGTTACGCTATTATTACAATATAACACATTAGTAAATGTACCCGGACAGGGTAACGAGACTCCATTGCACGAAGCTATAAGATATAAACACGGCGATATTGCCCAAGAGTTAGTTAAAAATGGTGCAGATATGCACATGAGAAATTGCAAAGGAGAGACTCCATATCAGTTAGCGTCGTCGGACCTCAAGAACATATTACTAGCCGCAACAGAGAATATTATCCAAACACAAACAATAAATATTACGCACATGTCATCACTACATTCCGAAATAGATTCAGAAAATATACGTATTTACTGTGCATCTGAATCCCGTACAGTACATAACAAACTAAAATCACTATCAAAACATCATGTTGAGATTTATATTGATGCAAAATTTACAAAGGACGTAACACACTTGATTGTTGATGCTGATGATGATTACGTATGCACATCAAGCTTGGAAGTTTTACAGGGTATTGTCAATTCTCTCTGGATATTATCCACGGATTGGGTAACAAAATCATCCGAAGATAAATTGGAGCCATTTGAGAAGCACGAAATCATTGGAGTTGGAACTAAAAGTAATCAAGGCCCTAAAAATGCCCGTTACAACAAATACAAGCAGCTGCCTGGCATTTTTGACGGCTGCCATTTCTACTTACACAATTTCAATACTAAATATGAAATAACTAAAAGTATTGTGGTAACTAAAGCGATACTAACAAAATTAATAACGGATGGAGGTGGCATAGCTCTGAGGAGGGTACCGAGACCAGAATTAATACCGGAAGCAGAGCAATTGGTTCCGTATCATGCGAACAAGGGTGGTAAACTAGTGAATTGTTCGCATTATATTTTATTTAAAGATATGTACGAACCAATGTATAATATGTCACATTTAAAAGCTTTACCAATCGGATGGTTCATTGAATGTATTGAAAAATATGAATTGTGTGAACCTTGGTAATATTTACTCATATTTCAGCATACTGACTCATATTTGAGCATACTGCTACAATGATGATACTAAGCAAAGTCTATTCTCAATATAAAAATATAGATCATTATTATTTATTCAGGTTCTATACTTACCTCAAAAGGAAGTTCAGTTTTTTCATTTTTAGGTTCGGAATCCTAAAAATCATGTTGATTGACGAGAGAGAAGGACAAAGTATCAAACACTTTTTGGCATAAAATATTTGTAAGGTTCTGTGTCACAAAAAGCCTTCTTTTTAAATGGTTTTATTATTGTCACCATAGTAACAGTGTGCTCTTATTTCTTGCTTGACAATGGGGAATATGCATCAATTTATTAATAAGCAGAAATAACTTATAGTATGTTACGTAATATGTATATTAATTATGAACTTTAAAAAAAAATTTCGATGATTTCAGGAGTCTTCGAGTAATCAGGGCCCATACATTAAAAAAACAAAAAAGTTTCCGACGAATTGAGAACCTCCTCCTTTTTGAAGTCGTTTAAAAAAGAACTCAGTTACAGCGATTACAAGTCGAGTGACGTCATTGTATACGTTGAAACTGTTGAGCTTACCTAATACAAATTACTATGGCGGAACCTACACGCCCTCCCGTATACTCCGTATCCATAGACCAAGGCAAGCCCTCAGCGAACCGGACGACCCTATTACATTAGCTCAGATCACGCTACCGTCCTCGACGGCGAGGACCGCCGCGACGTCCCACTCAGTCTCGTCCCGTTCAAGTGGCCCGAGCTGCCTACAGTAATCCGACCGCCCCCAATTAGTCGTAACTCGTACAAAGTCCTCCCCCTCCCCCGGTAACGCCCTGAGCCGAGGTTCGTACCCCATTCGGGGGTGCCCTCAGGCGTTGTTACCTAAATATTACCCGGGTGAGAGCCCTCTGCGCTCGCCGATTTGTCCGGTAAGGTTGTTGCAGCCATCTGAGGCTACCAACTTAGTCCTTTCATGAAAAAAAAAAAAAAACTATGGCGGCATATACTTTGACGTCACGATTATTTACTCCAAACATAATATCTCCCTTATTAAATTTGATTATTTTTGCAGTCGTGGTTGTTTTGACATTAATTAAAACTGGAATAAAGTTATCTGGGATTTATGCATATTCCTTTTTGGTCAGCGAACACTTCAATAATAATGATTATTATTGTTTCATTCAAGGTTCAATGAATTGACTTGGATGGCAGAAGAAACTCTATTTAGAAGATTGATGTAGACTTAAAACGGGTGTAAATAGGTTTATTAATTCAAGGGGTGGAATTATTATGTATACAGGGTGGAATATTTAAACTGCCCCTGGAGGGTACACTAAATACTGGAGATAGCACATTATAATCAAAGAACATTACTTTAATAAAAATAACTGTACCTTTATGATCAATCATAAAGATCAATTCTCTCTAACAAACATGGTAAATTAAATGCCGATAACCATGAAATCTAAACAATTCATAAAAATTCAATGGGACAATTAATAACACTTACTTAAGGGTATACCAGATAAAAAAAAAACTTTGAATGCATATTAGTTACATTATAGCCAGCCAGTTGGTGCAGTTGGTTAAGACACCACCTATCACGCCGCTGGTCATGGGTTCGATTCCCATCCAGGACAAACATGTGTGTGCATGAACACGTCTGTTTGTCCTGTGTCTGGGTGTAATTCTCTATATTTAAGTATTTATAAAAAAAAGTAATTGTAGTATATCAGTTATCTGGTTACCATAGTACAAGCTCTGATTAGTTTGGGATCAGATAACCGTGTGTGAACAATGTCCCAGGATATTTAATATAAAAAAAAAGGAATGTTTCCTTTGAATAAAATTTGCATCTCCAGTATTTAGAGTACTTTCCCTCTGGTGCGGTAAAAAATTACACCTGTATAAATGTTATAGTTGAGGGAAAAAGTCTCGTTTTCATGAAATGTCGTATATTCCTCAAATTTAACTTCGTGATATATACGATGTACCCACATTTGTTTTAAAAATGTATTATTTACGAAATTATGTTATTAATTTAATATGTTTCAATTACTTTGGGGTAATTAATTTTCTTTAATGTGATATTGTTGAATAGAGAAAGTATTTTGTAAGATTATATATTATGTATTTTATTTTAAAACGTGTTATCCCCATGGTTTCATACACATTCCCGTGATAAAAAGTAGCCTATACAAGTCGGGGTTAATGTAGCTTCCTATTAGAGAAACAACAAATGTTTCGAATCCGAATAGTTACAGAGATTAGCGTGATTTCAAATAGGTACCTACGTAAAATAAATATCAAAGAATTTAAAAACTTTTCAACTAAATATAGAAAGGATAGAAATAAAAGTAGGTACTTATACGAGAAATAACATTTTAATTCAAAATAAACTTTATTCAGTATTGCACATGTCTCAAAATCTACCGGAGCTAGGAAAATTTAAGGAACGCAGATGAAACAGCTGGTTTTTACATATAAAAGCATCTATATCATTAAATTAATTGTTTAAAAAATATATATTGAAAGTAGTTTTTGAGACACCAGTTACATACAGAATCGAGAAATCACAATCATAATACTTTATAAGTTATTTTTGTGTCACACTTCCTGGCTGGGCCACCTAATAACTTTTGATCCAGGGATAGGCTAAATCCGATACTTGTGTGAAAATACTAATTCTGGTACCAAACAGATCTTCGCTAGATTCTATAGTTATTGAGATACAAAAGTGGCCCTGCCAGAAAGAGCTGGTCCTGGCAAGGCCACCTAAAAACCCTTAAAATTTTGAACTAGGGATCGACAAAATCTGATATTCGGTGACAATCTTAACAGAATAACGAGAGACTTGGTTCCTGAACGTGTTATGGTGGTCCAGCCAGTAAGTGCCACATGTTATTAAACATTACAGGGGCCTCATAACTGAGACGGTTTCTGTGAGGTAGCCAGTTTTTTTTTAACAATAACTAGTAATATAGTAAACAAGCATACTGTCCAAAGGTAAACGGTCATAATCAGGCATTAAACATTTTAGGGTAATATTGATATTTTATAAAATATCTGGAATGTCGTATTACAAACACTCGCACATCTAGAAACCGTCTCAATTATATAGACGCATATATAGACTTATTACTAGGTATATACATTCACGGGCGTAGCCTAGATTTAGTATCCGGGAGAAGGGGGTAGGTTTTCAATTAAGAAAGCAACATAAATGTGCATGAAATAACAAATATTCATGTAACATCTATATATATATAATTGATTTGGCTGAAAATTAGTGGGGAAGTAGCTTAGAACCGCAGGAGAAGGACAGGTAGGTAGGGGCAGGTAGAGGTAGGTAGGAGTAGTTAGGGGTTGGTGAGTAGGTAGGGATAGTAGGTCCCAGTTTTATTTTTGTTCTCAGGGCAGGACAAAGGGCCAACTAGTTAGATAATAATTTATAATCCTCGCTTCTCCTTATCTCAATTTTGTAGTATTTCGAATATTCCCGAGAGGGTGGCAGGGGGGAGGGTGTGTGTGGGGGTTGAACCCCTAAAACTCCTTCTGACTACGCCCGTATACATTTTGGCCCATCATGATATTAAGTAATATAGTTATAGCTATTTAGAATTAGGAAACAATGGCAGGAAATATTCAGGATTTTTTTCTATACAACGAGTGATTGAAATAGCTCAAAACCTCGGACACCGCAACAATTTTTTTTTTCCAATCATTTGATATTACCAATAATTATTTATTTTTATGAACTGCGCTAAGTGCTCTAAACTTTTAGACTGGGCATGATACAATAGTATTTCTTGAAAAAAATTACCTATATTACTTAATATTTACAGGATAAACTAGTTTCAGGTTTTGAGTTAATTCAATTTGACGTTATATTATACAGGGTCTGAATTTTAAGCGTAAAACTTACTGAAAATTAAGTACCTGTTATAAATAATGTATTTACAATGTGGTCAATTAAAAAATGACCTCTGTCTACTCATTTCATTGATTCGTATTTGATTTTGGGCCCCTCTAAATTCGAATTTTGCGTGACTCACAAATCTATATAGATAAATAAAATTTAAGCGTTGGTTTGTAATGTCAGAATAATAGCTTTTTATTCAATGCATAAGAAAGTATTACTGAAATTTTTAACTTTTGATGTAAAATTAATAAAAAATCGACGCAAAACTCAAATGATTCAATCCAAAGGTCCAAAATCATGTACCAAATCCATAATATTATAATAATGTCACTCATACCCAGTATTATACCATAAAATAATAAACATAAAGTAATTTAGTCATATCAAATTAGTCCAAATGTTTAATTTCGTGAATTTTGTCGCCGATTTTTCCTTAAATGACAATGACACAGACTAATTTTCTGACCGGCAGGTAATAAAAGTATGCTACAAAGTTTTTTTATAAGTAAAACAGAAAACCTTACGATAGCTTATTTTATAGTAAAGATGTATGATTCGAGACTATATACTCTGCAATAAAAATCATTTTTAGTTTAAGGTGGAGGCTTTCGTTGGAGCGCGAAATTCAAATTTTATCACGTTTTTTGCAAATTGCAGCTCAGATAGATAGATAGATAATACTTTATTGTCACACCACAAAGATTACAAATGTATACAAAAAAAAAAACTTAACCTAAACAATGAAAGTGTCACAATGGGCGGCCTTATCACTAAGAGTGATCTCTACCAGGCAACCTTTGTTATAAGTCGTTAGTTATCAACATGTTATTTGTGACAAGAATGGTAGTATATTTACTGATTAATAACAAAATAAATCATCAACATTTTCCACCAAGGTATATTAGTAACATTTTCATGAAATAGTCGTATATGTCAGTAAAATACCTTGGAGGAATATATTGATGATTTCTTTTGTAGATCAATTGTTGTAAAATTATGACGTCACAATATAGTATTTCATACAAACTCCATAGTAAACTATCATTTTGAAGTTTAATACAACGTTGCTGATTTGATATGTCAATCAACCCTATTGCCTAGCGCAAACACACAAATAGGGAAAATTATGCTATGCTGTGTGCAGATGGCGCCACTAGCACATACAGTAAACAAACCGCCATAGCGTGCCTTAATGCATGTTAATTTAACACTATTATGTGAAAACTATTTAGTATAATGGGATCCTACGGCCATCAAAGTAGAAGATCTTAAGAAACTGCTTCGGGAACGTGAAGCGTGGTTCAAAAAATTCTATTTACTGTTTGTGCTAGTGGTAGTGCTGCACTCTGGCGTCAAAACATTGCAGTAATTCCTATTGTCACACCAGTACAAAACAAGAAGATATTTTCAATTCACAAAAATGTCTTCTCATATAGTTTCATAAATAAAAAGCAGGCAAAGTCGCCGTTATAAAGTAATATTACATTAATAGTTCAGTCTGTGGACGTGATCGCGTGGCGTGTATGTGTGCGGGTCGCTCCACGCCGTGTGTCAAGTATCAAAACTTCGTGGCATGTAGCTGAGGAAATAAGTCCTAATGAAAAACTGCTCTGTATATATTTTTTTTGTAGCTTTCCGCCCCACGGTTAAACCAGCGGTTGACAGGCCAGTTGGCGCATTTGGTTAAGGTGGAGGCTTCGGTTGGGGCGTTAAATTTAAATTTTATCACGTTTTTTGCTAATTGCAGCTCAGTTATAGGACGTAAATTATCAACATGTTATTTGCGACAAGAATGGTAGTATATTTACTGATTAATAACAAAATAAATCATCAACATATTCCTCCATATGTTGATGTTTTTTTTGGTTTATACCTACATATCGCGCCGCAGGTCGTGGGTTCGATTCCCATCCAGGACAAACATTTGTGTGCATGAACATGTGTTTGTCCTGTGTCTGGGTGTAATTATGTATATATGTATAACAAAAAAGTAGTATATGTAGTATATCAGTTATCTGGTTTCCATAGTACAAGCTCTGCTTAGTTTGGGATTAGATAACCGTGTGTGAAGAATGTCCCAGGTTTTTTTTTTTGGCGATCTTTTTTTTTAAGTCTGAATGTTGAAAAGCAGGCAGGCGGTTCACCTGATCGTAAGCGGTTACCGTCGCCTATCGCCATTTGCAATACCAGAGATTGCTAATGTGTTGCCGACCTGTTACAATGCCAAGAAGGCAACTGGCTCTCAACTTAAGGGTGGGTAGCCAGCCTAACGGGTATTACAAAGTAACTCTCCTATTAATCTGTTGCCAAGCACCTTTTTAGACATAACTTACCACCACCGGCCACAACATCAAACGCTGTAAGATCATGGTCAAAACAAGGCTATCTACAGAAAAAAGGATAAATTATAAATGAAGAACTTACCGTACACTATAATCATGTATCCTAAAGACAGCGTACTGTTCGTTCCTGTATAACGGGTAGAAGTGTTCCACAGACTCTGATAGCAACGTGTGGCAAAGTCGCGGCCGACTTCGTGCCCACGACGTCTCCACATCCCATATATCCCCAAGAGAACACCCTTTGCTGGAAGAATTGTATCAGTAACTTATATGAGGAAGAGTAGTGGACCAAAAATGGATCCCTGTGGAACGCTAAGTATCAATATCTTAACTTATTTATGAATGTGAAAGTGAGTTTGTTCACGCTTAAACTACTGAACCGATCGTGTTGAAATTTACCAGCAGCTATAATTAACTGCACAATTTTTTTGACAGAATGGATTTTAATTAATCTGTTGTTTCCTTAAATCAGTATATCGTTTAGGCATAAGTTGATATCACTCACACAAAAGGCGTACAGAAATTTCATCTGCCTCACAGCAAAATCTGTACAACTAAGTATCAGTAATGTAAAGGAGGAAAAGTAGAGGACCAGAAATTGATCCTTGTGGAACGCCGATTTTGATTAGCTTTGAACGATAGTGACTAGTTTTTAAGCCCATTCTCTTAGCAACTGGCACTCACTTAAGGCTAAAAAGCTCCTATACATGGCTAACTTAAATAACTCACCTACTCCGTCCATAGCAGTACTTGGTTTCTACTATGAGGTCGGTGGCTTTTAACTTCGTCAGCTCTTCGTACAGCTCTGACGGTAAAAATCTGCCGTATGTTTTATATACGGAGTATGCGCGTTGTCTATAAGTTTAAAGAAAATATTTTATTACACGTCTGCCCAAAGAAAGAGTAAAATGTTTTCAGGGTTCTCATATGTATGAAGAGACTATCGCCCCGCGGTTTCACCCGCGTTCCCGAGATATCTTACGTTTTCCCGGGATAAAAAGTAGTCTATATGTTATTCCAGGGTATGATCTATCTATGTGCCAAGTTTCATCCAAATCCATTCAGTAGTTTTTACGTGAAAGTGTAACAAACATACATCCATACTCAAAATCTTCCGCATTTATAATATAGTAAGATTTGGGTATCGTTAGAATCCTTACATCATCCAAGTGACACTGGCTACAATTATTTACCTAAACGATAATCACCCATTTAAAAATGTCCTTACAATTTAAATAAATAAATAAATTCCTACATCTAATTTTAAGTAGAGGTTACTGGAAACTGGTTAAATGGGGGTTAATATATGAAGTTACTGCTACTTTGACTCACGTAGTTTGATCCCCTTTAAAATAACCACACATATATCGACCCCCATTTAAATAGCCACTCATATTTCGACCCCCATTTAAAATAGCCCAAATAAAATTACCGCCATTATTTTGTGACCTATATTTTCATGTACCTGGCTTCTAGATGCTCATAGTGTGGATGAGCCACTACTGGCCGCCTTGTCACCAACATCACGGTGGCCAAAATGGGCATCGAACCTGCGAACGCGCTGCTAGGGCTCGTCTCACTCTTGATCCACTCCAAGAGCTGCTCTTGAGCTAAGTCCGAAAATTCGCCTAAAATAATAATGTCCTGATACATTTTCCTTCATCAAAAGATATAAAGAGATAGCATTCTTTTGAAACATGTTGAATACGTTTTACTATAAGACCAAATCTGAAATCAAGAAAATAAATTAATAAAAAAATTATACTAACCTTGCTCGATCAAAAAGAATGAACATTTTTTTTAGAATACCATATTTTGTCATATAGTAAAAATTTACAAAGTATCAAAAGTTCTACAACCTCAAATATGAGTAAAGTTGAGACTGTACAACGCGTTCCCCACCGTGGTTTTCCAAAGAGAATAAATCAAAGGGTTCTTCAAGAAGAGTGTGAAAAGATTTTTGCAGGTTCAGCAACGCAAGTGATACCTCTGGTTAGTTGCAAACGTTTACTACTAGGCACTTACTAACAGCGCAAGACCGGCCATCGTGGAGATCCTTGTGGAGGCCTATGTCCAGTAGTGGACGTCTTTCGGCTGACATGATAATGATGACTTACCAACATGCGACATCTCATGTGATATGTTATGAACCAAGTCTTGGACCAGCGGAGTCATGCTTATTATCCAGAAAAACGGGATGTACTTCATGTAGGACTTCGGAAGCCTGAAAAATACAAGATTATTCAATTCAGTATCACCAATAGAACCCTTTGAGTTTTATGCCATGTTATTTTATGATGTTACTGATTAAAAATGTAGTTTATGTCATTTTAAAACGACTATATTTTCTTAATTATAAGCTTACTAGCTGTTCTCCGCGGATCCACCTGCATTGCCAGAATAATAAGTATCCTATGTATTCCGAACCGGTGGTAGAGTCTATTGTAAAAATTGATCGACATTCATAAGTGTGTTAACAGGGCCTAAAATGAGTTTTGAGCTTGAGTTTAAGCTCCGTGATTCATCCATCCCTTTTCCAAATCATCAACATCACAACCACATTTTTTAAATTCTGTATAGCCAATTTTGACCACAATCTCACTGGTCAGTGATGATGTGGCCGAATATTTAAACAAGGCCAAGAATCGAACTGGCTCTCAAGTGCAATTATTGGATATCATCGGTTGGCGACAGATTTACAAACTTAAATGTGATAGCCAGCCATGAGGGTACTATAAATTACCCTAACCCCGTGCTATGGTTTCCTCATAATGTTTTCCTTCACCGAAAGCTCAAGCTCACTGTAGGATACGAACCCGCGACCTTCACCACAGCAATCGACATCACTACCACTGAGCTATCATCGCCGTATATGTAAATTAATAGAGCAACCATAATACTTACATATAATATCCAGTATTCATCATGAGCGAGGACACCACACACATTTGCGTGACAAATAGCATCTTCAATCTCATCACTAACGCCGCCATGACACCATACACCGCCATTTGCGATATATTATAAAAAATCGCCGGCTCCAACTTCAAATGCGTTAAAAAATAAACAACCTTGTCTTTAATCTCGTCCTCATTAAAATCTTTATCTATGACATCCAAGTCTTTAGCAGTTTCTTCCTTTCTCTTTCTAACTTTAACATCTGAGTTATTCTCTATACCACTGTCTTCGTCATCTTGGACAATCGTGCTTTCCTTTTCCAAAGCTTTGGTTTTATCATCCGTCTCTTTCATACGTCGGTACTCTCGAATCGCGTTGGTTAGCCAATGGTTGCAAACATTTATAACGCTCAAAAGAACGAATGGTATTAAAAATGAATGGAATAACTTTTGTATGGTGCTCAGAGGTAGAAAGTCGAAAACATCTGAACAAGTGTATAGTAAAGTATGAAAAGATTTAAAATCAGTGAATTTTGAATATAATAAGTCCCAAATATGTGTGTCTTCTTCCACTTGCAAGAAATCACTTATAAGTTTCTTTAAATAAAACGACGTACAAATAACGATTGCGACTCTAAGAACAACCAACCACGATTCAACGAACAAGTCCAATCGATTTCGAACCTTAATGCGTAAAGAACTGAAGAATAAACTATAAGCAGATACAACGAGGAAAAAAGACGCATATAAGGATGATTTTAGCATGTCATTGCCTTGTAAGAGCAAGACAGCCATATGTAGACCACAGAAGTGAGAGTGAAGGAAGATGCAAAGAGCTTTGAGATCTATTATTTTGAGTTGTTCCATGATAAAGAAAATGGCGGTTTGAGTTAGAAAGATGAATTGTGTGAATTGCCAGAAGAGGAGACATAGGCAGTTCAGTATAAGTATGGAGACCTGAAATGAAAAAGATATAGGTTAAAACTAAGAATCATGGCGAAAAGGCGACGATATTTCTGTGGTAATGAATGACGTCGAATGCCGGAGCGAAGATAATGAATTCAAATCCAACAGTGAGCATTAGCTTTCGGTGAAGGTAAACGTCGTGAGGAAACCTGAACACAGAAGGGTACTTTGTGTTTGGCATTTACATAATTTTTAAAAAAGACATTATGTGATTAGCACCTTAGACGTACGTCAGTTGATATGTTTAAATCATGCTGTTAAAACTATTTAAATCCATACATTGGTTCCTATTCAATAAACAATATGTAACAAAGCAACCAACATACAGTTCTATTATATTTTGAATGCAAAATTAATACATAGAAAAATCTCTGGAGCCATATCCCTGAGTCGCTAATCACAAAATTACGACTCATAAGCGCTTGAAATTGATGTAGTAAATTAACACGTAGGAAATATTCGACCATTCAACCTTAATAGAGAGTTTTAACAAACAATAAAACTTACCTATTATTTTTCCTGAAGACATCAGGAATCCATCTTGAGTCAAGCACCAGTCTTTTAAGCGTTTTCGGTCGTTTAACTTACCTCCCACCAGGCGGCGCCACCATCGCTTACACAGGAAGTGAGTGGGAGGCGCGAAATGGTGGTGCCACGATCCTCGTTTGTTCATCATTATAAAACTCATGATGTACCAGGTAGAGATTACCTGGATTCCGGATGTCTTCAGGAAAAATAATAGGTAAGTTTTATTGTTTGTTAAAACTCTCTATTATTTGTTCCGATTCGACATCCGGAATCCATCTTGAGTGATGTGTTTGTTATCTCCTGGTAGCTAAGATGCTATAATGTGTAGCTTGGAGAAAATTATTAATAATTATTCAAAAATAAGATATTAAATCGAATTAATCATTGATTTATTCAAAACATGGTAGGTTCTAGGTATATACTATTTTAATCAACGTACAGCATCGAAATAATTAGATAAAGAAATCGACATATTTGAATCATTCAAGGATCTATTAATTTCTTTATGATAAAACTTTCTAAAAGTATGTTCACGCTTCCAATTAGCAGTGGCAAGTATCTGATCAATAGAGAAACTTTCAAGCCAGTTAAGCGAAGCGACCGCGGATCGCACAGAACCGGGCGGTGCCTCCACGCCCGCTGCACGCAGCTCGGCCTTCACCCAGCCGCCTATTACAGTCCTAGACGCAGGCTTCACCACCCCACGCACTGTGATAAATAACTCTGAACAATTAATAGAATTACGCCTTTCCTCTGAAAGGGATATCAACTTGTGTATCCAATAAATACAATTTAGGTTATTATTAGGATGAGCTCTTAATTTCCAACCCGATTGCCGATAATTAGTACTATCAGTTTTTGATCCAAAAGTGGGCCAAAATATGATGAAGTCGCTTTCATCAATCATATTACTAGGTCCTGTATGCAATAGCGTGAGGTCGTGAACCCGGCGTCCGGACATAAGAAGTAAAAGTATCGCTACGCGTTTCGAGATTTGAAATAGACTATCTTCATCGACTGAATTGTTTTCTAAATATTGTAAAACAATTTTAGGGTCCCATATCGGCGGTTTGATACATTTTGGCTTTGCAAGTGATATAGATTTTAAAACGTGTTTTACAAAAAAGTTTGATGAAATGCTATTAACAGAATCGTGGCTAACAAAAGTTGAAATAGCCGATTTATGTACTAATATCGTTTTGTAAGCGAGACCACATTTGTTGTGAAGGTATATTAAATAACGAGCTACCTGTGTGGGTAAAGGATTTCTAAAATCTATACCATTTTCCATACTCCATTTCGTCCATTTTTCCCAGGCCGGTCGATATGTGTTGAGTGTAGACTTACGCCAACTAGACATTAAGACGGATTTCTCTTGAGTTGTCCAGTCTTCTATTGCTTCAATCCACCCAAGATTAGCCAAGCTTCCAGATGAATGTGTTGTATGTCTGGTGGATGGGTATTCGTCGTGGTGTCGATCAAAACTTGTTGAAGGTTGGGAATCAGATGTGGCCCCTGTATAGCTCGGCGCCGCAGATCTGCAATCCAGAACACTTTGACCCAGTGGGGAGCAATTATTATATACTGACCTTTGGCGGAGTTTAGATGTGCTAAGACTTGTGGCATTAAATTCGGTGGTGGAAATATCCACGCAATGTTGTAGTCCCACGTTCGACAAAAGGCATTGTGATATAGAGCTTGCTGATCGTGGATATCGGTCGAAACATATGTCGGTACTACGTGCGCTGTCATCGATGCGAACAGATCCACCTCCGGTTTGCCCCACATTTTGAAAATCGGTGTAGTCGCCGCTGGTCTGAGATGCCACTCCGGACATTGCATTCCTCTCGATAACGCATCGACTTCGCCGTTGTATCTCCCAGGGAAATATTGAGCCGTCAATGATATATTGTGGGCGTCTAACATGTCCAGTAGCCGTTTGGTCAATTGTAAAAGCAATCCTGACTTTGTACCACCTTCTTTGTTTATGTACGCCACAACTGTCCGATTGTCCGTTTGTAAAAGAATATGTGCATCTAGTAGTTCCAATTTCATCTGAAGAATTGCAGCATACACCGCGTATAGCTCTTTGAGATTTACATGCCAACATGTTTGGGATTGCAACCATTGACCCGCCATTTTTATATCGCCAAGTTGAGCGCCCCAGCCCTTGTCCGAGGCATCCGTTGTCAAAAGGTGCGTTATCGGAATCGTATGTATCGGAAGCGAGCCGTCTAGAGAGTTGAGCCACCACCTCAGTTCTTGATAAACAGGGTCTGGTATCGTAGCCCGTTTGTAGGGGTGAGTCTTGGGAAGCTGTCGACTGCAGGTTTGCGTTGTGCGACAGTTCAGTCTCCCTCTCGGTATCACAAAGCTGGCAAAGTTGAGTCTCCCCAGTAGGGACTGGGCCTGTTTGAGGGACCAACTGCCATTCGACATTTGAGTCTGGAGCACCCTGCGGAGCGTTAGGCGCTTTGGTTCCGACAGGGACTTTGTGTTGAACAGTGTGTCCCAGGTAACACCGAGAAACTCCAGGCGTTGTGTCGGAACCAAGACAGACTTGTCGAAGTTGACCGTCCATCCGAGACGTTGTAATAGGTCTATTGTGAATGAGACATGATCGTGTAATGCAAGACGAGACTGGTCCGCGAGTAAAAAATCGTCCAGGTACACTACACAGCGTATGTTGCGTTTGCGTAGGTATTCTGCAACCCAATTTGTTAGAGAGGCAAACGTCCTTGGTGCTGATGATAGTCCAAACGGTAGACACGTCATCTGTAGTAGGCGGCCGTTGTAACTGAGCCTCAGGAACCTGCGGTGCATGTGAGAAACCGGCAGGTGAAAATATGCCTGACTCAAATCTATTTTTACCATCCAATCTGCATTCTGTATGAAACTCGGAACACGGAAATGGCTGAATAATTGAAAATCTTTTGTCCGCACAAACTGGTTTAATCGTTTCAAGTTGAAGATTGGCCTCATTGAACCGTCTGGTTTCGGCACAAGGAAAAACGTTGATAGGTAACTCGGGGAATATTCGGCTATTTCGAGAACATTGGTTTGTATCATGGTATTTATTTGCCGTGTCATTTGAAGACTTAATTTGGTTTCGAAATTTTTCATAACTCGCGCGTTTGGTAATATTAGGGGCGGTTTCATCATGAATGGAATGCTTAAGCCTTTTAGAAGTTTGCATAATTTGGGTGGCGCTCCAAGATCGCTCCAAACATGTTGAAATCGCGCCAGACAACCGCCTTGAAAGCTGGAATAGTCATGCGCGGGAATTTTTATTTTTGGAAGAAAATGATTTTTTCCCTTTACCGTCATGTTTGTGTCTATAATTTGATGTTCTATACCCCTTGGAGTTATTTTGATGTTTTGACCGCTTAGCTGGCGCGTTACGAAAAATATTATCACGTGATGGTTTGTTTTCCGGCAGTTTACTCATAATCGAATTGGTTCTTGGCCGATATTGTTGAGATGTACTCGGAGTAGGCTGAGCAGTTGAAGACTGTGAAAGTTTCTCAGCCCCCCCAATTTTCTGAATGTAGGTAGTAAGTTGTTCATCATTAAATAAAAAGTCGGCACTAGGGGGTAGTTTCTGTAAAACACTACAATGGAAACCTTCCGGGATTTGTTTTAATAAATGTTCTCTACGTAAATTTATCAAGTCTGCTCGTCGTCCACAGACCATCTGCAAAATATCGTCCGTAGCCTTGACGTAGCCAGACTCCTTGCCAAAAAGTTCCTCAACCTTGGCAAACAAACTTGATGGAGTGAGTTTTGAACCGTTTTCATTCGACCAATCGACTAAACTTTGTAGGGTAGTATGTAACGCTTCTTTTTGTGATAAAATTGCATTCGACAATGCTGCAAATGATCTTTCGAAAAGATGCAAGCGATTTTCTTCCGGCAATGTAGGCTCAAATCGTTTCAACACATCGTTAACGCTCAATTCGACAAACCCCGGTGACGCTAGGTATTTCTTTTGAGTGTCAGCAAAACGAATAGCATTCCAATCATTACAATTGAAACGTTGCAAATTTGAAATCTTATTCAAAAAAGATTCCTTAGATTTTGGGTAAATTGGATCTTTCACAGTGGTGTTAAGGTCAGACAACTGTAATTGTCCGCTAGAATTATTACTCGCTAGTCCCGCCGGTGGACGTAAGGAAAAATCATCCATTAATTTACTCGAAATATTCGTATTTCCAGCACTACTTTCATTATTTGTGGTTGAGGGTAGAACAGAATATTTTTCAGATACTAAATTCGTTAAAAAAGAAACTTGTTGGGATAAAAATTCAAACTGCAAATCACTTACAGGTCGAGTCCGTTTTGACTTACTGATTCGCTGTGGGCTGGAGTCCCGAGATGATGAATCCGAATCTGAACTCCTATAATGGCGCCTTTTCCGAGATTCTACCTCACTAACAGCTTGCGTTTCACCGTTGTCCATTTTTGATGGGAGATTATAACTAATACTTAATTACTATTAAGATTAAAAAATTAAAAAATTTAATACTATAATGAAGGTATTCAAATTATTATAAATATTTAAGTTAAACCGTACGCTACGAAAAACGACGCTATAATGATGAACAAACGAGGATCGTGGCACCACCATTTCGCGCCTCCCACTCACTTCCTGTGTAAGCGATGGTGGCGCCGCCTGGTGGGAGGTAAGTTAAACGACCGAAAACGCTTAAAAGACTGGTGCTTGACTCAAGATGGATTCCGGATGTCGAATCGGAACAAATAATATATGTAACTCTTTACTGATACGGGACCTGCATCTATTGTAAGTTTCTTAGGCAGGAAAATTGAGGATAGTTAGTAGCTTCCTCGACGGCGAAGAAAAACCTAACACAATAAACAGACTCTTTACACAAAAGAAAACAACATCTAATATTATTATAGATTACTAAGGTAGGAAACAAGCATACGGTTCGGTTATAGTAAGCATTGCTTATTAAACGATTGCATCACATCCAGGGGCGTAGCTACCGCCGTATCTGCCGTATCAATTATACGGGGCCCCGGGTCACAGAGGGCCCCGACGTGCGTCATAGAGGCAAAAGCATTAGAAAAACCAAAGTCATCATCAGCTATAAATGATTTAATAAATCAGTTTGCCGAAAAAAAGGCAAGGAGAGTGTATATTTAATTTGAATTGTTTGTAAAAAAAAAAACTTTAATTTTATGCAAACATTTTTTTTTTCTTAATAATCTTTACCATTCATAAGGGCCCCCAAACATTTTTTTATACGGGGCCCCGCAGGGCCACGCTACGCCACTGATCACATCCTGCAAAAACCTAATATAGCAATACCTGCAGCTGTATGGTAGTCCTCCTTTTAGTATCCCTTAGCTGCATGGTCAGCAGCCAGGTCTGCAGCAGCAGCAATGGAGCCGCCATGTTCTCCCGTTCGTTCGGCGCCCACTGCACTCGGGTACACTCGGCGTGGTTCGCGAAATACGACGCCACTGCTATCATACCGCCTAGTATACTTTCGCTACAACCATCCCAAAATATTTACCTAAAGTATATTCTTCTATATTGTACACATACACACACAAACATAACACTTTAGATTTCAAGTAATTTCTTATAAAATGAATAATTATAGGTTACTAGTTTTTCCAGAAGCAGGTCCGGTCATCTTTGTAACATCAGTTCAGAGGCTAATAGGAATATCAAAATATAATAAACCATTATTTAGTTATGCTTACATATATCAAAATGACGCTGTTGGTAACCTCACGTATTTCGACTCTATTTAAAGGAACGTCACATGTTTCGACCCCTATTTAAAGTATTCTCATATATTTCAACCCCTATTTAAAAAGTAATCTCACATATTTCGACCGCTTTTTAAAGTAACGTCACATATTTCAACCCCTATTTAAAGTAATCTCACATATTTTGATCGCTATTTAAAGTAACATCACATATTTCGACCCCTATTTAAAGTAACGTAACATATTTCGACCCCCATTTAAAAAATCGACACATATTTTGACCCCTATTTAAAGTAACGTCACATATTTCGACCGCTTTTTAAAGTAACGTCACATATTTCGACCGCTTTTTAAAGAAACCTCAAGTATTAACAGGAGCCCGATTTCATCTTCGACATCAATAGGATATCTTAAAAATTCTATAATAGTTGACAGATTTTCTGCCATAATTTTCACCAAATTCTAACCTCAAAGCTGTAGCATGCAAGAACAGAGCGGCAACTGTTAGCCCAGCAAGCCACCATATAGCCTCTAAGTAGAAGAATACGGGCTGTCCGATTCCAACGCAGCTCTCAACCGGAGCTAATCCATCGCCACGATTCACCATGTAACATTGTTTGTGGGTTGTTGTGTTTATCCAGGGTTCTAGGTACCGGTAGAGAGCACCAATTACAACCTAAAATATTAATAAATTTTCTAAATCGGATCAGTAGTTGCGGAATGTCATCTATATACATATAGTATAAAAGAAAGTCGTGTTAGTTTAACTCAAGAACGGCTGAAAATTGGTGGGGAGGTAGCTTAGAACCAGGAGAAGGACATGGGTAGGTAGGGGCAGGTAGGGGTAGGTGTAGGGGCAGGTAGGGGTAGGTAGGGTAGGTAAGTTAGGTAGGGGTAGGTAGAGGTAGTTAGGGGTAGGTAGAGGTAGGTAGGGGTAGGTAGGGTCAGCTGGTAAATATATAAATAAATGTTAATACTCACTTCAGGATGTATATTAAATCTATTGAATGCATTCACATCTTTCGGGTACTCCACTAATCTATCGTACATCAACTTTGATATGCCAGATAAGAATGGCTTCTCCTCTACAACCGTCTTGTAGTAGGAGTAGTAGAACCCCATCTCTGTACGAAAAGACATTTCACGTTCCAGTTCAGACAGGTAAGAGAAGTTGCGGTCATTTTCAAAGAGGTGGGAAACATATTTGTAGTGAATGTAGCCAACTGCGGTAGCTGGAAATAGATTTTATTTGTGGTAAATGTAGTATATTTGTTAGTTTGTCCTGCCTGTTACACAATAAAGGACCAAAGTGATTTTTTGCATATAATTATAGTTGTTTAGTCTTTTTTTCCAATTCCAATTTCTTATTTATAGCTCCATCGAGTGACCGATGACTCTGCCAATGTCATGGTTAGAAAAAATAGTTAAAAACAAGTGTGAAAAGAAAAAAAATAAAAAGATTATCAAGTACTTTTTTTTCATGTCAACAGGTTGCCAAGTGGGCTGATGGTCTACCTGATGGTGGAGGTTATGTGCCAGGGTAATAGGCAACTTTTTATCCCTAATTATGGAAATGCTGGATGATTGAAGATTTTCGCAAGTCAAGCACATCGCCGGCTATCGCATATCTTTTGGTGATAATCCTAATGAACGCCATTTATGATTTCATCCAATGATGTACTTTGATGATGTCCATTTTGTGGGCATGATGACTCTTCATTGAATGATCCATACACAATAAAGCTCGAGGATGGAATGAAGGATAGTTTTATCTTTGAAACCACTATATACCAGTGGCAAAGGGTCCATACAAACATATTCCCATCTTACCTTCTAGAAATCCCAGCTCCACAGATATTTCAAAGTACTTAGGTACAATTAATTTAATGTGTTTTTAAATATTACGAAAAAAAAGCTTGCATGCAAAGAATTGCAAAATACATCCATACAAAAATTCAAATTTTTATTTAGAAGTATTGTAATAGTATTTAAAATAATTATCTAATTATTGGTGTTTTTTGAGCGGCTTAGCCTGGCCATCATTTCACCCCTCACCACTGTTAGGTACACAGTTAAAAACCATGAGACATGTTTTTTAAATGTACTTTTGTCAATGCGTTAAGTTCGGGAAAGAATTGGCAGTTAATAATGGAAAAAAATATAAAATTGGTGGTGTCTTCTAGACATGAGTGGATGATAGTCTGCCCCAAAGAAATTTTAAGCAGTAGGCCTGGCCGAATATACTGAATCACCTTGATCAGTAGAATATTATGAAAGATGACATTTAGCTTTTTCATAATGTAATATCTAATGTAATATGAATTTTAAAATCGATTCAGCCTTGGAAAGTTGAGAATCTCTTGACATTAAAATTCCACGCTCCTTTTGCCTCATAATAAATCGATAAGTAGATAATTGGCTTAAGCCTAAATTTGAAGTCTAATAAAAAAAGCTAACTAAAAAAAAAGTTAAGAATTTATGCATTATTTACCGACTAAAATAATTATTGCAAAAGTAATTAACTTTTTCCTAGGAAATTTCCTCCGTTTTGTCTCACTCTTTGTTTCTATAGCATTATTTGTACTTTCCTCCATTATTTGTTACACTTTTCACATTTCTTTACAACGATTTCTATTGGAAATTGTCGGAAAGTTTACAAGCACGACACGAAAATCGCGAAACTAACAAACAGCTGACTTAAGACTTTGACAAGTTTGACAGATTTTTTTGACCATCCATAGATGCAAAAAGTATCCAAAAATTATCTTTATGCATGGGATAAAGATAATTTTTGGGAGGCTTTTTGGCGAGAACTTGCGAAGTTACGTTGCGTTTTCATTTTATTTTCAAAAGTGTATTTTTTGAGTTTTATTGAATATTATCGGTGGTATTTTGTCCAATAAAGATCAATACAAGTGCACCAGTGAAGTATGCGTAGCATCGCTAAGTAGTTTGTGAGTGAAGTGAAATGAAATGATTACGTGTATAGTGGCTTTTCAAGTTGTCTCAAGAAGTCCATGAAAAGTTTTAGTAGAACGGCTACCATTGTATGTACTGAAACCTAACGGGATCAAATAAGACTAGGCTGTATAGACTAGGCTTTGTACCTTTGTCTGCCTTTTGGCGAATTTAATAAACAAGAATCGGTTGCACTTCTACAAGCAAGCGGGGCATGTGTGCGTGACCACTGGCCGCTTGTCACGTACGCGGCGAGATTGGAAAAAACCGGTTGACGCTGGCACAGCCAGTTGACAATGTTAGGGCCAGTGTGATGCACGTTGCTATGACAAGTTGTTTGTTCACGTTGCTATGGCGTTGTTTGTTTTGTCAGTTGCAAGTTTTAATATTTGTGAAATGTAAAAACGTTGTATTTTATTATTATTAATGGTTGTTTATTGTACTGTGTGTTTTAATAATACTAGAAAGAATAAAAACATATCATACTTTAACTATCCCAAGGAGTACAATAGGTAATTCAATATTGGATTACTTATTCAAGTACCTTTATTTTATATTATGATCATTTTTTTTTATTAAGAAGAGGGTACTACACACACGGTCACGACTTCAAAAAGGAGGAGGTTCTCTATTCGTCGGAATCTTTTTTTTATGTATGTGCCCCGATTACTCGAAGACTCCTGGACCGATTTGGAAAATTCTTTTTTTGTTTGAAAGGGTATACTTTACAGGTGGTCCCATGGTCATCAAGTCAGGATCTGATGATGGAATCCTGGAGAAATCGAGGGAACTCTTCAAATTTTATAGGCACTTACAATGTTATTCATATACTTTTTAAAGCTATTCAGATATTTGCGTCTGGTAGTCATCATTTACGTTGCTGAGCTGATGATGGAAGGTACAACTCCTTAACGGTAAGGAGTTAGGGGATAATTCTTTAAATATTATAGGACCTTTTAGACCGTTAGTTGTATTATTTGATGTGATGATGGATCGTACCTTCCATAGCTTATACTAAATAAAACATAAGTCAGTGATAAAACATAAGAAACTAAAAATTGAAAAATAAAAAACTTGTAACAAAAAGTAGAACCGACTTCAAAACATTAAAAAGTATAAAATAACCACGTAGGAACTCTTATCAACCTGACACTGTTTTGAAGTCTTTTGTTAAAACTTTTTTTATAACAAGCTTTTACCAATTCTTTTTAAGTATGTGGGTGAGTCGGTAGGTATGTTAACACACATATTACAAGTAAGATTTGAACCACTTCCAGATGTTTGATTGAGCTGAAATTTTGTATACCTGACCTGAGTAACTTCGGTGACAATGCAATAATATGGTTAGCTAGGATTGTCTCCTCACTAGGGAACTCTTCAACGGTTAGTAGCACGGTCACGAAATTTTGTATGTAAGTTTAATTTTGATAGATCAACACGATTTTTATCATGAACTGCCAATGCAGCCAGCATTGTCTCCTTACGAGGGAACTCTTTAAAGGTTAGTAGCATGGACTCGAAACTTTGTATTTATATTTAATTTTGTTTGCTAAACATGATCGTCACCATAAACTGCTGCTGCAGACAGGATAGTCTCCTCACAAGGGAACTCCTCAACGGCTATAGTAGCATGATCATGAAAGCTTGAATACGCGTTTACAAAGCATTTTTAATGAAAACTTATTACCTACCTACTTAATACCTACATCGTTATCATTTCTCGCTACTAGTCGGTCTGTCTGTTGAGTGAGCTGTTGTTTTTAGTTTCTTGGAGTTGGCAACACTGTGTAAAGTATTCTATCATACTGATTAATAAAACTATTAAATAAATATTTTATTGTGACAGCCCTACCAAAATAGATAAAAAATTTACACGTTCTTCAGAAGCTTATACTCTGTACTGTTTATTTACTATAGACGATTGTTTTAGAAAAACTGGGTTTTTTTCATGGCAGTCAACTATACATATTATCCAAACCCAAAGATTGTTATTCCCAAGTTATTCCAATCCAATATTTAAGGCTGCATTCCGAATGATGATGATATCGATAATTATCGATGTGAGCGCGCTAAAACGCGTACCGAATCACTTTTAGCGCGATAACGAAGCCTCGCGAAACGTCATCGGTGACGTCATTACATGCGCCATATTGCGATTACGACGACCATGGTCCAAACGTTATCGCCGTGAGCGTGGCTGTCAAAAGTGACTCTTGTGTTGTGTTTTTGTTTTGACAAAGGTTTTTATGTGAGAATAACAAATAAAATACACTGTATTCAAGTTAGGGAGTCTAATAATTGAAGTTAGGGAGTACCAACGCGTTGATCATTAATTTTTTAACCCCTTTTTCAAATGTTTTAGTTCTAAATACTGTCAGCGCGTTCACAAGCGTTCCGAATCATTGACAGTTCACAGCTCTTATAGATGTGATATTCGTATCGGAACGCCATTTATCGATGTGAGCGCTAAGATCTATTATGGCATGATTCGGAATGTACCCTAAGTAAGTATATTGCTATTATTGTCTATGGGTCTATAAAGGATTTAAGGTGAGTCCTTCGGTTGGAACGCGAAATTCAAATTTTATTTCGTTTGTTGCTAATTGCAGCTCAGTTATAGGTCGTAAGTTGTCAACATTTGTGTTTTCCGACAAGAATGGTAGTATATTTACTGATTAATAACAAAAGAAATCATCAACATATGTCACGGAGTTAAACTTGTTGTAAAAAGTAACGTTTTCATGAAATAGTCGTATTATGTCGCTAATATTCCTTGGAGGAATATGTTGATGTTTTTTTTTGTTATTAATCAGTAAATATACTACGATGCGATAATATGTAAAACTATGAGTTTACTAACAAGACAGTGAAATGAATTGCAAAAGTAATGTGATGTTCATTACGATTACCACCAAAGTTACGCGGTAGAGTAGTTTTAATATTTTTTAAATTGTAACCAGACTTTTTACATTTTGGTAACTCCTTAATAATATTGAAACAATACTTACTACATTGCTCATGCAAATATTTTCTACATTGTTTTTCTAACAATTTAAAGATTACATTAATTAAAAACCGATTGCAACAAAGCTTCTTGATTTCCTCACAATTTGAAGTTTTGCGAAAATGGTAAAAGCCTATGTTTGCACAGACACGGAGTAATAAGGCGAAATAGCTATTTCAATACGTCGGTAATCTAATAGATACTCGACTTAAATTGGAGCATATTTTAATGCTAAACTAATTTGTTGATATTTTGATGAGATTCCTATGAAAATATTTTAGTGTTGTTTTCCACTCTATTTTTTTTCCATTATCTGTTTATGGTATACATTATTATTCTTTCAAAATCATCCGGTGTATGGACTGTCAAAACAGCCATCAGCGTGACTAGTATACATTTGAAAAAGATTTGAAATGATTATTATATATATACATTATGACAGAACAAACAAACATGTTCACAAATATATTTGGTATGGGTGGCTAAATGTTAGGGAACAGGGCAAGGAGACGTTATCACATTTTATTAAAGTTTTTATTCTTCGTGTATGTACTTACAAAATCTAATAAAATATTGCAAAAAATATTAGTAAAGATCTTTTTATGAATTTAGTTTTTTTATTTATTATTAAACTTGTGTTTATACAATTGGATGTCTATGGAATAAATGGAATGCAAAAATCAGGGCAAAAAAAATATTGCCCAGAACTCATCGGAAAAATGCAGAAATCTTAATAAAATCATGTATTTAGTTAATGTAGAGCGCGAATTTATCGCTTGTCTACAGAAACTCTTTGATGAAATTTTCATGTTTCAATATTTGCGTGAATGTTGGGTAAACTAATGCGTTGCAGGCCGTCCCGTTTGTTGGCGCAGTAGACATGACACCGCGGAGATAATACCGTATCGTCCCTCTGTCAGATTCAGGAAAGGCAAGCCCGCCACCACTGTCACCTTTACATAATGCACCTGTACCTGTAGAAAAAGGGTATTATTTTTACATTGCAACACTTTATTTATTTTTTAATTTGCTACACACAGACTGCCAATGGGGCATTTTCCTAGGACCTAGTAGATAGATGCGAACACAGATCATATAGAATTATGTTGTATGATGCGAAGGTCGCGGGTTCGAATCCTACAAAGAGCTTAAGCTTTCGGTGAAGGAAAACATCATGACGAAACCATAGCACTGTGGTAGGGTACTTTGTAGTAGGTACCCGCCTAGCTGGCTACCACCCTTATGATGAAAATCTGTCATCAAGCACCATTCGGTGTGTTACAGCTGCACTTGAAAGCCAGTTCCCTTCTAGGCTTTGTGTGCTTACCACCATCGATCACATCATCACTGACCACGGTGCTGTGGTCAAACACAGGCCGTGCGCTGCGTTACGCGGACGCCCGCGCGGGTTCATACAACAGAGCTCCGTCGTGTCGTCGTCACGGGGACCGTTGAGTTCCCACGGTTCTAGGAGCGATGTGGGTGTGGCACAATTGTAGTTATTAGTAGTATATATATTGTTCATATTACCATCCTGATATCCAGCGCAAATCTTGTCACTCGTGATGTATTGCCTATACTCAGGCGGTATTTTTGCTATACATTCTTCAACGTTGACATTTGGTAGGTTGACAGTTAGGAGGATCGGCGACGGCTTGCCGGTACCTGTTATACCCCAGCCGGCAAACTGAACAAATAATAATTTTATAGACAAAAGCTATTTGATAGTAAGAAAAATAAATTATCAAACTAACCAGTGTATATATAACACGCAAAAACATCAGTGTTGCGAAACGGAACGTTAACTTCAACTAAAATTCAAATACTCAACTGTCAAAAATACAAAGAGATTTATATGATTTTAAGTGAATCCTCAAGCATTTATTTTGATTGAATAAATAAGTTTGT
Organism: Tethea ocularis; assembly: GCA_963555595.1. Classification (NCBI taxonomy): domain Eukaryota; kingdom Metazoa; phylum Arthropoda; class Insecta; order Lepidoptera; family Drepanidae; genus Tethea; species Tethea ocularis. Next base: position 2,139,184 of record OY741985.1, on the reverse strand, counting down.
TGCGAATTTTCTCCGTATGTTTCAAGTACTAAAGAAACAATCAGATATATGATGTTCATTTTATTATAATGCTTTGAATGATTTTTAATTACCAGTTGAACCACTGAGATCCTTGAAAATTATAACGTCACACGCTAGTACCTACCTATTTCATACAACTACTAAAATTATAAATGCGAACGTTTGTGAGTATGGATGAATGTTTATTACTCTTTCACGCAAAAATGAAACTTGGCACATAGATAGGTCATACCCAGATAATAACATTTAGCCCGAGAAACGATATGATACGTCGGGAACGCGGGTGGAACTGCGGGGCGGAAGCTAGTACCGAATAATTTCTATACCTACCCCTATCATGAGGATAGCTATACACGCATGCATTCTTGTATGAAATATTGTTATTCCACAACTGTCCTTACCGCGTATCTTTGGTGTTAATCGTAATGAACACCATTATTGCGCCAACAAGGGCTCACTACGCCCACAAAATTATTAATGGTGAAAACATAATAATCCCAATATTACTGACCTTTCCTTTCTTGCCCGCCTCAAGTTGCGCTCTGTCGAAGATGACGTCGAAGTCCATACATACGGGCCTCACGAACGTGCGGTACTCGAAGGGAGATGTCAATATGACGAGCGCAATGTCGTCCTGATAGTTAGCCGAGTTGCCTTGAAACCGGGACGGGATTATTATATTTTTGACCTGAAATTATGGAAGCAAGGCGGTATTTATACAATACACTTTTATTATACAGCAAAATTAAGACAAATAACATTGGTATGAGTGGTCTTATCGTTAAAGCGATCTCTTCCAGTCTTTAAGGCGATGATAGCTCAGTGGTAGTGACGTCGGATGCCGAGACGAAGATCCCGGGTTCGAATCCTACAATGAGCTTAAGCTTTCGGTGAAGGAAAACATCGTGAGGAAACCATAGCACGGTGGTAGGGTACTTCGTAGTACCCGCCTGGCTGACTACCACCCTCAAGTTGAAATTCTGTCGCCAAGCACCTCTCGGTGTGTTCCGACAGCTGCACTTGAGAGCCAGTTCCCTTCTAGGCTTTGTGTGCTTACCATCATCGGCCACATCATCCCTGACCACGGTGAGATTGTGGTCAAACACAGGCCTATACATAGTAAAAAAAAAAACCTTTGGGTAATAGAAAACGACAGTAGATTGCTAGTGTAGACCATAATAAATATAAACCGGACAAGTGCAAGTCTGACTGGCGATCCGAGGGTTCCGTACAAACTTAACTTTGTAATTGAGTGTAACTAAAAATTTATGCTTTACGCAATTTTTCCATTATCTGTGCTATAAGATGTTGCTTTTTACCAAATTTCAAAATTCTGAGTTCACGGGAAGTACCCTGTAGGTTTTGATTCCCTAGCGAGTGTCGAAAATTTGCAGCATAAACGGCTGTATCTTTTGATTGCGTTGGCTTAAAAGTTTGTTTTTTTCAAAAGATTGACTTGACTTCTGTTGCTCTAGCTTAACGACTTTTACAATACCTTTCTTCATACAAGATATCATCTTTAATTTACATACAAGTTAGTTACGATAAGCTATTCTTTTAGGTATTTTTTTACTATAGTATAGCATACTTTATGCCACTAATTTCAATATTTTTGATTTTGAAGCAGCAGGTGTTATAATATAATATTTCCAAAGTATTGCCCGTGACAGGCAAAACATGACGACAAAAAGTATTTGGCAGTTGATGACACTGACAAAAACAATACAAAGGAGAATGCCCAGGCTACATATAAAATAAACAGAATCTTCCAAGGGACAGTAGACCTGAGTATTTGATATAAATTTCAGCTTGATATCTCCACGAGTTCCTGAGAAAAAGGGTCTTGACAGACAGACAGAGAGGAGGAGCATAGCGATTTTTCGCATGAATCCTCCACCTTACAGAATACCGCAGCCAAATAACGGTTGTGTTCCTGCGCGTGAGTAAGATCGCCAGAGCTCATCGGGGTGCGGATTAGTATATAGTCTCTGTCGTCGCTAACATCCATAGGCTACGGTAACGCTTACCATCACGCAGGCCGTATGCTTGTTTGCCGATTTTGTTGTATAAAAAATAAGACAGAAGGACAACAAAGTGATCCTATAAGGACTTCCGTCTAAGAAAGATCCACAAAAAAAGAAGCCTTGCTGTATTTCTTGCCGGAGTCTTCTCAGTTTAAGTGTTTTCCGAATCGATGGTAGAGTCTATTGTAAAAATTTTAACTACCTATCGACATTCTTAAGTGCCTTAACATGGCCTAAACTGAATAAATAATTTTTGAGTTTGAGTCTTTTCCTTTTGAGGTACGGAACCCTAAAAATTAAATCGGTTCATTCATAAACTATGAAATTATGCGTGAAGTTACGCCCGGTCCCTCAGTTATTCCTAGTCAAATTGAATCCTATACGAACTAAGAAACCGGTACTTACATCAGATTTCTGAACGTCTGTATCCATGGGGTCGTTCCAAGGGCGGTACAGCTTGCCCGCCGCCACTGCGTAGTTGGCAGCCGGCAGCTTCTTCTCCAAATCGTTCCAGAAGCAATGAGCAGCTAAGGAATTATGAATATACTGGCATAGAGTCATGATTTAACAGCCTAGTTGACACTGTCAAAAATAAATGACCAAACACTAACCAAAGCATAAAACAATTAAAACCACATGGAAACATTAAATATGTTGTAAATTTTATGCTTTTTATTTACCACTGATTTGATATGTCAGGAAACTACCTATTGTTCTAAACTAATAATAAAAATACAAGTAAATACGAAAGTGTGACCTGTTTTGACCACAATCTCACCGTTGTCAGTGATGCTGTGGCCGAAGATGGTAAGCACACAAAGTCTAGAACTGGCTCTCAAGCTGCAGCTGGTGGAAGTAATCAGAACAGACGATAGGCGCTTGGTGACAAATTTTCAACTTGAGGACCCTTAAACCATACTACGGTTTCCTCAAAGTATGTGTAGAGGGAGTGAAGGTGTCAGAATAGGGATGATGACTGGGTAAAAAATAATTAATTCTGTTTAGTCCGTCAGTTAGTTTATCAAAAAATATTGTACCTATTTTTTATTTTATCAAATCAATAAAAAGATACAAAGATAAGCCGCATCAAAGACCGAGTCCCCGACGTCATGTCTGTGTAAAAAGTGTACTAAGACGTGACGTCACGCGAAATTTATTTTTTGTTTTCGGAACCCAAGAAAAAATGTGTCCAGTATTTTTTGGTAATCTAACTGATGGACTAATTAGATTTTTTTAGTTAACATCCCTATTCTTTGCTCCAGGTATCACTCGACCGACTCTTTTTCCCACCCCGATGACCTATGACAACTCAAAATCAAAGTCCTTACCAGATATGACAACGTCATTCCTGATGATTGATCCCCCACATATCTGCATGTAAGGTGTGGTCGTTTTCCTGTAGATACCGACGTGCCATGGCAGCTCGCCTTTCTTCGCTACCGACCCACCTAGGATCAAGGTGGAGCCGTCTGGAGTTATCTCACCACATTCTGTTGAAAATACGTTATTATCAAGACATGATATGAAGATTTGTGAATTAATATTTTTTATTTAAAAAAAAATACACAGCTCTTAAATAAAGTAGTTTATGATACTGTTGCATAATAGGGGTTTTTACATGTAAATACGAGTGTGAGTTTAAGTACCGAGCCGTAGGCGAGGTTCTTAATAGTATCACACGAGTTTTTAATACCTAATTATGTGCAGTATCATACAGTACTGTTGCGGCGATATCCAACTTCTGCAGACGAGGACTGACCGGCCGACTATACTATAGAGAAAACAACGGAATTTCAATAGACGACAAAAAACTGACGTGACCAAAAGACGTAGAAAATATTGTAAAATTAATAAAACTAATAAAGACCCTTGCTGGCGAAATACGACGACTTATTTCACCGCAACAAGTACTTTAAGTAAACTCATATAAATAATGTAATTTAAGGTGGAGGCGTCGGTTGGAGCCCGAAATTCAAATTTTATCACGTTTTTTCCAAATTGCAGCTCAGTTATAGGTCATAAGTTATCAACATGTTATTTGCGAGAAGAGTGGTATTATATTTACTGATTAATAACAAAACAAATCATCAACATATTCCTCCAAGGTATATTAGTAACATATATGACTATTTCATGAAAATGTTACTAATATACCTTGGAGGAATACGTTGATGATTTCTTTTGTTATTAATCAGTAAATATACTAATGGGGGTGTGTGTATGCGTGTATGTGTATGTCAGGGCCGCCCCGCCCCTCGCCAGCGCCTGTGTGTGAAACCTACGAAGCGCCTCTTTTTGGGGTTCCGTACCCGAAATGTCTAAACGGAGCCCTATTCCTGTCACTCACACATAGGTTTTACGGCCAAGCGGTTGGATATAGTCTTCAAAATTATTTCAATAATTGGCGCTGGTATTTCATCCGCCCCTACTGCCATGGCGCCTGTGTGCACTGCACACTTCGCACACAGGGGTGGCGCGGCCCTGGTGTATGTGTATATGGGGGCTGTGTTTCAAATAATTACACTTTATTATTTTTCAATATTTCTTATATTCTATTTTTGTTTGTTGTTAAAATAACATTGAGATTTGATAATTTTAAGGTTTAATTTGAAATATATTCTTGTCGTATGAGTAAAGAACTATGTTCTTGGTGGGCGGAATGTTTAATCTATATACTTATAAAGAGGTCTAGCTACCTATTATTGATACAGTCCACAGTATAATATTTATTAAAAGTAAGTTAAGAGAGCTGTCAGTTGCCAATAAACACAAATTCAAGAAACACGTCGTTTTCCTTCTATAAAATATCAACAGGCAAGAATATCAATTTGTTTATCTTGAATTTTTTTTTTTTTTTTAAAGGACTAAGTTGGTAGCCTCAGATGGCTGCAACAACCTTACCGGACAAATCGGCGAGCGCAGAGGGCTCTCAGCCGGGTAATATTTAGTTAACAACGCCTGAGGGCACCCCCGAATGGGGTACGAACCTCGGCTCAGGGCGTTACCGGGGGAGGGGGAGGACTTTGTACGAGTTACGACTAATTGGGGGCGGTCGGATTACTGTAGGCAGCTCGGGCCGCTTGAAGAATTATCTTGACAGTTTGTATGAAAACTGTAAATTATTGCGCAATATCAGACAGTACTACTAAAGTAACCAGCTACGACCATCTTGTGGCTATTCCAGAATCTATACATCTCTGTTTACGATGCAGGGGCTGTACCGCGTATCTTGTATTCTGTACCGGTGGTAATCCTAATTAACATCTCAAAAATCATCAAATGAGGGCTTACCACGCCCACAAAATGTAGCGCAGCATCATGATGCAGCGTCGCAGCGCGTCATTAGATGATATCAATAATGGTGTTCATTACGATTAACACCAAAAGATACGCAATAGCCCGTTAGGGTTATTTTTGATTCACTTGCAGTAGGTAGGTACTATAAGGTATAAAGGTTGGAATAAGTTATTCAGCTACATAATTACATTACTACATATAATAAAAGTTGAAATAGTTAAGTATTACAGGTAAATTAAACATAACAATAGGGTACTTGACAGATGTAATTAAGGATTATAAAATAATTACTAGAACCAAAATATCTACCTAGTTATATTTCAATGGAAATGATTGACAAATGAATTTATATTTTGTTTGTTTTTACGCAATAAACGTTATTATTATTATTATTAATTTAATGCTCAGAACGCGTCATGGCTTTTCTCCATTGCCACAACTCGTGGCAATGTGACTTTCTGTGATTGCCACAACGCGTCGTGAGTCGTTTACTGTCTGACATATATCAAATGAAAGAGCTCATCGTGAGGATTTCAAATATATTGTTTTTATAACTTAAAAAAAAGTTTTGAAATTATTTAAGATAATAGGTGAAAATTTATCATTCCCCCCTCTCTAATCTCCGTAACTACTGGACCAAATTTTTTGAAAAAACAGAAAATAGTTCTCTGATTCAACACCATTTCATATGTAGGTTTTACGCCCCTACGTAGAAGAGAACTGATGTTGAATCACTGCGGCTGATGGCCTCGCACTGATGATGATGAAGCTACATGACGATGATGGTGATGGGAGGCGGCTCCCGGGAGTTAGGTATAAAATTCTTTGGTATAAATAAGACCGCCTCGTGCGAGTGCTGTAGCGACACTGATTTATTGTTCTGCTATAATGATACATCAAGTTACAAAAGTGCCTGCGATGCATTGACACAAATTGATAATGTACGGTTGCCCGTACATAGCGTATGCTATTATAATTAGTGTAGGTCTAAAATACATATGAACAAAGTGTCTTTCCACAAGTGAAACCAAATTAAGAACAACCAGTAGGTAGATATATGTATTCATAGAATGTACTATCGACAAAGTTGAAGCATGATCACCTTAAGGGTGTATTTTGTGTGCAGTGAACAGCCGCTACCTGTCTCACACAATATAACCAGACAATGCGCTTGTCATAAAATAGTAGATTGTCATTGTTAGTAAATTGTCTAGACAAAAGATTTTACAAGAGGCCGTTTTATTGTCAACAATGGACAGGGCGAACTATGATTACTGGCTGCAAGCGAAAAGGTCTCAAAACTGATCATGCTTCAACTTTATTGATGGTACTTATGGTTTTCTATGAAATTAGGATTTATATGAATTACTTGTTCATTAGCCTGGAAGGCTGCATGATAAAAATCGGATGAAAAAAAAAGTTGTTGAAGGTCTTTATATGAACTGCCTAAGCATTAGTTGCCGGAACACACAATGTTGTTATTATGAATAAAGATTAACAATGAAACAATATACTGGTTATTACTTCAAACTTGATTTATTCTTGTCCAATTTCATATAATTATTAATATGACAATAAGCAATCAAGTGTTGGATCCAGTTGATCATCTATAGAGCTTCGCTAAAGGTCGCGCCGCGCGGTCATGTCCCAAGGTTGTCTGACCGAGTGACCGGACTCACGACTTGCCAAGTTTTTTTCATTTTTTATACCTATAGACTATAGGTTACCTAGAGTTTTTTTTTAACTTGTATTAGAGAGGTATGATGAAAATATATCCAAACTAAAGCCTTTTGGTTGGGTGGCTAACTATGCAATTAAATTGCCAGATGCAAAATATTTTATGAAGCCACAAATACTTTTCTTGTTTTTTTTTGTTGTGAATACATTCCTACCTACTTACTATTAGCTTAAATTAGTCTGGTTTTTCAACAAATTATTTCCGATCCCTAAATAAAATACATAATCCTACCAAAAACATTTCATGTAAAATTGGCAGCCAAACAAGCTCCTAACGCTTTCGCTGTAAAAAAGTTATCAGATCCCAGGAAAAGCCAAGCCGCTAAGCCCTGACTTTACGAACCCTCCACCTTGTTTTAAAGAGTATGGCTTGGCGGTTTCATAATAATCTGTATATATAGCCAGACCATCCCATGGACTTATTTACAGGAGGAAATTACGTCACAGGTCTTCAATGTTATGACATGCTGTGCAATACATCTATGAAACCACCAAGCCGTACTCATTAAAACAAGGTGGAGGGTTCGTAAAGTCAGGGCTTAGCGGCTTGGCTTTTCCTGGGATCTGATAACTTTTTTACAGCGAAAGCGTTAGGAGCTTGTTTGGCTGCCAATTTTACATGAAATGTTTTTGGTAGGATTATGTATTTTATTTAGGGATCGGAAATAATTTGTTGAAAAACCAGACTAATTTAAGCTAATAGTAAGTAGGTAGGAATGTATTCACAACAAAAAAAAACAAGAAAAGTATTTGTGGCTTCATAAAATATTTTGCATCTGGCAATTTAATTGCATAGTTAGCCACCCAACCAAAAGGCTTTAGTTTGGATATATTTTCATCATACCTCTCTAATACAAGTTAAAAAAAAACTCTAGGTAACCTATAGTCTATAGGTATAAAAAATGAAAAAAACTTGGCAAGTCGTGAGTCCGGTCACTCGGTCAGACAACCTTGGGACATGACCGCGCGGCGCGACCTTTAGCGAAGCTCTATAGATGATCAACTGGATCCAACACTTGATTGCTTATTGTCATATTAATAATTATATGAAATTGGACAAGAATAAATCAAGTTTGAAGTAATAACCAGTATATTGTTTCATTGTTAATCTTTATTCATAATAACAACATTGTGTGTTCCGGCAACTAATGCTTAGGCAGTTCATATAAAGACCTTCAACAACTTTTTTTTTCATCCGATTTTTATCATGCAGCCTTCCAGGCTAATGAACAAGTAATTCATATAAATCCTAATTTCATAGAAAACCATAAGTACCATCAATAAAGTTGAAGCATGATCAGTTTTGAGACCTTTTCGCTTGCAGCCAGTAATCATAGTTCGCCCTGTCCATTGTTGACAATAAAACGGCCTCTTGTAAAATCTTTTGTCTAGACAATTTACTAACAATGACAATCTACTATTTTATGACAAGCGCATTGTCTGGTTATATTGTGTGAGACAGGTAGCGGCTGTTCACTGCACACAAAATACACCCTTAAGGTGATCATGCTTCAACTTTGTCGATAGTACATTCTATGAATACATATATCTACCTACTGGTTGTTCTTAATTTGGTTTCACTTGTGGAAAGACACTTTGTTCATATGTATTTTAGACCTACACTAATTATAATAGCATACGCTATGTACGGGCAACCGTACATTATCAATTTGTGTCAATGCATCGCAGGCACTTTTGTAACTTGATGTATCATTATAGCAGAACAATAAATCAGTGTCGCTACAGCACTCGCACGAGGCGGTCTTATTTATACCAAAGAATTTTATACCTAACTCCCGGGAGCCGCCTCCCATCACCATCATCGTCATGTAGCTTCATCATCATCAGTGCGAGGCCATCAGCCACAGTGATTCAACATCAGTTCTCTTCTACGTAGGGGCGTAAAACCTACATATGAAATGGTGTTGAATCAGAGAACTATTTTCTGTTTTTTTCAAAAAATTTGGTCCAGTAGTTACGGAGATTAGAGAGGGGGGAATGATAAATTTTCACCTATTATCTATATACAGATTATTATGAAACCGCCAAGCCATACTCTTTAAAACAAGGTGTAGGGTTAGAAAAGTCATGCATGCAAGCAATTCGTTATAAGTCTTTATTTGTTTAGAAAATTAAGTCACGGTATGCTTATGTATGCAAATTTTAATTTCGCGATGCGTAAATCTTTTGGTCTTTGGCTCTTTGGCTGTAGGAATATATCGTGAGGGAACAATAAATAAACTTAGCACAGTGTACGAGCCAATGTGCTTCAAGATTTTATGGACTTTCCACATTCGTCCACATTAACTTGATTAAATAATTGAATGAAAATGTAAAAAAACACATTTCCATGAACGCGTTGACTACTTTTGTGGGTATTTAAAAAAACAAGAGTGAGATCATTCAGAAAAATGCAGCTTACATTTAAATTTAATTTAAAACTCAGTGCCCGCCCACGTAAAAAACATAGGTAGGTATGTAGGTACTACTTGTTAGGAAGTCTTATTGCTAAAGGAGATGTTTCACGCTACTTTGGGTAAATATATAAATAATATATTTAAAGGTAGGTATATTATTTATACGTATTTGTATTTATAGACTTACAAACACTTTTTAGGTTTTTAGGTACAGTCGGTCAAGAAAGTGGTGTACCAGCCTAAGGTTGAATGTCGCTTCCAGATTCATAAGGTCATAATGATTAGTTTCGCTTGCAGATCAATCTGACAACTTCTATTGCCATCTTTATCCTGTTGGGCATCGTCGCCACCATTTACAGCTTTAATAGATTCCCCTCTATAGTGGACAACCGTGTGACGGCATTTAAACGCTTTTGTTTCTGGGAACTTATTTTGAAAATTTCATGTGGAAAAACAAAGTTAACTAGCAGTGGCGAGGGGTGAAATTATGGTGAGGGTAAGCCTTAAAAAACACCGATAATTATATTATTACAATGTATTTTAAGCATGATAAAAGTGGCTTTGAAATGATGAAAATGTGGGACTGGGATTTCTAAAAGGTAAGCCGATGGGAATCGGCTTGTAGCAGTGACCTATCAGATGGCCGACGCCCAATAGGTTATCTGATTATTGATAACGATGATTACTGTTTGTTACGTGACAGCTGTTCTTAGTTTGAACTTGATGGAACCAATGACGTAGTAAAATCAATGGCGGGGGAGATTGTTTTCCTCAAACTGTCACAACAGTTAATTAAACCCTCCTTTAATAGTTTTCATTATACTGTCGGAAAGAAAAGCTATAAATTGATGTGTCCTTTTATTATATCGTCACAATCACTATTAACATACTTAATATTAAAAAAAAACATAGTCATATGGTCAAACTTAGAAGAGGTTGGAAAAATTAAAACATTAGAAACGGGTAACATTTTCATGAAATAGTCGTATATGTCAGTAATATACCTTGGAGGAATATGTTGATGATTTATTTTGTTATTAATCAGTAAATATACTACCATTCTTGTCGCAAATAACATGTTGATAACTTACGACCTATAAATGAGCTGCAATTTGCAAAAACGTGATAAAATTTGAATTTCGCGCTCCAACCGAAGCCTCCAGGTGAGGTCCTCGCCTTAAGGTGAATTGGCCGAAAAGCCCGCGAAGTTTTTTTTTTTAGGTTTTTTTTAAATTGCAGCTCAGTAATAGGTCGTATATTTGTCAAAATGTGATTTGCGCCTCATACATATGCCAATTGATTACTGTATGAATACATTTTGCTTTTTAAACTATTCAAATCCATACATTGATTATTTTTCGATAAATAACGCGCAGGAACCAATGTATAGTTCTATAATATTTTGAATGCAAAATGAATACATAAATAGATCTATAGCCATATCTCAATGTCGCGAATAACATTTTGACAAATAAATGATCTATTACAGAGGTGCAATTTGAAAAAAACCTAAAAAGAAATAATTTCACGGGCTTTTTGGAACATCCCCCTTAAGACCTATGTTGTTATGCGGAAGTTATAATATTTGTATTCGAACGAGAAAATTGTAGGTAGACTAAAGAACTTATTAATTTTTTTATATAAAAAAGTGAGATTTACTTAAAAAATAATGTTGTACATACGATTCCCATTATCTCCTGATCCAGTGCCTGTCAATTCTTGCAAAAGCACAGCATTTAAAAATGAAAACAAAACTAAAATCACTCTCAGACATGACATTTTGAACACTATTTACAGATTCGAAAAAGTTAGCTTAAAAAAAATCAAAACCCGTAGTTTTCGTTTCCCGCTAAAACTTATATCAAATAAAACTTTTTAATTAATATTTTTATGTAGATTTTTCCTCAAGCCGGATGAACGACTTGTGTGAATATTAAAGTGGCGCGGACTATATAAGCCTCCAAGTTAATATAACTTGATATAACTCATATAATATACATGCTAGTGAGGACTCAAAATCTATGCCGATATCGATAGTTTTCATTGTACCTACCTAAAATATAATAATATAGTGTATCGTGATCGGTAGCCACCATAAAAAAATCTCAGCAAGTAAGGTCTTGTACCTACCTAAACAGTTTTTAGGCAGGTAAAAGACACTACTTCAACAGTGTGGTACATTCATAGGAAGAGGGGGGAAACTGGGGTATCCATGAGCGGGGGAGGGGAGGGGGTGCCTTGCCTGGCAGCAACGCGCTGGGAGGGGGTAGGAGTGGGGGCAGGATCAGTGGATGGGAAGCAGTCGCGGGTCCCTCCCGAGTTCACAGGGTCATCCTCCGAGGAGGAAACCACCTTAGCCGCCTTTGCGGCCGCCTTGCAGGCCTTGCGACATCGATTACGACCGCCAGGGACAAGCTCATAGCTGTCGTCCTCCTCAGACGATTGGGTGGGGGGGTTGGCCTAGGGCCTAGGGTGTTGTTAAGCTTGTGTTCCCACTGCCAGTCTTATTGTGCAGTGAGTTCCCACGTCCCTGCCTAACGCTAACTGGGGTCGACAAGGGAAGCTCCCAATGCCAACTGATCCAGTCCCGTCCGGGCCTACGTTTTCCAGAAGGGAAACCGTGAGCGCCCGGGGCACGCTCGAACTAACTTCGTTAGCACTGTTAGGTATCCGTTAGTTCACCACCAATTTTTTGTTAATAATTTATTAGACGCGTTTTACCTGAAATAAAACGCATATTAAATACTTACCTTATTTGAAACTTTATATACGAGAGATGGCGCTCTCTAGTTTTCTGCTTCATCTTACCTTCCTTTCTACCCTATATTGCCGTCTCACTCGCACATCATCCCACCAGGCAGAGCCGCGTGCTTGAGCCGCGCAGTCTCTGATCATTGAGTCGAGAATACCAGGCAGAATTTGAAGTTAAAGTTTCAAATAAGGTGAGTATTTAATATGCGTTTTATTTCAGGTAAAACGCGTCTATTAAACACTTGACCGTTATTTGAAACTTTATATACGAGACCTGTTTGTTATCGCCTGGTGGAAGTGGATGCCAATGTGATCTTATGCTTAGCACGGTAAGACGGTACTAATAGCATGAAAAGATACGCGGTAGGCCTGTGAATTGTCCAGTTTAGGACCTACCTGCATGTGCAGACTATAAAGTAAGAGTCAGTTTTAAGGTACTTGAGGCAAGGTAAGTACCAACAAATAGAAAAACAAGATGTGCGAGGTAATTAGTAATTTTATTTATAAACTATAACCCAAAAATTTTATGACAAGATTCATCAAAAGAAATTTCTTGAGATTATTATAAAATCATTGAACCTCATAGAAATACATTCGAAGTAAGGTAAAGAAAATAAACGTGTCAATATTGAAAAAGTTTAAGTAATTCTCAATTAAGTAATATACATTTTTAGGAACTTTTTATTGGCTATTGCTGTCTGACAATACCGTCAGATCCAATAACTACGTAACAAGAACTCTATGAATGGGTCAGATCAACTTTGAGCCTGCGATTGAGCGTATGTTACCCGATGCATTAATTTTAATTCTACATCACTATTCAGGATGTAGCTTCGTATGGATAAATATGTGTGTTATTGATTAATCTCACTATTCGTATGTCCTTCGTATAAATACCAAAAATGTATTCAAGAAATCGAATCAAGGTTCTTATTCCTTCGAATTGATCATACTTTACAACCTGATTGTTTGTAACCAGAATTTAAAGATTTAGTTGTAGCTAAAGCATAGCATGATTATTATTTTATACGTAACGGTCTAAACTTAGTAAAGTATATCCGTACTAGCGAAATCAAATACCCAGTAACATTTAAATCTAAACTGACCACAGTCACAATAAATTAAGAGACAACAGTGTGTCTGAAAGTACAAAAACCAGTTAGCTTACTTTCAATAAGCTCATGTTTCTATAAAACCACACGTCCATCATATCACAGATCACTTTATACTAGTATACCACATCATATTATAATGATACTTTTCCGTTCCTGGATACCACAGATTTTAAAACATGCTTACCAACACATTAGATACTGCATATATTTAACACCTTACACAGATATTGCAGATTATGTTATATTGAACATTTTACAAATCAATTAAAAGTTCATTTTATAAGTAGCTTTACAGTACAGATTCAGAGAGACAAATGGATTCAATTTGTGCATTTTATTTCAGCACGTAACGAGTAAAACACATTTTGTGGGTACACGGACGCCACAGTAACAACAACTAATAAAGTAGATAAGGCTATCATACCCTCTTACTTGAATTACATATTCTCTAGACATAATATCTTTGGTTTTGGAAGTAGTAATTCCATCCAAGTATTTCTCACGTAGGTAGGATATCATATATGGATGCTTTTGTTTTATAAATAGGACTGCTCATGCCCTGGACAAGAGGTCTGCTTTTTAAAATATACGTTCCTATCGAGGAGCAAGTTTATGCCTCGAGCCTGATCTAGTTGTGTTAGGAGAATAAATAGGTAGAGGGAGAAATGTTATGCCTTGGTATTAATTCCATGAGTAAGAACATAGTCTTCTTTTGTCCGTAAATCAAGCAAACATTTTGTAATTACCTAGACGGTCAATCTATAAGCAATTAATCGTATCATACATTTTCAGAGTAAACAGGTAGTTATTATTCAGCATTATTCTATACTCTCTCCTCCTCTTACGATACTCGGTAAAGATAGACGATGTGCGTCCGGAATGCAATAAGCGATCATCAGAATTTGTCACAGAACAAATGCAAGAAACAAATAATAGCACGGACTATTACGTTCAAACTATAACGTTCAAAATATATTAATACATACATTAGACAATTTCGTCACCATTGTATCAAAATTATGCGACCTATATTTTGGGTCTTGCTTTCAAGATAGCGAGGCTTGAAATTCTTTGGCATGGCAACGTAAGATATCTTCCTGGACAGTTCATTGTCCTAAATCATAATGCCTTGGTGGCAAGTGAATTAAATATGTATGCTGAATTATGATAGTGCAGTCTCCCTTGGGATACTAATAAACTCGACAGGTCTATCGCAAACCAATAGTGGCTCTTTACAAATTCATTGTCATAGAACTGGTAATCTTTAAAGAAAAACGATCACAAGTAGCTAAGATTCCATTAAACACTCTAAAAGAGACAAGCAATAGAAGGAGCGTAGCTATTAACTTGTTTATGTAATACACATTTTATTCGGACTCGAGATTAACGAAAAGGACAAAAAGATTGTTCAAATAATCTACAGTATATAGGTTATTCCTTAATCCCTGTATGTTTGGGTCAAGAAGCAAATAACTTTCAGCAGAGACCGAAAGATAAACGGTAATATATAATTTCCATTTGCTCTTGGTATTAAAAATATTTTAGCCGAGGCCGAAAGGTAAGCAGTACATATGCAATACCTAATAGTTTCCATGACTATTCGATGGAATCGCCCGTGCATTGTACACATTGTATTTAGTGAAAATATGCATGAGGGACTGAAGTTGGTAGCCTCTGATGACTGCATCAACCCTACCGGACAAATCGGCGAGCGCGGACGGCTCTTAGCAGGGACAGGTCCATTTTGCACAAGCAGACTGGCATAATTCAATGCAGCCTGGGTTATATTAAATCGGTGACACGGTAAACATTTATATACAATTGGTACGTGATCTCATCACACATAAGGTCAGCGAGACCAGTCACTCAGGTATATATTATTATTTTGCCATTGATAAATCGATATGAAATAACCATGGTGTTATTTCTGCTCGAGTATAATAAGCCAGGTTATATAGTTTTCACCATCGCTGATGAAATAGAAGAATTGTCCCATTTTGAAGAATTTACAGACAAAACTTACGTTAATATCCGCAATGTAAAATAATTCGAACCATGCATTAAAGTCTGACGATTCATAAATGCCTGTGAAGGTTTTATTCTAAAAAATAATTCAATTCATTCTTTGGCTTTTCAACATCTTGCAAGGGACGAGAATAACAAGAACCCCGCGAGGGTTTGAGGAAAGCGCGTAGAAGCAACATCCTAGTTTAGTACCCTGTGAGGGTACCATTTAGGTCTAGCTCTATTGGGGGTTGATCAAGTAATGTGCGCTGTAAATTATACAATATCCGGGCAAAGGGCTACATTTTTACAACAACCGTTATTTAGATACAGACATTCATAAGTGCCTGATCAATTATTATTTCATCGAATCGACTTTAGTTCATAATAAATTATTTTGACATACCCCTGCGAGGGATGTAGAATGTACGTAACGTAAAGCACAATTTGAATAAAGTGACGTAGCTATTAATTTCACATGCCCCTGCGAGGGTTGGTTATAATGCAGAATGTGCATAGATACACTATTGTATGTTTGAGTACCCTGCGAGGGAACATCAGTCATCTGACCCTGCAAGGGGTTGAATAAGATGGGAAAATGTAGGCACAATATTCAGGAGCCAAATTAGAGTCCTGTGCCCCTGCGAGGGATGAAGTAAATTGACTCTGCGCGAATAACTTTCGAAGCGGGAACATTTCATATTTCTGAATACCATGATAATGTTTATAAAAGCACAACAACCAGTCAAGGGACCCTGTGAGGGTACATTGTAAGCCACTTGCTCCCGCGAAGATTTATACGTGGGAAAAGGCACAACATTCAGGTGAATTACCCTGCGAGGGTATGTTTCAAATCATCTACCCCTGCGAAGGGTTGATTATTATAGGTAATGACCATAGAATCACAAAGATTAAGTAAAGTACTCTGCGAGGGTACATTTCAGATCATCAGTCCCTGCGAGGGATTGATTAAGATAGACAATGCGCACAAACTAATATTCTGCGAGGGTACATTTTGACTCGAGGTGCGAGGGTACATTTCGACACTTTTACCCCTGCGAGGGGTAGTGTATGAATCAGTTCGGATCAGCTTGCGACGATCTCTCGGCATTGCAACCTCGTTTATTTTAAGGCAAAAATGGAAATATCCGCATACCAGTTTACCAACATTTCTCTTTTCACGAAACATGGACAAAATTAATGATACCATTCCTCCTCATACGAATAATTTGTGCCCACAAATAAATTGTATTCCTCAAAAATAGCTCCAAAATTTATACTAAGCTTCTCCATCGCATCTAATTCATTGCAAGAATTCCCGCAGAGCGTAGAGCAGTTTAAACACGCGTTACACTAGCAATTGCATTCAGACACTTAGTTAATCGTTAATTTCAAAATAGACAAACTAGGTTGCTATGAGTATATAAAAGACTTTAGGGCTCATTAGGGGTGTGATCGAACTTTCTAATTATGTTACCATTGACTACAATATCATATCAGACTACATTATTTTGTCTCAATTCTAAAGTGGTGTGCGCGTAGGTGTTTATGTTTTACCCCCATGCTCGTCGATTACCGTACTACGGCAAGCAACACATACTTGAAATTCTTTTCAACATAATAAATTGGTAAACTAAGTACACAAATTATTTAGACGGCAGTTGTCACGTTTCTATTATGCTCCAGCGTTGACGGGTTCCAAGAATTAACCCATACATGAGGAGGACATGGATCTATTGAGGTGCTCGTAATCAGTATTTGATGGTTGTGATTTTATCATGATGTAATTTGAATACTTATTAATGTTCATTACGAACTTAACTGGCACCAACCTAGGAAAAAAACCTAGGAGGAAAAATTATAGAAGCACACACAAAAATTATTAAAATCGATAAAAATGTGGGTAGAATTAAGAATTTACATTAGTTGTTCAAAGTCTGAACTTAAAATTGATATAAAGTATCAACAATAACTTAATTATTTCGAACGGTAAAACCGTTAATTTGAATAATATTTTATTCTAAGAAATAAAATTGGAAGGTATATATAAAAATACAAATAACTTACGTGTGTCCCTAGGCTAGGCTAGGGCACAACCGTGCGCCGCAGAAAACAAGACGCCAATGGTCAGAGACTGCGCGGCTCAAGCACGCGGCTCTGCCTGGTGGGATGGCGGGGATGTGCGAGTGAGACGGCAATATAGGGTAGAAAGGAAGGTAAGATGAAGCAGAAAACTAGAGAGCGCCATCTCTCGTATATAAAGTTTCAAATAACGGTCAAGTGTTTAATATAATAATTTTTGCTGTAATACTTGTACTTGACAGATGTAATTAAGGATTATAAAACGTATTGTTAAATATAGCTTATAATTACTAGAACCAAAATAAATAAGTAGTTATATTTCAATGAAAATGATTTAAGAAATTATTATTATTTCATTGAATTTAAGTTTTTTTTATCTGCGTGCGAGTCAAATGATCGAAACGACGCCATTTTGAAAGTGACGTCTTACTCGGAAAATACTACTATAGACAGCTGTCACTTTACGTTAGTCGTGTTAAGTTTTCGCGGTTCGGAGGTTAAGTTTTCACGATTCATTTTCTGTGATGTTAGTTTATTTATGGTGTGACGTCACACAACCACTGAATAGCGTTTTAGCGCGAATATTTGTGTGGCACTTCCTGGCAGAGCCACCACCACGGATCTGAATTCCAAGTCTGTCGCTATTTTGTCCCTATCAGATTTCAGATATTCGAGGACAAAATTTGACAAATTAATGACAAATTCTGGAAGCAAACAGATCTTCGCTAGGTGCTCTAGTTCTTGAGATATGAGGTGGCCCTGCCAGGAAGCATGCTTCCTGGCAGGGCCACCTACAAACCCTTATAACTTTTGAACCAGGGCGCGACAAAATCTGATATTCGAGGACAAAATTTGACAAATTAATGACAAATTCTGGAAGCAAACAGATCTTCGCTAGGTGCTCTAGTTCTTGAGATATGAGGTGGCCCTGCTAGGAAGCATGCTTCCTGGCAGGGCCACCTTAAAACCCTTATAAATTTTGAACCAGGACGCGACAAAATCTGATATTCGAGGACAAAATTTGACAAATTAATGACAAATTCTGGAAGCAAACAGATCTTCGCTAGGTGCTCTAGTTCTTGAGACCCTTATAACTTTTGAACCAGGACGCGACAAAATCTGATATTTGAGGACAAAATAGCGACAGACTTGGAATTCAGATCCGTGATGGTGGCCCTGCCAGGAAGTGCCACACCGAATATTTTAATGACGTTAAAAATATAGGTTTCATACGTACACAAAAAAAAATGTCTCATCGTTTAATTTATAACATTCGACCGATTTAAAAAAAATTTCAAGTACCCAATCACAGATTACCCTATTGTGGCATAAAGCACTGTACTTACTATTGTTTTAGAAATGCTGGGTTTGTTTCATGACAGTCAGCTATACATAATTCCAATCCAATACTTAAGTTTATTGCTATTGTTGTCTATGGGTCTATAAAGTGTAATATACCTTTTTTGAAAAAAAAAAACATGTAACAAAAAATAAAACACAATTTGTAACTGCTCATGATCAAACAGTATAATCTCTTGGCACATTATAAACAACACCTTTGCTCATTTCAAAGGAAAATATGTACAAAATTGTTGAGAAAAAATTCACTTTTCACACAAGATTTATGTATAATGTCATGGAATAGATAGAGATCGGACAAGATAAATCCTAAGACATTACTTTACACACGGCCATCTGATTCCAAACCAAGTATAGTTTGTTTGCACTAAGGAAAGTAGTGGGAGGGGCATTACGTAACATTGTTGCAATCAACCGGCTTATTGCGTAACTTTTGGTGGTAATCGTAATGAACACCATTAATGATTTCATCCGATGACGAGCTACGACAAAGACCATTTTATGGGCGTGTTGAGTCCTCATTAGATGATTTTCATTAATAATAATGCCAAAAAAGAAAAGATTTACAATATACAGAAAACTTAAAGAAACTGAAATTTAACACCAGTTACTGGTAAGGCCCAAACTAAGCATGAAGACATGCTTGTATCTTTGGACTCTGAGTGCGATATTTAAAACTATAAGTTTACTAACAAAACAGTGAGACATTGAAATAGTGCAAAAGTAATATGATGTTCATTACGATTACCAACAAAGTTACGCGGTAGAGGAGTTTCAATTTTAAACATGTTTAAGCTTACAAATATTATTGTTATGGGCGCTAAATGTTTGGGAACAGGGTAAGGAGACGATATCAAATTTTATTAAAGTTTTTATTCTTCGTGTGTTCAGTTCAGTTAAATTAATCTTCAATCCAGATAAAATAAAGCACAACCATTGAACTATTTATTTGTACTTACAAAATCTAATAAAATATTGCAAAAAATATAGTGGAGATCTTTTTATGAATTAAGTTTTTTTAAATATTAATTTTCATACCTAGTTTTTTAAAACTTGTGTTTAAATAATCTAAGGAATAAAGGGAATGCAATAATCGGTGCAAAAAAATATTGCCCAGAACTCAACGGAAAAATGCAGTCTTAAATTCAGAAATCTAAATAAATCATGTATATTTAGTTAATGTAGAGCGCGAATTTATCGCTTGTCTACAGAAACTCTTTGATGAAATGTTCATGTTTCAATATTTGCGTGAATGTTGTGTAAACGAATGCGTTGCAGGCCGTCCCGTTTGTTGCCGCAGTAGACACGATACCGCGGAGATAATATCGTATCGTTCCTCTGTCAGATTCAGGAAAGGCAAGCCCGCCACCACTGTCACCTTTACATAATGCAGTACCTGTGGAAAAAGGGTATTATTTTTACATTGAAACACTTTATTTATTTTTTATTTTGCTTCTAACAACCTGCCAATGGGGCATTTTCCTTGGACCTAGTAGTAGATAGATACTCTCTAGCGATATCAATGAATATTTTGTAACAGGATTTGAATGGGACGTCGAATGCCGAGACCATTCCAGTCGCGAATCATATTTTGTACTATTATGACATATTACTGAGTTGCAATTAGCAAAAATGTAATAAAATTTGAATTTAGTATTGCCGTTGCCGCCCATCGACCTTGCGGGGGCCTGCCCCCACTGCGTTTTTTGCTCGTGATCACTCACGCACCCCAAGTGTAGTTATTAGGTACATAAATATTACCATTCTGATATCCAGCGCAAATCTTGTCACTCGTGATGTATTCCCTAAACTCAGGCGGCACTTTAGCTATACATTCTTCAACGTTGACATTTGGCAAGTTGACAGTTAGGAGGATCGGCGACGACTTGCCGGTACCTGTCACACCCCAGCCGGCAACCTGAACAACAAGTAATAATTTTATGGACAACTAGATTCCGCGCCGCGGTTTCACCCGCGTTGCCGGGATCTTATGTTTTCCCGGGATAAAAAGTATCCTATGTGTTAATCTAGGTTATAAACTATCTGTGTTCCAAATCAGTTCAGTAGTTTTTGCGTGAAAGAGTAACATCCATCCATACTCACAAACTTTCTCATTTATAATGTTAGATAGTAGAATCACTGAGGTATATTACTATGTATAGAGAAGCTATCCTAAGTAAAAGTCATGCTCCATTCTGTTAATATTCGCTGCAGCGCTGAAACAATAATTAGTGGTTTAACTAGACCGCTTTTAAGATGTAGTTTTTTCGGGACCGAAAGGTCGAAAGTGCCGTGATTTTCATTTCATTTTCGTTATTATCACCATTATACCCACAAAATGGGCATCGTCGTAGCTGGATGAAATCATTAATGGTGTTCATTACGATTACCACCAAAAAATACGCGATAGAGGTACCTATTATTTAGAAAATTTCTGTTTTTTTTTTAATAGTAAATTGAGGTGTTATTATATAAACAAGACTTAAATAAATAAAAACTAAATTAAACAATTAAAAACTGAACTAAATAAATAAACACTAAACTAAATAACTACAAATTACACAAATAATCTGCTTCACAATTTAACGTGGTACCCATTTCTGGGGCTCTACGTAGTAACTTTGGTGGTTATCGTAATGAGCATCATTATTGAAAAACATCCAATGACGGCTTGACCACGCCTACAAAATGGTCGTCGTCGTAGCGCGTCATTGGATGAAATCATTAATGGTGTTCGTTGCGATTACCACCAAAAGATACGCGCCGCAATAGAGGTACCTAATATTATTTGAAAATTTATGTTTGTTTTAAATAGTAAATTGAGGTTTTATTATAGGTACATAAGTGACTAATTAAGAAGCTAAAGAAGACTTAAATAAATAAAAACATAAAAAAAAACTAAACTAACCTGCTTCAAAATTTGGCATGGTACCCATTTCTGGTTGTAAATATTACCACAGACTACTTAGAGATACTAGATATTACACTGACCTTTCCCTGCTTGCCAGTGCCCGCCTCAAGTTGCGCTCTGTCGAAGATGACGTCGAAGTCCATACATACGGGCCTCACGAACGTGCGGTACTCGAAGGGAGATGTCAATATGACGAGCGCAATGTCGTCCTGATAGTTAGCCGAGTTGCCTTGAAACCGGGACGGGATTATTATATTTTTGACCTGAAATTATGGAAGCAAGGCGGTATTTATACAATACACTTTTATTATACAGTAAAATTAGGACAAATATGGTATGGGTGGTACGAGTGGTCTTATCGCTAAAGCGATCTCTTCCAGTCAACCTTTGGGTAATAGAAAACGACTAATATTATAAGGCGACGTTTTCCACTTACCAACAGGTGGACCGCCTGCCTGCTTGTCAACCTTCTGACATAAAAGAAAATAGTTACGTTTGGTCTCTCAGTTATTCCTAGTCAAATTGAATCCTATTTGAACTAAGAAACCGGTACTTACGTCAGACTTCTGAACGTCTGTATCCATGGGGTCGTTCCAAGGGCGGTACAGCTTGCCCGCCGCCACTGCGTAGATCGTAGCCGGCAGCCGCTTCTCCACGTCGCTCCAGAAACAATGAGCAGCTGAGGAATTATTAATATACAGGCATAGAGTCATGTTTTAATTATCCTACTAATATAATAAATGCGAAATTTTGTGAGTATGGATATGTGGATGAATGTTTGTTACTCTTTCACGTAAAAACTACTGAACGGATTTGGATCCTGGAATATAGCATTATAGCTTTTTATCCTGGGAAAACATAAGATACCTCGGGAACGCAGGTGAATCCGCGGGGTGGAAGATAGTACTATATTTATAACCAATAAAAATAACAAAAAATATGAGTAGATTCGAAAGTGTGATTTCTTTACAATGTAAAAAAGCCTGCGTTTGACCACAATCTCATTTTATAATTTAAAAAAAATGTATGTCTATCTCACCGTTGTCAGTGATGATGTGGGTGGGACGAAGGTATTAAGCACAAAGTCTAGAACTGGCTCTCAAGTACAGCTGTTTGAAGTAGTCAGAACAGACGATAGGTGCTTGGTGACAGATTTTCAACTTGAGGGTGGTAGCCAACCATGCGGGTAATATAAAGTACCCTTAAACCATGACACGGTTTCCTCACAATGTTTTCCTGCACCGAAAAGTGTGTGTAGAATTCTTTGCTCCAGGTATCAGTCGCGTGTTGCCATGACAACTCAAAATCAAAGTCCTTACCAGATATGACAACGTCATTCCTGATGATTGATCCCCCACATATCTGCATGTATGGTGTGGTCGTCTTCCTGTAGATGCCGACGTGCCATGGCAGCTCGCCTTTCTTCGCTGCCCACCCATCTATGATCAAGGTGGAGCCGCCTGGAGTTATTTTACCACATTCTGTTGACAATATGTTATTATTAAGACATGACTCTTCTCTTCTCTTCTCTTCTCAGCAAAAGCTACCTTCCGAACCGTGCATTAGAGTCGACTATTCATAAGTGCCTGTGAAGGTCTATTTGAATAAATAATATTTCATTTATTTTCATTTTTCATGATACGAATTATATTTTTAACAGACTTCAAAAAAGGTTATGAATTTTTTTTTTATTTTTTTTTATGTTTATTACGTGCTTACTCGGCCATAATGTGAACCGATTTCAAAAAATATTTTTTTATTCGAAAGAGTACACTCCTGATGTCGTCCCAATGTCACGTCTCAGGATCTGTAAATAACTTTTAACAAAAAGAGAACCGCCTTTAAAAACCCTAAAATATATAAAATAACAACTATGTAGGAACGCTAATCTGACAGTTTTGTTGTTTGTAAGTATGAAAACTGTAAATTGTAGCGTAATGTCAAAATAACACTAAAATGTTAGTCTTGTTTAATTTTAAACCAATTTGTAAGTGTCTCATTTTCAACGCCAAGTTTCCTTTCTTTTTTTCTTTCAGTGTAAGTTAAATAAATTTGTGTTGCCAAATCTCACATCTATTTTTATTCTTTGTCTATAATTACCTTTATTTCATTAAATGTTTATAAATATCCTAAATCTGTAGAATTTTCAAAATATTACCTATCACGATACCTCATAAAGTCATACATGAAGTTCGGCCATCTTGTGGCTATTCCAAAATCTATACATCTCTGTTTACGATACAGGGGCTGTACCACGTATCTTTTGTTGGTAATCGTAATGAACATCATTATCAAAAATCATCAAATGAAGGCTTACTACGCCCACAAAATGTAGCGCAGCCTCATTATGCAGCGTTCTAGCGCGTAATAATAGATTCAAAGAGTATGTTAAACATAAGTTGATTGACAAGGCCTACTATAAGGTGGCTCATTACATAGAAGACAAGAATATATGGTTGTAGTAGCTTCCCTCTGCACTTGCAGCCCCCTCCACAAGTGATAATTGTATGAAGTTTATGTATATTTAAAACAACAACTGTAATTACATAAATTCAAAAAAAAAAGATCCACAAAAAAAGAAGCCTTGCTGAGTTTCTTGCCGGAGTCTTCTCAGTTCAAGTGTATTCCGAACCGGTAGTAGAGTCTAAAAATTGTAACTGTTGACATTCATAAGTGCCTTATTAGGGCCTAAACTGAATAAATGAGTTTTTGATTTTGATTTAATTAGATGAAATCATTAATGGTGTTCATTACGATTGCCACCAAAAGATACGCAATAGCCCGTCAGGGTTACTATACCGTATAAGGGGTGGAAAAAAATACTTAACTACATAATTACATTATAACAAAAGCCTTCTGGGAACACATATTTTCATTAGTTTCGTAAACAAAAAATAACGAAGATACAGTGCGTTAAAATTTCGCGTGACGTCACATCTTAGTACACTTTATACAGAGAGATGACGTCACAAGCCCCCACTCCTGAAGTTTAATGCGACTATTATTTGTATTTTTTTATTGATTTGATAAAATAAAAAATACGCGTCCTTGTATTTTAAAAAACCTAACTGACTGACTAAATGTTTGTTTTATCTTCGTTATTTTATTTTTTAGAAGTAAAGATAAAATATGTCCAATATTTTTTGGTAATCTAACAGACGGACAAAATATTTTTTTTTAGTCTATTGTAATAATACAAATCTATATGTACCATTAATTAATAATTTATTCTCTTGATGCGTATGTTAATAGGATGGTGGAATAAGGTACAAAAAATCAAACAATAGTTTGATAAACAAAATAATTTATTAAATAATAAAATTACACAAAGAAACCATCCTGTTAACATTTTACAATTATTGTCAAAAACTTTTAGGTAAATTAGGAACATAATGTCAGTTGAGTAACTATCTTACTGATATATTTTTTTATTTTATATTTGGCCGTTCATTAGTACACACGGCCACAGATCAAGCTACACACTACGGCACCTTATGTAATAGGAGCTATTTTGCAACAGAAATGTATAGCTTGATCTGTGGCCGCGTGTACAAAAAATAAATAAATAATTATTTATGAATACTTTATTAACACTTAAATACATCGATTATAATAACATCCTGGGGCATTTCTGACCCCAAACCACAGATTATGTAAATGTATATTACTTTGTGCCCAAACTAAGCATCTATGGAAATCAGATAACTGATATTAAATACAATATTCTATTTGTAAATAAAAATATAAACTCTTGTAAAATACCTGGAATAAATTAATAACAAGGAGGTAGGTACTTCTAACTTCTAAGTAATAATAAATAGATTTTTCTTGGGTCAGTTACTTATTTATTCAAACATTAATTCAAAGAACTAAAACTCACACATTCACACTTCTTGAACTAAGTGCCCTCACACTTCTGTCACTTGAGAGTCCTTTACACATGGCTAACTGATCCCAACTAAGACTAAGCAGAGCTTTTACTATGGAAACCAGATAAATGTGTGTGAAGAATGTCCCAGGATATTTATTTTGTTTATTTATTTAGTTATATTTTTGATACTAGAGCTGCCTTGTTCTTGAGATCACATTTAAGTGTCATATGAGGAATCGACGGACTACGGATCTTACTAGTCTTATGAGAATGGGTTCTTGACGTAGTCTACCTATGTAATTGGATAATAGTAGTGTGTAAAGTTTTTCATGATTACGTCACTCAGCCATTATTGTCTTAAAGTTAATGTTGACGCTTCCGTAACTAGAGGATTGTTAAACCTAGGCATAGCCATACAGCGTGCAAATGTCGTCATTATGCTGACCATACTGCTAAATAGAACAGCTGTTTTATTATTATTATTATTATTTGGGTTTTGTGGCTGTTTCAAGTCTTTAAAGAGCTTGTATCACTGCGACCTGATTAGATCTAATGTGATCGCCACATAAATTAAATTTCACCGCCAAGACCTACAGCTATAATAAACCGTACTATATTCTTAGCGGTGATAGATTTTACTTCATCTGGGTGCAACTGGTGCTTCCCCAGGAGAGTATCACGTTTAGGCATAAGTGGGTGGCACTCACACAAAAGGTGAAGTGGTGTTTCATCCACCTGACAGCAGAATCTACACGCCTTTGTGTCACGGACGCCAATGGTGACCAGATGCTTGTTCAATCCACAGTGTCCCGTTAGGGCCCTCACAAGTATGCGTAAGTTTGTTTTACTTAGGGATAGTGCCTTTAAGGTAGACCTTTTACTATAGGCATTTATAAGTGCCTTAGAGTGGTTCATTCCAGGAACTTTGTTCCAGAAATCAATCGATGAGTTTACATACAGGTTCCTCATAGTTAGTTTTGCGAGGCTTTTAGGAACCCCACAAATTGGCTCTGGTCCATAGGGGGTCCCCTTAGCTCCAGCTTTTGCTAGTTCGTCAGCTTTTTCATTTCCGACGATTCCTGTGTGACCAGGAACCCACCGCAATACGACCCTGTTCTTTTCGCCCAGGTGATTGAGTAGGTCCATGCAGTTTTTAACCAACTTTGAGTTAATTGTATCGGAGGCCAGTGCTAAGAGAGCTGCCTGACTATCCGAGTGGATATATATCGTATGGTTGACAACAGCTGTTTTACCATGTTAGTCTTCTATTGACTATTGTAAATATTTAATTAATTTGCAAATAAATGTTAAAATAATGAGGAAATTAATACTTATAGTGCAACCAGATAACTCAGTCCCCGCCTGCGATGTCAGACGGGAGCGGGGGATGATGACAGATTTAGGGAATCATACGGGGAGCAGTTCAATACACCTCCAGACAGGCTTATGTTGCAGTGCGATGCAAAACATAATAATATATCAATATTGCTAATATAACTACAGCTAACGCTAACGCTCAACAATAAATTGATCAAACTATTTACTTCTAAAGAAAAATACTTTTTTTATGTCTGTGGTTTAATATTACAAACCCACTAGTGTCGTCACACTTCTGCGTCTAGTGTGAGAATTGTCCTCACACTTCTGTCACTATATGTTTGGTATGAGAAGTGCCCACACACTTCTGTAAGCTCCTGTCACTAGTATTGACAACTTAAATTATAATATATTTATTTATTAATACTTTAGGCTCAGCTGTAGATCTTGATCCTTGATACTTTATGCTTTTAAATTCATCCAAATTCGTTATTATAAGGGTGTAAATATTCATCAACAACTTTTATTACGGGACTGTGTAATGTATAAATAGTATTGTGTAGTTCTAATATTCTATAATAATTTAGTCAAATATAAATAAGGTTCTTAGGTTAATTGTAGGAAGCAAAGATGCTGAGATCTTTGGTACGTTGGTGTTTAAATAATTAAATTCATTAGAATTTAATGTAAAAAGAAACAATCGTACTTATTCACTCACTGTAAGGTGCGTAATAAAATATTTTTTTTGGGTAATTTTTCAATGTTATTACTGAGGTATGTGGAACTACTTTAATTCATGGTATAATAGAGATGATGACTAAAAAAATCTATTTACTTCGTCAGTTAGATAACCAAAAAATATTGGACACATATATTTTTTTTAGTTCTGAAAACAATAAATAACGAAGATACAGTGCGATAAAATTTCGCGTGACGTCATAGTACACTTTTTACAGAGAGATGACGTCACAAGCCTGCAAGCAACTCCTGAACTTTGATGCGACTTATTTTTGTATATATTTGATAAAATAAAAAATACGTATCCAATATTTTTTGATAACGTAACTGACGGACTAAACAGAATTAATTATTTTTTAACCATCATCCCTATTCAATGAAGTTCATTTTGTAACGCGACTTGCTATCTTTGAAACAAAATACTAAGTTATAACGTAGGGACATTTTCATTATTTATAAATGGCTCATAAGGCATTTAAATTAATATAATGTCTATAAATTACGTATCAAATGGAATCTTAACCTTTTTCTACATTCTCCTTTATCTACTTTATATCCTTAAAATAAATCCTGTCATCAGAATTAACAAGAACTTTACTGTTATTTTTATTAAATATCCTATTTATAGACAGTCTTTTTTCCCAATCAGCATCATCAATATTAAATTCGAGAATTTTGTTAGCTGCTGCATTAATATTATTCACTGGACCACCATACTGGAAGTTGCTAACGTATACTTCGACTTTATCCTTTATTATTATAGTTACATTAGTGCCATTTTTGCTCAAACCTGGTAAGCAAGTAGCTACGTAGTCCCAACTGCCGTCCTCGAAGCATTTCATGTTGGGTAGAAGGCCGGTGTTATAGTAATTAGGGGTGTTGCATACGGGTCTGACAGACGTCCCTATAGGCTCTTGATCATTGCAGTTTCTATCACCGTGAGTATCCTGACCACCTTTAATAAGGCATCGGTAAATGACACTCGGATCCTTAGCAAGTTTGCAGAAACCTGGAAAATATATGTTGAAATTCATTAATTGATTTTCAAATCTTTGACAAATAAAAAAGAATCTCTAGAATAAAAATAAACCAAAATGTTGGAATGTATTATTTTAGACCTTTACCAAAGTTTGTAAGTCTACTATCCTCTCTATTTTTATTATGGTTCAGTCAAACGAAGCAGAACGAAGGCTTATATTTTCCATTTGGCTGCACAATGGCACTTATGTCTATTTAAAACGGATAAATAAAATATCAAGAGGAAAGATACATACTTTAAAAAAACCAAATTTCATATGAAATGTTGTCAGTTCAAGAGTATCAATTAGAAAAAAGCGTGGCCCAAAGAATGCTCCCTGCGGCACTCCATTAAATCCTACAAATATTATAAATGCGAAAGTTTGTGAGTATGTATGTATCTTTGTTGCTCTTTCACGTAAAAACTACTGAACGAATTTGGATGTAACTTGACACATAGATAGATCATATCCTGGAATAACATATGGGCTACTATTTATCCCGGGAATACATAAGATCCCTCGGGAACGCGGGTGAAACTGCGGGGCGGCAGCTAGTTTTTGAATAATCTTTAATTATAATACTCACGGACACACTCAGGCAGTTTCTGAGGATTCCACAGGCCATTAATACAGGTTACCACATTTGTCCCCACCACTCCGAATCCAGGTTGACAAGTATAAGTGAGCTGCGCGTATTTAAACACTTGTCCAGGTGACGCGTTTGGAGCTTGTGCTGCTTCATAGATACCGCGTTCTGGATATGGTGGCAACACGCAGTCTGTTTCCGAGGGTGTTCTGGAAATGATTTAGTAAGAGTCAACAATATGTTCTTTTGACAATGTATAAGCCTGTGTTTGACTACAGTCTCACCGTGGTCAGTGATGA
Organism: Tethea ocularis; assembly: GCA_963555595.1. Classification (NCBI taxonomy): domain Eukaryota; kingdom Metazoa; phylum Arthropoda; class Insecta; order Lepidoptera; family Drepanidae; genus Tethea; species Tethea ocularis. The sequence goes on along the minus strand of OY741985.1, from coordinate 2,109,636 downwards.
TGTAGCCGAAGGTGATAAACACACAAAGCCTAGGATCGAACTGGCTCTCAAAAGCTGTCAGAATACATCCGTAGATAATAGAGATGATGACTGGGTAAAGAATAATTAATTCTCTTTAGTACGCCTGTTAGGTTATCAAAAAATATTGGATACGTATTTTTTATTTTACCAAATCAATAAAAAAAATACGAAGATAAGGTGCATCAAAGTTCAGGGGTAACTAGAAGGACTTGTAACGTCTCTTCTCTGTAAAAAAGTGTACTAGAAATTTTAACGCACCGTATCTTCGTTTTTTTTTTGTTTTCGGAACTAAAGAAAAAATATGTGTCCAATATTTTTTCGTAATCTAACTGACGGACTAATTAGATTTTTTTAGTCATCACCTCTATTGGTGACAGATTTTCATCTTGAGGGTAGTAGCTAACCAGGCAGGTATTACAAAGCACCCTGCAGCATTTATAAGTTGAATCAAAATGGCGGTTGTTCGTGCTGTCCTCAAGATGTTTTCTTTCACCGAAAGCTCAAGCTAATTTTAAGATTCAAACCCACGATCTTTGACACGGCATTTCACTGAGCTATATTTACCCAATAGCTGTAATTAGCAGATTCGTTGCGATCAAATAATTCCATGCTATTTTGTTAGTGGGCCTAAAATTTCCATTAGACAATCACTGTCTTTTCATAGTTTGGATTTTACAATACATAACATTATATAATTCATGCCACATTGGCCGCAGAGACGACTCTAGGTGGGGCAAGAAAGTACTACAGTGGAAACCTAGAACGGGACAGAGACATGTTGGGATACAACAAGCAAGAAGGACCGATGATTTGGTCAAGGCTCAAGATTATGTAGAATGGAGTGCATTAGAAGAGGCCTACACTCAGCATTGGGTGGAAATAGGTTGAAGAATTGATGCAACGTACTTCTCTGTCGTCGTAGTGGTTACTTCTCTTCCACAAAGCTCATCATCCTCGTCTGATCCATCAGCGCACTCTTTTATCTGAAACATCAATTACATTTTGACTACAAGAACTATTTTAATTAAAAAAACGAATGATAATTTCTACAATAGCTATTACATCTAGTCCATTGATCGATTGAGTCTCCCAAAACACTTATTCTCGATTAGTTCTGCTCATTGACCAACTGCCCATTGTACAAGGCACCATTGTAAGAGATATAAGGAATAGTGTCCGTGAACCGAAACTAAAATACCTAGCTGATGCTGATGATGATGAAAATAATCTTAATCCCTTGTAGATAAGTTCCATTGATTTATCGTTTACGGGAATTTCAACCTTAAATCCCTAAATTAAATGTTAAAAGATTCTTACATCATTGCAATCTGATCCGCTGTCGACACAAGCGCCATAAGCGCATTGAAAGAGATTTGTTGGACAGGTTTTATCTGCACATGCTCGTACTGTCTCGTCTGATCCATCGGGACAGTTGACTTCACCGTCACAGTGGTTCCAAGCTTGTATAGTGCTGCCGTCCTGACATTTGAATCGGCCTCTGTTGATTAAAAGAATAAAGTGGAGATTAGAACGTAATGCACGGACGCTCAAGATGTGGAATGAGCTGCTCGCCCTGGTTTTCCCAAAAGCATGGGGTTTTTCATGAAGGGTGTGAAGAGATTTTTGCAGAGTCAGCAACGCGAGTGATACCCCTGGTGTTGCAAGGGTCCATAGGCTACGGTAACTACTTACCATCAGGTGGGCCGTATGCTGCCTTAGTAGTATAAATAATAAATCAGTTGATCAAGCATTTATTTTTAGATAGATTACCATATTACATATTTTTTCTTTAGTTCCGAAAACAAAAATAACGAAGATACAGTGCGTTGAAATTTCGCGTGACGTCACGTCTTAGTACACTTTTTATATAAAGATGAGGTCACAAGCCCCCACTCCTGAACTTTGATGCGAATTATCTTTGTAATTTGGTGATTTGATAAAATAAAAAATACGTATCCAATATTTTTTGATAACCTAACTGACGCGACCATTAAACAGATTTAATTATTTTTTATTCAGTCATCATCCCTATTGTCTCCTTTGATATTCACATGGCCTAGAAACCCAGAAAATGGAAGCTATATTCAATTGCCCTGAATGCACGATATCTTACTTGATTTCATCAGTCTCGTTCCGACACCTCGACAGGAGTTCGTCGGAGTTGTCAGCACACTCTTGGATGCCATTGCAGGGAGCTGTACCGTCCACGCATGCGCCGTAAGTACACCTGAACCAGTTTTCTTGACACCTGGAATTGTTTGTATGAAATTGTAGGTATATCAACTGGATTTAATGAAAGTACTTGGAGAAAAGCTTTTTCAGATGCGGCTGCGGCTGGTGTGGAAAGTTCAAAATTCAAAAAATACGCTTTCATTGGCCCAAACTCCATGGGTCCTTCGGGCTCCGAGGCTTGCCAATAGAGAATATGCATGCATTTTTTTTACAAAATATGAAAATACCGTAAAAAAAACTTTCAGATAGTGAAATTAAAAAAAAAAATCTACTGTTTCTTAAATTAAAACTTATTGAGGAAACGCTGGCAGTCTGCTGGGAACCTTGCCGTGATTCGGCAGCAGCATACGTCTCGAGGATTTTGTATACTGTTGTTGTCAAGTCTCTAGAAAGCTGGCGGCATCATTACCTACGTTAGACGGTAAGACTTGACCGACCATGCTATGAACCATGTTGATTTGAGAAAGTTCTATATTTATTTTGTTATGTTTTATTTTTAAAAATAAATATGTGTTACAAGTTTGACGTGTCTATGGACTGATGGACCGATTTTAATTTGTTTTTTTTTTTTTTTTGTTTTAAAGGTGACTTAATCGAGAGGGTTCTTAGCTAATGTTTCAACAAAATCCGCTCAGCTGTTTGAATTATCACCAATTTTCTAGTGAGATGCGGGGGTTTCTTTAAATTTTTAATTTTAGTTATAATTCCTTACTCTGATTTCCTGCACAGCGCATGTGTCTCGTCACTTCTATCAGGACAATTGACCACTCCATCGCATCTTCCATCAAAAGATATGCAAGTACCATCCCTACACCGAAATTGGGTCTTCCTGCAATACAAAAACGAGGGTAGTTCACATCACATTGCTGGACGCTGATTGGTCTATGTGTCTGTGTTGCACTGAGGTATATTACTACGTATAGAGAAGCTATCCTAAGCAAAGGTCATGCTCCATTTTGTTAATATTCGCTGCAGCGCTGAAACAATAATTAGTTGTCTAACCAGACAGTTTAAACACGTCGCGCTAGAACGCTTTTAAGGTGTAGTTTTTTCGCGACCAAAAAGTCGTAAGCGCCGTGATTTTCATGGCGCTTACGCGTTTCGTGTAAGTGAAGTGCGGCCGGATGGCTGCACTTGAACGGAACATAATGGTTATTATGTGGCGTCTTCTCTATACGTAGTATTATACCTCAGTGGTGTGTTGAAGGAAACTTACCGACATGTACTTGTCGCCTGTCTTTTTGGTCTATCCAATGTTAGGTTTCCTAATCTTGTATCGGCGCTGTAAATAAAAAAAAATGGACACAATAAACACTGTTTTATAAATTATAATAGACATGAAGAAAATGTTGTGAATTTCGGTCTATTTGTGAATTTTATAACTTCACTTCGCACGGCTTTTCTGTATAATAATACGTATTATACATATAAACCTTCCTCTTGAATCAATCTATTGCTGAGAACTACATTAAAATCCGTTGAGTAGTTTAAAAGATCTAAGCGATTCATTGTCTATTTAAAGATAGAAAATCTTTTTTTTTTGTCCGTGATTTTTAGCGTTTCGTCCCATATTAAAAGTGGTTCGAAAATATGTATAATCCCATCCAATCCCAAAAAATAGGAGTGAAATTCCATGAAGTTCGTAATGAAGTTCATTGAACTCTGATTCTATTCAATCATTTTCTTTTACGATAACCTAGAGCCGGGTGTCTTTTGGTTTTTATCGTAATTAATAAGTAACAATCCAGTTGGTGCAGTTGGTCGTGGGTTCGATTCCCATCCAGGACAAACATTTGTGTGCCTGAACATGTCTGTTTGTCCTGAGTCTGGGTGTAATTATCTATATAAATTATCCATCCAGAGGTTTGAGCTGTGCTTTCATAGATCAGTCAGTCAGTCACGCTTTCCTTTTATATATTTAGATGTTTTACTTGATTTGGTCAGTTTCGTTGCGACACCTCGACAGGAGTTCGTCAGAGTTATCAGCACACTCCTGGATGCCGTTGCAGGGAGCTGTACCGTCCACGCATGCGCCGTAAGTACACCTGAACCAGTTTTCTTGACATCTGGAAAAAAAATGTATGCAACATTTTTTTTTTATTTCAAATTATAGCAAAAGTCATTCAATGAAAGGAATAGTTAAGGTCGCTGCATACGTGACGGGTTTTTATACGGACGGGACATGTACATGACGTACATATGTCACGGAGATACAGACGGGACGGGAACGTGGCACCCACGGGACGTGCTAAACATCCCGCGCGTGTCCCGTCCCGACCGTGTTCCGCTACGTATGCACAGTCACTCCGTTCGTCCAGAGAGAGAAGTAGTGTTGACTTTATGTCATTTTTGTATAAATCTGATTCACTGTCACGGTGCGTATGCATATTTACACCACGTTTCCGTTTTGAACGAGGCAGTCACGTCCCTGTCTCGTTCACGTCCCGTCCGAGGTATTATCTCGTCACGTATGCAGTGACCTTTAAATTAAGTTCTATTTTTTGAACATTTACTTACTGTAAATTCCTGCATAACGCATGCGTCTCGTCACTTTTATCTGGACAATTGACCAACCCATCGCATTTTTCATCGAAAGATATGCAGGTACCATCTCTACATTGAAATTCAGTTTCTCTGCAATACAAAAATGACAGTAGTTCATCACATTGTTGAACGCTGATTGGTCGATGTGTCTGTGTGATAGTGTCCGACTGAAGCTTGATTTCTTGTCGAAGCCGAATCCGATTAATCAGTTGTCATCATAACCTTCGGCTTTGGCCGATGCCGAAGAGCCCTAAACAAGCTAATGAGTTCAGTTCGAGAAAATATAAACAACTGATTTAAAAAATAATTTTAATAACATAACCTTTCCTTGGCAAAAAGTAAATAGGTAATTTTAATCATCTCTAGATCTAGCTATATAATATATAAATGTCTTACTTATATGTACGTAGTAGGTATATTATTTACTCTATGCTTATATATTTTTTTGTATCTCACATGTTATTTTATTCTATAATATACAATATTTACAACAAATATACAAACTATATATAAAAAATTTCCTCGAGGCGGCCGCTGCTGCCAATCAACGGCAAGGTTCCCAGAAGGCTGGCAGCGTTCCCTCTTTGTATGGCCAAGCTAACGCGTTGGCGGAAAAAGCTCCCCGCCCGCCGGTCGCCTGTGACCTCAATTAATTTTAAAGATAATGTTCGAGAAAATTGGCGAGCCTCGGACCCCCAAAGACCTATGGTCTCGACCGCAAAAGGCAAAAATAAATATATTTAAATCTTAAAAATTACTTAATACAATATTTATGTACAATTATTTACAACAAATATACAAAATACATATAAAAAAAATACTCGAGGCGTGTGCTGCTGCCGATCAACGGCAAGGTTCCCAGAAGGCTGGCAGCGTGGGAGCTTAGATGGCCAAGAATGTTTTACTCGATTTGGAAGATAAAAAAAAATCCCCGCGCGTTGCCAAGCCCACCGCGGTCTCGCTCATTTATTTCGACCTATTTTACCCGAAGCCGAAGGTTTTGCCGAAGTTAGCCGAAGCCGAACCTTCGTTCGGACACTACTGTGTGATGAAGCAACAACAAACTTACCGACATGTCGTTTGTCTTTTTGATCTACTCAATGTAAAGTTTCTTGTATTGGCGCTGTAAATGAAAATAGAAGAAATAATGAAAAAAGAAGAAATAAATATATGAATATAATTTTTAGTAAACATCTCAATGACTTGAGGATATTCCAGACTCCTTGCCATAGTCCGTTCGTGAAGTTCATGACAGTAATGCCCGGCGGACGGCACGGCAAAGCAGAGGATTTATTTGGATAACTATTAAATTTATTTCAAAACCTCTGCCGTGCCGTCCGCAAATGTGCTCAGGGCATAAATCGGATTCTTCAAACTTCGTTCATTTTTTTTTTTTTTTTTTACTACATATAGACCTGTGTTTGACCACAATCTCACCATGGTCAGTGATGATGTGGCCGATGATGGTAAGCACACAAAGCCTAGAAAGGAACTGGCTCTCAAGTGCAGCTGTCGGAACACACCGAAAGGTGCTTGGCGACAGATTTTCAACTTGAGGGTGGTAGCCAGCCAGGCGGGTACTACAAAGTACCCCACCATAGTTTTTAGGGTTCCGTACCCAAAGGGTAAAACAGGACCCTATTATTATATTTAACTCAATCTTTTTAATCCTGCTATCCTACTAATTATTATAAGTACCTAAATGCCTAAGTGAAGTGCGGCCGGATGGCTGCACTTGAACGGAACATAGTGGTTATATGTGGCGTCTTCTCTATACGTAGAAATATAACTCAGTGCCAATAACATTAAAGTCCTCCCCCTCCCCCGGTAACGCCCTGACCCGAGGTTCGTACCCCATTCGGGGGTGCCCTCCAGGCGTTGTTACCTAAATATCACCCGGCTGATAGCCCTCTGCGCTACGTCTGTCTGCAACTATAGTCCTTTAAAAAAAAAACGCCTATAACATTGCAATAACTGAATCTACATTATATTGAATCATAGATGAACTTGATTGCAAAGACATAGAGTTCATTTTCATATCTCTACTGACGACAGATTTTCAACTTGAAGGTGGAATACATACAGTCCGGCTTCACAATGAAATTCGTCACTTCTGTCAGCGCAGTCACTGAAGCCGTTGCATACTCGATCCAGGCTCACGCAGGCGCCGTCATCGCAGGGAAATTCATTGTGACTGAAAATTTAAAAAAGAAAAAAATATAAATAACTATGTAGGTGCCGCGAAATTTCTTTAAAATGCAACTAATATCATAAATTCGCATGTTTGTAAACGTGTTTGGTACTTCTTCACGCTCAAACGGCTGGACCAATTTTTATGAAATTTGGTATGGAGGTAGCCGACACCCTGGATTTAATACATATGCTACTTTTTATCCGGGGTAACGCGGGTAGAACCGGCTGAGCGGATAGTTAAAAACACTCTCGAAATGTAGCACCTTAAGAAACCTCTCAAACAGATTCAAAATCGGTTCATCCGTTCAGGAACTATGCTGCCACAGACAGACACAGATACACACTACAAACTTATAACAACTCTCTTCTTCATCGGGGGTTAAAAAAGGGAAACGGACTGACTGACTGTACTATCGACAAAGTTGAAGCATGATCATCTTAAGGGTGTATTTTGCGTGCAGTGACCAGCCGCTACCTGTGTCTCACACAATATAACCAGACAATGCGCTTGTCATAAAATAGTACATTGTCATTGTCAGTAAATAGTCTAAACAAAAGATTTTACAAGAGACCGTTTTATTGTCAACAATAGACAGGGCAAACTATGATTACTGGCTGCAAGCGAAAAGGTCTCAAAACTGATCATGCTTCAACTTTGTTGATGGTACATACTACTGTAAGTAACTGATAAAAGTATAGAATTTATATACCTGCAAGTGTTGATATTACCCTTAACAACTTTTGTAAGAGCAGGTCCTGTGGCTGAAAACAAAGAGAAAAGCAAAATTAGACTTCATAGTTCATCATGTCAGCCGAAACACGTCCACAGCTGGACAAAGGCCTCCCCCAAGGATCTCCACGATGGCCGGTCTTGCGCTACCCGCATCCAGCGCTTTCCCGCGACCCTCACAAGATCGTCGGTCCACCTTGTAGGGGGTCTGCCCACGCTGCGTCTTCCGGTTCGTGGTTGCCACTCGAGAACCTTTCTGCCCCAACGGCCGTCGGTTCTACGAGCGATGTGCCCCGCCCACTGCCACTTCAGTTTGGCAATTCTTCGGGCTATGCTTTTTTTGCTTCATAGTTCAATCAGTATAATGTAGCTTTTTATGTAGATGACACGATCACGCTATGAATAGAATCGGCCATACAAGTCGGTGGAGCGCTACAATATCTCAAGTGATTATAGTATTATAGTCTCTATTTCAATGGTAAAGAGTTTTAATTGTAATGACAAAAATAAGTAATTTGATTTGTCAAGCGTATAAGCGTTCCTTGGATTTGTTCCTTCGATTCCTATCTGTACTTTAGTACTATTTTTAATAATCTGTGGGCACGATCCATTTTGACGTATCGAAATGTAAAGGGCCAAAAGGCTAGCTCGTACCACCAGAGAAAAATAAGAGCCTCGACATTCAGCTAGTTAGATTATATAGTTATCTGTGCCATATAGAGAGATAACCGTCCTTTGCCGTCGCCAGTGTTTTGGGCCTAGTCCTTTTGGAATCTTATTTGTAAGTTAGTTTTATTGTCTTTATTTGGGTTACTCGTAGTTTTGTGAACTTTGAATCTAAAATACAGTTAATTTAACTTGAAGTTATTATATTATTGGTATGTACTCTGCCACCAGCGGATTTAAAATGTATTAATTGAACTATTAAATTCAATTGATAAATTTTAAACCCTTTGCCGTGCTGTCCGCAACTGTGCGCCGGCCGTTAGGGGTTTTTATATATAAGTAGGTGGTTTGTTTATTTTAGATAGTAAATAGATGAGTTTTAAGGTTTTAAAAAAAACTGAAGATTTTATTATGTTTCGTGCATCTAAACGAGCAAATACACTAACCTCTTATCAATAAACCTAGTTTCGTGACAAGGAAAACAGATAAATCAATTAAAATATAATTAAAGCTATTATGTCCATAGACTACAAAACGAGGTTGTTTATGTTTTTTCAATAACAATAGAGCTTAGCATTGAAAATATAGGTCATTACTGAAAGTTTAAAAGATCAAGCGAATAAAAAATATTCTAGGTCGGTATATTTTAATTCACCCAGTCCCTCAATTTAGGCTGAAAATTAAGTTTCAAAGACATGCTTTAATGAAAAAAAAGGAGTCGTAAATACCTCGTATTGGAATTGATTCCTTTCGACCCTTTATCCTCCAGCTCCGTTATAACATAAGATAACATAGGTAAATTATCTTTCTTTGGAGACTGGGTAAACCCCATATTCTTTAATAATATTTATTTTACTTCAACTTGACTGTTGCACTATGAAACCTTTGTTTGATAACCTTAATGTATATTTAACTTATACCAGCCTTATACAGTTAGGTAATATTTGTGATTTATACTGATGTAGGTATACCTACCTACTATTCATCATTGCCGGAAGACTTACTGCGAGCTAGCTGCATACAAAACAATGTATGCCCGTATTTTTTTTTATTATACGATTTTTTTTTATTTATTGGCAAAGAAAGAAAATACATACAAAGTGTTTCTTCACTCCCTTAAACCAGTGCTGGTTTGTCTATTATTAGACTAAAGTTGGTAGTTTCTGATGGCTGCATCAACCTTACCCGACAAATCGGCGAGCGCAGAGGGCTCTCAGCCGGGCAACATTTAGGTAACCACGCCTGAGGGCACCCCCGAGTGGGGTACGAACTCAGCTTCGGCTCAGGGCGTTACCGGGGGTGGGGGAGCGCATAGTACGAGTTACGACTAATTGGGGGCGGTAGGATTACTGGTGGCAGCTCGGGCCGCTTGACCGGGACGAGACTGAGTGGGACGTCGGGACGGTCCTCGCCGTCGAGGACGGTAGCGTAATCGGTTTCCTTATTTTGTGTATCTATATCTGTCTATACTAATAATAAAGCTGAAGAGTTAGTTTGTTTGAACGCGCTAATCTCTGGTGTTACTGGTCCGATTGGAAAAAATCTTTCACGAATAGGAAGCGACATTATCCCCGAAGGTTATAGGCTACTTTCTATCCCGGAAACGCGAGTGAAATCGCAGGGAACAGCTAGTTTTAAAAGTCAAATAAATTTTGTAAAAATCATTCAATAACTAATATCCAGTAGAAAGTCTGACTCCCGTTAGGCTACAAAGTTTCAGAATTACATGAGGTCAAAAACTTGCAATTTTGATTTTTATTTGGCAGGGGTTTAGATAGAAAGCATAGAAAGAATTGTTTGAATCATAAAAAAAATGCCTGCTCGCAAGTACATAATTGAGAAAGCTCCATCGAGCTATGGTTGCTTCACGATGTTTTCCTTCACCGAAAGCCTTTACTCACAGTTGCGAAGACAGTTAAAATTCGCGCTAAAATGTGATGACGCGTTTTAAGTACCTACCTAACTACCGTTACTCAGTTCGGAGACTTTAAAGATCTGGCTTTTCCACCTGTGTGACGTACCTACGTACCTTACCTACGTCACAGAATACTTAATAGTACAAGCCTACGTATCTAAAGACGTACTACGGTCCGACTTGAGACGGGCGTGGGGAAGCGAGAAGGGAGATAACGGCCAACTTGAAGTAAACAGCTACCGTCACATCGTAAAACTATCGCCATACATCATTGGAGGTGAAATCAATGTAGGTAAATGAATTTACTACCTATTAGAATTTGAAATCTTGTGATATCTTACTTTTAATTTCAAATTAAATAGAAAATAATGAGAAACACTAGCTATAAAAGTGAATCAAGCGGTATATTTAAAGTTTGTTTTTATCTATCTAAGTATATCTAAATATGTTTTGAGTTCCGTCAAAAGCTGCAGAAAGGTCTTGAGAATGTCATATTATGGTTTAAATAACCCCGTTTAGACTTCGTGAGGTGAGCACCTTTGCTAGAACTTTATAAAGCTTAGATAAAACTCTACAGAGAGTCAGAGGTACCTCTATGGTATCACATAAAAATTGACACTGGCAGAAATATCCTAAAAACCATTTTGCCAGTAATACCCAGGCTAAAAGTGAATTCTCCCTAATTCTATCAAATAATGGTATACCCATTATTTATTATTTTTTTCTTTTTTCATTGACTTTATTGTCTATTCATTATTGTTTGACAAATCTATACCAGAGGAAGTTCCTCTCTCTGGAGCCTTGACCACCGGTAATTAGGATCCTAGGTGGTTCCCGGTACGGCCTGATGCTGTATTTTATACTTTTGTATTTTTTATATTATTATTTTAATTATATTATATCTAGTCATTCGTAATGCTGTTGTTTTAACGAAATTATAGGTTGATTTTAAATTTTTAATAAAAAACTAAGCAGAGCTTGGAGTACTGAAATAGTCTATTCAAAGTAATATTTAATTATTTGGATCCATAGAAAGAAACATACAATATCAAAGTAAAAAATATGCAATGTTGAATTGCATATTGCAATGTTGTTGAGAATTGATAATTTTAATGATTACGAATAATCGTGCAAAACTGTTTGCTAAAATGAATGATGTTGTTTAAACACATAACTCGTTTCAAGATTGCTATGAGCATATAAAAAATAATAGTATTTTTTTTTGTAAAAACCAGTCGTGTGTATCTTCGGTCATTTAAAAATCCGGTGTCATCATTCTTAAAACTGATTTAAATTAAAGCTAGGGGAACCACCTTCCAATAGTTCACCTTTAGCTACGTAGTAATTAATATACCTCAGTGTCTTTAGCTTTTTTAAAAAAAAAAAACATAATTGCTTATGAATCGTCGACCAAAGCTTGTTATAAAATTATCATAAATCTGTCACTTATATTTTTTTAACTTTCTAATCTTAGGAACTATTAGTCCGATTTGAAAAATTCTTTCAGCCTTAGTTAAAAAGAAAACGTATACCTACTTTACGATGTTTTATTAGTCTTCTTTATTGTTGGACAAAATAAAGCTTTGGGTTTTGTTGGATGGATGTTAGTTACTCTTTCATGCAAAAACTACTAAACGGATTTGGATGAAATTTGGAACACAGATAGTTTATAACCTTAATTAACACATAGGATACTTTTTATCCCGGGAAAACATAAGATTCCTCGGGAACGCGGGTGAAACCGCGGGGCGGAATCTAGTACATTCATAAAAGTTTCTGAATGACTAATCTACGTTTTTCATCACATAAAGAACCCAAAATTCGTCAAACAATGCAGAAATTATGTCAAATTTCACGACGTGTTTAGCATTTTACTTAGTTCATTATCATCAGTCGATAGCCGTCTATTGTGGGACAAAGGTCTTCCCCCAATAGTAAGCATATCTTCTAATTTAGACATACTAATAAACGTGTTCGTCATCAAAATCAAAATCAAAAACTCGTTTATTCAGTTTAGGCCCTAATAAGGCACTTATGAATGTCAACAGTTACAATTTTTAGACTCTACTACCGGTTCGGAATACACTTGAACTGAGAAGACTCATAAAAGTCTACGTCTACAAATGTTAGTTGTGTTACGTCACGCCATCGAACAACTTCGCATAGCATCGGCGCTTCATTATTGACAGTTCAAGAATGTTAAGTTTTCAAAGTGGCTTCTTCGTTTATTTTTCCTGTTACTTAATTGCGACAGACTGAACGTGTGGATTGATTTTTGTTTTGTCTATTTATGAAGCCGGACGTTATGATTCTGGTGAATATAAACTAAAGGAAACCTGACTGATTGACGTACCTATCAACGCACATCTCAAGCCGCAGAATCTAGAAGGATATAAAATAGGGGATTCGAAAGCTAGCTCTTCCTAATATTATAAATGCTTTCAGCATTCTGTTTGTTGCCATTTCACGCCTAAAATGAGGGTAGCCAGATGGGTGCTACCAAGCTTAACGTTTCTTCTAGATGTTTTCCTTCACCGATAGCTCAAGCTTATTGTAGGATTTGAGCCTGAAGTTTTTTAGTAGGTACTATGCTGTCTACCCTGTTAAAAATTAAACGACTATGTGAACTGGCCACTTCTGCTTCGACGTCCACAGCTGGACAAAGGCCCCCCCCAAGGATTACCACGATGGCCGGTCTTACGCTACACGCATCCAGCGGTTTGCCGCGACCCTCACAAGATCGTCGGTCCACCTTGTGGGGGGCATGCTGCCACGCTGCGTTGCTTTGGTTCACTTGCGGATTTCATAATTTCTGATTGTATCTCGAAGGGAATCTCCGACTTTATGTTATGTTCCTGCGCGTGAGTAAGGTCAGCAAAGCGCATCGGGGAGGGGGAAAGAGTCGCGCGAGTGGTACGCTAGCGTTCATTCATAGGTTATGGTAACCGCTTACCTTCAGGGCCGTATGCTTATTTGCCAACGTATTTGTATAAATAAATTAAAAAATAAATAGGCTTCAAAACAGCACGAGAAGCTGCACTACATAAACCCTCCATGTCATTTTCCATTTTATTTATGATAGCTGTTGCCCGCGATTTCACTCGCGTTCCTGTGATAAAAAGTAGCCTTTGGGGATAATGCAGCTTCCTATTAGTGAAAGAATTTTGCGAATCTGACCAGTAACTCCGGAGATTTGCGCGTTCAGACAAACGCTTCAGCCTTAGTATAGACTAGCTGTTCCCCGCGGTTTCAATCGCGTTCCCAGGATAAAAAGTAGCTTATAACCTTCGGGGATAATGTAGCTTCGTATTTATGAAATAATTTTTCAAATCGGACCAGTAACTCCGGAGATTAACGCATTCAAACAAAATCTTCAGCTTTATTATTAATATAGATTTGTGATTGATCGAAGGCCATAAAGGTCAAGCGTATTTAATAGGTACTTGCAAAAATTATATTAACATTATTGTGTTTTTTTAACATGTAGTTTTTTGAGAATGTTCTCAATAGACTGTGATTCATTTTTAGTTGGTAGTGCCTTAAGTAATTAGTAAGAAGGAACCCGTAGGTATTTCCTTAACCTACTATCAAAGTTAATTAAGCCTCAGTTACATCTAACGTTTTACTTTTAAGCTAAAGGCAACTTTATATCCAAGGTAATAACTGTCAGAGTGACGTAAAATGTAAGTAGTCATGTTTCCAATAAAAACTTTTTTACTTCTAAAAATCTATAAAAAAAAACTAGGTAGGTACTCACCCAAAATAACGAACACAATCAAATCATGGAGCATATTGAATTCACCAATTCACTTGAATCATTACTTAACAAATCACTTAAACACAGACTAGAAAACTATGGAGTTGTACTAAAAAAAGAACTACATTAAAATATGTTAAGAAGTCACATCACAAATTAATAAAACTGATAATACATTTATTAAAATAGTTATTTTATAGGACAATGATTGGATCGCATCGCGGAAAACCCGCTAAGCACTGAGGATCAGCCAGTGATACCATTAATGTAATTAATTTTCCTTGATTTATTTACCTGCATTTTGTGGGTAAAAAATGACAAATGACCGAAAACTGAAAAGAAATACAATCTTTCTTATGTATATAATTGCAATACGAACTATGTTATCTAAAATCAAAATATATATTTTTTTAATAATACTAGATGTACATAAAAAAAATCCTGGCTTGTAATATTATTAGTAAATTATATCAAGAAAATATTATAAATTTATTGTTGATTAACGTATTTCAGGTTTAAAAAACCTAACTCAGGCATAATCTTACTCTATTTACACTATACAATTATTAATTATATTTTATTAATATTTCAGTGCTTTAATACAAACCATTAATAAATAAATAAAAACTAAACTGAAATCTAATTAATTACAATAAAAAATAAATACTAACTCGTACATACAATCAAAATTAATGTTTATAAATAAAAGATTGAGCTTGAATAACAAAATAATAATAACAGAATATTATTTAATGTAATATATAATTAAAATAGAAAATATAGCTGTGTAAAGTTTATAACTACACGGTGAATTATATTTAGATTGGAATTTTGTATATTTGTTGAATAAATTACGTAATTAAAAAAAGTAGTAATTAAAAATTTGCGAACAAAATCAATTACCCGATAAAATGGTAATATTTATAAGCTTGCAACACTTAATTGATGACCGCGAAACGGGTTATTTGAGGTTACGACAAGCAAACAGATAACGATTTCGAGAGAAGCGTGTAAATAATTGACCAATGTGGAATGAGGGATTTTTAATTTCTTACCTATTTTATTGATCGTACATAAATAAACCAACATGGGTCTTGAGTGTGACGTCATAAGGTCAAGGGATGAGGTGGGGGGTATATAAAATACTATAATGATATGAATATGCATGATTTTTTGAACACATTTCTTAACAAAATATGAAAATACCGTAAAAAAGATGACAAATATTGAAATTAAAAATAAATTCGACCTATAAACACGGAAGATATAGCATTTTAAACTACTAATTAGACATCGATTAGACAGAGAGATCGGACATAGTATGTGACGTAATATACTATGACGGCCATATTAACTCCATTCTAAATTCTATTTTGCTAGAAAGAGATAGGAATACATTTTTGATGCCTTTAATCGTGGTTATTTTTATAGTTAGCCGAAATATTCTTTTTTCATACAGCTTTTATTAAACCAAAAAAAATGTCATGCGTTACTACGTTCTCGGGATATTTTAAACCATAACACGGTGATTGGGTACTTTGTAGTACCCGCCTGCCTGGCTACCATCCTCAAGTTGAAAATCTGTCGCCAAGCACCTACCGGTGTGTGCCGTCCGACAGCTGCACTTGAGAGCCAGTTTCCTTCTAGAGGCTTCCGCGACCGTCGCCCGCGCGGTTCCCCGCGATGGAGCACTTTTGTATGGACCCACGCGGGCGTCCGCGTAACGCACTAGTTCAATTTTTAAAATTCATTCTCGTCCTAGGGAGGGGAGCAACTACTATGATAGAGGGTGGGAAGTAGCGTTTTCCACCCTCTACTACGATCAAACAAAATATACTTTCCGAATATGAGAAATTAAAATTAAATTTGCTTTGCCGGGAATCTATCCGGCTATCTAAGTCGTTGTTCTGAAAATAAAAAACACAGCCTATATTATTGGTCCATCCGTAGGTCCGCATATAATGATCAATACATACAAGTAATGTTGAATGGCAAAATAAGGGAAATATTTTTTTTAATATCGTTACTTTAGGATTTCACCCACTTGAAAAATTCAACCTATATATTAAATGTACCTATTTCAAATTCAAATCAAAGGATATTTGTGTACATTACTTTACATTAAACAATTCAATACGTCAAACAAAATGGTTTGTCCTAGAGTGCAGCACTGCTACCTACAGTACGCCTACATTATATTTAAGAGCTGGGAAATCTACAAAGATTATACAATATTTACCACTATTTACAATAAATATACAAACTACATATAAAAAAAATCCTCGATGCGGCCGCTGCTGTCGATCAACGTGAACGGCAAGGTTCCCAGAAGGCTGGCAGCGTTCCCTCTTTAGTTTTGAAGATAATATTAGATAAAATCGGCGAGCCTCAGAATTGCTATAATCAACTTCTAGGCGTCTATGTTCGCCTATCCCTGGAAATAAAAATAACAATTTAAATTAACATATTTTATAAAATCTAGTTATCAGTAGTCCTACAAAATTTCTGGTGCCAGGGTTCTACCATCACGAAGTTATGACAGTTACAAATTTAGAGAAAGTCCCTAGTAAAAGCCTTTACTCGCACTCGGAAACGTATTGAAATGCAAAATAGTTATAGAAGTACTCGAGTAATCTAATAAGTACTCAGTTAGACTTGCATTGTAGCGTATTGTAACGATAAACTGATTTATTAATATTTTTTAGTTTGTAAGTATGGAAATATTTTGGTGTTGTTTTCCACTCGATTTTTTTTGTTACTTTTACACAACTAAACCGCTGAATCGATCACGATGAAATTTCACACGCAGATAGCCTATGTTATCGAAAAGGACATGCCACTTTTTATATGAAAAGCGGGTGAAACTTCGGGAAACAGCTAGTCTGCTATAAATTCGAGAGATGAAGCAATATTGCTCGAGCGACTGTTTTAGGTCCCCTGCGTCGACCTACTGTGATACCGGATGGTGCTTCATCATCATGTCAGCCAAAATACGTCCACTGCTGGATAAAGGCCTCCCTCAAGGATCTCCACGATGGCCGGTCTTGCGCTACCCGCATCCAGCGGTTTGCCGCGTCCCTCACAAGATCGTCGGTCCACCTTATAGGGGGCACGCTGCCTGCCCACGCTGCGTCGAGGTCGCCACTCGCCTTTCTGTCCCAGCGGCCGTCCTGTGGTAGAGTAATTTTAATGTCGACATTCATAAGTGCCTTATCAGAGCCTAAACTGAGTTTTGAATTTGAGTTTGAGAGACTGTTACAATTTAATCGCGATGTTTGTCTCAATAGGCTCGGCTCGAACCCACTTTTAAATGAGGGAAAATATTATTAAATCGCGAAGTCCCACTCAGTCTCGTCCCGTTCAAGCGGCCCGAACTGCCACTAGTAATCCGACCGCACCCAATTAGTCGTAACTCGTACTAAGCCCTCCCTCTCTCCCGATAACGCCCTAAGCCGAGGTTCGTACCTACGTACCCCATTGTGGGTGCCCTGAGGCGTGGTTAAGGCCTAAATGTTGCCCGGCTGAGAGCTCAATGCGTTTTATCCGGTAAGGTTGATGCAGCCATCAGGGGCTCAACAAAAAAAACTTATTACACACCCGTGCTATTTACTTTTTTTTTTCGCAAAGAGTTTTATGTCAACCTTCGATCAATCATATCATTATATATTTTTGCCTTTTGCGGTCGAAACCATTGGTCTTTGGGGGTCCGATTTTCTCGAGCATTATCTTCAAAACTAATTGAGGTCACTAGGGGACCGGCGGGCGGGTAGCTTTTTCCGCCAATGCGTTAGCTTGGCTATCCAAAGAGGAAACACAGCCTTCTAGGAACATTGCCGTTGATCGGCAGCAGCACACGTCTCGAGGATTTTTTTATATGTACGTAGAATATATTTTGTTGTAAATTGTTATATTTAGAATAATGATTTATTATTTAAATAGGATTCTCGTTGCTTAGAAAATTTCGAGTTATAAATCCCATAAAATGAATGTTTTATATGTCATATAAGGAAAATAATACGTTTAAATAATAAAGCTCAGGTCGTCAGCTTCCTAGCAACCTGAGTATATAAAAGAGAATCGCTAATATTAATTGCTGTCAGTGTAAAGACTAAACTTGTTATGAACCAGCTTTTTCCGTAATATTTTTTCCTGTTACATTGTTGAAGTGAATCTGGTTATAAAAATGTTTATATTAATATTTTCTTTGTTTTTTGGTAAGTTATTTGAATTATGAATTATTTATTTTTACATGCAGTCGTGGGTCCAGATCCTTGAGGATTCTCCTCCTTTTTGAAGTCGGTTAAAAATAGGAGATCGCTCTCCTATGTATATAATTATGCCCACATCTCGGATCCTCTACTGTCCAAAGTATGTTCCATCATGTTTATTCCATATTTTTGAACACTTAGTAAAACCTTCTTCATTTAGTGTTTACTTATTATAATCAGTACCTGGTTGACCGAGCTTTGCTCGTTTTTTTTTAAAATGGCCTTCTCTAAAAAAGAAATCTAGCTAAATTTCATGAAAATCGTTGGAGCCGTTTCCGAGATTCGCTCCATTTACAAGAATTGCTCGTTTAAAGATATTATATAGATAGATAAATGTAAAATTTGGTTACGTGTGAAGCTGTTTGTGACTCTTTCACGCAAAAACTACTAAACGGCAATGATGAAACTTAGCTTATACTTAGATAGATTTTTTTAATCTCAGCGATCATTTTTTACGTATATCAAATAGTAAATAAATTAAATGTCGGTTAAAAAAATCACTTCATCAAATTATTTTTTCAACTTTGCTTTGTACTTCTATTCTATTCTATGTTAATGGCTAACTCGGGTTCAGCAATAGCTGAACGCACTTCGACCCTACTGGATCCATTGTGCTGCCCATAGCCCTGCATTACTCTTCCACCGGTAGATCAAAGAGCATGTTAAACATAAGTTGATCGACAAGGCCTACTATAAGGTGGCTCATTACATAGAAGACAAGAATACATGGTTGTAGTAGCTTCTCTCTGCACTTGCAGCCCCCTGGCCAAGTGATAATTGTATGAAGTTTATGTATATTTAAGACAAAAACTGTAATTACCTACATAAATTAAAAAATAAAAGATCCACCAAAAAAAAAACGCCTTGCTGAGTTTCTTGCCGGAGTCTTCTCAGTTCAAGTGTATTCCGAACCGGTAGTAGAGTCTATTGTAAAACTGTAACTGTTGACGTTCATAAGTGCCTTATTAGGGCCTAAACTGAATAAATGAGTTTTTGATTTTGATTTTGATCAAAGAGTCCCTGTGTGAATCTCACAGTCATACCTGCTTGGAGCTGCGCGTAGTCATCGGGTGATGGATAAGCCATACCTAAATGATATACCCTACGTCTTGCCAGAGCGTCGCAGCTGCACGCTGCTTTGTACTTAATTATATAATATAGATACTGATATTTAGGACGTAATTAGCATTTTTTAGCAATTTGTTAAACATATTTATTTTATTTTTACAGCCACATCGTCTGTCCTTGCCAACGATGCGGACAGGTAAAAACAGATCTAATTATTATTATAATAATATCTCAATTTGAAAATCTATCGCCAAGCACCTGCCGGTGTGTTCCGACAGTTGCACTTAAGGTGGAGCCGTCGGTTGGAGCGCAAAATTCAAATTTTATCATGATTTTTGCTAATTGCAGCTCAGTTATAGGTCGTAAGTTATTAACATGTTATTTGCGAGAAGAATGGTAGTATATTTACTGATTAATAACAAAAGAAATCATCAACATATTCATCCAAGGTATATTACTGACATATACGACTATTTCATGAAAATGTTACTAATATACCTTGGAGGAATATGTAGATAATTTCTTGTTTATTTATTATTTGTCAAAAAACGTGATAAAATTTGAATTTCGTGCTCCAACCGAAGCCTCCACCTTAAGAGCCAGCCTTTTAGGCTTTGTGTGCTTACCACCGTCGGCCACATCGTCACTGACAACTGAGCACTGAGATAACAAACACAGGCCTATATATATCTAATCTAACAATTATTATAAATGCGAAAGTTTGTGAGATGGATGGATGGATGTTTGTTACTATTTCACGCAAAAACTACTGAACGGATTTGGATGAAATTTGGAACACAGATAGTTTATAACCTGGATTAACACATAGGATACTTTTTATCCAGGGAAAACATAAGATCCCTCGGGAAAGCGGGTGAAACCGAGGGACGGAACGGAAGCTAGTATAAAATAATATATAATTATTCCAGGTCACCAAAACGATATTGTAAACTTAATAAGGATCCAAGCGTCACATACCAGTGTCTTGTCATGGAAGACGGTATCCAGGGCGTGAGAAACTGCACTGATCAGGAGCCGGCAGGAACTGTAGTCAGACCCGTATGCAACACCCCGAATTACTATAGTCCTGGGGTTCTACCCAACATAAAATGCTTCGAGGACGGCAGCTGGGACTACGTGGCTACTTGCGTACCAGGTATGAGGACCAATTTTCTTTGCACTAGGTACTAGCTTTACTCGCGTTGCCGAAGGATATATATTTTTTTTAATTTTTTACCTATATACTTTTTAGTGGTTTTGAAAGCGGTTGTAGTTTCCATTACTCTTTTATTATTTTTAAATGTTATTTAAATTTCAACCTTGACAGGAAAACATAAGAATTATAATAATAACGTTTTTAAAGTCAATAAGGACAAGATTCGCCTGCAAAAGGGAGTTTCTTTTCACGATTTTCCTTGATTTTCAATCGTATTTTTCGTATTTTCCATTTTATTTGACAGCCACGCCCAACAGGTTATAGGACCATGGACATTTTAAAATCACGCAATCTTGACAATAAAGGTTTTACACACAGACAAACAGACGGATAACGAAGTGATCCTAAGAGGGTTCCTTATAAACTTTTGAGGTACGGAACCTTAAAAAATACAATCAATCATCAATCTACAATCTGCGTTACAGAAAATTCGTTCAGGTACTATTTATAGGTTACTTTTAATCTATATTATTTAGTTTTTTATAATATAACATAAAACCGTCTTTTTTACAAAATGTGCACCTCTCCTGTCTCGCTTGTCTCCGTAAGTTTAGTAAGGGACGGAGACATTCTCAGAGAGCATCCTCTTATACTTATTCGTAACATACCATGGAAGTATTCAGGTGTAACATACATAATATAATTTAACAGAATGTGGAAGAGTGACTCCAAGCGGCTCTGAGTTGGTTATAAATGGGCAGAAGGCAAAACGAGGTGAACTGCCATGGCATGTGACCATTTACAGAAAGACTACGACTCCATACATATCGTCATGTGGGGGATCTATCATCAGGAACGACGTGGTCTTATCAGGTAAATAATTAATAATATTTCAAATTCTTATCATTTCTACAGGCTTATTATGGTAGTGACTTTGTGGGTTCGAATCACGGACTAAAGAAGGTCTGGACTTAGCGCAAGCAATCAGGGTATGGAGGAACAAGGTGGATGATTCCTCCATTGAAAAGGGAAGATCTTCCGCCAGGCTGGGTCATCGTGCCTGGGGACCGCGGTCCAATTGTTGATGTTGGAATCTGGTATATATGCGAATCTGCGAACAAACTCCACTAGCGCGATGTAGGTAGTTCTGTTTGTAGTGTTAATCTATTGCAGCGCCATCGAAAATATCGTGAGGAAACCATAGAACGGTAGGGCACTTTGTAGTACCACCCTCATGTTGAAAATCTGTCGCCAAGCACCTACCTGTGTGTTCCGGCAATTGCACTTGAGAGCCAGTTGCCTTCTCGGTATTGTAACAGGTATTGTTATTGTTCTTGTATATTTTTTTAAATGCCAATCGACACATCTTCATAATTGTCGAGGTTATTAAAAATACAGCAGGAAATAAATGGACGCGGAAAGCTAGTATACAATAAAGCTAACTTGTCATGTTCCTCAGCCGCTCATTGTTTCTGGAGTGAAGTGGAGAAGAAAATGCCGGCTGCGAACTTCGCAGTGGCGGCGGGCAAGCTGTACCGCCCTTGGAACGACCCCATGGATGTGGACGTTCAGAAGTCTGACGTAAGGATTTTATAATGGAGGGCTTTCGCGTATGAAATCGCCGCTAGAGGCGCTAGTGTAGCGTGAGGTCTCCGAAATGTCAAATGTCACTGTTTGTGGGTGGGCTCCGCGGGTTTATTTTTAATTAGATTAAAATTGTGAATATTTTGCAATACCTTAATTTACTATGGCAAATATGAGTTACTAGTCAATGAATGTCAGTGGTTTGAGACAGTTTTATCTTTTGGAAACTTATATCCCTTTTTCCGAATAAAACGGGAAGGCGAAATGTCAACTTTGTTTTCACGCTCGTAATAACAAACTTTGATAGCTATACCTCAGGACATTACTCGACAGTGGCGCCAACTGGTGAGCGCAAAAACGGTAGCTCTCATCTATCTAGGGGATAAAATTGAGGATAGAAAGGGGGTAGAAAGTTAGTTACATAATTATAATCCATACTAATGTAATATTATAAATGGGAAAGTGTGTGTGTGTCTGTTTGTCCGTCTTTCACGGCAAAACGGAGCGACGAATTGACGTGATTTTTTAAGTAGTAGTTGAAGGGATGGGGAGTGACATAGGCTACTTTTTCTCTCTTTCTAACCCCCCACTTCCCTAAAATAGGGGGTGGAATTTTGTATGAAGCATTCCGCAATTTTCAAGGTAGAAAGCTAAAAATTGATATGCGGCCTATTTGTCACTAACAAAAAAAAACGTTCATCACTTTTTTTTGGAAATCTGCCCCCAACCCCTTAAAAGAGGGGGTGAAATTTTATATGGGACTTTTCGCAGTTTTCAAGGTAGGAAGCTAAAAATCGGTACACAGACTCCTTCGATCAATATGATTGATCGAAAACAGACTCTTTATTACCAACGAAACATACCTGTCTTATATTTTTTTGGAAATCATCCCCCAACCCCTAAAATAGGGTAAGGAAATTTGTGTGAGACTCTCCGCTAAATTAGTAGAGAAAAAAAAAGTTACGTGGAAAATAGTTAGGTAAATAGGAAGTTGTAGGTAGGTAGGGGTAAGTAGGGGTAGGTAGGGTAGATAGGGGTAGGTAGGGGTAGGTAGGGATAGGTAGGGGTGGGTAGAGGTAGGTAGGTATAGGTAGTTAGGTTCCAGTTTTTTATTTGTTCTCAGGGCATGATAACGTCTGCCGGGTCAGCTAGTCTACTATAAATTCGAGAAAGTAATTGCATTTAGCAATATTACTCGAGCGGCCGTTTTAGACCGTCTGGCGAAGACTCCGTAGATTTAGAAAAATCTCTAACTACCCTAATTATTCTATCCCAAAGAGAATATAATACTGTGTTTACCATCCACCTCAAGAATCTTTCAGCTCCATTTTGTTTCCAGGTCAAAGCAATCGATATTCCCGCGCGTTTCCAAGGTAACGCTGCTAACTACCAGGACGACATTGCAATTTTAAAGTTAGCGTCTCCATTCGAGTACAGAACGCACGTGAGACCAGTCTGCTTGGATTTCGACATTACCTTCGACAGGCATCAACTTCAGGATGGCAACTTTGGAATGGTTAGTGTTAAAGAAGACCACTAGCGTCAATGACCTTGACGATTTGTCCATACAAATCAATAAGTAGGTCCTACTACCTTTTTTTTTGTGACCCAGGGAAATCCTCATGGATACCCGGCCACTCCGGGGGGAGTGGCCGGATTATGTCAGACTCTTACTGACTAAAACCCTGGGGTGTTCCTTCTCTCGCCATGTGACGGCGGGGCTGCGGGACATTCCTCGAAGGTCTTTCAACCGTCTGAGGTCCTACTACCTACTCCAAGCTTAAGCGTCCGCGGGTGGGATCTAGAGGGAAGCCTTATGCTTGATTTTTATTTATTACTTTAAAATGAATGATTTAAAAATAATTTTAACTATGTAATGTACCTACTACAAATTGTACAAAAATATATTGCCTTTTTTAATGGTTTAAGATTAATTTACATCCTATAAGCCGTTTTGTTTCCCATTTTGGTTAAAATTTCATGTGATAGGATATTGTTTTTTCCAAATTCAGGAATGTTCTTCAATTTTAATCAATACAATTGAAACGTGATGAACTGAACTATAACATATATTTTTCGTAGGACTAATAGACGAAAGGATTCGTCAAAAAAACTGTCTAAACACAGCCAGTGCCGGTTTTAGCTCTATCAGCACCCTGGGCGAGATGTGATAACCCCCCCCCCCCCTTCTCCCGCCAGCAAAAGGGCTTTTAAGCCATTATAGCCATTTTATCTTTAGACTTGAGAATTTATTTAGACTCGAGATAGCAGGACTCGCTCATGAGCGACCGGTAATAAAGGTGGGCCTGGCGTCCCTTTACACCTGGCGCCCTGGGCGATCGCCCTACCGCGCCCTACCCTAACGCTGGTACTGAACACAGCGTATTTTCGCGATTTGACCCGTGTTCCACCCACTGAGGCATATTACTACGTATAGAGAAGCTATCTTTATCAAAAGTCCTACTCCACACAGTTTAAACTCTTAGCGCTATTTTTTTGCAACCAAAAGGTCGAAAGCTCCGTGATTTTCATGGCTGCACTTGAACGGAACAAAGTGGTTATGTGTGGCGTCTTCCAGTGGTTCCACCCTTAAGTGTGTTAACCGGTGGTAGAGGCTATTGTTATCAGGCCCTAAACTGAATAAAATGAGTTTTGAGTTTGATGCTATGCTATACGTCTCTTTAATATCCTGGGACATTGTTCACACACGGTTATCTGATCCTAAACTAAGCAGACCTTGTACTATGGAAACCAGATAACTGATATACTACATATACTATTTTTTTTTTGTAAATAAAATACATACTTATATAGATAATTACACCCAGACACAGGACAAACAGATATGTTCATGCACACAAATGTTTGTCTTGGATGGGAATCGAACCCATGACCAGCGGCGTGATAGGTGGTGTCTTAACCAACTGCGCCAACTGTGTCTTTGCTCCTCAGGTCTCGGGCTGGGGTTTAACAGGTACCGAGAAACCCTCACAGGTCCTCCAGTCGGTCAGTTTACCGAATGTCAACATTGAAGAATGTATTGCAAAAGTGCTGCCTGAGTTTCGGGAATACATCACGAGTGACAAGATTTGCGCTGGATATCAGAACGGTAAATCACTGCTACTTCTATTTTCTATCTTGTGTATCAATAATCTAGCGTGAGTCATCCTTATCGTCAATTTCAAGCGCCTATGAGTCGCAATTTAGCAATCGCATCGCATTAGGTATATGGAGGAACAAGGTGGATGATTCCTCCATTGAAAAGGGAAGATCTTCCGCCAGGCTGGGTCATCGTGCCTGGGGACCGCGGTCCAACTGTTGATGTTGGAATCTTGTATATAATTGAATCTGCGAACAAACTCCACTAGCGCGATGTAGATTTGTATCACACACACAGTAGTGTGTTTGTATGTAGATAGTTCTGTTGTTGATCTATTGCAGCGCCATCTATCCATTCGGTGTCTGAATTATGTAGCTGACAGGGCAGGGGTCGCTACAGGTATATTGGTATTTTACAACCTTTTATTTACTTTCACCTGTCCCGTTGTCTGTGATGGAATTTTGCAAGTTAAATTTTACCCACTTACCGGTTTCCGATTTAGCTGAAATTTTGCATGAATATGCAAATCGCGTGACAATGCAATATTATGATGACGTGGAGTTGATGGAGCTGGAAGGTGGCCATAGGAACTCGGAAATAAAACGACACAACCCCGTCGTGTTTGGGCTCGTTGGAACCGTCTTATCGAGTAGTTGAAGACTGTGCAAAAATAATCAAAATTTGTACCAAAAATTTCATTTTTGACAGAAACTTTTAACTTTGTAATATTGAGCTATACCTACATTGGTAGGTACTACAGTATGCAAGGGCGACAGCGGCGGTGGACTAGCTTTTCCCGAATCAGAAAGAGGTACGACGCGCTATTACCTCCGTGGTATCGTGTCTACTGCGCCAACAACGAAAGCCAATTGCTTCGCGTCATACAGCGTTTTTACGCAAATATCGAAACATGAACATTTCATCAAGGAGTTCTTGTAGACAGTACCTAAATGCTTGTTATTTTTGAATAAATATTGCATTTTAAGTTTTTTTTTTTTTTTTCCTTTATTTATTACTAGAGATTATAAGTATTCTGAAATAGGATTCTACAGGGGGCAGGTAACACATATTGTGAAGGTAGTAGAGCCTATTGTAAAACTGTAACTGTTGACATTCATAAGTGCCTTATTAGGGCCAAAACTGAATAAATGAGTTTTGATTTTGAACCGTGCTGCTGTCATAATTAATTTTGATTTAGACCTGCTTCCATACCAAATTTCATCAAAATTGATCCAGCCGTTTGAGCGTGAAGAAGTAACAAACTCACACATTTATAATATTAGTAAGATAGATATTAGGAATAATGACACACATCATATAAATTTTACATTTTTATTTCATACAATATTTATAAAATACATTGCTTTATGTAATAAGTTACAATATTTATTACTAGCTTCAGCCCTGCGGTTTCACCTGCGTAGCCTATGTTATTTCAGGGTATGATCTAACTATACAACGTGTTACGGAAAGATCATATTCAACCAAAAGGGGTGATGATTACATCAGGTATAGATTCTCTATGCAAAGTTTCCACGCAAAATAAAATGAGAAAAAGTAGGTAACAAAATAAAATATCCGGAACCCATTATCCAAAAATACCAGGAGTAAGAGCATAAGAGGTTTGTTTTCACAGGTGAATGTATCGTGAGTGACCTACTTACACCGATCAGCTGACTTGGTTGCTAGTGATGTGTAAATTTCAAGTTGAAATGTTTGGGTTTTTGGTTTCATTCCTCATATCTTCCTAACATGTAGATATAGGATTTAAAAACCTTTGCAATATAGTTTATTATGATCCAAAGAAGCCGTGCACTTGATATGTATATAACCTTTCCGTAACAGCTTGTATATATGCCAAGTTTCATCCAAATCTGTCTGATAGTTATTGCGCAGAGTAACAAATATATTTACAAAGCTTTCACTTTTAAAATATTTGTAGGATTTATTTTTACGTTTTTTACGATATTTACGTTTTTTACGCTAACAACGTTACGTTGAACAAAATTTAAGAATGAAATAGATGAGAAATAGACAGATAGAAAATTTTAGATTCAACAATAACTTTTGAAACAGGTCGCGACAAAATTTAGAATTCGGGGAAAAAATTGGACAAATTGGAGCTTTGAAGGCGCGGATTTGGTAATCTATACATAACGGTTGCATTATACATGTACAGTCGCCAGCACATCATACCTTTTTGTTGCAAAATAGCACCTATTACAACCATATAAGATCGCGCAAAGTTTATCTTGAATTGCTATCTTCTGTACACATGGCCACAGATCAAGCTACACATTTTTGTTGCAAACTAGCGCCTATTACAACCATATAAGATGGCGCAAAGTTTATTTTGAATTGCTATCTTCTGTTCACATGGCCACAGAACAAGCTACACATTTTTGTTGCAAAATAGCGCCTATTACAACCATATAAGATGGCGCAAAGTATATCTTGAATTGCTATCTTCTGTACACACGGCCACAGATCAAGCTACACATTTTTGTTGCAAAATAGCGCCTATTACAACCGCATAAGGTACCGCAGTGTGAAGATTGATCTGTGGCCGTGTTTACATACGAGTATAATAGCTATTTCGACTTTTGTGATGCAAGCGTTGGCGCATATATACGATTTTAGTGTTGTCGAGAAGTCGATAATAAATATCGATATTTTAATTATTAACTCCACTTGCATACCGGATTTTTTACTTAGGTTATAAAAGCGAAACATACGTATTCCAGGTTATACCGTATGCTTGTATGCTACCTTTATGTACGTATGTCTTTATATAAAACTGATTTTCATGAAAATTGGCAGCGGTGTATCTTAGACTACGAAATTAAAAATTGTAAGTAGAAAATAATGAATAGGCCGTCTTTTAGCTTTTTTCATGCAACAAAGTCAACCCGACTGATTTGCAGCAAAAAAAAAGAATTATCATATGTATCAATGCATCCATGCTTACAAAGCTATTTCTATGTAATACTTTTTTCTATAACTATAGCAGGCGTTGTCATAGTTTTTACCAATTTTTGTAGTACTCATGTTGGAAATGTAACTTATTTTTTAAAAACAAATGGATGAAAAGAAACAGCGAACAAATGTACAATTCTTATATTATTGGCAATTAACTTTCATAAAAAAAAAAACAAAGTTATAATAAAAAAATATCCTCGCACATTCTTCACACGCGGACAACAAGTTAACTGATATTTGTACCTCTATATATATTATTTAATTTATACAGATTCACTCGGATCAAAATATATATTCATGCGCATACTTGTCCTGGATTAGAACCAGCCTGTAACAAAAAAACATTCAATCGAATATCGATAAAAATACTATCGACTCTCAGACAACACTAACACCAAATACGACCATATTACATTTTAACACTACACTATATTACAATTATTTTATTTATTAACAAAAAAAAAACAAACAATATTATTCCATCCATTTAAAACTAATAATAGAAAATATTATTTACAATGTTTTAACCTAGTAGCCTATTCAGATTTACTACATTTTTGTATAAAAAAATGAGATATGGTTCTCGTATATACTTCTATAGACTCCATAATGAGTGTATACAGCTGGCGAACAAAACCGTATAATGTCAAAATACTTTTTTTTTACTGTCCGGAGGTTTTGGGCCCGCTGAATTTTAATCTCAACTCATTTTCAATAAAAACCGCCTAAAACAGTGTTAAAATTGCAAAAGTTCATGGTTTCGATCATAGCGTATGTCATACAGTTTTTTACTGCTCCTGTACAATTTGATTTTATGGAATTATACCGTTTTGTTCGCCAGCTCCACAGTTATATAACTAGCTGACCCCGCATTCACAGAATAAAAAATACCCTATATCATCCTCCGTATCTAAAAAAAAAAAGTAAAAAAATAGTTTGAGTTAATCGCTACTTGTAAGATTTCAAAACATATTTTACCCCCTTAGGGGTTGAATTTTCTAAAATCCTTAAGGTATGGTTTCCTCCAAAAGCGGTGCCGTCTTTTACATTATTGTTAGTTTTTTTTTGTACTCTTTTTATTTTATTTTTAAATTTTGTAATGTTGTGTGTTGTCATGAATAAATGTTTTTTCTTTCTTTCTTTCTTTAAACGAACGCAATATGATGGCAGCAAAAAGACGGCCGTAGGCACGTGGAATGTTCGAGATTTCGACGCCCATCTTTCACACACCATTCGACACCGTCGAGACGGCCGTCATGCAGATGGCGGCACCGCTTTTTGACGTTACGGTGTCTATTACCGTTCTTTAGGAAACCGCTCCAATTGGTTAACATAGACAACGTTCTAGTGACGTCATTCACCGCTGTATTACCGTCGCTACATGATGGCACCGCTTTTGGAGGAAACCTTACCTTTAGGGATGCCTACGTCATTATAACTATCTGTATGCCAAATTTCAATCCGATCCGTCCAGTGGTTTGAGCTGTGCGTTGATAGATCAGTCAGTCAGATAAGCTTTCCTTATATATATGCAAAATTCTGAGATGGTCCAATTATCAGGTTGACCACCTGCCAGCTAGTCAACCTTCTGACATAAAAAATATGGTATCAAATTCGTTATGACGTCACATATTCTCTATAATGTATACTAATAATAATAAATAAATCACTAAATAGTATAAAACAAAGTCGCTTTCCGTCTGTCTGTCCCTATGTATGCTTAGATCTTTAAAACTACGCAACGGATTTTGATGCGGTTTTTTTTTTGTGTAGAAAAGCCGAGAAATTCAAAGATCTGTACACCCGTGCGAAGCTGGGGCGGGTCGCTAATATACTGATAATAAAGCTGAAGAGTTTGTTTGAACACCCAAATCTCTGGATCTACCAGTCGGATTCAAAACATTATTTCACTAATAGGAAGCTACATTATCCCCGAAGGTTATAGGCTACTTTTTTATCCCGGGAACGTGGGTGAAACCGCGGGGGACAGCTAGTATTGCGATAACTTTGTTAGCGCGATGTAGAATTTTGTGGCGCCATCTATCCATGGGCATCATAGTGTGCTGATAATATTTTCGGGTACGTCATCACATCAGTTGATGTTAGCGTGATGAGGAGTCAGGACGGCCCCTCCCGCTGATAATACGGAGGTGATGACGGGGGCCCCGCCGTGGCCGGACCCCACGGACCCCACCGACCCCACTGACCCACCGCAGAATATCACCTGCAAAAATAAAATAGTTAGTATTGGTATTATTTATAAAAGAAAAAAAAACAGAACCTATAGGATCACTTTGTGTGTCTGTCTGTCTGTCTGTCCGAAAATACTGGACTGGATTGATTTGAAATTTGTTGCAAATAAATGTAAGTCGGTGACCCAAACACGGACGTATAACGTAAATAAATGAATTTCACGAAAAAAAGTTTCACGAACTGTATTGTGTGTGACATATCAAATGAAAGGGCTCGTTGTGCGAATCTCAATTTTTTGTTATTATTTTAAGATAAATCAAATAGTTTTGAAGTTATTTAAGAAAATAGGCGAAAATTTACTGATTACAAATTCGCTGTCCTAAATAGATGCTCTAGAAAATTGTTAACCAGTCTGCCGGCGCTGTCAAATAAAATGAAAATCTAGGAAAGTCGCGAAAAGCAACTCTTCTGCAGGCGAATCTTGTCCTTATTGACTTTAAAAACGTTATTATTATAATTCTTATATTTTCTCTGTCAAGGTTGAAATTTAAATAACATTTAAAAATAATAAAAGCGCCAAATACGGACAGCGACGCCAAACTGGTTAACTATGGGAAACATTTATTTTGAAAATTGAAACCCTACAGTGGTAATGTTGCGAGTGAAACCGCGGGGCGTACAGCTAGTATATAGACTTACTTGTGAAACAGGAGTGGCTGGCTGTCCCGGCGTTGTTAGTACGTATTGTTGTTGCCTCACACCACTCACCTTTACAAACATAATAAAACATCTTACAAAAAAATATTAACATTATTACAAAATATAATGGTGCCGATTCTGTTGTTTACGAACTAAAATAAATTTAATCTCACTATATCTCTTTCTAATAGTAAATATAAGAAAGGGATGCAAGATATTTTAGTCATGTCAGTTTAATCCGATCACACATTTCAACGTGAATTTAAGCGCGATCTTTATTGGTCACGACTATTTACCCGTACATTACGACGGTATGGATTAAACTGACAGCATTAAAAATGTTCTATCTTTTTTCAATAAGGTTAAAATGAAAGAGAGGTGACTTGTCTAATATTAGTTAAGTTCGTAAATAACAGAATCGGCACCATTGGATAATTCTATCATTACATATAACGGGTGTAAGGGACAGCGAAAACTGATTCCATGGATTCAACTTGAATTCATTTCGTCGATCATTTCATGAATTATACGATATTTTTTCAGAACTTTAGCATTCATTATACTATAAAATCATCAT
Source organism: Tethea ocularis (assembly GCA_963555595.1). Taxonomy (NCBI): domain Eukaryota; kingdom Metazoa; phylum Arthropoda; class Insecta; order Lepidoptera; family Drepanidae; genus Tethea; species Tethea ocularis. The sequence continues at coordinate 2,077,954 of OY741985.1, read as the reverse complement.
ACAAGTCTAACTAAACCTGATTTAAAAATAAATAAACGGTAAATACTAAATAGACATAAAACTGCACTGTAAATCAAAATTCAAATCAATACGCAAGACACAAGCAGCTGTTTGAGTTCACGAGTGAGGTCATTGGATCATCGCGTTGTTGCGGGTGTTTTTTTTTTTTTTTTTTTTTTACTGTGTATAGGCCTGTGTTTGACCACAATCTCACCGTGGTCAGTGATGATGTGGCCGATGATGGTAAGCACACAAAGCCTAGAAAGGAACTGGCTCTCAAGTGCTGCTGTCGGAACACACCGAAAGGTGCTTGGCGACAGATTTTCAACTTGAGGGTGGTAGCCAGCCAGGCGGGTACTACAAAGTACCCTACCACCGGTGCTATGGTTTCCTCACGATGTTTTCCTTCACCGAAAGCTCAAGCTCATTGTAGGACTCGAACCCGGGACCTTCGTTTCGGCATCCGACGTCACTACCACTGAGCTATCATCGCCATCGTGATAGCATTGTAAAGTACATTCATCATCATCATGTCAGCCGAAAGACGTCCACTGCTGGACATAGGCCTCCCCCAAGGATCTAAAGTACATTGCGCGTTCAAAAATTACGATATCTGTAACCGATGACTTCTGACTTCTCTGACTTCTGATTTCTATAGTGTTATTGTAGACATTCAATGTAACCTTTTCCCAAAGTTTTCGGTCGCCTGTCCCTTATGCCCGGTATAGATCGCCTGTCCCTTATGCCCCTATACCACAATTTAACTATTCCCTACAGTTAGGTAAATGAACTTGCGCAGAGCAACAACGGGACCGCTGCCTGTAAACAAGCTTAATTTTCAGGCTAAAACGTTAAGGGATGACGCGAGCGTGTAACCATGAAACTTCGTCAAAATCACGAAAAAAATACAAACTTTTCATACAAAACTCGATCAAAATGTACGAAAAGTTTTTCTTCGTTTTAATCTTGCCTACACCCTATAGCTAGTTATTTATACCTGGTGTATTTGCTGCGGCTGCTGCTGTATAGTCTGTCGATGTTGGTTATCGGCTTCTACAACCACTTGCTCCATGAAAGTGCCACCTGGATAACAGAAAAAAAAACAGATCATTTAGGCTTAGAAAAAATAATTTAGATTTAGAATTAAAAAACAGATGAGACTTCATCAATACAACAGTAATATTCCTCTAAGGTATACCAAGGTATAATACGACTATTTCATGAAAACGTTACATTTTACAACAAATTTAACTCCGTGACATTATGTTGATGATTTCTTTTGTCATTAATCAGTAAATATACTATAGTATGACACAACTTAGATGAAGTATCCGCAAAATTCGTAAAATCGATCGTTGCCGAAAAGAGTGCACTTAACCACATTACTCATGTGTGAAGAAATGATCGGCGAAAATGATCTTGTTGAACGTTGAATGGCGCGATAATAAATGATTTTTAGTAGTTGTGTAAATCGGAAGTGAAGTGTACGAAAACGATTTGCCGATGCTACATCTAAGTTGTGTCATACTGTACCATTCTTGTCGCAAAACACATGAGAACTTACGAAATATAACTGAGCTGCAATTAGCAAAAAACGTAATAAAATTAGAATTTCGCGCCCTAAACGAAGGCATCACTTTAAAAAAAAATTGATAGAGATAATCTCGTAACCTCCTCCTTTAAAGTCGGTAAACTCACCTGCGTTATTTCCAGTACTTGAAGGCGTGTTGCTATCGCAGCCAAACAGGCAATGTTGGACCGTCCATCGCGGCTCGAATGGTATGTGGGTTTTCACCTAAAAACAAAAATTGCGGTGAAGCAAAAAACTAGGGTTATGTGTTTGACCCGTATGTATGTATGACTAAACCGCTGAACCGATTTTGATGACTGAATGTCGTTAGATTCGTCTTTATTACGCGAGTTTCAATAGTTATAGTTCCGAACCGGTTGTAGTCTATTGTAAAAAGTGCCTTATTAGGGCCTAAACTGAATAAATGAGTTTTTGATTTTGAATAATAAAAAAAACAAAATGGCGGAATCTACGTCTACAAAAAAAACGAGGGTTATCAAAATTAAGGGATTTATAAGGTAAATAAAAAAATATAATACAACTTTATGTTTAAATGTAATTTGGAATGAGAAATGATTAAAAAAAACAATCCCGAACTATTTTTCGTACCTCAGTAGAATATTTATCGTTTAAATTTTAAACATTTTTTCTTTGCATAACGCGATATTATCTAGAGAAAATAAAAGTTGACAATCGTATTTACATAATATAAAAATGTATTAAAAAAAAGAAAAAAAAAGCTTATTACCTTAAGTTCTGTAGTGAGCATGAGTATATGCCTGCAAGGTAGCCGGAACACTTTGCTGAACAAACAGGAGCATTCCTGAGTAGATGTTCCATACTTGCATATCGCCGCGCTGCTGTGCCGCCTGAAAACCATCACATTTTTATTATATTTTAAAACTAAACACTTATAGGATCACTCCTGTCACTGTCTGACCGTCCGTCCGTCACAGTAAATTTTCTCTTAAACTACTGGACCGATTGAACTGAAATTTGGTACAGCATGACACAACTTAGATGTAGCATCGGCAAATCATTTTCGTACACTTCACTTCCTATTTACACAACTAACGTTTAACGCGCCATTTAACGTTTCACATGAGTAATGTGGTAGGCGCACTCTTTTCGGGAACGATCGATTTTACGAATTTTGCCGATGCTTCATCTAAGTTGTACACATATCTATGTCGGTGACGCAAACACGAACGTAGCGACGCACAGTTTGGAAACCCCTGGTATATTGGATAATAGTCAAACAATGCATACCTGCCCGCACGATCGTCCAGGCATTTTTGAGCTAACTTGGTCTGATGACTCATCAAGTTGTAAGCGTATTGCGTTATGGTATCCGTTGGAGACTGCTTCAATGTTTCTGTATCCTGGAAATAGAAACGAAATCTTTTTAGGGTTCCGTAACTCAAAAGGAACCCTTATAAAATCAATAGGGAGTATTACTGTAGTGTTATGGCACCAGAGTGCAGCACTAGCACAAACAGTAAACAAAGTTTTTTGAAACTCGCAACATGTTCCCGAGGAAGATTTTTCAGATCATCCACTTTTAATGGTCGTGGGATCCCATTATAGCATAGTCTTCACATAATAGTGTTGAAATAACATGCGTTAATGACACGCTATGGCGGTTTATTTACTGTATGTCCTAGTGGCGCCATGTGCGCACAGCTTTGCGTAACGTTCCCTATTGGTAGTCCGTCTGTCAGTGTATCAAGACCCTTTTTCTTAGGAACTCGTGGAGTAAGTTGAAATTAATATAAATATACCGAGGTAGCGTGCAAGAAACGGACCTGTCATTGTCATAGAGTACGTCAGTGCAGCGACATACTAATAATAATGAGCGATTAATGACGCCGCTAGTCGACCAACAAATCCTTGCATAAATTTTTGTTTATCGGGTGTATCAGTACGCACACATGCGTTGTGAGTCTGTAAATACTTTCACAAATACATTTTGAGCTGACCAAAGTATAGCCCGAAGATATGTTAAACTGAAGTGGCAGTGGGCGGGGCACATCGCTCGTAGAACCGTCGGCCGCTGGGGCACAAAGGTTCTCAAGTGGCGACCACCAACCGACCGGTGGACCGACAATCTTGTGAGGGTCGCGGGAAACCGCTGGATGCGGGTAGCGCAAGACCGGCCATCGTGGAGATCCTTGGGGGAGGCCTTTGTCCAGCTGTGGACGTCTTTCGCGTCTACGTTGAGTTTTGGAGGGAGGCGTTATGTTAACGTAGGTTAATCATTACCATAGTGTTATATAAAATTAATCTATAATATATAAAAGAAAGTCGTGTTAGTTACACTATTTATAACTCAAGAACAGCTGAACTAATTTGGCTGAAAATTGGTGGGGAGCTTAGAACCAGGAGAAGGACATAGGATAGGTAGGGGTAGGTAGGGAATGTAGGTAAGGGCAGGTAGGAGTAGTTAGAGGCAGGTAGAGGTAGGTAGGAGTAGGTAGGGGAAGGTAGGGGTAGGTAGGGGTAGGTAGGGGTAGGTAGAGGTAGGTAGGTCCCAGTTTTATTTTTGTTCTCAGGGCAGGACAATGTCTGCCGGGTCAGCTAGTTTTAAATAAATCTCACCCTAAGCCTGCTTATAGCGAAATTCCTCCTTTCGTCCTCCAGCTGATTGGCAATATTGAAGAACAATGACACAAACTCATCCGGCTGCATCTGGCTCCGTACTAAACCTTGAAACTTGGTCACAAGACGTTCAAGACCCTGGAAAATAAAGATTTTTATTTAAAAACAAAGCCCACAACTCATCTGCTCATAGTCTTAATGACTGATCGCAAGATTCTAATAAAAAAAAAAAAACAAAAACTTGGCCCCCAATTCTGTAATCAACACAAACTAAACAAATATATCCTTTGGGGGAGGCCTTTGTCCAGCAGTGGACGTCTTTTGGGTGACATGATGATAAACATATATAATCTGTCTAGCTCGTACAAAGTCCTCCCCCTCCCCCGGTAACGCCCTGAGCCGAGGTTCGTACCCCATTCGGGGGTGCCCTCAGGCGTTGTTACCTAAATATTACCCGGCTGAGAGCCCTCTGCGCTCGCCGATTTGTCCGGTAAGGTTGTTGCAGCCATCTGAGGCTACCAACTTAGTCCTTTCAGCACCCCTAGCAGCAGCGAGGGGTGAAATTATGGCGAGGGGTGAAATTATGGCGAGGGTAAGCTGTTCAAAAATCACCGATAATTTTATAATCACGGTGTTTTAAGCATGATAAAAACGGCTTTGAAATGATGAAAATGTTTACTAAGGTACTTTGAAATAATGAGTCTGTAGGACTAGGATTTTTAAAAGGTAAGCCGATGGGAATCGGCTTGTATGGACCCTTCGCCACTGCTGTCTATATTTCTTTCTCACAAAAAATATAAGAAAAGGATGAAAAATATTTTAGTCCTCGGTACGCCGTCCCTTTCACCCGGTATAGATAATTACACCCAGACTCAGGACAAACGGACATGTTCATGCATACAAATGTTTGTGGATGGGAATCAAACCCACGACCAGCGGCTTTATTGGTGGTGTCTTAACCAACTGGCTTGTCAAAAGAAACATACAATATAGTAGTTTATGATACTGTTGCATAATAGAGGTTATTAAATACGAGTGTGAGTTTAAGTTCTTAATAGTATCACACGAGTTTTTAATACCTAATTATGTGCAGTATCATACAGTACTTTCTATTTTTGAGTCATTTTTGGTCAAAATGATATATGTAGGCAAAAACAATAAAATAAACAGACACAATAATCATATACCTAATCAAATCCGTGTTGCCAACTCACAAAAATTCTTACCTCTAAAGTTCAAGTCAAAAATTTGTCACATTGTCATCGTCAAATTGAATTGATACTGATTGATTATACTATTGATAGGTCCAAAGTGTACTTTAATAGAAAAAAAGTTATTTTATTGCACTATCTTGGGAACAAAACTGTACTATAATAAATCATTATACACGGGTGAGCATAAAGTGGGTCATTAAAGTACTGTTTTTGATTTCATAATAAGCACATTACGATATGAGAGTAGATAAAATAAATTAATATTTAGTTAAGTGCATTTTTTAAAAGCTATTTAAATAGAAATAATCTCCATACCTTATGTAGTATGTTGGTATAGTTGTCTGGCTCCAGCCAGGTGTCGAGCGAGGCGAGTGCGCCCGCGGGGCGAGTCACTGCGTCCCACAGTCGTAGAGTGCCCGCACCGGTGCCTATTATACCGCGTTTTAGAACCTGAAATAAACAGTAAACCATAAATTCAAAACTCATTTATTCAGTTTAGGCCCTAATAAGGCACTTATGAATGTCAACAGTTACAATTTTTAGACTCTACTAACGGTTCGGAATACACTTGAACTGAGGAGACTCCGGCAAGAAACTCAGCAAGGCTTCTCCTTTATTGTGGTTCTTTTTTTTTATTTATGTAATTACAGTTTTTTTTAAAAAAACCTTTTAAAGGAGTGAAGTGGATGACTTCACCGTTGAAAAGGGAAGATTTTCCACCAGGCTGGGTCATGTCTGGGGACTTCTTTCTAACTGTTACCTACAGACAGCTGTAAATATTGGGTTATTTTTAATTGACTTTAAAAAAGGAGGTTCTCAATTCGACTGTATTTTTTTTTAAGTATATTACTGACATATTCCTCCAAGGTATATTACTGACATATACGACTATTTCATGAAAATGTTACTAATATACCTTGGAGGAATATGTTGATGATTTATTTTGTTAATAATTAGTAAATATACTACCATTCTTGTCGCAAATAACATGTTGATAACTTACGATGCTTACGACCTATAACTGAGCTGCAATTTGCAAAAAACGTGATTTTTACATTTGAATTTCGCGCTCCAACCGAAGCCTCCACCTTAAGCGATTACTCCGCCATATGTGAACCGATTTTATAAATCCTTTTTTATTCGGAAGAGTATACTCCTTAGGCTAGGCGAGATCCTGAGACTTGGTGACAATGATCCCAAGTCTCAGGATCTGTTGATAGAAATGGCATATTTTTGGTGTTTTTGTAGATTTATTAATAGTTAAAAGTTATTTTTACTATGTATAGGCCTGTAAATACTTACTAATAATAGATAATTACACCCAGACTCAATCTTTGACCAACTTTAACTTTTGATAAAAAAAAATATTTTTATTTTTAGAGATTTTTGTGTCGGGGGCTTCTTAATTTTTTTATATTACCTGTAGTTGCGCCGGAGTATGCTCCCCTCTAAGCAGTGCGAGTGCGTACGTCTTACATCTGGACGCGACATCATGGAAAGCGAGCGTAGAGTCGTCGCGCCGCTCGATCTGCAGACAGCCGCGAGCCGCGCACACCGACGCTTGCCACACTGAACACGTCACGTGGGCTGATGGAAACGCTGCCTGCACCGACTGCAGAAAAAAAAAATTAGAAACCTCCTATATAGATAAACTGTGTAAATGTTATCATTCGGATTCGAAAAATTATTTCACTAATAGGTGTAAATTAACTAAGTAATTCACAAATATAATTTACATTATCCCCGAAAGTTGTAGGCTACTTTTTATCCCGGGAACATGGGTGAAACCGCGGGGAACAGCTAGTTATTTATATAGATTGTGTTGCAATAGAAAGAAAAGAAAGAAAGATCCGACACATATAGCCTAAAAAACAATATTAATTTGAACACTTATAAAAATTAACTAGTATATAATATAAGAAAAAAATAGTTAAAATCCTATATATTATTTATTCTTTGTTAAAATTAAAGCTTTGTTTCCTAAAGGATCCTACTAATATTCTAAACGTGAAAGTTTGTATGTATGTTTGTTGCTCTTTCACGCAAAAACTACTGAACGGATTTGGATGAAACTTAGCACATAGATAGATCATACCCTGGAATAACATATAGGCTACTTTTTTATCCCGGGAACGCGGGTGAAACCGCGGGGGACGGCTAGTAACAAAATAATGTGACTTGACACCGGCAGAAATAAATGATACAAGCAAAGAAGAAGAACGATAATCTATATATATAAAAGAAAGTCGTGTTAGTTACTCCACTTATAACTCAAGAACGGCTGAACCGATTTAGCTGAAAATTGGCAAGGAGGTAGTTTAGAGCCAGGAGATGGACATAGGATAGGTAGGGGCAGGTAGGGTAGGTAGGTAAGGTAGGTAGGGGTAGGTAGTGGCAGGTAGAGGTAGGTAGATAGGTAGGGGTAGGTAGGGTAGGTAGGTAGGGTAGGTAGATAGGGTAGGTAGGTAAGGTAGGTAGGGGTAGGTAGTGGCAGGTAGAGGTAGATAGGAGTAGGTAGGGATAGGTTTGTAGGTCCCAGTTTTATTTTTGTTCTCAGGGCAGGACAACGTCTGCCGGGTCAGCTATTCATCATATAGATTTTTTTTCTACATGATATTTACTTTAGTAGTATTTATTAATCTGTGGTGATAATTATTGTTTTAACAATACATACCTGTTGACATTTAGTGGGGTCGCAGACAACACATCTGACTTGCCTCCACGCCGGGTTGCAAGACTTGAACGTCTCCAGCAACCACGTTAAATCCTCGCCTATAAGTGTCGAGATACCTGTAAAAAAAAACATGCAAAGTATCAGGATTGCTGTGTTCTTTCACACAATGTTTGTACTGGATGGGAATCAAACCCACGATTGCAGCTTGTAGATATCACGTTTTCTGACCTGACAACTTATACATCATATAGGGTACTTTTTAACCCGGGAACGCGGTTGAAACCGCGGCGGGGAGTTAGTTTTTAAGCTCAGTGGTAGTGACATCGAATGCGGAGACGAAGGTCCCGGGTTCAAATCCTACTATGAGCTTGAGCTTTCGGTGAAGGAAAACATCGTGAGGAAACCATAGCACGGTGGTAGGGTACTTTGTAGTACCCGCCTGGCTGGCTATCACCCTCATGTTGAAAAGCTGTCGCCAAGCACCTTTCGGTGTTTCCGACAGCTGCACTTGAGAGCCAGTTCCCTTCTAGGCTTTGTGTGCTTACCACCATTGGCCACATCATCACTGACCACGGTGAGATTGTGGTCAAAAGGTAATAAGGTTCAAAACTCACCAGCACTGACAATAACAGACTTCCCATTCCCGTCCTCTGCCAGGAACAGCGTCACGTTATGCTTCACAGTCGGACTGCCAGTACCGCTCACTGTTGGTATGCTGCTGTTGAACTCAATGCCTGGGGGATAAAGTTCAATTTTAAATGTCTTACTAAAATTATTATTATTGGAAAAGAGGGCCAAAAAGTAGGATATAAACTGAGTGTTTTTTCTATGGGATTTTTGTATAAATTTGAAAATCTTGACAGGCAAAATCTGTAGTTTCAGTCATATACCCTACTAGCTTTCGCCCTGCGGTTTCACCCGCGCTCCCGAGGGATTTTACGTTTTCCCGGGATAAAAACTATATATTATTCCAGGGTATATTCTATCTATGTGCCAAGTTTCATCCAAATTGGTTGAGCAGTTCTTGAGTTTTGGGCTTAGCAACAAACACATGTAATACCTAAAATGAGTTTGTAATTTTTTTGGTCAATAATTATAGCAAAAACATAGAGAAATTATTTTTATAGGCATTCGTAATATATTTCGTTTCTACTGTCTCTTATATAAATGAGGTTTTTTTTATGCAATAAAACCTTTTGGTTTCAGCCTCGATCGCCTATTTCACTCGCTTAGAGGTAGAATTTTCAAAAATCCTTAACAGATGCCTACTTCATATCATAATATCTACCAGTGGCGAAAGGTCCATACAAGCTGATTCCCATTACCTTACCTTTTAGGAATCCCAGTCCAACATTTTCATCATTTCAAAGCCACTTTTATCATGCTTAAAATATACTTAATAGTACAACAGGTGTTATTGGCGAGGGGTGAAATTAAGTAAGCCGTTCAGGCTTACTTAATTTCACCCCTCGCCACTGATAGCTACATGCCAAATTTGAGCTAGATCCGTCCAGTGCTTTAACCTATGCGTTGATAGGTCAGTCTGACATTTACGTTATATATTTTAGGAGATAAACTAACCAGTTTCAATGCACAAGAACTGGGGCACCGCGTTAAACGCAAGCTGCATGCTCGGTGTAGTCAGGTACACGCACTGTATGCATCCAGACTGTGAATGTAACAGCTTCACACCAGCGTCTGTAAACAATATTAAATTTTATCTACTCTCATATCGTAATGTTCTTATTATGAAATCAAAAACAGTACTTTAATGGCCCTCTTTATGCACACCCGTCTATAATGAAATTAAAAATATGTATGTAATTATAATAACGGGTGATTTTTTTGCTGGTATCTTTTTGGCAACACTGTTTTTGACAGATCACGCGTGAATCGTGTCTTGTGTCATTGTCAAACTTGTTCAGTTTGGTCTATAATTTAACCATGAATCGACTTACGAACGAACAACGCTTGCAAATTATAGAATTTTACTATCAAAATGCATGCTCGGTTAAGAGAGTGCATCGCGCACTTCTTCCAATTTATGGGCAGTTTGGTCGGCCTACTGAGGCAGCTATTCGGAAGCTTGTGACTAAATTTCGAACCCAGTTTACATTATTGGACCTTAAACCACGAACACGCATACGTAGAGTGAGGACATGTGGTTTCAACAAGATGGTGCCACATGCCACACGGCACGCGAAACAATGGCCCAATTGAGAGCCGCCTTCGGTGAACAGTTTATCTCACGTTTTGGGCCCGTCAATTGGCCGCCTAGATCGTGTGATCTAACGCCTTTGGACTATTTCTTGTGGGGCCATGTTAAGGCTCATGTCTACAGGGATAAACCAGCAACGATTGACGCACTGGGAGCCAATATTGAAGCATTTATTCGTGATATACCGGCTGATATGTTGGAAAGAGTGTGCCGAAATTGGGCCTTGCGAATGGGCCATCTAAACCGGAGCCGCGGCCAGCATTTGCATGAAATCATCTTCAAACATTAAATTATATTGATCGTTCTATCGATTCCAATAAAGATTTCATCAAATTTTTCAAATTTTTTGTGTTTTTTTTGAAAATCAAATCCTATACCTCTTAAAAAATCACCCGTTATATAATGTCACAAAAATAGCAAATTTGAAAAGTTGGTAGAAAAATACTATCGAGTAAAGACTATGAGTTTAGATAAAGTACTGTATGATACTGCACATAATTAGGTATTAAAAACTCGTGTGATACTATTAAGAACCTTGCCTGCGGCTCGGTACTTAAACTCACACTCGTGTTTAATAACCCCTATTATGCAACAGTATCATAAACTACTATTATTATGTAGTAGGGAAGGTCCCCTCTTCCATTTTTAAATTTGCCTAGACCAGGGATGGCGAACATTGTCACTGATCACAAAGAGCATTATACACTACGAAAAAAAGTGTGATGTATGATGAGTGAACGTGAGTGATCGTGAGTGATCCGCACGCCTTTATTTACTACAAAATGTTCCTATTTTTTGTATTAAATAAAGAGTTTTAGTTGATAGTATTTATTATTATTATTTAATAATTAAACATTTCTTTAGAAAAATGGCACGTTGATACGTATAGGATCGCCATCCCTGGCCTACACAAAAAAATTATGAACACATAAGAACGTTTTAGTGAAGAAGGCTTACTACAATATTAACAAGTATTTAAAGGACAAAAATGCTTGTAGCCAGGCATCCATGACTTGCAAACATCCACAGAATTTTGTTAATATATCCCGCTCAGAGTTATAGGCTAAGTTTAATGCCTATACTCAAAACCCATTTATTCAGTTTAGGCACTTATGAACATCTTAGACAGTTACAAATTACTCTACCACCAGTTTGTACACTTGAATTCAGAAGACTCTGGCAAGAAATTCAGGGTTCCTAAAATGTTGAAGGCAGGACGAGCTTACAGTCAGTCAGTAAAATTTCCTATGATTTATATAGATTTTCTTTATAGTACTCACCATATGTAAGTTGTAGTTTCCTAACAACAAAGTCATATTTTTGGTTCAGCCAGCGGACTGCCCCTGTGCCAGTAGACACCAGCTGATCTTCTGTTGTGATCACCTGCTCCTCCGTTGTTCTGGGATGGTGAAAAACAAATATTTCAATCTATCAGTGATGATTAATTTAAGGCGATGATAGCTCAGTAGTAGTGACGTCGGAGACGAAGGTCTCCGGTTCGAATCCTACAATAAGCTTGAGCTTTTGGTGAAGGAAAACATTGTGAGGGAACCATAGCAAGGTGGTACCAAGTCCAACCAAGCACCTTTCAGTGTGTTCCGACAGCTGCACTTGAGAGCCAGTTCCTTTCTAGGCTTTGTGTGCTTACCATCATCGGCCACATCATCACTGACCACGGTGAGATTGTGGTCAAACACAAGCCTATACATCGTATTTAATAAATATAATGTTGTTTGACTAATCATAACTAGTGGACCATGCAATACTACGACAACGGATCAGTACGCACACATGTGTTGTGAGTCTGTATATTATATACTTTGACAAATAAATATCAAATGATCAGCTTTGGAGGGGCGCACCATATTATAATAAACAAATATTAGTAGTTAATCTCTATGGTCTTCAAGCGGTGCTGGACCGGACATGATCAGGTGCAAAAATAGAAATTAAATATTACAGAGTGGTACCCCAGAAATGCAAAAAGAAAGAGAGGAAGACAAGCTAAGCCATGGGAAGATGACCTTTGGAGAGTGGCAGGAGTGGTCTGGACTCGATTGGCTAGAGACAGACATAAATGGAAATTTCTAGAGTAGGCCTACGTCTCAAGACAAGCTAAACAACAAACGGGCATACTAAATTAATTGTTTTTAACTGTTATGTTGGCAATAATGGCTTATTTTTTTTTATGCAATATGTGCTATAGAATATATACCTGTCCCTGGTGTAGTTACTATCATACTGATCACAACACTCAGCAATGCCGTTAAAACCGCAACTAACCTATCAGTAGCATCAGCTGTTGGGTTCTCTATGATGGCCACCTCATACTCTTGCTGGCCGTCCACTGGTGCAGTGGTACTAAGCGAGTACTGCTGGTACGTATTGGGTTGGTCTTCTACTTGTTGCTGAAAATATATATGTGTATGTTTGTGATAAAGTTTGTTTTTGATTGTTCAAATCTATAATATGATGGGACATTCTTCACATACGGTTATCTGATTCCAAACTAAACAGAGCCTGTACGATGGAGAACTAGATAACTAATAGAAGTACTACATAAACTACTTTTTTTTTGAAAATCGGTACACATTGGTAATTACACCCAGACTCAGGACAAACAGAGATATTCATGCATACAAATGTTTGTGCTTTTTGATGGGTATTGAACCCAAATCTGAGGTATGGTAGGTGTCCTTACCAACTGCAACAACTGGCCTATCAGTATGTTGTCCGGTTTCCATAGTACAAGCTCTACTTAATTTGGTATCAGATAACCGTGTGAATATGTCCCAGAATATCTTTCTTATGCATTTAGTAAAAAGCTGTTATTTTGATATTACAAATAGACACTTCAATTTTATTTATTTGCATAGATCACAATCTCCTGACATAGACAGGCTACTTGTAATAGGTTATTAGATCAGTGTTTTTTTTTTAGTTAAAATTCTAGTATAAACCACGACCATCATAATCAAAATGTTATTTGAAATTAATGAAAATGAGAACAGAATAGATGGAACTGAATATGTATAATATAAAGGTAAACTAGGTCAAAAGATAATTCATAAACTTACACTGCTAACTTCAGTATTGCTTTGCACAAAATTAGTACTTTCTTCCTCAGGTTCACCCTTAACATCATATATAGTCTCTGCCATCACGATCCTGCCTGAGGAATCCATCGTCCACATCCCACCAAACGCGAAATTCGATGGGTTCCCACTTTGTTCATATAAGATCACTGTATTCGGCCCTAATTGGACCGGCTCTCCCTTCATATTGACAAACACAGGCTGCTCGAAGTTCCCCTCTACCAGCTGGCCTGTATGGACAATCTGTTGGCCGTCCACAGGCACCTCTACCACTTGATTTACCACCTCGACTTTGTCTTTATCACTTTCAGCTTTTCTATTGACCATTATCTTCGGTTTTTTTTCACCGTCTGCCGGTTCGTCACTCTTACGCTTTATAACAGTTCTCTTTTTGTTTTTCTTGTCCATTTTTGCACTTCACTTCTGATATTGTTGCACTAAAACGCGCGTTTCAACGCTAAATATTGACTGACACCTCGCCCATTCGGCGACATTGTTTAAAAAAAAAATGTTTTTATTTTACGATAGCCGTAATGTAAACACTGTGATCAGAAAAATGCTAACATTGGCAGATTGCCTTGATATATCAATGATAATTACACGTTTAGATAACTGTAAATTGCACGATATTCCAAAATTAAGCCTGTGCGAAAAGGACAACTCAGAGAGACGCCATTTTTTAAATGGAGGGAAAAGGGAAAGGGTACAAACAAGGGGAGGGAACGCGCAATGTTGCCAACTACCTACCAAAAATTCTTACCCCTAATGCTCAAGATAAAAGTATATGTATGTAGTAGGTATATTATTTATTCTATGGTAGGTGTTGTATTGTAAACGCGTTGGCAGAGAGAATATAATCACTACGTTTATGTGTAGTGTATTACCTATGGATACAAACTAGAACCAAGTGATCTGTGACTAGAACTTAATAATCTGTGACACAAATGTCATAACAAAATCAGGTGTGAATGATGAAATAAAAATGAAGTGTTAGTTTCTTTGATAACCTTCGGGCTCTTTGCCTTAGTAGTTTATCGCAATTGCGATTATTATTTACGAACAATAAGGAATATTAAGCAATTTACCTATATGCTTGTCCTCAATACGCTGTCCATTCTCGTTCAAGTTGCTTTTATAGTGTTTATGTCATTGTTGTCGATGAATCTAATTCGACAATTCAGTGGAACCTTCAGAAAAATGGCTGTAATCGCACCAGCATTGTTTGTAAATCATGGAGGAGGGCCTCTGCCGCTTCTGGGAGACAAAGAGCACGTGGAGCTCACGAATTTCCTGAGGGACGAGGTAAAAAAACATGTTAATCTTGATGAATGGAAAGCCATTATTTTGGTCACTGCCCATTGGGAGGAGGACGTCGTTACAATTTCCTCGGGTAAACACCACGATCTGTATTTCGATTACTATGGTTTCCCGCCAGAATCCTACAAGTACAAGTATGACGCACCTGGTGACCCGGACTTGGCGCAAAAGATTCATGACTCGTTAAAAAAGGCGGGAATCAATTCGAAATTGGATCCTAAAAGAGGTTGGGACCATGGAGTTTTTGTACCCATGATGTTAATCAACCCATCAGCAAATATACCTATAATACAGATATCTGTATTGAAGAATCAGCTTTCTGAAGATCATTATAAGCTAGGTCAAGCATTACAACAGTTCCGGAAAGAAGGTATAGCTATACTTGGTTCCGGAATGTCCTACCATAACATGAGGGAGTTTATGTATGGGAGATACAAATCTGGTGTGGTTAACAAAGAATTCGATGATTATTTAAATAAAGTATGTACGTCTGACAATGAGAGTGTAAGACGGCAAGGCTTAATTACCTGGAGGCAGCAGCCAGGAGCAACTGATGCTCATCCACTGCGAGCCGCTGAACATTTCATGCCATTGATAGTTGTAGCCGGAGCAGGAGGTGAAGGAGCCGGCAAGAGAATCTTTAATTGGGACTTAAGTGGGACATTTAGATTGAGTTCATTTGTTTGGAAAGGAATATAATTAGGTTGATTATGCCAATTTGATAAAATCTATACAATGATATAAGGGATGTCCATAAACAATGTGATGTTGATTGAGGATTTGAGGCTAGCAGAAGGTCGAGGGTAACATCAATTTCATTTAAGGTCATTGGACAGTCATAATATAGACTAAACATTAGAAGTAATTGTGAACATAATTATTATTTATCTGGTTGCTTTAAGGAATTAAAATTAATTTCATATCTGTACCCTTACTATGAGTTTACTATGGTAGGAGGGTTACTGGCTCGCATATCGCTGTATGCCATATGTGAGTTGTGACCGCTTGCAATAAATTATAGAACATTGACAGTTCTCATTGGTAAAGATTTTTTTCAGATATCTTAGATTATAATTATCATTTATTAATAAAAAATATTGCTTTAATAATCATGTTTAATCATGCAGTTTAATATTTTTAACAAGACAAGATCAAAATAAATTTATTTTGTTTAAGCAGTTTTTTAGCTCTTAATTTATTTATGATTTACACAAAAGCACTTAGGTATACCATAGGTATTTGTATTAACTATATTCTTATTTTTATTTGGTATTGGGTATGATCACACAAAATATGTTGTAAAATACAGAAGGGGTATCCATTATGTAGAAATTTCCTTCCTTTTATTTTGCTTGCTTAAATTAGCCTCTGTATTGCCAGAGTATATGTAACTATTTACCTTGTAAATCGACGCGTATTTTATGGATACTTCCTAAGGGACCAAAGGTGTTACCTAATGCTGTTACAATATTTATTATTTAATTATTGTTTTTAAGAATTTTAAATAAAATATACAATTTGTTGAAAGTTTTTGTTTTTATTTTAATTCTAGATAGGTATTATAGGTATAACTAATAATAATAAATAAGTGAAATGTAAGTTACACTGGTTAATCCTCATCCCACATAAACCCGCTCAATTTAAAAATACTACGGTATAGAGATTGAAACACTTTTTTTCCTGGCTGGTTACCTCCTGCACCAGCGTTGACAATAAGCGGCATTAAATGATCAGCTTCACCCAAAGGATGGGAATCCAGGCCTCCCAGAGCTTTATCCCAGGAAATAATCTCTTCTCTTATCTCTGGATTTCCAGTACAAACTCTTGTCAAAAAATTATCGAAATCCTCATTCTCGATTATTCCATCACTAGTCTTCGCGGAATCGAACCGGTTCATATTATGGTACGATAATCCCGACCCGAAAATAGCAACACTATCCTTTCGAAATGTATATAGGACTTTACCGATTTCATAATGCTGCTTAGCGTCTTGATTTTTTAAAATGGAAACCTGTACGATAGGAATATCTGCTGCAGGATTTGCCAACATCATGGGGATAAAAACTCCGTGGTCCCAACCTCTTTCGTCGTCCATCTTTGAAGTTATTCCCACGTTTCCGAACGCATCGTGTATTTTTTGCGCCAAAACTGGATCACCTGGCGCGTCGTATTTATATTTGTAGCTTTCTGGCGGGAAATTAGTGTAATCATATATCAATGAATGGCGTTTTCCTGATGAAATTGTCACTATATCTTCTTCTCTATGCGCTGTTACAAGTATTATCGCTGACAAACGTTTAAAATCAACTAATTTCGAGGCATTTCTTAGTGAATCTGCTATTTCAATGTTGTTTTTTTCTCCCAAAACTGGATACGGCCCGCCGCCATGATTTAAAAACAATGACGGTGCGAAATATTTTTCGGAATCCATTTCCACACTAAACGCGTCCTTTGCAGTTGGATGAACTCGCTTGAATGGAAATAATATTTAAATATTGTTATTGAATGAGCGGGGCTGTTCCACGAATGACTAAAAGTACCTACTCAGTTACTCACATATCACATTGTATCTGTAGAGTTTCCTTATAATCAATTAAACCGTATAAATAGCCATAGGGTTGTCACTGCACCGGCTTTTTTCATCTTTCCTTTACAGCAATTAGTGGTGGTTCTATATTTAATAATTTGTCGAATTTGTCATGTTTTCATTTAGTTATCTATATTAAAATGTATACTGTTTTTATATCAAAATATAGGTAGGTATAATAGTTTTTTTTACTAGAACTTGCATAATAAATAAAACACTGTAAATTTTTCCGGCTAATCTCAGAAGCTGGAGCGATTTTGACGGGACATAAACTGGCAGATAGCTTATTTTAAAAGCTAACATAAGCTAATTTTATTTTAAACTAGCTGTTCCGAACGGTTTCACTCGCGTTCCCAGGATAAAAGTAGCCTATAACCTTCAGGAATAATGTAGCTTCCTATTAGTGAAAGAATTTTTCAAATAGGTTCAGTAGTTTCGGAGCCGTGTCAGCCAATGCAAACAAACAAACAATCAAATCTTTCCTCTTTATAATAATTAAGTATAGAAAAAGAAGTAGGGCCACAGATTATTAAATAGTACACACGGCCACAGATCAAGCTACACATTTTTGTTGCAAAATAGCGCCTATTACAACTGCATAAGGTGCCGCAGTGTGTAGCTTGATCTGTGGCCGTGTGTGCTAAAGTTGCTCTGGCAGATACACTAGCTAAGCTAGCCCTACTGGTGTATAAAACAAATATACTTAGATAATTATGTTATCTGTCCTCAAATATGTTCATATTGTTTACATTACGCACATTACTGTGTTCACGATAACGTTGCATTGTAGTTAAATAAACACTCATAATAAATGCAGAATGCATTTTGTATTTTCCATCTAGGTAGGTATATTGGATGAATCATTTTTGGTTTCGTCCGTTTTTTTTTTTACTGGTGACTTGGGCTTGCGCCTAGAAGAGGAAATTTGGCGGGAACTTTGAAGTGACATTGCGTTTTTACGAAAGAGTTCAGTTAAGTACCTGTTTTCTTAGGCATGTGGTGTAGGGGCCGCATTTTGAATTTATTACAATAATTTTATGAACATATTGAAATATTTTTTTTGATTAGCGCCTGAGATGCATCCAATTATTTATTATAAATGCGAAAGTTTGTGAGTATTGATGTATGGATGAATATTTGTTACCCTTTTACGTAAAAACTACTGAACGAATTTGGTTAAAACTTGGCACATAAATAGATCATACCCTGGAATAATATATAGGCTACTTTTTATCCCGGCAAAACATAAGATACCACGGGAATGCGGGTGAAACCGCGGGGCGGAAGCTAGTTTGATGATAAAATTATTGTAGTTATCTGTTGTACCTACCTAAATTGCCTTTTGGTGTAAAATAAAGTTATCTATCTATAGTGTTATTGATAGTTATATATATAATAATAATGATAACTACATTATGTTACTAATTACGACACGCAACTGTATTTTAACTACGGATATACAAAATACAATGTAATACATACATATATATATGTATACCTACATTATAAAAAAAAACCTCGAGACGGCCGACGTTCCTACTAATATTACCTATAAACGTGAAAGTTTGTATGTATGTTTGTTTTTTTTTTTTTTTTTTACTATGTATAGGCCTGTGTTTGACCACAATCTCACCGTGGTCAGTGATGATTTGGCCGATGATGGTAAAGCACACAAAGCCTAGAAAGGAACTGGCTCTCAAGTGCAGCTGTCGGAACACACCGAAAGGTGCTTGGCGACAGATTTTCAACTTGAGGGTGGTAGCCAGCCAGGCGGGTACTACAAAGTACCCTACCACCGGTGCTGTGGTTTCCTCACGATGTTTTCCTTCACCGAAAGCTCAAGCTTATTGTAGGATTCGAACCCGGGACCTTCGTCTCGGCATCTGACGTCACTACCACAGAGCTATCATCGCCTAAAACAACCAATATTCAGTTCAGTAGATGTTGCCCTTTCACGCAAAATCTACTGAACGGATTTGGATGAAACTTGGCACATAGGTACCTTGGAATAACATATAGGCTACTTTTTATCCCGGGAATGCGGGAGAAACCGCGGGGGACAGCTAGTACCTATAAATATGTATGAAAGTTCTCACAGCACAATTAAAGGAATAAATCTGAAATCGACCTCAGACCGATTCGTATTTGGAAAAAAATTACCGTGACGTAGTTAGGACCAACAAGCATAAAACTAAAGACTAAATTAATCTAAGAAATACCTTTTGTCATAAGAAAAAATATACCTAATTACGTGAAAATAAGGTTTATCTGTATTTTTTAACAGCTAAACCTTATTCACATCAAAAGTTATTACTTAGGCTGAGATCAATAGAGCATGCTTAGACTTTGCTCAGACTTAACTTAGGGTAAACCTACGTAATAAAGTAAATACCTATTTGTGTATTTTAATTTGTAGCCAAGTTTTTGGTAAGTCGTCGATTAGGTGCACTTAGACTTTGCTTAGCACACACTCAGAGAGATTCGAAGATTGCATTTTAAATACCGACTTTGTACGGTAAAGTCTGAGCACAGTCTAAGTACGCTCTATAAATAGATATCAGCCTATTTGATAGCCTGTAAGTTTGTCAGCAAGACCGGCCATCGTGGGGATCCTTGGGGGAGGCCTTTGTCCAGTAGTGGACGTCTTTCGGCTGATATGATGAAGTTTGTCAGTCAACCCAACTTGGCGGAATCCGCGGTGCGCGAGTCGGACTCGAACTTGTCAGTGGCAGAACTGCACGCCAATGTGCAATTATACAATCGTCACGCCATTTTAATTGTATTTAAATTGTTACGTTAACCACTAAAATATAAAATATAATCTGAAATATACCATGTTTATTTTAGTCTAGGTAGATAGGCAGGGGAGTAAACTATACCTGATGTAAATCCTAGTTCCTACTATCCTACTGAATCATATTTAAAAGGTATTTACAATGAGGAATAACAACAAAAAAATCTAATTAGTCCGTCAGTTAGATTATCAAAAAATATTGGATACTTATTTTTTACTTTACTTATATTATATTATGTATATTTGTGAGTTCCATACTCACAAATTTTGAGATTCGCCATTTTGTTTCGACGTATCTCGAATTAGAGATCATCTCTACAGCGTGAGAATTGGCCTCCAGTAACTCCGAAGATTAGCGCGTTCAAACAAATAAACAAACTCTTCAGCTTTATTATTAGTACAGATTACCTATTTTACTACAAATTGTAATTAATTGCAATAGCTCCAAGGGCGCCAAGTTTCTGCCCCGGTTCGTAATAATCGTAGATCCGGGGCTGACTAATCAAATAACCCTAGTTGATAGTGATGTACACATACGATTACCCGCGCTATCGACAAGAACCATCGATATGGAAGAAGAAAGGAGCAGCACTATTGAGAGCGTTATTGAAAAATGGAAAGGATTTCTGTATGGAAACTAATATGCATGGGTTTAAACATATTGCTGAACCACGAAGACATTGGTTGGAAAGGTAAGAGATGGTCCCAACAAAAACTGAACGTCAATCATCAAACGTTGGTTAGTAGGGAAAATTCACGATTTTTTAACGCATTTCATAACAAAATATGAATCTGCGAACAAACTCCACTAGCGCGATGTAGTTTTTGTATGTAGATAGTTCTGTTTGTAGTGTTGATCTATTGCAGCGCCATCTATCCATTGGGGTGTCTGAACTATGTAGCAGACAGGGGTCGCTACAGTATCCATTGGTGTCTATGATGTCTGAATATAAAAAAAGTCCTTGTTTTTTTTTACTTTGCGAACCGTTCTTGTTAAGGCTTCAATCCTGTAATGAAATTTCAAACTACAATGCAATTACTCTTTCGTATAATAAACTGACAGCCTAATTATGTATATTTTAAATTATACAATTTGCAAGAAGATTAATGCGGTAAACAAAAAAAAACAAAACGAAGCTACGTCGCCCAGGTACCCTTATTTTTTTCTATCCTTTTTCAGGAACGTTTACTTACATAAAAGAAAGAGATTTTACTTAGGTAGGTCAGAATCGCCACCAAATTTTTGCGATCCTCTATCCCCAGGTTGTTATGGCTCTTAGTGACTGCTGCAGCTATTTGGGGCACAGTGGATATCTCCATGGGACAACTGCAGCGATATAACGAGAGCCCGACTGTGGTCACCTTGGAGAAGAACTTCCGATCTTGGAGGTACAGCCTCCCTGGAGTCACTGCTTGCACTGTTGTTAGTACCTATTATTTCATCATCATATCAGCCGAAAGACGTCCACTGCTGGACAAAAGCATCCCCCAAGGATCTCCACGATGGCCGGTCTTGCGCTACCCGCATCCAGCGGTTTCCCGCGACCCTCACAAGATCGTCGGTCCACCTTGTGGGGGGCCTGCCCACGCTGCGTCTTCCGGTTCGTGGTCGCCACTCGAGAACCCTTCTGCCCCAGCGGCCGTCGGTTCTACGAGCGATGTGCCCCGCCCACTGCCACTTCAGTTTGGCAATTCTTCGGGCTATGTCGGTTATTTTGGTTCGCCTGCGGATCTCATCATTTCTGATTCGATCTCGCAGGGAAACTCCGAGCATAGCCCTCTCCATCGCTCTTTGGGTGACCTTGAGCTTTCTTATGAGGCCCATCGTAAGCGACCACGTCTCTGCTCCGTAAGTCATCACTGGCAACACACACTGGTCGAAGACTTTCGACTTAAGACACTGCGGTATTTGGGACGAAGATATTACGTAGCTTCCCGAACGCTGCCCAGCCGAGTTGGATTCGACGATTGACCTCTTTCTCGAAGTTGGATCTAACCTATTATTTACTTTTATTTATTTGACTATATACTCGTATATATACATATTAATCTTACTATCATCCTACTTACCTAAAATTGGAACACAGATAGTTTATAACACATAGGATACTTTTTATCCCGGGAAAACATAAGACCCCTCGGGAACGCGAGTGAAACCGCGGGGCGGAATCTAGAACTTTATAAATGATTATAAATAAATATAAATGCGAAAGTTTGTGAGTATGTAGGTATAATAATCATTTAAGAAAATTACAAAAATTATTATTATGTTATCGAAGTATGACTGTACCTCGCACAGCTCAAACCACTGGACGGATAGATTAAGGCGACGATATCCGAGAAATGATGATTTTAGATTGAGTTTTTCTCGGCATTCTTTGTTGCAAGAGATTTGTAAAAAATATATGTTCTAATCTCTAGTTTTACTAAGGCTATCTTCACCAGAATCGAGTGGACTCCTCAAAGTTACCGGCAGTGATCAAATCCTATTGGAACACGGAACCAAGTGATGACAAATATGAATACTATACCAGGTACCTATTTTTTAAAGGACTAAAGTTGGTAGCCTCTTTGGCTGCATCAATCTTACCGGACAAATCGGCGAGCGGGAGAGCTCTTAACCGAGCAACATTTAGATAACCACGCCTGAGGGCACCCCCGAATGGGGTACGAACCTCGGCTCAGGGCGTTACCGGGGGAGAGGGAGGATTAGACTAATTAGGGGCGGTCGGATTACTGGTGGCAGCTCGGGACGAGACTGAGGCTGAGATCTATAGAGCGTACTTTGACTTTGCTCAGACTTTACCGTACAAAGTTGGTATAGTAAAGTCTGAGCAAAGTCTAAGCACGCTCTATACCTATAGATCTCAGCTTGAGTGGGACGTCGCGACGTTCCTCGTCGTCGAGGACGATAGCGTAATCGGTTTTGTGTAATGTGTTGTGTACTTTTACGAGCTTCGTCAGCTTCGTTCTGAGCTAAAGTAAAAGGCTCGCTGAGGGCTTGCCTTGGTCTAAGGATACGGAGTATGTGGGGGAGGGCGAGAACCATAGCTATTTGACAATGTTTCAGGTTCGTGAACGCAGTCGCTCACTCAGATATATTCCATCTTAAGGCATACGAGGAGTTCAAAGATGACCACCATCTGAACGTAGACTTGTATCAGCTTTCTGTTGATGTAAGTTGAAACCGTATCTCAGCATTTCCTTGCGCGTCGCTTGCCGTGTCACAGCATGTCAGACGATGCTGTCAAAAAGCCGTGTGTGTGTGAATTTATGTTGAAACTTGTAGGTGAAAGACAAGGTTAGCAATATTAGTGGCTGCCGTCTTTTTAATTTAGGCGCGATGCTCAACGGAGTTGGTTTTGCTGTCACCCGGTTTCCGACGCACCAGTGTGAGATTCATGCTAGACTTCATGGAAAACACTCTATTAATTTCAGCTTTTTTTCCTATTAAAACCAACTTATAGCATATATTTTATGGCATTACAGTGCCGTAAATAGCCTTTTCTGCGCCCTATGCGAGCTTCTATAACTGCGCCCTTGTCTTTTTAGATATTATAGGTACCCTAGCTAGAGCAATGCTATTTACCTACTTTATTTCATTCAGGGTGATAAAATGACACGCACCTTGGTGATGGTGGGACCAATTATCTAATATTTTGTAAGAAAAATCTATTTTTTTAAAGAACTAGAACTGATGTGGGCAAACGTTTTTGATAATACTGGCATGTGTTGGAATCAAGCATTAGGGGCGCAGCGGGAACTTATCAGGAGCAAACCGAAAAAATAATAGTCCTGCCTGGTCTGGCCATTCTTGCGCCCCCCAGAGACTACGCCCTGTACCCGGGCACCGGGGACACCACCCTATTTACGGCACTGATTCTACATTTGGTTCGAAACCTGTAAATGGTTGGTGTTGAATGTGCGAAGTCCGACATGCACTTACCTGGTTTTTTTGTGCCAGGTGATGGCAGACATACAAGTAAAGATAACGGTCTCTGAGGCGGTGGTGATCAAGTGGACACCTGTCATGACAGACGCTGGGGTTTGCTTCACCACAAACTCGCGAGTTGTCTATGACATTGCTATTGAGTAAGTTTATACGACTATGGTTATATTCTGTTCAGCCAGAAGACTGTTGGATAAAGGCCTCCCCCAAGGATCTCCACGGCCGGTCTTGCGCTACCCGCATCCAGCGGTTTCCCGCGACCCTAACTAGATCGTCGGTCCACCTTGTGAGGGGCCTGCCCACGCTGCGTCTTCCGGTTCGTGGTTGCCACTCGAGAAGAATACATATTCTGTTATGTATTAATTAGTAAATAAACAAAATTAAAATCATAAAAAGTGAGGGAGAATAAATTAACTTTCAACAAATAGAATAAAATCGCATTCAAAATCACTAACATGCATAATTTAAGTATGTAAGAATTTTAATCTGACACTTTTATGAAGTCCATAGGTACGTACAGTATGACACAACCTAGATGTAGCATCGGCAAATCGTTTTCGTACACTTCACTTCCGATTTACACAACTAATAAAAATCATTCATTATATTCAAAGTTCAACAAGGTCATTTTTTAACACATGAGTAATGTTGTAGGCGAACTCTTATCGGGAACGATAGATTTTATGAATTTTGCCGATGCTTCATCTAAGTTGTGTCATACTATACGTACTTACATAGAATGTTAGGGGATCACGAGATACATTCGCTGACTGACTTTAATACATTGTCAGATTATAGCCTAGGTACATCATTATTTTATAACTTTTTAGTGATTTTTAGCGCGGTTTTTTTCTTTTTGAATAAAATATATTTATTTTGAGGAGTTTCCAGTCAAATTATCACTTTGGAGCAATACGGAACCCGAATAAGAATCATTAAATCGGGTCATAAACAAAGACGTATGAGTTAAGAGTAAACAAATATAAAAAAAAACATAACCGAATAGAGAACCTCCTTGTAACATATGTATTTATTTCTTCAAACTAACAACATATAGTACCTAATATTTATAATTTTTAAATAAATAAATTACAACTAAACTCAAACCTAACTACTTACTTACTATTTAAAAATAAAGTGAATCGTAAATAATATTAAAATTAATAAAAATAAATGACAAATAGAAAAGTTGTCCCAGGTCGCTTCCCTGTGCAAACGTGCCAAGAAGGCTGGCAGCCACGTTGAATGGCAATGCCAATTCGTTGTCCTAAATAGACGCCAGCCCTCTTGTCATTGAGGCCTCAATAAGACGATGTGAGACCTTTTTAAACAAATGATGAGCATCCGACCCCCACGGCCCCAGCGTCTCAACTCAAAACGCCGCAAAAAGTACCCATTACTGATGGTAGCATATTTGCGGCGCTTCAGACATTCTTGCAGGGTGGCAGCGGCACCGGCGTGACTGAAGTAACTGGAAGGTGAGACGGAGCCAGAGTGTTGACGCAAGTAGGACGTCCACTAAAGGACGTCCCACCCTCCAGGGTACCAAATTAATTGAACCTTCTTTAAGATTAAACAGCAGACAAATATTTAGTTACTAATTCCTCAGGATCTCCTTCTCTGTCAAGTCCCAAACAAGGAAAATTAACAGGAAATCGACACGTGTGTCGCTTCTTCACGAAGCATCATCAGGACGTAGTAGACCCACTGTAGGAGATCCAGCGGAATTAGTTACTAAATATTTGTCTTCAGTTTAATCTTATAGTGGATTTCACACCTCAAGGTCACCTTCAAGGTCACACCTGAATCGTAAATCTCCTCCTTTCTTTTGAATAGGGTAGTTGACTGACACATCAAATCAGCTACTTTTTAATAAATGTCAAAACGATAGTTTAAAAGGAACTTTCACAGCATCAAATCATCTACTCTTAGTGGTTCCACTGGTAATTAAAAATCATAAAAAGCATTAAATGTACAACATATTTGATATTTCCACGTGTTTTTAGATGTTTTATGCATTGGTAAGTGTTTGGTCATTTATTTTTGACAGTGTCAACTACCCTATTGGTTAAAAAGCACATAATATAGAAGTGATTGCCATCCTTATATTTAACACAGTACAATTGCAGGAAACCAAACGCAAATGAGACGGACATGTATCCAATAACCTGCAAATACTCTTCCCAGAGCTGTTACATTATGCTGGAGATTATTTTGTCTACTAATGTGAGTATTACGATGTAGGACCGGTTTTTGTAAGGAATTTTTACTTTAGTTAGGTCCCGGTCCCCGATTCTTGCGTTTTCGACATAATTTTCGCCTTAGATATTTAGTAAAGTAAGTAGGTACTAGGTATGTCAAAATGTATTTTTTTCGACAAGATGTCGAACGCTATATTCATGCCGAAGTTTCGAGAATTGGGGACCTGAGTGTCTGAATAGGCCGCTTGAGCAATTTAAGATGCAATTAATAAAAAATATTTTTCGTTCGATATTATAAAATTTACTAAAATTTAAAAAAATACAAATATAATAGGGATGATGACTAAAAAAATCTAATTAGTCCGTCTTTTAGATTACCAAAAATGGATGGAAATGGACACATATTTTTTTTAGTCCCGAAAACAACAAAAATAACGAAGATACAGTGCGTAACAATTACGCGTGACGTCACGTCTTAGTATACTTTTTACAGAGAGATGACGTCAAAGCCCCCACTCCTTAACTTTGAAGCGACTTATCTTTGTAATTTTTTATTGATTTGATAAAATAAAAAATACGTATCCAATATTTTTCGATAACCTAACTGACGGACAAAACAGAATTAATTATTTTTACCCACTCATCACCTCTATTGCATACAATTTACGTCTCGGCATGCTGCAATTCTATTGGTTAATAACTTGACATCGATGATCGAATTATCGTGTTTCGTTTTTCAGAGTAGACCCCCAGTTTTAATTACGATTTCACTTACACCAATATAGATTTACTAATTATTTTTTAAGCATTATCTCATTTCGTCCCTTTCGCTAACAACACCGCATAAGTGATTTTTACCAACTTTTAAGAGAGGTAGAGCATAGAGCAGCTCGACTGGGGAAGTACCTCCACCTCACAGAATACCGCATCCAAATAACCTGGTGTGTTCCTGCGCGTGAGTAAGGTCGCCAGAGCTCATCGGTGGGGGGAAGGATCGGCAATGCGCGAGTGGTACCCGGGGCGTGGATTTGTATATGGTCTCTGTCCTGGGTGTCGCTAGCGTCCATAGGCTACGGTAACCGCTTACCATCAGGCGGGCCGTATGCTTGTTTGCCGACTTTGTTGTAAAAAAGTGAAAAAAACTGTGCTTTGTTGATAGGCTAACCAACTAGCGCGCTGTCACTACTTTTCGAATTACGGCATCTGATTGGCTGAAATCTATATCATGTGACCAATTGTTAGACACGCAATTGGCAGCTCTATCTAAAGGCATTCAAATGTGAAAACCACAAATTTTCGACTTGAGCGATGTTGTAAGCTAAAGGACGATTTGCGGTTTTGTACTCTGGGTGTATTAGAAATAAGGTTGATTTCAGTTCTACTTCCACTCTCCATACGGCGTGGTGGATATTTTGGAAGCCCCATCTAGCATGTACCTTACGTTGGTGAGAACCACTGAACTCAGCGTTACGGAGACCAGATGCGGGAGGGGGGTCAAGGACCTGTCTCCGCAGCGTAGGGGATGCCTGTACCCTGATGAATCTACAAATGGGAGAAAGGTAGGAGAGAAATATCCTAGGACGTTTTCACACACGGTTATCTGATCCCAAACTAAGCAGAGCTTGTACTACGGAAACCAGATAACTGATATACTACATATACTACTTTTTTTTTGTAAATACATACTTATATAATCAAGCAGACATGTTCAAGCACACAAAAGTTTGTCCTGGATGGGAATCGAACCCATGACCAGCGGCGTGATAGGTGGTGTCTTAACCAACTGCGCCAACTGGCTTGTCAAAAGCTTGCTTGGCTGAAAGTCGTGTTAGTTACACTATTTATAACGAAAATTGGTGGGGAGGTAGCTTAGAACCAGGAAAAGGACATAGGATAGGTAGGGGTAGGTAGGGTAGGTAAGTTAGGTAGGGGTAGGTAGTTAGGTAGGGTAGATAGGTAGAGGTAGGTAGGGGTATGTAGGGGTAGATTGGGGTAGGTAGTTCCCAGTTTTATTTTTGTTCTCAGGGCAGGACATCGGCTGCCGGGCCAACTAGTTGTAAATAAATTATTAGGTTATTTGTATATTTTATTTTGAGAATACTATCACGACATTTTTTAGGTATACAGCACCAACAGCTGTCGCCTCTCGTGCAGGAGCAGAACTGCCATGAAGCTGTGCGGATGCATACCTTTCTACTACTTCTATGATGGTATGATTACATTGATGTTTTTTTTTTATACCAAGACGGCAAACAAGCATACGGCTCGCCTGATGGTAAGCGGTTACCGTAGCCTATGGACGCTAGCGACACCCGGGACAGAAAGCATATACTAATCCGCGGCCCGGGTACCACTCGCGCATTGCCGACCCTTCCCCCCACCCCGATGAGCTCTGGCGACCTTACTCACGCGCAGGAACACAACCAGGTTATTTGGCTGCGGTATTCTGTAAGGTGGAGGTACTTCCCCAGTCGAGCTGCTCTTCAAGCGAAAAATCGCTATACTCAGGTAGAGCATATACAGTGTGTCCGGTCATAAACTAGCGATACTTTATGTACTTATACAGGGTGGGCCAATAATTTTTGCAAATAGCAACACTAAATTTCTCGAATACCGTTGGAAGGAGGGGTGCGCGGGTGGCGGGAAACTATGCGTCGCTACATGCAATTTTAGTTTATGCATTCAACGTAAGTTATTGGCTGACACAATGCTGGAGCAATTCTCTAGCCTGGAGAATGTATTCTTTACGGACGAGGCCCACTTTCACATCAACGGGCACGTGAATAAGCACAATTGTCGATATTGGAGCAGGGAAAACCCTCGCCTTAAACACCAAAAGCCACTTCATTCACCTAAAACGACAGTATGGGCTGCCATATCAGCAAAGGGCATAATTGGTCCGTATTTCTTTGAAAATAATCAAGGAGATAATGTAACTGTGAATTCAGCGGAATATGTCAAGATGTTGCGAGAGTTTTTGACGCCGCAGTTGCATGAATTTCAAGGATACAACAGCAGGACCTGGATGCAACAAGATGGAGCAACATGCCACACGTCAAATGTGACTTTACCGGTAGTCAAAGAAATGTTTCCGAATAAATTGATTTCTCGCAGAGGTGATATTCCATGGCCTCCGAGAAGCCCGGATCTTACACCATGCGATTTTTTCTTATGGGGATACCTGAAAAGTCGAGTCTACCTTAATAAACCGACGAATATATCCCAATTAAAACAAAACATCCACGACGAGATAGCCGCGATCCCCCGCAGCATGTGTCAGCGAGTTTTCCAAAGTTTGCGTAGTCGATTGCTAGAGTGCCAACGACGAGACGGTGCACATCTCGACGATGTCATTTTTAAAAAATAAATTTCATTAAATTTTCAAAACGTTAAATATATAATCAACAAAATAACAGTTGTAGTTTTATTTCTATTCATGTTTTAAAAGTGCAAAAATTATTGGCCCACCCTGTATTTTAACACATTTTATGGGACTTTTCATAGGACCAACCCTGAAAACTCGAGATACTGTATATACGCGAGACATGCGACGCCCACTTATGGTAAAAATTGTTGCCATTTAAAAAAAACAGCCTTTTTTAAAAATGTAAGAAAGAAAACCATTCCCTTTCTATTAGATTTCAGAATGATTTGTTAATATTTTCAAGTCATTTAGATGAAACAAATAAGAGTCAAATTTATTCTTAGTTAAAAAAAGGGTATATTCAAGATTCTTTTCTGACGTTACTAATGAATTTTACTAATTTTCGGTGAAGGAAAACATCGTGACGAAATCATAGCACGGTGGCAAAAAAAATTGGTACATATCAATCACGCCAACCCGTCACTATTGTAGCTGGTCCTAAATGCACTCCATCTGGAATGTTCTGCCTGGCGAGCCACTCTCAAGAGTTATCTGGTCATAGCGGAGACAAATGCAAGTGTAGCCCGCAGTGTCTCAACTGCGCCTACAAGGAGCTCACCATCGAAGAGCAGAAATGGTGAGCCCCTTTTTTTAAATTAGCACAATACACTCTCAAAGAGAAAATAACCTTATTAGAGACGATAGAAAATAGGAGAGGAAGATGTTAGGCCACCTTATACGTCACGAGTCGACGAACTAATAAAAAAAATCATAGATGGAAAGAGAGGAAGACCTAAATTGGACTATATAGACCAAGTGAAGGCTAAATTGGAAGTCGTGTCATATAAGGAGGTGCAGGAAGCAGCAAACAACAGAGAGGAATGGAAGAAGCTACACCGAAAAGAGCCAAGCTCATAAATATAGTAGAAGACCTCAAAAGGAAAATACCTTTATAGGAGCACTTCCTTTTCCGTATATCTGTCTGTGTGTCAAGACCCATTTGTTTAGGAACGCGTTAACTTGAAATTAATATCAAATACTAGTCTACGAATCCTTAGAGTTGTAAAATAAACTGTACGGCGTAATCTACAAATTGGCTGTGATATATGTATCATCATCATCATCATTATGGATCTCCACGATGGCCGGTCTTGCGCTACCCGCATCCAGCGGTTTCCCGTGACCCTCACAAGGTCGATCGGTCTCATCGGTGCACCTTGTGGAGGGCCTGCCCACGCTGCGTCTTCCGGTTCGTGGTCGCTACTCGAAAACCATTCTGCCCCAGCGTCCGTCGGTTCTACGAGCGATGTGCCGCGCCCACTGCCACTTAAGTTTGGCAATTCTTCGGTCTATGTCGGTTACTTTGGTTCGCCTGTGGATCTCATCATTTCTGATGCGATCGAACAGGGAAACTCCGAGCATAGCCATCTCCATTGCTCTTTGGGTGACCTTGAGCTGATATACGAGTATGTATAGATAAGGATAATAGGGTAGATTCCTGGCATATCAAATCAGCAACTTTTTAACAAATGTCAAAACGATCGGTTACATGGAATATTGTATGAAATACTAAGCTATGACGTCATAGTTTCACAGCATCAAATGATCTACTCTTAGTGGTTCTACTGGTAATTAAAAATCATAAAATGCATTAAATGTACACATATTTGATGATTCCGCGTGTTTTCAGATGTTTTATGCATTGGTTAGTGTTTGGTCATTTATTTTTGACACTGTCATCTAGCCTATTGCAGGGAACGAGGTCCATTTGCGAGTCGCGGTTCAATCAAGTACGTGGTCCAGGCTCCCCGGACAAGGTACACCAGGGAAATAGTCTTTCACTTCCAGGATCTTATTGGTGAGTGGGCATTACAAGTTAGTAAGCTGAAGATAACATTCCTTTTTAAGGTTCCATACCCAAAGGGTAAAACGGGACAGACTCCACTGGCCGTCCTCACCAGGCTGTATCTCATGAACCGTGATAGTTTTACAGTTGAAATTCTCACAGATGATGTATTTCTGTTGCCGCTATAACAACAAATACTAAAAAACAGAATAAAATAAATATTTAAGGCTCCCATACAACAAACGTGATTGTTTTTGCCTGTTTTATAGATGGTACTGAATCCTTCGTGCGCGAGTCCGACTACTGCACGGTTCATGAGATACAGTTTGATGACAGACGAACAACAACGGAGTCTTAGTAATACGGTCCCGTTTTCGTATGGAACCCTAAAAACAGTCCACCTAAACCTTTGTTCCCCTTGTAGTATGACGGGAGAAGGCCCTAGTCCCCCTTATAACTCAGCTAGGCAAATATGAGCTTTATTATCAAGGTTTATGTGTCAGTGTCCTTCGGCGGAGCAGCGGGCCTGTTCATCGGAGCCAGCTTCATCAGCTTCGTGGAGATTATCTACTTCATCCTGGAGAGGATGTTCAGCTCAGTTCTTAAGCAGGAGAATCGAGCTGAAGTACAGCAAGTTGTAAAGGTTAGTCAAAGTTGGCAGTATCGGAACCAGGAGGTGAAAGAGGGAGGGGGGGACTAAGACCCACAAGTAGTGTTTGAGAAAAATCGACTATTGAATAATCGATTGTTTTCTCCCCAAATCACTCATACTATCGATAGTAATGAAAAAAAGAAGAAAGAAATAAATCATAAAATTAAACTTGATAATTACTCTCAGCGGGATCAAGCCCCTCCAAAAACAAAATCCTGAATCTGTTACTGAAAAATGGAAAGGACTAAAATGAGCGCCATTTTCATTCGCGTAATATAGTATTTTCAATTGTTGCCGAAGTATGGACTTATTCAGCGTTTCTCAAACTTTT
Organism: Tethea ocularis; assembly: GCA_963555595.1. Lineage (NCBI taxonomy): Eukaryota > Metazoa > Arthropoda > Insecta > Lepidoptera > Drepanidae > Tethea > Tethea ocularis. Next base: position 2,045,544 of record OY741985.1, on the reverse strand, counting down.
TAACCCCTCGAAATTAAAATTTACGAAAAGACTATAGATTGATATGTTTTTTTTAGTTTCAATAACATTTATAAAAAATAACACTACTTACTACCTATGTAGTATTTACATAATCTTGATAACATAAAAACTATACTTACGTTTTTTACAAAATATACATACCTACGTAACAAAAGAAAAAAAATGTAAAATCCAAAATATTCATTAGTAATAAAATAAAAAAATGGATACACAGGTAGTAGAGAATAGCAAATTATCAATATGATTAATAAATTTTTTCAGGTACAACAAATTCACATACCATACGAGACAATTCGTATAAAGGAACTAAATTCAATTCTTGAAAACGAAAAGAAATACGAAGATATGGAAAAAGTCGTTTATAGAGAAAATAGTTTCTACTAATGTTATAAATAGCTTGTGTGAAAGTTTGTTTTCATGTTTAAATATATATCTATCTGTATTTGGAAGATATTTTGCACTTATAAGGATCATCAAATAAAACATCGAAATCGAGGATACGAGGAGAATCAAAGCATTGAATTACATTTGCCCTGAACGTATTTGAGTAAACATAGAGGCACAGACTACTTAGACTTAGGGATACTACATATCACAGAGCTAGCCGGCGCAGAAGTGACAGTGACAAGTAAATGACAGTTCACATTTCTTCAATATTAGCTGCTTATTACTCACTGCCCGTTGGTTTGAGGCTTGTTACCTAGATGTAGGGCATCGTGAAGTCGACAGACAGAATAAACATTTGTGTGTTTGTTTCCGTGTATTCAAAGGTTGGTCGAATTGGATTTTCCCAAATAGGGGTGATGACTAAAAAAAAAAAAATTAGTCCGTCAGTTAGATTACCAAAAAATATTGGACACATGTTTTTTCTTTAGTTCTGAAAACAAAAAATAACGAAGATACAGTGCGTATAAATATCGCGTGACGTCACGTTTTAGTACACTTTTTACAGAAAAGTGACGTCACAAACCCCCACTCCTGAACTTTGATGCGACCTATGTAAGTTTTTATTGATTTGATAAAATAAAAAATACGTATCCAATATTTTTTGATAACCTAACTGACGGACTAAATAGAATTAATTATTTTTTACCCAGTCATCATCCCTATTATCAACACCCTTCAATATTCGAATAATAAAATAATAAACTATGCTATATTTTGTATTTTTTTTTCTACAATAACATTTGGAAAATGAGAATCACCTTTAATTATAAAATATTTTTTTCTATGAAGGACAATTTTATTCGAAAAAAAAAACAGCATCATCTACCACTGAGGCATATTACTACGTACGTATACAGACGACGCCACACATAACCAATGTTTCGTTCAAGTGCAGTCATCCGGCCGCAATTACTTGCGCACTTAATTGCCATGAAAATCACGGCGCTTTCGACCTTTTAGTCGAGAAAAAACTACATCTTAAAAGCGTTCAAGCGCTACGTGTTTAAACTGTCTAGTTAGACGACTAATTATTGTTTCAAAGCTGCAGCGAATATTAACAAAATGGAGCATAACCTTTGCTTAGGATAGCTTCTCTATACATAGTAATATACCTGTACATTCTCTATACACAGTCTCAACACAGAAAAAAGGGGACAAAACCTTTGAGAGCCGCTGTAAAATATCCTTGTCCACGGGGTCGATTGCAGTGGTGACCTAATTACCACCAAGTGGGGGATGGCGTGACGTGACGGTATAGTTTACAATGTATGGGGTCTATGTAGGTTAATAATTCATAATAATTGGCCATTGTGCTGTTTTTAGGTTGGGAGTAGAATATGTTTATTAAATTCCAGGTTTTATTTTGAATTTTGTTATCTGCGGAATTAAATATACCGCAAAGCGAGATTTCAAATACATAGCGATATAATAAAATGATTTCGGTGATTTAAATGCGGTTTATTATTTATAGTTACTCTGTATATAGGATAGATAGTTGTAGTTTAATTTTAACCTTATGTTTAGTATAGAAATAAATTTATTATTGACATTTAATATTTCATTTATGTTATAATAGTTGTTATGTTTCAAATAAGTAGTTTCAGTTCGAATTAGCTACAAGGCATTGTATGGGTATGGCAGTAGACCATTTTTGTTCCTACTTGGGTTGTGTCTGGCGCTTTATACTGAAGTCAATAAAGTAACAGAAAATCTATACCTGAAAAAAAATATTAAATAGAAAGAAGGAAATGTAGGTTAATTTACTGCCATAAAAATATTCCTTTTGTTTCTCATTTTAATTTTTTTATTTCTTATTATGTAATTTAGTGATATTACATTATTCTACTGAAAATTAACATTAGAATTATATGGCACATTATAATAACAAAAGAACTAACAATTACATATTTTTTTTATCAATTTCTCCTACGTTTTTATTCACAACTACATTAAATGTAATAAGGCGATTACAGCTCAGTGGTAGTGACGTCGGATGCCGAGACGAAGGTCCCGGGTTCGAATCCTACAATGAGCTTGAGCTTTCGGTGAAGGAAAACATCGTGAGGAAACCACAGCACGGTGGTAGGGTACTTTATAGTACCCGCCTGCCTGCTACCACCCTCAAGTTGAAAATCTGTCACCAAGCACCTTTCGGTGTGTTCCGACAGCTGCATTTGAGAGCCAGTTCCTTTCTAGGCTTTATGTGCTTACCATCATCGGCCACATCATCACTGACCACGGTGAGATTGTGGTCAAACACAGGCCTATAAAAAAATGTCTATATATTACAAACACACTTCTTTATTTATAAAACCCTCACGTTTTCGAGCTCTCCTTAAGCTTCGCTCACACCGAGAATCTGCCATTGTAATCTAAGATTTATAATTTGGCTGCATAAGGTTGATAATATTATGCCGCTCCGGTTATTTATTATTTACTTCTTCTCAACCCATCCCAGTCTTCCTCTCCCAACTACTAACATGAGGACATCGTCGGTAACGGGTTCGATTTCCGGAGCGACACGTGAGACGTGCCACGAGTGTTTCCTTTTTGGTGATTGCGATGCTGTGAAAAATAAACAGCAAAATATGAAAACTAAATATTTTTTTGTTATCTTATACGTAGGTACATTATAGTCGTACAAATTTTATAAATGCGTAAATTTGTGAGAATGTATGGATGTTTATTACTCTTTCACGAAAAAACTACTGTACGAATTTAGATAAAACTTGGAATAACATATAGGCTACTTTTTATCCCGGGAAAATATAAGATCCGCGGGGTGGAAGCTAGTATCATTATTAAGAGAAAATATTTATATTTTCTTTGTAATGAATAAATACAAAAACTATTTCACCAGTAGAATGCTATGAATATAAGCTATATTTTTTTTTTTAAATTGGGATCCCTACGTAAACTCCAATAATTTAAACCAAGGTGTGACCTAAACTACTAAAAAAGACCTATTAAATTCTTTACATCACGCGGATCGAGGGTGAAAATACGATGCGAAAAGCAAGAAAATTCAAGTAAAGGATATCACATTCAACGTTCCAGAATATAGCACTCACCGCCGCCACTGCGGCGCTGTGATCGCTAGCTGTGTGAGCGAGACGCACGCGATTGTCGTAGGAGTGAACAAGTCGACAATATTATGTGAAGCGCTGCCAGAGACGCGTACACTGCTGTCAGGTAGCGGTCTAGCCAGTTGCTTATTGTTTGGTGACAATCCTGAAAAAGAAAATATCGCCCGACCTTTAAATTATCAACCAAGCTAAAAGAACTCAAAACAACAACTTTCTTTAAGAACTAATACAGAGGGGACTCAAACTTATTTCAACTACCGCCCACTTTGAGAATCCCCCCAATTTCTTTTTACTTTACCATATCTTAAATTACTTATAGCGTGTCATATTAGTCTTATCCTGTTTCTGAGTTGATACGCACATTTAAACGAGATTTTTCAACTAGTGAGAGCAATTAAAACACAACTTTATAATAAAGAAACTAAACTAAAATTTTCTCTGGGCCCTTTACCTATTATAAACTCCCAGCGCCCACAAGGGGGCGTTATCGCCCACTTTGAGAAAGACGGAACTAATACTATACTAATATTTACCTTAGTATGAATTTGTGTTGCGGTACAGTTCTCAGGGTACGCGTAGCTTCCGCAGCAAGACCATGGCAGTTTGTTTGTTCCTTCACTTGTTCTGTTATTTAAAAACATATTTTACTAATATTACAAGGAAAGTTTGTTCGTATGTTTGTGATTGTGGATGTTATTTTATATTGTAAATCAATAGGGTCGTTTCCTGGCATATCAAATCAGCAACTTTTTAATAAATGTCAAAACGATCGGTTACATGGAATATTGTATGAAATACTAAGCTATGACGTCATAGTTTCACAGCATCAAATGATCTACTCTTAGCGGTTCTACTGGTAATTAAAAATCATAGAAAGCATTAATGTACAACATATTTGATGTTTCCGCGTGTTTTTAGATGTTTTATACATTGGTTAGTGTTTGATCATTTATTTTTGACACTGTCATCTAGCCTATTATAAATAAAAATCCTCCCCTAACTCCTCCCGTGGTGGCAGAGTACTAAGAATGCTGGCGGCATTGCCTCGCTGTATTGCGAGCCTTATTCTTTGGGCTAAGTAGCCTCCAGCTCTGGGGTTCAGTGATGATGAACTTACATATTGCGGTCACAGCATTTGAAAGCGAGACGCAAAGCGTGCGACCATTGTCCGTCCTGCTCTTGTATGCCTTTCTGTAAACAGAAGAACCCATACTTTAGGACATACTAACAGAAGAAGCAGTAGCCAGGCCACATCTGTCGACGAAACTGGAGCAGAAAATGTGGAAACCACCGGTGCTGAGGGTTCCGTACTCGGGTTGAAGGACTACACTACACTATGGTTTGTAAAATATAGCATGAGTAGGTATATGACAGTAGCCAGAATGATATAAAAATGAACCATATATCATTGCAATAAGGTTCATCTGCTTCAACATATTCTTAATCATAGATTAAACAAATGAACTTTATTGCAAAGACATAAGACTCGTTTTCATATCACTCAGGTTACTAACACAGAACGTTACGAGAAATAATATTTACCTCTAGTAAGCCTGACGAGAAGTAGTAAATCAGCGCACACTCCAAAAGTAAAAGCAGCAAAACTAATGTTGAATACTGGGGAAATAATACCATCATATAGTTAATAGTAGTTTATGAGATTATTAAAACACGAGTGTGTGTTTAATACTTAGTATCACACGAGTGTTTTAATGCCTTATTATGTCAGTTTCACACACTACTTTATGTAAAGTCATAAAAAACATTAATTATAGTAAACAAACACAATAATTATGGCGCCCAAATCTAACCTAGGGCGCCCTAGGTCGCGCGACCACAGACTATATAAACTGCAAAAAAAAATTGAATAAAATTCTTCAATAAGTTCGAATTTTGAAGGCAAGGAATAGAAAAGGTATTTTATAGTATACGCCTGGCTAGCTAGTTGGAAATCCAAGCCAAGCACCTTCCGGTGTGTTTCGACAGTTGCACCAGTTTTTTTTTAAAGGACTGAATTGGTTGCATCAACCTTACCGGACAAATCGGCGAGCGCGGAGGGCTCTCAACCGAGCAACATTTAGGTAACCACTCCTGAGGGCACCCCAGAATAGGGTACGAACCGCGGTTCGCACCTGATTGCCACTTCCTTTCTAGGTGCTTACCACCTTCTACACATTAACACTGACCAAAGTGAGATTGTCGTCAAACACAGGTCTATAAAATCAATCAATGGCTTGTCCTGTTTTTTTTTATTTCGTTCTTGATGAAAGAATTCCGCTTTTTTGATCGAATCGCCTTTGCCCGAAAAAAAATCTGCCAACGCTACACGCACTGGACTGTTCATTGATGAAATCCATGGGAAGCTAAATAAATCGCTTACCATAAACAACATGAACTGCGACCTGTTGACAGCTCCGTAGAATCCCATGAATACGATGAAGAACATAATCGTGGCCAGCACAGCTGTGCCGAAACCCAGTTGTAATGACCATACGTCAGCCGGGAAGAGGGCCTTTGGACAAAGACAACATTTAATTAATTATGTAGTTTAAAAAAATCTAAATATAACCGGACAAGTGCGAGTCTGTTTCGTGGACCGACGTTTGCGTAGATGTAATTTCTTATGTTACTTTAAATAGATATCTTATAGGTTTAATCTATAGGTACGGACGACCACAAGTCAGTAAACACTGCGGCACCTTATGCGGTTGTAATAGGAGCTATTTTGCAACAAAAAGGTGTAACCCGATCTGTGGCCGTGTGTACCTAGGTAAAGAACTATCTTTTTGTATTTTTTTTAAACCCAGAGAGATTCGTTTTATAGATAAGGAATGGGAATGGCCTATTTTCTTAAAAAAAATGAAATCTATTTATCTTAAAATTATATAAAAAAATATTGTAGCTCTAACAACGAGGCCTTTCATTTGTTATGATTCACTTCTGACGTTTGCATCAATTTAAAATAACTATTCATCGACATTATATTCTTTAGTTTATCCAAAGAATTCAATGAGTTTAACATATATTTTTCACAAATTAAAAAGATTGCAGAGTAAAACTGAACCTAGAATCATTATTTATTTTCTCTGATATCCTCGCCTGGCTCCATCATCAGATGCATTTGATTGAACTCATCAAAGCTAATCATTATGAGCCGAAACTCAACTGCGGACCATCCACCCTAAATGTACCTACCTACCTACAACTCCATTGTCTCAATTTGTACTAAAATATTATGAATAGATTACGATAACCCACTATCACTCGGGTCATCTATTGTCCCGGGTATTATCCATAAACGCTTTTGACCCGGATAACCGGATATTAGTAAATAGGCGATCTTATCCGCCTCGCTTGCTATACGGTTTATGCTCAAAAGATAGTTAGGTAATTACATTATTTTTGTTATCTGCAACAGAATTTGGGACACCATTATTTCATTTTAGGAGAGTAACATTTTAGGTTAGTGAGAAAGTCAAATGCCATAACAATATTTAAACAATACTAGCTGTTCCCCGCGGCTTCACTCGCGTTTCCGGGATAAAAAGTAGCCTATCCCTAACCTTCGTGGATAATATAGCTTCCTATTAGTGAAAGAATCGGAGCAGTAAAAAAGATTAGCGCGTTCAAACAAACAAACAAACTTTTCAGCTTTTGTATTTATTATTAGGTAGTATATATAGATATAAAAAAAAAATTACAACGGAACCGGTTAGTTTTTGATACCTGATACCTCCACGCGTTCCTGAGAAAGATCTTGACACACAGACAGACAGACAACTGACAATAATGCAAGTATGTAGTGGTAAACGATAATCTATTTGTGGCGCATGTTACCGACTGGTACGACCCGGTTATCCGGCGCCACACGGGTCACCCGGTGGAAATATGTTTATATTGAGATTTGCGATTTCATTGAAATATTACATGTTTACTGTAGGTAGAAAAAAATAACCAATAACTTCTAAATAATAAATAGAGCATTATTTTCAAAACTAAATGAGGTCACAGGGGACCGGCGGGCGGGGAGCTTTTTCCGCCAACGTGTTAGCTTGGCCATCCAAAGAGGGAACGCTGCCAGCCAGCTGGGAACCTTGCCGTTGATCGGCAGCAGCACACGCCTCGAGGATTTTTTTTATATGTAGTTTGTATATTTGTTGTAAATATTGATTACTCTTTAATAAATAAAAGGAAAAGGTGACTTAACTGACTGACTGATCTATTAAGGTACTACTACAAAGTACCCTATCGCTGCTACAGTTTTCTCACAATGTTTTCCTTCACCGAAAGCTCAAGCTCGTTAGGAGGACCTCTACGAGTTTCTGAGAAAAAGGGCCTTAACAGACATACGGACGGACAATAACGTGATCCTTTAAGGGTTCCTTTAGGTGCGGAACCCTAAAAAAGCTATATGCCGTTGGTATTGCATGTCAGGGCTGGGTCGTGGTAATACAGAATACTGGAGTGAATTATTTCAAGCCTCACGAACTCAAACACACGTGTCTTTTATTTTTAGTGGTATATCCATTTTATAAGCATGTACCTACAGTATGACACAACTTAGATGAAGCATCGGCAAAATTCGTAAAATCGATAATTCCCGAAAAGAGTGCGCCTACAACATTACCCATGTTTATTAGGAGAAAATGATCTTGTTGAACGTTGAATGGCGCGATAATGAATGATTTGTATTAGTTGTGTAAATCGGAAGAGAAGTGTAGATATACGATTTACCGATGCTACATTTAAGTTGTGTCATACTGTAATGTTGTAGGCGCACTCTTTTGAACTCTTTTCGGGAATGATCGATTTTACGAATTTTGCCGATCTTTCATCTAAGTTGTGTCATACTGTACTAGATTTTCACCCGTGACCCCCTACTTTACCTCCTTAGGGATTTAATTTACATTAGAAACGCCACTTGCCCGGTAGGTACTTACCCTAACAGTAGAACTGCCGAAACTCTGTATGACGATTGACAAAGAGGTCGGGGACGCAATCATCCAGAGCGAAAAGGTGAACAGTAACACACAAATTACCTGTAGAAATAAAATACATTAATATTGACTCTAATGATTAGAGTAGTACAGATTAGAGTCTAATCTGTAGAGAACCGTGGTCAGTGATGATGTGGCCGATGGTGGTGAGCACAGAAAACCTAGAAGGCAACTGGCTCTCAAGTGCAGCTGCCGGAACACACCGGAAGGTGCTTGGTGACAGATTTTCAACGTGAGGGTGGTAGCCAGCCAGCCTCACGATGTTTTCCTTCACCGAAAGCTCAAGCTCATTGTAGGATTCGAACCCGCAACCTTCGTCTCGGCATCCGACGTCACTTCCACTGAGCTATCATCGCCTTCATTAAAGTTCATATCATTTTCGAGAAGAATGCAGATAGGTATGCGCGGTCTTTAAAACCTTGAACTGTTGTACGTGGGCTTACCACTGATTGTTTTGACAAGGACTCCCAGCCCTTGGTAAATCAAGGTGAGGAAAATATGTAAGTACTCGTAAAGGCAACCTTAAGGGGCGACCTTGAGAGTCATAACTACGTGTAAGGTCATGTACATTAGTATTTATTCCTCACTCTGCTTTTAGTCGCGGTTTCGCTCGCGATCCCATATTATGGGATAGGGGTTGAGCCATGGGTGTACTTAGAGGGGGCAGGAGCACCTTCGCCCCTGGATTTACCATGCCTAAGTTAAGTACATACCTGTTATGTCAGAGTCAAGTTACGACTTACATTACAATGTATAATATTAATGTGTGTTATCCAGTCTGCCGGCGCTGTCAAATAAAATGAAAATCTAGGAATGTCGTGAAAAGCAACTCTTTTGCAGGCGAATCTTGTCCTTATTGACTTTAAAAACGTTATTATTATAATTCTTATATTTTACTGTCAAGGTTGAAATTTAAATAACATTTAAAAATAATAAAAGCGTAACGGAAACTACTTGTTATAAACAAAAGCCACATGCCAACAAAATTGTTGGGTCAAATACGGACAGCGACGCCAGACTGGGGCTCTAAAAAGGAAGCACTTGTTGAATCATAATGAGATCCTATTATGAATTGAATTCAAAATCGTAAAATGGCCGCTTTTTATGCAATTCAGAATATGATCCTAATACGATTCTGTATCTGCAATTCATTTCTTTGACAGTTTTCTATAGAGTTTCGTAAAATGGTTCACTAAATCCGAATTGCTTTTACGTCAAATACTAGAATCATAAGAAGATACTGAGAACTATCTTTTTACAATTCAACTTAGAGATTTTGTTAAAAATCAATGAATATTTAGGAATTAAATATGTATTTTTAACGTCTATAACCCATTGTATGGACAGTTTAAAGGTTTTGGCTTACAAATAAGTTACCACCAGTTTTGTGAACCTCATTCTTACCATCGTAATTTTTACAAGTTGTCTTAATATTATAATGAGCTATAGGTACCTACCTTCCCATAGGGTGTTTTAGGGTTCAATAGCAATAGGGTGATTTATTATAGCCTGAGCCTATAGGTAACCCTCTTCAATAAACAGTATTTCTAAGGCAATAATAGATTTTTAAATCAGACTGAATCAGTGTGTTCTAACATATCAATGCCTTACTTATAACATTAGTAGGTAGGTACCTATAAATACATTGGATGCATATCTTTTCAGTATAAACTAATTATTGCCAAGGGGAACAGACTACCTACAGCATAAATAGGATGGTCTGAGCAATAATTCCTACTACCTGTCCCGCAGTTTCACTTGCTTTCCCAGGATAAAAAGTAGCCTATATGTCATCTATCTTTATTCTAAGTTTTAATCTAAATTATAGTACCTTCATAATATTAAAACCATACCCAGGTTGATAGTTTGTGCAAAAAAATACATTATTATGAGCATATCTGTGATGTCTTTGATTAAATTAGCGGAACTGCATGATGTCATGATAGGCTAAAGGTATCCATATGTGAGAGTCAAGGATAGATGAGACCAGAGAGACATCATGATATAAGAATTATCATTGGTCACTTATTTAGTTAGGATAAATAAAAGAATGTAAATAAACAGCATAAACATTTATTACAGTATCATTGTTTCACCTTTCTGTAGTTTAGTGTAATTATTAATACTAAGGCAAGAATCAGCCAGTATGCAAATACAGTTCCCAGAAACTGCATATAATAATGATATGTATATTAAACTGTGACACTAATTACAGCATGACTGCATCAATATGTAAATGTCATGTTAATCATAACATTTTACTTTCTTGATAATTCTATGGACCATTAATCATCTTCTTCGGGTAACCTGAAAGTTAGTAAAATTATAGTTAGTTAAATTAATTGATGGAATATGCACATTATCAGTAATATCATCTTTAACATAATAACAAGGAGGAAGTTTATAAAAAGGTCTTTGCTTTGTGCAATAATAGTATAATATTAATGGAATTATTATATAAATGTTTAACAAATAAAATGTTTCTATTCTAATGGGGACCTAAGTATTGAGATCATAATATCGAATTACTAATGGTAAAACCATTTTTGAATAACTGGTAAGTACCTACCTAGTATCAAGCTTGACTGACGATTTAACAAATAATAACTTGAATGTTTTTTGGAATATCCTCGTAACGACTTATCAAAAGTATGAAATACTATAGGAGATAAACTTACTTTAGGTTAGGTTTGCGAGATTCCTCGCCTTTTCATTTAAAAAATCCTGACGTTCTAAAAGATTCTTCCGTGTTATTCGTCCAATACTGATATTGTCTTCCTTTTACATTTTTACGTAAATAATTACAGTACTATAGGTATAATAATTTCCATATTTTCCTTAAATTATTGAAAGACTATTATTTTAATGTTAAACTATAATTTTTAAATATTTATTTTGTACCTACTCTATCAAAACATCCAATATAAACTTTGACCGACCGACCACAGACAAGATAAAATATATTGTCATTGATTGATACCAGTCGAAGAAGAAAATATTTTTATAATCAATTAAAATGTCAGTTTTGGGTACCCAAATCCAATCAAATAAATGCTATGAAGCAACAGTTCGATCGGTTTTTAATTATAATACAAAAAAACATAGTTATTCAGTCTTAATTTAACAAAAAGTAAATAGAAACAATAACCGGTAAAGTTACGGTTTTAATTTTTGTAGTCTAGTAACATTAATTCAAAACAGAATCTGTTTATGAATTGAATTGCGTATAAAGGGCGACTATTTTACCAAAAAATAGAGGAATTGCATGAGATCTGCTGTGAATTCAGGAAATGAATTCCTTTTAGCAATATTGCGTAATCCTTCCTTTTTAGACCCCCTGGTTATATATTGAAATAATCAACAACAGGTAAGTACTTCGGCATAGGACATAATGTTTTTCGAATTTATTAAATTATCTTGTCAATGCGGACTACGTCTACAATATAACATAAATATAGGTAAGTATATATTTATTAAATCATTGTTTAGATTTCTTTATAGTCATCAGAAAAAGTAAGTAAATAAATATTGCTGACGTAATTACCATCCAGACACATTTTTGTCATTACAATTAATACTCTTTGCCATTGAAATAGAGACTATATTCACTTGAGATATTGTAGCCGACTTGTATGGCCGATACCATAGCGTGTCCAGACCCCCCATGTCATTAAAATAAGCTAATCGAAGATCCTTATAATAAAAAGACTTACCATGCATAAAAAGTTAACGGTGACTAATATCCACGCGGCAATTTTTGATGTCTTACTGATTTTCCCGCTCATTTTTCACACTGAATGGAATAAGAAAAATCTATTTAAAGTCTATATATTATACTAGTTGTTCCGCGCGGTTTCACTCGCGTTCCCGGGATAGAAAGTAGCCGATAACCTTCGGGAATAATATAGCTTCCTATTAGTGAAATAATTTTTCAAATCGGTTCAGTAGTTTCGGAGCCTATTCAATGCAAACAAACAATCAAATATTTCCACTTTATTATATTAGTATAGATTACAAAAATAAACTACAAAAACAAAATTAGATATAATATGTTCCCATCGAATGCGTGTAACCAAACGCCAAAATAAAAAAAAAAACTATTTGACGATGTTGAAAAGTAATAAATAGTAGGTACTTGATCATTGTCATTATTTTGTAAATGTAATTCCGTTTTATAAATTATGCAGGCAGTCGGGTAAAAAAACACGTAATAAAATAGCTGAAGTACACAGCCACACACAGCTGTCAAATTGACAGATTTTCTTAATAATTCATGCAAAGTAGAGTGCCAAAATGGTGTGCTTATTATCGAATGTTATATATACAAGCTATGGCTAGGGTATTGATGAAAATTATTTACATAAATAAAAACTAAACTAAACAAATAAAAACTAAACTATATAACTACTAATTACAAAAATAATCTGCTTCAAAATTTGGCATGGTACCCATGACATTAAAATAATAGTTACATTATTATCGTCCCCAGGCAAGCATAAAAAGAAATATTAATGCAGTATTATTCAGTGGGATGTGGGGTATTTTATGCCACTAAGTGTACCTCGGTACTCCATTGGGCAGATCTTGCTGACCTCCTTTTACTAATTAATAACAAAAAAAAGTCATCAACATATTTCTAAAGAACTGTCTTTCTACAAAAACTTTCCGAAATGAGTTCTAACCTGCTATTCATGTTATAAAAAGTTTAAAAATTTAAATTGTTCTAAAAATAAAATCGTTCACGTGACATTTGGTCCGTCCCTAGGGAACGGCCGCGTGTCTTATGTAAAATTCATACAACTGCAGGCAAATAAGGCATATTATTGTTCCGGTCCTTCACCTCACTTACATTCCACGAATACAACCATCACTTGTTCTAGGATTCTAAATTCAAATTTTAAAGTACATTGTAAAAATAATGTTTCATAGAGTTCTTTTTTTTTGCGAGACATGAAATGAAGTGTTGCCGATTTTGAAGCTCTTTTTAGTTTTTATTTCTTTTTTTTTTCGTGTTTTCAGGGCTAACCCAGATGCAATTTTTACTATGGGACTAATTCCATAGTAAAAGTTCCTCATGATGAAGAGTAAAATAATCCCTGAAAATTTAGCTACTCATTTAAAAGTCAGCGTGTATTTAAAAACTTGAAACTACTAAATAGAAGATAATTATGACGATAAAAATGATTTGTAGAGCTTACCTCCATTCCTTACTTAGTGTAGACTATTATTTTTCAAGAGATCGCGAACTTTTTCGTATTTTTTTGCCAAGGCGCATACATCCCCCACAATGAATATAAACGTACTGAATAAATCAAGCGAAAGCGAGGGTTGCGTGTGACGTAGGCAGTGCGCGGGAAAATTACGCGCAGCTGAAAAATGTAGAATGAAAGACCATAGATAGTGAATGAAATAATTCAGAAATTGAATGATTGGACAGGCAATATATCAATGGATTTGACTTTTTATTTTTAAAATGAAACAAAAAAATAATTTCTATTTATAGTTATGTAGTTTTGTTTTTATTTTTAATTTTGTTAAATATAAAGTATTTCTTTGATGGAAAACATATTATGAAATAATATTGTAGATAATTTTTTTTCGTAGATGCCGATGTCGTGTTATTATTACGACTCGACTACTCATACAGAGATGGTTGTATTTTTCATTTTTATACTACTAAGGTAGCAAGCAAGCATACGGCCACCTGATGGTAAGTGGTTACCGTCGTCTAATACCAGAGATATTGCCAATGTGTTGCTGATCTGTTACAATGCCGAGAAGGCAAATAGGCTTTCAAGTGCAATTGCCGGAACACACCGGTAGGTGCTTGGCGACAAATTTTCAACTTGAGGGTGGTAGCCAGCTAGGCGGGTACTACAAAGTACCCTACCACCGTGCTATGGTTTCCTCACGATGTTTCCTTCACCGAAAGCTCAAGCTCATTGTAGGATTCGAACCCACGACCTTCACTTTTCACTGGTTGTAATTTATATATTGATAGATAAACGCAACTGTAAGCCCATTTACTACAGTGCCTATGTGTGAAAAAGCAGGGCCGAATTTAAGATAACTTTAGGGCAAAAAGCTTATGGTTTTGTTATTTCCAAATATACCTTATTAAACTACAAATAATTGAAAGAAAAATGTTAGGTAAATTTATTTTTATTAAAAATATTTTACAATTTATTATAATATATTAAAACGTGCAAAACTAAACCAGGAACAGTAAAGTTATATCAAATACTTCTTAATAAAATTCTCATGTTTTACAATTTGCGTGAACGTGGTCCTATCGAAAGCGTTGCAGAGATGGTCATTCCTGGGTGCCGTGGAGACAACTCCTCGCAAGAAGTACCGGGTCACAAAATTCACTTGTTCCCCAAATACCAAACCACCACCGCTATCGCCTTTGCATACTGCTGTGCCTGTTAAATAAATATTAACTCACTTGTTGACTAACTCGCGAATAGCCCAAACCCTTGGGTCTAGGAAGCTAAAATTTTCTACAGAAGGTTACTTCATGATTAATCAATCAATTCAGCCTATATCAGTCCACTGCTGGACATAGGCCTCTCCCTGGCTGCGCCACAACACCATGTCCTCCGCTTTCCACATCCAGTCTGTCCCAGCCGCCTTCGTCAGGTCGTCGGTCCATCTAGCTAGGGGGCGCCCCACACTACGCTTGCCGGTACGCGTTCTCCACTCCAGGATTCGTCTGCTCCAATGTCGACAAACATGGCCAGCCCACTGCTACTTCAGTTTGTTTTACTTCATGATGCAGAATAGGAATTAAGAAAGGATACGAATCGTAGGATAGACAGCTAGTAAATTCATATTCTTATTTATAATATTGCAGTAAATAACATAAATAATCCATACCATTGGTGAATCCCGCACAAATCTTATCACTTGTAATGTAACATTTGAACGCAGTTGGAGTTTCTGCCAAGCATTCCTCAACGGCAATATAAGGCAATTCCACCACCTTGAGAACCGGTGATGCCCTACCATCCTCCTCAGTAAGACCCCAGCCTGCAACCTTGAAAAAGAAACGGATCTTCAAACAAGCTGTTTTTGCCCTTTTTTTTTTTACTATGCCCTATTCCAATTACAGCCCTTTAAGACTACAGTTTATGCATAATATTGCAGTAGGTTGCCGCTTGGCTCGCGCTCTAGCCGACTCGCCAGCTACGATGTGAACTTTATTTAGCAGCAAGACAATTTTATCACAAAATAGCATACTTCGCTCAAGAGAGTGACTCGCGTATCTGCTTTTTTTTTTTTTATAGGACTAAAGTTGGTAGCCTCTGATGGCTGCAGCAACCTTACCGGACAAATCGGCGAGCGCAGAGGGCTCTCAGCCGGGTAATATTTAGTTAACAACGCCTGATGTTACCTAAATATACCTGATGGCACCGCCGATTGGTACGAACCTCGGCTCAGGGCGTTACCGGGGGCGGGGGAGGACTTTGTACGAGTTACGACTAATTGGAGGCGGTCGGATTACTAATGGCAGCTCGGGCCGCTTGAACGGGACGAGACTATCCTCCGAGACTATCTATCCGAGAGATCCTACGGCCCCCAATTAGTCGAAAGCGTAACTCGTAGTAAGTACTCCCCCGGTAACGCTCTGAGCCGAGGTTTGTACCTCATTTGGGGGTGCCCTCAGGCGTGGTTACCTAAATGTTACCCGGCTGAGAGCCCTCTGTACTCACCGGTTTGTCCGGTAAGGTTTCTGCAGCCATCAGTGGCTACCAACATAAGTCATTTAAAAAAATATCTTTCTATCTATTACCTTGCCATATTGACCAACGCTTAGTTGCTTGTCATCCAGTTCATGATCGAAGTCAAGACAGATAGGCTTTATGTGACTGTTATAGGTGAAAGGTGATTCAACGATAACCACAGCCAAATCGTCTTGGAAGTTGGTAGCGCTGCCTTGAAACCGTGGCGGTATTTTGATATCTTTTACCTTTGGAAAATCAAAACACTTTTTAATTAAAACTGTTTTATATATTTTTTTGTTATTATTTGTAAGCCCGTCAAAATCATCATCAGCTGCTTGGTGAATCAAAAGCTAAAATATCTATATCCAAAAATATCGCTATGTTTATTAAAACATCAAAAATTTAATCATTATGTATTCTACTCACATCAGACCTCTGCACATTTTCATCCTTAGGATTATTCCATGGTCTATAAAGTTTGCCCGCAGCTATTGCATAGTTCATTGACGGTTGTATCTTGTCCACGTCGCTCCAAAAGCAATGAGCAGCTGAGAGTAGTAAATTTTCTTTTATAATTAAAATTTTCCTACAGTAATTTTAGCGTTAGGGAATTACTAGAGCAGACTACTTGCGCTGATAACTAACTATTGACAAGTTACTATCTCTTAATCAATGATATTGTTATTCAGTGGCAATAAATAGAGGCTGCACAGTATTAGTCAAAAATACTATTGTTTTATTTTTCAAATAAATTCTTGATAATATTACCAATAATTTTATTACTATTATGACCTCTTTGCTTCGCCACTATTACTACAAGTAAGATTACAGATCAATATTTTTGCCCACACCCAACTCCGTCCCTGTACCTGATATAACAACGCTCCTGCTTACAACCGTTCCCCCACATATCTGCATGTACGGTGTGGTAGTCTTCTTGTAGACGGCCACGTGCCACGGCGACTCGTTCGGTTCTGAGATTTTACCGCCGATGATGATGTTTACAAAGCCTTCTGATGGCACACCGCAAACTGAAGAATAATAAATTGCATTTTTAGCATTACGTAATCTTTTACTATTAATAATAATTACGCATAAATGTTTAGGCATAATCGTGTTTACCATAACTGAAGTTAGCATAACAAATAAACAAGCATAATATTAATAGCATAATAAACATATACCTACTGCATACCTATGAAAAACAAGCATGTTTTTCGGGTGGCCCAGGGGCCACACCGCCGCACCTTAATCTACTGTCGCAGTATAGTATCTAGATTATAGTACCTAAATTGCCTTATAACTTTTATGCGACTCCATAGTAGACCAAAATAATATTGCCCAAAATATCATTATGCCTAACTTAACAGTATATCTAAAATTGTTTATGTAAAATTAATATTATGCCATCAAAATGTATGTCTCACTCCTCAACTCATTATGCCAAAGTAAAATAGTATTAAAATTGTTATGCGAAACCAAGGGATTCCATGTATAGCTTTAGTGTAGTCATTTATAATTTAATAATAATCAATTAATACGTCACAGGCAGTAATCACGAATTCCTTTCAATAAATTAATGTAGGTACTTAATAAATTAAAACGCAAAAAATATCCGTAGAAATTATAAATGCGGCCCATGCACCTTAAATTGTCTCAAGCAATAAGGTGGGGATGGGTTTCCTTTTTTTTTTTAAGTCAGAAGATCACCACCGTGCTATGGTTTCCTTCACCGAAAGCTCAAGCTCATTGTAGGATTCGAACCCACGACCTTCGTTGCGGCATCTGACGTCACTACCACTGAGCTATCATCATCTTTCCTTGTTTCACTATGGAACCCTAAAATTATAGCTTGTAAGATATCTCAGGAGCATAATGAGCAACCTGTTTGACAATAGTATCGAAATCCTGCCACTCAAAGTACTATTTAAGCTATTGTAATTCTGATCAAAAAACAATACTTGCCATCATCTGCATCAAGGTTCGGTAAACTTCGTAATGCAACAACATTAGACAGTTTCACATAATCTTTAAGAACACACGCTGTCTCGTTTCCGCATGATACAACATCCGTATGCACGCCGTCTTCGCAATACCCTGTCCAAAATACATTGATTCGCTAGAAAATTGGTGATAACTTTCAAAAAGCAGAGCGGATTTTATTGAAACATAGCTAAGAACATTCTCTATTACCTACACCTTTCAAATAAAAAAAAAAAAATCAAAATCGGTCCTTCCATTCAGGACCCATGATGACAACCCTCTTTTTCGTTGGGGGTTAAAAATATGAAGGAGCAAGGTTAAAAGGGAAGATCTTCCACCAGGCTGGGTCATCGTGCCAGGGAACCCTCCATCTGTACATGTTGGTATCTGTGTCAATATCCGAATAAACTTCACAAGCGCGATGTAGGTTGTACGTAAATTATTGTGGCGCCATCTATCCATCGGTGTGTGAACTATTTAGCTGACAGGGGTCGAAAAAATCTGTATAGGAATTCAACTTACGAACACACTTAGGCATATCTTCAGACCACCAACCACTGAGGCATGACAGATGCTCCTCCCCCACTAGGCTATACCCAGGATCACAGGTGACATTCATCAGATAACGAATGTAACTGTCTCCTGGCTTTGGATCTGATACGTCTTTTACCACGTAGCTCCCGTGGAGTGGGAAAGGCGGTAACTTGCATTCCAGCTCTGGGAGACTGAAAGATTTATTAAAATTGATAGCATTTTCATATAATTATGCTATTAGAAGAGGCTGTATAGCTATTTACCTTTGCCTGTTTAAAAATAAGATTGACAATATTATAATGATATATCTAGAAGGCGGCCGGCTATTTTGGTTAAACCTACTGTTCGTTAGTGAGCGCATCGTAACGCTGGACCGATTTGGCTATTTTTTTATTTTAAAAGGTTCGTAATAATCCGAATGAGGTTATGAGTATGACAAACAGAAAAATTCAAAGTTGCCGGTTAAATTGGAAAATTGTTAGTACACACGGCCACAGATCAAGCTACTCACTGCGGCACCTTATACGGACAACCGTATTCCGTAGCGCCTATTACAAAATAGGCGCTATTTTGCAACAAAAATGTGTAGCTTGATCTGTGGCCGAGTGTACATGTACATTGACCCATTATGAAGACCATCTGCAAGTCGTCTGCAGTCAGTCTTCTAACATAAAATTAATAGAACTTACTCGTCCTCACTTGCTACTCCCAAAACTAAGAATCCAACTGAAAAAAAAAACATTTAAATTTTATTTTTTTATTGCTAATATCCTTCTAGACTGCCTGCAGATTTTACTATGGCAGGCAAAAGTTCAAAGCCATACAGTCTATTTTAAATTATTTTCTGAACGTACCTAACTTTTACTGCTAAGTCAAGATTAAATTATCCAAATTCAAAAGGTTATAAATAAAGTTAAGAAGTGCACCAGTGAAGTGAAATGAAATGATTACGATTTGGTATAGTGGCTTTTCAATTTCTCTCAAGATGTCGATGAAAAGTTTTAGTAGAACGGCTACCATTGTACTTAAAACCTAACTAAACAGACTGACTATGATTCGAAGAAGATTTAACATGACTTGAACTTTGAAACTTGACGATTGACGAGAATTTAATAAATGAAGAATATAAAAATACCTACATTGCTCAACTTGACACTGGCAAAATACACGAAGTGTGATGCCAAAATTAAAAAAAATATTAAAAATTACAAAGTTAAGTCTTCCCTTCAAAGATAGTCAAAGCCAAGTCTGATTTATGACTTAAGAGTATACCTTCGGTTGGAGCGCGAAATTAAAATTTTATCAAGTTTTTTGCTAATTGCAGCTCAGTTATAGGTCGTAAGTTATCAACATGTTATTTGCGAAAAGAACGGTAGTATATTTACTGATTAATAACAAAAGAAATCATCAAAATATTCCGCTCCAACCGAACGTTCCCCCTTAATAATATTGTTTTTATATTCATGGTGCCAGTCGGCCTGTAGATATAGGTAGGTACGTACGACGTATAAAATAATTATATACTTAAACTAACAAATATTTTCATTGAATTTAGGACTAGCGATCCGCCCCGGCTTCGCACGAGTGTAATTTATTGCAATGTAACCTTCTTCGTTTATCGTTCTTTTTAAAAGTTTTTTACCTACTTAAAAAAGATCTAAGCTTACAGATGGACGCGGAAGCGACTATCTTATGACTATTTAAGCCTCCTTACCAAACACAGCAACAAAATTGAGAAAAAACATCTTTTGAATCACTATCGAGCTAAATTAAACTCGCGAAATCATCACTGACTTGAATAGAATCAACAACTGCATGATATTTATTATAATTAAAGCCTGGCTATGCATAAGATAACATAAAAAACCTGTTTTCCTTAAGTCTTGGTACCTATATGCTTATAGTTTATTAATATGTGTTATTTATGTATTCGGTTACTGACCTTGAAGATTTTATTAAGGTGAAATATTTTTTTATGATCAATCAAAGTTCACTGACTTGAAAAAACGGTTCGATTTTATAATCGGACGTTTTCCATTAATTTTTCGGACCGTTTTCCTGTCGGTGAACATAATATTATAATCGACCTTATGGCGATGCTGACGAGAAATTATGATTCTAAAATGCGTTTTTCTCTGTATTCTTTGTTCTAAGAGATTTAGAAGAGAATATGTGCCGGGGAATAGTATTTTTTTTAAATTGGGATTTTATAATTAATAACGTCAGAAAAAAATCGTGAATATGCCCCTTTTTAAAACTAAGAATACATTTTTGTCTTATTTGGGCCATCCAAATAACTTGAAAAATATTAACATACATTTTGAAATCAACAAAGGGAAAAATAAAGGGAATAATTTTCTTAATTAAAAAAAAGGCGTTTAGTAAGGGACGGAGACATTTATTGTCGAGTGGTAGTGGAAACGTAAGTAGGTAGGTACTGTTATATAATTTAACTGCATACATACTGTGACAAAGAAAACACTGGGATTTCCACATTTTGTTTTTTCCTTAACTACCTAGTTTATTATGAGACATCTGGCATAATTACCATGGAGCTAAGTTTCTATGATTGAGAGGATGCTCTCCGCGATTGTTTCCGTCTCTAGGTGCTTGGCGTCAGATTTACAACTTGTGTGTGGTAGCCAGCCAGGCGGGTACTACAAATTACCCTACCACCGTGCTATGGTTTCCTCACGATGTTTTCCTATAACGAAAGCTCAAGCTCATTGTAGGATTCGAACCCACGACCTTCGTCGCGGCATCCGACGTCGCTACCACGAATTTATCATCATTGATTTTGTTGAAACTTGGCCCATAGATAGCATATAGGCTACCTTTTATTCTGAGAACGCAGGACAGCTAGAGTAAATTACTCTAAATATTTAAAAGGAAATAAATATTTAGTCGTCTCACCAGACAGTTTAGACACGTAGCGCTAGAAAGCTTTTAAGGTGTAGTTTTATCGCGACTAAGAGTTTTTAGTGCTAGTTCAGACACGGGGGGAACCGCGCGGTTTGAAAATCGCGCGGTCAATATGTATTTAAGTAGGTATTTATATAAATCATTCAGACGTAACCGCGCGGTTAGGTTGGACTAACCGCGCGGTTCCCGCAGTGTCTGAACTGGCACTTAATGACGCTTACGCGTTTCGTGGTTACTAGCTGTTCCGCGCGGTTTCACTCGCGTTCCCGGGATAAAAAGTAGCCTATAACCTTCGGGAATAATGTAGCTTCCTATTAGTGAAATAATTTTTCAAATCGGTTCTGTAGTTTCGGAGCCTATTCAATGCAAACAAACATACAAACAATCAAATCTTTCCTCTTTATAATATTATTAGTATAGATAATATTAGTATAGATAAGTGGCGTCTTCTCTATACTATACGAAGTAATGTAATATACCTCAGTGGTTGATTAAGGAAAATCGAGTCGTTTAACCGAGCAAACAAGTTGTTTCAATCGCCATTTCTTTCTGTTAACTATTAAACTTTAAAGCTAGAAAGAGACGCAAACAGCTGGAGTTCAGCGGGCTTTTTTCATTTTGTCCTTTTTATGAGTATAAGTTTCTATGCATTTGCTCATCACCTTTATAGGAGGCAGACATATTTTATTTTAATAAATTGTTAATAGTTTTATTTTAGTGAATTTAAATCATCAAAAAATGTTGCTTAGATTATTTTTGTCATTATTTGTCGGTAAGTGATATATATTTTTAATTTTTTTTGGGTCCTTAATTAAAAATAAAAGGAATTTGGAACCCTACCATGAGCTTAGCTTTCTCTGAAGGAAATCGTGAGGAAACCATAGCACGGTAGTAGTACTTTGTAGTATAGTATGACACAACTTAGATGAAGCATCGGCAAAATTCGTAAAATCGATCGTTCCCGAAAAGAGTGCGCCTACAACATTTTTCATGAGTAAAAAAATGATCGGTGAAAATGATCTTGTTGAAAGTTGAATGGCGCGATAATGAATGATTTTTATTAGTTGTGTAAATCGGAAGTGAAGTGTACGAAAACGAATTGCCGAGGCTACATCTAAGTTTTGTCATACTGTACCCGCAGTCTGGCTACCATCTTCAAGTTAAAATCTGTCGCCAACCACCGACTGGTCTGTTTCAACAGCTGCACTTGAGAGCCAGTTCTAAGCTTTGTGTGCATCACCACTGACCACGGTGAAATTGTGGTCAAACTCAGGTCTTTTACATTATATTATAATGTAAAAGTTTGTTACTGTTTCACGCAAAAACTACTGAACGGATTTAGATCATACCCTGGTTTATCATACAGACTTCTATTTATCACGGAAAATACAATAAATACATAGAAAAAAAAACATATCTGACTGTTATTTCTTTGTTGCAGCCATTTCTTATGTCCTCGCAGATGAAACAAAAAGGTATGATGAAATATAAATCTTACTCCTTATGATCTTTTCAGGTCGGTTTTATAGGGTTCCGTATAGCAAAATGAAAGAAGAAACCCTTATATTATATTATATATTTTATCCTGTCTGGGAGATTTATCACAGACTGTTATCTGATCCCAAACTAAACAGAGCTTGTACTATGGACAACCAGAAAACTTATAAACTTACTATTTTTTATCAATAGATAGGTACTAATTACCAGTAGCGTAGCTACTGTAGGCGGAATATTCAAGAGATATTAGTTAAAAAATTAAACTATCCAATACCTTCCGCTATCATTATTATATTTTTTTCCTAAAAGTCTCCGAAACTTGTTTGACTAGAAAACAAACTTGTATGTGCTTGTATGTATTTATGTAGGTACCAACTAGTTTGGTAGTTTGTACTATTCATGGCAATAGGGTAGTTGACACTGTCAAAAATAAATGACCAAACACTAACCAATGCATAAAACATCTAAAAACACGTGGAAATATCAAATACGTTGTACATTTAATGCTTTTTATGATTTTTAATAATCAGTGGAACCACTAAGTGTAGATGATTTGATGCTGTGAAACTATGACGTCATAGTGTAATATTTCATACAAAATTCCATATAAACTATCGTTTTGACATTTATTAAAAAGTTGCTGATTTGATATGTCAGTCAACTACCCTATGATAGCTCAGTGGTAGGGATATTAAAAGCTTTGGCGAATATACCATATGTACTTCAAAAAAGGTTTAAAAAGAGCTCTTCTAGGTCGGCAACACATTGGCAATCCCCCTGGTGTTGCAAATATCCATAGGCGGCGGTGACCACTTTCCATCAGGTGGATCGTCTGCCTGCTTGTCAAAACAAGCAATCAGACTGTTCCAAGCAATACAAAGGGGGTGGGTACTACAAAGTACCCTACCACCGTGCTATGGTTTCGTCACGATGTTTACCTTCACCGAAAGCTCAAAATCATTTTAGGATTCGAACCCGCGACCATCGTCTCGGCATCCGACGTCACTACCACTGAGCTATCATCGCCTTAAATCTTTTATCATTATCATTTGTTAAGTTTAGGCTCTGATAGGCCACTTATGAACGACGGAAGTTACAACTTCTCCCCTTTTTTCAGCTGCATCTTACCCCCATATCCGGAGCATGGAACCTATGAAGCCAACCAACCTAATGCGGAACCCGGACAGGCGTTTGAGATTATTCTCCTTAACGTCACATGTGGTCCTGGGTACGGTATTATTGGACAGAATAGTGTGGTCTGCGTCAGCGGGCTGTGGTCAAATGACCTACCTAAATGCGGGCGTAAGTACTACAAAATGTATTTTTAACATTTTTTATTTGAGGGGTCTCACAGGGTAATAATTTTTGCCCACTGTTATTGACTGTTCATATTCGCGTAACTAAACTTAATCCTTACTACAAAATCAATGTGCGTTTGTTTGTTACCTTTTTACGTCAAAACCACTGTACCAATCACGATGAAATTTGGGACGCAGACAGCCTATCATATGAAGAAGTACGTGAAACCGCGGGGCGTAATCTAGTAGTGTTATAAATTCGGCTTATTTTTTTAAAGTTATTAAATAAGTACATCCCACGTTCCCGGGATAAAAATAATGATATAGTCTTTCTTCTTATCGTAGGCTATCTGCGTGCCAAATTTCATCAGAGTGAAAAAACTAAATAGTAAATACTTAGTAAGGAAGTAAGGTTCTATAGCTAAAGGAACTAACATTAACTAGTGACGTCGAAGCCAAGACGAAGGTCGCTGCTTCGAAACCTACAATGAGCTTGAGCTTTCTGTGAAGGAAAACATCGTGAGGAAACCATAGCATGGTGGTAGGGTACTTTGTAGTACCCGTCTGGCTGGCTACCACCCTCAAATTGAAAATCTGTCGCCAAGCACCTTCCAGTGTGTTCCGACAGCTGTACTTGAGAGCCAGTTCCTTTCTAGGCTTTGTATGCTTACTACCATCGGCCACATCATCACTGACCACGGTGAAATTGCAGTCAAGCGCAGGCCATGTAAAAAAAACATTCTTATATAACCAGGTGTGTGTCAGTTGAACCAGCATCCCAGCGTTACCTACAAATGCATTGACAAGAATGCCCAAGTTACTCGCAAGTGTTTGGAAAATGAACCAGATGGTACAGAAGTAACTCCACAATGTAACGCGCCAAATTATTATTCTTCTGCATCTCTTCCTCATATGAAATGTATTGACGGCAGCTGGGATTACGTTGCTGTATGCCAAGCAGGTAAGGTATTGCCTGCCATAATAATATCTCAGCATATCTCACACGAAAAACATAAGAAAAGGATCAAATAAATTTTAGTCCTGTCAAATTAGGCGCGATCTTTATCGGTCACGACAATAAGGATGATGACTGGGTAAAAAAATAATTAATTCTGTTTAGTCCGTCCCGTCAGTTATCAAAAAATATTGGATAAGTATTTTGTATTTTATCAAATCAACAAAAAATTACAAAGTTATGGCCCATCAAAGTTCAGGAGTGGGAGGTTGTGACTTGTGACGTCATCTCTCTGTAAACAGTGTACGTGTAACGTCACGCGAAATTTTAACGCACTGTATCTTCGTTATTTTTTGTTTTCAAGAAAATCATGTGTACGATATATTTTGGTAATCTAACTGACATGACGGAATAATTAGTCAACATCCCTTTTTTTTGACCCAGGGAAATCCTCATCGATACCCGGCCGCTCATGTCAGACTCGTACTGACTAAAACCCTGGGGTGTTCCTCCTCTCGCCATGTGGCGGCAGAGCTACGGGTCATTCCTCGAAGGTCTATCGACCGCCTGCCCCGCCGACGGCGTCGCTCCCCCCACGGGGAGCTTAGTTATAATCCCTATTTCAACCGTGGTGTAAGAGACTGGACATCCTTCACACTGGCTTCGGCTTAGCTAGACTAGCTTTCCGCCCCGTTATTTCACCGGACACCTAATTTTAGCCTCTATAATATAATATAATATTAGTTTGAATTCCTATTTAGATGAATCCTTCATAGACGTCATAATAGTTATCCGCTGCATACCAGATTTCAACCCAAATCAAGAGGAAAAAAATGGTGTTGCAATAGAACCTATTATGTACCTATATATAGGCCACTGAGGTATATTACTACGTATAGAGATGACAGCGCTTTTGACCTTTTGGTCGCGAAAAAACTACATCCTAAAAGCGTTCTAGCGCTACGTGTTTAAACTGTCTGGTTAGACAACTAATTATTGTTTCTGCGCTGCAGTGAATAGGATAGCCTCTCTATAAGTAGTAATTTACATCAGGGATAAGGGCTACAGTAACTGCTAATCCTCCAAGCCACTTGGAAAAATCTCTTTAGAAAAACGTGAGCTTTCGTCGAAGTAAAACATGGTGACGAATCCAGTATTTTGTAGTACCCGTCTGGCTGTACCACCCTCAAGTTGAAAATCTACCGGTGAGTTCCCACACGGCACAAGGCGTCAGTTCCTAGGATGTGTGTGTATGCAGGAACAAGATGGATGATTCCTCCATTGAAAAGGGAAGATTTTCCGCCAAGCTGGGTCATCGTCGTCTGAGGACCGCGGTCCCACTGTTGATGTTGGAATCTTGTATATATGTTAATGCGTGAACAAACTCCACTAGCGCGATGTAGTTTTGTATGTAGATACTTGGTTTGGACTAATAAGATTGTGATCAATATTTTTTTTTTCAGAATGCGGTAGAGTGGCGCCACAAGGCCGACAATTAGTATTAAAAAGGAGTATACCGGTACGTAGAGGTCAGATGCCATGGCATGCAGGCATATACTCAAAGAAAACTAAGCCTTACCAACAAATTTGTGGAGGATCTCTGATCAGCTCAAAGATTATTATTACAGGTACTTATGAGACCAAATAATTCAGTATCTGTCTCCCCTATACAGTGTGTTTGGTCATGAACTAGCGATATTTTAGGTACTTATATTTCACCCGAGTGTGAAATATCCAACCTCCCCCCCTCCCCCTCCAGGTATGTAGCAGCCATTTGTATTTCTTCTTGAGATATTCTCTACGTGTTTACAAAAAAATATATATCTCTTAAAGTTTGAATCCCACCGAGATAAATAAAAGTACTAAGCTTATTCAAAGGGTAACAATATTGTCTATTATTTAAAAATATGAAATAGCATTGCACTTTTTCGTAGCTTTAAAAAAAATATTAAACACCTAAAAATTTACAAAAAATTATGCTATTTGACAAATTATTGTAAATTGCTGCAAACAGCCCGTATTACCCTACTCCACTAAATCGATAGATTTGATTTTGAGCTGAGCTACAATAGTACAACCAAGTACAACATTTAATTTACGGCGGTATGTCTATTTTTAAATTAGAGATAAATTAGACGATTTTTCATCCCTTCTCACAACATGTCCGAACCATAAACGGTTGCCTCTCAACTTATCATTCTCTAGAGCTACTTTCAAAGTAACCCTGTATATCTTCCAGGTGCCCACTGCTTCTGGAGCGATGTGGACCACCTCCAGCCAGCTTCCCAGTACGCGGTCGCAGTCGGCAAGGAGTTCAGAGGGTGGAATGATCCTCGCGATGACAGCGCCCAGAAATCTGATGTGAGCTAAATCCACTTTTTTTCTTTTATCTATACTAATAATAAAGCTGAAGAGTTTGTTTGAACGCGCTAATCTCCGGAGCAGATTTCACAAATAGGAAGCTACATTATCCCCGAAGGTTATAGGCTATTTTTTATCCTGGGAACGCAAGTGAAACCGCGGGGAACAGCTAGTTATGTATATATGACTCCAATCTCTCCGTGGACAGTGGTGATATGGCTAATGGTGGTAAGCATACAAAGCCTAGAAGGGAACTGGCTCTCAAGTGCAGCTACCAGAACACACAGGAAGGTGCTTGGCGACAGATTTACAACTTGAGGGTGGTAGCCAACCAGTCCTACCACCGTACAGTATGACACAACTTAGATGAAGCATCGGCAAAATTCGTAAAATCGATCACTTCCGAAAAGAGTGCGCCTACAACATTACCCATGTTTATTAGTACTTTAGGCGAAAATGATCTTGTTGAACGTTGAATGGTGCGATAATGAATGATTTTTATTAGTTGTGTAAATCGGAAGTGAAGTGTACGAAAACGATTTGCCGATGCTACATCTAACTTGTGTTAGAGTGTAGTAAAAGTTTGTTTTTAGTTATTTGCAAAGAGCTAATGTGCTTAAAAAAAAAGAAAAATATCTTCACGGATCATAAATAGGTACAGTGGTTTTTACACGACTGCCCAAAGAAGGAGTGTAATGTTTTCAGGGTACATGCAGTTCATGTATGTGAATTTATTTATTCTTATGGTTTATTCTTTTAAACTTTGTTTACTTTTAGTAAAAGTCTTGATTTTTCTATTAATTGAATTTTTTGAACACCTAAATTGGATTCGCCATTACAGAAAAGATGACAATTTAATACGGTAGTTGACTGACATATCAAATCAGCTACTTTTTAATAAATGTCAAAACGATAGATATGGAATTTTGTATGAAATATTACTCTATGATTTCATAGTTTCACAGCATCAAATCATCTACTCTTAGTGGTTCCACTGGTAATTAAAAATCATAAAAAGCATTATATGTACAACATATTTGATATTTCCACGTGTTTTTAGATGTTTTATGCACTGGCTAATGGTTGGTCAACTAACCTATTATAGTCAGCTTCTTGGCATTGTAACAGGTTGGCAGCACATTGACAATAACTCTGGTATTGCAAATGGCCCTTACCATTAGATGGACGGCCTGATTGTCAACCTTCTGCCATAAAAAATTAATATCATAACCATAAACTAATTATCATATTACATCAACAGGTTAAAGAAATTAAAATCCCTCCCCATTTCCTTGGATCTACGACAAATTTCCAAGACGATATAGCTCTGGTCTTCGTGAGTACTGAATTTGAGTACAATTTACATACCAGACCTGTGTGCTTTGATTTTGAAGTAAACTTCGACCAGTGGCAACTGGAGACTGGAAGAGTTGGAATGGTAAATAAATGACTAAAAAAATTTAATTAGTCCATCAGTTAGGGCCGTAAGATCGATCGACGTTTAAACTATCGTTTATGAAATCTAAGATAAAATTTAATCCATGGTTTAAACTATTGTTCTAAGATCAAGTGACAAATATGGACAGATCGGTTAAACTTCGATTAATCCCATAGATACGGCAATTCTTTCTAATATTTTTTTTTATGGTGAAATTTGACATTGACATTGGTGTAACAGTTCACTTCACTTCTTGATTATATGGCATTAGATACGTTGTTTACATAATTCTGCCAGTGTCAATACATCTTGAGGGAAATGTCAAATTATGATAGTTTAATCCATTATCGGGAGTTTAAACCCTCAAAAAGAATAGTTTAAATTAATCCATAGTTTAAACTATCATTCATCGATAAACTGCCGTTGATCTTATGAAATAATCAGAGACGGGAGATTAAACTCTCTGTCGTGGTTTAAGCTACGATTGATCTTACGGGCCTAAGTGAAGAGCAGCCGGATGGCTGCACTTGAACGTAACATAGTGGTTATGTGTGGCATCGTCTCTATACGTAGTAATATCTCAGTGTTTTTAACTATACTTGATTTCATAGGTGCCTACTTGGGACTATACAGAAAAGGGCAAACAACTCCAGATTGTGGATGTCAACTCCATTGATACCCCAAGCTGTTTCACCAAAGTACCCGCCTCCTTCAGGGAATACATCACGTCCGATAAATTTTGCGGAAATATATTAAACGGTAACAAACTTATTCCCTTATATTACGAGAAACGGAAAGTTTATTGTTATTTTTAACTCCCGACGCAAAAACGACCGGGTGTTATTTATGTTTGACGTGTCTGTCTGTGTGTGTGTGTGTGGCTGTCTATGGCCTCATAGCTCCTGAACGGATGGACCGATTTAGATTTAGTTTTTTTTCTATGAAAGGTGTCTTAATCGAAAGTGTTTTTAGCTGTCTCAAGGAAATCCGCTCAGCCGTTTTGAAATTATCACCAATTTACTAATCAGTGTAGTTTTACATAACTCCTCTTACGTATTTTTTTGAAACAACAGAATCGAGGCTAAGTTCAAAATATTGAGCCCTCAAAAGTTATTCCCATGCAAAAACCCCAGCGACATCCTTCTTTAAGATTTAAGAGGAGGCTATCTGCGTATGTCTCCATCCCTTACAAAAAATTTTGAAAAACGTAATTTTAGTTAAAAATATGGTTTTATGTTATTTAAAAAGAAACTAAGCCTTTTTTTTAAAATAAGAAAACTATTCCCTTTCTAATAGATTTCAATATGTATGTTAATATTTTTCAAGTTATTTGGATGGCCCAAATAAGAGAAGAATGCATTCTTAGTTTTAAAAAGGGGCATATTTACGATTTTTTCTGACGTTACTAATGAAAACTCTCAATTAAAAAAAAAAACTATTCCCCGTCACATATTCTCTAGTTTAACATATATTTTTTTCAAATCTCTTGGAACAAAGAATACAGAGAAAAACGCATTTTATAATCATCATTTCACGTATAGCATCGCCTTAAGCTTGATTTATGTTACAGGCAACACCATTAATCGAGGGAACGGGGGAGCTGGTCTTGCCGTGCCGGAGACCGATCGTGGTAATGTTCGGTACTACTTGAGAGGCCTGGTCTCCACAGCACCGATAATAGAAGGAGAAACTAACTTTACACTCGTTGCTTTTACTCATATTTTAAAACACGAGCATTTTATTAAATCTCACCTTAACGTGTAAGGCATATTTTAATAGAAAATACATCTATTATATTTTGATTTAATTTTATGCTGATGTATGCTTGTTGCTTTGTATCATGCAGAGATAGAGAATAAAGAGAAAAATATAAAATAAAGAGAGAAATAATAATAGAGAATAAAATCTTCAAGTATTTTGAATATAAAGTTAAAGTTTATTTTAGATATGTTATATAGTACTAGTTAGTGTTTGTTTGCTTCATAGTCTGTTCATATAGGTTTCACACAAATAAATAGCACAAAATAAAATAATACCACATTAAAAAAATCGTTTATTTTTTATAATCACAATTTTATAATTCAAAAATAAAAATTATGTCAATAATGGTAACATGTACATTGTATTATTCATTGCTTGCGTAATAGGAGTGGAATAAATCATGCTTTACTCCACTGAGGTATATTACTACGCATAGAGAAGACGCCACACATAACCACTATGTTCCGTTCAAGTGCAGCCATCCGGCCGCACTTCACTTAGTTACTTAATCACGAAACGCGTAAGCGCCATGAAAATTACGGCGCTTTCGACTTTTTGGTCGCGAAAACTACACCTCAAAAACGTTCTAGCGCTACGTGTTTAAACTGTCTGGTTAGAAGACTAATTATTGATTCAGCGCTGCAGCGAATATTAACTAAATGGAGCATGACCTTTGTTTAGAACAGCTTCTCTATACGTAGACAGTAATATACCTCAGTGGCTTTACACTCGATTCAAATATTATTGTTGCCAAAAACCAACCCATTGCATACAAATAAAATAAAATAACAAAATATAACATAGCACATTACAGTTAAACTTAATTTACCTACTTATTATTTACCTACTTAACTACACTGGTTTCCGTATTAAAATTTAAATGCACCCGCCATTTTGCAAATTAAAATTCCCTCCAATACGGTAGTTGACTGACACATCAAATCAGCTACTTTTTAATAAATGTCAAAACGATAGTTTATAAGGAATTTTGTATGAAATATTACATTATGACGTCATAGTTTCACAGCATCAAATCATCTACTCTTAGTGGTTCCACTGGTAATTAAAAATCATAAAAAGCATTATATGTACAACAAATTTGATATTTCCGCGTGTTTTTACATGTTTTATGCATTGGTTAGTGTTTGGTCATTTATTTTTGACAGTGTCAACTACCCTATTAAGTTAATTGATGTTATCTATGGACAAAGTATACTTGAACTCAAAATCGACTTAAATTGAAACTATTTTGAAACATTAGAAAACTTGAGATGATTTTTGCTTTTATTTTTGCTAATTCATCACGCAGCTGCGTTATCGCATCTCTAACGTCATTAAAAAAACGAATGTCAAATGTAGAATAAACCGGCCAGTATTATCAAATTTGCATTTAATACTGGCCAACTTTAACCTACATTTTTTTTAATCGACTAAAAACTAAAATTAGTAAACGACAAATCGAGTGATAAACGCCATCACTGCTAATGTCAGAATGGAAACCATCGATCTGCTTCCGAGTCCAGCTGTAGGTGGCGCTGAGTTACATTCATCTAAATGCTGGAACAACTCTATGTAGTTCCTAGCTGGTTCGTGTGTCGAGCTAATTGTTGGTTCCGTCAGACCAATAGTGGTGTCTTTGAAGAGCAAGTCACTGTTTCCGTCGAAAGGCGAGAATATTTCCAAGTTGATAAGCTGTAACGCTGCGGCGGCGTTATAACCGAAATAAGCGTCCAAAGTGTCAAAAAGAACGTTCAAAGCATTGAAGAGAGGGTCGTTTCTGGAAATATAAAGGAACATTTAGGTTTAAAATTTCCAGTTATAGTATAGATTTTGGTAGGGTACTTTGTAGTACCCGTCTGGCTGGCTACCACCCTCAAGTTGAAAATTTGTCGCCAAGCACCTACCGATGTGTTCCGGCAATTGCACTTGAGAGCCAATTTGCCTTCTCGGCATTGTAACAGGTCAGCAACACATTGGCAATATCTCTGGTATTGCCAATGGCGATAGGCGAAGGTAACCACTTACCATCAGGTGGGCCGTATGCCTGCTTGCTACCTTAGTAGTATAAAAAAAAATGAGTTTTGAATAGGACCGTTACCTCCTGGTTAGCACTTCAGCGTCGACGACATGAGCAAGTAGACAGTTGTCATCAATGTTGATTCCAGATGTAGCTGCAATGGTGTTGTTGCGGCAGAGGGCGCGGAACTGGCTCGCTTGGTACCCAAGAGTTTGTAAGTATGCTGAGAAAAGTACAGGTTATAAGCATACTCTAATCCAGTATTTTTCAAAACATCTTAAGGTGGAGGCTTCGGTTGGAGCGCGAAATTCAAATTTTATCACGTTTTTTGCAAATTACAGCTCAGTTATAGGTCGTAAGTTATCAATATGTTATTTGCGACAAGAATGGTAGTATATTTACTGATTAATCATCAGCATATTCCTCCAAGGTATATTAGTAACATTTTCATGAAATAGTCGTATATGTCAGTTCCCTAAATATTATAAAATTTAATAACCTGCTTGTCAGCCTGCTGACATAAAAAAATGCGTTTTAATTGCTATATAATTTTTTGTCACCATCCAAATGAAAATTGATGAGAAAGTGCTTACCATTCATGTTTTGCGTGTTGAGGACCGCAATGTCTGTGTTGGGGTCTGCGAGACAGGCCAGCGAGCCGTTGTTGCCGAAGTACAGGTTGGAGTAGTCCCAGCTACAAGTGACTATAGGAACAAGAACTTTTATAGAAGCGAAGAAATTTGCTGCATAGTTTTGGACTCCAAGTTAATCTTTTGTAAAAACCAAATGAAAACACTGAGGTATATTACTACGTATAGAGAAGATATCCAAAACAAAGGTCATGCTCCATTTTGTTAATATTCGCTGCAGCGCTGAAACAATAATTAGTCGTCTAACCAGACAGTTTAAACACGTAGCGCTAGAACGCTTATAAGGTGTAGTTGTTTCGCGACCAAAATGTCATAAGCGCCGTGACTTTCGTTTCGCTTACGCGTTTTGTGTTTAAGCAACTAAGTGAGGTGCGGCCGGATGGCTGCACTTGAACGTAACATAGTGGTTATGTGTTGCGTCGTCTCTATACGTATTAATGTACCTCAGTGATTGAAAATAAAGTGCGAGTCTGACTCGCGCATCGAGGGGTCCGTAATTTCCTATGTTATTCTAAATTAAACACCATAGACTTCTTATAGGTGTGTTCCTGTAATCTTACGTAGTATATTATTTGCTTTATGCTGTAATCTATAGGTAAAGAATTTTTTTCTGTATTTTTTTCAAAATTTATGGTAATTAGAATTCCTTTACTTACAATCAGAGAAGTTTCCAACGGTCGTAACGGTTGGCTTGCACACAGAACAAAGCGTTGATGCGTTGAAACCCTGCAAATAAAGTCAGCAGTTAGTAAACGACTTAAATTGATTCCTCTAGTCTTTTCTTGTATAAACATCTCCTGCAAAAAGGAGCATTTTTTTTTAACGGAGTTATTGCACGTTATCGTTTGAGGGGTCTAGATCGAAAATATTTAACAATCATAGATAATAGAATGACGCAAAAAACGACACCAAGGGGATGATCGACGCTACAAAGCAAAATTAACGTCCGTCAATTTATAAGTAGACCCACTAGCAATAGTACAAACGAATGTCCAGCTTTTAGTACTTTAAAAAAAAAAAATAGGTAATAAAAAAACCTTTTTATACCGGGTGTCCATAAGACTCCTTTAATTTTTTTCTGTTAAAACTTTTCACGCCTATAATCTAGCTCATGTGGAAATCCTTCTACCTGGCCCTGCTGTGTTCCGTCCGGGACGGGGAAAAACATCGGTTACGTACAACTAGTATGAACTTGTCCACACAGCTCCGTGTCAGGAGCGTCCGGATATATCATAGTATAACGATCAACTCGGAACACGGATAGCCCTGACCCGGCACGGCAGGGCCGGGTACCCGGAAATGTGTGGATAGCGCCTTACACATTACTGCAACGATTGCTATGATTGGCGCATGTGATAATGATAATCACTTCTCACCTCAACTCTTCACACCTTCCAATAGGCATACTGATGCAATAGGCGCATAAAATTGATGTGATAAATTAAAACGGAAAAAAACAAAACGGTGATCCACTTTCATACTGGATTATATTGTGAACCCTAAGCCAGGGTACTCCTATGATATAGGTACGCACCTGTGTATCGGGGAGCGCGTGAGTGGCGTCGACGGCGCCGGGTGCGCACGCGCCGCTGAATAACTCGGCGACCACCTTCGCGTAGTCGCAGTCCTTTGCGCTGATCACGCTACGCTCCTGCGCCGCGCGCACAAACGCCACGTAAGCTACAACATTCATTAACCATCATAAATTGAGGGTTCCTTTTTTCTTTGAGTTCCGGAACCCTAAAAATCGTGCAAATACTCACCTAGTCCTCCAAATTCCGGGAAACAGGCCTTCGCCCCTTTCAAGTTCTCGAACCTTGAAACATTAGTCAGAGCTGACGAGTCCTTGACGAAAGCAGCGATCCTGGCGGATGCGGTGCGGAGATTCTGGACTAACTTTACTGTAGTCAGCTTGTAGGTCCTATAACAGAACGATATTTAATCACTGGAAACTGGAATGAATCGGAAAAATGCGAATCTGACTCGCGCACTGAGGGTTCCGTAAAAATCTATATTTCTATATATAACTGACCATATATCTTGATAACTGGCTATATATTTTTTTAACTGTCTATAATTTCTGGATTGCGTTGGCTTTTTTAATAGCTCCGAAGCACCGGTAGACTTGAGTATTTAATACCTACCTATTCCTGAGAAAAATGCTATTGACAAATAGAAGATAGACGAACAACGAAGTAATCCTATAAGGGTTAAATTTTTAAGGAACGGAACCCCAAAAATACTTACTCTCTAGCCAAATAGCCATAATTAGAAGGCGCCGAGATGAAGTCGACTTTGTCGTCCCTGATGTCACTCAAGCATTCGAAGATGTTGGATCTCTGCTGGCAGGAGATAGTGGGCTGGGCGCCGAGAGAGTACGCGGCGGTACGAACCCACGAGCACTTGGTCTGTTCAGCCGAGGAGAGCGTGCACCAGCGCCGAGCAGGGAGACAAGATGCTGTTGAGTCTATGTTGGGGATCTGACGAACTAAGGGAAGAAGAAAACACATATTTTATATAGGAATGTAATTTTTAACAGACTTCAAGGAAAACGGAGGTCCTATTTCGACTGTATGTACGTTTTTAGGTGATGATAGCGATAGTGGTAGTGACGTCGGATGCCGAGTCGAAGGTCGCGGGTTCGAATACTACAATGAGCTTGAGCTTTCGGTGAAGGAAAACATCGTGAGGAAATCATAGCGGTGGTAGGGTACTTTGTAGTACCTACCCGCCTGGCTTGCTACCATCAACAAGTTGAAAATCTGTCGCTATGCACCTTTCGGTGTGTTCCGACAGCTGCACTTGAGAGACAGTTCCCTTCTAGGTTTTGTGTGCTCACCATCATCGGCCACATCATCACTGACCATGGTGAGATTCTGGTCAAACACAGGCCTATATTACATAGTAAAAAAAAAAAAAAAATTATGTATGTTTGTTGTCTCTGCCAATCGACCGATTTTAAAATTTTTTTTACATTCGAAAGATTATATTCCTGAGGTGGTCCCATTACCACCAAGTCAGGATCTGATGATGGGATCCCAGGAAAATCGTCAAATTATAGTTTCTACATGGTTATTTTATGAGTTTCCTCGACTCGATATGAGGACTCGACAGAGAAGGAGTATATCTCACTTGAGCTGGTATAGTTAGCTGGTGTGACCGGTGTGTCTTCGAAGACCACACGGGCGTTGGCTCCACCGACAATGGCACCATAGATTATCGACTGCCAGGTGCTGCTTCCAGGGTCTGCACCACTGGGCCACCACTCTCGGAGTCGAGCCAGCAGGTTGGTAGAACTGGCACTATGGGAGTGAGGAATAACAACAAAAAAATCTAATTAGTCCGTCAGTTAGATTATCAAAAAATATTGGATACGTATTTTTTATTTTGATCCGAAAACAAAAAATAACGAAGATGCGCGTGCGAAGACAGTGCGTTAAAATTTTCCGGTCTGCAAAAAGTGTACTAAAAAGTAGTTGTACCATGACGTCACAAGCCCCAAATCCTGCACTTTGATGGGACTTATCTTTGTAATTTCTTATTGATTTGATAAAATAAAAAATACGTATCCAATATTTTTTGATAATCTAACTGACGGACTAATTAGATTTTTTTGTTGTTATTCCTCATTAAAGTTACAGTCAGAAAAAAATAAAGAAACCACATGATTCGTCGAGATAAACTACGCTAACATGGCGCGCCCCTTCAAATTACTTTCAAGTGTACATCAATTTGTGTAGTCACATCCTAACGAACGAACCTCGGCTCAGGGCGCTACCGGGGGATGGGGAGGGCTTAGTACGAGTTACGACTAATTGGGAGTGGTCAGATTACTAGTGGCAGCTCGGACCGCTTGAACGGGACGAGACTGAGTGGGACATCGCGGCGGTCCTCGCCGTCGAGGACGGTAGAGTAATCGGTTTTATGGTTTACGTGAACCACCCCTCTGGTGACTAATATTACTTAAGTTCGTAAACAACAGAATCGGCACCATTGTAAAAATAAAAATCCGGCCAAGTGCGAGTCGGACTCGCGCACGGAGTGTTCCGTACCATTCTATATAATATTTATTTTATTCTTTTTTTGTATTTGTTGTTATAGCGGCAACAGAAATACATCATCTGTGTCGACTGTGTCATGAGATACAGCCTGGTGACAGACGGACAGACAGCGTACGTCCCGTTTTAATCTTAGGTCCTATACAGACCTAAAAATATACTTACGTAGAAGCAACAAGAGCTCCCCAAGGCTGCCTCACAATTGCGCAGGGAGAAATGGCTTGATTCAGGATCTCGGTGGTCAAAGGCAGCATGGTACCGTTCTGGCACATCACTGAGTAAGATGTCGCCACGGTAGGATTGCGATACTGGAAGATAAGGCATCAACTTTGCATTTTTTACAAGCTTTTATTTACTTTTACATGTCCCGTTGTCTGTAAAGGAAGTTTAGCAAGTAAAATTTTACCCACATTCCGGTTTCCGATTGAGCTGAAATTTTGCATGCAAATCGCGTGACAATCGCTGATCTGATGATGGAGCTAGAAGGTGGGCATAGGAACTCCGCAATAAAAAGACACAACCCTCCTCATCAACTCCTCCAAATCATCAACATATTCCTCCAAGGTATATGACTGACATATACGACTATTTCATGAAAATGTTACTAATATACCTTGGAAGAATATATTGATGATTTCTTTTGTTATTAATCAGTAAATATACTTCCATTCTTCTCGCAAATAACATCTTGATAACATACGACCTATAACTGAGCTGCAATTTGCAAAAAACGTGATAAAATTTGAATTTCGCGCTCCAACCGAACGTTTACCCTTAACCCTCGATGCAAAAACGACGGGGTGTTATAAAGTTGACGTGTCGGGGTGTGTGTGTCTGTAGCCTCATAGCTCCTGAATGGATGGACCGATTTCGATTTCGTTTTTTTTATTTGTGTCTTAATCAAGATTGTTTTTAGCTATGTTTCAAGAAAATCCGCTCAGCTATTTGGAAGTTGTGACCAATTTTCTAGTGAGTTTTAGGAGTTTCTTTAATTTTTTTTTAACTAGCGGTTTTCGGTTCCTGGGATAAAAAGAAGCCTAGGCACTCGAGGATAATGTAACTTCCTATTAGTGAAAGAATTTTTCAAATCGGACCAGAAACTCCGGAGATTAGCGCGTTCAAATAAACAAACAAACTCTTCAGCTTTATTATTAGTATACATATTGATATATACTTTTTAATACTGAGTGCTTCTTCTTTCATAGAGACTTTAGAAAAATACTTATGCCACTTTAAATTCCTGTCATTCTTAATAAATTGTTATCCCATCCTCGTCGCCAATTTTATGTAGAGGGTCCAGGTGAGAGATTATAGTAATTCTAATAGTAAATGGCAATTCGGCACAGTTACTAAACGTTTTGGTCGTTTACATTACGAAATCTTAACGGATTCTGGTTTGGTTTGGAAGAGGCATGTCGATCAGATGCTGGGAACAACATTCGAGAGGGTTACCACTACGTAATTAAGGGCGGAGCCCTGATATATACTTTTTAATACTGAGTGCTTCTTCTTTCATAGAGACTTTAGAAAAATACTTATGTCACTTTAAATTCCTGTCATTCTTAATAAATTGTTATACCATGAATGCCTTTAAAATTTTATACATAAAACATATAAATTAGTGTATATAGATGTCGGTTAATTGGACTGATTTGAGTAGAGTAAGTATTACATTTACTCTGTTGACTTGGCCTGTAAATTTAACATTTGATCGGAAGCTTATTGGAATTATTACATAGAAAACTCACCAAGAAGAATTCCCTAACATGATTCCAAGCCACATATGCCACTGCAGTAGAGTTGCTGTTCACTCGGAGACACTCCAAGGCCTGGATGTGACGGTTCTGGTTGTTGACTCCAGCCACCGTGACGCCCATGTCGAGGGTGTAGCCGGCGCAGGTCGCACTGCCAGTCGGGCCGCACAACGAACACAGGTTTGGGAACTTGGATTCTAAGTAATAATAACAAACGTAAAATTTTTGGTGAAGGAAACCATAGCACGGTGGTAGGGTACTGCCTGGCTAGCTACGACCATCAAGTTGAAAAACTGTCGCACCAATGTGTTCCGAATGCTGCACTTGAGAGCCAATTTCCCTTCGAGGCTTACCGCCTTAGGTCACCTCAACACTAAACAAAGTGACATTGTAGACAAACAGGCCTACATGGTAAAAAAAAAAGTTTGTATTACATAGTTAAGCATTACTATCTTTCTTTTCTTCCCTAAGTTAAGAATTACCCTACATACTTTTCATCCCACAGTTGAGCAATACCTCCTTACCTTCTATTCATCCCAGCGTTGATAACTATCGGCCTTACTTTTCACCCCACAATTGAGCAATACCCTCCTTAATTTTCATACCTCAGTTGATCATTATCCTCCTTACTTTTCATCCCAGCGTTGATCACTATCGGCCTAACTTTTCACCCCACAGTTGAGTATTACCCTCCTTACTTTTCACCCCACAATTGAGCAATACCCTCCTTAATTTTCATCCCTCAGTTGATCATTATCCTCCTTACTTTTCATCCCAGCGTTGATCACTATCGGCCTAACTTTTCGTCCCAAAATTGAGCATAACCACGCCACGTGGCGTGGTTCTTTAAAAGATCGTCTTACTCAAGTTAGCATCAACAGTTGCGTTAGCGCTCCACGCTCCAGGTCTGCAGGCTGCTGTAAAGAAGGTACTCAGTGTTTCTACTTCCAGCTCCTCAGCAGTTTTGTCAGCAACCGGTGAATCAGGACAGCGATCGGTGCGGGCAGCCTGTGTAATTAAAATAATATGTAAAATATTTGTATTTTTTACGTCGATTTAAGGGAATGAGACATAAATTTATGATTAAGTGGCAATGCCGCCAGTATTCTGGGAACGGTGCCTTCTGTAAGCGACCTTTTCATTTAGTTTAGCCCTTATATAAGTGGTTTTTAGTTTAGTTTAGTATGTAAGATTAATCTTATATAGTTGCTGCGAAATGAGGAGTAGGGTATATGGCTATAGATTTTTCTACATACTCATTTTGCATTCAAAACATTATAGAACTGTACATTGGATCCATAATTACAACTTTTATCACAGTGACTGTGTCGTCTCTCTCATCAAGTCCATGGATTTTTTCCATTTATAATGGCACTCAGTTGTCGCGTACGTTGCGACAACTGAGTGCCATTTTTGTATAATGTACGGCAAACAAGGCCGTGACGTCACACGGCGAAACAGTCACGGAGACAGATGTCTCCTGTGCGCGCCCTGTCTACATCTTGGGCATAAAAACCCTGTAGATATATGAAGCCTTCTTAGAGCAAGAAAATTCTCGGAAGACTTACCGCCTGCTCCAAAGACCTCAAAACTCTGGAAGACCAGCGCAGCGTTGTCTCGTCAAGACCAGGGTGGCAGTAGCGGGCTCCCTTTAGACCTTCTAGCCCTCCAGTGTGAGAGTTAAGCACTATCGCCACGGCTTCAAAAGCGTAGGGCTCTGTAATTTAATGTAGTGGTAATTTTTGGGCGCCTGGATCAAATTCCTGGCCTTTTAAAACAAGGTCGAGAAACAAGCATACGGCCTTGAAGACATCAAAGTTGTAGGTCAGTAAACATTGACCCTGGAAGTGAAAGAAAAGAATGAAAAACAAACCTTTTTTCTGACTCCACTGAACTCCACGGAAGTGAATCCACTCATTTGCAATTTAAGCGATGATAGCTTAGTTAGTGGTAGTGACGTCAAATGTCGTGACGAAATGAAATGTCATGGATTCGAATTTTACAATGAGCTTGAGCTTTCGTTGAAGGAAAACATCGTGAGGAAACCATAGCACGGTGCTATCATCGCCTTAAAAGACTCTTATTTAGACTTAATACTACTTACGTCCAGCAATGAGGTACATAGGTAGATAGATGTTTCCTACTTACCCATTTTAGCAACATCTCTGACAGTTGCAAGAACTCTGTTGTCATTCGGCTGTTGTTGTGCTAACAGTAGGAGCTCCTCCTCAGTGAAATATCCAAGATCAGCTTCACCACGAGCCAGTTTCAGAGCGCAGTCGACTCTAGAAGAAAATTTGCCAAGATATAACTCCTGAATAAGGTTAGGACAGGCCGGGCTCGAACTAGTTTTGTGATAGTTTGAGCCCCGCCCCAAAGAGGAGCCCACAGTTGAGCAGACCTTCGAGGAATGGCCCGCAGCCCCGCCACCACATGGCGAGAGGAGCAACACCCCAGGGTTTTAGTCAGTAAGAGTCGGACATCCCGTTTACTCCCCCCGGAGCGGCCGGGTATCCATGATGATTTCCATCATCATCATCATCATCATCATATCAGCCGAAAGACGTCCACTGCTGGACAAAGGCCTCCCCCAAGGATCTCCACGATGGCCGGTCTTGCGCTACCCGCATCCAGAGGTTTCCCGCGACCCTAACAAGATCGTCGGTCCACCTTGTGGGGGGCCTGCCCACGCTGCGTCTTCCGGTTCGTGGTCGCCACTCGAGAACCTTTCTGCCCCAGCGGCCGTCGGTTCTACGAGCGATGTGCCCCGCCCACTGCCACTTAAATTTGGCAATTCTTCGGGCTATGATGATTTCCATGGGTCACAAAAAAAAGGCCCTAGGTACTAACGTATATAGTAAATTTTGTACCTGCAGTGCTTTATCCTACTCATATTATAAACGAGAATGTTTTTATGTATGTATGTTTGTTGCTCTTTCACGCACAAGCCACTGAACGGACTTGGATGAAACTTGGCACATAGATAGATCATACCCTGGAATAACATATAGGCTACTTTTTATCCCGGGAACGCGGGTGAAAGCGCGGGGGACAGCTAGTGACCCCATAAAGCACTGCTTATGTAAGATGCTTCAGGTGTTATGAGTAGATTTACCTGGACTCTACTGCCTGACAGGCGGCTTGACTGCCGTCTCTCTCCAGCGACTGGCATATTGATGATGACGATATACATACTTTGTCTGAAAATAGAAAATCATTTGATGTTAGTTTACACAAAATGGAAAGTGACAGTTCCAAAATAAAAAAAACCGGCCAAGTGCGATCCGGACTCGCTCACGAAGGGTTCC
Organism: Tethea ocularis; assembly: GCA_963555595.1. Lineage (NCBI taxonomy): Eukaryota > Metazoa > Arthropoda > Insecta > Lepidoptera > Drepanidae > Tethea > Tethea ocularis. The sequence goes on along the minus strand of OY741985.1, from coordinate 2,002,730 downwards.
GTACCATCTTTTTTACATAGTATAAGATGAAGTCGCTTCCGCTGTCTGTTCGCTTAGATCTTTTAAACTACTCAACGGATTTTAATGCAGTTTTCAATAGATAGAGTGATTCAAGAGGAAAGTTTATGTGTAGTGTGAAGCCGGGGCGGATCGCTGGTTATCTATAAGAACGGCCAAAAGTTGTGTGGTTTGCAAATAATGTCTCAAGTTGCTCTAGATTTTGGCAGCTCTTTCCTTTTTTAATTAAGCATAAATATAGATATTAAAATAAATCGAATCACTCTGCACAGAAAACCCATAATAGTAGTTTATGATACTGTTGCATAATAGGGGTTATTAAATACGAGTGTGAGTTTAAGTACCGAGCCGTAGGCGAGGTTCTTAATAGTATCACACGAGTTTTTAATACCTAATTATGTGCAGTATCATACAGTACTTTATCTAAACTCATATCAATAATGTAATTTAAAAAAAATAGGAAAATCTATAGTATTCTTCTACCAACATTACAAAAAAAAAATGCTATTTTTGTGATATTTTTGGTCAAAATGATATATGTAGGCAAAAACAATAAAATAAACAGACACAATAATCATATACCTCCGTATCAATCAAATCCGTGTTGCCAACCCCCAAAAATCTTACCTCTAAAGTTCATGTCAAAAATTTGTCACATTGTCATCGTCAAATTGAATTGATTATACTATTGATAGGTCCAAAGTGTACTTTAATAGAAAAAAAGTTATTTTATAGCATTATCTTGGGAACACAACTGTACTATAATGAATCATTATACACGGGTGTGCCTAAAGTGGGTCATTAAAGTACTGATTTTGATTTCATAATAAGAACATTACGATATGAGAGTAGATAAAACCATAGACTAAATTAATAATATTGAAAGGTATTTCGAAAAGTAAAATATTGGTGATAAAAAAGAATATAATATTGCGCTATTGGAGTTAAACTGTTCATAAGTGCTCTATAAGAGTGTTCTATTTGAAATAAAATTGATTTAGCTTTCTAAACACACGTAATCCTAGGAGAATCAATTTCTTACTCTAAGTTATAAGTACCTATGATATAAGTTTAAAACATGTACGACAAGTTAATTCAGCTCCGCCATCAGACCAGCTCAATGAATTAATTGACAAAAATAAAATTATAACAAATTAAAGAGACAATCATTCTCAAAAAAACACAATGTGATGACTAAAGAACGCAGGCACAGTGACGACACTCACATGATATACAGGACCACACCATGTTATTGTATTGTCATCATTACATATTTAATCTCAACAGTGCCGGTTTTAGCTCTACCAGCACCCTGGGCGAGATGTGATAACCCCCCCCCCCCCTTCTCCCGCCAACAAAAGGGATTTTAAGCCATTATAGCCATTTTATCTTTAGACTTGAGAATTTATTTATTTATTTAGACTCGAGATAGCAGGACTCGCTCATGAGCGACCGGAAATAAAGGTGGGCCTGGCGCCCCTCTACTACTGGCGCCCTACCCTAACGTCGGTACTGAATCTCAACAAGATATACGAAAAGCTACTTATATAAAAAGGACTAAACTAAATGAAAAAGCCGCTATCAGAAGGCATCGTTCCCAGAATACTAGCGGCATTGCCACGTTGGAAGGCAATGCTGATTCTCTGACCCAAGTATACGCCAGCATTCTGGGTCTCGAGATGCTTCGACGGCGTTTTGATATCTCTTTATAAAGATGGTGGCCACTCGGCCCCCACGGACCCAGAGTTTTGACGAACATACATACCTACGTGTACCAAATTTCAGATTGACTTACACATAATACGTCACGTCAAGATAAATAATAGCTTGCAATAAAAATATATAATAATTTGGTCTATCATCTTATCTTTCGTAAATGACGTCAAATAAAGAATGCACTGACTGGCTTCCTCCTGTTTAAAATCTATCGCTAAGTGCACCAACGGTTCCGGCTGCCAGCTGCACTTGGAGAGCTAGTTCTCTCTCAAACTCAAATTCAAATCTCTATATTTTTTCAGTTTAAGCCCTGATAAGGCACTTATGAATGTCAATAGTTACAATTATTACAATAGACTCTACCACCGGTTCCACATACACTTAAACTGAGAAGACTCTGGCAGGAAACTCAGCAAGGCTTCTTTAATGTTATTACAGTTTTTGTTATAAATATAAGTACATAAACTTCATACAATCGTCACTTGTGGAGGGGGCTGCAAGTGCAGAGAGAAGCTACTACAACCATGTATTCTTGTATTCTATGTAATGAGCTACTTTATAGTACGACTTGTCGATCAAATTATGTTTATACTCTTTGAATTTAGAAACATCCTAGTTACTTCATTATTTATTACTTATAAAAACGAATGCAGTTCCCGAGAAAAGACTTATTGACTTTGGCTAGGTGTCTCTAAGAGATTTTTTGGCTTACCACCGACAGCAATTACTTCTTAGATAGAGGTAAAATCACGGAATTAATATTCTCTGTGGGCAATATTATGGTCTAGCTCAAGCCATTGATAAAGATTATTGGAATCAATTTGTCACATTTCCGGAAGTGATATGGATTTATGACTCATATCCTTTGAGTCAGCATAATCCAATCTACCATTCGTTTAACTTTGTTTATCCTGAATGCCTATCGACAATGAATTGTGTATTCCATCAAATCGAGTAATAATAAGCAACTGAGATGAGATCATCATGTCAGCCGAAAGACATACACTGCTGGACAAAGGCCTGATCTTGGGCTACCCGCATCCAGCGGTTTTCTGCAACCCTCACAAGATCGTTGATCCACTTAATGGGGGGCCTGCCCATGCTGCGATGAAATTATACGAGAGAATACGTCAGATCACTTCAAAGAATCTGATTATTGATCGAGGATACATTTTTACAGCAGGATTTTTTCTATACTTATCTCCGTCAATATGTTGAACATCGAAGGTGTGGAACAGGTTTCCAGCGTCTGTCAACAAACTGGAGACCATCAAGGCTTCATATGCAAGCGTGTTCCAACTTCGGCTTGGTCATAGCCCTTGAAAGGCGAGAAGTAACAGGAAGCCAATTCTATGTACAAAAGACTAACAATGGACCACAGATAAGCACCAAGTCTCAAAGACTGATAACCTTGAGAAGACCTATATTCTTCAATCTTGAAGCTGATTAAGATGCCAGTCTTATATTATCAATACTAATACTCAAATATTAACTCGGTTTGAAAGAAAAGAAAGCAAACGAAAATGAAGATAATTATCTTTACATAGTATAAAATGAAGTCGCTTCCGCTGTCTGTTCGCTTAGATCTTTTAAACTAGTCAACGGATTTTAATGCAGTTTTCAGCAATAGATAGAGTGATTCAAGGGGAATGTTTATATGTATTTAATACATGCATATTATAGTATAGAAAAGCCGAGATAAGCCGGGGTAGGTCGCTAGTTAGATATAATGATAATGTTGTAATGCCCTTGGAGGGCTCATGTTGGAGTTTCTTGCCGGAGTCTTCTCAGTTCAAGTGTATTTCGAACCGGTAGTAGTCTATTCTAAAATTGTAACTGTTGACATTCATAAGTCCCTTATTAGGGCCTAAACTGAATAATTGAGTTTTGATTTTGAACAAGGTTTAATACTGTAAAACCTTAGAATGTAATAACCACATGATAATATGATAAATAAATAAATTATATTCTAAGACTTCAGAAATCACAAATATTTATAAATCATGTGGATTCAGTTGAATAAATGTCGAAGCTAAAATTGTAAATAGTGGTTTTAACATGGCGGGAATACTATGATTGTCATTTGTCAACTGATTAGATAAAATATATACCTATCTTGATGACTCAATTGATTTAAATATACATTTATATAATGTTTCAAAACCATGTTAAATTAAAAATCAAGATTTTTAAAGCTTTCTAGATATTATCATAATGAGAACTTCGGTTCTTGTGAGGGTCGCTGGAAACCGCTGGATACGAGTAGCGCAAGACCGACCAACGTGGAGATCATTGGGGGAGGCCTTTGTCCAGCAGTGGACGTCTTTCGGCTGACATGATGATGATGATGAATGAGAACAACAGTGCTTCCAGATTATTGAGATACAATTTATAAATTATCAATATAGAAGAATACATCCTTTTTGAAATAACTAAGCAATAGATCTTTAGAATAGACTTCAGACTTTAGAGCTAGAACATTCAAGTTAAACGACCGCTAAGCACATACTGAACTTTTCTGACTCATGCACTTCAGTACTTACCAGTGGTTTACTCCTAGCCTCAGCGTACATTACTACATTTAGCCACATTGTACCTGTATCAGATAGCACTTTCAGCGGATGGATCCACATCAATCAATAACTTATGAATTTATTTAACCTCTAACATTTTATTATGAACGACCAATCTTATCAATATTACGTAATACTTACAAATTTGAGCCGAAGCACAGGTGATCAGCAACAAAACCAAATAAGCCTCCTTCAGCCCCATTTTATCACTCACTATGTAATTTGGCAAACCACAGCAGGACTTAAGTCCTTGCAAAATTCGACCACGCCCGAATCTAATCTAAATCGACTCGACCGACGCCTTCGATACTATCAACCAGAATGTAAAACTCATTTAAAACGTTTGTATAGTGTTTGTTGGTTTATCTTATCTATGTTTCGAAATTCACCGTAAAGGTAAATGATATAATGTTGTGATAACGTGATACCGGTACGTCAGTGCCGTCCTGCAATCCAGTGTTCCGCAAGGGGCAATACTGGGCCCGTTTCACTTGATGGAATGAGTAACGGACAGATTTGACCTTGATTTTAATTTAATAAAATATTTGTTGTATTACTAAAAAAAAATCTACAAATGCATATGAACTCTATTTTTTATGACATGACAATTTTACACCTCACTATGGTCAAATACATATTGTTAGGTTAATTGAGTCGTTTGAAAGCTCAGTTTAGGCTTTTTAAGCTAAGTACAATGAACTATAATTTCACAAAACTCCAATCAGCGGCTTAGTCAACGGACTTGGAAGATTTCCTCTAATAAAGGACCCTGAGGCGGTGCATGCGGTTTCCCGCACGCCCCTCATGAAAGTAAGGTTGGGCTTCAGCTCGATGAGGATTCACAGTCCGTGAGATCATTTTCCCCGGGATAAAGGTTATATTATCTGCCTACGAATCAAATATGTGTTCAAATTGTATCTACTACCGGTTCGGAATACCTCCGGCCTGAAACTCAGCAAAGCTTTTTAACACTTTAACACAACAATAACATGAAAGAAAAGCAGATTTCCGAGAAATTATTTATTTTCTCGTGTAAATACAAAACGATGAGTAAATAAAAAAATTATCATTACTACGTCGTGTGCGTTTGTTAGTTCTTATTTTGTATTTATATATGGATTATTTTTATATGTCAAAACAGCAACTGAAATTATTTTACAAGTTTCTTTTATTTTTTTATGTCAAAATGTTGATATCTATACCCTATATATTATTTTTATTCTTTGTCTATACTATAGCGTTTTCATGGCATAACTATAGCAGGAAATACTAACTATTAAGACTATAGCATGACGGATAAGAACAGTGATGGGAGTACCAAGTAAGGAAATGGTAATACATTTCGGCTTCAGGCGACCCTCTCAAGATCATCGGTCCAACTTGTGGGGGGCCTGACCACGCTGGGTCTTCTGGTTCATGGTCGCCAGCGGCCGCTTCGTCGGTTCTACGAGCGATATGCCTCGCCCATTCTTCGGGCTATGTCGGTTATTTTGGTCGCCTGCGGATCTCATCGTAAGAATAAAGAAAAGGGTAGGTAGATAGCAGTGGCGAAGGGTCCATACAAGCCGATTCCCATCGGCTTACCTTTTAGAAATCCCAGTCCCACAGATTCATCATTTCAAAGCCACTTTTATGATGCTTCAAATACACTGTAATTATAAAATTATCTGTGTTTTTTGAACGGCTTACTCTCGCCATAATTTCACCCCTCGCCACTGGTAGATAGTTTTCATTCCAAGCTCGCTAGTTGCTCGGTCATTTCATTTTCCGGGCAATACTTCAGTACAGACATTCCATACGCCCTTTATTTCGTTATCAGATAAAGAACCCTTCTCCGAAGTAACAGTATCGATCACAACTATTTACACAGTATGTGGTGATAAGCGAGTATTCTGTAGGCAGGTGACATGTGTTTGTGAAGTAACAAAAAAGAGCTGTGGCTCTTTTCTTGTGACTCATTTTCAAATTTATGTATATTTTTTTTACTATGCTTTTCTACTAGACCTGTCTTTGACCTCAATCTCACAGTGGTCAGTGATGTGGTCGATGGTGGTAAGCACTAAATGTCTAGAAGGGGAGCTCTTAAGTGTAGCTGACGGAACATGCCGAAAGGTGCTTGGAGACAGATTTTCAACTTGAGAGTGGTACCTTATCCAATGTACACTACCACCGTGCTACGGTTTCCTCACGATGTTTTCCTTCACCGAAAGCTCAAGCATCCAACATCAACAGTTGGACCGCGGTCCTCGGACACGATGACCCAGCCTGGCCGAAGATCTTCCCTTTTCAATGGAGGAATCATCCACCTTGTTCCTCCATAGAATATATAAAAGGAAAGCGACTGACTGACTGATCTATCAACGCACAGCTGTCAAACCACTGGACGGATCGGACTGGAATTTGGCATGCAAATATATATTCTGGGATATTCTTCACACACGTGGTATGGGGGTGAAATAGGGGATCGCGGATGAAACCGCGGGGCAGAATGCTACTGTTAGTATATTTTTTTTTTTACAACTACAACATGGATTATATTATAATGTCGATTTTGTTATCTTAAAAAAAATGAGTTGTTCACATTACAGCTCATTTCTCACTCACAAAGATCTCTACGCAAATGATATCATTTTGGTTACTAACAGAACTGTCCTATCATTTGCACATAACATAAAAGAGTACATACCTAAATCAGGGTGTGCCAACGCATTATTATCTCTATTGCTACGTAACAAAGGAGGTTTTAATCTAGGTAAGATATATATTACGGAGAAATCCGCCTATGATTAATATTTGATGAATATTTTCTAATTTTCTTTTGTTTTCAATGACTCAATTTATTACCGTTTAACGGATGTTAAGGATGTCCGAATTTTTCACGAATTATGTAATCTGTTTTTGGTGTATTTACTGATAAAATGATGACGATTTCCCATTGAAAATCAAAACTAAAACTAATAATTGACCATTTTATTTAACCAAAGTAGGAGAGGTTTTTAAGGAATGTTCGAAAAAATCGGCGAAATTCATATTTTATTACGTTTTTAGGGTTCCGAAATTCAAAAGAAAAAAACAGGAACCCTTATAGGATCATTCGTGCGTCTGTCCGTCTGTCTGTCTGTGCGAAAATACTGGATTGGTCTAAATATTTTTCTTTTTAATAATTTTGAGAGAAATCGTTTTGAAGTTAACTATTTAAGAATATGGGCGAAAATTTAGAAAATAATACAGATGATAATTCTTTATCAATATATTACCTACAGGAAACCCTATACGAAGTCTATGGTATTTAAAGTACCACTATCTGGATGCTGTATTTTTTTTTTGGTATATCGTGTTTGTTGGAAATTAAACCTAGCTAGATCGATTTATCGCCCCCAAATCCCCCTATATACTAAATTTCATGAAAATCATTGCAGCCGTTCCAGAGATTCAGATTATATATTACTCGTTTAAAGATATTAGATGGATTATTATTTTTATTAAGTACTAGCTGTTCCGCGCGGTTTCACTCGCGTTCCCGGGATAAAAAGTAGCCTATAACCTTCGGGAATAATATAGCATCTTTTTAGTGAAAGAATTTTTCAGATCGGTTCAGTAGTTTCGGAGCCTATTCAATGGAAACAAACAAACAATCAAATCTTTATAATATTAGTATAGATAGTTTAGATTACTATTATATTTTTTAGATTTTCTATCCATAAGAATATAGCTTTTTATTTATTTAATAATATACATTATTTATATACAAATTAACTCGTGCCTTAGAGCTGGAGCGGCAGCGGAGAACGCACAATTCCTCAAGCGCCGGAAATACTCTCATCTCATTGATGATTATGTGTTTGCGGTGCTTGCGAAACCTTGGGCCCTTGGTCATCTGACACAAAAAAAAACGTCCAAGACATAGGCAAGCGTTTGATCTTGGCCTCTAGGGATCTGAGAGCCAGGGACTTTTTTGCCCAGAGGCTAAGTCTGATCATTCAGCGAGGCAACGCAAAGTGTCATGGGTACCATGCCAAATTTTGAAGTAGACTATTTTTGTAATTGGTAGTTATATAGTTTAGTTTTTATTTGTTTAGTTTAGTTTTTAATTAGTACTTACTTATATAGATTTAATTAATGAACAAAAACTTAGGTATAATTATCTAAAATATTATATTAACGCTTGTTTTTATATAAATTTATTTTATTTCGTATTTAACCAATTAACTCTACTTAAACTTAATCATAATTACAAATTTAAAAATATAGTAAATCATAAATATAATAAAAATTTACTACAAGATACCCAGTTTATAGAGAACCTGCTTTTAATTCTCTCCCTTTGCTTACAAATGCATTATTGTATTGTTGAATTATACCTACCTACCTACTACAATTTCTGATACTGTTCACACAGTTCCTAAAAAAATACAATACCTAACGTCAAGCAAGGTTATCAAGAGTTGCTAAAATTGTATGAAGCACGAGTGTGTCCGGTTTGAATAAATTATAATAATGCAGAAAAACAGAAGACCCATTTAACGTGTTTCATTTTTTTAAATAAAAACTTTATACATAACACTAGCTCTTTATACGTTACACTGTTCCGCGCGGTTTCACTCGCGTTCCCGGGATAAAAAAGTAGCCTAAAACCTTCGGGAATAATGTAGCTTCCTATTAGTGAAAGAATTTTTCAAATCAGTTCAGTGGTTTCAGAGCCTATTCAATGCAAACAATCAAATCTTTCCTCTTTATAATATTACTAGCTGACCCGGCAGACGTTGTCCTGCCCTGAGAACAAAAATAAAACTGGGACCTACCTACCTACCCCTACCTAACTACAGGAACTACCTACCCCTACCTACCTTACCTACCTACCCCTACCTATCTACCTACCCCTACCTATCTACCTACCCCTACCTAACTACCTACCCCTACCTAACTACCTACCCCTACCTAACTACCTACCCCTACCTACCTTACCTACCTACCCTACCTACCTCTACCTACCCCTACCGATCTACCTACCCCTACCTATCTACCTACCCCTACCTAACTACCTACCCCTACCTAACTACCTACCCCTACCTAACTACCTACCCCTACCTAACTACCTACTCCTACCTACCTTACCTACCTACCCTACCTACCTCTACCTACCCCTACCTACCTTACCTACCTACCCTACCTACCCCTACCTACCTTACCTACCTACCCTACCTACCCCTACCTACCCCTACCTACTTATCCTATGTCCTTCTCCTGGCTCTAAACTACCTCCCTGCCAATTTTCAGCTAAATCGGTTCAGCCGTTCTTGAGTTATAAGTGGAGTAACTAACACGACTTTCTTTTATATATATAGATTACATTGACTCCCCCCCGTACCCCAGTGACGCTTACATGGAGCCTACATCGCATGCTGGCTAGCTGAGCGCGGTGAGCGACAACCACGCGACTTTTTTCTAATACTTGCATTTTTAAACTCGTGATATCTTCCGAATGAAATGTCCGAATTGAATAATTCAAAAAGTTATAAAAAGGTATTAAAGCCGTCTTGAATATAAAGTAATTTATTTTGATGAGGATTAATACCAAGGTACAAATGAAGAGCCTTTTCAAGAGGCGGCATATATAAATTAATATTTTAGAATAAAAAACTGCTTACTGTGACATAACTATAATATTTAGACATATGCTGTCGCGACACTTTTTGTAGATAATGATGAGTTCTGCAAAGTCGTAGTAAATGATTTTGTTCTATCATCAATAGTTTTCGCAGCGCACGCGACGTAAGGAATTTTTCAGGTCATTTTTTTACACCTTATGTTACATTATTGGAGTTTTAGTAAGGATCCCTAATTTTTTTTTAAATATAATATAGCCTATGTTACTCGGGGATAATGTAGCTTTCCAAAGTTGAAAGAATTTTTGAAATCGGTCCAGTAGTTTCGGAGCCTATTCATTACAAACAAACAAACAAACAAACAAACAAACAAACAAACAAATCTTTCCTCTTTATAATATTAGTATAGATAGTATACATAACTTGCATTGTCTGTACCTAAGTGTTCCGTTTCAAAATTTACAAACCATTTTTTAACCACTTGCTGTTATCGAATTGAGCAGAAATTGTGTATATTTTATTTGTACACACGGCCACAGATCAAGCTACACATTTTTGTTGCAAAATAGCTCCTACTACAACCTTATAAGGTGCCGCAGTGTTTACCTTGACTTGTGGTTGTCTGCACGTAGTATATTATTTTACTCTGTGATTTTAGCCATTAACTTCGGGTCAGGCCTATACATTGTAAAAAAAAACAAATCGTTAAAATAAAAAAAAAAACATTCGGCATAAATTTTATTTTTGCCTAAATTATCTATAATATTATTAAAAAATAAAATGCAAAATAAAAGCTACTCTACTTGTGTGACAATCTGTCAAAGCTACATAGGGTGCAATTATTTTTTTATAATTGTAAGCAAAATTAATCTGTGTAGTAATGGACTAAGGTATAATTTAAAATGGTTTAGGTTTTTTTATAATCATAATATACATTGTACCTACATTGTACAGTTCGCTGAGGACAACTCTAACACCTTTCACATAATTATGTATGTTTATTATATAATAATATCTGAATATTTACATTTTTAAATAATAATTTAATACTACCTAACTACTAAACAAACTAACTACTTATAAAAATGTAACTAAAAATAAATTAATTATAAATAAAAAAACTTCCCCTAACTCCTCCCCTGGTGGCAGAGTACCAAGAATACTGGCGGCATTGCCTCGCTGTATTGCGAGGCTTATTCTTTGGCCTAAGTAGCCGCCAGCTCTGGGATCCCGCGTAGCTTCCACCAACCGCTTAGAGATTTCTCTAAAGAGGTGGTGAGCTCGATGACCCCAGGGTCCTAAGGTTTCAACCCCAAACGGCTCAAATATGTATGTATGTATGTACATATGATGCAATAAATTATTGAGTATTGACACCAATTTCATGAAGTTTGTATTAGACCATGACAGCGAGCACTTCATAAAAAGGAATATTTGTTTTTCCCAAAAAACTTGTTTTGCACTTGCCATTTTATTCTCCGGGGACGGCGGTATTAAGACGAGGCTCTCCGCGAATGTTTCCGTCCCTTACTGACGGAGACAAGCGAGACAGGGCAGACGCAATTTCAGTAAAAAATACGGTTAATGTTATTTAAAAGAAAACTAAGCCTTTTTTTAAATCAATTTTTTTCTGACGTTTAGTAATGAAAGATCTCATTTTTTTTAATAAACTGTTCCCCGTCACATATTCTCTAGTCTCTTGGAACAAAGAAAACAGAGAAAAACGCATTTTAGAATCATCATTAATTCTCGTATAGCATCGCCTTAAGGCAAAGGTCACGTTCGCGTCATCCAAAATTCTGTATATAACGTTGAGCTCACGAGACGAACTATCATAGTCGAGCTGTCATCTATTCAATAAACCAACGTATCCAACCATGAGTAAGATAATTTTCCTAATTACCCTATGTTTGATGGTAGTCCGGCTGCAGGCGGCTGGAGCCGGCTCCTGTACAGCTCCAGGTTCGTGTACGGGACCAGGATCTGGATCGGGAGATGGCTCCTGTACTGGTGAGAATTCCTGTAGTGGAGCGAACAGCGGAGCAGGGACAGGTTCCTGTACAGGCGCTGGTTCCTGCAAATCACCAGGATCTGGAAATTGCGCAGGATGTTGCACTGTGGCTAACGAATGTTAAACGAACGTGAAAAAAATCTGATCCAGTTTCGACAGTCTGTATAAATGGAATTTCACATTTTTAGTTCAAAATATAAATTCAGTAGAAATTTTTATTTTTTATGTAACACCTGAGAGTCCTGATACACTTTTGCAAATAACACAACAGTGTCCTTTGGAGGTGCAATAAAAATAATACTAACTTATAATTTTATCCTGGTCAATGGTCAACATGTATTTTAGAGTATTAAAATATTGGACTAATATATTCAGTTTTTATCAATAAAATTAAGTTCTACAAATACAAGCACTGTTAAATGTACCTAACATTAAACAGTGCTAGTCTTTGAAGAAGTGAAGAAAAAAAACTACAAGAAATATTCTTGTTGATTAAGTATCCTCTTAAAAATCCTATAAATTGCTCCTCAAAAAAGGAACAAGTTCTTAATTTGACTGTATTTTTGGTATGTTAGTTATGCGATTCCTCCGCCAATAAAATTATGAATAATAATTATATCAAAATTATTTTTTTATTCGAAAGATTATACTTCTAAAGTGCTCCCATTATCACCAAGTCAAGCTCTGATGATGGGATCCCAGAGAAATCGAAAGCAACTCTCAAATTGTAGTTACTGACAATGTTTTTGATAGTCATCAACTAATTGCTGAGCTGATGAAGAGATAGCATTCCTCCTTCCCTTAAAAAAAATATCGTTGTTCGGTAAATTTAATCTCAATAAAGAAGTGTTTTTTTTTTCCATAAATTATTTTTAAGCTAACCTTTTTTACATTAATACCCTTGCCTTCGGCATATTATTATCTGCGAGCGCGGCGTTTTTAAACGGACGACGCCATTTGTAAAAATGAATCATACAAGTTACCTGCGATACATCCACCAATATAGATATTTACAAAGAATCTTATAAAATGAACTAGGTATAAACAGAAAATAAAACCGCCTTCTAAAACACTGTAAAGTATAAAAATATTTCTAATCTGACACTGTTTTGATGTCAGCAAAAGTGTATGTAGCGGGCCTATTGTATAACGGGTGGTATAAATCTGTGGTAGCGGGAGTTACATTAAAAATATCAAATCTTTTTTTTTCACTTTTGCAGTTCTTTAATAATTTGGTTATACAAAATTGGTGACAATAATAATTAAGTTAATTCTAATATGTATAGTAGACGTTGATTTTCGTCTCACCTTCATATAATTAGAGTACAATATTCGAATTATTCAATATGTCTGCTTACAATAGTATTTTACATAATATAAACTAAACCTACTTCTATAAAAAGGAAAAAGAAGTCGCTGTCAGAAGGCATCGTTCCCAGAATACTAGCGGCATTGCCACGTTGGATGGCAATGCTGATTATATTATTAAGGTACTACAGATGTTAACCGCGCAGCTAGGGACCTTGAACTTTGAAGAATATAAATAGACTGTCAAAACTGGATCGCCATGAATTAATTTCACATATCTTAACAAGAATTAGCCTCAGTGCAACATCCGTTGCAATTTCCTGATCCTGGGGTGCTGCAGGAGCCATCGGCTGTACAGGCACCGATCCCTGCTCCACTGTGTGCTCCACTACACGAGCTAGCTCCCGTACACGTTCCAGTTCCACCTCCAGATCCTGCCCCGCTGCAGGAATTTGGACCAGTACAAGAACCTTGTCCCAATCCAGAACTTGGCCCCTTACAAGAACCTGTACCGACACAGGAGCCGGATCCAGCCGCCTGCAGCTGGACTACCATCAAACATATAGTAATTAGGAAAATTATCTTACTCATGTTTGAATAAGTACCTACTTTGGTTAGGTTCGTTGAACAGATGACTGCTCAAAAACGACTATGGTAATTTTTCTCATAAGCCCAACGTTATATACAGAATTTTGGATGACGCAAACTTGACCCTTTTTTATGTGTTTTTACGTTCTATCTATGTAATAATGTTGTAGAGATGTGACCGATAATCGTTTACTAATCGAAAAGAATAACGGTAAATCGGTTGGAAAAAAAAAACATTAAAATTATGTGTGACAGCTGTCTCTTTGGTAGATTTTGTTTCAGACAAAATTACGAACTACGTATTAAAAGTAAACAATTAACTTTAATAAATTAAACAATAAATCATTTCAAAATATAGAGATTTTATATATGTAAATTAACCATTATCTACCCTATATATATTGTAAAAAATATACGAAAATAAATATAATAAGTCGAATAACAAACAAAATTATGCTGTTAGTAGGTACTTATTTGAATTTACCTTATATTAAAATAATCACAAGCAGCAAAAATGTATCTAGATTATACCTGATTCGATAGTCACAGATCTAGGGTACCTATACATGAAAAATAAAATGACCGCAATTTCGTGAGTCAATTTAGGAAATTTATGCTTGCAATGGACTTACTTACCTTTGCCTTTTCGTAAGTCTTACGGTGGCAAAAAAAAGAATACACGCAAACCGTATAGCTGGCCAATTTTATTAGTCTCAGAACAGGTCTCAGTTTGGTCACCACTTGAGTTCTTAGACAGTTTAAATTATACCTAAACATTTTGTACTTATGTATAAAGTATCATTATAATAGACTGAGAACGTAATCCACGTGAAGCGGTGTCGTCATTAATGTGTGCAGCGACCGATTCAACGATAATTATGATAACATAATGTAACAATGTAATTTTTTAATAATGGTTCTGTTTGTTTTTTATTCTATACAATAGGGTAGGTGACAGTGTCAAAAATAAATGACCAAACACTAACCAATGCATAAAACATCTAAAAACACGTGGAAAAAACAAATATGTTGTACCATTAATGCTTTTTATGATTTTTAATTACCAGTGGAACCACTAAAAGTATATGATTTGATGCTATGAAACTATGAGGTCATAGTGTAATATTTCATACAAAATGCCATATAAACTATCGTTTTGACATTTACTTATTAAAAAGTAGCTGATTTGATAAGTCAGTCAACTACCCTATTATGACATAACTAGTAGGTACATATAACATAGGTAACATAAAAACACATTCGTACATAATGTCAATGTAAATACCTAATATAAGCTCTCTCTACTCCTTTTTGCCATACCCTAACAGGGTCCTTGTACTCATTAATTAGTTCACTGTATTATGTGTAACATTGTGTGTACGCACGTACGTATTTTTGTTGCAAAATAGCGGCTATTACAACCGCATAAGGTGCCGCAGTGTGTAGCTTGATCTGTGGCCGTGTGTACAATGTGCATATTATTAAAAAAAAAAAAAAAACATTAATCAAAATAGCGGATTTTGGTGCAATATTGTATGTTTTAAATAAATCTCCCAAATCTATGAGTGGGGGAGGACTTTGATAAATATTTTTTTTAGTTTTAGTAAATCGTTCTACAAATCGTACTTACTCTCTCTGAATCTGAGACTGTCTCGTGCCGCGTGCGTATTATGGCTTAGGTACTATCTGTGACTGCCTACAGATTATGTTTTGAACCGCAATTTTTTTTTATGTAGATAGGTATGGGAAATATAATCTTAGAATAGAAAAAGTCGTACAACAAAAGTTGTCTGCCTTCATGAACCGAGATTTTGCGTTAATTACCAGTGACCTGTCATAATTAGGTAGGTATTTTAAATTAGAACTTAATGAGTAGATTTTAAAATAAAATTAAAATTCAGCTCTAGAGTGCTATTCAATTTAGAATAACATAAAAATTCTCAGTAATGATAGTTTACACGCATTCTAACAGATGGCGCTAGTCGGCACATTTTATCGAGTAGTTTAATATTTTTAATTAGTATTCTTGTTCCCAGAAAGTTGCTAGATCGTCCTCATAATTAAAATTCCTTAAAAGAACATTTTATTTACCCTAATTTGTGCTCAGCAAGTAGGGTATTGAATAATAAATAATTGTGTTGTTAAATTAAATCTTTCTTTCTTTTCTTCCTAAATTCTATATTTAAACAGACTGTCGACACTGGATCGCGCCATGTTTTTTTCTCGTATAATTTAACAAGAGTTTTTCTGAGTGCAACATCCCGTGCAATCTCCAGATCCTGGGGTGCTGCAGGAGCCAGCGCCTGTACAAGAACCCGTCCCTGCTCCGGTGTTCGCTCCACTACACGAGTTAGCTCCGGAACACGTTCCAGTTCCAGCTCCAGACCATGCCCCACTGCAGGAATCTGCACCACTACAAGTACCAGTTCCTGATCCTGATCCTGGCCCTTTACAAGAACCGCGTCCTGTACAGGAGCCGGGTCCAGCCGCTTGTACCTGGACTATTATCAAACATACGTAAATTATATTAATTAAGATAATTTGGAAAATTGGCTTTCTCAGGTTTGTTGAAATCGTCTTTCCGCCCCGGTGCTGAATTTTCAAAAATCCTTTCTTAGGGGATGCCTAAATCATAATACATCATATTCTGAGGAGTTGTTTAATCTGATGCCCACGTTACCGCTACCTTTGACCACACTGGAACCTAAATGGTCTCGTACAGTGCGTTTCCAAAGAAGCTTCCTACCACGGACGCTCAAGTTGTGGAATGAGCTGCCCGCCGTGGTGCACCCAAGAGACTACAGCATGGGGTTCTTTAAGAAAGGTGTGAAGATATTTTTGGGTCAGCAACGCGCGAGTGATACCCCTGGTGTTGCAAGCGTCCATAAGCTACGGTAACCACTTACCATCAGGTGGATGGCATGCCAGCTTGTCAACCGTCTGACATAAAAAAAGGATGAATTTAATCAATTTTGCATACTACAGTTCCCGAGGGATCATATGTTTTCCCGTGATAAAAATTACCCTATGTGTTTATCCAGGGTGTCACCTACCTCCATACTTTCATCAAAATTGGTACCGCTTGACCGTGAAGAAGTAACAAGCGTACAAACACACACACTTTTTTTTTCGCACTTATGATATTAGTAGGATTTGAATAACACTTACAAAATTGAGCCGAAGCACAGGTGATCACCAACAAAACCAAATAAATTTTGTTCAGTCCCATTTCAATGCTCTGGCTCTACTATAATAATTTGGCTAACCACAGCAAGACTTTAGGGGGGCTTAAACGGCCGCTCGAGCAATATTACTATGCAATTCATATCTCGCATTAACAGCAGATTATGGTGCAATTTGTCTAAATTGTATATTAATTGATCAAAATGATTTGCATTTTCACCAAAAAATATTTGAAAAAAACATTTGGCTCTGCTGTAAATTCGAGATATAAATTGCAAAGCAATATTGCTCGAGCGGCCGTTTTAGCCCACCAGTTCTTACAAAATTCAATAACGCCCAAATCTAATGAATTAAATTAAATCAAATCACAGTAGCCACTATGCTACTATCGAAGGCGTCGCGTCGGTCGAGTGAATGTTAATTAAAACTATTTTATTGTGTTTGTTGGTTTATCTTATCAATTTTATGTCATTGTGACGGACGATTTATACATTTTAAGTTAAAGTTATCGAGGATTTTTTTGTATATGTAGTTTTTATATTTGTTCTAAATAATTGTAAATATTGGTTTAGCCTTTTATTAATAAAGAGTAAGTAAGTGAAAGTAAAACAGTAAACGGATATCAAAGTTTTAAAATGGAAAATGCGGTAGTTGCAATGCCCTTTCAGGGCTCATGTTGAGAACTAATTTGATAATTCTGTATCTTTAAATGTACCAAATGAAGCAATAAATTGAATTTTAATTTTGACGATGATGAAGATATAGGTATAAATATTGTTACGTACAAGTGAAGGGTCAAGACTTTTCTAGAGAGATCCTTGTATTTGTTTTCGTCGGCGTTAACAATACCGCTATTCGAAAACAAAGGAAAGACCCGCCTATTGTTTCGTTTATAGCCCTATTGTTATCGGAGTTTTATGGCTCTGTTTACTTTCCCACGCTTGTTTGTGTCGGACGGCCGCCGAAACTTGCTCGCGAATATTCTGGAGATCAGGAGGCTCGAATATAAAAGGCGAACGTCGAGCCAGCAACGGCTGTTGTCCGCGTAAGGGTGTTGTTGTCCGCGTAAGGGTGTTATAGCCACCTCTGGCTAACACCTTCATGTCCTTTCAAAAAAAAAAAAAACCAGCAACGGCAGTTCAGTTCTACGAGCTACCAAGTGAACTTCAAAGCGCGAATAGTGCGATACTCAGTGTGTTGTTCAGTGCTATAGTGCTATTGTAAGACAGTGATTAATTGCGATAGAGACGTTTATTAATTGTGACTGTGACATTTTATTAGTTAATTAATTAATTATTTGTGTTGATATACTGACTGAATCCGGTCGTTAATGAAACTCTTCTACCGTAAATCAGCATATTTATTCGTACCCACCCCGGATACGTAACAATATCTTTTGAACTTGGTTAATCGTAATAAACACATTCAATGAGGCGCTTCGATGAAGACCATTTTGTGAGCGTGGTGAGCCCTCATTGGATGATATACAATAATGATGTTAATTACGATTACCACCAAAGTTACCATTTGCAAAATAAAACTGCCCTCAAAAACACTAAAACGTTAAAAGATTTATAATCTGACACTGTTTTGATGTCAGCAAAAATAGTAATAGCGGGTGTTACATAAAAAATAACAAATTCTACTTTTAATTCAAAATTAACAATTTAGTTAGTGTTGTCTGTTAGGCTATGGTCAGAAACAAAAAAATATGTCAGTTACTCTATGGCTCACTGTCTTCTTCCGTATGATGCGATGGATGCGTGGTGTAAAATTGTACAGGTAGGCAGGTACCTCAAATAAATTGTTCAATATATCAGATATTCACAAGTTCAGCTTATTTTCTTAAACCACTACTAATTGTTACGCTTCTATTGGCCCAAATTATTTATTTTTGCCTTTTGCGGTCGAGACCATGGGTCCTTGGGGTTCCGAGGCTCGCCGATTTTCTCGGACATTATCTTCAAAATTAATTGAGGTCACAGGGGACCGGCGAGCGGGGAGCTTTTTCCGCCATCGCGTTAGCTTGGTCATACAAAGAGGGAACGCTGCCAGCCTTCTGGGAACCTTGCCGTTGATTGGCAGCAAACGGCCGCCTCGAGGATTTTTTTTTATATATAGTATGTTTATTTGTTGTAAATATTGTATATTATAATAAATTGTTTATTAATTATAATTTGAACTTTAATGAATAAAAATATGTAATATGAAATTTTATATAAACAGATTGTCGAAAAGAATCGCACTATGATTTTCACGTTCGTTTAACATTCGTTAGCCACAGTGCAACATCCCGCGCAATTTCCAGATCCTGAGTTATTGCAGGAGCCAGCGCCTGTACAGGAGCCCACCCCTCCTCCACTGTTCGCTCCACTACACGAGTTAGCTCCGGTACACGTCCCATTTCCAGCTCCAGATCCTGCCCCACTGCAGGAACCTGCACCAACACAAGAACCAGCTCCCGATCCAGATCCTGGCCCCTTACACGCACCTTCACCTACACAGGAGCCGGGTCCAGTCGCCTGCAGCTGGACTACCATCAAACATACTGCGATTAGGAAAATTATCTTACTCATGTTTTGTTGATGCTACCTGCTCGAAAACTATTTATGATGGTTTGTCTTGAAAGCCCAACGTTATATACAGAATTTTGAATGACGCAGACCCTTTTACCTGTCTTATCTTTGTAAAGAATGGACCCATAAATCGTTTACTAATCGAAAACCATATCGGAAAATCGGTTGAAAAAAAAAAATGGTCTTTATGCGACAATTTTTCAAGACATGAATATTTTTTTTATATACTACTAAGGTAGCAAGCAAGCATACGGTGGGCCGTATCCGGTGTATCAGGTATGCCTGATGGTAAGTGGTTACCGTCGCCTATCGCCATTTGCAATACCAGAGATATTGCCAATGTGTTGCTGACCTGTTACTCGGTATTGTAATACCGAGAAGGCAAACTGGCTCTCAAGTGCAATTGCCGGAACACACCCGTAGGTGCTTGGCGACAAATTTTCAATAAATATAAGAGTAAGATCCTATTTCGGCATCTTAAGAGGAGGCTCTCCGCGAATGTCTCCGTCCCGTTCTAAACTGACGGAGACAGGAGAGACGCAATTTTAGTAAAAAAAGATGCTATTTTTTAAAAGTAAGAAAACTATTCCTTTTCTAATGGATTTCAGAATGTATGTTTATATTTTACAAGTTATTTGGATGGCCCAAATAAGAGAAAAAGGCATTCTTAGTTTTAAAAAGGTCCATATTTACTTTTTTTTTGACGTTACTAATAAAAAATCCTAATTTTAAAAAAAAACTATTTCCCATCACATACCTATTTTCTAGTTTAACATATATTTTTTCCAAATCTCTTGGAACAAAGAACGAGAAAAACGCATTTTAGAATCATTATTTCACATAGCATCGCCTTAAGGCTCTTCATCTTGTCAGCTGAAAGACTTGACAGCTGGAGAATGGCCTCCACCGAGGTGGCTGGTCTTGCAATATCAGCATTTAGTGGTTTCTTGCGATCCTCACAAGATCGTCGACCCACGCTTCGTTTTCCAGTTCGTGCCCTACCCACTGCCACTTAAGTTTAGCAGTTCCTCGGAATATGTTGGTAATTTTGGTTCGCGTGGTCGAATCAGAAATGATGAGATCCTCATCATTTCTGATTCGACCTCGAAGGGAGACACCTTAAGCTTTCTTATGCGGCTCATGTAAGATCTTTAAAATCTTTAAAAAAAATAATTTATTACTAAACTTTCCGACGAATGACGAAATGAAAACCTCTTCTTTTTTTAAGTCTGTTAAAAATATACGAAAATAAATAAGGCCCAAGAGGACAAAAATCCCTAATAAAAAAAATCAAATACAAACAAATTTATGCTGGTAGTCGGTACCATAATGCACCCTAAAAATGTAAATTTAGCACCTTCCAACTCGTATTATAAAAATTCTTGGGACCAAAATATATTTGCCCAATTTAGCTCATAAGGAATTTATTTAAATGCACTATTTGCTTTTTTAATTTACATTTAAATTATCATAATCTATACTAATATAAATATATAATAATATTATAAAGAGGAAAGATTTGACTGTTTGTTTGTTTGCATTGAATAGACTCCGAAATTAGTAACATTTTCATGAAATAGTCATATATGTCAGTAATATACCTTGGAAGAATATGTTGATGATTTCTTTTGTTATTAATCAGTAAATATACTACCATTCTTATCGCAAATAACATGTTGATAACTTACGACCTATAACTGAGCTGCAATTAGCAAAAAACTTGATAAATATTGAATTTCGCGCTCCAACCGAAGGTATACCCTTAAGTAGAACAGCCATCATTGTACTAAAACTTAACATAAACTGACTGACTGCGTGACTGACTGTAACTTGAAAGTAATTCATTTACATGACTAGAAGGTTACTAAAACTTATGTTAACTTGACACTGGCAAAAAATAATTTTATTGATTTGGTAGCCATATTAGAAACGAAGAAGAAAAAGAAAAATACTCACACGATGTTCAGTTATTTATTTTACACACATAAAGACACTAGCGAGCAAAGTTTTTTCAAACATGTATATGCGCCCGACCCATGGATCTATGTACAATTATTATTATGAAAAATATATGATATAGTTTTGTTCCGATGTTTTCAATATGTATATGATGATATACTCATCAAAATTAATCATAGCACAATTCATAATATAAAATTAACTTTTAAAACAAAAAAAACGCCTTCAAAAATAATGAATAGATCTCTAATCTGACACTTTTTTGTTGTCAGATTTACAATAAACTATATCAAATTCTACCCAGCTTTGAAGAATAGAAATATAAGAACCTATAATTATAAACACTGACTGTCGACACTAGATTTCTCGTACCATTTAACAAGAGTTAACTGTAGTGCAACATCCCTTGCAATTTCCAGAACCTGGGGTCTTGCAGGAGCCAGCGGCTGTACAGGAACTCGTTCCTGCTCCGCTCTTCGCTCCACTGCATGAGTTAGCTCCGGTACACGTTCCAGTTCCGGATCCAGCTAGGTTCCCTGTACAGGAATCTGCACCAGTACAAGAACCAGCTCCCGATCCAGATCCTGGCCCCTTACACGAACCTGGAGCTGTACAGGAGCCGGGTCCAGCCGCCTGCAGCTGGACTACCATCAAACATACGATAATTAGGAAAATTATCTTACTCATGGTTGGATACGTTGGTTAGGTTTGTTGAATAGATGAGTGGTCGAAAACGACTATGATAGTCCGTCTCTTAGGCCTACGTTATATATAGAATTTTGGTGGATGCGGATGCAGAGCCTGGAACCGGTTTAAATGTAACCGGCTATTGAATGTTATCAACAGGATTTATCCTTATTTTGTTCGAAGTGAAAATCTGAAAAGTGTTTAATCGAAAAACCTTTTTTAACCGGTCTGAGGGCCTATTTATGTCTGTGTCAGTCAGTGGGGTCACAGTAAAGTAATCTCTACAGTATTTTATCTTCATACAAACGGTCAGAGCGGAAGTCATTCCTAAGTGCCTTGAGTTCCCTAATACTCTCAGTGCACAACTGTTCGCGAATCCACGAATTGTAACCAGTAGGTACAACTCCTTACTTAATATGGCAAAGAGCTATTATCCAGAGTGTCTGGTCATGGACTAGCGATATTTCAGGTACATATTTACTTTTTGAACACATTTTATGGGACTTTTCTTAGGACCAACCCTGAAAACTAGAAAAAAAAAGCACTTCATACATTTTGACCGAACAAGATAGATAGATAGATAATGCTTTATTGTCACACCACAGAAAATTAAAAAATATATATAAAAAAATAACTTAACCAAAAGAAAAACAAAAGTGTTACAATGGGCGGCTTTATCACTAAAAGTGATCTCTACCAGGCAACCTTTGGATGGAGAGGAATATAATTAACTAAATAAGACTAAATAAGAAGATAGATGTTTTGTTTGAAAAAAAAAAGTGTTATTTTTTTCGAGTTTTCAGGGTTAGTCCTATGAAAAGTACCATAAAATGTGTTCAAACAGTAAATAAGTACTATCGCTAGTCCATGACTGGACACACTGTAGACTATATTGTAGGTCCTGTTTTTGGTTGCTTGAATTCATCAATAACGCACCCAAAGATATTTTTTTCCATAAAATACAACATGTATTTTTAATGAATACTTCCTATTTCCTTCACAACTTTATAAATATATTATATACAATCACAAAACCAGAAAGAAATTCAAGTAGGTAGATGAATTTAAAATACTGTAGGCGGGCAGCCCTATCGCGTGTTTACGTACCGCACGGCTGTAGGTAATTATTTCCAGGATAGGGCCGAGTAACAATACTGTATGTACCTATATATAGATAGATAACTTTACTGTGGCGGGGTTGAGTATTATTGCTGCAAGCAGCTTCTAGCCCGTGGTTTCGTTCGCTTGGATTTTTCAATTTCATTTTCAAATTCATGACAAGCCAGTTGGCGCAGTTGGTTAAGACACCACCTCTCACGCCTCTGGTCGGCTCACGCCGCTGGGTTCGATTCCCATTCAGGACAAACATTTGTGTGCATGAACATGTCTGTTTGTCTGGGTGTTATTATCTATATAAGTATGTATTTACAAAAAAATATGTAGTATATCAGTTAATCTGGTTTCCATAGTACAAGCTCTGCTTAGTTTGGGATCAGATAACCGTGTGTGAACAATGTCCCAGAATATTTATTATTATTGTGAATTCCCACGGTATTGTTATTAAATGTTTTTACATATTTAATTGGATCGAAGAGCACCAATAGAATTAACACCAAATATTATCCCCATAAAATCATTGCCGCCGCCTGTCTCAATTAATTTTACCTCATCTTTAGAACTTTTAAACCACTAGTGTCACCGAACTCCTGCTATGTCAAAACAATTTTAGAGAATTATTAATGAAAGAAAACACACGATTATTATTTTTTTATTTTACACAAATATAAACACCAGCAAGCAAAATTTTTACAAAAATGCATGCGTCTTACCGAAATAGGTATATGTTACAAAAATATATCTCTTCCGTTATTTTCACAGAAGAATAAAGTAGGTAATTGATCATAGAAGTTATCAAATAAAATAAACTATAATAAAAAAAAAATACCGCTTTCAGAAACACTTGAAAGTATAAAACATTTTAATCTGACCAGAATCTGACACCGTTTCGATGTGCGAAAGTGTACAGTGCGACAAGGATCTTTTGGCACGTGGCCAAAATTGGAACTAATGCTGTCTTGTGAAGAATCACTTTTCAAGAGTCTGCTTGTCATTATTGTATGTTGTTTTTGCTTGTTATTTAATCAAATAATATGCGTCAAAGAGATAGTGTTAAAAGCTAAAGAGCGCCCTCCTACCGATGTCATTCAACTGCCAAAAGTTCCTTGTCGCACTGTATAATAATAGATCTTATAAAAAGAAATACATATATAAAATTCTATTTAAGCAGCCTGTCAAAACTGGGTCGCACTATGATTTTCACGTACGTTTAACAAGAGTTAGCCACAGTGCAACATCCTGAACAATTTCCAGATCCTGGGGTGCTGCAGGAGCCAGCGCCTGTACAGGAACCCATCCCTGCTCCGCTGTTCGCTCCACTACACGAGTTAGCTCCGGTACACGTTCCGATACCACTTCCAGTTGATGGCCCACTACAGGAACCTGCACCAGTACAAGAGCCTGTTCCTGATCCTGATCCTGACCCCGTACACGCACTATCACCAGTACAAGAATCAACTCCCGACCCTGATCCTGACCCTGTACAGGCCCCTGCACCTGTACAGGAGCCGGCTCCAGCCGCCTGCAGCTGGACTGTAAACAAACATAACGGAAATTGTATTAATTACGATAAATTAGAAAGATTTTCTTACAGTATGACACAACTTAGATGTAGCATCGGCGAATCGTTTTCGTACACTTCACTTCCGATTTACACAACAAATAAAAATAATTCAGTATCGCGCCATTCAACGTTCAACAAGATCATTTTCGCCGATCATTTTTTAACACATGAGTAATGTTGTAGGCGCACTCTTTTCGAGAACGATCGATTTTACGAAGTTTGCCGATGCTTCATCTAAGTTGTGTCATACTATACCCAGGTTTGTTGAACAGATGACAACTGTGATAGTTTGTCATATAAGCGTCAACGTTATATATACAGAATTTTGGAGAACGCAGACGTGACCAGTGCCCTGAGAACGAACATCTGATCCAATGTATGGTGATTTGACAAAAGCAGCTTTATACCTTTGACAATTAAGGGTCGTACATATTACTTAAAGTTATAGTCAAAGTTAACTTAACTATTACCATGCTTTGACCGTAGAGTCACTGTGACGCTGACCGATCTCCATCGGTCGGTTATGGTTACGGTTAAAATTTTAGTTAAAGTGACACGAGCAACCCAGTTTGCGGTTTCAGCGGTTAACGTTAACTATAACCTTACTATGACTGCGCTTTATGCAACCGACCCCAAGTAGGTACTAAGCTTTTCTAACGTCTATTTTGTGAAAATACGAATATTTTCTACGAATATTTTCTACGAATATTTTCTACGAATATTTACTACTAGCTGACCCGGCAGACGTTGTCCTGCCCTGAGAACAAAAATAAAACTGGGACCTACAAACCTATCCCTACCTACTCCTATCTACCTCTACCTGCCACTACCTACCTTACCTACCTACCCTACCTACCTACCCTACCTACCTACCCTACCTACCTACCCTACCTACCTACCCTACCTACCTACCCTACCTACCTACCCTACCTACCTACCCTACCTACCTACCCTACCTACCTACCCTACCTACCTACCCTACCTACCTACCCTACCTACCTACCCTACCTACCTACCCTACCTACCTACCCTACCTACCTACCCTACCTACCTACCCTACCTACCTACCCTACCTACCTACCCTACCTACCTACCCTACCTACCTACCCTACCTACCCCTACCTATCCTATGTCCTTCTCCTGGCTCTAAACTACCTCCCTGCCAATTTTCAGCTAAATCGGTTCAGCCGTTCTTGAGTTATAAGTGGAGTAACTAACACGACTTTCTTTTATATATATAGATTACATTGACTCCCCCCCCGTACCCCAGTGACGCTTACATGGCGCCTACATCGCATGCTGGCTAGCTGAGCGCGGTGAGCGACAACCACGCGACTTTTTTCTAATACTTGCATTTTTAAACTCGTGATATCTTCCGAATGAAATGTCCGAATTGAATAATTCAAAAAGTTATAAAAAGGTATTAAAGCCGTCTTGAATATAAAGTAATTTATTTTGATGAGGATTAATACCAAGGTACAAATGAAGAGCCTTTTCAAGAGGCGGCATATATAAATTAATATTTTAGAATAAAAAACTGCTTACTGTGACATAACTATAATATTTAGACATATGCTGTCGCGACACTTTTTGTAGATAATGATGAGTTCTGCAAAGTCGTAGTAAATGATTTTGTTCTATCATCAATAGTTTTCGCAGCGCACGCGACTTAAGGAATTTTTCAGGTCATTTTTTTACACCTTATGTTACATTATTGGAGTTTTAGTAAGGATCCCTAATTTTTTTTAAAATATAATATAGCCTATGTTACTCGGGGATAATGTAGCTTTCCACAGGTGAAAGAATTTTTGAAATCGGTCCAGTAGTTTCGGAGCCTATTCATTACAAACAAACAAACAAACAAATCTTTCCTCTTTATAATATTAGTATAGATGTATAGGCCAGTGTTTGACCACAATCTCACCGTGGTCAGTGATGATGTGGCCGATGATGGTAAGCACACAAAGCCTAGAAAGGAACGGGCTCTCAAGTGCAGCTGTCGGAACACACCGAAAGGTGCTTGGCGACAGATTTTCAACTTGAGGGTAGCCAGCCAGGCGGGTACTACAAAGTACGCTACCACCGTGCAGCAAAATATGCAGTTTAATATAAAATTCGACGGCAAGAACTTATTTTGGTATTAACGATAGGTTATATATATGATGACAGTCATAAATAAATACTTTTACTCAAATATTAAATCGGTTTGAATGAAAAGAAAGCAAACAAAAATGGAGATAATTTAATCTCACTATATCTCTTTCTAATAGTAAATATAAGAAAGGGATGCAAGATATTTTAGTCCTGTCAGGCTGTCAGTTTAATCCGATCACATATTTCAACGTGAATTTAAGCGCGATCTTTATTGGTCACGAATCGATTATTTACCCGTACATTACGACGGCATGGATTAAACTGACAGCATTCAAAATGTTCTGTCTTTTTTCAATAAGGTTAACTTGAAAGATAGGTGACTTGTCTAATATTACTTATGTTCGTAAACAACAGAATCGGAGTAAATATCTCAAAATTTATGTGATTCAATTTCGAAGCTAAAAAATGAGTCAGATAGTGGTTTTAAGATAGCAGGATAACTTTGAATGTCAAATGATTAGATAAAATATATAATATGTTGATGATTCATATTTTTTTTATCACAGATTTTGAAATTTAAATTGGCCAAATATTACGGAAGATATAAGCATTTTAAACTACTAATTAGACAGCGATTAGACAAAGAGATCCATAGAAAAGACCGATAAATCTTTAGAATTGTCTTCAGTCTCTATTGTCGTGACATAACGGCTAAGAACCACATTCGTTATAAATAAATAAATATCCTGGGACATTCTTCACATATGGTTAACTGATCCCAAAACTAAGCAGAACTTGTACTATGGAAACCAGATAACTGATATACTACATATACTACTTTTTTTTGTAAATATATACTTATATAGATAATTACACCCAGACAATACAAACAGACATGTTCATGCACACAAATGTTTGTCCTGGATGGGATGCGAACCAACTGCGCCAACTGGCTTGTCAAGAAATTGACCGTCAAGCTAGCTACGGCTAGAAGTAAACTGGCGCTCAAGTTCTTGTATCTACTTAAAAGCTTCAAATACCTACATTTACCCTATTTTTTTTTTTTTTTTTAAAGGACTAAAGTTGGTAGTCTCTGATGGCTGCTCCAACCTTACCGGACAATCGGCGAGCGCAGAGAGCTCTCAGCCGGGTAAAATTTAGGTAACCACGCCTGATGGCACCCCCGAGTGGGGTACGAACCGAACCTCGGCTCAGGGCGTTACCGGGGGAAGGGGAGGACTTTGTACGAGTTACGACTAATTGGGGGCGGTCGGATTACTAATGGCAGCTCGGGCCGCTTGAACGGGACGAGACTGAGTGGGACGTCGCGGCGGTCCTCGCCGTCGAGGACGGTAGCGTAATCGGTTTTGTGTAGTGTGTTGTGTACTTTTACGGGCTTTGTCAGCTTCGATCTGAGCTAATGTTATGGGGTCATCCGGCTCGCTGAGGGCTTGCCTTGGTCTAAGGTTTACCCTATCAGATATCACTTTCAGTACATGCAGGTTAACTAACAGCAATCTTGACATAACTCATGGATTTATAAATTAACTAGCGACCCGCCCCGGCTTCACACGACTTTTCTCGGCTTTTTTGTACTACAATATGTATGTATTATACATATAAACCTTCCTCTTGAATAGGGTAGTTGACTGACATATCAAATCAGCTACTTTTTAATAAATGTCAAAACGATAGTTTATATGGAATTTTGTATGAAATATTACACTATGACGTCATAGTTTCACAGCATCAAATCAGTGGTTCCACTGTTAATTAAAAATCATAAAAAGCATTTAATGTACAACATATTTGATATTTCCACGTGTTTTTAGATGTTTTATGCATTGGTTAGTGTTTGGTCATTTATTTTTGACACTGTCAACTACCCTATCACTATATCTATTGCTGAAACTGCATTAAAATCCGTTGAGTAGTTTCAAAGATCTAAGCGAACAGACAGCGGAAGCGACTTCATTTTATGCTATGTAAAGAGAATGAATATCACCTCTAAAATTTAATTAAGAACGATCAATCTAATTAATCTTACTAATAAACATAAAACTACTGAACGGATTCGGATTAAACTTGACACATAGATAGATCAGACCCTGGAATAACATTTAAGCTACTTTTTATCCCGGGAAAACATTAGATAGCTCGGAAACGCGGGTGAAAGCGCGGGGCGGAATCTAGTATTACATAACACTTACATATTTGAGTAGAAACACAGATCAAAAACATAATCAAATAAATCGCGTTTAGCCCCATTTCAAGGTATAACTATGTATTTAGGTAAATCACAAAAAGAATTATGTCCTTGTAAAATTCGACTACGCCCAAATATAATTTAAATGACGACGTGACCGACGCTCTCGTTTTTATCAACTAAAGTGTGAAACCCATCTAAAACGGTTTTATAACGTTTGTTGGTTTATCGATGAGCCCAAAGAATATTAGTGCAACTACAAAATTGCAATTTTACAGGAAAAAAATAGTTCAAGACATAGGCAAGCGTTTGATCTTGGCCTCTGGGGATCTGAGAGCCAGGGACTTTTTTGCCCAGAGGCTAAGTCTGATCATTCAGCGAGGCAACGCCGCAAGTGTCATGGGTACCATGCCAAATTTTGAAGTAGATTTTAGTAATTTTTGTAATTACTAGTTATTTAGTTTAGTTTTTTATTTGTTTAGTTTAGTTTTTATTTATGTAATTAATATATTATGTATACTTGGGTCAGAATGCCCAAGGGAGAATCAGCATTGCCATCCAACGTGGCAATGCCGCTAGTATTCTGGGAACGATGCCTTCTGACAGCGACTTTTTCATTTAGTTTAGTCCTTTTTATCTAAGTAGCTTTTAGTTTTTCTTAGTATGTATATTTTGAACATGTAAATAAATTAATATACTACAAAAAAAAATAAAAATTCTCAGTTAGATTTACATTGCGTAATTAATTGTAAATATTGTATCTTACTAACTTTAATGCAATATATCTAAGACTTTTTTGAAAAAAGTAAGCAAACTATTTTTATTTCGTATTTTATCCAACAAATTTCAACACGTCCCCAAAAAAAGAATCGCGATAAACTTAATATTTTATTTGGTTAGAAACTTTAAGCGAACACTTAAAAATAAACCGGACAGGTGCGAGTTTGTCACGAGCAGTCAGGGTTCCGTACAGATAAGTTGGATTGAAGGATAACCTCTATGTAATTGACTACTTCCTAATGTATATGTTTTGTCCTATTTTTTATTACGGTGACTTAGATTTTTTTATTTGTATACGTCTCCCAGGGACCGTAGATTCCCATAGATATTTGATATTACATTTCAACCTGATACCTTCAGGCGTTCCTGAGAAAAAGGATTTTGTTATCGACTATAAGTACAAATTCCTAAAAATTTATGATTTTTTCAGATTTCTTGTCATATTTTCTATTTCTTTTGTTTTTACTGGCTTTCATTTAAAATAACGTATGACTGATTTTTTAAAGGATTAAGGGTCGGTTGCTCGTACATTTTAGTTAAAGCAAAAGTTAACTTAACTATTAGGTTTCAAGTTTTGACCGTTTTTGTAGAGTCACTTTGACGATGACCGAACTTCCTCGGTCGGTTATGGTTACGGTTATTGTTAAAGTGCAACGAGCAACCCAGTTTTCTATAACCGTTAAAGTCAAATATAACCGTAACCAACCTAACTATAACCTTACTATTACCGCGCTTTATGCAACCGACCCTTAGTCATGCCATGATAACGTGTTATTGATAAAATTATGAAGATTATTAAGTATTCAAGTCATGTTAATTTCGTTTGTTATCAGTAAAATTCATGAAAAGATTATGCATAATTAAACGCAAATAAATATAATTCTAGTGAAAGTACGAGGTTGCGGGACTTCAAAATAAGAATTTTCAAACATACAAATAATGCCATTCCATGACCGTATGATTAATGTTTTAGAACTCCAGATAATGGGAGCCATATTCAATAAAGTTCATTACCATTTTCATACGCGGTATTTAGCTGTACTAAATTGTTTTTGGTCTTTTTGCTCTTTATTGTATTTGTTTGTGTTTTGCGGTAGAAATTAAATGATTTTTCTTTCTTTCAGTAAATCAGTTGAAAAATAATGATCTTCATTCGACAACCTACAAAACATGAATATATTTGGCTGTTCTTACGCTACCCGCATCTATGGGTTTCCTGCTACCCTCACAAGATCGTCAGTCAACTTTATGGGGGCTTGCCCACACTGCGTCTTCCGGTTTGTGGTCGATCGAGAACCCTTCTACTCTACCCCAATAAAAGGTTACATTAAAAAATTAAAACCATAATAAATTAAAGTCAAATTTGTAAAAAACATAATTACCTGTATTCGTGTACTGATGTGCGCAATACTTTGAGACCTAAAGTCAACACCAGCCAAGTGCGAGTCTGACTCGCGCACCGAGGGTTCCGTACAAACTTAACTTTGTAATTGAGTGTACTTAACTAAAAATTTATGCTTTTCGCAATTTTTCCTTTATCTGTGCTTTAAAACGAATTTCAAGATTCTGAGTTCACGGGAAGTCCCCGTAGGTTTTGATTCCCTTGCGAGTGTCGAACATTTGCAGCATAAACGGCTGTATCTTTTGATTGCGTTGGCATAGAAGTTTGATTTTTTCACAGCTCCAAGAGACAGTAGATTTGAATATTGATATAAATTTCAGCTTGATATCTCCATGCGTTCCTGAGAAAAAGGGTCTTAACAGACAGACAGACGGACAGCAAAGTGATCCTATAAGGGTTCCTTTTTTTCCTTTTGAAAATGACAAAGGGCGAGCGTAGCTTGCACTTAAAATTAAAAACATAATAAAAATAACAAGTTAAAGTTAAAAAAAAAAATAAAATTTGTAAAAAACATATTTAGGTACCTGTATTTGCATACCGATGTGCGCAATACTTTAAGACCTAAGGACATTTTTTTAAGCATACAAAGTGTATTATTTTATTTTCATTATTTCCAAAATACAAAAATATTTATTTCAACAAACAAGTTATAAAGATAAAAATAATAAGTACCTACTAGTTACAAAAAGAAGCTTCAGTTTTCGTAAAAAATCATAATTAGCGAATAATTACTTTAAGAATGGAAACAAAACTATTTATAACAAACAAAATCGAAAGAAAGAAATAATAATAATTCGAATAAAATTCATAGAGAAAAGAAACGGACGGTCGGACGGCCTGCGAAGGCTTTTTAATAACATTACAAGTACTCCGCTGGACTTTTTGGCGGGAACTTGCGAAGTGACGTTGCGTTTTCGTTTTATTTTCATAAAATCGTGTATTTGGAGTTTTATTGAACATTATCGGTGGTATTTTGTCCAATAAAGATCAATACAAGTGCACCAGTGAAGTGAAATGAAATGATTACGTGTATAGTGGCTTTTCAAGTTGTCTCAAGAAGTCCATGAAAAGTTTTAGTAGAACGGCTACCATCGTACTAAAACCTAACTAAACTGACTGACTATGACTCGACGAAGATTTAACATGACTTGAACTTTGAAACTTGACGATTGACGAGAATTTAATACATGAAGAATATAAAAATACCTACATTGCTCAACTTGACACTGGCAAAATACACGAAGTGTGATGCCAAAATAAAATAATAATAATAATAATGGTATTCCGTTGGCACCCTTTGGTTGGGTAGGCAATCCTAAAAAGTGTAGGTATTCCATACTTACACCGCTCGAACTGAAATGTCAAACTGTTATTGTAAAACAACTTTGTGATTATTTTGTGTATAAATACACACAGTATAATATGAACCTGCTTCATCGCCTACATGCCACCTTATTGTTAGAGACCTACCTGCTACAATTTATGATAAACTAGCGGTGTAACAAATCTTAGAATTTCTCGGCTTTTCTGTACTATAACATGCATGTATTATACATAAAAACCTTCCTCTTGAATCACTCTATCTATTAAAAAAAACCGCATCACAATCCGTTGCGCAATTTTAATGATATAAGCATACATAGGGACAGACAGACGGGAAGTGACTTTGTTTTATAATATGTAATGATGTTCACACAGTTCCTAAAAAACTGTATATTTTTTTATGATGTATAAGGCCTGTGTTTGACCACAATCTCACCGTGGTCAGTGATGATGTGGCAAATGATGGTAAGCACACAAAGCCTAGAAAGGAACTGGCTCTCAAGTACAGCTGTCGGAACACACCGGAAGGAGCTTGGCGACAGATTTTCAACTTGAGGGTGGTAGCCAGCCAGGCGGGTACTACAAAGTACCCTACCACCGTGCTATGGTTTCCTCACGATGTTTTCCTTCACCGAAAGCTGAAGCTCATTCGAACCCGGGACCTTCGTCTCGGCATCCGACGTCACTACCACTGAGCTATCATCGCCTTAAATTTCAAGCAAGGTTATCAAAATTTGCTACAATTTTATGATTACTAAAATTAATATAATGCAGAAAAACAGAAGACTCATATAATCTTACCGAGGCGGACGGAACCCCTCTGTCTACGTTATAACCACAGCGTAACTATATTCTCCTTACCAGTGTAGAAACGTGTCTGATGTCGGGATATGCTGCCGCCCGTTTTAGTACTTATGATGTCGCACGCAGACGTGCCAGAATTTTCACAAAATGGAAAATTAAATAAACGTATCATTTAAAAGTAGGTACATACCTAATATACGTTCATTTATATATCACTAGCTTTCGCCCAGCGGTTTCACCCGCAGTTCATGAACACCCCGTACTCAATTTAACCAACCAAATAATATGTAGGTCAATTTGTCCGTTAGTATTCTCATACCTTGAGAACCACAGTATAGATTATGAAGCGCTTTTCAAAGATAGGTATCCTCTTAGGTTCAGGTTCCTAGATGAAGGTTTTAGGCTATTTAATATCCAGGGACATGTATAGTTCTTATACAGGGTGGAATTTTGTAATGCCACCTGGAGGGGAAGTACTCTTAATACTTTAGATAGAAAATTTTACTCAAAGGAAACATTCCTTTATTTTTGAAAAGAAAAAAAACGGCATTAAAGATTTTTAAAAATTCGCTTGCCGCACACGGTAATCGAACCGACTAAAATCTGTAAAAGTTGCACCGTGTACTTTTATTGCATTGATTGTTAGGGTCAATAAGGATGAAATCTCTTTAACAAACTTCATAAATTGAATTACATGAAAACAATGAAATTTTAAATTAATTTAATTATGTACAAACCACCGCAGAGCACGATTCACATCTTTATTATTTAAAAAATAAGCTTCCATTAAATCAAATTGCTCTTGATAAGCCATTTTTACCGTGAAACAATTATGAAATGATTTGTAAAAACAATCAAATGTGAATAACAGATGAAAATCTATTTTCAAATGTAACATTCCATATTTAAACTACGTCATACACGCAGTTATGTCACATCTAAGAAAGGAGTCTGCATTACAAACACGTGCAAATTGCAATCGTCTTATCTAAATAGTAATTCGTCATTTCGATGGATAAATGACGTCAATGATAATAATTAATGAATAACATAAGTACACAGATAGATCTTTGAGTAAAAGTGCTTTAACTTGACCGATTGAATTAATAATTTAAGATTTCATTGACCCTAACAATCAATGCAATAGAAGTACACGGTGCAACTTTTACAGATTTTAGTCGGTTCGATTACCGTGTGCGGCAAGCGAATTTTTAAAAATCTTTAATTTTTAAAAAATTTTTCTTTTCAAAAATAAAGGAATGTTTCCTTTGAGCAAAATTTTCTATCTAAAGTATTAAGAGTACTTCCCCTCCAGGTGGCATTACAAAATTCCACCCTGTATATACTTGTCAAAAATTACAATCCATTATTAGTTAAAATAATACCTAAGTTTTTGTTACGTTAAAAAAAAACAGTCAAAATTTCAGAGCCATACTACAGCCTTCTTATTATTTTTTATTTTTGTAGGTATATTGAATTTTTATGTTTGATATTTTTTTTTATAAGTTTCGGATGGCATGCAATGCAGGAGATAAAGGTTTTTCTTTCTTCTTTCTTTCTAAACGTTCAAACAGTGTTTAATGAAAATTGGCAGAGAGGTAGACCCGTGAGATATGAAGGTAGGTATTTTTATCCGAGGACTTGAGAGAAACTAAGGACAGCTTCTTAAATTATTGTCTCAATGATACAATACAGATTGATGCAAAATTGTCAAGAACTGCCAACATAAACCTATCTATAATTTATCTATACTAATAATAATCTATATATCTATCTATCTAAACTATAATGAAACTGAAGAGTTTTTGTTTGTTTGTATGAACGCGCTAATCTCTGGATCTACCAGTCGGATTTGGAAAAACGTTTTTGCTATTGAAAACCTGAAAAAAATGTTGTGAAGAATGTCCCAGGATATTTATTTATTTTTGTATAGCACGGACGATGCGACGCGCGATGTAACCCGAGCAATACCGGAAAGAACCGAACTATGCACGACTTCACCGACATGAAGTCCTATACGTAATTTGTTTGATGATAATTGCTTTAGCGTTGAATATTTTTAAGTTGAATTGTTGTAGATATTATATACAAAATTCATAGGAACAAATACTACATAGGAAGGTCCGAATTATTTCAAAATTGGTTTTGGGTTTATTTTTACTAAATTTGTTTTTTTTTTATTTCTTGAGTGAGAACTTAATCTATCTATAGGTAGTAATAATAAAGCTGAAGAGTTTGTTTAACGCGCTAATCTCCGGAGTTATTGGTCCGATTCGAAAAATTGTTTCACTAATGGGAAGCTACATTATCTCCGAAGGTTATAAGATACTTATAAACCCGCGAACGAAACCGCGGGGAACAGCTAGTTATTTTATATAAACTAAATGCTAAGTATTATAATTTTAGATCACTTGTTTGAGATATTGAAGAAAATTTAAAGCTTTGTTACTTTATTTTGGCATGAAAGTTGAACAATACTGTGAGTAGAAGGGTTCTTAGTTTGGTATAAACAATGCATGCTATATGATAGCTTAAATTCATAAAATATGGTACTTATATGAATAGAGTAGCTTTATACAGTCTGATAAACTTTTTAAAAAAATCATATAAATATCTATGACTAAAATTTAGAATAATTTTGATTTCTATGTTGTTACATTTGTGTTAATTAGTCTATATTCAAAATTTTGGATCTTTTGCTCAAGTAATTGCAAAAATATTAAAGGGCAAAAATGAAATATTTCACCCTCTATAACATTGCATTGCTAAATAATATTACAAAATGCTTTAGGATTCTTATAGTTCTCGCTATGGGTAGCTTATAACCAGAAATTCGTGGTTCTGAAATCAATAGGAAAAGCGTTATACAGGTTGATGAAAAAAAATTAAAAAGGTCATAAAATTGTCTATGATTAAAAAGTTTAAAATTATTAATGTGCATATTGTTACAATTATGTTACATGGTCTACACCCAAAATTTTTGATCCCTAGCTCATGTAATCGCAAAAATATTAAGGGGCCAAAATACTAATTTCCGCCCTCTATAACATTTCATTGCTAAATAGTATTGCAAAATGCTTTAGGATTCTTATAGTGCTTGTTATGGGTAGCTTATTTCCAAAAAATCATGCTTCTTAGTTAAATAGTTCTTGCGTTATACAGGTTGATAAAAAAAAATTTAAATGGTCATAAAATTGTCTATGATCATTTTTTTTTAATTATTGACTTGCATGTTGTTACACTTATGTTACATGGTCTACATTTAAAATTTTGGAACCCTAGCTTAAATAATTGCAAAAATATTAAAAGTCAAATATAAATTTTTCCACCCTCTATAACATTTCATTGCTAAATAGTATTGCAAAATACTTTAGGATTCTTATAGTGCTTGCTAAGGGTAGCTTATTTCCAAAAAATCATGCTTCTATGTTGAATAGCTCTTGCGTTATTCAGGTTGATAGAAAATAATTTAAGGTGTCATAAAATTGACATCTATGAAAAATTTGAGAAATACTGGTTTGAATATTGTTTCAATTGTATTAAATAGTTTATATTCCAAATTTAAGGAATTAATAATAAATTAATAATTTATTTTCCCTAGCTTGAGCCATTACAAAAATATTAAAGTGCAAAAATTGGATATTTCACCCTTTATAACTTTATGCCGCATGAAAAGTTTGAGAAACTTAACAGTACATTTCAAAACAAATACTGTAAAAAGCTTATATTCCAAAAATCAAGCTTCTGCTATGAATATTAACTGAGAAAAACAGGATGTTAAAAGTAAATTTTCAACATTTTTACTTTGTCTATGGGCAAAACTTTGACAAACATCAAATTGAAATTTGTAGTATTTGTATAGCATAACGCGTATACGAAATTTCATTTACCTATCTTCAGCCGTTGCAGAGATATAAGAGTTTGAAAAATGCATAATTTCCATCGGTAATATCTTCCTCGAAGAAAAAAAGTTTGATAAACGCCGAAAATATATTTTAGCAGTATTATTAAACTACCTACAATTTAA
Organism: Tethea ocularis; assembly: GCA_963555595.1. Lineage (NCBI taxonomy): Eukaryota > Metazoa > Arthropoda > Insecta > Lepidoptera > Drepanidae > Tethea > Tethea ocularis. Next base: position 1,965,189 of record OY741985.1, on the reverse strand, counting down.
ATTTTAAGTTTGTAACATTCAAACTCACAAAGTTATCATGGTTTAACGGAAACAAAGCAAATCCCTTATTTTTTTAAAATTTTCTCCCATAGACAATAGTTTGAGAAACGCTCGCACCCATATCTAATATTTTTTACTGAAAAAGCGACATTAAAAATTTCAGACTCCTAGACCTTATGGTTCCAGAGATATTAAGATTCTTAAAATCGCACAAAGGGCCCGTTTCCACCACTGCGGAAAGGAATTTCGAAAAATCGCTTCTTAAATGGGGTCTACGTGACAAAATCTATGCACATGCCAAATTTCACATTAATCGGTTCAGCGGTGTGGGCAGGGGGATTACCCAAAAAACCGCTACTCTTTTATATAATAGATTATATTATTAACTATAGGCACATTCCATGTAGATGCTATTTTTTTGACGAAGTCTAGCAAAACCCGCTAGCGTCGTCTCTCAACGTTGGAGCCTACATACTAAGCGTGGTTGCAGGCAGCGGTCCGCGCCGCCCTATTCCCCGCAAAAGCCCCGCCGCCGTTGCTCTGCGCAATTAGATACCGAACTGTAGAGAATAGTTGAACTGTGCTTGATAATATTCAACAGAATAACTTTTAACAAAAAGCCGTTTTTTTTATTTCCATCATCAGATCCTGAGACTTGGTGACAATGGGACCACCTCAAGAGACATTTTTTTAAATCGGTTTACATTGGCGGAGTAATCGCGTGACATACATACAGTTGAATTGAGAACCTCCTCCTTTTTTGAAGTCGGTTAAAAAAACACAATCACGATGTTCAATTATTTATTTTACTCCCAAACATCGGCAATCACAGTTTTAAAAACTAAGAAATTCTACTAAAAATAATTATAAACAGACTGTCGTAACTGGATCGCACCATTTAACAAGAGTTAGCCACTGTGCAACATCCCGTGCAATTTCCAGATCCTGGGGTGCTGCAGGAGCCAGCGCCTGTACAGGAGCCCATCCCTGCTCCGCTGTTCGCTCCACTACACGAGTTAGCTCCGGTACACGTTCCATTTCCACCTCCAGATCCGGCCCCACTACAGGAATCCGCACCAGTACAACAACCAGATCCATATCCAGATCCCGGCCCCGTACATGCGCCTGCACCTACACAGGAGCCGGGTCCATGCGCCTGCATATGGACTACCATCAAACATGCGGTAATTAAGAAAATTGTCTGTCTCATGTTTGGATACTTTTTTTAAGTTTGTTGAATAGATGACAGCTCGAAAACGATTATGATAGTTTGTCGTGTCAGCCCAACGTTATATACAGAATTTTGGATGACGAATTTTGTATCGCCTTCAGTAGCACGAGCCAGCACACGCCTATGACAAATGCAACAAAAAATCGGCAACAGGAAAATATTTATTTAATATTACCTACAGTCGATTTATTAGGGTTCCGTACCAAATGGGTAAAACGGATCCAGGACCTAACCTGGCAGCACTGCGCTGGGAGGGGTGAGGTCAGGATCAGTGGATGGGAAGCAGTCGGGGGAGGAAGCAACCTTAGTCACAGGAAACTTCAGGCAATCGCCCTGGCTAAGGTCTATCTAAAAGCCTCGGGTGGGTAGGCCCCCGGGTGAGTAGTATCTCTCCCAACAATGGTATAGGTTGGGTGGCCCTAGGGTGTGCCCTAAGCTTGTGTTCCCACTGCCAGTCCTATTGTGCAGGGAGTTCCTACGTCGATGCCTAAAGCTAACTGGGGTCGACTAGGGAAGCCCCCAAGAACGACTGATCCAGTCCCGTCCGGGTCTACGTTTTCCAGAGGGGAAACCGTGAGTGCCCGGGGCACGCTCAAACTAACTTCAATAGCACCGTTAGGTATCCATTAGTTCACCACTAAAAGTGTGGATTTCACAAGTTTGATGACGGTGTCAGAAACAAAGGAATTGTAATTGAGGTAAATACCCTACCTGGGCATTTACCTCAATTACAATTCCTTTGTTATCCAGGTAAAAACCGACCGATGCATTTAGGTACAATCATCGATGATAAACAAAATATTAAGGCAAGGGTCACGTTCGCATCATCAAAAATTCTGTATATAACGTTGGGCTTACGAGACGAACTATCACAGTCGTTTTCAAGCTGTCATCTATTCAACAAACCTAACTAACGTATCCAAACATGAGTAACATGATTTTCCTAATTATCGTATGTTTGATGGTAGTCCAGCTGCAGGCGGCTGGACCCGGCTCCTGTACAGCTCCAGGTTCGTGTAAGGGGCCAGGATCTGGATCGGGAGCTGGTTGTTGTACGGATTCCTGTAGTGGGGCCGGATCTGGTGCTGGAAATGGAACGTGTACCGGAGCTAACTCGTGTAGTGGAGCGAACAGCGGAGCAGGAATGGGATCCTGTACAGGCGCTGGCTCCTGCAAATTACCAGGATCTGGAAATTGCACAGGATGTTGCACTGTGGCTAACGAATGTTAAACGTACGTCAAAAATATAATGATGCGATCACTGAGGTATATTAATTACTACGTATAGAGAAGCTATCCTAAGCAAGGGTCATGCTCCATTTAAACAAGTAGCGGGTGTATTTTTTTCTGGCGCTTACGCGTTTCGTGTTTAAGGGTAAACGTTCGGTTGGAGCGCGAAATTCAAATTTTATCACGTTTTTTGCAAATTGCAGCTCAGTTATAGGTCGTATGTTATCAAGATGTTATTTGCGAGAAGAATGGAAGTATATTTACTGATTAATAACAAAAGAAATCATCAATATATTCTTCCAAGGTATATTAGTAACATTTTCATGAAATAGTCGTATATGTCAGTAATATACCTTGGTCCAACCGACGCCTCCACCTTAAGCAGGTAAGTGATGTGCGGCCGGATGGCTGCACTTGAACGGAACATAGTGGTTATGTGTGGCGTCGTCTCTATACGTAGTAATATACCTCAGTGGATACGATTCCGTTTCGACAGTCTGTTTAAATATAATTTCATATTTTTATCCAAAATGTGTATTTTTTTTATTTTTTAGTTAACACCCGCTGACATCAAGACATTGACAGATTAAAAATAATTTAAATTGATTAACATAATTAGAAAGCAAATTGAAAAATAATATATCTAAAAAAATACTTACTTATATTATCAGTTATTTTTTCCTGAGCATTTTTGGCTTCGCCGCAGTCGGGTAATAAGGCCAATGATTTTGACAATTTGTCGGGGCTTTGTTATCACTGGTCCATACAAATAAGTGCACTCAAAGCTTAGACCATGCTTAGACGGCCGCAGGTGGGATTTAGAGAGGAGCCTCGGATTTATGCTTGATTTTTATTTTTTACTTTTAAAATTATTTATATTAATAATAATTTTAAGTAATACAAATTGTTAAAAAGTCTATCTTGTCAATAATTTCCCATATACCTAAGTTCCCCAGAATCCAAAGAGCCAGAATCCCCAGGTAGGTTATAATAATTGCATGTGATAGGATTTTTTTTGGAGCGCTCGATACGCTCTCTCAGTGTTTTAACCGACACTTCAAAAAAGGAGTAAGTTTAATTCGTCGGTTTTTTTTAAAGTATGTGTGGCCTACATACTTACATACTACACTTAAATCTATATATATACTTACCTATTTGTTCTTACTAACTATATTAAATATACTTAAAATAATAATATATCTAATTTAAATACTATATACACACTATAATAAGTACATACACACATACTTGTAATACAATATAAAAATATCACTTATAATAATATACAAAATACTAACTTCATAATTTATGTATTGTTTACTTATTTATCTATTAAACCGTGTGCAATGGAGTCTCGCCACTATCCCGTTACATGCGCCCGAGCACATTCCACAGCGCACCGACATTGGATATCCAGCACGCCAAAGCCGTGAAGGATATTATAATTAATCCTCCAGCTCGCAACCGCTACGAGAAGGTCAAAACCGAACTGATCAGGCGACTCTCTGCTTCCCATGAGAAGAAGGTTAAGCAGTTGCTGACTCATGAGGAACTCGGCAATAGAAAACCCTCTCAGTTCCTTAGACATCTTCAGGACTTAGCGGGACCATCAATACCTGAGGGCTTCATCAGGACAATCTGGAGTAGTCGCCTTCCAAATAATATCCAAACAGTGTTGGCGAGTCAACCCACACACTCTTTGGAACAGCTTTCCGACTTGGCCGACCGGATTGAGGAGCTGACGTCACCTTGTAACGTCGCATCAACGTCATCCAGTGCGGCACACGCACCAAACCCATCGAGTGAGATCGCAGAACTGCGGAAAATGGTGGAGCAGCTCGCCATGAAGATAGATGACCACACTCGTCGTGCGTCATACCACACCAGCGACCGTTCCAGACCTCTTCACCGCCGTTCTTCTTCACGTCAACGATCCAGGTCCAACTCCAGCTACCGCAAATTTCCAGTGTGCTGGTATCATAATAAGTTCGGGCCCAAGGCGAGTAGATGTATCAAGCCTTGTGATTTTAATAAGGCGGGAAACTCAACGGGCACTCGCTAATGGCGACGGACGATTGCCCAGCTTCTGCAGGTCGCCTCTTCGTTTCTGACCGCAACTCATCGGTCCAGTTTTTGGTAGATACTGGCAGTGATCTCTGTGTCTACCCACGATCTGCGCTTCGGGAACGACGAGACAAAACAGATTACCAACTCTGTGCAGCTAACGGTACTCAAATTGAAACGTTTGGTTTTATAGACCTCAATTTAAATTTAGGCTTAAGACGCAATTTTCAATGGCGATTTATTGTAGCTAATGTTACCAAACCAATCATAGGCGTTGATTTTCTTAGCTTTTATAATTTAATAGTAGATTGCCGCAATCAACGCCACCTTGATAACACCACTACTTTGTCTTCTGTTGCTTCCCTAGTAAATGTTGCTAACATTTCTTCTGTTAAGGTTTCGACGGGCGACACGCGTTTCCATAATATATTAAATAAATTTCCGGAGATTACTCGCCCTTCAGGCACACCGGCTACTCCCAGGCACAACACTGTTCACCACATTAGAACTACACCTGGCCCTCCCATTTCTTGCGCACCCCGTAGGCTTGCCCCAGATAAATTGCGAACAGCTAAGCGGGAATTCGAGCTCATGCTGAATAACGGTACAGCACGACCATCTGAAAGCCCATGGGCTTCGGCTTTACACCTCGCGCCGAAAAAAGATAACGGCTGGCGACCTTGCGGCGATTATCGTTTACTCAACGCTCGCACAATCCCAGACCGTTACCCTATAAGGCACATTCACGATTTCGCCTCTAATATCGCGGGTTGTAAAATCTTTTCTACAATCGATCTGGTTAAAGCCTACAACCAAATTCCCGTTTTCAAGGACGATATTCAAAAAACCGCCATCACTACCCCATTTGGCCTTTATGAATTCCCATTCATGACTTTCGGGTTAAGAAATGCAGGTCAGACCTTTCAAAGGTTTGTTGACGAGATGACCAGAGGCCTCGACTTCACATATTGCTACTTAGACGATTTTTTTGTTTTTTCCCGGTCCGAATCCGATCATGAGATCCACCTTCAGCAGCTTTTCACCCGCATGAAGGAATACGGTGTCCTCATCAACACTGCAAAATGCGTCTTTGGAGTCGAGGAGGTAACATTTTTAGGATACCGAATCTCTGCATCCGGCACCAAACCTTTAGAGTCAAAAGTGCAGGCTATACAGGAATTTCCCGTTCCTAAAACGGTTAAGCAACTCAGGCGATTTTTAGGGATGCTTAATTTTTATAGGCGATTTTTATCCCACTCCGCTAAAATACAAGCCCCTCTCAACGCCCTTCTCACCGGTTCAGTCAAAGGATCTCACCCTGTCAACCTTACCGGCGATGCGCTCTCTGCTTTCGAACAGTGCAAAGAGAGTCTGTCTACCGCGGCATTACTCGCTCACCCAGATTGTCAGGCCACACTCGCTCTGGTAACAGACGCGTCTGACCTGGCAATAGGTGCAGTTTTGCAGCAACGTATAGACGATGAATGGCAACCCCTCGCATTCTTCTCGCGGAAACTGAGTACCTCTCAGCAGAAATACTCAGCATATGACCGCGAACTGTTAGCCATATACGAAAGCATCAAACACTTTCGTCATATGCTTGAGGCGAGATACTTCGTAGTGTATACTGATCACAAGCCGCTCAGTTATGCATTCCATGACAGGAAGGCTAACTGTTCGCCACGTCAGTTCCGTCACCTCGATTACATCTCGCAGTTCACGACCAATATTAGACACATATCGGGCAAGGATAATGTTGTTGCCGATACATTATCACTCGTCGATGAACTGCAGATGCCTATCGATTATGACACGTTTGCCACATCTCAAGCCTCTGATCAGGAGCTGTCTCAACTGCTGGGAGGAGATTCTTCACTCCGCCTTAAGAAATTGAGGATCCCAGATACGCAGACAGAGCTATACTGTGACGTCAGTACCCCGTCACCCAGACCCTTTGTGACAAAGCCTATGCGTAAACAAGTCTTTGACAGTCTGCATAGTCTTAGCCATCCTGGCGCTAACGCAACAGCCAAGTTAGTAGCTGAGCGTTTCGTTTGGCCAGGTGTAAGAAAAGACTGTCGAGAATGGTCACGCAAATGTTTGGCTTGCCAGCGGGCTAAGGTGCATCGCCACGTGTCTTCTCCATTTGGCACGTTCGAGCTACCTCGTGCCAGATTTGCCTTTATCCATGTGGATATTATCGGCCCATTACCACCATCACAAGGCTACCGCTACTGCCTTACTGTGGTGGACCGTTTCACACGATGGCCTGAAGTCATGCCAATGGCAGATATGACAGCTGATACCGTCGGGAAGACACTCATATCGTGGATATCCAGATTTGGATGTCCAACAGATATAGTCACCGATCGCGGTAGACAGTTTGAATCGGCACTTTTCCAATATCTTGGAAAAGTGATTGGATTCAAACATCGTCGCACTACCGCATATCACCCGGCTTGCAACGGCCTTGTGGAACGGTTCCACCGACAATTAAAGGCCGCAATAATGTGCCACGCGGATAGTAACTGGGTTGACACCTTACCATGGGTACTTTTAGGCATAAGAAGCTCATTTAAGGAGGATCTTAATGCCTCGTCTGCTGAGTTGGTGTACGGTGAGCCCTTACGTCTGCCAGGAGAATATTTCAATTCCACTTCTCCTGATACCACCGATATTTCGGACTTCACCACTCGCCTACACCACTCTGTCGCTAAGCTTCAGCCATCTCCTGCTGCACGCCATAATAAAGGGAAGATCTTTGTTCACAAAGACCTGACCTCGTCAAGCCACGTCTTCTTACGTGATGACGCCTTACGAGGTTCATTACAACCTCCCTATTCCGGCCCACACTTAGTACTAGACAGAGGTGATAAAACTTTTAAAATATTAATAAAAGGTAAAAGTGTCACGGTATCCATAGACCGCCTTAAGCCGGCCTATGTACTGGTAGACACATCACCAACACCTATTCCCATCCCCACTTCCTTACCTGATCCCATTCCTGTTGAGCAAAATGTTCCAGTCCAGGATAGCCCCAAAAGAACTCGTTCCGGTCGTGTGGTTCGTTTCCCTGATTATTATCGCCCGTGGTGACGGTCTCTGGGGGGGAGTGATGTAGCCTACATACTTACATACTACACTTAAATCTATATATATACTTACCTATTTGTTCTTACTAACTATATTAAATATACTTAAAATAATAATATATCTAAATTAAATACTATATACACACTATAATAAGTACATACACACATACTTGTAATACAATATAATAATATCACTTATAATAATATACAAAATACTAACTTCATAATTTATGTATTGTTTACTTATTTATCTATTAAACCGTGTGCAATGGAGTCTCGCCACTATCCCGTTACATGCGCCCGAGCACATTCCACAGCGCACCGACACCGGTCGTGCCGTGTCGCTCCAGTCGGCCCGCAACCTAGCTACGACAAACCTGTGTCGCTCGCTCCCGCCGCCGCTAACGCTATTCTACTTGCGCCATATTGTTTTGTGTTTTGCTGTGAACTATATTTCTATCGCTTGCTTGTATTCTGTTTCCTTTCGCACTCCTTCTACTTCTATATCTAAACTGTCTTCTGTGATCTGTGTACAACTGTGACTTTTGTGCTTCGCCTAATATACGTGTGTACCGAAATCTGGACTTTCATTTGGGATTTGGACTTGCACTAGAGGTACATTATTATTAATACACATATATCGCTAGAAGACACCATATATGTTCCTCGATTACGTTTTGGGAAATGATTTTTATGTTTATAATGGTATATTCGCAGCTGGTCCCATGGTCATCGGGTAGGATCGTAATATAGAATCCTGGAAAAATCGAGGGAAATCTACAAGTACCTATTATAGCCATTGTTTTTTATATACTTTCAAAAGCTATTCAGATATTTGCGTCTGGTAGTCATCATCTTATGTTGCTGAGCTGATGATGGAATATAATGTATTACGAGGGGGATTCTTTAAATATTATAAGACGGTTTAGACCGTTCGCGTTAGTGTTATTCTTTCATGTGATGATGGAAGGTACAATGCTAATATGCTTTGTGAGCCAATATTTTCACAGATGAATAAGGTGACAATCCAATAAAGTAGGTAGAAATCATAGAATAATTTATTAAATAAAATTAACCTTAATCAAAAATATCATTCTGTTTTAATGTCAGCAAAAGTGTAGCGGGTGTTAGGTATTTATACGGAAACAGACTGTCGAAACTGGATCGCACCATATTTTTCTTCATGCACATTTAACATTCGTCATCTCTAGTGCAGCAACCCGTGCAATTTCCAGCTCCTTTGGTTTTGCAGGACCTAGCGCCTGTACAGGCACCTGTCCCTGCTCCGCTATTCTCTCCACTACACGAGTCAGGACCCGTACACGATGCAATTCCAGAACCAGATGCAACTCCCCTGCAGGAACCTGTGGCAGTACACGCTGCAGTTCCAGCTCCAGATAATGCCCCACTACAGGAACCTGCAGCGGTACAAGAACCGACTCCCGATCCAGAACCTTGACCCGTACACGAACCTTGTCCTGTACAGGAGCCGGCTCCAGCCGCCTGCACCTGGACTATTAGCAAACATACGGAAATTATTAATTATGATAAAAGAATTTTGAACTACTAACTAGACAGAGATCGAACATAAGATGCGACGTCATAATATTATGACGGCCATATAAACTCATAGTGGTAAATTCTGTTTTGCTAGAAAGAGATAGGAATAAATGTTTGATGACTTATATCTTGGATATTTTTATAGTTATCAGAAATATATTTATTTCATATTATTTCTTATATGAATGAGCTTTTATAAAAGCAAAAAAATCATAATTATCATGCATAATATTCCCTATTAGGGTAGTTGACTGACATATCAAATCAGCTACTTTTTAATAAATGTCAAAACGATAGTTTATAAGGAATTTTGTATGAAATATTACACTAGGACGTCATAGTTTCACAGCATCAAATCATCTACTCTTAGTGGTTCCACTGGTAATTAAAAATCATAAAAAGCATTAAATGTACAACATATTTGATATTTCCACGTGTTTTAGATGTTTTATGCATTGGTTAGTGTTTGGTCATTTATTTTTGACAGTGTCAACTACCCTATTGTTTTTCTCAGGTTTGTTGAATATATGAATAATGGAATACGACTAGGTATGCGAGTTCGTCTTATAAGAATTTTTCATCTATTGTTAGCGTAGCGTCCAGAGCGTTAACTCTTTCTATGGTGATTTGAAAATCGATAGGTGCAAAACGTTAACAGATCTGCAAATCAACAGCACGAAGCAGCACGAACACCTTTCACAGTTGTTACGTTATTCTGACGTCACGTTCGTGAACGTACGAATATGCATTGTATAAAATTTTAGTTCAAAACAGAGTCTGATATAGTTATATTATACTTTCTAGTAGTTTGAATTTATGGTATAGACGATAGACAAAGCTAAATATGATGAGTCATAGATAAAATACTCTTACTCAATTATTAAACTTGGTTTGAATAATAACACTTACAAATTTCAATCGAAACACAGGCGATCACGAACAAAACCAAATAAATCCCGTTTAGCCCCATTTCAATAATCTTGTAAAATTCGATCACGCCCAAATCTAATTTCAAGACTCGATAGACGCCTTTGATACCGTCAACTAGAATATATTTAGGTACAACGATTTTATAGTGTTTGTTGCATTATCATATCTATAGATATATCAAAATTCTCCGTAACGGTACATGATTAAATCCTGTGATAACGCGATAGCGGTGCATCAGTACCGTCCTGCAATCCAGTGTTCCGCAAGGAGCAATGCTTAGTCCGTTTCCCTTGATTGAATGAGTAACGGATATCTAAAATATGATAAACTATTATATATCATGTCTTGTTAGATTTAAGCATTAATTTGACGCTTTACTATGATTAAGTATTGTATTCTCTTGCAAGTTTAGTTATTTGAAAGTGGATTTACAAAGTTCAAATATATAATGGGCATTGAGCGCCGCGTGTGGTATACAATAATAAACAAGTTTCTGTCAAAAAAATCATTTTTGGTACAAGCTTTATTGCCGACTGTACTTTTTTTGCACGGTCTTCAAAGACTCGTTAAGATGGTTCCAATGAGCCCAAACACGATGGGGTTGTGTCGTTTTATTTCGGAATTCCTATGGCCATCTTCTTGCTCCAGCACCAGACCCTGGTTACCATATGGGATCAAAGTACTCGTCAATGCAAATCAAACGACCCCAAACTCGATGGGGTTGTGTCGTTTTATTGCGGAGTTCCTATGACCACCTTGCAGCTCCAGCATCAGATCAGCTCTCATAATAATATTGCATTGTTTATCGGTAAGTGGGTTAAGTTGAACTTGCAAAATTCCATTACAGACAACGGGACAGTTGAAAGTAAATAAAAGCTTGTAAATATACAAATCTGTCAAATTAAATGAAACAAAAGATATTTGATAGGTCGATGAAATGCCATTCGAAACATATCATGAAGCTGCAAATGTGACAAAATTAACCCTGCTGTCCTATCTTTTATCAGCTTTCACACAAACAAAGTATAATTAAATCAAGGTGTGCCAATGCATTATTATCTATACTGCATCATGCAACTTAACGAAGGAAAATTAATCAATACTAGGTATATAATACTAATAAAAAAGCTGATGAGTGTTTGAACGTGCTAATCTCTAGATCTACACGTCGGATTTGAAAAATTCTTTCGCTAATAGGAAGTCACATTATCAGTGCCGGTTTTAGCTCTACCAGCACCCTGGGCGAGATGTGATAACCCCCCCCCCTCACCCCCTTCTCCCGCCAACAAAAGGGATTTTAAGCCATTATAGCCATTTTATCTTTAGACTTCAGAATTTATTTATTTAGACTCGAGATAGCAGGACTCGCTCATGAACGACCGGAAATAAAGGTGGGCCTGGCGCCCCTTTACATCTGGCGCCCTGGGCGATCGCCCTACCGCGCCCTACCCTAACGCCGGTACTGCACATTATCCTCGAAGTTTATATAAAACCGGGGGGATAGCTAGTAATATAATAAAGCTGAAGAATTTGTTTATTTGAACGCGCTAATCTCAAGAACTACCAATTAGTTTTGAAAAAATATTTTTGCTTTAAGGCATCATTTCTTAACAAAATATCAAAATAGCGTAAAAAGATGTCAAAAAGTGGAATTAAAATCGGCCGAGAAACACGGAAGATATAAGCATTTTAAACTAGTAATTAGCGATTAGACAGATCCCACGTGCACTGTGACGTCATAAAGCACGGGCATATAAACTACATGCTAAATTCTGTTTTGATAGAAAAAGATAGATATAAATCTTTGATGGCCTAAGTATATCTTGGACTTTTTGGCGGGAAATTGCGAAGTGACGTTGTGTTTTCGTTTTATTTTCATAAAATCGTGTATTTTGAGTTTTATTGAATATTATCGGTGGTATTTTGTCCAATAAAGATCAATACAAGTGCACCAGTGAAGTGAAATGAAATGATTACGTGTATAGTGGCTTTTCAAGTTGTCTCAAGAAGTCCATGAAAAGTTTTAGTAGAACTGCTACCATTGTACTAAAACCTAACTAAACTGACTGACTATGACTCGACGAAGATTTAACATGACTTGAACTTTGAAACTTGACGATTGACGAGAATTTAATACATGAAGAATACAATACCTACATTGCTCAACTTGACACTGGCAAAATACACGAAGTGTGATGCCAAAATAAAAAAATAATAAAAAAAAAGTATATCTTGGTTATTCAATCAATATCCAAAGAAATTTTAAACTACGTACCGTTTGTCAATTCAATACCTACTTATTCTAAAACTTTCTTTTTCTTCTGTTTCATTAATGAGCTTTAATAATATAATTGCATAAAAAATAACTATTCCGCCATCTTGCATGGTCCGCCATAATGGTTTTAAAATGACGTCATACAGCTTATCGTGTATTGTCATCCAAACTAAACGTGTATACAAAATTTCAGCTCGATCGGTTGAAGATATCTGCTTCAAAATTAAGTTGCAAGATTCCACCCGAACAAACATACATTACAAGTTATACATATAAAAGCTCAATCACCATGACATATTCGAGACCCTATGAGGGCTCAATTTTTCAAATCGGTTCCAAATTATTACCAGTAACTCTGGAGATTAGAGTGCGTTCAAACAGTCAAACTCTTCAGCTTTAATATTAGTATAGATTTCTTTTGTTTTCAATTACTATTTATTAACGGGTGTCTGATTTTTTGATCGATTAGTAATCTGATTATATCATTATAGCGTATTATTGATCAAATTATGAAGATTTTGTATGTTGTTTTCGTTCTCTGTTATTAATAAAATTTAATTTAAATATTTACATTTAATATAACTTTTGTGTTTTAGGCATTGAAAATAAGAATTTACAATCGTATAAATCAAACCTACCTTTGACTCATTTGGTTCTAAATAGGTATTTATAGAAATTCAATGACGTTCATTACCATTTTCTTATGCGGTAGCCCCACTAGTCTACCGAACATATTTCCCTTACCGAGGCGAAACACACATAGCTACGTTAGATAATAACACTTGAGAATATTCAACAGAAAAAAACACACTCAAATAGTTTAATTCTTTATTTTACACATACATAAACACGAACTAGTAATATATATATTTAAAACCATATAATAATTAATGGTATACAAAATATATAACATAATATATAGATCACATATGAATGAAGTGATATATCCACTAAAGTATGTAATTAATCATAACAGAATTTATTAAACAAAGTTAACATTTAACAAAAAATATAACCACAGTCAAAACACTGAAAAGTATAAAATATTTCTAATCTGACTGTTTTGATGTCAGCAAAAGTTTATATAGCGGGTGTTACATAAAAACTATAAATTTCTTCTAAATAAATGGTACTACAGATGTTTCTCGCGGGACTAGAATAAAAGTATGAAATTATATTATATACCTGCACCATTTAACAAGAGTTTTCCTCATTGCAACATCCCGCACAATTTCCAGATCCTGGGGTTTTGCAGGAGCCATCGCCTTTACAGGAATTCGTCCCTGCTCCGCTGTTCGCTCCACTACACGAGTTAGCTCCGGAACACGATCCAACTCCAGCTCCAGATGATTTCCCACTACAGGAACCTGCACCGGAACAAGAACCAGATCTCGCTCAAGATCCTTGCCCCGCACATGAACCTTCACCTTTACAAGAATCAGTTCCCGATCCTGATCCACGCCCCTTACATGCACCTTCACCAGCACAAGAACCAGAACTCGATCCAGATCCTTGCCCCGTACATGAACTTTTACCAGCACAAGAACCAGTTCCCGATCCTGATCCAGGCCCCGTACATGCACCTTTACCAGCACAAGAACCAGTTCCCGATCCTGATCCAGGCCCCGTACATGCACCTTCACCTTTACAGACACCAGTTCCAACCGCCTGCAGCCGGACTACCATCAAACATACGGTAATTAAGAAGATTGTAAGTCTCATGTTTGGATAATTTGCTTAGGTTTGTTGAATAGATGACTGCTCGAAGACGTCTATGATAGTACGTCTTGTTAGCCCAACTTATATACAGAATTTTGGTTGATGCGGACGTGACCCTTTGCCTTAACATTAACCTTTATCGGAGGCGTCACGGTAATGTGTCGTGTTTAACTCATTGTATAGTTATTTTTTTGTAAAAATCAATGAAATTCTAAAAAAACAGGTGATCCATAATCAATTACCAATTTTTTGGAAATTTTATCATGCTCCACGACAATTATCGAGCAGTTAACAATAACTGGTCGTGACTTTAATTACATACGGGTCGAATTGATAACCTCCTAAAATATGATAAAATTATTAGGAATTTAAAAATAAACTATAAAACGTGAAAATACGTAGGGATTACCAATTGATAACAAAATAATACCATGTTTTTTTTAATAAACGAGCTCATCCACACAAACATGGGCTTAGGTACGCAGGAGGCCTTATTTATGTGGGTAAATCCTCATGTATACCCTGCCGCCCCGGGGGGAGCGGCCGGTTATGTCAGACTCCTACTGACTAAAACCCCACTGTGTTCGTACCTGTCGCTGCTGGCTTGATATCCGGGGGCGCCGAAGCATTCGTCTGCGTACCCAGTGGCAATGGCCTGGGAGGCCTCCTCTTCGTCGCCGGTTGGGACCAGAGCTCTTGTTCTCATCGTCTCGCCTTAATTAGCGTGCTCTCCCGAGGCTATGAAAGCCGAACCCCAGCGACCAGTTCTCCTGAGGTGGATAGCCAGATAGTCTGTCATTTAAGAGGATCACTAACGCCAATGACCTTGACGATTTGTCCATACAAATAAGTAATCAAAGCTAAAAGGCGTAGTAGTTTAAAATAAGAATAAGATAAATTTTTTGACAAACTTACACTACACATAACAATAACTAATAAATACAAGCAAATCATTAAATACACAGATTAAAAATATGTTTGGCAAATGGTAGCTCAGCATGGGGTCAGTGCACTGTCATACACACAAGCGCTGCTATATTTCGCAGGTGTTTGATATATATAAATATATAATTTCCGGCCACGGCAAGTAAGTAGATCAATGTGATGTTGAAATGTAAGATTGTG
Source organism: Tethea ocularis (assembly GCA_963555595.1). Classification (NCBI taxonomy): domain Eukaryota; kingdom Metazoa; phylum Arthropoda; class Insecta; order Lepidoptera; family Drepanidae; genus Tethea; species Tethea ocularis. The sequence goes on along the minus strand of OY741985.1, from coordinate 1,949,963 downwards.
ATCAATAGTACCCAACGCCTAAATATTTAAAGATATTAGTTTTAGAAATTGGCGGACAGTTACAGTTAGAAGACGTATTTAAAAGAGGTCTATATACGCGTATTTATTTTTTTTTCCCAGCCGGAAGGACCTTGCCTGATGACTTACGGAGAATCCTATCATATACTTTTTTTTATGTCAGAAGGTTGACAAGCAGGCAGGCGGTCCACATGATGGTAAGAGGCTTCCATCGCGTCACCTATCGCCATTTGCAATACCAGAGGTATTTGCAATGTGTTGCCGACCTGTTACAATGCCAAGAAGGCAACTCAAGTGCAATTGCCGGAACACACCGGTAGGCCAGCTAGACGACGGGTACTACAAGTGCCAAACGTACAATGTTTTCCTTCACCGAAAGTTGAAGCTCATTACAGGATTCGAACCCACGACCTTCGTCGCGGCATACGATGTCACTACCTCTGAGCTATCATCGCCTTAAATTTTAACTTAGTCTTATCGACATTCATAAGCAATTTTATTATCTGAATAGCTTTAGAAAGCCTATGAAAAAAGAAAAGCTTCCTCGATTTCTCCAGGATCCCATCATCAGATCCTGACCTGATGAATATGGGACTATCTGTGAAGTATACCTTTCAAACAAAACAGTTCTTATAATCCGGGGAACAAGGTGTCTTCGAGTAAACTATAATCTGACAGTTTTGTCTGACTTTAAAACAGTGTCAGATTAGAGTTCCTAATGTTAGGTAGTTTATGCTTTTTAGTGCTGTTGCAATGCGTTTCTATTTTTTGTTAAGAGTTTTTATTATTTTTGAGGCCCTGGGTAATGATGGTGCTATATTAGGTGCAATCCTAGTTTTAGGACAGATGATATGAATTGAAATACGTAGGTCTGTAATATCATATAAATTTTATTATTATTATTTAATGTAAGATAAAAATTGTAAACATGACGTTCTGTGTGAGTCGTGTTCTTTAGTTAAAATAAAATAATAAATAAATATCCTGGGACATTGTTCACACACGGTTATCTGATCCCAAACTAAGCAGATCTTGCACTATGGACAACCAGATAACTGATGTACTAACTAATACTACTTTTATTTCTTTTGTAAATACATACTTATATAGATACCTAATAACATCCAGACACAGGACAAACAGACATGTTCATGCAAACAAATATTTGTCCCGGATGGGAATCGAACTGTCCATAAAATTGGTTACAGAAATTAAAAACAACATTTAAATCCCTATGTATTTATTAATATATAAACAGTCTGTCGACACTGACACCATGTTTTTTCCGTACCATTTAACAAGAGTTATCCTTAATGCAACATCCGACGCAATTTCCAGATCCTGGGGTTTTGCAGGAGCCAGCACCTAAACAAGAACCTATTCCTGCGCCACTGTTCGCTCCACTACACGAGTTCGCTCCGAAACACGATGCAACTCCAGCTCCAGATGATTCCCCACTGCAGGAACCTGCACCATAACAAGAACCAGCTCCTAATCCTGATTCTAGCCCCGAACATGCACCTTCACCGTGACAGGAGCCGGGTCCAGCCGCCTGCAGCCGGACTACCATCAAACATACGGTAATTAGGAATATTGTCTGTCTCATGTTTTGATAGATAGATACTTTAGTTAGGTTTTGAATAGATGACAGCTCAAAAACGACTGTGATAGTTTGTCTCGTAGCCCGACGTTATATATACGAAATATTGGATGACGCACGTTTGACCCTTGGCCTTAGAACATTTAATCATTATTTTATCTTAAGCGTATGGCCATCGTGTCGAGTGCGTTAACTCTTAATAATGATAATTCGAAAATCTAATGGTGCAAATATTTTCATTAATAAAACTTATTTTATTTGTACAAATCAACTTATCTTCATCATACCTACTCCGCGACAGTCATCGAATCAGTTCCCAAAAATACGGGTCGAATTTAACCTCCTAAAATAAGATAACATTTTTAGGACTTTTTAAATAAACAATAAAACGTTATTACCATTTGATCTAGGCAAGTAATAACATGTGTATTTCCAATAAACGAGTTTATCTATACCTAAATTAAATTGAAGTGACTGTTTCGAGGAATTAACCTCAAGAGAAGCGATGACCCTTTGGTTTGTTAGGTAAAATAAAAACAAATAAAAAAATAAGATTATCCACACATAGTTAATGTTAATGCCTATAAAAATACAACTGCCTTTAAAAAGTATAAAATAAAGTAGGAACTTTAATCTGACACTGTTTTGAAGTCAGTGAAAGAATAGTTTATGTTCTAGCGAAAAACGCTAACTTCAAAAAACATAAAAAAATCCAATGAAAACATAAAATAGTACCTCAACCTCTTTTCAAGTCGGCCTAACTACAATGTCACTTGGTTACACATTGGTGGACAGTTAGGCATCTGTACGTCGGACGATTGAGATAAACGTTCTTACTCATGGCAAGGGCCACGTCTGCGTCATCCAAAATTCTGTATAACGTTGAATTTACAACACAAACTACCATAGACGTTTTCGAACCGTCATCTATTCAACAAAACTGATCAATGTATCCAAACATGAGACAGACAATTTTCCTTATAACCGTATTGATGGTAGTCCGGCTGCAGGCGACTGGATTGACCATCTCCTGTGAAGGAGATGGTGCGTGTACGGGACAAGGATCGGGATCTGGAGATGGTTCTTGTTCTGGTGCAGGTTCCTGTAGTGGGGCATCATCTGGAGCTGGATTTATATCGTGTAACGGAGCTAACTCGTGTAGTGGAGCGAACAGCGGAGCAACGAACGCTTCCTGTGCTGGTGTCGGCTCCTGCAAAACCCCAGGATCTGGAAATTGTACGGGATGTTGCTTTGAGGATTACTCTTGTTAAATAGTACGAGAAAAAACATGGCGCGATCCAGTATAAACATACTGTCGAAGTATATTTATATAACAATAATAATCATCATCATATCAGCCGAAAGACGTCCACTGCTTACCTCCCTCAAGGATCTCCACGCTGGCCGCGGTAGTCTTGTGCTACCCGCATCCAGCGGTTTCCCGCGACCCTCACAAGATCGACGGTCCACCTTGTAGTGTGGGAGGCCTGCTCACGCTGCGTCTTTCGGTTCGTGGTAATACGTGAAAACAATAAAAATCTTTATAGAATTTCATACTTTTATTGTAAGTACCTACTTACCTAGTTCCGCAAGAAACATCTGCAGTACCATTTATTTAGTAGATTTTTTATTTTTAAACACCCGCTATATACACTTTCGATGACATCAAAACAGTGTCAGATTAGAGATCATTTCAACTTTTCAGTGTTTTTAATGGAGATTTTATTTTAAATAAATTCTGTTACATACGAATAAATACCTACTTTTGTTGATATATCACCTCATTCATGTAATTGATGGCTAATTGATTCAAGGCTATATCATACCTATAGCACAGAGGATATAAAGGCTAACTATTGTTTGTTTAACAATAATTACTGTAAAACAAAAATGTGGCATCCGGTGCCACCGTATCATCTCGAGCCGTTTAGTATTCTTTCTATGAATCTTCCTACTGCAACGCACACTATCGCATTTTTTGTATGAAAATAATAGAAAGTACTGATTGCAATATTAGTGCACACAAACACGTCCTACCAAAAAGTCGGTCAGAAATAAAAATAGGCCCAATTATCGGTCCTACAAAAATTCTGACGTGGGTCGGCAGCCTAAGCCTAAGGCTGTGGTAGTATATAAAATTATCCCACCAAAATCATTTTCATATAAAATGTTGCCATGCCGAAACTATGGCTCGCACTGTCAAAAAGTTATGAGATCTCATGTAGAGCCAAGCTTCTAACTCTAAACGCCCTAACTTAACAAAGTCTACACCTTAGTCAAAATTCAAGATGATATCCTTTGCAGGGCTATTTTAAAACACTCGGATTTGACATCGGAAACGAAAACTTACAATTCTGTTTCCGACGAGCTGTCAAAAGGTTATACAGTAGTCGGATGACGGATCGAAAGGATTCGATAGCCGAAAGATGGAATGCGTTTACGAATAAAGGGAAATTATCGAATCCGTTTCAGATTGCTTTAAAATAACCCTGCAGGTGGCTGGTAAAGTAAATAACAAATGCATACAATAGTTTGTAAAATATTATTTATTTCTTTAGACACACGGACAATTTCTCAATAACTCAATTTCGCAAAACACCAACGAGACAATATCTGCAACAAAATTACTTTATAAGTGACTAGTGACTCGCCCCGGCTTCACACGTGGTGGGACCGCTTCATACGCGCGGCATAATTTGGTTACCGAGGATGTTCATGTTTTCCCGGGATAAAAAAGTGGCCTGTATGTTATTCCAGGGTATGATCTATCTATGTGTCAAGTTTCATCCAAATCCGTTCAGTAGTTTTTGCGTGAAAGAGCAACAAACATACATACATACAAACTTTCACGTTTATAATATTAGTAGGAATATCGCAAACAGACAGACAGATGCAGTGGGGGACTTTGTTTTTTAATATGTAGTGATGAAGTAAAATGTAATAAATTACGCCAAGTATCGTGACTTTTCAAGTTGTCTAAAAAAGTCCGAGTAAAGTTTTAGTATAACGGCCACCATTTCACAATATAATTCATCCAGAACTGTAATTTACTCGATATTGGCAAAATGCTGTGAAAAAGACGATTGCCAGTAGAGAAAAACAAATAAAACTCACAAATTCAAGCTGCCATCAGGATTCGGAACGTTTTCTGATTCGGTAACGTCTGTCGCAGTAGCGGCAGCGTTTGAAGGACCCTGACCTCGAGCGACAGCGCCAAAGGTACCTTAAAATAAAAATAAGGACAAGTATTTGCTACTTGCAGAAGCTCGCCACTTATCGAGGAGGTAAGTAGTGAATATTATGGTGGTAAGCACACGTGTGCATCTGTCGAATATATCGCGAACCTCACACAGTCGCGCTTTGTTTTATAATGTATTTATTCGTTTAAGGTTTGCCAACAGGTTTAATTACCACGAATATTATAATAGGGATGATGGGATGACTGGGTAAAAAATAATTAATTCTGTTTAGTCCGTCAGTTAGGTTATCAAAAAATATTGGATACGAAAAAAATTACAAAGATAAGTCGCATTAAAGTTCAGGAGTGGGAGCCTCTGACGTAACGTCTCTGTAAAAAGTATACTAAGACGTGACGTCACTCGAAATTTTATTGCTTTCCGAACTAAAGAAAAAATATGTAAATAACACGTTGGAATGTAGATTGTAGACTCAATAATTAGACAAACATTGTTTGGCACTATAACATGGATATGGTTTATGAGTATTTTAAAACATTTCTACTTCTGAGGGTTTCATTAGGTTAGGTAGGCAGGTTTAGTTTCAAATTGATAATTAATATGTAGTGAAGTCATGAGATCCGCAGGCGAACGAAAGTAACCGACATAGCCCGAAGAACTGCTGAACTGAAGTGGCAGTGGGCGGGGCACATCGCTCGTAGAACCGACGGCCGCTGGGGCAAAAAGGTTCTCGAGTGGCGACTACGAACCGGAAGACGCAGCGTGGGCAGGCCCCCCACAAGGTGGACCGACGATCTTGTGAGGGTCGCGGGAAACCGCTGGATACGGGTAGCGCAAAACCGGCCATCGTGGAGATCCTTGGGGGAGGCCTTTGTCCAGCAGTGGACGTCTTTCGGCTGACAATGATGATGATGATGAGTGAATTCAAAGATCCGCTGTAAATATAAGAACCAACAGAATTCCATACCGTGGCCTCCTACTGCATGACCTTCTTCTTCGGGAGCACCTGCGGCGCTTTCGGCAGCAACGCTGTCGCACGCGGTACCGTCGGTCACCAGAGCGGCAACGTTTGAATCTGCCGCTTCTGGCACGGCAACGGCTACAATAGGGTAGATGACTGACTTATCAAATCAGCTACTCTTTAATAAATGTCAAAACGATCGGTTACATGGAATATTGTATGAAATACTAAGCTATGACGTCATCGTTTCACAGCATCAAATGATTTAATCTTAGTGGTTCTACTGGTAATTAAAAATCATAGAAAGCATTAAATGTACAACATATTTGATGTTTCCGCGTGTTTTCAGATGTTTTATGCATTGGTTAGTGTTTGGTCATTTATTTTTGACACTGTCATCTAGCCTATTGTCAGTTGATATATCAGTTAGGTACCTAGGGCACATACCACACAGTGGCATTAGGGAATATGCAAGATTTTTTTATCGCATTTCTTAACAAAATATGAAAATACTGTAAAAAAGATGACCAAAAGTGAAATCAGACAGCGATTAGACAGAGAGATTGGACATAGTATCAAGTATGTGAAGTCATTTACTATTACGGCCAAATAAACTCTGTTTCGCTAGAAAGAGATAGCAATAAATGTTTGATGGCTTATATCTTGATTATTTTCATAGTTATCCGAAATATTTTTTTCCTTCTGTTTCATATATGAATGAGCTTTTATTCAAGCAAAAAAGAAATAGCATATTCCCTTTTCTTGAATCTGCCGGCCCAGTGCCGTAACTAGGTAGATGCCAGCGGTGCCTAGGCACATATCGCAGTTATAGCTAAAGCTCGTGCCACACCAGGCATTTAAAAGGCTAGTATCGGCACTGAGTCTGGTACAGTAACATCTAAAACTAGACAAGTAATGTCAGTAGGGTTGAGCGACTAAAGGTCAGTCACACGCAACACAGTGGCAATCCTTGAATCTGCCTCGCTTCTGGCACTGCAACGGCTACAATTGTCAAGTGATATGTAAGTAGGACTATGACGTTATGAGTCAGTCACATGTAACAGAGCGGCAACGATAGAATCTGCCGTTTCTGGCACGGCAATAGCTAAGATTGTCAAATGATATTATGCTAGTAGGAATGTGCTGTGAGTTAATACATGCAACAATTGTATCTGCAACTCCTGGCACGGCATCGGCTACACTAGTAAATGTATTAGTAGGGTTAGCACAACCCTGGCACAGTCGCACGCAACAGCGGCAAATGATTGAATCTGCCGTTTCTGGCACGGCAATAGCTAAGATTATCAAGTACTAGTATGGTAGTAGGGTTGTGTTGTAAGTCAGTCACATGCAACAATTGAATCTGCCGTTTCTGGCACGGCAATGACTAAGATTGTCAAGTGATATTAAGTTAGTAAGGTTGTGTTGTGAGTCAGTCACGTGCAACAATTGTATCTGCAACTCCTGGCATCCGCTACACTAGTCAAGTAATGTGCTATGGCACAGTCACATTATGCAACAGTGGCAACGATTGAATCTGCCTTTTCTGGCACGTCAATAGCTAAAATTGTCAATTATCGATTTCAATTCAATTTTAGTAAGTATTTGTAAAATATTATGTGTCCGTGATGTTATACTCTTTAATTTATTGTAATACCAAATCAAATCACCTTACCATCATATTGGAATTTATACATCAGGCATTACTTACGTTTTACACATTCTGTAAAAAGAAATTTTTTAATTAAGATAAAATGTTGTCTATTCTCATTTCTGTCTTTCCTTCGATATAGTGTCGTTATGGCAAAAATCAAGTCGATTCATTGCTTGATTTCTGCCTGAAAGAAGGACAAACAAACAAATACTTTATAGTATCACCTACACTATTTACGTTGTAACTTAGTACGGGCGACAGTAGCTAGAGAGATATGAAAAGGAGCCCTATGTCACTGCAATAAAATTCATCTGTTTAATCTATGATTCAGTTGTAGATTCAGATAAACCTTATTGCAATGTCTTATGGTTCATTTTCGTATCTCTGGCTACTGTCTACCGCACCGAGCTACAACGCAAATAGTTGAGTATGGATTAGTCTAGAATTAGGCATATCGTATCATACTGACATCGGATGCCGTGGCGATGGTAATGTTTCGAATCCTAAAATGAGCTTTTGGTGAGGAGAAAACCGACGCACGATGGTAGAGTAGGTACTTTATAGTACCCGCCTGGCTGGTTACAACCCGTCAAGTTGACAATCTGTCGCCAAGCACCTACAGTCCGTTTCACAAAAGAAGTCCAGTGGAACTAATTAAGGTAAACGCTTCGGTTGGACCGCAAAATTCAAATTATACTTATCACGTTTTTTTGCTAATTGCAGCTCAGTTATAGGGTCGTAAGTTTGACAACGTGTGATTTGCGAGTAAATATACTACCATTCTTGTCGCAAATCACACTTTGACAAACTGACGACCTATAACTGAGCTGCAATTAGCAAAAAACGTAATAAAAATTGAATTTCGCAGGCTACCTTGAAGGATCCCCCATAAGTAGGTAGATACACTATAGATTATCCGATATTCATTGAACTTACTTCCGTTTTCTCCGACATTTGGCCATATTTGTCTGAAAAAATAATGCACGTGTTTTAGTTTTATAGTTATTTTATAAGTATTCATAGCATTCATTATTTATTTCTTCACATTTATTTTAAACTAGCTGTTCCCCGCGGTTCCGCTCGCGTTTCCGGGATAAAAAGTAGCCTATAACCTTCGGGGATAATGTAGCTTCCTATTAGGTACGTAGTATATTATTTATTCTATTCTATGCTATTAGTGAAAGATTTTTTCTAATCGGACCAGTAATTCCAGAGATTAGCGCGTTCAAACAAACAAACTCTTCAGCTTTATTATTAGTACATAGTTTAAAATTAAATGGTAATTAATAATTACCATTTAATTGTTTAATTGGTCTATTTGTTTCATATGAAAAATTAAGCACACCTAAAGGTACACACGGCCACAGATCAGGCTACATATTTTTGTTACAAAATAGCTCCTATTACAACTGCATAAGGTGCCGCAGTGTTCACTGCATGGCAAAGGCCAGTACTCCATACTGCCAAGTTGCCAACCCCTCCGGTTCGTTATAAATTGACCTGTCCTTTAAAAGGTCGTCTAGCAAATGGAGATGACACGAGCTAAATTGATTTCTACGCGTTATATTGTTAGATAATGCAAAACTTACTTACTTTTGTGTCAAAACTCCTCTAAAACTAGTACATTTGTAAATTTAAAGAAAAAAAATCATATTCTATCTAGACCATTTGATATGACACCAATATTACAATTTTATAAAATATATAGATAAAATAAACCAAAAAATTATATTTGTCATACAGACATTTATAAAACAATTTGACTGAACATTCTGCTTTTAAATGCAATTGTCAATTTATCTTCTTTTTCAATACTTCTTTAGTATATACAAAAAGATCTTAGTCCCATAATTCAAAAATAAGGATTTCTTTGTCTTTTTGGCGGGAACTTGCGAAGTGACGTTGCGTTTTCGTTTTATTTTCATAAAATCGTGTATTTTGAGTTTTATTGAATATTATCGGTGGTATTTTGTCCAATAAAGATCAATACAAGTGCACCAGTGAAGTGAAATGAAAAGATTACGTGTATAATGGCTTTTCAAGTTGTCTCAAGAAGTCCATGAAAAGTTTTAGTATAACGGCTACCATTGTACTAAAAACTAAGTAAACTGACAAACTGACTGACTATGACTCGACGAAGATTTAACATGACTTGAACTTTGAAACTTGACGATTGACGAGAATTTAATACATGAAGAATACAAAAATACCTACATTGCTCAACTTGACACTGGCAAAATACACGAAGTGTGATGCCAAATTTAAAAAAAAAAAAAAAGAAAGAAGAAAGAAAGAAAGAAAAAGTTTTTATTTTTAAAAGGATTTCTTTACTTCTGTAAAATTCTCTGACCTCCGTATCTCAAGAACTAAGAGTAGGTAACCGAACTAACGGAAATCTGTTTTTTTATAATAAATATAAATATATATATTTATTTTTTTATTCTCAGCCGCTTTTTTTTCTTTTCCATCATCAGATCCTTGGTAACTGTGGAACGAAAGAGGTGGCTCTTTCGTGTAAAACAATATTTTTTTAATCATATGGCGGAGTAATCGCGTAACAAAAAAAAACATAATCGAATTGAGAACCTTCTCTTTTTTTGAAGTCGGTTAAAAAAAAACGTTCGCGTTTGGATTATCTAAAACTAATGGAACCCTAAAGTTTCAAACACGTATTGTATATATAGGCCTGTTAGACCACAATCTCCACCGTGGTCAATGATGATGTGACAGACCGGCTCTCAAGTGCAGCTATCGAAACACACTAGGAGTGCTTAGCGACATTTTAAACTTGAGGGTGGTAGCCAATCAGGTACTTACAAAGTACCCTACCACCATGCTATGGTTTCCACTCGACTAGCTGTCCCCCGCGGTATCACCCGCGTTCCAGAGATAAAAAGTAACCTATATGTTATTCCAGGGTGCTATGTGCCAAGTTTCATTCAAATCCATTCAGTAGTTTTGCGTGAAAGAGCAACAAACATACATACATACAATTTTCACGTGTGTTTTGCGAAGAACTACGAATCAAACACAAATTCCTTTAAATAAATATAATATCACAATATCCTTAAAAAATTACTGTTTAAAATTAATTTTATATCCTTTTGTATCGGGATCCTGCTCCATTTGAAAGTTTTCTGTCGACAAACCAAACGGCTTCAGTATCATATTGCCAAGATCTTTCAGTTTCCCTAACATTTCCGTCTTTAGTTTTTCATTTTTAGCTTCTATGAGGGGGGGGAGCCGTATCGTCGCTTGTCTGGCTTCCTTATGCGATGGATCAAGTTCTAATATCTTCTTGTAGTCTGCTAAGCACTCGTCTAGTTTTTCTGTCGCTTCGTATGATTGCGCTCGTCTGTAATTTGAATGATTACTTTTGAAAAGTGTAAAAACTCCTTCGAAGACAAGAAAATTAATTGTAGATATTATATAATGAACCCAACTCAAAAAGATATAAAAATCTGTTCATAAGCAAAAAAGATATGCGTGAACAAACATAAAGAAGAAAACCGGACAAGTGAGAGTCAGATTCGCGCACCGAGGGTTCCGTAGAAACTTAACTTTGTAATTGAGTGTAACTAAAAATTTATGCTGTTCGCAATTTTTCCGTTTTTTCCTTTTGAGGTACGGAACCCCAAAAATAGAAAACATACAACCAACTTCAAAAAGGAGGAGGTTCTCAATTAGTCGGGATCTTTTTTGTTTTTAAGAGGCGATAGAGACGATAATCATAATATAAACATTTAGTTCAAAATGAGATTTTATCCGCCGTTATCGGATCGGCGTCGTTAGCATCTTGACATTGGTGCCGATTCTGTTGTTCACGAACTTAACTGACATTAGACAAGTCACCTCTCTTTCATGATAACCTTATTGAAAAAAGATAGAACATTTTAAATGCTGTCAGTTTAGTCCATGCCGTCGTAATGTACGGGTAAATAGTCGTGACCAATAAAGATCGCGCTTAAATTCACGTTGAAATATGTGATCGGACTAAACTGACAGGATTAAAATATCTTGCATCCCTTTCTTATATTTACTATTAGAAAGAGATATCCAGTCTGGCGTCGCTGTCCGTATTTTGCCCAACAATTTTGTTGGCATATGGCTTTTGTTTATAACAAGTAGTTTCCGTTACGCTTTTATTATTTTTAAATGTTATTTAAATTTCAACCTTGACAGGAAAATATAAGAATTATAATAATAACGTTTTTAAAGTCAATAAGGACAAGATTCGCCTGCAAAAGAGTTGCTTTTCACGACTTTCCTAGATTTTCATTTTATTTGACAGCGCCGGCTGACTGGATATTAAACAACATAATCGGCACCATTGACTTACCTAATATAAGCTTTGACATATTTGTCGTCCAGTTCAATAGCTTTGGTACAGTCCTTGATTGCTTTATCATATTTCTCGAGCTTCATTTTAGCCGCACTCCTATTACAATACAATATTGATCTTTGCTGCGTGTATTGCAGCGGGCAGATATTGAGAGCTGGAAAGAAAAGGATAGGTATATGATGTCCTTTTCATTTAACATAACTGGCAGGAAAAATAAAAGGCGATGATAGCTCAGTGACGTCGAATGCCGCGACGAAAGTCGTGGGTCGTCGAATCTTACAATTTAGCTTTCGGTGAAGAAAACATCGTGAGGAAACCATAGCACGGTGGTAGTGTATTTTGTAGTAACCATCTGGCTAATTACCACCCTCAAGTTGAAAATTTGTCACCAAGGGTGCTTGGTTACCGGTAGGCGGGCCGTACGCTTACTTCCTACCTTAGTAGTATAAAAAATACTTAACAACAAATGCCCATTTGTAGGAGAACATCGTGAGGTAACCATGGCCATAGGTTAATTTGTAGTACCTGCCTGGTTGGCTACGTTGGCTACCACACTCACATAAAAATTAGTCACCAAGCACCTTCCCGAGTGTACCCTTCTATACTTTCCATGCTTATATGTGCCACAGGACATTGCTTAATCATGATTTTCTACCTCCCTTACGTAACAAATAAGCTTACCTTCAGTATATTTTTCCATACTCCTCTCATATTCGGCAACTTTGAACGCATCATTACCAGCGGCCTTTAAGCCCTCAGCTAGCACTCTCCGCTCCTCTTTCTGGTCATCTGTTAAGTCCACTTCAGCATCTTTGAGGGACACTTCATCTATTGAATCCGTATCACTTTCTTCTTTATCTTTCTCTTCGTAGTCTTTATCTAAGTCTGGTTCTGTTGGAATATCTGTAAAAAAAGAAAGAAAGATATTTATTTTGTTCTCACAAAAACTATTTTTTTTTTGTAATTTAATATATCTGCAATCGGCTCCAGAGCCATGATCAGAAGTTTGCCGATGCTTAATATTCATGATGGGCTGATTCTCCAATGAGTATCATCCCACCATGAATATCATGTCATATCATGATATCAATGATAATCATTGATGTATGCCAAAAACAAAAATATACAACACCTCATGGTAAGCGGTTACTGCAGACTATGGATGGATGATAGTAAGATCCAGGATACAGACCACCCAGTAAGTAATCTGCACCCCAGGAATCACTCGCCCGTTGCCGAAACATGATCTAGCCATTTCTGTTTATAGATAAAACTAACAACACTGATAAACTATATAAAATTAATCCACAAGGAATTAGAACTAGCCAAGCCCTGTAGAAAGCTAAAATATATACTCAAAGTTGTGGTAATCATGCTAATTATGAGTCTAAACGACTTCCTAGACAAAGCCTTAAAGAATATTCTGGCAACGCCCAAGAAAATTAACACTTTATATTGCATTCGAATAGCTCATAAATTACATGCCTGTAGGCTTTGGCACGTCCCCAGCGGATGCAGGGAAGTCTTCCGCACTGGAACCAGGGTTAACGACAAACTCGCCAGGATTCCCTTCAACGTTTAGTGAAGATTTTAGTTCTTTGGTTATGTCGTCAATTACTTCCTCGTTGGAGGTATTGTTCGTGCTTTTGAGGCGGTCCGACATATTTTAATAGATACACAAATGTTTTATTCGCTAGTTGTACCGGTGGAAATATATAGACGCATATATATTATTTAAAATTTCATGAAATCAAAAGTTGTGTTACGATTCATTTCAGAAAATGTGACATTGAATGATGTCTGTCACTGACTGACGGCTTATCTGACAGCAAGTGTGACCAGATTCAAATAGAACATTATGCCAGCTACTCGTTTGAATTCCGCTAAAGTTTGCAATTTGTTTCGTAATAAATGCTGAAATTCTGCTGATGCACGAGGTCTTAATTTGTATAAATATAATATTACAAATATATAAAAAAATGCCTTCTAATTTTCTGTGGTGTCCATGTTTTTATACAGAGTTGTCGAGCTTTAAGCTACCTTTATTATATTTTTTGATGGCGTTTTACAAAAAGTGCCATTGCTGTCATCTTTGGATCTGGATCAAAATTAAAACATCCTTCTTCCATTCGGAACGATAGTTCTGCAGGGCAATTTTCAAACACTCGGATTCGATATTGGAAACGAAAACATTCCATCACATGTCGATTCCCGACGAGCTATAAAGGCTATTTTAAAAAATCCGAGTGTTTTAAAAGTTCACAGATCTAGCCAAAAAAGGCTAATATGGCAACACTGGATACCTCATTCCTAAAATTCCCATATAGTCATACCAAAGTCATACGTTACATTTCACGTTTCATTTCAGAGAGTATATATTTAATTAACAGCTTTCATTCCATATTAATATAAAGTTTTACAGATAGATTTTTAATTCATTTTAAGTATGCAAAGCAATATAATTATTATTATTATGATTGAATACTATTACTAGGTATGTACTGAAATAATAACGTCTAATTTACAATTCAAATTCTCACCAGCCGGTGACGTGACATCTTGTGATGTTTTATTTTGAAAAACGGAACATTAATGTTAACCTAAAACTGGCGAGCCTGTGTATAATTTTTTCATTATCATTTTTATCATATTTATATATTCGTATCTACTGGACACTGAATCTGTGATTTATTTAATAGATAACAGTACCGTGGCGCTAGCGACTTGGCATTTAGGTGTTAAAAACATATTTTAAAATGCTTAAAAATCTCATCAAAACTTTCATATCGCCCCGTACTCGTTATTTACTACAAAATAACGGAATAAGTACGAGTTTTAGCAATCTGAAGAGTATAGTGCGCTTCTCGACAACGGAATTAGCGCTGAAGGATGAGAAGTGAGTACAGGAAACTGAAAAATATCTTATTCTTATTCAATATTTGATTAGATAAAAATAGATAATTATGAGAAGAACTTGGCCTCGATTCTAGGTATGTACGCTAGATATTGGCGAATAATCTGGCAGCTGTACTTGAGGGCACTTATTACTGTTTAAATTGGTCACATCATCATTTCCTGCAAAGGACCAAGTCAATAGAGAAAGTGAAACTGACTTCATGGTTTACTGTTATAGCTGCATAGTAAATAAATAGGCCTTATAACATAGATAAACAAAGATTCTTATAAATATTTCTCTTGCTATAAATAATACTTACTAAAGCAATTTACAGTCAAAATAATATTTAATACACTCAAACAATTCACTTGAAAATGCTGCAATAAATAAAAATCAGGACTTGATACTACAGTATGACACAACTTAAACATATCATCGGCAAATCATATATGTACACTTCACTTCCAATTTACACAATAATTAAAAATCATTCATTATCGCGCTATTCAAGTTCAACAAGATCATTTTCGCCTAAAGTACTAATAAACATGGGTTATGTTGTAGACGCACTCTTTTCTGGAATGATTGATATTATGAATTTTGCCGATGCTTCATCTAAGTTGTGTCATACTGTACCTATTTCTTATTCAAAAAATATTATGCATTACTTAAGTTAAAACTTTAAAACTGATTTAGTTTTTAGTTCTTTTGTGATCCTGGGATCCTATCATCAGATCCCAACTTAGTGACGTTGAAACCACCTCAGGAGTATAATCTTTTGAGTAAAAAAGATGTTTTGGAAAACACTCAGTCGAATAGAGAACCTTCTTTTTTGAAATCGGTCAACTGCTATTATTACAAACAAACTTCATTATTTTCAGAGTTAAAGTAACATTCATATTGAATGATGGCAAGCGGTTAGTGACGGATGCTAAAATCGGCGACACACTCCTCGACGTAGTCGTCAACAACGACCTGAACATTGAGGGTTACGGCGCGTGTGAAGGCACACTAACATGTTCCACGTGTCATGTTATACTGAAGCAAGCCGATTATGATAGGTAACTATTTGCCATTCACCTTCAAGATGGCCATGATCTCCTTTTTTTTTCACTATATAGGCCTGTGTTTGACCATAATCTCACCGTGGTCAGTGATGATGTGGCCGATGGTGGTAAGCACACAAAGCCTAGAAGGGAACTCACAAGGCTCACAAGTGCAGCTGTCGAAACACACCGAAAGGTGCTTGGCGACAGATTTTCAACTTGAGGGTGGTAGCCAGCCATATCCATACTAATAATAAAGCTGAAGAGTTTGTTTGTCGGCACCCCAAAGCCCACACTCCGTTACTTTAAGGAGCTAGGATGAGGGGGGATTGCACAATACATCCCAAGAGGGACATCAGTTCAGGCCTCATCACCCCCACACAGAATAAGAAAGAGTTTGTTTGTTTGAACACACTAATCTCCGGAGTTACTGGTGTACCTGAAGGTTATAGCTTACTTTTTATACCGGGAACGCGAGTGAAACCGCGGGGAACAGCTAGTGGATAATAAAGCGTTATTGTTTTGTTTGTACCTATGACGTGGGATTGTAGGACGACATGGCCAACTTGAAGTGATGCGTAACAAATGTCACCGTATGATTGTAAGCGCCGTTGTTTTGTGATGAATCTCGCGAGTTTGTAGACTGTCGATGCATTGTCAACTGTACCATGTTGCTTGCAATGTGGCGTGATCATTTTCGCTAGTTCATGATCCAACCATCTCAAACCGTTCAATTATGAACTGGCATCATGGCGATGATAGCTCAGTGGTAGTGGCGTCGAATCCTAAAATGAGCTTGAGCTTTCGGTGAAGGAAAACATGTTGAGGAAACCATAGCACGGTGGTAGGGTACTTTGTAGTACGCGCCTGGCTGGCTACCACCCTCAAGTTGAAATTCTGTCTCCCTTTCCTTCCCTTCCCGTCTTCCCTTCCCGAAGGGAAGCACCCCACACCGAAGGGTGCTTCCCTTCGGTGTGTTCCGACAGCTGCACTTGAGAGCCAGTTCCCTTCTAGGCTTTGTTTGACGATTAAAAATACTTGCAATGAGCTCATTTAATAAAGACACTTTTGAATTTGAATTTGTGCTTACCATCATCGGCCACATCATCACTGAACATGTGAAATTTTGGTCAAACACAGGCCTATACATAGTAAAAAAACACATCAACATAACACACCTTGGTGATGATGAGTCTAAATACATTTCAAATGTTATGAATGAGCTGTGGAGGGGCGTTCCATGTTTCCACGTTAATCTTTACCATCGACCTTAAATGCACAGAGGATAAAGGCTAAAAGACATGCTCCTTTCTCAGATTACCAGAAGAGCCGTGCGACGAAGAACGCGACATGTTGGACCTGGCATACGGTCTCACGGACACCTCCCGGCTCGGGTGCCAGATCACCATCACTAAAGACCTGGACGGTCTCGAGATACAGGTCCCGGAAACCATCAATGATGCGAGGAGCTGATGAAGAAATTTGCGTTTTAAAGAAATTCTAAAGAATGTGGTTGGTGAATTTTGATAGCTATTAGTTTTGACCTTAGGAAGAGCACCTACACATTAAAATGATTAAGAACTAGCTTCCGCCCCGCGGTTTTACCCGCGTCCCCAATAAAATACCTATATTAAAAAGTTATGCAATCGATTTCACTATGATTCTGAACAGTTTCCATTTTTGAGTTAATTCAATTAAGGGTATACCTTCGTTTGGAGAGCGAAATTCAAATTTTATCACGTTTTTTGCTAATCGCAGCTCAGTTATAGGTCGTAAATTATCAACATATTATTTTCGAGAAGAATGGTAGTATATTTACTGATCATAACAAAATAAATCATCAACATATTCCTCCAAGGTATATTAGTAACATTTTTACGACCTATAACTGAGCTGCAATTAGCAAAAAACGTGATAAAACTTGAATTTCGCGCTCCAACCGAACGTTTCACCTTAAACGTATAATTAATCCAAATAATATGACGTATTTTCGTCTTTGTTGTTGTAAAAGGATCTATATGTTTAGTTAATTAAAATTGATTATAGTATAATTTTTAATTGTTAAATCAACCTTAATATTATATTTAGCGAATTATTGTGGAACAATTTTTTTTATATTAGTGCATGTTTGATTTTAGGATACCCGAAGTTATAGGCAGCTCTTGAATAGGGATAATGGGTAAAAAATAATTAATTCTGTTTAGTCAGTCAGTTATTTACTTTACACGTCCGTGTTTGGGTCACTGACTTACATATATGTAGGTACCAAATTTCATTAATCTTTATCTTCTCACATAGCCCGTCAGGGCTGTGGGGGAACCGCACCGAGGGCGATGGCTCCCTTTGCGGTGGTTTCGTAAATTTCCGCCGCAGGCTAAGACCTGCGGGGCCCTGGAGACGGCGACCTAACGAAGGTGGCCTGTGTTATTTTGAAGATGCTCGATTTTCACGGCGATCCCAGCCGACCAGAAATAGTTCCGACCAGCGATCAGCGAGGGGGCGGCGTCTTATGACCGGCGTGTTGACGTGGATCGTGGGTTGGTGAGCGGGGGTTCGCGTATGAGCTCTCTGAAAACACGAGGCGTCGGTGCGCCTAAACATGTTGTGGTGAGGCTGGCGATGAAGTCGTCCAGGCTCTCGACTTGGAGGTCACGTGCGATCACGTCGTTCCTCACGTACCGAAGAGCTTTGGTGATGGGGTGATTCTCGCTGGGTACCAGCGAGAAGTTTTGTTGTGTGCGGAGTCTCTTCTTAGCCTGGGGTCCCAGTAAGCTGAACCAGGCGGCGGCGGCGTACGTGAGGCGTGACCGCACGTAACATTTTGTATACCCCTAACTTCGTACGTAGGGTCAGGAGGGGGGTTGAGAGTACTGGACGAAGGAGCGCGCGGGACGTTTTCACCGAGGCGACGACACGATCCACGTGCTTCTTCATGGACAGCGAATGGTTGATAGTAACCCCGAGGTACTTCGCGGTTTTCGACGACTCCATCTCCTGTCCTGACGGGGGGGGGGCAGCGGGAGCAGACGTACAACGCCTGCGTTTTCGGAACGTTCACCGACAACCTCCACTTGGAGAGTCATGTTGGTAGGGCGTCCAAGGCCTTCTGCATCTTGGACGCGGCGCGATTCATATTCAACGATGTAGTGTAGTACGCCGCGACATCAGCGTATAGGGCGAGATGGGTTCCTTCGACGACTGGGATGTCGTCGGTGAAACGTGCGTAACACGCGGGGGAGAGATAACTCCCCTGCGGTACTCCGGCTTCGATGCGTCGTACGTCTGATGCCGCCTGCCCGACTGCGACGAAGAATGTTCTTGCGTCCAAGAATGATGCGACGGTTTTCGTGATGCGGCGTGGAGTGGTCGAAAGCGCGATCTTGTGTAGCAGACCGTCGTGCCATCGAACGCCTTCTCCATATCTAGGAATACTGCAACGGCGACCTCCTTCTTGTTCAGGGCGATGGTGAAGTGGTCCAGTACCCTAGCTAACTGGAGAGTTGTCGAGTGTTCGGGCCTGAACCCGAACTGCTCGCTTCTGGGAGTGATGTGTGGAACGAGGTGTCGCAGCAGGAGCTTTTCGAACACCTTCGAGATGGTGGGGAGCAACGTGATGGGCCGATAGCTCTCTGACTTGAGGGAGTTCTTCCCGGGCTCCAGTATCATGATGACCCTGCCCGTTTTCCAAATTGTGGGGAAATGCCCCACGCGCAGGATGGCGTTGAACAGGCGCGTCACAGCCGCAAGAGGCGGTAGGTGACGCAGCGCCATGTTCGAAATGTCATCCGCGCCCGGGGCACTCCTTAGCTTTGTATCGAGCAGGGTCCTCCGAACCTGCCCGGGAGTGAGAACCACTGGATCTTCCTCAGGAGCTATCAGCGTGGCGAAGTACTCCCGAAGGTGTTGCTCAACTGCCGCAACGTGGTCTTCATCTTCGGTCGGGTTGGGCCGGAACTGGCGTTCGAATGATTCGGCGAAGATATTGGCACGGTCTGCCTCGCAGTACCTCGGGGTGCCGTCGGGGACCGAGAGCGGGCGGAGCGGCTCTGCTTTTCCCGTGAGGGAGCGGCACAGTTTATGGATGCGTTGATAGCCTTCCTCCTCCACGGACTGGAGGTGACGCTCCCAACTTGCAGTGGCGGCGTTGGCCATCTCCTTCTTCACTTTGGCGGTGAGGACGTTGAGTTGGCCTTTGAGTGTTGGGCAGCGAGTCGTTTGCCAAGCCTTTCTGACAAGACGCTTCCTGTCTATCAGCGACTTGACACGCGGCGGGATCTGGTGGCGGAACGCGCTTCTGGGGTTCTCGCTAGAGGCGGCGGCTGTTGCTTCCTGGATTCTTGCACTCATTTCGGAGGCCAGACGATCAACGTCCTCCGGACGTGCAAGTGGGAACATCGGCATCGGTGAAGCCTGAAGAAGTCGCTGAAAAGTCACCCAGTCCGTGGTGCGGCGGGGTGCTAATCTCGGAATCGAAGCGGGGAGCCCGGTGAGATGGATCATCACTGGTAGATGATCGGATCCCGTGTCATCCAGCAGGACCTCCTGTGTGAGCTGACAGTTTAGCTCATTATGAACTACGATGTCGAGGACATCTGGCATGTGGGTGGAAACGGAGGGGTAGCGCGTCGGGACCTCTGGGCCCTCGACAAAGTAGCCCTCCCTGTCAGCAGTCTCGAAGAGGATATTACCGTTGGGTCAGGTACGGGAGGAATTCCAACCCGTATGTTTGCAGTTCAAATCATCCGCGATGAGTGTCGGCACCCGTGCATCCAACATTTGCCGGATATCTCCTGAGTGCAAACGCCCATGCGGGGGGCGGTACACAGCGTAGAGTCTCATAGGGGTTGCGGCCCCTACGCACACTTCTGCCCCTTAATCCGTACATTGACTGCAAACATACGGGCGGTAGGGGTTGGTGGACTAGGTTTCTGCTGACGAGGACTGCCAGCCCTCTGCAGGCGCGGGAATCGCTGAAGTAGTTCTCTCTGTAGACATGGAATCCGGATATCTTCATTTGGACGACGGCAGCAGCATGGTCTCCGAGATCAGCACCACATCGTGGCGAAGGCGCGGCGGGGGGGGGGGCGGTTTTTTTTCTTCTTGCCGCCACGTCTATTTTTCTTTTTGCCTCCTTGCCCTCTTGGCGGGGGCGGGGGTCGTTGTCCATGAGGTTCCCCGTGTTGAACTCCGCCACCTGTACGACGTCCATCTTGGGGGGCCCAGTGGTGCGGGTGACGGTGTCGGAACGTTTCATCACCGGGCACTTTAAACTGTTGGCGGGATGGGCCCCTTGCAGTTGCAACAAGTGGGGGCGTCCTCTCGAGAGCGGGGACAGTCCTTCGCCGCAACGTACGCAGGCGAGCGGGCGATGGCAGCCGTGCGACGAGTGCCGGAACTGCTGACAGCGTTGGCACTGCGCCGGGCCGCGTTTGCTGCGCCATGCGTCGATGCGGACCCCCGGCATGTAGAGTAGCTCGTCTATTTTGTAAATCTCCGGCGAGTTTGGAGTATTCTTCGGAATATGCACCCAGGCCGCCCTTGACGCGCGCGTATAGGGCGCACATAATCTGGGGCGAAGCCTAGACTCCGGAGCTCTTCCTCGATCTCTTGCGGCGGCGTATCGGGAGGCAGGCCGCGGATTGCGACCTTCTGTACCTTCTCCGTGGGGAGGGAGGAACAGAACCAGGAGAGATTAGTATCTTTTTCCAGGGCGGTCAGATACCTCTGAACCACCCTGTACTCCTGGTCCTCGGTGGGTGTGAATCGTACACCCTTTCCGTATGGTCGCGCATTGGGTGCACTCGTATGCCACATCCTTCTACCCCAGAGATCCCTGCTTGGAAAGCAGACCGGGGAAGAAGGCAGGCTCGGGCGCACTGCAGGACCGGACGTTCGGGATAAGGATATCCCCGCCTCTCAGCTCCGGGGAGCCTTGAGGGCACCGGGAGTGTCTTCAAAAAGACGCTGCGGATCGGTATTGGTCGTATGTCAAAACACGACACACTACAAAAGGACGTCACGAGCACACTGAAACGATACGAAACACGGATAGAACACAACACATTACACAAAACGATGAGGTTTTTCAGCTTGGGAGAGGTTGAGATGAGGAGTGAAACGAACCGTGTCGAGTCGAGTTAGGACCGAAGCGATCCGTACCAAATTTCAACTCTTTCGGTCCAGTAGTTTCGGAGCAAATTGGCTGTGACAGACGGACGGAGTTCTAAGGACTGTTAAGGGTTCTGTTTCTTTTCCTTTTGAGGTACGCAACCCTAAAAATAATAATTTAACTCAAAAATATTCGTTAAAAATGTGTGGCCCATACTAGAATGAACAGAGAAAAATTATTTAATATTTGCTGTAAAATAAGTCTATGCTATTTTCAAATAGTCTGTCCAATTCACGTTGAATTTGAACTACTTTGACGAGATTTTTCTTATATTCTTTACTTATGTTTTTTGTTAGAAAGAGATATAATGAGACTAATTTAGTTTCGGTTGTAAACTATATAAGCAATTTTATCGTATTAGCCAGCGTTACGTGCCAAGCGATTTTGAGCTTACATGTCGTGTCCATTGATGTTAGATTCATTGTAATACTGTTTTTTTATGTGTGCATGTTTTATATATATTGTGTTATATTATTTTATTAGATAAGTAAAATAGGTTTATTGGAATAAAGACGGGAAATAAATATTTTATTAATTTAATTTTGTTTCTTTTTACCCGACTGCGCCAGAAGGAGAGTCATGTTTATCGAGAGAATGTATGTATAATTTTTGGCACGCTCTGCAGCCTGAACAGCACGATGGATTTGCTTCCACGGTATGATCTATCTATGTGCCAAGTTTCATCCAAATCCGTTCAGTAGTTTTTGCGTGAAAGAGTAACAAACAGGCATACATACGTACAAAATTTCACGTTTATAATGTTTATAGGATTAGGTTACTATACTCATTCAATAATAAAAAAAAAAATATAAAATAAAAAAAGATAATTTAAAAAACCCGACTGCGTTTCTGTGTAGGTAATTTGGAAATGAAAAAACCCTAAAACAGGGAAGTCGTCATACCCGATTGCACTTAAGGGTATACCTTCGGTTGGAGCGTTAAATTAAATTTTTTTGCTAATTGCAGCTCAGTTATAGGTCGTAAGTTATCAACATGTTATTTGCGACAATAATGGTAGCATATTTACTGATTAATAACAAAAGAAATCATCAACATATTCCTCCAAGGTATATTAGTAACATTTTCATGAAATAGTCGCATATGTCAGTAATATTCCTTGAAAAAGGTGATAAAATTTGAATTTCGCGCTCCAACCGAAGGTTTCACCGTAACTTAAGAATCGTCAAAGTTCCTAAGGCGATGCTTATAAGCGTCAAATCCTTACAAAAAATTGTAGCAGTCAGATTAGGGTTCCTATATATAACTATTTTATGCTTTTTAGTAAATATAGTTAGTTTATCAGTTAAGTAGGTACTTATTTAAATTTCCTATACCTCATAATTTGGAATTATTTGCTTAGAATATAAACAATAAACAGTGGTGCCGATTCTGTTGTTTACGAACTAAAATAAATTTAATCTCACTATACCTATCTCTTTCTAATAGTAAATATAAGAAAGGGATGCAAGATATTTTAGTCCTGTCAGTTTAATCTGATCACACATTTCAACGTGAATTTAAGCGCGATCTTTATTGGTCACGACTATTTACCCGTACATTACGACGGTATGGATTAAACTGACAGCATTAAAAATGTTCTATCTTTTTTCAATAAGGTTAAAATGAAAGAGAGGTGACTTGTCTAATATTAGTTAAGTTCGTAAACAACAGAATCGGCACCAATATTTGATTTTTGGTGTTTTGAAGGCGGTTCTATTTTTTTCATAAAAGTTTTTTGTAGGTATGTAATCTTATAAAACAAGGACAGAAGTTTCGCGTAGTGTGTAGAGCAAACTTTAATGTGTACGTAGTAAGTAGACAAGTTTTGGTGAAACACCTACATGAGATCCTGTTTTATGAGTAGGTAGTTAATTTCTTTTTTTTATTCATTTACTCCCACATAAAATAGAAAAGAAACAATTACTAGACATAGTGATAATAAAGATAAACATAAAGCATGCGTTTAATAATTTTACGTGACTCACATAACTTTTATCGACAAGAGGTATTAAAGTAGGTAGGTGATTTAGGCGTGATAAGTTCTCGGGGACCGTGGGTAGTTGATCGGGGTGTCACCACCTGCATAAGGTCCCGTGCTGGAGACGCCCAAGTGTGAAGCGACGCCACTTGCGGGGTACGGTTGTGGACCTTGAGTCCCGCAGCTCCGCAGAACGGCGAGAGAAGGAATACCCCAGGGTTTTAGTCAGTAAGAGTGTTACATAACCCGGCCACTCGCGTTACGACGGTCGGCTTTCGTAGCCTCCAATCTTCCCAACGTGAGCCAAAGGGTGGCGGACTCGGAAGAGCACGCTAATCAAGGCGAGACGATGAGAACAAGAGCTCCGGTCCCAACCAGGCCATCGCTACTGGGTACGCAGAAGAATTCTTCGGCACCCTCGTATACCCAGCCAGCAGCTGTAGGGTTTTAGTCGGTAAGGAGTCTGACATAACCGGCCGCTCCCCCCGGGACGGTAGGGTATACATGAGGATTTCCCCACATAAAAAAGGCCTCCTGCGTACCTCCTACGCCCATGTTTGTGTGGATGAGCTCGATTATTGGAAAAAACATGGTATTATTTTGTTATCAATTGGTAATCCCTACGTATTTTCATGTTTTATAGTTTATTTTTAAATTCCTAATAATTTTATCATATTTTAGGAGGTTATCAATTCGACCCGTATGTAATTAACTGTCACGACCAGTTGTTGTTAACTGCTCGATAATTGTCGTGGAGCATGATAAAATTTCCAAAAAATTGGTAATTGATTATGAATCACTGTTTTTTTAGAATTTTCATTTATTGTACAAAAAAAAAGTTCAATTAGAGCAAATGACCTGCAGGGCAATTGTCTACGCATCTCGACATCGTCATCGGTTTCAATGAAAACGATCATCGGCTTAAAATGAAGCTTTTCGTGTTGTCTAACTTCATTACAATTAGTCAATTAGTTTTGGTCGTTTGACATTAGCCATCGGAATCAAAAAAGATAGACAATACCAAAATTTTAAGACGATTACGAGGGACCTCGTAATCGGAATTCCGATTACGAGACGCGTAGACAATTGCCCTGCTGAACGGTGTTGCTCCAAGTTTGGGTTTAGCCAATCACAGCTTAGTGTGATTGAGAAACAATATAGATCTGTGTACTACTTACGTTTGGTGGATTGCGGGTACACGAATTATATGCAGTTATACAAAACTGCATATATCCGTGCGTTCACGAACGTGACGTGAGAAAAACTTAGCAAATTATCAAAGATGGTCATGCTGTCGATTTGCAGATCACCGATTGCACCGTCCTATTTTCAAATAACTATACAATCAGTTAAACACGACACATTACTGGAAAGATAAATATGTTCTGTAGACTAGTGGGGCTACCGCATAAGAAAATGGTAATGAACGTCATTGAATTTCTATAAATACCTATTTAGAACCAAATGAGTCATAGGATGGTTTGATTTATACGATTGTAAATTCTTATTTTCAATGCCTAAAACACAATAGTTATATAAAATGTATTTATTTCAATTAAATTTTATTAATAACAGAGAACGAAAACAACATACAGAATCTTCATAATTTGATCAATAATACGCTATAAACATTACCGTGACGCCTCCGATAAAGGTTAATGATAAGGCAAAGGGTCACGTCCGCGTCAACCAAAATTCTGTATATAAGTTGGGCTAACAAGACGTACTATCATAGACGTCTTCGAGCAGTCATCTATTCAACAAACCTAAGCAAATTATCCAAACATGAGACTTACAATCTTCTTAATTACCGTATGTTTGATGGTAGTCCGGCTGCAGGCGGTTGGAACTGGTGCCTGTAAAGGTGAAGGTTCATGTACGGGGCTTGGATCAGGATTGGGAGCTGATTCTTGTGCTGGTAAAAGTTCATGTACGGGGCTAGGATCAGGATCGAGATCTAAATCTTGTGCTGGTGAAGGTTCATGTACGGGGCTTGGATCAGGATCGGGAACTGGTTCTTGTAAAGGTAAAGGCTCATGTACGGGGCAAGGATCTGGATTGAGGTCTGGTTCTTGTGCTGGTGAAGGTTCATGTAAGGGGCATGGATCAGGATCGGGAACTGATTCTTGTAAAGGTGAAGCTTCATGTGCGGGGCACGGATCTGGATTGAGGTCTGGTTCTTGTGCTGGTGATGGTGCATGTACGGGGCAAGGATCAGGATCGGGAACTGATTCTTGTAAAGGTAAAGGTTCCTGTGCGGGGCAAGGATCTGGAGCGAAATCTGGTTCTTGTTCTGGTGCAGGTTCCTGTAGTGGGAAATCATCTGGAGCTGGAGTTGGATCGTGTTCCGGAGCTAACTCGTGTAGTGGAGCGAACAGCGGAGCAGGGACGAATTCCTGTAAAGGCGATGGCTCCTGCAAAACCCCAGGATCTGGAAATTATGCGGGATATTGCAATGAGGAAAACTCTTGTTAAATGGTGCAGGAATATAATATAATTTCAAACTTTTATTCTAGCCCCGCGAGAAACATCTGTAGTACCATTTATTTAGAAGATATTTATAGTTTTTATGTAACACCGCTATATAAACTTTTGCTGACATCAAAACAGTGTCAGATTAGAAATATTTTATACTTTTCAGTGTTTTGACTGTGGTTATATTTTTTGTTAAATGTTAACTTTGTTTAATAAATTCTGTTATGATTAATTACATACTTGAGTGGATATATCACTTCATTCATATGTGATCTATATATTATGTTATATATTTTGTATACCATTAATTATTATATGGTTGTAAATATATTACTAGTTCGTGTTTATGTATGTGTAAAATAAAGAATTAAACTTTTTGAGTGTGTTTTTTTCTGTTGAATATTCTCAAGTGTGTGTTCTCTAACGTAGCTATGTGTGTTTCGCCTCGGTAAGGGAAATATGTTCTGTAGACTAGTGGGCTACCGCATAAGAAAATGGTAATGAACGTCATTGAATTTCTATAAATACCTATTTAGAACCAAATGAGCCATAGGATGGTTTGATTTATACGATTGTAAATTCTTATTTTCAATTCCTAAAACACAAAATTTATATAAAATGTATTTATTTCAATTAAATTTAATTAATAACAGAGAACGAGAATAATTTACACCCTGTTTAAGTTTCAATGTAGAATCGTCATAATTACATATAGGTACCTACATTGCAGATTACTCCAATCTACTGACTAGACGCACAGTAGAAATATAGACTGACTTTCTAGAATGGGTCCCGACTGCTACAATTTTTTGTATTGATTTGACGCTTATAAGCATCGCCATGACGACATCCTTGTTTTAGGGTTTTTTCATTTCCAAATTACAGAGAAAAGCAGTCGGGTTTTTTAGTTTATTAAATTACCGTTTTTTGTGTTATTTTTTGAGTCTAGAATATATTCATACTGACAACATTTTCTTTTTATATAACATTTAGTTCTATTATAATTTCATATGAAATTAATATAAATTTGAGCTGTTATTTAATATATATGGCACCATATGATTGCGAATACCGCTAGTTTACAAACCATCCCGCGATATTGTAAACCGTTGATACATTGTGAACTGTACTACTCACAATACAACGTATCAATTTTCGATAGTTCATAATATCCATATCATTGGTCAGTCAAATAAAGTACTTGCACATTTGAGATCAAGTAATTCTATCAATATCATTTTAATAAACTATTTAAAACCCACAAAAACAGCTGTTCATCATTCGCGCAAAGTGCGTTCCGTCGATGATGCTAGCCAACCATGAACTATCGAAAACATTGCAAGCAATATGGTATAGGTAGTTCACAATGCATCGACAGTCTACAAACTCACGCACGAGATAAATCACAAAACAACGGCGCTCACAATCATATAGGTTAGATTAGATGAAGCATCGGAAAAATTCGTAAAACCGATCATTCCCGAAGTGCGCCTACAACATTACCCATGTTTATTAGTACTTTAGACGAAAATGATCTTGTTGAACGTTGAATGGCGCGATAATTTATGATTTTTATTAGATGTGTAAATCGGAAGTGAAGTGTAGATATACGATTTGCCGATGCTGTACTGTACACGACAAAAACTTTCACACGAATCCGTGCGTTTATAATAGTTAGTCATAAACCATTTTCCCATTAATAATTAATTTTACCGCTGACTTGTTTTGTTAATAACTTAGATAACTTAGATTTTAGTTAGATTGCAAACACATATTGTTTTCACGTGTAGTGTATCGGGGCGTTTACAATATGGTTACAGTTACGAAAGTGTGTATGGCATTATTATTTGTACTTGTGTCTAGTAAGTACCTATTTAATTTACATTTATAAAATTACAAATTTTTCTGACTTTTGTGCACAATAAGCTAAGTGGCTCCTGGTATATTCCAAATGAAAATAAATATTGTTATTTCTTTAAACCAAAAAATATATTTGGTGTGTTTCGAAAGTTGCACTTGAGAGCCAGTTCCTTTCTAGTGTGCTTACCACCATCGGCCACATCATCACTACGATGAGACTGATCAAACACAGGCCTATAAAGAGAAAAAGTTCCTTCGAATCCTACAAAGGGCTAGCTGATCTTTGGGTAGGTTACAAAGTTGAAAACCTATCTGTTATTTCAGTTTTTTCTAATGATACATAATTTCAGTGTTGCCAGTAAAAACCAAGCATGTTCTACCGCTAAGTTCGCACAGATATCCTTCTCATCAGAGTGCAATCCAAACCTTCATCAGGACACCTCTATTGATGCATGAGAAGAACAAAAGACCAACGTTATACGAAAATCACGTGTTAAGAAAAGCATCGATACCCATTTACATAATAAAAAAAAGATCACCAAAAACTAAGCAAAATAAAGTGTTGCAAGTCGAAAAACTATTCGACCGTAATGGTATGATTTATTTAACCGAACCAAAGGAGAAATATAATCAGCTTAATGAGTATTTTAATAAGATTCTTAATGGTAAATTTAAAAATAAGAGAAGGAACTCCAATGGAATACAGTTACATACGAAAGATATGGTGGCGCCTAAAAGTGTTTTCAACTTTTCAGATTTGGTACTTTAGGTAGTTTTTAAAGTTCGTGAAATCCTGTAAGTTGTAGAGATAGCCCAGCGCCACATTACGCGGAAATTTCGTCACGGAACGCCAATACATTTTGGTGCATAGGTCATAAATAAATGACTAATAATAAAACTGAAGATCGGTAGCTCCGTCGCTTAGATATTTGTACGTAATACGTTCTGTGACGGAAGATCCATGACAGAATTGTAATAATGTAGCGCTGGCCATAGATAAATAATGGTGCCAATTCTGTTGTTTACAAACTAAACTAATATTTGTCAAGTCACCTCTTACAAACATAAAAAAAAATTGTGATGTGAAATTTGTCGTGAACTCCTCGGCCAATGCTTAGATGAGCGCGATCAACAAGCAAACTTCAGTTTTATTATTAGTATAGATTAGGTCTATTTGTAGGTATTACTTTTTGTTTCTATTTTAGGAATATAGGAATATTTGCTTAATTATTGGGGAGCGCAATGAAATTCTAAATAATCTTGCTCTAGTTGGAAGCTACGTTATCCGCAAAGCAATTTTTTAACGCGGCGTAAACCGCTAGTAAATAATAATTTGGGCAATAAAACTTATCAATAAGGTCTGAGATTATTACAAATAAATAAAACAAAATATAATAATACATTATTTTATTTTCTAATGATATAAAATATTTATAAATCATCCCGTATATTCACACTTTCAACATTCTCGACCATAACATTTTTTTTAAAAACCGAACATATAAATCGAAAGTTACTATTAAAAAAAACCCTGTTTTCGACGCCATATTCCTTGATTACATTAAAATCAACTGTTAATAGCTGGCAACCCTATAGCTAATGTCAAAGTCCACATTTTGAATACAACGAATTTTCTTGAATTTCAATTTATTACACACAATGGTGCCGATTCTGTTGTTTACGAACTTAACTAATATTAGACAAGTCACCTCTCTTTCATGTTAACCTTATTGAAAAAAGTTACAACATTTTTAATGCTGTCAGTTTAGTCCATGCCGTCGTAATGTACGGGTAAATAGTCGTGACCAATAAAGATCGCGCTTAAATTCACGTTGAAATATGTGATCGGACTTAACTGACAGGACTAAAATATCTTGCATCCCTTTCTTATATTTACTATTAGAAAGAGATATAGTGAGATTACATTTATTTAGTTCGTAAACAACAGAATCGGATGCTGGAGAATTACCGTTACTTTAACTAAAACATTCGGTGTTGCCAGCAAAATTTTTTTCATTCCTATATTAAAACAGAGTAGGTATTAATTAACCATGTCGTAATAATATCGAATAACCTTAGTTATTTTGATTTTCGCCCCAACATCGTCACGTAAATAGGTATATCATCGATTATATATATACATGTATACAAGTTTTAAAATGTCCATTTATACATTAAATCCCATACCCGCAAACTTTCTATAAAATTAAAAGAGGAATCAAACGTAAAAAACTAGATACAAAATAAATAAGTCGCCCCACCGTCCCATTCGAAGGAATCGTATACATCACTATTACAGTATTTAATAAAATAAATATGATAATTTAGGGTTCCGTACCCAAAGGGGAACCTATTACTAAGACTCCGCTGTCTGTCTGTCACCAGGCTGTATCTCAAAAACCATAATAGTTAGATAGTTGAAACTTTCACAGATGATGTATTTATGTTGCTGCTATAACAACAAATACTAAAAAACAGAATAAAATAAATATTTAAGGGGCTTTTGGGCCGTTTCATAGATAATGGTACGGAACCCTTCATGCGCGAGTCCGACTCGCACTTGGCCGGTATTTTGTACACAGACAACATAATAAATTATACAATTATATTTGTGCATAATTTCGGTGCAATAAAATACTAATTTAATCCAGTCAGTAGTTTAACTGAAAGAGAACCGTAAGGCGTAAAAAAAAACTGGACGGAGTATAGACAAATCAGCAAGTGTCCATGTCTCATGTATGTTTTACCCGCAAATTCCTAGTTTACTCTATTAGGAGAGGATCAAATTTTGCGGGATAAAAGGAATCCGTAATGACTCCTCTCCGCTGCAGCGCTGGCGGTGGAAATCCAGCTTTACGATTGCTTGTGTCAAAATTAATATGACTTCAACGCCGTCCAGTTTTTTTATACCTACGTCCAGTGCCGGATTAACCACGTAGCAAGAGTAGCATTAGGGATGATAACAAAAAAAAATAGATTACCAAAAAATATTGGACACATATTTTTTCTTTAGTTCCGAAAAAATAACGAAGATACAGTGCGTTAAAATTTCATGTGACGTCACGTCTAAGTACACTTTTTACAGAGAGTTGACGTCACAACCAACCACTGCTGAACTTTGATGCGCCATATTTTTGCATTTTTTTATTGATTTGTTAAAATAAAAAATGCGTATCTAATATTTTTAGATAAAACTGACGGACTAAACAGAATTAATTATTTTTTACCCAGTCATCATCCCTATCGCTACGGGCCCCGCGTATGCAAACCAGCCCATCTCCGCCAGTGTATAATTTTTTGAAAATTGTAACCTAATAAACGTATTCACTCTAATATTTTTTTTTTTTACCACTTTATACTGGAAAATCCGTAGAAAAATTAAGGGGGCCCTTTAGATTTTACTACGGGCCCCGCGCTCGCTTATTCCGGCACTGTCCTTCTATATAAGTCCTCATAATTTTGCGTACAATTAATAACAAATACTGACCACCCCGTGTCTATATAAAAAATATCTTCAACAATAATTTAAAAAAAACTTATTTCAAAATCCAACAATTACTTTCCAAACATTATTTTTAATATCTTACGCTTTATTGCTACGTATTATACCATAATTACAATATCAATTTAGGATTTTTTTTTATGGAAAATGGTTTTATAATGAAAAAAATTCAGCACGATTCTTATCATGTATCTCTAAGGCTGAGATCTATAGAGCGTACTTAGACTTTGCTCAGACTTTACCATACAAAGTCGGTATTTAAAATGCAATCTTCGAATCTCTCCGAGTGTGTGCTAAGCAAAGCCTAAGTGCACGTAATCGACGACTTACCAAAAACTTGGCTACAAATTAAAACACACAAATATTTACTTTATTACGTAAGTTTATACTCTAAGTAAAGTCTAAGCACGCTCTATAGATCTCAGCCTAAGACTCAGATGACTTTAAAGAATGTCATAGAATAAAACCTAGGGATAAACATGAAGCCGGATATCCGGAGTCAGACTCATCCTCTATCTAAATATTCTAAACTAGCTGTACCGCTAGGGACCCGCATTCCCGGGATAAAAGTATAAATAAATAATAAGAAATATCCTCGGATATTCTTCACTCACGGTTATCTGATCCCAAACTAAGCAGAGCCTGTACTATGGAAACCAGATAACTGATATCTATACTTATAATAAATCTGTAGAGAGGTCAATTCTGTACATGAAATATATTTTCAAAATAACTATCAGGGGGTGATTAGTGATCGATACTGATGCCAAAAATGCAATCAGTAAATTTTTTGTCTGTCTGTCTGTCTGTATGTTCCTTATAGAAACAAAAACTACTCGACGGATTTTAACGAAACTTGGTACAATTATTCTTCATACTCCTGGGCAGGTTATAGTATACTTTTCATCACGCTACAATCAATAGAAGCAGAGTAGTGAAGGGAAATGTTGGGAAAACGGGAGAAGTTACTCTATTTTTTAAGCTTATGTCGCGTGTGCAGACTTAATGGTTACATAGAAATCATGTATGACGGAAATATTCTACATAAAATTGTCTAAAAAATATTCCGCAACAACATATGTCTATCTTTTATGGTTGACTCACAATAACACGTGTAACTCCTGATAGCTTAGCAGTTCGGAGCATTCTGATTATATTTGTTTACTCTTACGTTTTTCACATGGTCAGTTATATGTCGCTCTTTCCCGGGTTAGCAGTTCTAGAAATCTTTATGTTCACGTGCCGTATTTTCATTCTATATGTACTTAAGCCTCATGTGAAAGTGATCTAAACAATATTAACAATACACTAACATAATAACATACAAGGAGTTACACGCTGATGGTCTCGGGGCACAGCTATTAATAATAATATTCTGCGGTTCCTTATTGCGATATTTTTTAACAGTATTTTGGATTGACATATTATATTTCCCTACTAAAATACGAAAGTTAATCTGTCTGTCACATCAAAACCACTGAACCCTGAGGAAGGACATATGCTACTTTTTTTACGAAAAACGACGAAAACGCGGACGAAGTCGCGGGCAAAAGCTAGTACTACATATAGTACTTTTTTTTTTGTAAATACATACTTATATAGATAATTACACCCAGACACAGGACAAACAGACATGTTCATGTACACATGTTTATCCTGAATGGGAATCGGGAATCCTGAACCCATGACCAGCGGCGTGATAGGTGGTGTCTTAACCGACTGCGCCAACGTACTTATCCATATTATAGTCTATCTACGTGACTAATTTCATCGTGATTCGTGCAGCAGTTGAGGCGTGAGAAGGTAATAGACCAAAGTTACTTTCGGATTTATAATATTAGCACATGTATGTATGTATGTTTGTTACTCATTCACCAAAAAACTACTGAACGGATTTGGATGAAACTTGGCACATAGATAGATCACCCTTTAATAACATATAAGCTACTTTTTATCCCGGGATAACATAAGAAGCCTCGGGAACGCGAGTGAAACCGCGAGGCGGATGCTAGTAATATATAAACGATTTTTTCTATGACAGTCTTTAACGTTATCCGGAAATTTTCAATTTGGATTAAAATTTAATTTATTATATTGAGTGATGATGAGGCCGAGATAAGCGAAGCCTAAAAACATCAGCTCAAGAACACTTGGAATACAACAGTAGACGCAGTCATACGGCATCTCTTTTCATCGCATAGCTCCATCTCTTTCAGAAATGGTCGATAGCGGCCGACCGTAGGCTGAAGGCGCACACACTGAGGTATATAACTACGTATAGAGATGTCGCTACACGTAACCACTATGTTACGTTCAAGTGCAGCCATCCGGCCGCACTTCACTCAGTTGCCTATACAAATTGGTCGCGAATAAACTACACCTTAAAAGCGGTCTAGTGCTGCTTCTGGTTAGAAATGGAGGATTACCTTTACTTACTTTACTTTGCCGGCGCTGTCAAATGAAAATGAAAATCTAGGAAAGTCGTGAAAAGCAACTCTTTTGCATTCGAATCTTGTCCTTATTGACTTTAAAAACGTTATTATTATAATTCTTATATTTTCCTGTCAACGTTGAAATTTAAATAACATTTAATAAATAATAAAAGCGTAACGGAAACTACTTGTTATAAACAAAAGCCATAATAATATGCCAACAAAATTGTTGGGCCAAATACGGACAGCGACGCCAGACTGGTTAAGATCGCTTCTCTATACATAGTAATATAACTCTGTGAGCGAACACTGTATATTTTCCATACCTAAGCAGCAGAGTGAACCAGGCCAGCGTAGCCTTAAAATTCTGCGGTATGACTTGTCACATTGACACATGTCACTTTGACATTGACATGTGTCAGTCTGCAGTTTTAAATTGAATATTTGTCTCGGGGAATGATTTCGTCTATTAACTCTAGTGGGCGTCGAATATAACAATTATTATGCAATAATATTAATAGAGGAACGTTCTACAGTGTAATAGTGGTGGGAGTAGTAAGGTCGATATATCGATAAATATTACGTTTTTTAATATGACGGATGACGATTATTTATTGTCATAATTTAAAAAAAAAACAAGTTTTATTATGATGTATCAATAATTATTTACTGCAAGCTCCCCAATAATGCCGACAAAAGGACACATTAGCAATTGTATTAAAATACTACTAAGGCAGGAAACAAGCACACGGCCCATCTGATGGTAAGCGGTTACCGTAGCCACACACACAGGCCTATTTATCTACTAACATAAATTAAAAATATTATCGTCGAGTCATATATTTATCGATATCGATACATGAACACTACTGCCCCACCACTATAACACGTATATATAACTAGCTCATCTGTCAGCCTGATTGGTTTCCGTCTTCTTGTGCCTGGATATGTTGTGCTTCCTATGATTATTAGTGTCTAGATGTAGGAGGCAGCCGACGGCGCCGAAGTACCTGTACAAAATTATGTTAAAAAGTTAAATTAAAATCAGCCTAGAAATACAGCAGATATTTTAAACTACTAGTTAGACAGCGATTAGACAGATATGCTATGTGACGTCATATAACACTAAGGGCATATAAACTCTATGCTAAATTCTGTTTTGCTGGAAAGAGATAGAGTTTTTTACTCCTCGTGTTTTTTATACTCCTTAATGCAATAAAATATACATGCAATATTTTGAAAATTTCAGGGGTTTGAACCCCAAAACTCCTCTAGATTGATTGCAAACATATTTTACAATAGTTCATGAAAATAAACAATTACTTGTAATATCAACTATTGCAATAAAAATTTGTTGCGATAGCCGAGGTTTTGGGTAAAAACTAATTTATTCTGGTCAGTCCGTCAGTTAGATTATCAAAAAATATTGGATACGTATTTTTTATTTTATCAAATCAATAAAAAATTACAAAGATAAGTCGCATCCAAGTTCAGGAGTGGGGGCTTGTGACGTCAACTCTCTGTAAGACGTGACGTCACGTGAAATTTTAACGCACTGTATCTTCGTTATTATTTTAGAAACTAAAGAAAAAACATGTGTCCATAATTTTTTGGTAATCTAACTGACGGACTAATTAGATTTTTATAATTACTCGTTGTATAACAGGTACGTACCCTTCGTGTTCCAAGAACAGCGCTTTCAAAGCTCCCCGCGACCAATACGACATCGCGTACGACAGCAGCTTCATCGACAGCGGATTCACGCGTAAAAAGTTGCCACAGAATACCACCTGTAACACATACATTTTACAATCTCTGTATCAAAATTTAAGGTGGAGGCGTCGGTTGGAGATCGAAATTCAAATTTTATCACGTTTTTTGCAAATTGCAGCTCAGTTATAGGTCGTAAGTTATCAACATGTTATTTGCGAGAAGAATAATACTATATTTACTGATTAATAACAAAAAAAATCATCAACATATTCCTCCAAGGTATATTACTGACATATACGACTATTTCATGAAAATGTTACTACTCCAACCGAAGGTATACCCAAAAATTCAAAATTCAAATTCAAATTCATTTATTTCTTGCGATTATGTGTAGGTACATAAAGATCTTAAACAAAATATAAATTAAATGAACAACATAATCTAACCTTTCGGCGTGCAAGTTACATAGTATAATAAAATTGATTCTAAAGTCTCTAAATTAACATTAAATATTTCGTCAATAAAAAACATTATTAAAAGTTACATTATTAGGTATTATGGAAAAACAAAAAATTAAATGTACATGTCATCAATACGAATTAGTTAAAAAGAATAATAACAATACATAATTATGTCAAGTAAATAAAAATAAAATGTCAGATGCAGTTAAAATTTATCGATGAGGTATTCATCTACAGTATAATACACCTTGTCTATCAAAAAACCTTTTAACTTAGTTTTAAATAAAGAGCCCTTAAGGGAAAATACGTTGTGTTTACAGTTTTTTTGACGAATCCTTTCACCTACTAGTCCTAAGAAACAAATAAAAATATCCTACATATATTATAAACGTGAAATTATGTATGTATGAAAAGAAAGAAAGAAAAAACATTTATACATGACGACACACATTACAAAATAGGGTAGTTGACTGACACATCAAATCAGCTACTTTTTAATAAATGTCAAAA
Organism: Tethea ocularis; assembly: GCA_963555595.1. Classification (NCBI taxonomy): domain Eukaryota; kingdom Metazoa; phylum Arthropoda; class Insecta; order Lepidoptera; family Drepanidae; genus Tethea; species Tethea ocularis. The sequence goes on along the minus strand of OY741985.1, from coordinate 1,913,149 downwards.
CGATAGTTTATATGGAATTTTGTATGAAATATTACACTATGACGTCATAGTTTCACAGCATCAAATCATCTACTCTTAGTGGTTCCACTGGTAATTAAAAATCATAAAAAACATTAAATGTACAACATATTTGATATTTCCACGTGTTTTTAGATGTTTTATGCATTGGTTAGTGTTTGGTCATTTATGTTTGACACTGTCAACTACCCTGTTGAAAAATAAAATAAAAAGAGTACAAAAAAAATAAACAAACTAACAATAATGTAATCAAAATCAAATCTTATTTATTCAGTTTAGGCCCTAATAAGGCACTTATGAAAGTCAAAAGTTACAGTTTTACAATAGACTCTACTACCGGTTCCACATACACTTAAACTGAGAAGACTCCGGCAAGAAACTCAGCAAGGCTTCTTTTTTTGTGGATCTTTTTTTTTTGAATTTATGTAATATTTTTTTTTACTATGAATAGGCCTGTGTTTGACCACAATCTCACCGTGGTCAGTGATGATGTGGCCGATGGTGGTAAGCACACAAAGCCTAGAAAGGAACTGGCTCTCAAGTGCAGCTGTCGGAACACACCGAAAGGTGCTTGGCGACAGATTTTCAACATGAGGGTGGTAGCCAGCCAGGCGGGTACTACAAAGTACCCTACCACCGTGCAATAGTATAGTAATGCTGCGCGATGTCAAAAATAGGTCTTGACTCAGCATAACGCTCAGGTCGATAAATAAATATCAACCCTCGCGCTGGTTTTCAGTCAGGGCCCATATCTATGACAAAACGAACATACAGTGACACCGAGAATCAATCTAATATAAAAATGCATGTATGTTATTAATGTATGTATGTTTGTTGCTCTTTCACGCAAAACTACTGAACGGATTTGTATGAAACTTGGCACATAGACAGATCATACCCTGGAATAACATATAGGCTACTTTATATTCCGGGAACGCGGGTGAAACCGCGGGGGACAGCTAGTATGTTATAGTATAGTTCATCACGTTTCAATTGTATTGATTAAAATTGATGTAAACATCACTGAATTTGGAAAAAAAAATATCCCATCACATGCAATTTTAACCTAAGTGGGTTTTTGTTTATGAAACTATTATAAAGCCTAGATAACATAATATATGTACTTACCCTCTCTATGTGTTCGTTAGAAGCACACAGACGTGCAATAGATCCAATATTGTTGGTGATAGTGACGAGGGTGGCTCGCGCTAGATCCGCCCGAGACACTTTAGCGCGACGATCAGCAGAGCACATCTGACCGAAACTGTGGAAAAACTCGGCATTAAGGTGGAGGCTTCGGTTGGAGCGCGAAATTAAAATTTTATCACGTTTTTTGCAAATTGCAGCTCAGTTATAGGTCATTTATTTGTCAAAATGTGATTCGCGACACTGAGATATGGCTATAGATCTATCTATGTATTCATTTTGCATTTAAAATATTATAGAACTGTACATTGGTTCCTGCGCGTTATTTATCGAAAAGGAACCAATGTATGGATTTAAATAGTATAAAAAGCATAACATACAATAATCAATTGGCATATTTATGAGGCGCAAATCACATTTTGACAAATATACGACCTATTACTGAGCTGCAATTTGAAAAAAACCTAATAAAATTTGAATTTCGCGGGCTTTTCGGCCGATTCACCTTAAGACGATGCTATACGAGAAATGGTGATTCTGAAATGTTTTTGTGTCTGTATTCTTTGTTCCAAGAGATTTGGAAAAAATATATGTTAAACTAGAGAATATGAAACGGGGAATATTTTTTTAAAAAATTGGGATTTTTCATTAGTAACGTCAGAAAAAAATCGTGAATTAGCCTCTTTTTAAAACTAAGAATGCATTTTTCTCTTATATAACTTGAACTTATTGTAAAAGACAGTCATATTTAGAGAAAAACATAGGAAATTACGGAATCCTCGATGCGTGAGTCAGACTCGCACTAGTCAGGTTTTTTTCTAGCCGGTGACTATAAGACAATTCTTAATTTTTTTTAAACAACAGAATAGGAGACATTATATCTCGTTGACCAACCTGCTAGCTACTAGGTCCCCAGGGAGGCCGAATCTCGCGTAATCCCCTCCGTAGATGTCCCTCACTAGTTTATCGACAGTAGTGTTGTCCCCTGAGGCCGCTAACGATATCGCCTCTTCGAAGCTGCTGCAGCCAGTGAGGAGACAGCAGAGGCCTAGGAAGGTGCCGCCGCCGAGACTAGAAAGAGATAGAAGATTATTTTTTTAATATAAAAAAGTTTGTTTGTATCATACAATGAACTATTTAGGAGATGAGAACCTTATCGTAAAGGAATTCAGTTTTTTTAAGGTTCCATACCTCAAATGGAAAATATGGAACTCTTAGGATTACTCGTGTGTCCGTCTGTCACAGCCTTTTGGCTCCTGGATCAATATGAGTTGAAATTTGGTACACATTATTTAAGTGAAATAAGTTTTTATAAAGACATCAATCTGAATATACAGTGTGTCCGGTCATAAACTAGCGACATTTTAAGCACTTAATTCGAAAACAAAAAATATTTTCATACAAAACATTAATCTTGTCAAAATGTATGAAAAAATAAAATATTTTTTCGACTTTTCAGGGCTGGTCTTAAGAATAGTCCCTTAAAATGTGTTCACGTATAAGTACTTAAAATATCACGTACAGTTTATGACCGGACACACTGTATAAAAAGAAAAGGTGAACTGTCTGACAGATCTACATATAAACGCACAGCTCAAACCATTGGACGGATCGGGCTGAAATTTGGCATACAGATAGCAATAGGGTAGTTGACTGACACATCAAATCAGCTACTTTTTAATAAATGTCAAAACGATAGTTTATAAGGAATTTTGTATGAAATATTACATTATGACGTCATAGTTTCACAGCATCAAATCATCTACTCTTAGTGGTTCCACTGGTAATTAAAAATCATAAAAAGCATTAAATGTACAACATATTTGATATTTCCACGTGTTTTTAGATGTTTTATGCATTGGTTAGTGTTTGGTCATTTATTTTTAATAGTGTCAACTACCCTATTGACGTAGGCATCAGCTAAGAAAAGATCAGATTTTAGAAAATTCTACCCCTAAGGCTGATAAAATAGGGGATCATAGGAAAGCCAGTTAGAAATATAGCTCGATGCTATTTTATACCCTTACCTGGTACCGCTTACTCTATAATAGTCGTTAGGTGCGTTAACGACTAAAACCGATACTCCGCTGCCCACATTGACCAATAGGAACGGGTAGGGATTGCTGAAGTCAAACTGTTTCCGCACGTACACGCTCAGAGCCGCTTCTGAGTAGGGTGGCTGAAAGAGAAAAATATACTTTAGCATGTTGTCTCAAGGTTCATTGTCGTAATAGTCTGTGCGCCAGACAGACGTAAGCCCATTTTACATTAAAAAAAAGACTCGCACTTGTCCGGTTTTATTTAAAAGTTAATCATTAGGGTTCCGTACCTCAAAAGAACAGATGGTAAAAGCAGAAAGAGTGAAAATGAACTCGCTCAGCTACCTCTCTCATTTTTCTTGACAAAACCTCATCATCATATCAGCTGAAAGACGTCCACTGCTGGACAAAGGCCTCCCCCAAGGATCTCCACGATGGCCGGTCTTGCGCTACCCGCATCCAGCGGTTTCCCGCGACCCTCACAAGATCGTCGGTCCACCTCGTGGGGGCACGCTGGCTGCCCACGCTCGTGTTCCGGTTGGTGGTCGCCACTCGAGAACCGACCTGCCCCAGCGGCCGTCGGTTCTACGAGCGATGTGCCCCGCCCACTGCCGCTTAAGTTTGGCAATTCTTCGGGCTATGTCGGTAACTTTGGTTCGCCTGCGGATCTCATCATTTCTGATCCGATCTCGCAGGGAAACTCCGAGCATAGCCCTCTCCTGACAAAACCTATTACTATTAACATGAAATAAAATTATTATGAGACCACCTTGGAGCTATTGGAACCCAACACAAAGGCGGTTCATGAGCAAAAAAGTTATGCGTGAATAAAAAAAACAAGTTTCTGTAAAAAAAAAACATTTCTGGTACAAACTTTTATTGTCCTTTTTTCTGCAGTCTTCAACTTTTCGTTAAGACGGTTCCAACGAGCCCAAACACGACGGGGTCGTGTCGTTTTATTTCGGAGTTCCTATGGCCACCAGCTCCATCATCAGACAAGCCAGTTGGCGCAGTTGGTTAAGACACCACCTATCACGCCGCTGGTCATGGGTTCGATTCCCATCCAGGACAAACATTTGTGTGCATGAACGTGTCTGTTTGTCCTGTGTCTGGGTGTAATTGTCTATATAAGTATGTATTTACAAAAAAAAAAGTAGTATATGTAGTATATCAGTCATCTGGTTGTCCATAGTACAAGCGCTGCTTAGTTTGGGATCAGATAACCGTGTGTGAAGAATGTCCCAGGATATTTATTTTTTATTTTATTTTATCAGATCAGCACCACGTCATCATAATATTGAATTATCACGCGATTTGCATATTCGTGCAAAATTTCAGCTCAATCGGAAACCGGAGAGTGGGTCAAAAACTTGCAAAATTCCATTACAGACAACGGGACAGGTGAAAGTAAATAAAAGCTTGTAAAAAGCATACAGCAACTTTTTTTAAAGTCGGTTAAAATATATATAGGTAGTAAATACTGACAGTGTCGCTGGAGTGGTGGACGGGCAGGTCGTGGGGGGGCGCCCAGTAGTAGCACTCCTGCGCGTTCATCGCGTCCACGAACAGCAGCCCCGCGATCAGCGCGTCCAGCTCGTCCATCTTCGACAGGCGCATGTTCACCTCCTGGAACACATCACCATCATCAACATTTTTTTTTATACTACTAAGGTAGCAAGCAGGCATACGGCCCACCTGATGGTAAGTGGTTACCGTCGCCTATCGCCATTTGCAATACCAGAGATATTGCCAATGTGTTGCCGACCTGTTACAATGCTAAGAAGGCTCTCAAGTGCAATTGCCAGAACACACCGGTGGGTGCTTGGCGACAAATTTTCAACTTTTTACTAAATAAATAAATATCCTCGGACATTCTTCACACACGGTTATCTGATCCCAAACTAAGCAGAGCTTGTACTATGGACAACCAGATAACTGATATACTACATACACTACTTTTTTTGTAAATACATACTTATATAGATAATTACACCCAGACTCGGAACAAACAGACATGTTCATGCACACAAATGTTTCTCCTGAATGGGAATCGAACCCACGACCTGCGCCGCGATAGGTGTCTTAACCAACTGCGCCAACTGGCCTGTCAATCCGAATACATCACCATCATCATCAACATTTTTCTTTAATATGTATAGGCCTGTGTTTGACCACAATCTCACTGTGGTCAGTGATGATGTGGCCGATGGTGGTAAGCACACAAAGCCTAGAAAGGAACTGGCTCAAGGGCAATTGCCGGAACACACCGATAGATAGGTGCTTGGAGACAGATTTTAGCACGGAAAGCTCAAGCTCATTGTAGGATTCGATCGCGAATTTTATATATATTTGTTTTTTTTTTAGTTAGAACAAATAAAATCTTGGAGTTTTTAAAATAAAAATTAATGATTTAAAATTAGTGGTAGGTGGTAGGGTACTTTGTAGTACCCGCCTGGCTGGCTACCACCCTCAAGTTGAAAATTTGTCACCAAGCACTTACCGGTGTGTTCCGACAATTGCACTTGAGAGCCAGTTTGCCTTCTCGGTATTACAATACCGAGTAACAGGTCAGCAACACATTGGCAATATCTCTGGTATTGCCAATGGCGATAGTAACCACTTACCATCAGTTGGCCCGTAAGCTTGCTTGCTTGGTAGTATACAAAAAAAAATGTCTAGTTTAAAAAATTCTTTTGGTATTTTATAAGTACCTTAATAAAATCCTCCTCGAACTTGTAAGCGCCGCCGCCGGTCGCGTATATAGTGTTGACGAGATCCGCCATACCCTTAGAGCGAGCGAGCTGGAGGAAAGCGCCCACCTCCGAGGTCGGAAACCGGATGAAGTGCAGAGTGCCTCGCCGCCCGCGGATCGTTACGTTCTCCATCTAATTAATCAGAATATTTTTAAAACACGTTGAAAGAATCATCATCATCATCATGTCAGCCGAAAGACGTCCACTGCTGGACAAAGACCTCCCCAAAGATCTCCACGATGGCCAGTTGAAACTGTTGAAAGAATATATTTGGTCAATAGGGTAGTTTCCTGACATATAAAATCAGATACTTTTTAGTAAATGTCAAAACGATAGTTTATATGGAATTTAGTATGAAATACTAACCTAATGACGTCATAGTTTCACAGCATCAAATTTTTACTCTTAGTAGTTTTACTGGTAATAAAAAATCATAAAAAGCATTAAATGCAAGCACATTCCGGTGTGTTCTGATAGCTGCACTTGAGAGCCAGTTCCCTTCTAGGCTTTGTGTGCTTACCACCACCGGCCACATCATCACTGACCACAGTGAGATTGTAGTCAAACACAGGCCTATACATAATAAATGGGTACGGAACACAAAAAGCTTCTGTCATAAATTTCAGCATTTATTGCCGACTGTACTTTTTTTTGCAGTCTTCAACTACTCGTTAAGGCGGTTCCAACGAGCGCAAACACGACGGGGTCGTGTCGTTTTATTTCGGAGTTCCTATGAGCTCCATTTTCAGATCAGCTCCACTTCATCATAATATTGCATTGTCACGCGATTTGCATATTCATGAAAAATTTCAGCTCAATCGGAAACCAGCAAGTGGGTCAAATTTAACTTGCAAAATTCCATTACAGGAAATTTTATTAAATAAGAGCTTGTAGTTTTTCAATTTTTAGTTTCTTATGTTTTATCACTGACCTAGTATAAGCCATTGTTGTACCTTCCATCATCACATCAAAAGATATAACTGACGGTCTAAAAGGTCCTATAAAATTTAAAGAATTATCCCCTAACTCCTAACTGTTAAGGAGTTGTACCTTCCATCATCAGCTCAGCAACGTAAATGATGACTACCAGACGCAAATATCTGAATAGCTTTAAACAGTAGGATGAAGACATTGTAAGTGCATAAAATTTGAAGAGTTCCCTCGATTTCTCCAGTATTCCATCATCAGATCCTGACCTGATGAGCATGGGACTACCTGTAAAGTATACCCTTTGAAACAAAAAAAATAATTTCCCAAATCGGTTCAGGCGTCTTCGAGTAATCGGGTTAACATACAAAAAAAAACAAAAAAATGATTCCGACGAATTGAGAACCTCCTCCTTTTTGAAGTCGTTTAAAAATGAGTTACCTGTAAGTGCACATCTCTCCTGCCAGTATTTCCATAGGCGGAGTTCCTTGTGAGATACCGTCGAATATTCTTCAGGACTTCAGTCTCCTTGTCCAGCTCGCGGCGGTTGTTCTCTCGCGGCTCGAAGTAGACCAACTTGGTGAGGGTGCCGCCTATGTCCATGCCGAACCACGGCATTGCTAGAGGGGGGGGGTATATTAACATAGTTCAGACGGCACGTATTGTGAGGTTCCCCTCACTGGAGCAGAGAAAAGGCGATGATAGTGGTAGTGACGTCGAATGCCGAGACGAAGGTCGCGGGTTCGAATCCAAGATGCTTGAGCTTACGGTGAAGGAATCCATAGCACGGTGGTAGGGTACTTTGTAGCACCGGCCTGGCTGGCTACCACCCTCAAGTTGAAAATACATCTACCGGTGTGTTCCGGCAATCGCACCAGAGAGCCAGTTGCCTTCTCGGCATTGTAACAGGTCGGCAACACATCGGCAATACCTCTGGTATTACAAATGGCGATAGGCGACGGTAACCACTTACCATCAGGTGGACCGCCTGCCTGCTTGTCAACCTTCTGATATCAAAAAAAAACCTCCGACTCAATTATTTTAAACGCCCCCCCATTTTGGAAGTGAACACTTCTTTAGCGGCGTTGTGCACTTTTTGTGATGGGTAAAAAATGTTACTCAAGTTTTCACTTCTGCCGGCACTCCCGGAGTGCAATATATATTTTTATTATTATTAAAATGTACTCACGAGGCGCATCATTATCAGGCGGCGTGGGCGGCGAGGGCTCCGCCATCTTGGCACTCTCTTTACTCATCGGCGACGTCGCGTAGGGAGAGCGTCTCGCTCTCTTCAGTAGTTTACTCCTGTAAGAGAGAAAGAGAAAGCATGTAAAGCTAAAAGGGGAAATAGGCATTGAGGCAGCGAATTTCTAGTGTTTCTAGTAATTTGGTTGATTCGGTGTGAAGAGATTTTTGCATGAAACTGGTAATTAGCCGGTTAATAAATAACCGGTTTTTAGCCTGTTAATAAATAACCGGTTTTTAGCCAGTGTAATAAAACCGGTAATTAGTAAAAAAAAGTAATCGTTAAAAAATAACCGGTTTTGACATTATTTATTTTAGAATTATAACATCCAAATAACATTTTTGTAAACCGTACCTAACCGGCTTATTTCGAAAATGACCGGCTACTACAAGTGTATTCTTGTCTTCAACGTAATGAGGCACCTTGTCGATCAATTTCTGTTTAAAATAGTTTCAAAAGAATGTAAGGTATGTAAGGTTGAGACTTGTCTTGTAATACTTGTAAGCGGTCCCTTACTTGATGATAGTCCGTGGAGGCACAGGCGCGGCGCGGCGCTCCGGGCCGCAAGCCGCGAGGCACCCCTCACAGCGATGCAGGCGCATCTGTCGACAAATTAATAACATATCTGTATATTATTTATGTATTCTATTTTTATATGCATTTAGTATTAATATGTTATATATTTGTGTAGTTTATTTAATTTTGATTACATTTAGGTAAGTATTTCTATTTGTTCCTAACTAGTTATGTATTTTCTTTTACTTTCACACACTGTGTCTGCATTTCTTCATATGTGTTTCCAGTAGCAGGGTTGTTAGAAGAAATTTCAATTAGAAATAAGCAATCAATAAATAAACATAATTAAGGCTTTGTTTTATACATCATGAATTCAGTTTCAGAATATCGATTCGAGATTTCGAACGCAGTAAATGCATACATACATGTTGAGTACATATGTTGATGATTTCTTTTGTTATTAATCAGTAAATATACTACCATTCTTGTCGCAAATAACATGTTGATAATTTACGACCTATAACTGAGCTGCAATTAGCAAAAAACGTGATAAAATTTGAATTTAACGCCCCAACCGAAGCCTCCACCTTAAATAAGTAGCTTTTCCTTTAACCCGCGATCCCCTATTTTACCCCTTTAGTAATGGAAAACCGTTTCATAATGGATGCCTATACTTCACAAGAATCATCAGGAGCGGTGTAGATTGTGCGTTGTTTTTTTTTTTTATACTTTTAAGGCAGCAAACAAGCATACGGCCCACCTGATGGTAAGTGGTTACTATGAACGCTTGCAACACCAGGGGTATCACTCGCGCGTTGCCGACCCTGCAAAAATCTCTTCACACCCTTCTTGAAGAACCCCATGCTATAGTCTCTTGGGTGCACCACGGCGGGCAGCTCATTCCACAAGTTGAGCGTGGGTGGTAGGAAGCTCCTTAGGAACCGCACAGTACGAGACCATTTAGGTTCCACTGTGTGAGGATGAACCCCCCGCCGATGGCGAGAGGTTATTATTTATTTATTTGGTATTATATGTCAGTCAGTGATAAGTCAGGGACTTTGAATTTTATACCTATATATACAGGGTGGAAATTTATTATTATTTATACAGATTAAATTGCTGTCACTTTTTTTTTTATTTAGAGTTAAGGTATTCATAAAATATAGAATACCATTATAATTCCCAAAACGATGTACTACAATACAATCTTCGACGTTACAAATAAAATCTAGGCTCCATCCGGACTCCCACCAAAATAGGACATATCTTCAAAAACACAAACGTATGGCAACTCTAACATTAACGACGGCCGAGTATTTATCACTCACAAATTATAGTTGGCGCGCCCTTGACCTCCACGTAGCCTCTGATGTATAACATCACAATTATTACAATTATTATCGCACAGTATGATTGAATGTTATACGTAGCTTGCTTTTGTTTTGAGCTCGTTTTAAAAGGCTCTTTGCGGGCAGTATTTTTAGAGTTATAAGCATACGAATGGACAGAGAAAAGTCGACGATAGCTCAGTGGTAGTGACGTCGAATGCCGAGACGAAGGTCGCTGAAGGAAAACATCGTGAGAAAACCATATCACGGTGGTAGGGTACTTTATAGTACCCGCCTAGCTGGCTACCACCCTCAATTTGAAAATCTGTCGCCAAGTGTATTCCGACCGCTACACTTGTGATGAGAGCCAGTTTAGTTCGTTATAAAGTAAAGTTCGTTAAGTGTATTCCGAACCGGTAGTAGAGTCTATTGTAAAACTGTAACTGTTGACGCTCATAAGTGCCTTATTAGGGCCTAAACTGAATAAATGAGTTTTTGATTTTGATTTTGAGCTGTCAGTTTTGTGTGCTTACCACCATCGGACACATTCAAATACACACAAAAAATGTTTATGATGACTGCTGTATGCCTGTTAAAAAGAGTAGTTCATGTTTTACTATTCGTTTCCCGTGATTTCACCCGCATTCCCCGGAGATGGTTAAGCAAGAGAGGTGACGTGACTAATATTAGTTTGGTTCGTAAACAACAGAACCGGCAATAATATTTACTTATGCTATTCACGTACCGAGTAACGAGTATTTAAGTTATGCAATTAACATCCAAGTCTAGAATAACTTCACTTGTTATTGTAGTGTTACGAAAATGCGATCGTGACTGTTTTACGATCACACAACGAATTAAGTAACTGAACTAACGCGACTTTTTGGAAGGCAAAAGTATTGCAGTTTTCCGCTGTAGCTTTACCGCTCTACAAGGTGATTAAAGCTTATTATACGGCCGAAAGAGCGTTGAAATATACCTTACAGTGGCGAAGGGTCCATACAAGCCAATTCCCATCGGCTTACCTTTTAGGAATCCCAGTCCCACATTTTCATAATTTCAAAGTCAATTATCATGCTTAAAATATACTGTAATTATAAAATTACGGGGGTTTTTTGAACGCCCTCGCCATAATTTCAGCCCTCGCCAGTGATACCTTATAAATTATGTTCGCTTCTCTTCGACCTTCCGTTGTCTGTTCGCTTAGATCTTTTAAACTACTCAACAGATTTTTATGTAATTTTCGGCAATAGATAGAGTGATTGAAGAGGAAGGTTTATATGTATAATACATGAATATTATAGTACAGAAATGCCGAGCCGAGCCGAGTCGCTTGTAATATTACGCGAAAGTTTGTGAGTATCGATGTATAAATGAATGTTTGTTACTCTTTCACGTAAAAACTACTGAATGGATTTGGAAGAAACTTGGCACATAGATAGATCATACTCTGGAATAACATATAGGCTACTTTTTATCCCGGGAAAACATGAGATACCTCGGGAACGCGGGTGAAACTGCGGGGGACAGCTAGTACAAAATATATTGGTAAGATAAATATGGATAATTAAGACATGTAGGTAGGTATGCCAGTGAAAAGCTTTGCATTTAGTGCAATTTGCTATAGTGCACGCAGTGACTGATAGCAAATTATTAATTATCAGTTGCTATGCTGTTTTATTTAAAACTAACTTCGCCCCGCGTTTTTAAACGTGATCCCTTATATACAAATCGGATTCAAATATCCGGTTTTTAATGTCAAATAACCGGTAATTTCAAGTTCATGTGCTGTTTTGGATTTTAATATAACATATTCTGGAATAGTATATAGGCTACTTTTTATCCCGGGAAAACATGAGATACCTCGGGAACGCGGGTAAAACCGCGGGGCGGTATCTACAGAAAAAATATTTTAAAGTGGAAAACATCACTAAAGTATTTTCATAAAATTCAAATTGCAAAAAAAATATTAACTTAGTTTAGCATTACAATAATAATCAGCTCTTGACTGCTCTTATTTTGTGTATAAAACGAAAACCTGTACTAAATCAAGTTCATGTTAGGCTACGGTGTACGGTTGACGCAGTTTTTTTTAATGATAAATGGCAAGGTTTTAAGAAACAATGAATTTCCCACATAAAAAATGTATTTTACAAGATATTAATTAAATTGAACTATGAAACCTATTTTTTGTCTCTATTATATTTCTTATTCCACTGCTACAATTTTGGTTTTAAAAAAAAACCTTGCCCATAACCACCATCGTGCTTTTATCTAAATATATAAAAGGAAAGCGTGACTGATTGACTGACTGACTGATCTATCAACGCACAGCTCAAAACACTGGGTTGAAACTTGACACACAGATAGCTATTAAAAAAGCTAAGTAAGGGTTTTTGAAAACTCAATACCTAAGGGGGGTAAAATAGGGAATTGCGGGTGAAACCGCGGGGCGGAAAGCTAGTTAATTATAAAGACCTCGTAGGTACATAAGATCAATGAAAAACATAACCCGTCTTTGCTATCGGATAACCGGGTAAAAAAGATAAATCAGAGCATAGCATATGCTTTACCATAAAATAACCTATTTCACATTGGGCCACTGTTGCGGCCTACCATTGACAAGGCGTGGCCACCAACATTGGGTGGCCATCCCAGATAATTGTCGGTATGTAAAAATATTGACAACAATTTATGTACTACCAAAATGACATTTTAAATACCAGTTTTACGAAAACTGTTCGGTTTACTTGGATTCCTTACGTGTTATCCGAGACCTTGCCCTTGAGATAAACGAATTGTCTTCCGCTTATTTGTTTACTTGATAACTAGTTCAAATCCTAACGATTACTATTATTAGCTTCTAAATCACCACATAATTATAAATCAAAGTCCCTCCGCCGCGCTCTATGTAGACGAAATAAACTCAAAAACTACTGAACGGACTTTCATGCGGTTCTCACCAATGGACGCAGTGATTCGTCAGGAAGGTTAAAGCGTATATTTCACTAAGGTTTTGTGTAAATTGCCCGAAACATGACAATGTCAGAAAAAATCTTGCTGCGCGGATAAAACTGGATGCGAAGTCGAGGCGGGTCTCTAGTTGACTCTTAATTATTTCGAACACAAAAATGAATATTGTTTTAGGTAACCATTTTTACCGGTACCAAATAACCGGTAAAAAAACCGTAAAAAAAAAGATTGGTAAAACCAGTACAGGAGGCTCTTCGTATAGAATAACTATCACAACGAAAAGAACACTCACACCCCCCCAACGTATCATCGCTGACCGATACCCTTAACGTTGCATAACAGTACTCTCCCAATCAACCAAAGGACTCATCGCTCGCTGGGTATGCGTGTTCATAGCGTAGGTAATTTATTTAATTCGCTTGTATAAATTACCAAAGTTTGTATGGTCTTACTGTCACTGACCGTAACCAATACCTACTGGTACTGATTTTCTTTAAGGGGAACGTTCGGTTGGAGCGCGAAATTCAAATTTTATCAGGTTTTTTGCAAATTACAGCTCAGTTACAGGTCGTATGTTATCAAAATGTTATTTGCGAGAAGAATGGAAGTATATTTACTGATTAATAACAAAAGAAATCATCAATATATTCTTCCAAGGTATATTAGTAACATTTTCATGAAATAGTAATATGTCAGTCAATTTCGCGCTCCAACCTAACGTTTACCCTTAAAACCTAATTACAAGTAGAAACAGACAGTACGTACATACATGATTGAATATGCATGAATATTATAAATTTAAATGTATGTTATATAATTAAATCGTATAAGAAAGAACGCGACATTTTGACCTCCTATTGTGAAATGAGAATTAGTAATTGTCTTTTAACATTTTATTAAAATTATATGCGTTGTTTTTTTTTTTAGGTAACCACGCCTGAGGGCACCCCCGAGTGGGGTACGAACCTCGGCTCAGGGCGTTACCGGGGGAAAGGGAGGACTTAGTACGAGTTACGACTAATTGGGGGCGGTCGGATTACTAATGGCAGCTCGGGCCGCTTGAACGGGACGAGACTGAGTGGGACGTCGCGGCGGTACTCGCCGTCGAGGACGGTAGCGTAATCGGTTTTTTGTAGTGTGTTGTGTACTTTACGGGCTTCGTCAGCTTCGATCTGAGCTAATGTAATAGGGTCATCCGGCTCGCTGAGGGCTTGCCTTGGTCTAAGGATACGGAGTATACGGGAGGGCGTGTAGGTTGCGGCTCACTATTAGAGGGTTGCGGTGATTAACGGCGGTATTGAAAAATATATGCGTTATATTTTCGCTATTTCCCATTTCGGTCTCAAAGTTAAACTACAGCAAAACAAATACAAAAAGAAAAAACTTTTCCAAAAATATGACTTCTCAAAGTAAACTATAGAGATTACAAAAAAACATATTATAGCAATCCCCCTATTCCTTCTTACCTACGATACGATATCGATGCGATACCGTTTTCCCTTTTTCAATTTTACCGGTAAACCGTCCATATGGCGCCTATGGCGGTTACCAAATTACCGGTAAAAAACCGGTAATGTATATAGAGAAAACCGGTTTTACCGAGAAAAAAACAGTTACAGTTTATTTTAACGGTAAAAATATCTACGATAATTTAAAGCCCTGCTCCTCCTCATTCCTGCTTTTTATTTATTTTTCGAGTACGACAAACGATTCTATTATCCCTAACACTATCTATCTGATCTGTTAATTTTATCATAATGGAAAACCCTCGGTAAGTATTTAATTTTAGAATGTGCAGATGTCAGCCAGACGTTTTCCTGCATCATTACCTCACATGATCACATCACATAGGGAAAAATCCATAGATAAGCTTATGTACCGTAACATTCTCTTTAATCTGGATTTACCACGTATTTAAAAGAATTATGGGAATCCACACATTGATTTGTATAGATATGCTTTCCTATACTAATTGTACGAAGCAGGGTCACACAAGGCTTTCTTCTTGGATTTAAGTGGACTGTATTTATTGTATCGACGCTATCGTGGTGCTGAGGCATTTCATTTAAGGTGGAGGCTTCGGTTGGAGCGCGAAATTCAAATTTTATCATGTTTTTTTTTTAATTCATAATTTAGGTACATAAAACACTTTATCAACAAAAGAAATCATCAACATATTCCTCCAAGGTATATTACTGACATATACGACTATTTCATGAAAATGTTACTAATATACCTTTGAGGAATATGTTGATGATTTCTTTTGTTATTAATCAGTAAATATACTACCATTCTTCTCGCAAATAACATGTTGATAACTTACGACTTATAACTGAGCTGCAATTTGCAAATAACATGATAAAATTTGAATTTCGCGCTCCAACCGTACGTTTGCCCTTAATGAAAAATACAATTATGCAATGAAAACATAATCATTTTAGATACATATTCAAGACAGAATAATAAGATAACAAAATAATTAATTTCCAATTAAATATTTTATGTGTTGCCAACACTAATATTATGAAGAGGGAATGTTTGTAAGTCCGGAGTTACTGGCCTATACTTTATAATACAGGAACGCGGGTGAAACGGCAGTACAAACCTAGTCCTTTACTAGCTCCGGCTTGTATACTCGAGTATTTTGACAAAATACAGCTGGAGTACAGGAACATAACATCATGGGATAGCTTTATTCAGAGCATTAAAGACACTCAAGAGTTGCAGATTAAAAAATCGTCAAAACGATACCTAACCTAATAAACTATTTATGTCCGAATGGTTTCCCCAAATATCTGAAAACTATAAATCTATAGTAATATTAAACGCGAAAGCAGCAGATAGCCTATCTATAACATAGTTAAAACATTAGGCAGCTATGTAGTTTCTTTATATTTGATAATTTTAAAATTAAATTGTAAGCTATTTCCTATTGCATGCCAAGTAATATGGCAACCGCGGGTAGCGCAAGACCGGCCATCGTGGAGATCCTTGGGGGAGGCCTTTGTCCAGCAGTGGACTTCTTTCAGCTGACATGACGATGAAGTAATATGGCAAAGTATGATTGCTCCATGTATTTAATATTTTTACCGCCATCTGTACTTACCATAGTTTGAGCAAATCAATATCTTTATCTAAATAATAAACATACTTAAATTACCAAAAAAAATAACAATTATTGCAAATTTTTTTTCCTCAAAAAATAAGCCATTCTGGTTTCCCAACAAATTCACAACAATATTTATTTTAAAACAAAAATAACCCCAATCTGAAGACCCTGGAGGACCACATGGGTACATGTAGGTGTTTGTTAGAAGTTAAAGAGTAATTCTCTCTTCACGATAAGACAACCAATAAAAACTACAATACAATTGACATACATTTCACTTGAAGGAGCGGTTCGTCGCATATAGATAAAAATCCAGTAATGTCAAAGTAAATAATAACCAAAAGGCAGTAAACGAACTTCACATAAGTGTTCTTCGTTTGATTCAATATTTTTAGATAGCAACTAAATACATAAATAAATTAATTATCTCAAATATACAAAACAGATTAAGTTTTATGAATAATAATTATATAGACTAAATAATAAGTAATCAGTGTTTTTTATTTATTTTTTCATTACTTTATCTGTTTGTTTAGGTACATAATTAGTACATCCAGTTAATTGCCTAATAATACAAGATTATAACCCTGCTGACAGTTTCGCTAAATACTAGCAATACCCCGCGGATTTATCCGTGGGTTTACGCCTATTACTTTTTTCAATAGACGAGCTATCTATCGTAAAAATATACTTCAAATTCACTCAAAACTATTATTCAGTTTAGGTCCTGATAAGTCACTTATGAACGTTATAATTGAATCGTAGCAGTTTCAGAGATTAGTGCGTTTAAACTTACAGATACACTCTTTAGTTTTATTATACGTTATTATGGGCATAGGAAGTTCGAAAACAAGATGGATAGATTGTATGAAAGATGATAGTAGTGAATGCAGATATGATGGGCTGAATGGAAGAGGTGTACACAGAGCACCGACCAGAAATTATTAGGAACAAGATAATGAATTTAATATTTCAAGGTAACGACGTAGTTAGACTACTGTTTTAATCACATATTGACTGTGTAATCCGCACAAGATAAATTATTATTCCTAACACCTGCTATTTATCTAATCAAACGAAAGAAAGTGGGTTCAAATTTCAATAGGTATATTACTTTAGCATCAAATACTCTGAATTTGCTAACTAAGCGAACTTATATTTTTCTTTTTTGTTACTATTTTGTTTTTTATTTGTAGAGGGCCCGCCCGTGCATATGTTGCAGTGCGCTGCATACGTAGTGAACACCCCGCTCCCCGCGCAAACCCCTTTATCGTCATTCTCCGCTACCCTCTAACGTTGCAGACGAAGAACGAGTTATCCGGTCGCACTATAGCGTCACAGCTTAACTATTCCCTACAGATCGGTAATGATTGTACTTGCGCAGAGTAACGACGGGCTTTTGAGGGCGCGCGGGTGGCGCGGACTGCTGCCTGCAAACACGATTAGTTTGCAGGCAGCGGTTTTAACGAGTGTGTTTTATGAGATCAAATAAAGCAATTTTGCATGGAGTGTAACTATGATATACCTATAGTAAATAATTATAATAATATTACTTTTAAATTAAACGTGTATTTTATTTTCCATTTTGAGACAATCCTGGCACTTCGGCGTGCAACAACGTAAGTACTTACACGGGCCGCGACATCGCCCGACATCAAAGGTGATTCCACACTGTAGGGAGAATATATTACAGTGTGATAGTGTTTTCTTTACATATTTATTATATTATTGATGAGTAATTTTACCATGATTCTAATATTATTGGTAAATAGATACATCACTATATTTAGAGAACAAATATTGCCCATTTAAGTCAACAAACTAATGCAAATTGTAAATATTTTTACATGTTACGCAAAATAACAATACATAAGAGAGATAAAGACGTAATCGGGCTATTTACAATAATCTTAACAATCAAATGATATTGCCTACTTATGTACATGATTATTTAAATTACTATTTTTTTTTCACAATGTGCGCAGGTTTATACGTGACATTAAGTTATCGCGTGATTTTTTTCACGTGTGGGTGTGAAGAATTATTCTATTTTACGTGTGCTTAAGAATAGAGAATTAAATATAGCCTTTTAATCACTAATTCAAAAGTCCCCTGAATAGCGCAATAGTCATCTTCTGCAGAATAAAAATTATATTATTGTCACCGCTACCCCAAAGGAGAATGCCGTAAGACATCGAGCTATGAGTTGGGATACACAAGTCACAAGGAATACATTCAATCACTCAAATGTGCATGCCTATAGGACACAGAAAGGAATGTCTTAAGAATTATGATAAGTACGTCTAAGGCCAAGACTCCATCAAAGTACAGTACAGTAAAGACAACCCGAGTAAACCCGCACCAGTCTGCTCAGGTTGTATGAAAACACATTTCCTCACCGCCCATGCATGTCCTACAAATAGGACACATAAAGGAAATGTATGCCATGAAAAGGACAACTAAATACTTACTATAATAAAAAGACTTTCTAGCGTGGTGGATGTCCCACAAATAGGACACAATGGAAATGAACGTCAATAACAGGACAACTAAGTGAGGCACATGCATAACGAAAGATTTCCAAATGTGGTGTATGCCCCACAAAAAGGACACATTAAGGAAATACACGTCACAATTAGGACAACGAAGGGAGGTGCATGCATTACGAAAAATACGTTTAATAGGGGTGCATGCTAGTCCTACAAGTAGGACACACAAAGGAATTGTCACGCCGTGTATATCAATTGTAACAAAAATAATAAGAGAAGATTATAAGAAATGTATTCCAGTCAAATAAGTCGAAATTGCTGGTTTCCAACGTGAACTAAATGAGACGCCATCAAAATTCGTCACGTCTATTTCGCCGTTGTTTGTTAAAAAGGGAGCACCAATGGTCCAATGTTAATATCTCGTTTAGGCCTATTTAAAATGTAACTGCTTTACCGTTCATTTGGCGACATGAGCAGTGTTTATACATAATTAGCATCACAATGAACTCATAATGAGGCGCGAATCGAGGTTCAGGTTAAAGTCTATCAGGAAGCCTGATTTTCAATATTGAGCGAGACTCAGCGCGCTATGGAAAGAATTATTAGTTACTTTGAGAGTCGTAAATTATAGTGTTTTTTAACTCGAAGAGCAACTCGTCTGGGGAAGCAGTAGCGAATTCTAGGAGAGGACTAAGGGGCTCAAGCCACCCCTGCTCAAAACTTAAATTAAACTTGATATTATTACCCTCAGCGTGATAAAGCTTCTTCCACCTTACAGAATCTCGCAGCCGAATAATTTAGTATGGGAGAAGAGTCGGGCATCTAAATAGTTATTTATTTAAGTTTTATGTATGTATTACTATTCAAAATTTATAGTGTACGATTTTTGACAAAGGAAATAGACTTTTCACTGAGATTTTTTTTGGACTTACCAACTTGGTGGTTGCTAAATCTGGTAAATTGGTACAAAAATGAGGGAAGAGCAAAGCTAACGTAAATAAACCTCACCTGATGTATCGTAATAACTCCCGTTTGCTCCTGCATTTTCATATTACAAATTATTTACACGAAATATTCACTAATATCACAGATTGAATAAATAAATAAATAAAAGTACAATAAAAATCACAGCATAATCACTCAATCATCTTCAATATCCAATTCCCACAAATTAGCTAATCCGCTCAAAAGACTCCGAATCACAGAATCAACAATTTTATGTAAAAATATACAGTAGTAGAATAAAATCCACCAAAATTCGATGACGATACGCAGGTCCGCGGTAAGCATCGGTGTGGACGTCCGCACGGCGCGGCGGTCGCGCTACGAATGACGCTGTTGACATTCGAAATTCAATTTGACCTGCGCGCGCGCTGATAAGGCGTGGTACGTGAGGAAATTGAACGTGCTAAGTTATTGACTCGATCATGAATATATTATCTCTATACGAATACAATACAGACATAAATAGGAGAAGGATTTAACACATAAGTGGCAAAATTCTTACATTTAAATGCGTGTAACAGCCTCTTTCAAATAAAAAAATAATTTTCCAAATCGGTCCGGGCGTCTTCGTGTAACCGGGGAACATCGAATTGTTAACTTCCTCCTTCTTGAAGTCGGTTAAAGAGTATCGTTTTTTCTACACATAAATCATAATAAAACACAACTTGCGCAAGCGCATTTGATATTTTTTGCTATGTGTGTCAATGTTGACCGGATTCGCGAATCTTATAATTAATAAAAGATTAGTCGAATGCAGGTACATTTCTCAATCACGGTTCATATCAGTAATATTTTAAAAACAAAACGTGATCTTTAAGACATAACCACGAGCTATCATCATATGCGGCGATGATAGCTCGTGGGGTCGAATCCTGGATGAGCATTGAGCTTTCGGTAAAGGAAAACATCGTGAGGAAACCATAGCACGGTGGTAGGGCACTTTGTAGTTCCCGTCTGGCTGGCTATCAGCCTCAAGTTGAACATTTGTCGCCAAGCACTCGTGACTGAATTGAGTTGAAACTTGGTACACATATGTAAGTCGGTGACCCAAACATGGACGTGTTACGTAAATAAATGAATGAGGAATACCAACAAAAAAATCTAATTAGTCCGTCAAACAATTACTTGTAATATCAACTATTGCAATAAAAATTTGTTGCGATAGCCGAGGTTTTGGGTAAAAACTAATTTATTCTGTTCAGTCCGTCAGTTAGATTATCAAAAAATATTGGATACGTATTTTTTATTTTATCAAATCAATAAGAAATTACAAAGATAAGTCCCATCAAAGTGCAGGATTGGGGCTTGTGACGTAATTGTACAACTACTTTTTAGTACACTTTTTAACTGGGTATAATTAATCTATAGTATAAGTAGTTATTTACAAAAAAAGTAGTATATCAGTTATCTGGTTGTCCATAGTACAAGCTCTGCTTAGTTTGGGATCAGATAACCGTGTGTAAACAATGTCCCAAGATATTTATTTATCCCGGAACCGCGTGGAACAGCTAGTGTTGACATAAAGGCGTTAGTTCGCAATAACTAGTATAATAAGTCAACAGCTCTATTGAAGGTTGACCTTTATTTTCTTAGAGGTCACAGTCAATATCATGAGTACAGCATAAATTAATCAGCTATGGCATTAGATAATTTGTTATAATATTATAAATGCGAAATTTTGTGAGTTTGTATGTATCTTTGTTGCTCTTTCACGTAAAAACTAATGAACGGATTTGCATGAAACTTGGCACATAGATAGATCATACCCTAGAATAATATATAGGCTACTTTTTATCCCGAGAAAACATGAGATAACTCGGGAACGCGGGTGAAACCGCGGGGGACAGCTAGTGTGTTCATATAACCCACAATACATGTAAAAGGAAGTCGCATTGTCTTCCAGTTTCCGGATTTTACGTTTTCTCGAGATAAAAGTAATTATTCCATAACATTTATTGGTAATTTAATATAAGCGTCGCTTTTTCAAAGTAGGTATGTATATAATCTTTTGACAGGCCAGTTGGTTAAGACACACCTATTGCGCCGTAGGTCGTGGGTTCGATTCCCACCCAGGACAAACATTTGTGTGCATGAACATGTCTGTTTAAGTAATTATCTATTTAAGTATGTATGTAGTATATCAGTTATCTGGTTGTCCATAGTACAAGCTCTGCTTAACTTGGGATCAGATAACCGTATGTGAAGAATGTCCCAGGATATTTTTTTACAACTAGCTGTTCCCCGCGGTTTCACTCGAGTTCCCGGAATAAAAAGTAGCCTATAACCTTCAGGGATAATGCAGCTTCCTATAAGTGAAATAATTTTTAAAATCGGACCAGTAACTCCGGAGATTTGCTCGTATAAACAAACAAACTCTTCAGCTTTATTATTAGTATAGATTTATTAATCCTTCCCACCCCTAAATCATCTTACGTAGTAATAAACGAACGGCCCCTAAGGGGTTCTTTACACTGTGACGTCACGCTCACGTGTCGCGCACGTGACTAATGACGCGGGAGACGCGTGACGTAGTTCAGGGGGTCAAACATGCAAGTGTCATCACATTCATGATCGGAGTAGGTCAATATGTCATTTTGTTGTGAAAAGTAACGTTTTCATGTCGTATATGACAGTAATATACCTTGAAGGAATATGTTGATGATTACTTTTCATAGAATCGTGGATTTTTTGAGTTTTATTTATGAATATATTACATATGATATTTTATGAATATTATCGGTGGTATTTTATCCAATAAAGATTAATACAAGTGCACTAGTGAAGTAAAATGAAATGATTACATGTATAGTGCCCTTTCAAGTTGTCCCAAGAAGTCCATGAAAAGTTTTAGTAGAACGGCTACCATTGTACTAAAACTAACATAAACTGACTGACTATGACTCGAAGAAGATTTAACATGACTTGAACTTTGAAACTTGACAATTGACGAGAATTTAATACATGAACAATATAAAAATAACTACATTCCTCAACTTGACACTGACAAAATACACTAAGTGTGATGCCAAAAAGAAAAAAAAAGAAAATAAGGGTGGAAAGGATAGGGTCTTACAAGGCGCAGAAAGGATGCGAAGAGTCTCGTGCGTTTCAGACTTCGCAGGATGTTTGGGGAGGAGACACCTGGAATGTATTATGGTCATGAACTAGCAATATTTTAGGTACTTATTTTTCAACATGTTTTTTTACAAAAATACACGACACACTCGCTTCCAACCATTTTGTATTTCTTCCTGAGATATTCTCTACGTATTTACAAAAAAAAAACATATATCTCAAAGTTTTAATCCCACTGAGTTAAAAATAAGCTTATTCAAAGGGTAACAATATTGTCTATTATTTAAAAATACGAAATAACGTTGCACTTTTTACACAAAATAAACATTTTGAAAAATCTCACGTGAGATTAGAGATCCCCCCTTGAGCAAAATCTCACGACATCTCACCGAGTGGAGAGAAAAAATCGGCAAAATTACCCCACGTATTTAAAGGATACCCATTGTCGATTAAATAACCAGAACCAACTTATGGTAGTGGTGGAAAATCTTGCTCCTTCTAAAGAATGAGCCAGCCAATTGACAGGCCAGTTGGCGCAGTTGGTTAAGACACGTCGAGGGTTCGGTTCCCATCCAGGACAAACATTTGTGTGCATGAACATCTGTTTCTCCTGTGTCTGATGGGTGTAATTATCTATATAAGTATGTATTTACAACAAAAAAAAAGTAGTATATGTAGTATATCAGTTATCTGGTAGTCCATAGTACAAGCTCTGCTTAGTTTGGGATCAAATAACCGTGTGTGAAGAATGTCCCAGGATATTATTCAATAGTACTAACTTCCGACGTTCATAAGTGGCCTAAGCTTAACAAATGAAGGGATGATGACTCAAAAATCTAATTAGTCCGTCAGTTAGGTTACCAAAAAATATTAACTCATATTTTTTCTTAGTTCCGAAAACAAAAATTTACGTTAAAACTTCTTTTTTTTTTTGAAAGGACATAAAGGTGCTAGCCAGAGTTGGCTACGGCACCCTTACGCGGACAAAATTAAAATTTCACATGACGTCACGTCTTAGTGCACTTTTTACACTTTTGACGTCATAAGCTCCCACTCCTGAACTTTGATTCGACTTATCTTTGTATTTTTTTATTTAGGTATTTGATAAAATAAAAAACACGTATCCAATATTTTTTGAAAACGTAACTGGCGGAATTAATTATTTTTTTACCCAGGATATTTTTATTAATGAAACACTTACCTAACACCATCCCTGCGAGGGTGTGGAGTGGGCGACGAGAACTGAGCTGACTCTCATCGCCTTGAGGTGTGCTGCGTGGTCGCGTGGCGGTCACCGAGGGCTTGCCATAATTTGATGGACCTGGAAATTATATGGACTAATTATTGCATCTTGGTAAACTCATCTCATATTATGATTTTTTAATTTTGCCCGTAATGGAATTTTGCAAGTAAAATTTGACCCACGTTCCGGTTTCCTTAGCACGGTGGTAGGGTACTTTGTAGTACCCACATGGATGGCTACCACCCTCAAGTTGAAAATCTGTCGCCAAGCACCTTTCGGTGTGTTCCGACAGCTGTACTTGAGAGCCAGTTTCCTTTCTAGGCTTTGTGTGCTTACCATCATCGGCCACATCATCACTGACCACGGTGAGATTGTGGTCAAACACAGGCCTATACATAGTAAAAAAAACTCTCCGGTTTCCGATTGAGCTGAAATTTTGCACGAATATTCAAATCACGTGACAATGCAATATTATGATGACACGAGCTGATCTGATGATGGAGTTGGAAGGTGGTCATAGGAACTCCGTAATAAAACCACATAACCCCATCGAGTTTGGGCTCGTTTTATTCGTCTTGATGAGTAGTTGAACACTGTGCAAAAAAGTACAGTCAGCAATAAAAAATTGTACCAAAAATGACAGAAACTTTTTCACGTTGTTATTCACAGAACACTTTCCTCGACTTACGCTCTAATCCAAACTCGATAATGTATGACTCCTTGTCGCGTAAAAATACAATACAAACTATTTTCGTATAACAACGATAAAGCGTTTTTAAATTATGATTATTTCCTATTGTTAAAGAACAAAATGATATAATGATACTTATACAATGCAAGTTGAGGACTGACTGATTTCTCAGATAAGATTAGCTTATGATAACCTAGAATTACCATAGAATAAAAATAACTATTCAGAGGTAGGTAGGTACTATTAGATTAGGTTTTGTGATCCCGAGTAAAGAGTAAAAAATACGTTTATTGGAGCATTACCGCCACTGCGTCTTTCCATTCTATACAAGGCCAACGCAGCCATAGAAAAAGTTTTATTGTATGGGTCCCCATTATCAACTCTTTAACTTTTACGGTTCATGAGATACAGCCGCTGACTGACGCATGGATGGACAACGGAGGCTTAGTAATAGGGTTCTGTTGCCACCCTTCAGGTAAGGAACCCTAAAAAAGGGGATCATGAGTGATAAAATGGTTGCTATAATGTAATTCTAATAGGACATGAATCACTGCAGAGATAAACATATTTTAATGTTTATTACTTTTTACTTGACATTTTTATTTGTTCAATGAATTTTATCTGACATGTTACCTATTTCCTATTAATCGTAACATTGTAACGATTGCTTAATCTATACTAATAATAAAGCTGAAGAGTTTGTTTGTTTGAACAAACTAATCTCTGAATATACCAGTCAGATTAGATTTTTTTTTTCACTAAGTAATAGGTAATAGGAAGCTACGTTATCCCCAAAGGTTAGACTATTTTTTATTCCGGGAACGCGAGTGAAACCGCAGGGAACAGCTACTTCATAATAATAGTAGAATTGGTTTGATTAATATCATTTACTTGTACTTACTAATCAATGAACATCTTTGGTTGAAATTATATATTTTTGGAACATTTCTATCTCGGGAAAGCGAGGGAAGCTGGGAGAACAGCATATAACCTTAGAGTTATGGGACATCAAAATGAACATGCTGTATAATGTCACATATATCGTAGCTTGGGGGTATGGCTAGTAATAAATATAATGTTATGAAGTTATTAAATACTTGTATTTGAATTATTGCTATCATAAAATTGATAAGATAAATCCTAAATCCACAGTTGACACCTTGTTTTGGTATCAATGATCTGACTGACATATCAAGGTCTAACTGCAACTAGAAACTAGGACTTTTATACACAGGTTCCTTTTACCATAGATCTTAAACTCAAAAGAGATTCATAGCTTACCAGAGACTTATCTAGCGATTTAAAATCAGGTCTAAGTTCAGGATAAAATGAATAACTTAATTCTAACAAGAGTGATATTAGTTTTTTTAGAAAATTTAATCTAACCAGAATGCTACTATTGACAAAAATTGCTATCTTAGGCACAGATCTTCAATTTTTATGTGAAAAATCATATTTTAAAGCAAAAATTGAGGTAAAGCAATTACCTGAGAGTATGTGGAAACCAGTTTCGGCGTCACATTCCTCGTTGAAAGTACTTACATATCAAGTATAGAATAACTAGTCAAGAGTGGTACTTACCGTAAAAAACAAATATTAGCGAGACGCAAGTGACTCAAAGTCCATTTACATACAGTGAATTTGCATAAAATCATCCGACCAACGGCAAAAATTTATCGAGACCAACTCGATAGCAAAAAATGCGTTTGTTTCATGAATAAAATACTCACGTATTTTAAACTTACCGGCGGTGAATATGATGGTTTTCTTTTGTGTTATAAATGGTAATTTACAGGGAAATTGTGTAGAAATTAGGAAAATCTCTTTTCCACGACGACACGGACATGAATAGCCCACAGATAATAATTTAGTGAAAAAAAACCTGAAAAAATAATTTTGGATTTGACGTTTTCTTTGGTGTTGCAATGCCAATCAGTACAATATACAGTGTGAGTCTTTATAATGTGCACATATCAAAATGAGGGAATCTATACTTAATTTTATCGACGGAAAAAATATTTAAAAAAATCTAAATATTTTTTTTATTTTTTTATGGAATTTTTAAAAAAATTGTTCGCTACTTTGACCCCAGTGTAAACAAAACTCTGTAACTTTTAAACTAACTAATCTATCGCGATGAAACAAACTCCATAATGATTGAAAGTAATAAGGCGTCCTCATAAAATGAAAATTGTGGAAAAAAACGATCCTCAATTGAAAATAAACATGTTTTTTTTAGCAAAAATCAGTCTTTTTTCATCAATTTTTACAATTCTCGTAAAATTTCTCAAAAAGACTCCCCCATTACCTACCTTTTTTTTTACTTTAAGTTATTTTTGACCGTATTAGCCATCTAATGGTAAAAATTCCATGTTTGTAACTCAATCCCAACATTTCTTATCTACTGTCAAAAAATTGTTCGCTACTTTGACCCCAGTGTAAACAAAACTCTGTAACTTTTAAACTAACTAATCTATCGCGATGAAACAAACTCCATAATGATTGGAAGTAATAAAGCGTCCTCATAAAATGAAAATTGTGGAAAAAAACGATCCTCAATTGAAAATAAACATGTTTTTTTTAGCAAAAATCAGTCTTTTTTCATCAATTTTTACAATTCTCGTAAAATTTCTCAAAAAGACTCCCCCATTACCTACCTTTTTTTTTACTTTAAGTTATTCTTCATCGTATTAGCTACCGAATAGTAAAAATTGCATGTTTATAACTCAAACATAACATTTTCTATCAAGTGTTAAAAGATGGCACTCCGAACGCTCCATTTATTGTTCTTTTAAGGATGGTTTATTTGGGATGATAATTAATACAATGCGTTAAATTAAAACCATTTATTATTTAACACAAAATTTAATGCATCACCCGACAAACACACACAAAAATAGCAAACAAAAGACTATCTACCTGCTAAACAATAGTGCGTAGCCGTGCGCTAAGCCTTTCTTTGACAGTAGATAAGAAATGTTGGGATTGAGTTACAAACATGGAATTTTTACCATTAGATGGCTAATACGATCAAGAATAACTTAAAGTAAAAGAAAAGGTAGGTAATGGGGGAGTATTAAAGAGAAATTTTACGATAATTGTAAAAATTGATGAAAAAAAACTGATTTATGCTAAAAAAAACATGTTTATTTTCAATTGAGGATCGTTTTTTTCCACAATTTTCATTTTATGAGGACGCCTTATTACTTCCAATCATTATGGAGTTTGTTTCATCGCGATAGATTAGTTAGTTTAAAAGTTACAGAGTTTTGTTTACACTGGGGTCAAAGTAGCGAACAATTTTTTTAAAAATTCCATAAAAAAATAAAAAAAATATTTAGATTTTTTTTTAATATTTTTTCCGTCGATAAAATTAAGTATAGATTCCCTCATTTTGATATGTGCACATTATAAAGACTCACACTGTATATAAACGCTGCTTTCTTCAACAAATTGGATATTTTATTGAGTGGAAAACCTCCTATTTAAATATCTTCTATTCCGATTTTCGGAATGCGGCAGTCGATTAGTATGGATGTGAATTAAATAAAATAAAATAAAATCATTACCATCAATCCGGTCAAAAAAAATACTTTGATAAATAAAAGGTTACAGTATAACACAACTGAGATGTCGCATCGGCAAAACTCGTATTTCCGATCCGGGAATGCACATGAGTTATTCATTGGTACAGCTATTTATTTTATTTTCACTATGACTTCGTTAAAACGTGGTAAGCCGTATAATAGTCAAAGTCGTGAAATTATTTTTAATGTTTATAAATTTATGAGTCAAGAGGCCACGGAGTGTAAAAATATAGTTTTTGGGAAAGATCACTTTCAAAACCTTCAAGAGCGAACTGCGAAAGCAACTTCTTTACTGTCCTAAATTTAAATGACTCATCATCATCAGACAGCGACGAATCGTTTGACGACAAGAGGCGCTGTTGAGACTGGGGATATAAGTATGGATGTCGAAGGCGTTAATTTTGATTTGTGACATTCATCGTTCTAGCCCTGTGTACCCTCCATATCAAATGTATAAAAAAAAATATAAACAAATAATACATACTTTATAAACGTGATCACTTATTTTGCAAATAAGTGTATAAACATCTACGCATCAATTTTACGAATGTATTTGACTATTTAAATTTACAAGTTATTGCGTTGGCAGAAAGATAATTTTCGCCTAAAGTAGTAATAAACATAGGTAATTTTGTAGGCGCACTCGTTTCGGGAATGATCGATTTTACGAATTTTGCCGATGCTTGATCTATGTTGTGTTACACTGTACAAAACTAGAACACCGATATTTGTATTTTATGAATTTACCGTATTTTCTAGTGAAAAGTTGAAAACACAGGTGAAGAAATTTTGGAAATGGCAACACCATAACTGTCAATATTTTTTCCGCCCGCCATTGTGCGCGGAACTCATTGTGTTTATATTCTGCGAAATCTCGGTTTTATATCTAAATAACCTTCGTAATACCTTACAAAAGCTAACATGGGTCTACCAGATGGTGGTATACCTGAGGATAAGCTTCCACAATGTTGGTCTGACGATGTTCGGATGAACGCGCTGTTTGCACCATTTCGCTTGCGAACTGCTAATCCTGAATCTTGGGAAATGAAAATGAACTTTTGGCCTGATCTTCTCAGGTTGTGGTGTAGGTGTAAAAAGGATCCGATAGTGTCTGCAGCGGACGCAAGAATGGCTTTTCAGAGGAAGGGACGGACGCCAGCGTGTACGGATATTGTCATTGAGGAATTGTTGCGGTAAGTATTTAATTATAGCTCATATACACGTGAAGTAAAAGCTCACAAAAATAATTTTTCGGTGATTTTATCATCAATCCCTTTGTCATCCAAACTTGGGTTGTCAACTTTTGAACTCATATTTTCTATAGTGGTATTTATTTTGTGTAAATATTGTAACATAGTCCATGATTTAAAGAAACTGTCTGAAAATAAGTAATGAAATACAAAGTAAACATAAAAATGTTTGTCTTGTTTTATCACAATTCAGTTCCTAGGTATACAATTTCATGTTGTTCTCATCTCTAGATTGAGAATGACATTCAAGATTCAGCCGATTTTGTCCACACTTTCTATAAAACTTTTGGTACAAGTCATTGTTTTTTGCTACATGTAATTATCTAGTATATTACCAGTTATTGAGCTTATGAGCTTTAGCCTTCCATATAGACATTGACGTGATGTTAGATATGAGTTTCTGAAATGTTGCTGAACAACTACTATTGTGTTAAAAAAAAGAGATTTAAGGCTTTATAATTTCGTGAATAATTTTAAAATCACGTAAAAATATAGAATTGATTTATAATTATTCCAGTACACATTATTAACTTGGTAAATTGATTCATTTGACCTTTAGTCCAATGAAGAGATTTACATACTTTTTTGTGATAATTTTGTACTTAATATTCTATACATCAATAATTTTGATGACATCTTAAATGAATTCTTTGTCTATTAAATTCTGCTACATACCTATTGAAAATGTATTTAAAACTAGGACAGTATTTCGCTTCATAGTAATATTTCAATAGCCTAGCTATAGCTAGGTCTACCACGCCGGAGTATGTGAGATATGGTACAAATGTTGATTTTTTGTTCTTTCATAGCTATTCTAGCTATACCACATGAGTTTATCTAGATAAGGCATGCAATTGCATTTTCATGTTATCATCATGTAGGGTTGCCATCCATCCCGGTTTCCCCAGAATTTGTCCTACTTTAGAGGGCGTCCAGTCCGGGTATTAAACTTTACCAGTCGCAAAATTAAATAAAAAGTTGAAAATAACATTATTTTACTGAGTAAGCTTAAAAATAAATTATATGTCCATGTTTAAAGCTAAAATGTCCGGGGTTTTCACACTTGTTGTCCTGGTTAGCAGATTTTAGAGATGGCAACCCTAGCTTGAGCAGCCTTTTAGACCTGGTCACCATTATACTAAAATTACTCATAACTTCTCTTCCAGCTCCGGCGAACTGTCACCAATTTCCAAATACCAGCAGATACTCCACAATGGTCCCGAAGGGTGGGTGAAGTGGGGAGCCCGGTTGGCGTTCAAGCCGGCCGCCTTCGCGCTCACGGCTATGACGTCACTGCTGCCCGCGAGGCAGGCTATTGATAACGACGGACTGCCTAAAGCAAGCATTGACGTCACACAGAGATTTGTGCTGGAAAGTGCTGTTAAGGTAATTGAGACTATAAGTTTCTGATTTTAAGGCGATGATAGCTCAGTGGTAGTGACGTTGGATCGTGAGGAAACTATAGCTTGGTGGTAGGGTGCTTTGTAGTACCCGTCTGGCTGGCTACCACCCACAAGTTGAAAATCTGTCGCCAAGCACCTACCGGTGTGTTCCGGCAATTGCACTTGAGAGCCAGTTGCCTTCTTGGCATTGTAACAGGTCGGCAACACATTAGCATTACCTGCTTGTCAACCTTCTGACATGAAAAAAAAACTTTAATTTTCAATTTTATATCAACAATACTAAAGATTACTATCCATTGTAACAATATTTCTATGACAGGAGCAAGCAACAGAGTTACTACAGAACTACCCGCCTGGAGTGGAACGTATGGGCACAATAGAGGAACTGATGAAGAACACCGAGTGGACTGGCAGTAGAGACACGTTTGAGTTGCTGCTCGGGTACCTGGTGGCTCAGGGTAACGCTGTCAAGAAGGATGATGTTGTCAAACTTGGTGAATATAGTCTTTTTACCACTAACATGACAATGGTGCCGATTCTGTTGTTTACGAACTAAACAAATTTAATCTCACTTTATCTCTTTCTAATCTATAATATAAAAATGAATAGCAAAATGTGTTGGTAAGCGCATAACTCAAGAACGGCTGAACTGATTTGGCTGAAAATTGGTGGGGAGGTAGCTTAGAACCAGGAGAAGGTCTTAGGATAGGTAGGGGGTTTTTTTTTTTTAAAGGCGCCCGCCATCTCAGGGTGTTGAACCTTATCGTCACTATTTATATTGTGACGTTTTAATCTATACAAATTTACATTTTTCGTTACATCTAGATATTACAAGTTCGCGCTCATGATTAATTCTAATTCTGCTTTTGTTCTATCTAACTAGTATAAATGGGTAGGTAGGGGTAGGTAGAGGTAGGCAGGGGTAGGTAGAGGTATGTCGGGGTAGGTAGGTAGGTCACAGTTTTATTTTTGTTCTCAGGGCAAGACAACGTCTGCCGGGTCAGCTAGTAGTAAATATAAGAAAGGGATGCAACATATTTTAGTGCTGTCAGATTAGTCCGATCACACATTTCAACGTGAATTTAAGCGCGATCTTTATTGGTCACGACTATTTACCCGTACATTACGACGGTATGGATTAAACTGACAGCATTAAAAATGTTCTATCTTTTTTTCAATGAGGTTCTCTTACATGTTGTAAGAGAGGTGACTTGACTAATATTAGTTAAGTTCGTAAACAACAGAATCGGCACCAATGAATAATTATTTAATTGAAATCTTAATATTGCGGGTTTCTTAAAGCTTTTATGACAGACTTAAAAAAGGAGAGACTTCTTTTTCAAGGGATCCCCTTGTAAAAGAAGTTACCTAAGTCAAAGTCAAAGCCATTTATTCAATTTAGGCCCCAGATGGGCACTTATGAAGGTCAAATTTACTGAATTTACCACCGGTTCGGAACACGGCCTTTAACTGAGAAGAGCCGGCAAGAAACTCAGCAAGGCTACATTTGCTAAATATGTGTATTATTATTATTTTTTTTAATTATGGGAAATTCCCTGAGATTGGCTACTTTTTATCCCGAAAAAATATAAGATCCTCGGAAACGCGGGTGAAACCGCGGGCAGTATAGTCAAATTTGTTTCCAAAGCGGAACCAGACAAGAAGGCGTCTCCAGTAACGGAATCCGAGGAGGCGCTAGTGAAGCTGGTGTCCGCGGAGAGGCGGCTGGAGGGCGACGCGACGCGGCTGTCGCGCGACGTAGTCGCAGCCGAGGCCGACGCTCGCGCCGCCTTGCAGCTGGGGAACAAACTTGTGGTCAGTGCCGTAAATAGCTTTTATCTACTCTCATATCGTAATGTTCTTATTATGAAATCAAAATCAGTACTTTAATGACCCACTTTAGGCACACCCGTGTATAATGATTCATTATAGTACAGTTGTGATCCCAAGATAATGCTATAAAATAACTTTTTTTTATTAAAGTACAAGTATTTGGACATGTCTGGCCACTTATAATATTTTTTGGGTTTTAATACTTCAATTACTGTCAGTCAACTTGTCAAACAAAATAATAAAGAAAAAAATATTATAAGTGGCCAGACATCAGGACTAAACAATTATAATTTTAGATGCAAATTTACTTTGTCTGTGGTCGCGTAAGCGGTACAGATCTCAACTTAGGAGTTTTTCTCCACACGGATTTGGGCGCCATGATGATTAATGTTTGTTTATTTTATTGATTTTTTGCATACATATTTTATTTTGGCCAAAAATGATAGAAAAATAGCAGTGATACTAAGGTGAAATAAACTTGGATCTGAAATTGTGGAGGCTGCAGTGGAAATGACGAATAATCGATACCCGTAAGTCATGAAAACCTATGACAAAATATTATCGATATTTTACCTTTAAATTACATTATTTATATGAGTTTAGATAAAGTACTGTATGATACTGCACATAATTAGGTATTAAAAACTCGTGTGATACTATTAAGAACCTCGCCTACGGCTCGGTACTTAAACTCACACTCGTATTTAATAACCCCTATTATGCAACAGTATCATAAACTACTATTTCTGCGCCCTATGCGAGCTTCTAAAACTGCGCCCTTTTTTAGATATTGTAGGTAGCTAGAGAGATGCTATGTATCTATAAGCCTACTATTATTTTTAACCAGTCGCTGGCGCGTGTCGTCGCTGTCCGTATTTGGCCCAACAATTTTGTTGGCATATTCCTTTTGTTTATAACAGGTAGTTTCCGTTACGCTTTTATTATTTTTATATGTTATTTAAATTTCAACCTTGACAGGAAAATATAAGAATTATAATAATAACGTTTTTAAAGTCAATAAGGACAAGATTCGCCTGCAGAAGAGTTGCTTTTCACGACTTTCCTAGATTTTCATTTTATTTGACAGCGCCGGCGGACTGGATAATCATTCTGGGTGATAAAATAAAGCACAAGGACCTTGGTGTTGGTATAATTTTTTTTTTTTTAAAACTAGAACTGATGTGGGCGAGCGTTTTTGATGATACTGGCATGTAGTACCTACGTATGTTTTGGAATCGAGCAGGGAACTTATCAGGAGCAAACCGAAAAAATTATAGTCCTGCCTGGTCTGGCCATTCTTGCGCTCCCCAGAGTCTACGCCCTGTACCTGGGCACCGGTGGCACACCCCTATTTACGGCACTGCTTGTGCTTGTGATAATAGAAAGAAAGAGAAGAAAAGAAAAAATTACAATATTTCTCTCAGCTTTCTCTCAGCTCAGCTTGAGGCTGTGTCATAAGAAATAGGGTATTTATCTGAAATATCAAAGCAGTTACTTTTTTAATAAATTTCACAATGATAGCATCATAGTTTTACAGCATCAAATGATCTACTCTTCTCTTAGTGGTTCTACATTACATAACTAGCGACCCGCCCCGGCTTCGCACGGTTTTTCTCGGCTTTTCTATTCTATAATATGCATGTATTATACATATAAACCTTGCTCTTGAATCACTCTATCTATTAAAAGAAACCGCTTCAAAATCCGTTGCATAGTTTTAAAGGTCTAAGCATACATAGGGACAGACAGACGGGAAGTGACTTTTTATACTATGTAGTGATGAAACACTACTGGTAGAAAGACTTGAATCAGCGTCCGTCTCCTTCCACAGGCAAAGAATCATCTTCGTAAAAAGCACAAAGCCGCCCAGCGGCTTGACAAATGTACAGCCGCTTTAGACAACGTGAGGCAGCTGCTGCAACAGTTGCGTGACGTCGACACCAACGCGGCCATCGTACACACATACAGGTGAGTAAGAGATGGAGAGAGATAGTAAGAGAGGATGAGATATAGTAAGAGAGGGAGAGAGAGATAGTAAGAGAGGGGGAGATTGATAGTAAGAGAGAGAGAGCTGTTACCGTCGACTATTCCTCCCTTCCCAAAGGGATCTCTTTTTTTACTGTATGTACACAAAATAAAATTATCTATACTAATAATAAAGCTAAAGAGTTCGTTTGTTTGCACGCGCAAATCTCTGGAGTTACTGGTCCGATTCGAAAATTTATTTCACTAATAGGAAGCTACATTATCCCCAAAGATTATAGGCTATTTTTGAAACCGGGAATGCAAGTGAAACCACGGGAGCAGCTAGTTTTGTATAAACTTAACTGATATCCTGTTGGGTTTCACCACCATTTAGTACAGCTTTAATAGATTTCCCTTTATAGTGGACAACCGTGTGACGGCATTTAAACGATTTTGTTTCTGGGAACTAATTTCGAAAATTTCATGAAGAAAAACAAAGTTAACTAGCTAGCTAGGTCAGTGACCTCCGCTGTCATATGGCCGACGCCCAATAGGATAAGTAAACAAATAAAATATTTTTATTTGCAGGACTACGTCAGCGGCGATGAAAAAGGGTATGAAGGACAACGGTCTGGAAGAGGACTCCGTGCATGACACTATGGACGACCTCAGGGAGGTAAGGCTTACAATTAAATTACTTCCGGTAAGGTTGTTGCAGCCATCTGAGGCTACAAACTTAGTCCTTTAAAAAAAAAAAAAAATTAAATTACTACTATAGCGTGTAACTTGTCACTGTATGTACGTGATGTCATGGATATGGGCGCCGACTGAAAATCAGCGCAAGGGTGCACCTTTGCACAATGCTGAGTCGGGGCCTATTCCGGGCATCACGCAACATTACATTATTGTATGTTACTCTGTTTTTACTTTTTTTTTTTTTATTGTTCAATGTATTATACTGTATGTCATAATGTAATGTTGTGTGTTGTCTAGAATAAATGTTATTTCTTTCTTTCTTTCTTTAAATTGATATAAAATATGTTATTAACATATTGAACATAATTGAAAATAACAGGGTATGAAAATACCGTTAAAAATATGACAAGTGTAAGTGAAATCGGCCAAACAAAAGTTACTAATTTAATTAAAGTTACTAATTATACAGAGATCCGACACGTCTTGTGACGTCACAGAGCGGTACGGCCATATAAACTGCATGCTAAATTCTGTTTTGCTAGAAAGAGATAGAGATAAATCTTTGATGGCATATATATTGGTTATTGTTAGTTATTCGAAAAAAAATATTTTTTTTCTACTATTTGTTATATAAATGAAATGGATAGATGGCGCTGCAATATATCAATTATATCTACATACAACCTACATCGCGCTAGTGAAGTTTGTTCGCGCATTCGCATATATACAAGATTCCAACATCAACAGTTGGTGGGCGGTCCTCAGCCACGATGACCCAGCCTGGCGGAAGATCTTCCCTTTTCAATGGAGGAATCATCCATCTTGTTAAAAGAAATTGAATGCTTGAAAATAATAATAATTTTAATAGTTTTCTTTTCACACAACTGCCGGAAGAATAGTGTAATGTATTTTCCTAATTTTCAGGTAATGGACAGCTACAATGAAGTAGGCAAAGCACTTGGCGGCACTATAGAAGACTTGGACGCTGCAGAACTGGAACAGGAATTGAAGGAGCTCCTAGCAGGGCCCGGGGCCCCTGGTGGGGGGACACCGGGGAAAGAGGAGAGGAAAGAAGGTATGTCTATCATCATGCCAGCTGAAAGACGTCCACAGCTGGACAAAGGCGCCTCCCCTAAGGATCTCCACGATGGCCGGTCTTGCGCTACCCGCATCCAGCGGTTTCCCGCGACCCTCACAAGATCGTCGCTCCACCTTGTGGGGGCAGCCAGCGTTGGTGGTCGCCACTCGAGAACCGACCTGCCCCAGCGGCCGTCGGTTCTAAGAGCGATGTGCCCCGCCCACTGCCACTTCAGCTTCGGGCTATGTCGGTTACTTTGGTTCGCCTGCGGATCTCATCATTGATTCGATCTTACAGGGAAACTCCGAGCATTACCCTTTGTCTTATACGCGGTTACTTTTAAATTGAGTATTTTATTTTTTGAAGAAAAACTTTTAAAATGGGTACAACCCTGAAATCTGTTTTTTTTAAACTTTTCATACATTTAACTTTGACAAGCCAGCTGGCGCAGTTGGTTAAGACACCAACTATCAAGTCGCTGGTCATGGGTTCGATTCCCATCCAGGACAAACATTTGTGTGCATGAACATGACTGTTTGTCCTGTGTCTGGGTGTAATTATCTAGTATGTAGTTACAAAAAAAAATTAGTATATGTAGTATATCAGTTATCTGGTTGTCCATAGTACAAGCTCTGCTTAGTTTGGGATCAGATAACCGTGTGTGAAGAATGTCCCAAGATATTTATTTATTATAATTTTCACTCAACAAGATTTTTTATGTTAGAAGATTCACAAGCAGGCAGGCGGTCCACCTGATAGTAAGTGGTTAACATCTCCTATTACATTGATAAGAAGGCAATGGGCTCTCAAGTGCAACTGTCGGAACACACCGGTAGGTGCTTGGCGCTAGATTTTCATCTTGAGGGTGGTAGCCAGCCAGACGCGTACTACAAAGTATAATTACCACCGTAAATTTTTCCTTCTAATATCATAAATGCGAAAGTTTGTGAGTACGGATGAATGTTTGTTACTCTTTCACGTAAAAACTATTGAACAGATTTGGACGAAACTTGGCACATAGATAGATCATACCCTGGAATGACATATAGGTTACTTTTTATCCCGGGAAAACATAAGACGGAACAGAAGCTAGTAATTTATAATTATTTCAGCACCAACCCTTCCGACTCCGCCACGAAGCAAAATGACCAAGAAGTCAGAAGAATTCGTATTTGACTGTGAAGAGCGAGTCCTCGCGGAACTGAACGAGTTAGGCATTGAAGACGCAAGCCCTAAGGTTAGGGCCGCCAGGAATAAGGACCAGGTTACTGAAGAGAAAGTACCGAAGAAAGTTGCTGTTACTGAGTTATGGGAAGAGAAAAGTGGTGAGTTGAACGTTAGGGTCGCTTCTAGAGATTAAGGGTGCTTCTAGAGATGTTAGGGGCGCTTCTAAAGACTAAGGGCGCTTCTAGAGACGTTAAGGGCGCTTCTAGAGACTAAGGGTGTTTCTAGAGATGTTAGGGGCGCTTCTAAAGACTAAGGACGCTTCTAGAGACGTTAAGGGCGCTTCTAGATACGTTAAGGGCGCTTCTAGAGACGTTAAGTGCGCTTCTAGTGACGTTAGGGCGCATATAGAGATGTTAAGGGTGCTTTCTTTTCTAACACACGTTAGGGGCATTTCTAGAGACGTTAGGGGCGCTTCTGGTGAGGTTAGGGGTGATTTTAGATACGTTAGAGGCGCTTCTAGTGACGTTAAGGGCGCTTCTAGAGACGTTAGGGGTGCTTCAAGAGACGTTAAGGGCGCTTCTAGGGACGTTAAGGGGGCTTCTAAAGTTAGGGGCGTTTCTAGAGACGTTAGGTGTGCTTCTAGAGACGTTAAGGGCGTTTCTAGAGACGTTAAGGGGTTTGGGGTGCTTAAACTAGAATAGGGTCAGGAAGCTAATATTGGTGCCTATTCTGTTGTTAACAAACATTAAACTAATATTAGTCACTTAGCCTTTATTTTTAACCCCCGTCGAAAAAGAGGGGTGTTATAAGTTTGTAGTGTATATCTGTGTCTGTCTGTGGCATTATAGTTCTTGAACCGATTTTGATCAAGATTTTTCATTTGAAAGGTGTCTTAATCGAGAGTCTGTGATATTTTAGTTATCTATACCGGGTGTAAGGGACAACCTTCCGAAAAGTGATACCATGGATTCAATACATGATTCTGGAGCCCCCAGACTTTGAATTTTTCGTCGATCTTTTCATGAATTATACGATATTTTTTCAAAACTTTAGGATTGATTATACTATAAAATCATTACAAGTCTAACTAAACCTAATTTAAAAATAAATAAACAGTGGTGCCGATTCTGTTGTTTAAGAACTTAACTAATATTAGACAAGTCACCTCTCTTTCATTTTAACCTTATTGAAAAAAAGATAGAACATTTTTAATGATGTCAATTTAATCCATACCGTCGTAATGTACGGGTAAAAAGTCGTGACCAATAAAGAACGCGCTTAAATTCACGTTGAAATGTGTGATCGGATTAAACTGACAGGACTAAAATATCTTGCATCCCTTTCTTATATTTACTATTAGAAAGAGATATAGTGAGATAAAATTTATTTTAGTTCGTAAACAACAGAATCGGCACCATTAACTACTAATTTAGACATAAAACTGCAATGTAACGCAAAATTCAACTCAATGCGTAGGTATACCTACGCAAGACGCAAGCAGCTGTATGAGTTCACGAGTGAGGTCATTTCTCGCTCTAGTCGGGTAGGTATAGTGATAGCGTTATAACGTACCTACATTGCGCGTTCAAAAATTACGATATCTGTAACCGATGACTTCTGACAAAATTGATTTCTATAGTGTTATTATGTGCATTCAGTGTAACCTTTTCCCAGAGTTTTCTGTCGGCTGTTCCTTATATAGGTCGCGTCATGTAAAAAGAACGCTGGAAGAAAGTGGAAGAGGTGTGTTTGCGCTTGTCTACACTCGCGGACGAACCAACTAGGCCTATTATTTTATTTTAGAACTAGCCTTTGGCTCTTTGAGTCTCGTATATTGATTATTGGTAGGTATACCGGACCTCATACCATCAAATAGACCGATAATTCGCCAAATGCGCAGCCTTTTTTTTTTTTGAAAGGACTAAGTTGGTAGCCTCAGATGGCTGCAACAACCTTACCGGACAAATCGGCGAGCGCAGAGGGCTCTCAGCCGGGTAATATTTAGGTAACAACGCCTGAGGGCACCCCCGAATGGGGTACGAACCTCGGCTCAGGGCGTTACCGGGGGAGGGGGAGGACTTTGTACGAGTTACGACTAATTGGGGGCGGTCGGATTACTGTAGGCAGCTCGGGCCGCTTGAAATGCGCAACCTACTGCCAGCGTTCTTTTTACGTGACGCGAACTGTACCCGGTATACTAATAATAAAACTGAAGAGTTTATTTGTTCGTTTGAACGCACTAATCTCTAGTTACTGGTCCGATTCGAATATAGAAATCCTAATAGAAAGCTACATTAATCTTTATCCCGGGAACGTTGGGTGTAGCAAAGCTAGTATAAAATAACATTGTTACAGAAAAACCCATAATCGACCCTAAGCCGAAGCAATCGAAACCGTGGTACCCGCCGAAGAGTTCCGAGACGTGGAGGAATAACAACCCAGAGGAAGACTACGAATTGCGCCAAGATGATAGACTACATCCAGGTATAACTAGTTACCTTTTACCTTATACAGGATGGAAATTTGAGACGGGTCAGTAAGGCTACCTTAAGGGTTGAAGCCACGCGAATGTGGTCTTAGGAGACCATCCCTTATTTTTTGAGTTATTGCTATCTGCATTTACAGATTTTGAAAAAAATGTACAGTCAGCGAGAAATCGGCGATTTTTCAAAATAATTTTTATTACTTTAATCAATCCTGTCTCCGACAACGATCAAAATCAAATTGTATTAGTAGGATATCAAAACGTATCCTTCTAATATTATAAATGCCTTTCGCATTTTGTGAGTATGGATGGATGTTTGTTACTCTTTCACGCAAAAACTACTGAACAGATTTGGATGAAATTTGGAACACAGATAACTTATAACCTAGATTAACACATAGGATAGTCTTCTCAGTTCAATTGTATGAACCGGTGGTAGAGTCTATTGTAAAACTGTAACTTTTGACGCTCATAAGTGCCTTGTTAGGGCCTGAACTGAATAAATGAGTTTTGATTTTGGTACTTTTTATCCCGAGAAAACGGTCCTTCGCGGGTGAAACCGCGGGTTGGAAGCTAGTTATCTATACAAGTATGTATTTACAAAAAAAAAAGTTGTAAGTATATGTAGTATATCAGTTGTCTGGTTGTCCATAGTACAAGCTCCGCTTAGTTTGGGATCAGATAACCGTGTGTGAACAACGTCCCAGGATATTAATTTATTCAAAAATCAAAATCAAATCTCATTTATTCAGTCTAGGCCCTAATAAGGCACTTATGAATGTCAACAGTTACAATTTTTAGACTCCACCGGTTCCACATACACTTAAACTGAGAAGACTCCGGCAAGAAACTCAGCAAGGCTTCTTTTTCAAGGCTTTTTTTTTATTTGCAGGTCAACCCCTTAACGTAGACTTCACGACCCCCCCACGGCTGTATAACAGGGACTTCCAGGTGCGAGACCACAAGATGGCCGCCGGAGTTTGGCTCTACAACACTCGTGATAACAACAGTAATCTAGACAGTGACCTGGCCGCTAGCACTGAATATATTAGGTAGGTACCCACAACCTGTAGAATAACAGTACTCTTAATAGTATTGCCGCAATAGGAATATGCATGTTTTTTTATTGCTTTAAATGCAGAAAAAAAAATAGACATATTTATGGCATAGAGTTTATATGACCATAGTGCCCTATGACATCACAGAGCATGTCGGATCTCTAATCGGTGTCTAATTAGTAGTTTAAAATGCATGATCCTATTACTAAGACTCCGCTGTCTGTCTGTCCGTCTGTCACCAGGCTGTATCTTATGAACCGTGATAGTTAGACAGTTGAAATTTTCACACATGATGCGTTCTGTTTCCGCTATAACGGCAAATACTATAAAACAGAATAAAATTATTTAAGGGGGACCCCATACAACAAACGTAATTTTTATGTCGTTTTTATAGAAACCTTCGTGCGCGAGTCCGATTCGCACTTGGCTTTTTTTGACTTTTTTTTTATTTGAAAAGTGTCTCAATCGATTGGTCTTAGCTATGTTCGATAATTTTCACCTGTTTTCTAGTGTATTTTTTTTTCTCTACAGTTCAGAAAGCCCCGGCAAGTCTGGGGGTAACTTCCAAATGGCCCCCGGAGGTGAGAGGCACGTGACCCACCCGTGGCCTCAGGACGAGCCCTCACTCGATGACCTCCAGCGAAGGCTGAGCACACTAAGAGGCCTACATTTATAATACTAAAAGATTTTGTGAGTAATAATAATGTTTAAGCTTTCATACTGTGTCGAATTTACACTCTATTTGGAATATTAAATCTGAAAAGTAATCAAAATCAAAGACTCATTTATTCAGTTTAGGCCCTAATAAGGCACTTACGTCAAAAGTTACAGTTTTACAATAGACTCTACTAACGGTTCGGAATACACTTGAACTGAGAAGACTCCGGCAAGAAACTCAGCAAGGCTTCTTTTTTTTAGTGGTATTTTTTTTTTGAATTTATGTAATTACAGTTTTTGTTTTAAATATAGGTACATAAACTTAATGCGTGAACAAACATTAAAAAAAACAGCCGAAATGAGAACGTCCTCCATTTTTTTTTAAGCAGGTTATAATATCAGTTTACTGTTTGTGCTAGGCTAGTGCTTCACTCTGGTGTCAAAACATTGAAGTATCTTGATTTTGTCGGGATTTAGTATTTTTTTTAGGTTGTAATTTGACAATTGATACAATGTGAGTTTGCCTCTAAGCCTCGATAATACTTGTTCTAGAGTTAGCTTTGTGTTGCGCTAATCTCCAGTTACTGGTCCGATTCGAAAGATTCTTTCACTAATAGGAAGCTACATTATCCCCCAAGGTTATGGGCTAGTTTTTATTCCGGGAACGCGAGTGAAACCGCGGGGAACAACTAGTATAATAGCTGAAATAAACGTTTTCTTTTCTGGCCCAGTGTGTATGCCATATTTCAGCCCGCTCCGTCCAGTGGTTTGACCTGTGCGTTGATAGATCAGTCAGACAGTCACACTTTCCTTTTATATATTTAGGCTGAGGTCTATAGGGAGTGCTTGGACTTTGCTTAGACTTTACTTGACGGACTAATTAGATTTTTTGTTGTTATTCCTCATTGTAGCAGTTTAGGCTTTGCTTAGAATACACTCAGAAGGATTAAACTTTGCCTTAACTCGAAGTATAGTCTGAGCAAAGTCTAAGTACGCTCTATAGATCTCAGCCATAGATTTAGAGGTAAACTTACAATGTATGTGTTTGATATATAAATTAGTTTGTATTATTAGTTTGTTTGACTAAGGATATTATGCTAGGATACTATACTCTTCCGTGATATATATATATATAGGTATAACTAATATTGCAGTATTTTTCAGTTTATTTTTTTTTACTTATAGCAGACCAAACATTTTTTCTGCTTGAATTAATAAAATTGTGTGAAGACAGCATAAGTATACATATACTAAAGTTTCTAACGCATTATTGTAATATTTTTTTATCTGTTTCATTAATCATAATTATTGATGCAAAATGGACTTTCTGTAAATTTCCCGCGTTGTCTAATGGAGAAAATGCTTTATGACCATAAACAAAAATATTACACAGATGACAAATATTTAGTAACAAATTCCGCTGGATCTTCTCTACATGTCGCAAACCTGGTCACAGCAATAAAAAAATCGATGCTGTCAAAAAGCCGCGTGTGTCTAAACTTATAGGTGAGACAAGGCTAGCAATATTAGTGGCCTCTTTCTAGTGAATTTAGGCGCGACGCTCAATGGAGTTGGGCTTTGCTGTCACTCGGTTGTGTCGAGTGTTAAGGCCACGCCTGAGGCAATAATAATAATAACCGACAATTTTTTTTTCTAATTTAATTCAGTATGATCTATGTTCAGTGATTATTATAGTGATTTTAGGTTAATAATAAATAGATCTATATACCTGTTAAGGGTTGGCCACAAAATATTTTTATATGTAATGACTTGACTGTACAGTCGATTGCAATAACAATAGGGATGGTGGCAAAAAAAATCTAATTAGTCCGTCAGTTAGACTACCAAAAAATATTGGACACATATTTTTTCTTTAGTTCCGAAAACTAAAAATAACGAAGATACAGTCGTTAATATCTCGCGTGACGTCACGTCTTAGTACACTTTTTACAGTGACGTGACGTTACAAGCCACTCCTGAACTTTGATGCGCTTTGTAATTTTTTATTGATTTGATAAAATAAAAAATACGTATCCAATATTTTTTGATAACCTAACTGACGGACTAGACAGAATTAATTATTTTTTACCCAGTCATCGTCCTTATTGTGTACCGACACCTGTTGGCTGCATAGTACACACACCGATGGATAGATGGCGCCACACACAACCTACATCGCGCTTATTAATTTTTTTGTTTTGCCCTAGCTTCGTATGATTGAACCAGATTACAAATTTTAGATAAACAGTTAAAATTATAGCACGGTGGTAGCGTACCACCCTCAAGTTGAAAATCTGTCGCCAAGTAGGTTATTAGCGGTGTGTTCCGACAGCTACACTTTAAAGCCAGCTCAGTTCTCGGCTATGTGTGCTTACCACTTTCGGCCACATCATCACTGACCACGGTGAGATTCTGGTCAAACAGGCAGGCTATGCATAGCAAAAAAAAATGTTTTTTTTTCAAATTGGATTATATTGTTATAAAAAACTCTTTAGTATAGAGATTTTGCTTTCGACTGTACATCTTGTCGTATGATATGGTCGAGCCCTTAATCACATGTAAGTTAAAATTATCTAACTAACATAGCGTAAAAAAATTGGGTATTTGTAACGTAATTTATAAAATAAACGAAAAAAATATCAAAAAAATGGCTGACCCGTTTTCGATGTGATCGCACGAAAACAATAGTCTTAAGATAGGATATATTGAAAATTATGTACATATTGTAAATTGTGTGCACTTAGTTAGGTTATCAATTGTTTTTTTTTTATATAAATAAATATAAAAATGGATAGTCATAGAATAAATCAAAAATTTTTGGAAAAAAATACCAAAAAAAACGTCGTGTAAAATTAATATTATTGTAAAATAACTG
Organism: Tethea ocularis; assembly: GCA_963555595.1. Lineage (NCBI taxonomy): Eukaryota > Metazoa > Arthropoda > Insecta > Lepidoptera > Drepanidae > Tethea > Tethea ocularis. Next base: position 1,868,537 of record OY741985.1, on the reverse strand, counting down.
AAAGTAATAAATATAATAAGGTGTAATCCATACACATAATATTAATTTAAAGGGTTCCATAGATTATTTTTTCTAGTTGCGTAGAAACACTGCAAACTACGAGTAAGCTATAATAATTACAATGGTGCCGATTCTGTTGTTTACAAACTTAGTTAATATTAGTCAAGTCACCTCTCTTTCATGATAACCTTATTGAAAAAAGATAGAACAATTTAATGCTGTCAGTTTAGTCCATGCCGTCGTAATATACGGGTAAATAGTCGTGACAAATAAAGATCGCGCTTAAATTCACGTTGAAATAAGTGATCGGACTAATCTGACAGGACTAAAGTATCTTGCATCCCTTTCTTATATTTCTTATTAGAAAGAGATATAGTGAGATTAAATTTGTTGAGTTTGTAATCAACAGAATCTGGGCTAATGTCATATGGTTCATTTTCTTATCTCTCTGGTTACTGTCACCCGCACCAAGCTACAACGTAAATAGTGTAGTTGCCTTAGATGTATTTTTTTTTATATAGTTCATGACATGAATAGGTTTTTTTGCGACTACGGAACCCTATGTTAGTTTTAATAAATAATTCAATACGTGCCTATTAATTAATATTAATTCTTTATATTTTTGTGATGTTATTTTTATCGTGAAATGATTTTTGTGAAATGACGAACAAACTTATTATGAATGGGAAGCCCATAAACGTGGGCCATAAAGATACCTTTTAATAAAACATTGGCTATAATGATCAAACATTTGTTCAAATACAACCAACTAACATGTTTCTGTCAAAAAAATATTTTTTGGTACAAGCTTTTATTGCCGACTGTACTTTCTTTGCACAGTCTTCAACTACTCTTTAAGACGGTTCCAAAAGTTCCAATAAGCCCAAACTCGATGAGGCTGTGTCGTTTTATTGCGGAGTTCCTATGGCCACCTTCCAGCTCCAGCATCAGATCAGCTCCATGTCACCACAATATTGCATTGTCACGCGATATACATGTGCATGCAAAATTTCATCTCAATCGGAAACCGGTAAGTGGGTCAAATTGAACATGCAAAATTCTATTACAGACAACAGGACAGGAATGTAAATAAAAGCTTGTAAAAACAGGGTTACTTTGAATTCACTGCAGTACAAAAATACAAAACATCAACATGGTCAAAAAAAACGAGTTAGTCTCATATGATGTGTAACATCTAATATCTCACCTTGACTTGGTAATCGCACAGATTATAATTTCTACATGAGTTTGACTTCTGTACACTGATTATTTTGTGCCCTAGGCACTTGATACAAACGAACCAAACTGAGGTCAATACGATGGGGTTTGACAGTTTTTTTGACGATTCCTTTCATCTATTTGTCCTACAAAAAATAATATAATTTTTCAATTGTATTGATTAAATTGTAGTAAATATTCCCGAATTTTGTTAAAATAAAAATTATCCTTGCTAATGTAATTTTAGGAAATAGATTCTAATAATAAAACAGAATGTGATTATGAAATCTACTATTTATTTTGTGCATTGTTTTTTTAATATAATTTGGGGCGCTCCATAGATGGCGCTGTATAAAATTTTTGAAAGTTGATTTTGTTTCCGCTAGAGTAAGTGTTCTCCACACCACCAAATTATGTAACATATTATTATGAGATTGTGGTCAAATCTATACTTATAAAATTAAAAAGAAATTATTTTTGTTATAATTAATTAAAAATGTGTCGTTTATGGATAGCCCCTCTTGTATTCACTGCCTGACTTTTTGTGTGTTTATGTTAGTTTATATTTAACGCTCTGTATATAGTGATGTACATATTATATTATACCAACGTGCCAAACCATTGCTGTTTTTTATTTATAACCTTTCTTCTATATTTAGGGTCGTTTAAACTGAAACGAAATCGCGCGAATCGCTTGCACCGATTGTCTTAAGTGCGAACACGCGGGCGCGGTGTTCTGGGCGAGCCTTCTACCAATAACAATCGCGGATTAATTTCATCACGTCATATTTATGTGATTTCATTGGCCGAAGATTCGAGTCTAGTCTACAGACGGGTTCTAACGGTTCCAACTTTAAAATTATCTAACCAAAAGCCGCCGCTAGTTCGACGTGAACACATTCAAAGAACATGACATATTTGATAATCCCGCGAGCAGTACCGGCGTTAGGGTAGGGCGCGGTAGGGCGATCGCCCAGGGCGCCGGATGTAAAGGTGCGCCAGGCCCACCTTTATTTCCGGTCGCTCATGAGCAAGTCCTGCTAACTCGAGTCTAAATAAATAAATAAATTCTCAAGTCTAAAGATATAATGGCTTAAAATCCCTTTTGTTGGCGGGAGAAGGGGGTTATCACATCTCGCCCAGGGTGCTGGTAGAGCTAAAACCGGCACTGCCCGCGAGCAACCCTCTAAATGTATATTCCGACACGCATTTGGTACGGAAACCTAAATGTGTGAAGTCTGACCCGTACTTGACCGGTTTTTTCCTTTTGAGGTACGGAACCCTAATAATAAGTTCCTAATTATATGGTTTCATTAATTAGAAGATATAAGTCCCATTTTCATATGCCTGTCATCCGCACCCAGCTACAAAGTAAATAGTATAGTTTATAATCATAGGACCGGAAAACGCAGCGTGGGCAAGCCCCCACCACAGGGTGGACCGACGATCTTGTGAGGGTCGCGGGAAACCGCTGGATACGGGTAGCGCAAGACCGGCCATCGTGGAGGTCCTTGGGGGAGGCCTTTGTCCAGCCGTGGACGTCTTACATGACATGATGATGAACCGCCTGTGAAGTATGTCCCAGGATATTATCACAAATTGAGTTATTTACATAATTAAATAAGGAAGTCCATTTTATTTGCTAATCGATATTGGTACGTATATTTTTACTCTTCAAATTAACCGTGGTTCTTATTATAATATTTATTTAACACTTAAGTTTTAGGCTCGATTATCAGCACAAGGTCGGTTACTAACTGCCTAATAAGCTTAAATTAAGACTGGTCCAAGAGCCACAGAACCATCCGTTCTGGCAGGCAACTTGCGGTTCCGGCCGGACGGCAGTTGTGGCACTTCCTGGCAGGGACACCATCACGGATCTGAATTCCAAGTCTGTCGCTATTTTGTCCTTAATTTGTCCAATTATGTCCTCGAATATCAGATTTTTAAAAACCCTTATAACTTTTTAACCTAGGCGCGACAAAATCTGATATTCGAGGACAAAATAGCACAAATTCTGGAAGCAAACAGATCTTCGCTAGGTACTCTAGTTCTTGACATATGAACCCTTATAACTTTTGAACTAGGACAAAATAGCAACAGACTTGGGATTCAGATCCGTGATGGTGGCCCTGCCAGGAAGTGCCACACGGACGGCTGCATTTGAACGGAACACAGTGGTTATAAGTGGCGTCTTATATACGTAGTAATAATATACCTCAGTGAGCCCCTCTCCTATTCTGTGTAAACTTTGAGAAACACTTGATATAAATAAAATAGAACGTAATATCTTTAACAAGATGCTTCAAATGGTTACGAAATCTGTGAAAGCTATTTATCACCATAAAGTGATGTCTAAATTGAATTTTTCGTTCAATTATCGTAGGTTATGAAATATTATGTAATTTTGTTTGGTACCTTACCTATACATTCTTTGTATATTATTTATTCTGTGCCTATACTTACCCTTACGAGTTACATTACATGTATTTCTTACGGTTCTTACAGTAAAAATGCAAAAGCGTTGGTAATATTACTGAGGCCCGATGAGCTGGTTAAGGGGGAACGTTCAGTTGGAGCGCGAAGCTTGAATATGTTGATGATTTCTTTTGTTATTAATCAGTAAATATACTACCACTCTTGTCGCAAATAAGATTTTGATAACTTACGACCTATAACTGAGCTGCAATTTGCATAAAACGTGATAAAATTTGAATTTCGCGCTCCAACCGAAGGTATACCGTTAAAGCTGGATCACCAGCAACGCGGTATTAACATTTTACAACATTGTTTTTAATTATGTACCTATAGGCCTGTGTTTGACCTCAATCCACTGTGGTCAGTGATACTGTGGCCGATGGTGGTAAGCACACAAAGCCTAGAAGGGAACTGGCTCTCAAATGCAGCTGTCGGAACAGCGGAAGATGCTTGACAGACTTTCAACTTGAGGCCAGCCAAACGGGTACCTACTACAATGTACCCTATCACCGTGCTACGATTTCCTCACTATGTTTTCCTTCACCGAAAGCTCAAGCTAATTGTAGGATTCGAACCCACCATCTTCGTCTCGGCATTCGACGTCACTACCACTATAATACATAGTAAAAAAAAAAAGATGTCAAAAAATTATATTGTATTACCTTTAGACTGAGATTACTAACCTATTGTTTATAAATCTGTGCCTTTAGAACTTGGAGTTTAGAATACATAAAATATACCTAGTGGCTGATAAATTATGGCTCTGTTTGCATGTGTTACATAACGTACCTACTGCTTTCAAGACAATGTAGCTTCAGTCAGACTTACACAAGAAGTCCAGCCAGTCAAATAAATCACTCGAAATGTTTGTTCATCGATCACGAAGACAATTTCAAAATTACCATAGATAATATTAATATTTTATATTTAAGGAGGAACGTTCGGTTGGAGCGCGAAATTCGAGAAGAAATCATCAACATATTCCTCCAAGGTATATTAGTAACATTTTCATGAAATAGTCGTATATGTTAGTAATATACTTTGGAGGAATATTTTGATGATTTATTTTGTTATTAATCAGAAAATATAGTACCATTCTTCTCGCAAATAAAATGTTGATAACTTACGACCTATAACTGAGCTCCAATTTGCAAAAAACGTGATAAAATTTGAATTTCGCGCTCCAACCGAACGTTTACCCTTAAACCGTTTCCTCGCGGTTTTACTCGCGTTCCAGGGATAAAAAGTGATAACCTTCGAGGATAATGTAGCTTTCTAGATAAGATAAATCTTTATTTGCAGAATACATAGATAATACATAAATGGTCTTAGATTTAAATTGAGCAGTTAGTATTCAGCTTGCAAAGCAGGCGTGCAAATATTTGTATTTCCTATGACTATTCTTCTATTCTATTAGTGAAAGAATTTTTCAAAACGGACCAGTAACTCTGGATATTAACGCGTTGAAACAAACAAACTCTTCTGCTTTAGGTATTATTAGTACTAACTAGTAGGTATATAGATGAATATATAGTTTTTTTTTATACTACTAAGGTAGCAAGCAAGCATACGGCCCACCTGATGGTAAGTGGTTACCGTCGCCTATCGCCATTTGCAATACCAGAGATGTTGCTGACCTGTTACAAGACCGAGGAGGCAAACTGGCTCTCAAGTATATGTTATTTCCGAATTTCTGATATCTATCTAAAAATGGGTCCACGCTAAAAACAAGTCCTAGTTGTCGGACTTGCAACCGGATTTCCAGTATAAAGCTGAGTCTTGGTTCTTCTGCTGCAATATTTAACTAAATAATTTACATGTACCCAACTATTTTTTTTCCATAGATTAGCGCGTTCAAACAAACTCTTCAGATTTATTATTAAAAAAATGATACTAGTATGTTATGGTTATGTGATTAGTAGGGTCATAGGATGTAGGAGGAATTAAGTAGGACAGACAGACAAAGAAACGTTGCGTTCTATAATACGTCAAGGATAATTGTTAATCGAAATAATTTGATACTCGTATTTCTTGTATAGGTAAATAGTTAATTAATATTCTTTCACCGTGTAGATTGGAACAAATGGAGTTGCCAAACATTCTGGTATGTGCATAACGCGGTTAGTGATAAGCGATAGCGATTTAAAACTAGACTTGGCCGCAAAGAAAGCGGGTCGGTTATAAAAATACGTTAACGTTTAAAATATTTGAGCAATCCTTTTAAATAAAAACTATAACGCTGAAGAGTTTGTTTATTGGAACGCGCTAAACTCCGGAATTACTGGCCTGATTTTAAAAATTCTTTCACTAATGTAGCTTACGTTATCGTTTAGTGATTTAGGCGTGAAAAGTTACAAACAAACTCACTTTCAGTTTTCTAATTTTACCTATAGTTAGGATGACAACCGAACTCTCGACCTATATGCCTCTCGCGTGGCAATCAGTGTATTAAACTTCCACGCCAAAAGTCTAATTGTTTTGTCAATAGTCTAAAATTCAAAATAAATTTTAATGACCCATGAAGTAAATATTTTAAGAATACATAACGTTCGTTTGTTTGTCTTCCTCCCTTTTACTACAAAGCACCTAACCGCTTTCCGCTCCCGCTCGTCCGCTCACCAAAGTCTAACTCTATTTAGTGAGAGGTCATAGGTCACCATCGCTTCACTAGTTTTGAATACTTCCCACAAGTATATTTCGTGTAGTCAGCGCATAGACTCCTACTTGCATTCTCGTCTGCAACTATTTCTGAACGTACCTATACCCGGGAAATAGCGGTGACGTTATTTTCGGCGCGAATCGGACTGTCAGTGCGTGCGTGAAATTTTAATATTTTTTTTTAAATCAGTTTGAGCGGTTTGCACACAGCATTTTTTTTTAAATAATAACCATTTTGTTTTCGAGGTACTTTTCTTTGATAAGTTTATTAGGGAGTTAACATGAAGATTGCTTTTAGTTTGCTTACGGTGAGTATTTTTTTACTTTTAAATAAAGCATAGTTTTTTAGATTTATCATATTATTTTATGAGTTGTACCTACGTTTTTTTTGTCGCGCCGTGTTACCTATATTCCAGGTAAGCGTTATACAATACATAATAATATGGATGTGTGTTTTACAATTTACAAAGTAAGCTGAACCAAATTGCACTTTAGGGTTTTATCAAAAGGAAAATAAATCAAAAATTAATTCAAAGTGGTTTTCATTAGAACCAAATATCATTAATCAATTATAATCAAAAGCATATTTATAATCATGTTATCGAATTAACAAATTAGCTAGAAAAATAAATAAAACATTAATTATTTACTTATTCAAATAGAAATGTCAACATCAAAATTCGTGAGAAAATTTATTGCTTATAAATAGTTCATTTGTGTTTGACAAATGCCTATCAGATGTTAATTATATTAAAAGTACCTATGAATCAGGCAATCTTAATGTGTGGTCAAACACAAGTCTAAAATGGAAAAAGAAGTAGGCAGTAGGTAATCGGACCATTGCCTAGAAATTGTTTTTAAAGCAATTTTTGACCAAGCCAAGCATGCTACATTTTGAGCAACACGGACATCATTACGTGGCGCTAGTTTCGATTCTACTATGTTTCCCTTCACTGAAAGTTCAGGTTTACTGTAAGATTTCTGATCTTACTCTAATAATCTGTCGCCAAGCTTGTCAAACATCGTGGGTTCGAATCCCATCCAGGACAAACATTTGTATGCATGAACATGTATGTCTGTTTGTTCTGAGTCTGGGTGTAATTATCTACACAGGATACTTTATATTTAATTTATATAGACCTATATGAAGTAGGTATAAATAAAATTAGCATACATTCCAGAAAGATTATCAGTCAGCCGTAGAGCAGAACAGTTTAATTATGTAGTCTCTACCCTGCTTTTTAATTATAAAAGATGTATTCGCCTCGGTTTTCATTGTAATGTAAACGATTACAAATCCTCATAATCAATTCTTTCTTAATCATGCATTTTAAACGATAAAGGAGTGGCTTATAATCTTGACTTCATGAATATTATAATGCAATAATTGCAATCCACTGACGGGCCTGTTAGCTTAGAGGTTGCTACCCTGACTGCAAGATGAGCATCGCAGACAAATAATTTTAAAGGGCTTTACCACCACCCAGCTCCATACAAAACGAAATAGGTATGCTCCTATTTTGTGTGTCAACGAAAATAACTGAATGAAATCGTGAGGAAACCGTAGCACAGTGGTAGGGTACTTTGTAGTACCCGTCTGGCTGGCTACCACCCTCAAGTTGAACATTTGTCGCCAAGCACCTACCGGTGTGTTCCGTGAAATTGCACTTGAGAGCCAGTTGCCTTCTCGGTATTGTGCCATCAGGTGGGCCATATGCTTGCTTAATAGCTTTAGTAGTATAAAAAAAATTTGGAAAAAAAATGTATCAAGTCGCTCGAATTTGTGTGAACTGTCAATTTGAGAGAGTCAACATAAGCCAGCCTGTCGGACATGCACTGTTATTTTTTTTTTATTACGTTGAATCCTACGAAAATATGTTACGAATGCAATGTGACATAATTTTGACTCTGTCCCTATTATGTATTCTGGTGACAACGGCATAGAAAATATTTAAATCCTTACTAATATCATAAATGCGAAAGTAACTCTGTCTGTCTGTTACGCTTTCCCGCTTAAACCTCTCAACCGATCGCGATGAAATTTGGCACGCAGATAGTATATGTTATGGAGAAGAACATAGGCTACTTTTTATCGGGAAATCATGAACCTCGGGAACGCGGGTGAAACCGCGGGGGACAGCTAGTTTCAAATAAAAAAACTTTATTCTCTGAGGGGGGAGGCACCTCCCCGTGGTAGTGAAAATGCTCGTAAAGGCTATAGCCACAAGGTTATATGTTAATGACAGGTTATACGATATCTTCACTGCAAGGTGGGGTCTCGGGTTATTAGGGTCATAATAAAATAGCAATTCTGTATATATTTGGGCACTTTATACATTGATTAGTGTTCATTACTTAATCACTGAATTAAGGGGACGCTCTCGGCGAATGTCGGATCCGTCCCTTACTAAACTGACTGGGACCGGCGAGACAGGCGAAGTGAAATTTTTGTAAAAAAATACGGTTTTATGTTATTTAAAACAAAACTAAACCTTTTTTAAAAAAAGGAAAATTACTATTCCCTTTCTCTTAGATTCCAGAATGTATGTTAAAATTTTCAAGTTATTTGAATGGGCCAATTAAGAGTAGAAATTCATTCTCAATTTTTACCAAAGGGCATATTCACGATTTTTTTCCGACGTTACTAATAAAAATAACAATTTAAAAAAAAAAATTTCCTCGTCGTATATTCTCTAGTTTAACATCATCCCCCCCCCTTCTCCTGCCAACAAAAGGGATTTTAAGCCATCATAGCCATTTTATCTTTAGACTTGAGAATTTATTTATTTAGACTCGAGATAGCAGGACTCGCTCTTGAGCGACCGGAAATAAAGGTGGGACTGGCGCCCCTTTACATCTGGCGCCCTGGGCGATCGCCCTACCGCGCCCTACCCTAACGCCGGTACTGTGTTTGCCCCTAGGCCGCAGCCTATACAGCTTATTTACAAATCCAGGACTACCTAAATACCCATGAATACGGTACGTACCCAAAGGGCCACGGAGTTCTAAAGAAATACTGTTCTACGCGCGATCGCCTATTTATGATCCTCTTAGCACTATACAAAAAAATCACAATCCTTTCTCTGATGCTGGGTGAGAGAAGAACGTATTAACTAAAAGACTAATATTAGTAAGGACAATAATATTAATTAGCAATATCTTCACCTTAATATAGTTGTAAAAACATATATTTTTTACAATTTATTATTCAAATTTTTACATAGATTTGATACTATATTTGCATTTTGCATATATCAGTATTCGTGTTTTTTTTTTTTCAAAATATTATATTATTTTCTACTATCAGATGGGATAACATTAATTTTATTGAGACACTAGCTCCCGCTTTGTGGTTTTACCTGCATTCCGTGGGGAACTAAATGTTTTCAAATTTAGACATCTACATCGAACATTGCGTCTAGTGTTTGTAGTAACCCATATATTATTTATTCTTTGGTAGTAAGTAGGTGTCCCGCCCGTTGGTAAGTCTAGATTCTGTGGTTTACGTGAAACACCCGTAGGAGATCCTGCTTTAAGGGAAGATAAATAAATATACGTAAATAAATCTTCAGCAAAGCAAACAGTAGGTATATTGCATGAATACATTGGAATACATCACAGATCACTTTATACTAGTGGAATACATGACCAGTGGGGGCAGGGGGGAGCAGCAAAAAGCGTTGTTATCCATCAACGACAACTTGAAGTGAACGGGTAATACAATACAAATAATAGAGTAGTATGTATAAATAATTAAAGAATCATATTAGCATAATTAAAACAATATTACAAAAATATATAAAGATCGCATCGCTTGATTATGTAAATTTAATTATTCGTTAAAAATTTATACAATACCTTAAGTTAGTTAGGTACTATTATTAAAGTTGAAGAATAAGATGGCAATAAAAATATTATATTTATCATCAAAGATTAGCAAGCACTCATAAAAGTTTATAAAAACGTTATGTTTCATGTTATTAAAAATCTATAAAATATTTTATCACAAATTAAGTACTTAAGGGTGGAACAGTCAAATCGCGAAAATACGTTGTGTTAAAACAGTTTTTTTGACGAATCCTTTCGTCTATTAGTCCTACGAAAAATATATGTTATAGCTTAGTTCATCATGTTTCAATTGTATTGATTAAAATTTAAGTAAATATCTCTACAAAAGAAATCATCAACATATTCCTCCAAGGTAATATACCTATATATATTTCTTTTGTTATTAATCAGTAAATATACTACCATTCTTGTCGCAAATAACATGTTGATAACTTACGACCTATAACTGAGCTGCAATTAGCAAAAAAACGTGATAAAATTTGAATTTAACGCCCCAACCAAAGCCTCCGCCTTAAGTATTAAGAATATTTTTTTTATTACGCAAATAAAAACCTATTATGAAATCAAACAAACACGTCAGGCAGCAAAGTTTGTAAGTTTGGTTATAGGAGGTAATCTCTATCGAAACCGGATCATCCATTTAGCTATGATTGCACAGACAGACCCACAGTACAAGTTTATAACACCCCTCTATTTCGTCGGGGGTTAAAAATAGAAAAGATTTATATTTTCGATAGCGAACAAAACAAAAGTTGATCATTTTATTTATATATTTTTTTTTTACTATGTATAGGCCTGTTTGACCACAATCTCACCGTGGTCAGTGATGATGTGGCCGATGGTGGTAAGCACACAAAGCCTAGAACGAAACTGGCTCTCAAGTGCAGCTGTCGGAACACACCGGTCAGTGCTTGGCGACATATTTTCAACTTGAGGGTGGTAGCCGCCGGCCAGACGGATACCTACTACAAAGTAGGTACGCTACCACCGTGCTATGGTTTCCTCACGATGTTTTATACAAATGTACTCTTTGATCATTTTCTTCACCGAACCCGCGAACTTCGTCTCGGTATCCGACGCTACTACCACTGATCTCTCATCGCATTTAGATAGATACATACCTCCACCATAAAAAGCACAGCAATGAATTAAAAATAAAACTAGGTACTTACTTATGTAATTTCCATTCAACATGTTCCATGAAGATTTTAAAAACACTATTAGCCGTTCGCCATATTGGGAAGTCTGCGAAGTTCTTTTCGTAATAATCATCTATAATTCAAAGGTACTATCGACACAGTTGAAGCATATTTTTGTTAATTCACCTGCTGTGCTTTTTTTTTATCGTGGAAGTATATACCTATCTATTTAAAGGCGATGATAGCTCAGTGGTAGTAGCGTCGGATACCGAGACGAAGGTTGCGGGTTCGAATCCTACAATGAGCTTGAGCTTTCGGGTGTTTTTGTGTGCAGTGACCAGCGGCTACCTATGCCATAAAAACAGTCTAAACAAATGATTTTACAAGAGACGGTTTTTATTGTCCACAATAGACAAGGCAACTATGATAACTGGCTACAAGCAAAAAGGTTTCAAAACTGATCATGTTTCAACTTTGTTGATGGTACTTAATGCGAGTGACAAACAAATAGACATTACTTATGATTGACACTATCACACTTGAATTATTTACATTTCGTAAAACTAGCGACCTCAAACTTATATTCGCTAAGTGGTTATGTAATTTGTTATTAGTTACTGATCGAATCTCAAGATGGTGGGTTATAGCGTGGTTACCCTGCCAATCCAGTGCCGGATTAAGCAAGATCGGGGCCCGTAGCAAATTCTAATGAGGGCCCTTAATTGTAAAAGTGGTAAAAAAAATACATTTTTTAAGTTACAATTTTCACAAAAAAATATGCTCAGGAGGTGGGCTGGTTTGGATACGCGGGGCCTCTTTTGCGTCGTAGCAGTTACTACGTGGTTAATCCGGCACTGGTGGGTTCGATTCCTAAACAGGACAAATATTTTGATTGCATCGATTTAATTGCCATATTAGAAATACAAAAAAATATGAACGAATCGCAGACGCTTGCACCATCTCTTTGATTTAAAAGTTTAAAAAACAGTGGCAACGTGCTCTATGAGTGGAAGGTAGGTATTAAATGGAAGGATAGATAAGGATACCTAATTAGCACGAAAAAATGATTCAAGTCATTATGTTTGATACCTACAATCTCACCGTAGTCTACATCGAATGGCGGTCAACAGGGGCGGATTAGCAATTGTGAGGATCCAGGAGGGTAGATTGTGCGAGGCCCTTGTCTTTGTGGAATCAGTTTTAATATCGATGCTTGACGAGAAATGCTAAGTTAGTAACAAAAATGGATATACAAAAAGATAACAAATTATTAATCATGATAAACTAATAGTCATAAATTAATCACAGATTCCAAAATGACATTTGCGGCTTTTTCTAAGTTTATTTTTTTTAATATATTATTTTTACTTGGGTTGTTGCGCGAGTGCGCGAGGCCCCTGCAAGAGCGAGGCCCCAGGCGGTCGCCCTGTTCGCCACCCCTAAAGGCCGCCCCTGGCGGTCAATAATTATGTGAGCAAAGGTGGTAAGCACACAAAATCTAACTGGCTCTCAAGTGCAGCTGTCGAAACACACTAATAAGGTGCTTGGTGATAAATATACATACTAAAAAATATGTAAGTATAGTTATATTGCGTGAGAGGAGCGCTTTAGAAAGACCGTACCTAAACAAATGCGTTCCCGCCATATTTTACACAAAATGTCAAATTCGTTACTCAAATAATTTAGAAGTTCTTAACATACATGCCCTTATCAACTTAAATGTATGAAAAGGTCAAACATAAACAAATAGGATGCCATTCACGATCCATTGTCCTATTGTTTGTGAATGCAACCCACAGATGCAACCTAATCAAACATCAAATCGTGTTAGGCGGGAAATTTACATGATTTTAGTTATACAGGATGGAATTTTGTAATGCCACCTGGAGGGGAAGTACTCTTAATACTTTAGATAGAAAATTTTGCTCAAAGGAAACATTCCTTTATTTTTGAAAAGAAAAAAAACGGCATTAAAGATTTTTAAAAATTCGCTTGCCGCACACGGTAATCGAACCGACTAAAATCTGTAAAAGTTGCACCGTGTACTTCTATTGCATTGATTGTTAGGGTCAATGAAATCTTAAATTATTAATTCAATCGGTCAAGTTAAAGCACTTTTACTCAAAGATCTATCTGTGTACTTATGTTATTCATTAATTATTATCATTGACGTCATTTATCCATCGAAATGACGAATTACTATTTAGATAAGACGATTGCAATTTGCACGTGTTTGTAATGCAGACTCCTTTCTTAGATGTGACATAACTGCGTGTATGACGTAGTTTAAATATGGAATGTTACATTTGAAAATAGATTTTCATCTGTTATTCACATTTGATTGTTTTTACAAATCATTTCATAATTGTTTCACGGTAAAAATGGCGTTAGTTTAAATTTTTGTACATAATTAAATTAATTTAAAATTTCATTGTTTTCATGTAATTCAATGTATGAAGTTTGTTAAAGAGATTTCATCCTTATTGACCCTAACAATCAATGCAATAAAAGTACACGGTGCAACTTTTACAGATTTTAGTCGGTTCGATTACCGTGTGCGGCAAGCGAATTTTTAAAAATCTTTAATGGCGTTTTTTTTCTTTTCAAAAATAAAGGAATGTTTCCTTTGAGTAAAATTTTCTATCTAAAGTATTAAGAGTACTTCCCCTCCAGGTGGCATTACAAAATTCCATCCTGTATATTAGAGTCTGTTCAGAAACAGAAAGTCCCATCGTGAAATAGGGTAGTTGACACTGTCAAAAATAAATGACCAAACACTAACCAATGCATAAAAAATCTAAAAACACGTGGAAATATCAAATATCTTGTACATTTAATGCTTTTTATGATTTTTAATTACCTGTGGAACCACTAAGAGTAGATGATTTGATGCTGTGAAACTATGACGTCTGAGTGTAGTATTTCATACAAAATTCCATTTATACCTACTATCGTTTTGACATTTATTAAAAAGTAGCTGATTTGATATGTCAGTCAACTACCCTATTGAAGATGATATGTTATTGTTAATGTTTCGTGAAAATGATGTCTTTTGTTATTAATCAGTAAATATACTAACCATTCTTCTCGCAAATCACATGTTGACAAACTTATGATCTGCAAACAGCGAAATAAAATTTGAATTCGCGGTCCAACAGAAGGTTTCACCCAAAGTAGCCTATATATAACCTTCGGGAATAATGTAGCTTCCTATTATTGAAAGTTTTTTTCAAATCGGACCAGTAACTCCGGAGTTTAACACGTTCAAACAAACAAACTTTTCATCTTTATTATAAGTACTATTCCCCGCGACTTCACTCGCGTTCCCGGGATAAAAAGTAGCCTATAACCTTCGGGGATAATGTAGCTTCCTATAAAATATTTTTTCAAATCAGAGCAGTAACTCCGGAGTTTAACACGTTCAAACAAACAAACTCTTCAGCTTTATTATTAGTATAGATTTAATGAAAAGCTTTCATGCACACTATCTATATGAATGAATAAATACCCAATAGATTTTACCACGAAGCAGAACATGTAGATTTTACTGAATATTAGATACCTATACAATTATTTTAATTCGGCCTTTACATAATAAAAAGTCTCGAGCAATCAAATTAATATAGTCGACTGCACATCACTTCCAGCATAAACTGAGCTCTATTTAATATTGATTTACTACGGACGGCCAAAAATGTAGCCTTGCTGAGTTTCTTGCCGGAGTCTTCTCAGTTCAAGTGTATGTGGAACCGGTGGTAGAGTCTATTGTAATGTTTGTAACTATCGACGTTCATAAGTGCCTTACCAGGGCCTAAATTGAATAAATGAGTTTTTGATTTGATTTGAACGTTTGTAAAATTGCATTTGATGGAAATATCAATAAAGTTCAATTGCATAAGATGACTGATTAATTTCCTAACGTACATTTGTTCCTTTTGTTCGTGGTCCCATTGCATTTATTTGTATAGATACTTAAATCTATACAAATAAATAAAATTGCAGTGTCTGTCCGTGGCTTTTTAATATCCGCTACGCTCCTATTTGATTCACTGAGAATGGAATTTATACAATAATATTTCGTAATTGTCAATATAATTCCATGGATCGAAGGTCGAATTTTATTACAATAAGAGGTTATAACTATTTTAACAAACTTTGCGACACCCAGCCTTGTGCATGTTATTGGTTATATTATTTATGATTTAAACTATGATGGATGACGTAAATTAGTTATTGAGCAGGTGTGATATACCTACCGATTATCTGTAATTGTCCTAAGATCCTGTGTTTCTAATTTCTAGAATGGTAAAACATTTTAATGACTAATATATTCAATGTTCATTAATTGCATCTTTATATTTAACAAAATTAAAAACAAAAACAAAATTACCTAACTATAAATAGAAAATTTGTGCCAAATCGCTGCCCCGCGGAAGTGTGCCAAGAAGACTGGCAGCATTGCCACGCTGGATGGCAATGGCAATTCTTTGAGCAAAGTATGTGCCAGCCTTCTTGTCACGAGAGGCCTCAACAAGACGAGCGGAGACCTCTTTGAATAATCGACGAGCTTCTGGACCCCAGGGCCCTAGAGTTTCAACCCCAAAACGCCGAAAATACGTTGGACCCCTGTAGAGCAGCGTATTTGCGGCGCTTGAGGCACTCTTGTTGCGTAGCAGCAGCGCCGGCGACTATAGACGTATCTGGAAGGTGGGAAGGCGCGAGGGTGTCGACACATGTCGCGTCCCACACCAGGGGCCTACCCATCTTCCAGGGCACCAATGAAATACCGTCCGGTCTCCTGCCATCGTCACGTACCAGCCCGTTAGGTTCTAAAACAGCTGGCACGCCGGCGGTGACAAGAGCACGGCGGATCAAATCATTGAGTGCCGCATGTCTTGACAGCCTCCCGGCACTTCTACTACAAGAAAGGCCATGGTGGCCCAGCTCGTCGACATTATCCCCGCAGGGACAGCGATGTGGAACATTGCACATCGCTCCCAGACGGAGGCAAGCACAAAGACTAAAAGAAGATGAATCCAACAATGTTCCCGTGTTCGCCGATGGTAAGGCATTCAACCCGAGCCCAGACTCCCACTCAGCAACAGCTAAGAGACGAGCACGCTCAGCAGTGCTGATAGATGAATGCAGAAGTGATATGATAGCCTGCTAAGCGGCTCATCCCACAATTTTTGACTACATTTTGTTGTCGGCATATCTGTGTTTGGACAAGCCATTTTCCAAGCATTCTTGGCCTCAGACAGGAGCGAAATCTCAAAGTCATAGAGTGACGGCTTAAGAATTATTCCAATGAGATCTCGCACACTGTGAACTGAGGACAAGAATGCTGGTAGGGCTACACTAGAAATTTTGCGGATCCCTAAGCCTCCGAACTTGATAGGTAATGAGGCTTGGATCCAAGAGCGGTCGTTCAGATCAATGTTTAAAATTGAGGTAAGAGTGTGCCTAATAACAACATCCAAATTTGATAAAATACTATGGTGCTGCCACAACGGACAGCTTCGTAACATATAGGTAAATTTTGGAACGAAAAGACAATGCCGAATAATAAAGTAATAATAAGTAATGGTTGGAATTATTTTTTTAAAGGACTGTAGTTCGTAGCCTCTGATGTCTGCTCCAACCTTACCGGACAATCGGCGAGCGCAGAGGGCTCTCAGCCGGGTAATATTTAGGTAACAACGCCTGAGGGCATCCCCGAGTGGGGTACGAACCTCGGCTCAGGGCGTTACCGGGGGAAGGGGAGGACTTAGTACGATTTACGACTAATTGGGGGCGGTCGGATTACTAATGGCAGCTCGGGCCGCTTGAACGGGACGAGACTGAGTGGGACGTCGCGGCGGTACTCGCCGTCGAGGACGGTAGCGTAATCGGTTTTGTAAAATGGTATTTAGAATGACGGATGTATTTCCTATTGTTTTGAAATCTGTGTGTATTTCATGAACTCATATTATTGTAAATCCGTAAAGTTATCTGTAGCATTGTTTATTAGAGTGATCAAAAATTATAATATTTCTATCTGTACTGTAATAAAGCTGATGAGTTTGTTTGTTTGAAAGCGCTAATCTCCGGAGTTACTGGTTCGATTCGAAAAAATATTTCCCTAATAGGAAGCTACATTATCCCCGAAGGTTATAGGCTACATAGTGAGCCGCGGGTAAACAGCTAGTATTCAATAAAACTTAAAATACACGACCTTATCCAAAAAGTCCAACAGACATCTTCCAATCCTAAAAAACATTTATAATAGCATCTAGAGTAAATAATATGCTACGTACCAGATAATAGTAAGATTAAGGTTATTGTTGCGGACAATGAGATTAAACAATAGAATAGGTACACTTAGGTAAATGTACTTTAGAATATATAGATCATTGCTTACTGTTAAAAAATATAAAAAGTACTTGTACATTCAAGTTGACATATACGTGTAGGTATGTATATATATAGAAATGTAAAACAGAGATCACTCTTGGCCAAAATCCCTATACAATGTAACGATAAGAGCAGGATGGGCGCTTGTGTAAAAAAGGGATAGTAAAGTAATCATGAGAGAAAGCCCTATAAGCTAGAGTAGCACAGGTGGAAACTGTGGATACAAGTAAGAGACAGTTGTTAGGAAAATGTATGCCAGAGGGCGCCAAAATACAGATATGGTAGTAGGACGACGCTTTAAGAAGCGAGACTCAAAACCGAAACGACTGTGATTGGTCTAGACGTCATATTTAGCTCGTCCTCCTACCATACCGTTTGCGAGACTTAAATTATACACATAAGAAATTGCATTTTTTTTCCTAACTACCTAATTTACCTAATTACCTCATGTGTAAGAATATCACTGTTGTGACTTGTATACCTACTCAAGTGGTCAAATTGTTTCATGAAGAAAGAAATACAGTCCATTGTTTTTGAAGAACGTGAGTTTTATTGAAGCAGTTGCTGTGTACCCTACAGTTTGTGGTACTTCGAAGGCCGGATATCAAGGATTGGACCATTCATAGTTCGGGATCAAGAGCCGTGTGTTTACATTGTTGGTATACACGGGCCGTCAAACTGGAGCAGAAATATTTATTGGGTGCGACGACTCATACGCTAGGGAGCCGTCAATTTGGTGCAACAATATTTATTTGGTGCGACGTCTCATCATACGCCAGCGGTGCAGCGGTTCTGACAAGGTATCAGCCATATACCACGTCAGACGAACACACTACTCTCATCGAGGAAGAACCGAACGGTGCAGTGGGTCTACGAGTCAGCGAGTGAAGAACACCGAACGGTGCGAAGAGCGAGTCAGCACGTCGAGGGAAGAACACCGAACGGTGCAACGAGGAGTTGGTCAACGGCGTGCACACTGAACAGTGCAACGAGGTCAACGCCATTTTGAAGATTTGAAGAATCCTAACGCGGTTTGCCCGCGGCCTCTGTACCTCCGGCCACCTAACGGTGATAAACGGTCGGGGTCAGTGGTTAACGCCGTAAGGCGGTGTGGTGTTGTGCAGCACCACCAGTCCAGTGTAGCGCGACGGGCGCGGACTGAAGTTGCATACTACGCCAGTAAGGTTGTAGCTCGGTGCGGGGGCCAGACTGTAGGCACTGCCAATGGGGTCGGACATTCCAGCCGACTTCCGAGCGCCCCGTCACCTTGTACTTCCCTCTGCTGGGTAGGACCCCCTGTTCCTTTCCTTACTTTCCATCCCTGAAGGAGCACATCCCGGTTTGCCCCGGGCTCTCCTGACGGATTGATAGGGACAATTAGGGAGGTAGGGATAATAGGGTAAACTAGATCATATTCGGATAAACTAGGATAATAGGGTAAACTAGATCATATTCGGGTAAACTAGGTCGTATTAGGATAAGCTAGGTTTAATTAGGGTAAATAAGTGTAAATCTAGTTCCTTAATTTTTATTTTTAACTTTTTTTGTTTTAGTGAATAGGTTTATTTGTTGTGTATTATCAATATGACTACGCCGAGAAGTCCTATTCGCACGCGTCGAACAATCGATAAAATGCCGCGTGTTTATGAAGATTCTCCCGCGTCTCCGTCCACATCCAACGCACCGATCCGCGAATCCGCGACCGTATCTACCGCGATTGTAACAACCACAACCGCATCTAGCGCGACTGTAACTACCGCGACCGCACCTACAATGACTGTAGCTAACGCGAATGATCCACTCGCACGCGAAATAATACCGCCGCGTCCGATCACGAACGTCACTGGAACACGAGCCGCGTCAGTACGATCTCAACAGTCAACCGCGAGCGCGATAGCACGTATAAGGCAGGCAGAGCTAGAAGCAGAGGAACGGTTAGCAGATATTCGCAGAGAGGAATTGCAACTACAAGCTATGCTTATAAAGAAGCGACTTGCAGTCGATGTTGCTACAATACGGGAGGAGACAGATAGGGATAGCGCGTGCGCAGATGAAGTTATTGCCACTGAACATAAAGTACAAGATTGGCTTAGACGTAGTGCAATACGGGGGGAGCCTGAGGAACACACAGGCCTAGGTGTAGAACATAGGAGCCGCTCGCCACTCAGAAAGAGGGCCACGGAGCCGCAGACTCCTATAGTAGCAGATCATATTGGTAATGAAACTCCACGAAGACCTAGATCACCGACACCGCCGCGATCGAAGGAACGTGCGATCGACAGACTAGCAGAAGCTTTAGAACGAATGGCCAGAGGTAGGAAGCCACCTAGACAGATGCAAGATCTGCCTATTTTTAGCGGTGCTACAGGGGAGTGGCTACCATTCAAGGCGGCCATGAAAGAATCTACTAGCCTTCACGGATTTTCGACAGCGGAGAACTTAGCCAGGTTAAGGACATGTTTGCGAGGCGAAGCACGTAAGGCAGTATCCGCCCTTCTCCATACAGCGACCGAACCGTCCACGATCATGTCAACATTAGAGCAATGCTATGGACGTCCTGAAATGATTATTGATCACGCGCTCGAAGATTTAAAGAAGTTGCCACGTCCAGGTACCTCAGCCGACGAATTGAACGGTTTCGCGATTAAACTACAGAACATAGTAGCGGTCATTAACTGTGTAGACGAGAAAGGATATCTGCAAAATCCATTATTAACACGGCAAGTGGTGGACAAACTAAGTCCACATGTTAGGTCAAGATGGTGTGACTATGCCGAAGAACATAGCACTAGATCGGAACCTGAAATCCTAACTTTATCACGGTTTCTTATGCGAGAAGCAGAACGCGCTATCAAGCACACCTACGCAGCAAAGACTATAACGGGACCAATGCGTACGGAAAATAAACGCGAACATCCACGGAAAACAACAGATCGTAACCACAAAGCTCCAGTATATGCCACAACAGAAACACCAGCAAAGAGGAAAGAGTGTCACTGCTGTGGGGCTGAACATGACACAGTTAAGTGTGCCAAGCTGGAAGCTATGTCAGTACCAGATAGGTGGACCTGGGCGAAGGAAACGCGTATTTGTTTTCGTTGTATGAATAGCAAGCATAGGAGATTTTTGTGCAAAGCAAAGAAATGCGGCGTAAATGAATGTCGTCTGGCACACCACGCAATGCTACACGACACAAAAGGTAAAGAGTCTAGTGAACCAGTTCAAACCGAGCAGCCAGCGATCACTGCATCAGCACACGCATTATTAGAGGACAAGCAGGTGCTATTGAAAGTGTGTCCTGTGGTAATAAAAACAAAGAATGGGCAAGAAATAAATACGTACGCACTGTTTGACGAGGGATCAACTATCTCGTTGGTAGATGAGGAAATAGCCAGAATGATCGGGGCCGAGGGCCCTACGAGGGCATTACACATTCACGGGGCTACATCAAGCCAGCGGGAACCAAACAGTCAACGCATAAGTATACAACTACGAGGAAAAGGTCAGACTGACTTCCACGATATTCAAGCGCGCACGGTTAAGAACTTAACATTGGGAAGTCAAACGATCAAATCAGACTTGTTAAAGTTATCACACCTTAGCATACTACAACCAGAAGATGTATGTTACGAGTACGGTCGACCCCGCATCCTAATTGGAGCAGATAACTGGCATTTAATAATAACAAGAAAATTGTTAATGGGGAAAAAGAATCAGCCAGCAGCGTCATTGACGCAACTAGGATGGGTAATGCACGGGTCTGTACCAAAGAACTTAATAACAAACAAGGATGAATTAGTACTACACGTCCGGACATCCCAGGAAGTACAACGCAGTTCGTTAGTGAACGATAAAGAAAACGAGCTGAGCGACCTGGTCAAGGCTCATTTTGAGATAGATGCTTTGGGAATATCAATGAAAAGAAAACCTATAGCAAAAGATGAGCGGGCGAAAGAAATATTCAAAAGTACTGCAAAACTAGTCAACGGGCACTATGAAGTAGGACTGCCCTGGAAAGACGATAACGTCACGTTACCACCGAGCTATGATATGGCACTAAGCCGACTCCGTGGTATCGAGAGAAAGATGGATAAGTCACCACAGTTCAAGGAGGCGTACACGGCACAAGTTAACGGCTTACTACAAAAGGGGTACGCGGAATTATGCCAACAAGATCACACGGGAAACGAACGTCTGTGGTTTCTACCCCACTTCGCCGTAACAAATCCGAACAAGCCGGGTAAAGTCAGAATGGTGTTTGACGCAGCTGCACGCACTAACGGAATGTGTTTGAACGATGCACTGCTCGACGGGCCGGACCTTCTGCAATCACTTTGTGGTGTATTATTCAGATTTAGGAAAAAGCCGGTAGCTCTGACAGCGGATATACGTGAGATGTTCCAACAAGTGAAAATAAAGACTGAAGATCGCGTAGCCCAGCACTTTTTATGGCGAGGGGACAACCGAACGGAGCCACCCCAAAACTATGCTATGACATCAATGATATTTGGAGCGCGAAGTTCTCCATTCTTGGCACACAGCGTAAGGAACAGGAACGCTGATGACCACAAGAAGTCTTACCCAATTGCACATCATGCCATCACACAAAACCATTATATGGACGATTGGCTAGATAGCTTCGAAGACGAGGAAGCTGCCGCAAAGGCAATGGCAGAGGTCCAAGCAGTACATAAAGAAGCTGGTTTTGAATTGGCCGGATGGAGTTCAAACAGATCGGGCCTATTAGAAGCAATCCCAGAACAAAACCGATCAAAGGCACCTAAGGAGCTCGGTGCAAATGCGAACGAATATGGGAAAACATTAGGCATCTTGTGGGTGCAGGAAACAGATGAGCTAGCATTCAACACTGCCATGCCCCGAGTCCCTGATGAGGTTAAGCAAAAATGGAGGACGCCAACCAAAAGAGAGGCTCTGGGAACAGTAATGTCCATATTCGATCCTTTAGGGATTTTAAGCCCATACACCATCACGGCGAAAATAATGCTTCAAGAACTATGGAAAAAGGGGATAGGATGGGACGACTTCCTGCCACATGAAGAAGCCGCGGTATTCGATGAGTGGTATGAAGACCTCGAATACATAAAGAAACTCCGGTTACCGAGGTGTTATTGCAATAAAGATAGTGCTGAAACGCAATTGCACGTATTCTGCGATGCCAGCGAACAGGCCTACGCGGCAGTTGCGTATTGGCGCAATAAAACAAAAAATGGAAAGATCAGCATTGCCATGGTAGCCGGAAAGGCTAAGGTCGCACCTATGAAAGCACAAAGCATACCGCGAATGGAGCTGCAAGCAAGTCTAATAGGTGCCAGACTAGCCAAAGAAATTATCAAGCAACATCATACCGAAGCTAAGGTTATCTTATGGAGCGATTCAAAAACGGTACTACATTGGATAAAGAACGATTCGGCCAAGTACACACCATACGTGTCGCATAGGTTAAGCGAGATAGCCGAACTAACCAACGTAGATCAATGGCGCTGGGTACCAACAGCACATAATGTGGCGGACGACGCTACACGATCGGGAAATACGCGACTAAACAGCGAGGACCGATGGTTCACGGGTCCGCAATTTCTTAGGGAGCCGGAGCATAAATGGCCAAAAGAAATTGACGTAGATCTAAATCGGGATGAGACCACAGAGACGCTGATAGTGGCTCATACGCGAACAGAGGCCGACCTCGTAGATATTACCAGATTCTCGTCGTACAAACGCCTGATAAGAACCGTCGCTATGGTATTAGCCTTTATTGATAAATGTAGGCGTCGCGCCAACGGTTTGAACGCAAAACATATCAAGGAAGCCGAATACGTTCTGATTAAACAGGCACAAAGGGATAGCTTTCCAAACGAAATACTTCGGCTTAAACGTGGGGCTAATGTAGACAGCACTAGCCGACTATATAAACTGGACCCTAAATGGGATGAAAAGGGCATCATTCGACTGAATGGGCGAATAAACGCAGCGACAGTGCCCGATACCATGAAGGAGCCACCTATATTAGATGGATCGCATGTCATGACGCGCCTAATAATAGAGCAGGAGCATGCAGAACGCCACCATGTAGGAAAGGAACACCTGGTTAACATCTTAAGACAGAGCT
Organism: Tethea ocularis; assembly: GCA_963555595.1. NCBI lineage: Eukaryota > Metazoa > Arthropoda > Insecta > Lepidoptera > Drepanidae > Tethea > Tethea ocularis. Next base: position 1,844,675 of record OY741985.1, on the reverse strand, counting down.
ATTGGATCCCGAAGTTGCGACCAACCGTAAAAACAGTCCTGGGGCAGTGTATTCGGTGCAAGATAAGGAAAGCAAATCCCAAAATACCAGTTAAAGGAAATTTACCGCAAATCCGCCTGGGAGCTTTTACGAGACCGTTTACTCATTGCGGGATAGATTGCTTTGGCCCTATGTGGGTGACGATAGGTCGACGTCGAGAGAAACGCTGGGGCATGTTATTTACTTGTTTGGTCACTAGAGCCGTACACATAGAATTAATTGCGAGCTTGAGCACTGACTCTGCTATAATGGCCTTAAGAAGAATGGCAGCCCGACGAGGATGGCCGCAAAAAATTCTATCGGATAATGGTACGAACTTCCACGGTGCCGATGTAGAACTAGGAAAAGCATTTGCGGATTGGCTCCCAATCATGAAGGATTATACCATAACCAAACACGTAGATTGGAGATTTATTGACCCCGGAGCTCCTAATCAGGGTGGTGCCTGGGAAAGAATGATTAAAAGCGTAAAAACCGCTTTATACACTGTACTAAACGAGAGGGCTCCTAGGGAGGAAGTGTTGGCCACCTTAATGACCGAGGTTGAACATACCGTAAATGCGCGCCCACTTACGCACGTCCCGGTTGAGCCAGAGGACGCTGAGGCCTTAACGCCTAATCACTTTTTATTGGGAACAGCGTCGGGACTCCCTTACGTAGGACAGTGCGAAGTGGCGGATAGGCAGACATGGCGAGCCGCGCAGGCTTTGGCTAACATGTTTTGGAATCGGTGGGTCAAAGAGTATTTACCAACACTGACACCTAGGGGTGACGTTCGTAGGGCACACGAAAATATCAAAATAGGTGATGTTGTTTTAGTGGCGGATGGATCACTACCGCGAAATGTATGGCCACGGGGCCTAGTCGAGAACGTGTTTATAGGGCCCGACAATGTGGTGCGAAGCGTGGATGTGCGGACGCGCGGGGGGATCTTCCGTCGACCTGTTAGGCGTCTCATTGTCCTACCGATTAGAGATAAAGGCTGCGATAATCTGCGCCGGGGGGAGGATGTTGCGGACAATGAGATTAAACAATAGAATAGGTACACTTAGGTAAATGTACTTTAGAATATATAGATCATTGCTTACTGTTAAAAAATATAAAAAGTACTTGTACATTCAAGTTGACATATACGTGTAGGTATGTATATATATAGAAATGTAAAACAGAGATCACTCTTGGCCAAAATCCCTATACAATGTAACGATAAGAGCAGGATGGGCGCTTGTGTAAAAAAGGGATAGTAAAGTAATCATGAGAGAAAGCCCTATAAGCTAGAGTAGCACAGGTGGAAACTGTGGATACAAGTAAGAGACAGTTGTTAGGAAAATGTATGCCAGAGGGCGCCAAAATACAGATATGGTAGTAGGACGACGCTTTAAGAAGCGAGACTCAAAACCGAAACGACTGTGATTGGTCTAGACGTCATATTTAGCTCGTCCTCCTACCATACCGTTTGCGAGACTTAAATTATACACATAAGAAATTGCATTTTTTTTCCTAACTACCTAATTTACCTAATTACCTCATGTGTAAGAATATCACTGTTGTGACTTGTATACCTACTCAAGTGGTCAAATTGTTTCATGAAGAAAGAAATACAGTCCATTGTTTTTGAAGAACGTGAGTTTTATTGAAGCAGTTGCTGTGTACCCTACAGTTATTTAATACAGATCCTGGCCACCTTCGGTGTATCATCATGTCAGCAAGATGACGTCATCATCAGAAACGACTTCGACGGACCCCACGATGATGGCTCATACAAGTGGGCATTACAGACCGGTCAGTATCTTTTTTTTTATTATAGCAGGCCTATATTTGATCACAATCAGTGATGATGTGGCCGAAGGTAAGCACACAAAGCCTAGAAGGTAATTGAAGAAGAAGGTAAGGCTCTCAAGTGTGTCGGAACACGTAGGAAGGCCAGCCAGGCGAGTACTACAAAGTACCCTACCACCGTGCTATGGCTTCTTCACGATTTCCTTCACCGAAAGCTTCAAGCTCCATGCAGGATTAGAACCCGCGACCGTCAAAATCACTACCACTGAGATATTATCGCTTACCATAGAATAAGTCGTACAGAAGGTTTACTCAGTGACAATCGCCACTCGAGAACCTTTCTGCCCCAGCGGCTGTCGGTTCTACTAGCATTGAATAAATAAGTATTATTAATATTCCAGGGAACGGAATATACCATGAACAGCGAGGTTCGCTCAAAAATGATCCAGCAGGCGAGCCCAGTCTGCTAGTTGAAGGACAGTACCAGTATACGGCACCTGATGGACAAGTAAGTACCCTACCAGTACCCTTTTCATTTCAAATACCAAAGAAGACTAAGTGTGAAAAAAAAAACATTTATAGACATGTATTTGACCACAATCTCACTGGTCAGTGATGATGTGGCCGATGGTGGTAAGCACACAAAGCCTAGAGGGGAACTGGCTCTTAAGTGCAGCTGTCGAAACACAGCGGAAGGTGCTTGGCGAGAGATTTTCAACTTGAGGGTGGTAGGCAGCTAGGCGGGTATTACTCACGATGTTTTTCACTGAAAGCTCAAGCTCATTGTAAGATTTGAACCCGCGACCTTCGTTCCGGCGAGATTGTGGTCAAAGATATAAGGCTCATTTTCATATCTCTCTGCCTACTGTCGCACTGTGTGGGAAATTGGAGAAAAACTGAAGGTGTTTTTTTTCTATTGCATTGTTGTATGATGTATAATTTAGACAACGTATGGGTCAGCTTAGTAATCATTTTTATCAATTTTACTTCACCAGGTAATCAACATGCTGTACAAAGCTGATGAGAACGGCTTCCAACCTCAAGGCGCCCACATCCCCACTCCGCCACCCATCCCGGCGGCGATACAGCGAGCACTCGCTTACCTCGCCACCGCGTCACCACCACCTGAATACCAGTAACTTTACTAGAGCACAATAAGCCTCCCCTAAAACTGTGTGTTACAAATGAGCGGGTGTAATGCTTGTGTCCTCAGTGCCGGATTAAGCAAGCGCGGGGCCCGTAGAAAATTCTGTCGTGGGGCCCTTTTCATTTTCTACAGGTTTTCAAGACTCAATATTAGGTTACAATTTTCAATAAATTCTGCTCAGCCTAGGGCTTGGTTTGGATACGCGGGGCCCGTTTTACATGTAACTCCACTCTCGCCAGAGACTACATAACATATGGTATGACCATAGTGTAACTATATTCTCCATACAGTGTGGAATCGCGTTTGAAGTCGGGCGATGCCGCCGCCCATGTATGTATTTACGCTGTCGCACGCAGAAGTGCCAGGGTTGGCACAAAATGGAAAATAAAATAAACGTGTAATTTTAAAGTAAATAAGTAACTAATATACATTTAAATAATATATTATTATTATTATCATTATTTATTATTGGTACACTCCGTGCAACGTTGTTTTTTTTTGACGAAGTCTTGTAAAACACGCGTTGTCCATCAACGTTCGAGCCTGCAAACTAAGCGTGTTTGTAGGCAGCGGTCCGTGTCGCCCGCGCACCCGCAAGAGCCCCGTCGTTGCTCTGCGCAAGTATATTCGATACATAACTGAGGTGTTTGAGGTACAGAATTGTAAGGCGATATCATAAGCTCGACGACGAATTCAATGCTGTCACTCACTATACTCTGTCTCTGTCGTTTACTAAGCTATCACATGAGAAGTCAGTTGTACACATCGTTGCGCGTGCTCGTCGACTAATGAGATGTTAGAGAATAACATAGCTGTTAGGGAATAGTTAAACTGTGGTGCGAGTATGTATGTAGTAATAAAATTAAATGTGTAAAGCAGTATCACTTGAGTGAACGTCCCATGTGCAAATTATCATAAACTCAAATTACTTAGATGTAATCTGAAATTAGTACAAAATATTATACTTGTAAAAATTGAAATTTAGTAATACATACATTTTGTACGATTAAAATATATTATTATTAAACCTGTTTTACTTTTACATAATAATTATGACAACCTAATAAATATTTTAAATAAAAACCTAAATAAGTATATAATTTATATTCTACGTGATGTCACTTTATGTGTTGTCGGTTAATTAATATTTAAATATAAACAATAATAAAAATTAGCACTTCCTTACATATTTTTTTTTTCATTATCAATTAATTTACCATTATTTACCTACAACATTATAAATATATCACTCGCGCAAGCCACGCACAATGGAAAAAAGAGCGAATAACACACACGTCACACTGCTACTGTCTGTCTGCTAGCCTAGTAGGAATACTAGTAGTACTAGGAAGGAAGGAAAGGAATGCGTAAGTCTATCTATCAAATGATTGATTTAATCTTTCTAATATATAAAATTTTGTCACCAAACTCTTCCGAAACGGATTGACCGAATTTTTGTGTACATTCAGTAGGTCTGCGAATTGGGTCGTTCGTAAACTATTTTTTTTTATCCCGGGAACGCAAGTGAAACCGCGGGGACAGCTAGTTATTCTTTTTGAAAAAATAAGATTCTAAATTCTAAACTACTTAATCTAAATTGGCGTACTTATTTTTTGTGATTATTAATTATGACTCGTCTCCAACTCAAGAGCTAGAGCGAATTTCTGCAAAAAATATACGTGTAGGTTTCCTCACGATTTATGTTTTCCTAACCTAACTTTGAAGAAAATAGTACTTAATAAATGGTGAGAACGAAACCATAGCGCGTTTTAAAAACGAACAGCGCCATCTAGTTTATTTTATCTGTAACTACTCTGTATTTATTTACTAGCTAGTACCATAGAGTAAATAATATACTACGTATAAACCATATCTTTATGCCTATATGTTAGTTATTTTTTTAAATTTTGGTCTAGATAAGTAAAAACCTGAAAGTAAAATTGAATCTAATACCGGTTCTAAGATAACTAATACCAGTCTGGTTTAGTTTAACTTAATAGTTTGAGATGGCCATGTGTGAAGAATATCCCAGGATAAATTAATCTATTTATTACTAGCTATGTACCGCGGTTTTACCCGTGTTTCCACGATGAAAAGTAGCTTAGTACTCAGTAATCCTTATTAATACAGGGGACCCCCTGTAAGCCGGCCCCTGTCTAATTCGGCGCTCTCTGTAATCCGACATGCCGTTCAGATAGAATCATCATTTTGATCTGTAATTTGTCTAATTACTAGTACTCTTTTTCAAAAAAATCCGGACTATAGGGGTCTTTTAATATTACAAATTCGATAGTCCGACCCTGCCCTGCAAAACGTTTGTCGGATTACCAGTGGTTCACTGAACATGCTGTTTCCCGCGGTTTCGCGTTCCCGGGATAAAAAGTAGCCTATATCCTTCTCCAAGGAAAGCATGACTGACTGACTGATCTAATCTTTTGATGCTATCTAATGGTACAGAGCCACCAACTTAACTGTGAAGTGGCAGAAAATGGAACTACAACCGATTTATATTTGATTGACAATTATCTGTTCATTTTAGTGACCATCAGCGCCATCCTCAAGTTCACAAATAAGTTGGTGGCACTGTAATGAACACCATTAAGGGGGAACGTTCGGTTGGAGCGCGAAATTCAAATTTTATCACGTTTTTTGCAAATTGCAGCTCAGTTATAGGTCGTAAGTTATCAACATGTTATTTGCGAGAAGAATGGTAGTATATTTACTAATTAATAACAAAAGAAATCATCAATATATTACTCCAAGGTATATTAGTAACATTTTCATGAAATAGTCGTATATGTCAGTCATATACCTTGGAGGAATACTTGAACGTGAGGCAGAAAGCTAGTAATATGATAAAGAATCAATAAAACTATAATTTTAAAAACATTTTTCTTTATTTCAAATATAAACATTTCAACATAAATACAAATTCTTACCTCCTTTTTAACTTCAAACAAAAGTAAAATATAAATATATGATAAATCTATTTTATTTAACAATGGCATCTTATCAGTCCTATTCATAATATTTGTTTTAGATATTTTTTTTTTAACAAGTAAATATATACACATTTATAGGTACAGTGACCCAGATTCTGTAGATTACAAACAATATCTCTTTCTAATAAGACATATAAGAAAGGAATGCAAGATATTTTAGTCCTGTCAGATTAGTCCGATCACATATTTCAACGTGAATTTAAGCGCGATCTTTATTGGTCACGACTATTTACCCGTACATTACGACGGTATGGATTAAACTGACAGCATTAAAAATGTTCTATCTTTTTTCAATACGGACTATCAGTCAAGTTCGTAAACAACAGAATCGGCACCAGTGCCGGATTAAGCAAGGGCGGGGCCCGTAGCAAATTATATCGCGGGGCCCTCTACGTTTATTAGGTAGTGTCTAAGATTCAATACGTTTATTAGGTTACAATGTTCAAAAAATATGCTCAGGGTGGGATGGTTTGGATACGCGGGGCCCAAAGCAAAAGGCTAGTTTACAATGTCAAAAATAAATCACCAAACACTAACCAATGCATAAAACATCTAAAAACACGTGGAAGCATCAAATATGTTGTACAAATGCTTTTTATGAATTTTAATTACCAGTAGTACCACTAAGAGTAGATCATTTGATGTTGTGATACTATGACGTCATACGTAGTATTTCATACAAAATTCCATATAAACTATCGTTTTGACATTTATTAAAAAGTAGCTGATTTGATATGTCAGAAAACTACCCTATTACTCTTGCTACGTTGTTAATCCGGCACTGCGATAACATAAAAACTGTATCCATAGTGTAAAGAATTTACGTTATGCTACCGCGTTTGCGTTTACCACATTTCTCTATAGGAATTGTCACAGCGCCTCTGGTGGAATACTCATGGAACTAATATCTTCCATACAATATTGCAGTATACACAAACTTGATATACGTAATAATACCATTACATACACTCAGAATACTGGTCAAGTTGGTAAGTAAATTTTTCTATGAGCAAGCAACAAGCTCTGGGAAGACTTGTATCAGCCAATAGGGAACATTACGCAAAGCTGTGCGCAGATGGCGCCACTAGCACATACAGAAAACAAACCGCCATGGCGTGCCATAAAGTATGTTATTTCAACACTATTATGTGAAAGCTATTTGTTTAATGGCATCCTACGGCCATTCAAAGTGGATGATCTGAAGAAACTGCTTCGGGAACGTGGCAGTGGAGTTTCAAAAAAGTCTGTTTACTGTTTGTGCTAGTGCTGCACTCTGGTGCTAAAACATTGCAGTAATACTTCCTATTAAATTAAAATTAATTAATAAAGGTACAACAAAGTTTTTGTTTGTTCGTCTGTAATTTTTCTTACGTATTGTCTTTCATAAATAATGGCACCTGACTGACATATTATATTAAAAATATGATATGTCTAAAAATATATCTCTATAATCTGTAGTGGAACCACAGATCAAAAAAATAAGGAGGTATATTTCATTTCAATGTATACCTAGGTAATAAAAAAAATATGACTATCTATTCATCTTTTGATCATCCGTGTGACTTAGATTAAAATTTAAAGGGGAAGATACGGTAACCAGTCGACATAGACTAAACCACGTATTAAGATGCCACTTTTTTCAAGTGGTAGTAGTCTAAAACATCAGATATGATTATGAGTTGAACCACTAATAGGAGCTCAAATGATGCTATAAAATTATGACGTCACAAGGCAAGTATTTCATACAAAACTGCATACTAAACTATCGTTTTGACGTTTAATAAAAAGGTGCTGATTTGAATAGGGTGTTATTTGTTCATTGATGGGTATTTGATGGCATTCAAATCAGCACCTTAGGTAACGAAACAACATGTATGAAATTGGTACTGTGATTCCACAACGATCCGCTAGAGGCGCTGTTTGAATTACCCTAATAAATAATAATTATGTTCACCTGTACCTAAGTGACATCGCGTTAGCTAAAAATAGATTTGTCATACCACCTGCTATCACTCTATTGTCAGTACCATATCTCCCCCTTTTTATTTAAAGCATTTGATACCCTCCAAACTAATAAAAAAAAAAACATTCAATCCGATTTTTCTGGAATACTTATTTTTCATTGTTCTTAGAATCACTTTAAATGACGCTGTCTACGTAAAAACAGATAAATTAAATTTAAATTAAAAAAAAAGATGTTTCTTTCTTTTGTTATTAAAAATAGTATAGCGCCATCTAGGAATAAGAATAACAACCTAATTTTACGTAAAATCGCTCAATTCCATCATAAATGGTTATCTGTCAGTAGTTATTTTTCCGTCTATAGGTACAACTGTATCTTTATAAACTACATTATATTTCTCAACTGGTAACATTTTCTCGTCTTCATCTTGTATTGTTGTCCCTTCTTTATGTTCTGTAAATGAAACAAATTCAGTTATTGTGTTGCTACAACCATGTTTTTTTTGTTATCGATAGATTACAGGTTACAAAAAGTACATAATGGTGCATATTTTGTTGCAAACTGCAATAAACTAGTTTTGTTAAGCCAGTTGGCGCAGTTGGTTAAGACACCACCTATCACGCCGCTGGTCATGGGTTCGATTCCAATCCAGGACAAACATTTGTGTGCATGAACATGTCTGTTTGTCCTGTGTCTGGGTGTAATTATCTATACAAGTATGTATTTACAAAAAAAAGTAGTATTATGTAGTATATCAGTTATCTGGTTGTCCATAGTACAAGCTCTGCTTAGTTTGGGATCAGATAACCGTGTGTGAAGAATGACCCAGGGGATATAACACATCTTTCATAAAAGACTAAAAATTCAAAGAAGTTTACACTAACTAGTTAATTGGTGATAATCCAAACGGCTGAACAGATTTTCATGAAACATGCCTAAGAACATTCGGGATAAAATTATCTATGACACAAAAAAAACTAAACGAAAATTGGTTCATCCGACAGACATGTTAAACTTATAACACTATCTCTTTTTTCGTCGGGGGTTAAAAATATTAATGGAAAAGGATAGATATTTACTTATCATACATTGCTTCACACACACTAATTCATAATACATTGATCTTTCCACCTCTCAATTGAAAGAAAACATCGTAAAAAAAAAACTATAATTTACACAAACCAAATCCCTTACTCTCCCGATCTCTCAACCTCTCCCAATTCTCCCGAAATATCGCAAGTCTCCCGAACTCACCAGCTCTGTCTCCCCTCGTGATGTACGCGAATAGTACAGCATGTACTCCGGCCGCCACCCCCGCACTGACGGCGAACACACGGAACGACCCGCGCCCCCCCAGCCAACTGTACAATACACCCCCCAATAGGGAACCAAATGCGAAACCTGGAAATGAACGAGACAAGGCTAATTATTATAAATTAAATTAAAAAGCGGTTTCACTCGCGACCCCGAGATAAAAAGTAAATTATGTTCTTCTTTATTCCTATCCTGCGTGTTAAATTTTATCGTGATCGGTTCAGCAGTTTTAGTTAGAAAAGGTAACAGACAGACAGAGTTACATATCTATACCTTTGTCTATACTAATAATAAATCTGAAGAGTTTGTTTGTTTGAACGCGCTAATGGGGGCTGGCTCCAGGGTTACTGGTCCGATTCGAAAAATTATTTCACTAATAAGAAGTTAATTATTCCCGAAGGTTATAGGCAATTTTTTATCCCGGAAACGTGAGTGAAGCCGTGGCGAACAGCTATTTTATAATATTTGTAGTGTAGGGTTTAGTCCATTATTACTAGCTAGCCCAGCAGACGTCGTTATGACCTGAAAATAACGTACTTACTACTTACCTACTACCTACCTACCTCATTAATCATTTTAAGGCAATATATATAAAAATAAAGCATAAATCCAAGGCTCCCTAGATCTCACCCGTGGGCGCCTAAGCTTCACGTACTTGGTTGTATGGACAAATGTAAGGTCATTGGCCTTAGTGATCCCTTATGTACTTACCGACTCCGTCGTCCATTCCGGCGACTATTCCCTGGACAGTGGCGGAGTACCCCTCAGGAGCGACCTGCGCCGCGTACCCCACTATAGTGGCGTAGCAGAGAGCATACGTCGGTCCTTGAGCAATACCCTGCAAATATAGCCCTGTTTGCTCAAATGCTCTGTTATATGTCTACTTTTGTTTTCATATGGAATATTGGCTCTATATAGACTTCACAAACATGTGCATATAGCGTGTCATTTATAGTCCGCGCGCGAGCTCCGAGTCTTAAATAAATCAGCAGAAGTTGTGATTTAGTCGATATTGCGTTATCATACCAGCAGATTGTCATCATTGACAGGTCGGTTGGCGCAGTTGGTTAAGACACCACCTATCACGCCGCTGGTCGTGGGTTCGATTCCCATCCAGGACAAACATTTGTGTGCATGAACATGCCTGTTTGTCCTGAGTCTAGGTGTGATTATCTATATAAGTATGTATTTACAAAAAAGTAGTATATCAGTTTCCATAGTACAAGCTTTGCTTACTTTGGGATAAGATAACCGTGTGTGAAGAATGTCCCAGGATATTTATTTATTATTTACTTTTGTTTTCATATGGAATATGCTCTATTGACCGGCCATCGTGGAGATCCTTAGGTGACGCCTTTGTCGAGCAGTGGACGTCTTTCGGCTGACATGATGATGATTGGCTCTATATAGCCTTCACAAACAAGTGCATATAGCGTGTCTTTTAAAGTCTGCGCGCGAGCTCCGAGGAATCTCAAGTATATCAGCTGAAGTTGTGATAAAGGTGGAGGCTTCGGTTGGAGAGCGAAATTCAAATTTAATTACGTTTTTTGCAAATTGCAGCTCAGTTATAAGGTCGTAAGTTATCAAAATGTTATTTGCGAGAAGAACGGTAGTATATTTACTGATTAATAACAAAAGAAATCATCAACATATTCCTCCAAGGTATATTAGTAACATTTTCATGAAATAGTCGTATATGTCAGTAATATACCATGGAGTAATATATTGATGATTTCTTTTGATGAAGGATTACCCTTAAGTCTATATTGCGTTATCATACCAACACTTTGTCATCATTGTATTGTATTTATCAGTGTATGTTTTGTTGTCGTCCTAATAAATAAAATAAACACATCATAAGCCTCCGCGGAGTGCATTTAATTATCTATGAAATAATTTTATGACGATAGTATGTGCTTGATTACAAATTACTTCATTCCCCAATTCCTCGGAGCTCGCGCGAACTATAGTTTTTTTATTTTTACTATGTAGGCCTATATAGGCCTGTGTTTGACCACAATCACACCTGGGTCAGTGATGATGTGGCCGATGATGATAAGCACACAAAGCCTAGAAAAGTTAAAATACTTCAAACACAAAGGTACAGTCAACATCATATATTTCCGAGCACACAGATGTCCAGATATATCCGTTACTTGGACTTCTGTATAAATTATAAAATATCTTACCTCGATGAAAATCAAATGCCAGGGGTTCTGAATGAAGGATATGAGCGCCATCCGCACGCCATAGCAGAACAGCGACACCGTGAGAGTAGTACCATAGCCCCATCGTTTAATAATTTTACCTGCGAGTATCAAGTGTCTCATTAGTCTTCTGGGGAACAAAAAACGTAACAGGGAAAGGCAGGACGTTGATTTATAAATATCCCACCCTGACTATTTTCTGCTTGACTATAATCTATGAAAATTATTTTTTATAGATACAAAGGTACGATTAAAAACCAAGGATGGGTTCTGTTTTGTGTTAATTTTTATTGTTTGTAATGGTAGAGGCAATAATACTATGGAATCTATCAAACTCAAACTCAAAACTAATTTATTCAGTTTAGGCCCTAATAAGGCACTTATGAATGTCAATAGCTTCAATTTTTACAATAGACTCTACCACCGGTTCCACATACACTTAAACTGAGAAGACTCCGGCAAGAAACTCAGCAAGGCTTCTTTTTTGTGGATCTTTCTATTGATGATGAGATACTCTGTAACAGATAGACAGACGGGTGGCCCTTAATCCTTGGCACCCTTATTTTAACCTACCTGAGAAGAAGAAGAACAAACATTCTCCTATGAGACACTGAGCGGCGACAACTGCGCCCTCTATCAGTTTGATCTGAGTTGTATGTCCTGTCACTTCAGCTAGCTCTTCTAGAAACCTGTCAAAAGTTATAGTTATATCGTTTTTTTGTCCAGCGTTTTCAACCCTAACTTGTTTAATTAAAAAGAAATAATTAAATTAAGTTCATGAGGTTTAAGGCGATGATAGCTCAGTGGTAGTGACGTTGAATGTCGTGACGACGGTCGTGGGTTCCAATCCCACAATGAGCTTGAGCTTTCGGTGAAGGAAAACATCGTGAGGAAACCATTGCACGGTGGTAGGGTACTTTGTAGTACCAGTGTGGATGGCTACCACCCTCAATATGAAAATCTGTCACCAAAAACCTTCCGGTGTTCCGGAAATTATACTTGAGAGCCAGTTGCCTTCTTGGCATTGTAACAGGTCGGCAACCTGCCAGCTTGTCTTACTTCTGACATAAAAAGGTACTAATTATTTCTCGTATTATTATTTTTGGATATATAAGGCTGAATACTGCATCTCTATCCTACTAATATTTCGAATTTGAAAATTTGTGTTAACACCTGTCAGTGACAATTCCGTAACACCTAAAAGGATTAGATGAAACTTGGCACAAAGATAGATCATAACCTGGAATAATATATAAAAAGGCGGCTACCTACTTTTTCTCGAACAGTTTCGTCTCTTTTTAAAACCATCATAACTTCGTAATTTGAAAGAGAACTTACCAAAACATATAATATATGATGAAGCTATCAAAAGTGCCAGCTACTATTGCGAAGCAGATGAAGACAAGAACCCTCGGTATCCGTAGAACCTTGAGGAGTGCCTTGCCTGAGTCATCAGGACTTGATAGAGACGGTAGCTGGAAATTAAAATAATTTAGTAATTAGGAACCTGGACATTATAAGGTATACTTTACAATCTCACTGTGGTGATGATGTGACCGATGGTAAGCACACAAAGCCTAGAAGGGAAGCACAGGAAGGTGCTTGGCGACAGATTTACAAGCAGAATAAACATACATTAAGAGCTCTACAGCTATATAGGTCGACGGCTGTGGCAGCGAGGGCGAGCACGAAGGCCGGCGTGAAGTCTTTGTAGGAGGAGTCACCAGAAGCGGCGTCCACCAGCCACCCGCCCACTAAGGCTGTGATTCCGTACCCCACCGTGCCCCACGCGCGCTGAGCACCGTACTTAGACGCTTTATCTGACCCTGGCATAATACAAGGAAAAAATTAAATTTAAAGAAATCCCCGAAACTCAGTGGATTTTCTTGAAACATAGCTAAGATAGCTCTCGATTAAGACACTATAACACCACTCTTTTTTCGTCGGGGGTTAAAGGTTCGAAATCTAATAAAACCCGACAACTTTATATCCTTTAGAGGGTGCTATATTCAATTTAATGTGATGTCATATAGTATATAACCAGAGGACAACCAAAACAATATTCATTAGACACATACATACATACCGTTTTGCTTCACCGTAGTCGGGTAAAAAAGGTTACATACTGGTACCGATTCTGTTGCTTACAAACTAAACTAATATCTGTCATGGCACCTCTCTTTCTTACAAACATTGTTGAAAAAGGATAGCCGATTCGAGTAGAAATAAGCAATCGGACTAATTTAGGATATAGGATTAAATTATAATTCTATTTTTTAGATACTTAATACGTAAATATAATCTAAGATAGAGTCCAAATTTTATGGGCCTTGTCTCGTATACAAAAATATTATAATACCTCCATAATTTTATGATCTGTTAATTTGTAGGAGTTATGTTTCAACAGTAAAGGCGCCACCAGCATATTAAAAATAAGATAAATAAGAAGCCTATCATCGTCCCCCACATTATTACATAAATAGCATTTCCAAAATTGACGAGTAACTATTTATATAACCTACCATGCGTTGGATTATTTATTTACACGTTGTATTAGTATTCGTACTTCGTGTGTTTAGGTGTGAGTTGGTGGCGTCACCTACGCTATGTATGCTTTACAATCGACTTTCTATGACGGTTTTATTGTCAAAGTAAAAATAACTTTATTCCGTAATACTAAGGTTTATCTGTAATAGTGATAAAATAGATAAGTAAAACATTTTTTTTATTTTTCTTTAGCATTCCAATACGTCAAAGGGTACCTACAGCTCCGGTATACATACAATAGTAGCAAAGAATAAATAATATATAGGATAGTAGTCTTTGACCTACAGTGCCACCAACTTATTTGTGAACTGACAGTCAAATGTACTGATTGTATTGTAGTTCCATTTTCTGCCACTTCACAGATAAGTTGGTGGCTCTGTACCTTTATTGTTTTCAAGTGACGTCAAAATCGTTATCGATTAATAAATTACTTACCTAAAACATCGAAACAAACAGCATCTCCAATACAATTGGCAACATTGAACGCGACTGTACCAATGCACATGAACACGACGAACGCCCAAAATGTAGCTGTCATGTAAAAATTATCACTTGTCTCACTTTTCACTTCAACCGCACTTTTGCTCACCACTTTAGCGATTTTCGCCTTTATATCTTCATGTCCTAGAGTCCTATTATTTAAATCAAAAGTAATATGGTTTTCCGTCCCGTTTCCTATTTCCCTTTTCGTTCTATTTACCAAAAGAGATAGTGAATCGTCTTCAAAACAAAGCAAATTACACCCATCTTTCGGAGTACATATCACATGTCCCTCTCTAACATCGATCAAGTCCATAAATAAGAGCGAGCAAGATGTATTTGTCACGTCTCCGTCAACGTACATTGTGTTGACATACGTCATATTTGTTAGGTAAACGTCAAAGTTGCCGACCATAGAGCAATTCCAATGACAAGTAAATTTTTCTAAGTTCGCTAGTGTTGTATCGTTGTCGTACTTTCTTAAGTGTATTGTATCGTTTAGTCGATATACATATTCGACTATTCGTTCGTTTTCGGTTGGTTCTGGATTAGGCAGGAACCAGAGGCAGCAATATGACCCCGTCATTATCGTGATGAGGAGCATAAATACTAGTTTTCTATGTGCCTGAAAAATCAGAAACAAATAATTTTACTATTCATGTTTTCAATAGAATTTTGGTATATCGACGACAGTTAAATCTAACGAACAAACGAGTTTCACCAGGAGAGTGATTTGTCAGCTCTCGTATGCTTAATCTAAAAGCCTGAGAAAAAATCAAATATGCATGTAGGCAGGCATGTAAATCATTAATGGTGTTCATTGATCAATTGATCTCAATGGCTATAGCCCGGCTGTTTCCACGTGTGACATGATATAGTATCAAGGCTTTCTGGGCAGACTTTTTTTTGGATCCCATAAATCCTCAGCATTGTCCCAGGACCAGCCGCGAAATTCAACATGTGACCTATAACTAAATATAAATATCCTGGGACATTCTTCGCACATGGTTATCTGATCCCAAACTAAGCAAAACTTAAACTTTATGGAAACCAGATATACTACATATACTACTATTATATTATTTTTTTGTAAATACATACTTATATGGATAACTAGCTTCCGCCCCGCGGTTTCACCCGCGTTCCCGAGGGATACAAAGGAGTCTATTATGTAATTCCAGGGTATGATCGAGTTATGTGGCAAGTTCCATCCAAATCCGTTGAGAAGTTTTTACGTGAAAGAGTTTACGTAATAAACATCCGTACATCTATCCACCCATTCTCACAAACATTCGCATTTATAATATTAGCAGGATTACACAAATGTCTGTTCTGGATGAGAATCGAACCCATAACCAGCGGCGTGATATGTGTTCTCTTATGTAATTAACAAAAAAAGAAATAAAATTTTAATTTCATGGACTACCTTGGAATCATCCCGCTTAAAAGATGTTAAAATACTTACCGGCCAATAATCCACGACGTAGCCGAAGAGTGGCTTAGCCGCAGCCCACAGCAGGGGCAGGACGGCTGTGACCATTCCCATGGCCGCTGGGGATATCCCCAGTTGTCTGCCGAACACGTTCATTTGGGGCAAGAGGGGCCCCAATGCTGGGGATCAAAGTATTATTGCTATGTAAACAAATTAAGCAAATTTTACCGAAGGGAAACATTACACTTTTCAAGAACATCAACATCATTTTAATTTTGATGTACATTGCAGTTTTATGTCTAAATTAGTAGTTACTGTTTATTTATTTTTAAATCAGGTTTAGTTAGACTTGTATAATGATTTTATAGTATAATCAATCCAAAAATTCTGAAAATAATCGTATAATTCATGAAAAGATCGACGAAAAATTCAAAGCTCCAGAATCATGTATTGAATCCATGGAACCGTCCTCGACGGCGAGGACCGCCGCGATGTCCCACTCAGTCTACCGTCCTCGACGGCGAGGACCGCCGCGACGTCCCACTCAGTCTCGTCCCGTTCAAGCGGCGCGAGCTGCCATTAGTAATCCGACCGCCCCCAATTAGTCGTAACTCGTACAAAGTCCTCCCCCTCCCCCGGTAACGCCCTGAGCCGAGGTTCGTACCCCATTCCGGGGTGCCCTCAGGCGTTGTTACCTAAATATTACCCGGCTGAGAGCCCTCTGCGCTCGCCGATTTGTCCGGTAAGGTTGTTGCAGCCATCTGAGGCTACCAACTCAGTCCTTTAAAAAAAAAAAAAAAAACCATGGAATCAGTTTTCGGAAGACTGACCCTTACACCCGGTATTATAATAGCCAGATCATAAAAAGGTATTTGGTGAAATCTAAAAAAACCTATTCTACTAATATGCTAATACTAAGTAGGAATACAGAGGTAATTTTTTTGGACTTGAGTCAGTTTGATTCCCGTCTGTGTCAAGCCACTTTTCTAAAATGTAGTTTTTCTCACTTTTACTTTCAAAAAGGAATTAAAGTTTACCAAGTTTCGCTTTATTTATGATATTATTGAGAAGAGTTTGTAACAAATGTGAAATATACACCACATTACAAACACATGTGCAATTAATAATACGTGTGAACTATAGGTCAACAACCTTAGATAAAAAAGCTGCAATATATTATCTGTATTCACATACAGGTTTATGTTTAGGTATCGAAAACTGATAACATGGTGTTTGTACGTAATTCAGAAACTCTAGCGTTTGAATATTGCGTTGGTCTTCCGCGAATGTCTCCCATACTAAACTGACGGAGACAAGCGAGACAGGAGAGCCGCATTTTTAGTAAAAAATTACGGTTTTATGTTAATTAAAAAAAAAACAAAGCCTTTTTTTAATAAAAGTAAGAAAACTATTCCCTTTCTAATGAATTTCAGAATGTATGTTAATATTTTCAAGTTATTTGGATGAAACAAATAAGAGAAATGCATTCTTAGTTTTAAAAAAGGGGTATATTCACGTTTTTTTCTGACGTTACAAATGAAAAATCCTAATGTAAAAAAAACTATTCTCTAGTTTAACATATAATTTTTACAAATCTCTTGCAACAAAGAATGCCAAGAAAACCTTATAGGGATGATGACTGGGTAAAAAATAATTAATTCTATTTAGTCCGTCAGTTAGGTTATCAAAAAATATTGGATACGTATTTTTTATTTTAACAATTCAATAAAAACTTACAAAGATAGGTCGCATCAAAGTTCAGGAGTGGGGGTTTTTGACGTCACTTCTTTGTAAAAAGTGTACTAAAACGTGACGTCACGCGATATTTATACGTTATTTTCTGTATCTTCGTTATTTTTTGTTTTCAGAACTAAAGAAAAAACATGTGTCCAATATTTTTTGGTAATCTAACTGACGGACTAATTTTTTTTTTAGTCATCACCCCTATTATGTAAACATTACAGTAAGCGGCCGATGAACGGAGCAAGGCCAGTATAATTTGCATACTAGCGATATTTTGAAGGTCCGTGGTTAGGTAAAGATCCCACCTATCACCTATCGTGGGTTCAATAACCATAGAAGACAAACATTTGTATGCATGAACATGTCTGTTTGTCCTGAGTTTATGTGTGACAGATTTATTATAAGTATAGATTATTTAAAAAATTGCAAACAGTTTCAATAAATGACGTAGACAAAAGAAATCTCGTGGTAATCTATCTAGCTTAAACTACTATAGAAGAGAGAGTGCGAATTTTGTGAGTTTGTGTGTATGTGGAGGATAATCTTCGGAATTGAGGATCCGATTATAAAAATGATTTCACGAATAAAAAGCTGCAGTATTCTTGAGTAGATATTATCGGCTACTTTTCAAATCGCGGGGGACAGCTAGTATAAAAGACTATGCGGTGTCACCAACATTCTTGGGATAAAAAAAAATGTATAAGGAAAAAAAATTACTAGATTCCGCCCCGCGGTTTCACCCATGTTCCCGAGGGATCTTATGTTTTCCCGGGATAAAACATATCCTATGTGTTAATCTTGGTTATAAACTATCTGTGTTCCAAATTTCATCCAAATCCGTTCAGTAGTTTTTGCGTGAAAGAGTAACAAACATTCATACATCCTTACTCACAAATTTTCGCATTTATAATATTATTAGGATTTAGTACTCCGGCATAATGAAGCTTCCTCAGAATCGATAACCTCTTAAAACGTTACTTCTTTTCATTTCAGTATACGAGTAGATACGAAATAGCTACTCTTTCATACATGTAGCACTTATGTACAAGGTAATTCAAACACATTAACAGCGTAGTGTGTGTAAACAGAGCAATTTAACTCAATTGTAATATGTTGATTGCATACATTGTTTTATTACTTGGGTGATAATACATTTGTTGGTGGACTGTTTTAATTTAAATGTGTGACAGAAATTACAGTGTTAAATTGAACACAATTATGATATAATTAAGTTTATTTTTGGTAAGTCCCGGGACTTTCCGTACCAGCGGAGCTAACACGTTACAAAATTGTAATTGACTTCATTAAAACTGGGCTTCCATTATCTAGAGTTTTATAATATTTGCGGTACTTTGGACGAGTTGTGACTTCCACGTGTCCCATAAATAAGTCAGGAGTGCAGTTTTTTTTTGCGTGGTAGCCCCGCAGGATTTCCTGGGAATAAAATATGGCGTAGAACAAGGCACACCGGGACAACAAAACCCTGTCCCGGTTCTTTCAGGAATAATTGTTAGTAAAAACATGTCGGAAAAGGTTATTAGTATGAAAATAAATGATCAAAAACTAACCCGTGTAACATACACTAAAAAACATACGGTAACGTCCCAATAAGCATAGATACAACTATGACGTTACAATGCAGTATTTCATACAAAACTCCATTCTCGCAACGCCCCTTATACCATACCAACCCTCATTATTAAGTAATTATGATGATCATCAGTGAGTGAGTGTATAAGTGAGTCAGTCAGTCAGTGACGAAATTGGGTTTTTTATTGATATCAATAAAATCTAAAGTATAAGAGCTATACAACTGAAACTTTATATGTTTAATAAGTTCACTATTGAAATCATATCCCGAGAATTTTGTTGATGTGGTAAAATCCAAACCAAAGTTATGAGGGTTCAAAAAACCGACGAAGCGCTTCAAGTAAGGTAGGTAGTGTCCTTACGCTCCGCTTGGCTGGTTTGGCGGGGGCACGACCGTGCCCCCAGATTCGTCTAACGACACGACGGCGCGGCGAAGGCAAACAATAACTAAACTATCATAATTTAAGGTAATCAGATAAAACATTTACGATTACAAAGGCGCTCAAACAATCTACGTTGTTGAATAACTAATGAGTGATAAGGACGTCGCTATATCCGCTTTAAGCAATGCAATCATTATTAAAACACTTTACAATGTAAATTAGTCCTAATTCACCATTATTTATTGTTCTATTTTAAGACGATGATAGCTCAGTGGTAGAGACGTCGGACCAAAGGTAGTACCCGACTGGTTGGCTACCACTCTCAAGTTGAAAATCTGACAGTTGCTTTTGAGAGCCAGATCGTTTCTAGACTTTGTGTGCTTACCACCATCGGCTACATCATCACTGATTACGAGATTGTGGTCAAATACAGGTCTAGGTTAAAAAAACGTGTTCCTGCAATTTCACCCGCGTTCCCGAGGTAAAAAATAGGTTATCTTTCCCCACACCATCGGCTCTATATGCCTATTGTGATTGTGACGATTCATTCTCATTTATAATATTACTTAATTTCCCATTATAAGTAGATTTTCGAATTTTCAAATATCAAAGCCTTTCCTAAACATAAACAAAAGAAAGACAACCCATATTATAACATCACTACATAGTATAAAACAAAATCGCTTCCAGTCTTCCTGTCCCTATGTATGCTTAGATCTTTAAAACTGGGCAACGGATTTAGATGCGGTTTTTAGTGATTCAAGAGGAAGGTTTATATGTATAATACATGCATATTATAGTACAGAAAAGCTGAGAAATACCGGGCGAAGCCGGGGCGGGTCGCTAGTTATCCTATCAATCTAAACCCAGAGGGGTCCTTGGCAATGGCATTGGTCCCAAACCGTGTGCCGTGCGCGCAAATTATGATATCTATCAAACCTATCTGTTAAATAAGAGCTTCCGGATCCGGATATACAGAGAATTATCTATTATGACAATAGTACTAGTTACTAGGTGTTACCTGCGGTTTCACTCGCATTTCTATAATGAAAAGTAGCCTACATTTGGGGATGATGTATCTTCTTATTATTCAGATTTTTTAGAATCAGATCTAGGTATATCCTCATATTACCCTCCACATATACACAAGGTTACGAAATTTGCACTCTCTTCTGGTTAATTTTTTAATCACATCAAACTTCTTCGGTCAAAATGTAAAAAAAAATCGTGATTCAGTGTTAGTCCTATACTAAAAGTTGTTCATAATTATGAGTACAATAATCCCAGTATATTATGGGTTTCTACCCTACAGACGGTTTTAGCCTCAATCCCCTTTTCATCCCCATAGGGGTAGAATTTTAAAAAATCTGGAAAAAATTCAGCTTTCTATACATTCAAAGGACTGGGTGTTGATAAGTCAGTCAGTGACAGATGATATTTTCGCGGGAGGGTGTGAGTGCACCTTCTTTACGGTAGCAATAGTTAGTATTCTTTGCCTAGATGTTGACATGTTCAGTTGTCACTTTGAACCTAGATGGAGTATGCAAAGTGTAGGTATATTTACGTTATATATATGCTTCTTTAGGTATACTATTTCATACCTATATTATTTGATGCAACATTTGTAAGTCGTGATATGAAAATAATAAGATAACACAGACCAGGCAGACGTTGTTGAGAACAAAAATAAAACTGGGACCTACCTACCTGCCCCTACCTACCTGCCCCTACCTACCTGGGTAGGGGACCCACCTTACTTACCTTACCTACCTACCCCTACCTACCCCCACCTGCCCCTACCTACCCCTACCTACCTTACCTACCTTACCTACCCTACCTACCCCTACCTACCCCTACCTGCCTCTACCTATCTTATGTCCTTCTCCTGGTTCTATGCTACTTCCCCACCAATTTTCAGCCATATCAGTTCAGCCGTTCTTGAGTTATAAATGGTGTAACTAACACGACTTTCTTTTATATATATAGATATTAGATAATTAAAATAAAACTTGTTTTGAAATGTGTAATTGCCGACTTTACATAGCAAAATGCAACTTTACGACCGGTTAGAGTCAAACTATTCATAAATGTCTGTGTACCTAATTATATTTGAATAAATTACCTACTGCAGTTAGGTATATACTAAAAAAGCCAAATACATTTTTTTTGGCCTACAATATATTGATTGCTCCTGGACTTGAATAAACAATATTTTGTAAATATTCCCTGTAGAAATAGAAAAAAAAACATAGTTACACATTTATTAATTCCGACACTGTTAATAAGAAACAAAACTCAAAATGCACTTACCCTTCATAAAACTAGAGCTTAAATTAGATTGACATGAATGATGAGAAGTGATAGGCGAGCAACTTTACAACACACCTTATCTCATTGTATTTAAAGCTCAAATTTAAAAGCAATTACTTAATTATGCAAACTATTTATGAAAATTAGATAATAAAGAAAAAATTAAAATATTATCACTTACCAGCAAAAAAGAAAAAGAAATGCGCCTTTATAGGTAAAAGACTCTTGTCGACTTTAAACTTCATCGTATAAATTTTACGTAAACAAAGAATAATAAATATTTATGTGTTGATTACTTTGAGCAAATTTTACTAAGCGTTGCGTTTAATCATCGCAATTCAATACGCGGGGAACCGTTTGCTTTCAATTATCGTACTAAATAAAATTACTACGCCCACGGCAACATAATCACTGAATATTTTTTTTTTATTTACATTTACACACACACTCGACTGACGCGTGATGTCAAGTCAAAATTTATAGTAAAACTGTGTTCCGTTCCGTCCGTAACATAAAGAAAGCTATATATAACCACATCTATAAATTGAAATGAACGAAATCATCTATCTCGTTTACGTGAACTAAAATTAATATTTTGCTTTCTTGCTTACACAATGCTAACTAGTCAAACATGTTCATGGTTACCGAGGTCAATAAACCTTTTACGTTATCATTCGTTCGTACGTTATAATAATAAATCGATAAATAAGTTTGCATCGACATTGTTAATTATTTAACCTAGTATCACATTATACAGTATTTTAAAAAATACCTATTATTATTATTACTTTTTCCTCATGTCACGTATTTACTTACTAAAAGCTTCACACAATAATTTCTAAATAATCGACTAATAATATTGTGATATAATGAAATAAAATGATAGCATCACTATTATCCATCACACTTCTGACATCATGATCGTCAATTGTCAAAAAAAAATAAACCACTGATCGTCTTTTGTTTGTAAACATGAAAAACTTTTCAGTAATAATGGAGGATGAGGAGTTTGTAGGTTGCATCAGTTGCATGAGTACTAACGATTTATGCGACCTATTTGCTGTTTATACTGAAAATGTGGAAACCTACGGGAAGATGCTTGAAACCTGTTTTGATTTGAAGGTGATTTCCTAATACTTTTTTATTAAAAATTATATAAAACTACTTGATTGAATAAACATTTGATTTTAAAGAAACCTCCATACTACGAAGTTTATATTTAACATGATTAAGATTAAAACGCTTTAAATGTTGAGATACGATTATCATGAAAAACAAATCCTTAACTTTTTTCTAGTACATAATTTTAGCTCGATGTTTCTAGCTGACACATAATTTGAAGTACATTTGCTCGCCCTGCGCCAAGAAGCTGATAAAAGCAGTTCAGTATAAAGAAGGAACAGTTAAAACTATCAATATGATACAGAGTATAAAAGGTAACTTAAAATATATTTTTTTAAACAATCTCTTAAGTTTTCTTTCTTTTCATTCTACCACTCAGTCAGTCTGTTCATTTGTTAGCATCACAGATTATTAAAGTAAGTAGTTAGCATTATAGGTAGGTAGTTAGAATATTTTTGTATTTGTACTATAAATTTCAGAGACTGCATGACTACTAATTTATTTCACAGTACTGAAAAGAGGCTTATAAAAAGAAATAAATTAGAGAGATTTTCATAGAGAAACTTTAATTTTGTCTACTACACTGTTTCAAATATACCGCCTCACTTTAGAGGGCATATTAATGAGCAAAGACTACTATTAAATACTGTGAGCTGAGACTTATTACTGCAATAAGTTAATAGCCCCGATTATGTTCATTACAAACTAAACAAATTCATTTCACTATATCTGTTTCTAATAAGAAAGGGATGCAAGATATTTTAGTCCTGTCAGATTAGTCTGTTCACTTATATCCCCATATTACTGTTATGTTAGTACTATTTACAACTACTACTTACTAATTTGACAGCATTAAAAATGTTCTATAATTTTTTCAATAAGGTTAACATGAAAGAGAGGTGACTTGACTAATATTAGTTAAGTTTGTAAACAACAGAATCGGCACCATTATTTCTTGGTCATGTCTATTACTTACCCTTGTACATGAATAGAATGAATGTTGTACTTCTAGATGAGGAATACCTCGATGAGTCTATCTTAGAAGATGCAGATGAAGACACGGAGAAGGTCACCAAGAAATCAGATGCCAAAGATGACTTTGATGCTGATGGTTAGAAACTTATAATTTAACTTTGTTTGACTTTGAGTCAGTGCGAGTTGACTCGCGCACCGAGAGTTCCGTAATTTCCTATGTTACTCTAAATAGCCTAGACTTCTTATAAGTTTTCCTGTAATCTATAGATAAAGAACTATTTTGTGTATATTTTTCAAAATTTTTGGTCCAGTCGTTTCGGAATGGTAAATTTTCGCCAATTTTCTTAAATAACTTCAAACTATCTTAAAAATATAAAAAAATATCTTTGAGATCCTCACAATAAGCCCTTTCATTTAATATATCACACAATATTCTAATTTACAACCCAAAAGTAGCCTCACTAATAGGAAGCTACATTATCCCTGGCTTATAGGCTTCTTTTTGTACCAGCGTTTGACCATAATCTCACCATGGTCAGTGATGATGTGGCCGATGATGGTAAGCACACAAAGCCTAGAAGGGATCTAGCTCTCAAGTGCAGCTGTCGGAACACACCGAAAGGTGCTTGGCGACAGATTTTCAACTTGAGGGTGGTAGCCAGCCAGAGGGGTACTACAAAGTACCCTACCACCATGCTATGGTTTCCTCACGATGTTTTCCTTCACCGAAAGCTCAAGCTCATTGTAGGATTCGAACGCGAGACCTTCGTCTCGGCATCCGACTTCATTACCACTGAGCTATCATCGCCTTAAATTAATGCTTTATTCAGAGGATATAGACGACGAGCACGCAATTCAAGCCCTCGATGAGACCACGTGCATATACTGTGATCTTCAGTTATCTACAGTAGAGGAGATTCACGAACATATCCGAACGGTTCACGAACTAGAGCCGAGGACGGGGCTGCGGCTCCGGGAGTGCAGTCTCTGTGGAGTACCCATGAGGGATCCAGCTGATCATCATAATAGGTATATAAAACTAGTTCAATTGTCTTTTTCTTCGCACAACAGCGTATAGACAGGGCCGTACCCAGAGTTGAGTTTAAGCTAGGGCAGGGGTAATTACGGGTACGTAATTTTACTTATTCTGTTCTGGGGAATCGATTGATCAAAATATAATATGTATTCACCAATGAACAAGGAATTTTTTCAGTGATATAAAACTCAAAACTAATTTATTCAGTTTAGGCCCTGATAAGGCACATGAATGTTTATAGTTTCAATTTTTACAATAGACTCTAGCACCGGAATACACTTAAACTGGGAAGACTCAAATCAAGAATAATCAAACTACGAACAAACAGTTTACTAGTATAATATCATAGTAGATCTTAGGGTAGGGCAATGGTATTTAAATGTAGGGCATTGCCCCATAATGCCCACCCCCTAGCTACGGCCCTGAGCGTAGGTCATTAAATTTGATTGTATTAATGAATTGCGTAGAGTTTGCTTATAGTGTTATCGGCGCAATCAAATTTGATCCTTATTCCAAAGGTGTCATGGCATAAAATCTGAGAACGTGAGTCGTCGGTACCCCTGCCATTTTTGCGATAACGTATACGTCAGCAAGAAAGCCTGCTTCACGCATTTGCGAATGAAACATGGATGTAAGTACTTTGCAATGTCCCTAACACACACCCCATAAGAGATGCACACCCTCCACAACACATACACACCCCCGACAACACATACACACCACCCCACAAAACATACACACCCTCCACAAGTATGGTTGCCATCCGTCCGGGTTTCCCCGGATTTGTCTTAGTTTAGAGGGCGTCCGGGGAGCGTCCGGGCGGGGTTTCATTTGTAGTCTGGGTTTCAAAGTTTGCTGGTCGCAAAAATAAACTCAAAAGTAGATTTAGCAATTTTTTATCTTACTGAGTAGACATAAATGTATTATGTAGGTATAAATGACATTTCCGGGACATGTCATTTATATAAAGCTCAAAAATCCGAGGTTTTCACATTTGTTGTCCTGGTTAGCAGATTTTTAGAGATGGCAAACTTATCACACACCCCCAAAAGAAATACACACACACACCCCCCACACAACACATACACACACACAATCAATACATTACCCCCCACAACCTCATACGGAATCGCCCTCCCCTATACTGGGTGATTTTGAGTGTATAATAGGCCGACAGGACATTGTAGTATACATTATAGGCTAGTTGACAGTGTCAAAAATAAATGACCAAACACTAACCAATGCATAAAACATTTAAAAACACGTGGAACATCAAATATGTTGTACATTACAGTACGTTGTTGCTTTTTATGATTTTTAATTTCCAGTAGAACTACTAAGAGTAGATCATTTGATGCTGCGAACCTATGACGTCATAGTGTAGTATTTCATACAAAATTCCATATAAACTATAGTTTTGACATTAATTAAAAAGTAGCTGATTTGATGTCAGTCAACTACCCTATTGAAGTCATAAAAAAAAATATTTTAATAAATTCCACATAGTGAAGCTATGCAACGACCAAACACCAAAGTATGTACCGCGCGAACGCAAGAAATGTCACATGTGCAACAGAGACTTTAGCCAGAAACAAATATTGAACAAACATTTGTGGAAGGCGCACGGATTCGAGGTAATTCATACTGTGTGGCAACGTAGTGAAGTTGGTGAAGCTGGCAATGTTAGCTACATAGGTAAAGTTGTCAACGTAGTGAAGTTGGTGAAGCTGGCAATGTTAGCTACATAAGTAAAGTTGTCAAAGTAGTGAATTTGGTGAAGCTGGCAATGTTATCTACATAGGTAAAGTTGTCAACGTAGTGAAGTTGGTGAAGCTGGCAATGTTAGTTACATAGCTAAAGCTGTCAACGTAGGCAAAGTTACCAATATAAGTAACAGTTTGTTAGATCAATGTGATGTCAAGCTGGTAATGTAGGCCATGTTGGCTAAGTTAGTGAAGTTGGCAATGTAGCCATGTTAGTAAAAGTTCGTCTTTAAAAGTAAATAAAAGTAATTTAGACTAATAGTAATCTATAAAAGTACTTATGTTGAGCAAAACCAGGGGTGTTCATTTGAAGAACCCCATGCTGTACTTCCTTAGAAAACCACCTAACTTTGCCCGTGAACTGAACAGTGGATCGACCGCTTACATCTTTTTAAGGGTAAACCTTCGGTTGGAGCGTTAAATTCAAATTTTATCACGTTTTTTGCTAATTGCAGCTCAGTTATAAGTCGTAAGTCAGAAATCATCAACACATTCCTCCAAGGTATATTAGTAACATTTTCATGAAATAGTCGTATATGTCAGTAATATACCTTGGATGAATATGTTGGTGATTAATTCTGTTATTAATCAGTAAATATACTACCATTCTTGTCGCAAATAACATGTTGATAACTTAAGACCTATAACTGAGCTGCAGTTAGCAAAAAACGTGATAAAATTTGAATTTAACGCCCCGACCGAAGCCTCATCTCAAGTCAAAACAAAAACTACTGTCGTACTGTCTGTCAAGTTCAGAATCATGTAGAGATAAACTAGGATAACATGGCGCGCCCCTCCAAATGACTGTTGACAATGTGTGTAGTCACATCCTTACCAAAGAGTTAGTATGTGTTTGTAAGTATTCGTCCAGTAGCATGCTGTCTTCAGTATCTCACTTATTAATCCCAGATTTGTTGGTCAACTAATCATAACTAGCCGATCCCGCTAGACAACGGACAGCGGACCACGGACCACGGACGTATCTTTGTCATAGAGTGCGTCAGTGCAGCGACATACTAATAAAAATGAGCGTTTAACGACGCCGCTAGTCGACCATTTTTAGGGTTCCGAAAAAAAAAAAACGGAACCCTTATAGGATCACTCGTGCGTCTGTCTGTCTGTCTGTCCGAAAATATTGGACTGGATTGAGTTGAAAGTTGGTACACATATGTAAGTCTATGACCCAAACATGGACGTGTTACGTAAATAAATGAATTTCAAACATGGGGGCTAATTTTGGGAGGTAAATTAGAAAATTAAAAAAAATGTTTTGCAGACAATATTGTGTAACATATCAAATGAATGGGCTTTTTATCAGGGTGTCAATTTTTTTTTTTTTAGAATTTTAATATAAATAGTTTTGAAGTTATTTAAGAAAATAGGCGAAAAATTGACGAAAATTGACCATTCCCCCCCCCCCCCCTTATTTCCGAAACTACTGGGCCAAACATTTTGAAAAAAAATCAGATAGGTAATAGTTCTTTACCTAAACATTACAAATACTTTCACAAATACATTTCAAACGTTTTGAGCTTTGGAGGGGCGCGCCAAGTTATCGTAGTTAATCTCTAGCGTATCAGTGGTATCAGTTTTTTTACAAGCTTTTATTTACTTTCACCTGTCCCGTTGTCTGTTATGGAATCTTGCAAGTTCAATTTGACCCACTTACCGATTTCCGATTGAGCTGAAATTTTGCATGGACATGTATGCAATATAATATTATGATGACATGGAGCTGATCTGATGCTGGAGCTGGAAGGTGGCCATACGAACTCCGCAATAAAACGACACAACCTAATCGTTTTTGGGCTCGTTTGATTCGTCCGAGTAGTTGAAGACTGTGCAAAAAGTACAGTCGGCAATAAAAGCCTGTACCAAAAATGAAAATCTTTTTTAATATAGCTCAAATAGTTAATGAATTTATTTTAGGTGGAAAAGCGCAAAGCATTCATATGCCCCCTTTGTAACGAGCGAGTCAGTTATGGATCTAACTTCAGCGCGCACTTGTTGCACGTACACAGGGTCAATGAGCAGGTCGAGGAACTGGAGTTCCATGATATGGACGGTAAGAAACCAACGCTGCCCTTTGACTTTTTTAGGCTTCCATAACTCAAACACCCAAGAATAGAGGTGATGATCTTCGGCTGAGAAGATTGTCTTGAAACATAGCTAACAATCGATTAAGACAACTTTCATACGAAAATACTTGTCAATATTGGTTCATAGGTTCAGGAGCTAACTTATATCACCCCTTTTTTTGAAGATAGGATGTTTATGTGAGTTTCTTTATACCACTATAACTTTTAAATGCCAGATCGGATTTGTTAGAATCCTTACTTCATCTAGAGCAGAGGTTCTCAAAGTGGTCCAAGTGGACCCCCAAGGGCCCACGTTGCTCTACGTTGGCGTGACATTTTTTGTCGAGTTTTTGGAATATGGTAGAAATGTAGCTGCATCCACAGGAACCAGCAAATTTTTTAAAGTGGTATATGAGAAAAAAAGTCTGGGATCCTTTGATCTAGAGTAACACTGGCTATAAGCTAACTTTTTGCTTAAGGTGATGCCTTCGGTTAGAGCGCGAAATTCAAATTTTATTACGTTTTTTGCTAATTGCAGCTCAGTTATAGGTCGTAAGTTATCAACATGTTATTTGCGACAAGAATGGTAGTATATTTACTGTTTAATAAAAAAAGAAATCATCAACATATTTCTCCAAGGTATATTACTGACATATACGACTATTTCATGAAAACTTTACTTTTTACAACAAATCTAACTCCGTGACATATGTTGATGATTTCTTTTGTTATTAAACAGTAAATATACTACTATTCTTGTCGCAAATAACATGTTGATAACTTACGACCTATAACTGAGCTGGAATTAGTAAAAAACGTAATAACATTTGAATTTCGCTCTCCTACCGAAGGAATCACCTTAAGGCAGACGCGTTTCTTTAATTTTTCGATTTGTTTAACTACAGATTTCATGCTTTTCAAGAGCGCGATACAGGAGGAGACTAAGTACCGGTTTCGAAAGACTACAGCGAGCAAGCAGACTATAGAGGGTGTTCGCTCTCACTACATGTGCAGTCAGTCGGGCGTTTATGTATATCAAGCAAGTATAATAAGCTACAACCCTCAAGTTGAATTTGTCCCCAAGCACCTTCCGGTGTGTTCTACAGCTGCACTTGAGAGCCAGTTCCCTTCTAGGACACAATACACTACACAAAACCGATTACGCTACCGTCCTCGACGGCGAGTACCGCCGCGACGTCCCACTCAGTCTCGTCCCGTTCAAGCGGCCCGAGCTGCCATTAGTAATCCGACCGCCCCCAATTAGTCGTAACTCGTACAAAGCCCTCCCCTTCCCCCGGTAACGCCCTGAGCCGAGGTTCGTACCCCACTCGGGGGTGCCCTCAGGCGTGGTTACCTAAATGTTACCCGGCTGAGAGCTCTCTGCGCTCGCCGATTGTCCGGTAAGGTTGGAGCAGCCATCAGAGGCTACCAAATTTAGTCCTTTCAAAAAAAAAATCCCTTCTAGGCTTTGTTTGCTTAAATCATCACTGATCACGGTGAGATTGTGGTCAAATAGGCCTATTCATAGTACAAAAAAAGTATACTTGTCAGTGAAAAAAAATAGTATAATAAATTATTATTATACTATTTTTAGCTGTCCCCTGCGGTTTGACCCGCTGTGGTCGGATATTTTTTTTCCATGGTATGATCTATTTTCAACAAAATCTGTTTAGTCGTTTTTGCGTGAATAAGTACGAAACATCTTCACATCCTAACAAATTTTCAGAGTTATAATAGTACATAGTAAGATGTAGTTATTTACACCGATAAGACAAACAGACAGATTTCAATCATTTCTATTCACTTTCAGAAAGAGATTAGTTTAGTTTGTAAATAATAGAATTGGCGCCAATATTGGCCTAGAAACGCCAATCATATTTAAGTTGTGCTTATGACGACAGTTCATATGACGACATAAGACGTCATTTGAAAATTTAACCAATACAATCGAACTATAAAGAACAATGACGACATAAGCGCAACTCAAGTGACAATGACGACATAAGCGCAACTCAAGTGACAATGACGACATAAGCGCAACTCAAGTGACAATGACGACATAAGCGCAACTCAAGTGACAATGACGACATAAGCGCAACTCAAGTGACAATGACGACATAAGCGCAACTCAAGTGACAATGACGACATAAGCGCAACTCAAGAGACAATGACGACATAAGACGTCATTTGACAGTTTAACTAATTTTTTTTTTATACTACTAAGGTAGCAAGCAAGCATACGGCCCACCTGATGGTAAGTGGTTACCGTTGCCTATCGCCATTTGCAATACCCGAGATATTGCCAATGTGTTGCTGACCTGTTACAAATCCCAAGAAGGCAAATTGGCTCTCAAGTGCAATTGCAGTACGGAACACACCGGTAGGTGCTTGGCGACAAATTTTCAACTTGAGGGTGGTAGCCAGCCAGACGGGTACTACAAAGTACCCTACCACCGTGCTATGGTTTCCTCACGATGTTTTCCTTCACCGAAAGCTCAAGCTCATTGTAGGATTCGAACCCACGACCTTCGTCGCGGCATCCGACGTCACTACCACTGAGCTATCATCGCCTTATGCAATTAAATTGTCAAATGACGTCTTAAGAACAACTTAAATATGAATGTATATTTAAAAGTATTTTTTTTTACAGGGTAAAGGCAAACGGCCGGCCCCTGAGAGGCAGATATACAAAACTGGGAAAGCGTGTCCGGCACACATGATAGTCACAGAGACCATAGACAGGGTCCTCGTTACATTCTACAAGACCCACGTGGGACATGGAAGTAATTATAGTAGTACTTTTATACTAATAAGATAATAGGGTAGTTGACTGACATATCAAATCAGCTACTTTTTAATAAATGTCAAAACGATAGTTTATATGGAATTTTGTATGAAATACTACACTATGACGTCATAGTTTCACAGCATCAAATCATCTACTCTTAATGGTTCCACTGGTAATTAAAAATCATAAAAAGCATTAAATGTACAATATATTTGTTATTTCCGCGTGTTTTTAGATGTTTTATGCATTGGTTAGTGTTTGGTCATTCATTTTTGACAGTGTCAACACTATTGTGAGGGTCGCGGGAAGCCGCTCGATGCGGGTAGCGCAAGACCCGCCATCGTGGAGATCCTTGGGGGAGGCTTTTGTCCAGCAGTGGACGTCTTTAGGCTGACATGATGATGATGATATGTAGTATATCAGTTATCTT
Source organism: Tethea ocularis (assembly GCA_963555595.1). NCBI lineage: Eukaryota > Metazoa > Arthropoda > Insecta > Lepidoptera > Drepanidae > Tethea > Tethea ocularis. The sequence continues at coordinate 1,812,547 of OY741985.1, read as the reverse complement.
GTTGACAAGCAGGCAGACGGTCCACCTGATGGTAAGTGGTTACCGTCGTCTATCGCCATTGCAGTAGCAGAGGTTTTGTCAATGTGTTGCCGACCTGTTTCAATGCCAAGAAGGCAACTGGCTCTCAAGTGCAGCTGTTGAAACACCGGTAGGTGCTTGGCGATTTCAGATTGCTTTTTTTCGGTTTAGATAGCTGTGTGTGAAGAATGTCTCCGACTCCTTTCAGCATTTTTCACTATTCTCTATACTTTAGGATTTGGTCTACCACGCCCACTTGAAAAAATTTTTTAAAAGGAAAGCGAAACTGACTGACTGATCTATCATCGAACACCTTAAACCACTGCACGGATCGGAATTAAATTTCACATGCAGATACAGTTATACCTATAGCTTTAATGACATTTTATTTTTCTCTCCCAGCGTGTCCTTACTTCGAACCTCGCGAGCCAAAGAAGCCGAAACTCGAACCTATACCCACCACGTCGATGCTCAGTGACGGCGACTTGAAATCTGAAATTGATCCTAAAGACGAAGGGGATACGGTCGTAGATTCCGCGTGGATATGCGACGCTTGCGGCATTGCGTTCGTTGACGCAGAGAAGTTTCGCGAACATGCCATGTCGCATGGACTTAATATGTTCCCGTGCCAGTATTGTGATGATGTGAGATCATTCATTTGTTCGTTAATTCATTCATTTCTTTGTTTATTCATTAATTTGTTCATTCATTTCTTCGTTCATTCATTCATTTGTTCGTTAATTCATCCATTTGTTCAATCATTCATTCATTTGTTCGTTAATTTCTTCGTTTATTCATTAACAAGCTGACCCGACTTTCTTTTATATATATATATAGATTATATTCATTCGTTGGTTCGTTCATTTATTCATTCATGAAAAGATTAATATTTTTGTTTATAATGACTAAACTCAAAAACTACAGGACCGATTTTAAATATTCTTTCATCAGTAGAATGCTATATTATCACTGAGGCTAAATTTTCGTAAAATTAGGGATCATTAGGAAAACTCCAATAATGTGTAACCCAAGTTGTAAAAAAAATCTTTACGTCACGTGGATTCCGGGTGAACTATGTGAAAAGCTAATTTACTATAAAATAATTTAATAACTGTGTGTGTGTCAGAAAAAAATATACTTTTATTTTTCGTTCTACAGGATTTCCACGACTTAGATGCATGGACGCAACATGTTAGAATTGAACACAATATGAGTAGTTTATTTTAATTATATAACGGAAAAGTATCTAGTCCGTTATTGTATACATTTCCTAGGAAATCCATACATTTCCTAAATATCTATCGGAGTATTACATTCGGGATATTTGTAAGGATAGCGGTATTTGGGGGGTTGTAAGTGAAATTTATTTTTGTGCGAATACTTTCAAATTTATGCAAAATAAAAAAAATAACCCCAACCTATTTTTTTCAATAGAATTTATATATTTCCTAGTATCATTATTGAAATAAAATTTCCTAGGAGAAATACACAGGAATTGTGTACAATTCCTATGTTTCATACATTTCCGGTGACATATATACGATAGGTAGGTATGATGACCAACAAAAACTAATAGTCCGTCAGTTAGATTACCAAAAACTATTACACACATATTTTTTCTTCAGTTCCGAAAACAAAAAATAACGAAGATACAGTGAGTTAAAATTTCGCGTGACGTCCCGTCTTAGTACACTTTTTGAGAGACGTGACGTCACAAGCCCCTACTCCTGTATTTTGATGCGACTTTGTAATTTTTTATTGATTTGATAAAATAAAAAATACGTATCCAATATTTTTTGATAACCTAACTAACTGACGGACTGAACAGAATTAATTATTTTTCAACCAGTCATTATCCCTATTTAAATAAATAAGGGGTACATATGACACAACTTAGATGTAGCATCGGCGAATCGTTTTCGTACACTTCACTTCCGATTTACACAACAAATAAAAATAATTCAGTATCGCGCCATTCAACGTTCAACAAGATCATTTTCGCCGATCATTTTTTAACACATAAGTAATGTTGTAGGCGCACTCTTTTCGAGAACGATCGATTTTACGAAGTTTGCCGATGCTTCATCTATGTTGTGTCATACTATACCTAGATACTTGAGGTGGCATATTTTCTTTAAACCTACGTCAGTGGGGCAATCACGAAATTTAATTGCCATCAGTTTCAGTAAATTGATTGAAACCAGTTAAATATTCCCTTCAGTAGTTTTCAGGTAACTTATCAACATTTTCGTAACTCCATATTTAATTATAGCGAATATTATAAATGCGTAAGTTTGTGAGTATGGATGTATGTTTGTTACTCTTTCACGCAAAAACTACTGAACGGATTTGGATGAAACTTGGCACATAGATAGATATGGAAATTATGGAATAACATGGCTACTTTTTATGGAAAACATAAGATACCTCAACTAACAAATACGTTCAGTAGTTTTTACGTGAAAGAGTAATAAACATACATCGATACATACATACTCACAAACTTTCGCATTTATGATAGTAGTAGATTCTTTTTTTTTAACAAAATATCGCTCATTATTTGTCCGGTAAGGTTGTTGCAGCCATCTGAGGCTACCAACTTTAGTACTTTAAAAAAAAATTGCATCTCATAGTATCCATATCCAATATATTAAAATATAGGTATTTTTATGTTAAATAGAAGAATATTATTTATTTTATTATTATACAAAAAATGAGTTATTTTATGATTGTAAATGTAAATAAATGTTGCTAATTTTCATTCCTAGTATTTCTTCTCTGGCTTTTTAATACTAGAATGCTATGCAATTTATATCTCGAATTTACAGCAGAGCTAAATGTTTTTTGGTGAAAATGTAAATCATTTTAGTCAATTAATTTCCAATTTAGAAATATTACACCATAATCTGGTGTAAATTCCAGAAATGAATTGCATTAGCAATATTGCTCGAGTGGCCGTTTTAGCCCCCCTGGGCCCCGTAGTTTTACACGCGATTTTTTTTATAGGTGTGGCGAGGGTAAGCCGTTCAAAAAACACCGACAATTTTATACTTAATTACAGTGTATTTTATACAAAAGTGGCTTTGAAATGATGAATTTGTGGGACCGGGATTTCTAAAAGGTATGCCGATGGGAATCGGCTTGTATGGACCCTTCGTATGTCAGTTTGTACACCTTATGGGTGTACAAACTGACATATGACACATGTGGCTATAGCGTGAAGTTACACACATACAAACAAACAGCGTTTATAACAGTGCACCTGAAGTTACATAATAGTAGTTTATGATACTGTTGCATAATAGGGGTTATTAAATACGAGTGTGAGTTTAAGTACCGAGCCGCAGGCAAGGTTCTTAATAGTATCACACGAGTTTTTAATACCTAATTATGTGCAGTATCATACAGTACTTTATCTAAACTCATATAAATAATGGAATTTAAAAAAATAGAAAAATGGATAGTATTTATCAAAAAAAAAAAAGGTATTTTTGTGACATTTTTGGTCAAAATGATATATTTGGTCACAATAATCATATACCTAATCAAATCCGTGTTGCCAACTCCCAAAAATTCTTACCTCTAAATTTCAAGTCAACAAATTTGTCACATATTCATCGTCAAATTGAATTGATACTGATTGATTATACTATTGATAGGTCCAAAGTATACTTTAATAGAAAAAAAGTTATTTTATAGCATTATCTTGGGAACACAACTGTACTATAATGAATCATTATACACGGGTGTGCCTAAAGTGGGTCATTAAAGTTATTGTATAATGATTCAAATCATTCAATAAAGTACAGTTGTGTTCCCAAGATAATGTTATAAAATAACTTTTTTTCTATTAAAGTACACTTTGGATCTATCATTAGTATAATCAATCAGTATCAATTCAATTTGACGATGACAATGTGACAAATTTTTGACTTGAACTTTACAGGTAAGAATTTTTGGGAGTTTGCAACACGGATTTGATTAGGTATATGATTATTTTGTCTGTTTATTTTATTGTTTTTGCCTACATATATCATTTTGACCAATGTCACAAAAATAGCCTTTTTTTTTTTTTTGAAAAGTTGGTAGAAAAATACTATCGATTTTACATTATTTATATGAGTTTTGATAAAGTACTGTATGATACTGCACATAATTAGGTATTAAGAACTCGTTTGATACTATTAAGAACCTCGCCTACGGCTCGGTACTTAAACTCACACTCGTATTTAATAACCCCTATTATGCAACAGTATCATAAACTACTATTCTATACCTATATCAGTTGGGCGCATACGTGTGTTATAATAACTTTCAATTAGTAACAACACAACTGGGATTCAATAAAGAACGAGTCACTTATAAGTTTTATCAGTCTGTGTAGGTAATCTGAATGAACAAATTCATAATCAAACCAAAGAGAATATTTTAATCTGAACATTTTTTTATTTGCAAATTTTACTTTGTCCGAAGGTTAGAGCTGCTCTAATAATTTTTAAATAATACAAAGTACGCTACGCAGTTAGGTACTTTACGTGAAATTAACTGATAGGTATGTATTTTTTGCAGTGTTTATAATGTTTTACTTATATATATTTTTCTTATAAGTTTTGGAAGTTGGAGAGATGTGTTTTGTTCAATCTGTTAGTTAACAGGATATTTTATTATTAATAATAGTTATGTAATATTGTGAATAAAGAGTGTTGGTCCTTACTTTTAAGTTTATCCTAATAATGGGCGTACCTACTTCGTTATTACTCTGCCTGGCCTGCAGTCTGCTGCGATAGCGGGAACATGAAAAATGATAAACAGACGCCTAGCGGTATGATTCTGAACTAAACTCTGCAATAAAATACAAGGAAAATAGTTCCAAGGGCACAGATGTTTAGGTTTTAAATTTAAAGTGTGTGTGGCGCGTCGCGTCCTTTTCCGTAACATTTGTTACAATTTGCCGTACCTATTTTAACTTTATGACATCTTTATGATTATGTATTTAAATGCAAATGTTATCGTTATCAACGCTGTCCATAATGTTTATCTATCTAAAGTGATATATTTATACCTATTTAAAACCACTTCGATTTAGTGGGAAGTTGATTTGAAATGAATGTATGCATGTCCAACAGGCAGGCAGGCAGGACTCACAATATTATAGATCACTGAACTCTAGGTATTTGTGGGAGTTTATGGTGCGGACAATAAACGCGGCGCTCTTTTTTTGTTTAATTAGAGGCAGAGTAAATAACAAGTTTTTTCACAAAATACTCTCGATAAAAATCTTATAGGTACGTAAAGTTCTTATCAATCAAATATTATTATTACGAGTAGTTGAGCATGTTGTTTTTTAGCTGAAACAAACAGTTCAACTGGGAAAGTAAGGTAACTCCCCGAATGACTCCGTCCCTTACTACACTGACGGGGACAAGCGAGACAGACGAGGTCTACTTTTAGTAAAAAAATATTTTTCGGTCGATTTTATGTTATTTAAAGGAAAACTTAGCCTTTTTTTTATAAAAAGTGAGAAATAAATATATTTAGGGATTTCACGTGGTATTTATTTAACAAAATCTTTATTTCATATTTCAGGCTAACTTACGCCTTGCAGTTTTAGACAGGTTGCCGTCATAAAAGCCGTTTGTTCTTATCTTCTCGGCACCTTTGCACCCCCCGTGCAGAGATAAGTCCTACACTTGCTCCACTTCTTTTACAAGACGTGAAAAATATGGAATTAATATATTTAATAGAAAATATTGAGTCGAATTATTAAAGAACTACTTCTTAGATTCCTTAATTTCCTAAAAATATGGCCTCTTTGATGCATAAAGATAGAAGAAACAGTTCAGGAACGATTGTTGAAAATGAAAAAGAGTCACTTGCATCCGTTATTGAGCGAAGCGATAAAGATAATAAGACTGTTGCAAACAAATCGAAACAGTACACAGAACAGAATAAAGTCGAAGCACCAGAGGCGGAAGGATCAAAAAGTCAACTGACGGAAAAAGGAAACTCTAAATGTAAGGATGTATCTATTGCTCAATTGCATGAAAAAGTATCTAAATATCAACCGAGAGATAAGGTTGTACCTTTCACTAAAGATCAAACAAATAATGAGGGCGAAGAAAGAAGTAATCATTTAGATGGTAAAAAAGGACAGAATAAAGGTAATAAATATAAGAATAAAATAATGTTCAAGAAAAAAGATGGAACAGCACAAGTAAGTGGACAATTTTATGAAACAAAGATGCTGACCTTTATCCATTTAGGAGTTATGCTTGATCAGGACATCACAAAATTTTACTTAGCGTCAAACATCGACGAAATAGGTGCACTGGATGACATCTGTTTTAGATTCAAATCAAATGATAATGACAAAGATGTCCTTGTATTCATACAAACAAAACACAGAAATCGAATATCTGCGAAAACAAATATAACAATGAATGACGTGCGAAAGAGTGACGGGTATTACAGTTTAAAGAAATATTTGAACAGTGCCTTAAAAATCAGAGAAAAGATGATTTCCCAAAAAGAACAAAAATATCTGTTTGAAGGTGATAATATGAATAATTTGGATTGTTATTATATAATTTACACGCCTGCAGGACATAGCATTGATAACAATAATATCAAACTGGTGAAACCTAGTAGTAAGGTAAATACTCTCATTGAAACTGCTGACGATGGAGTTGTCTTCCAATTTAAATATGAAGCAGTTGATTTTTTATTGCATGACTTGATTGAGACACGTTTTGGAGAGTTGGCAAAGAAGTTCATAGATATAATATTTAATGGAAATGTGAATATGATGGACGACAAACTTGTAGAATGTTATCGTACAGTTCTATTAAATGATGTTATTGATATATCCGAAGATGTTTCTGAAGGCACTCATAAGGGAAAATTTCGATTAGAATTTTTCGAGAACAATGAAATGTATACAACCATGTTCAGGGATAAGCTATACAGTGAAGCTATTCAGTATAAATTAAAAAAATCGTCTCTATCGACAGATGTAGATTCTGCAGATGAAAATTTAAGTAAGAACATTGTTAATATTATACGTTACGATGACACAAGCAATAAATTTAGTTTGATTGATGACAGTTTACTAAACTGTAGTCTATTTGATCAAGTTAAAGAAGAAAATAAACCTACTTCAGCTAAAGATGTAGTTGAAATTGTAGGCAAGGATATTTTGATGTCTTCTGATTTCAAAATACCAGTTAATTCTGTTGATAGAGATATGCAAATAACAAGATTTAGTAGATTAAACTTTTTGACGAGCAATTTAATCAAATTATTTGAACATGCAACGGATCAAAATGGTGTGAAATTAATCGAAATTGATGAAAATATGTTAGCTGCAAACAAAATAAAACGTAGTGTTTTTGACCAGAATGGTGGATTAGGCAGTGCTGTTGGCAACCTTCTAAAAATTGATCAGGACTCCAAAACATTTAAATTTGACATTGAAAATTTACCTCCAAATGCTACAAAGTTGTGGGAATATCTAAATCTAAAAGAAAATCTAACGAAAATTAGGGAAGATCTGATGAGTTACAGATTTAAGATTTGCATTGAAGGATTTCCTAAAGGTTCTATAGAGGATGTCAACTCAGATGAATATCTCGTTAAAGACTTTTTAAGTAAGCTGTGGGTTTACACAGGTCAAGCCAAACACGGTACTGTTGAAGATATAACAAAGGAAATGATCAAACATTATTTAAAAGCTGATTCAATCCCCGAATCCATCTTCGAGGTGAGCCCCGATGCAGTATATTTAATACTTCTTAAAACTATAGAAAAATGGTGGGAGAATGATGAGGAAAAAGAATATTTGACGAAATCTACTACTATACTCGATGAGGCAATATCACTACTTATGAATAATCCTATACTGACTGTTCTAAATCTTTTCTGTGTTAACACACTGAAAACTATTGGAATGGAGTTTAACAAGGATGCCATGAAATCGTTGAATTTAGATGAATTTACTTCTGGACTTCTCATGATCATTACAGATTCAACGTTATTGACTGGCGCAAAACTAAATCAACACTTTAGTGATTCCTATGGTCACGTATTATTTATAAATTTGAATTATGCATTAAATCACTTTTTGTTTTCATTTGACAAAATTCTACATGAATTAGAGAGTAAAGTAATAAAACCCATAGTAATTATTTGTGAAAAAATGGAAAATAGTGTATATTCCATCCAAGTATTAAAACGTTTAAAACAAAAAATGCATGATAGGAAGATTATTATAGTATCAATCAAACAAACTCACGAAGAGATAAATAAAGTTATGATGTGTCTTGATGTAAGAAATGACACAAACAGCTTTTATGATCTTTCCTTGGAATCACAAGAGAAGGTTTTGAACGAATCCATTGTTATATTTCAAGGTATCGAAGTTAATTTGAAAACAATCATTAATAATGAATCAAGCCATCATATTATTACATCACAAATATTAAATAAACTCGTTATGAAAGAAGTGTTTGAACTAGGAAATGAGTTAACGACATCAAATTACGATGACATTAAACAATTCTATGTTCATAGAACTTTAGAATGCCCAGGTGAGGATTTAGATGAAGCGGCCACGTGCGAAGATAGTTTAAAAGAAAAAATAATCAAAAATCAATTGGGAAATGGAAACGGATCAAGTAATAAAGACAGAATTGTTGTAGAATCTAAACATTTACTTGAAGATCTCAACAATGACATGATGGTCGTCACTGCTCCACCTGGGATGGGAAAATCAACCTTGTTAACTCATCTGTCTGTAGAAACAAAGAAAGAATATCCCAATATGTGGATAGCTCGAATTAATTTGCAAGATTATTCTAAACAATTCCGCGAATGGAAACAAAATGAAGTAGTTGTTGATACATTAAAGACGCTGAATTTTTTGTGTCAAGCTGTAACTAATGAAAGAAACTACAGAAACAAAAAAATAGAATTTGCTTTTGAGGACAATGACATAGTTTCAAAAAGAGATAATATCAGTGTGAAATATTCACTAGAATTAGGCTTTTTTATACATTGTTGCAAAACCGGTAATGTTGTATTTCTGTTCGATGGATTCGACGAGATTTGTCCGCATTATGAGGGCGTAGTCATACAGCTAATTAAAACTACAGTCAAATTAAATCAAATTGTTGCAACAAGTAGTTCTACAGCAACAATCAAGAAACCGAAGATTTGGATCGCAAGTAGATGTTACAATGATGTATTACACAGCATCGAGCGGGAGTTTGGCAAGTTTTATAGTCTTCAACCTATCTCTGGTGCACAACAAAGGATATATTTAAAGGCATTTTGGAAAGAGTATCTGAAACTTGACAAATTTAGTAACGAGCAATTGTCTCAAGTAAAAGTCTTCATTGACTACATGGCGAATTATGTTTATAATCTTCGTGAACATAAAGATTTTACATATTACATAAAGCCAATGAGTATTCCTTTATACGACATGTATGCAATAGCCGTAGATTATTTTTTAAATGAAATTAGTTCGGTTCCGTTCCTAGCAAATAACGAAATATTCAAAAGTACGCTGGATATAGATAGAAGTATATTTAATGATGAAAACAGAAAACAAGCCAAAGATGATGTAGAGACATCCATGCTAGCCGCCACTCCACTAAATCTATACATAGCCGCTGATTTTTTTCAGAATGAAATTAAGTATTCAGACAACCAACCAAATAAGTGGAATTTAGACATGAATACATTCTCATTTTATGATCGTTTCTTAAAGACTAAATTTACTACAATATTATTTGAGGGCAAAAAGAAAATGGATTTAAGTATACCAGATAATGAAATGACTCATGATATTGCATATGTAATTTTTGTCGAAAAACATCAGAAACTAGCATTTTATGCAATTTTTAGTAACTATGAAAGAAGTTTTAAAGCAGTGACCACCAAAGCTGAACGTGATGATATACGCGCTTTGGTTGACTGTATAAAATTAGCTAAAGAAAAAACTGGTGTGATAGACTGCGTGGTCGATCACGTACCTATATTTATCCATCGCACTTTCGCTGAATATTTTGCAATTCAACACGTTTGTAACTTACTAAAATCAGCTTATTCTCAAAAAAAAATAGAAAGACAAGAAACTATTTGGAAATTCATACTGGATACCGTTATAAAAGACGGTACTGAAGGTATTAATGCTATTTTCAATCATAAATTAGCGAGTGATGATGAACTATCAGATATCATCAGAAGTGAAGACACTGAAAAAATCGTTTATGAAATAATATCAGATCAGGTAAAGACTATAGACCCTGATGAAGAAGACACGGCAATAAATAAAGCAGTGTACTGTGGCGTGAAAGAAACTATGAAGTTTCTTTTTACTTGCATTAAGAAACACATTAAGGAAGATTTCGATGATCAATTTGCTAGTTATGCCAGAAAAACTTCGCTTGTAGAATTCACTTATATACTGGGATATCGTGATGTACATGATTTGTTACGTGATATTTTAAAGATGGATTATGAATTGGTGCAAACAATCTTAAGTCGTTACATTTGGATGATGAGAGATTTCCAATTTGGGCCCTTTAAACGGAAATAGCATGACCAAGCCTCTGCATCAACGCACTTCTCTCGTGCGTGATTGCTCCAACCTAAGCTTCGGTGACCTTCGGCCAAAAAACTACATCAGCGGAAGTTTTGGCAAAACCCGAAGGTTTCTAGCAAGCGCCGAAACTTAACGACGACCAATCTAACAAAAAAAACCCAGATTAGTTGTTCCTACAGTTAAAAACTATTACGGTAAGCGAGAAAGACGCTGGCTAACACCTAAACTTACAAACGAGCTACCACAGGATAATATGCTTATGTGTTTTATCTGTAATTTAAAATGTAGGTAGTTATGTAATACATATCAATAAATATATTATTAGGTATTTTGTTAATATCCACGTACATACTGCCTACAAACTGTTACACAGTTTGGCAGTTAAGTGAACATGTTTGTACTTACTATACATAGAAACAAAATAAATAAAAAAAACTTGAACTGATAAAAATAAATTTACAAATAATACAAATCGTTAAAAAAAAATCTCCTTTATTTTTTGGTGTAAGATACCTTTACATCGGATATACCGTTTTGTCAAAAAAATCCTATTTAGGTTAAAAGTGATAGGATCTTTTTTCCGAATTCAGCAAATAGAATTCAGGGATGTTTACTTCAATTTTAATCAATACAATTGGAACATGATGAAAACTATAACATATATTTTTTGTAGGACTATAGACGAAAGGATTCGTAAAAAAAAACTGCCTAAGCACAGCGTATTTTCACGATTTGACCCGTGATAAAGCTGTCGTGTTTTAGGGGAAGTCCCATCATACGTATACGTAGTAGTAGCTACATTAAAGTGATTCTGTGGTCCTATTGTTTAGTAATCTGAGTCTGTGGTAGTTCCCCATTGACAAAACGAGTTGCCACATAATAGTAACGAAACAATAAATGAAGGAAATATTTTTAAAATACGAATACATGGAACCTATGATGTTACCAAATTCAGAATTAAAATATGATAATAGGTTTCTTTTTTGTGAATATACTCCATTAAAAAATACAAATCTACATAAATCAATCGAGTTTACATGGTACCACAACACCGGTTTGTTTTTTATACAGTTGGCACCAGTTAGGTAGGTACTTGAAAGAAATTTTTGGTTGGCACTACTGTTGGCCGCCATGTTATTTTGCTAACTTCACGCCGGTGTGCTCTCAAAACAAATACGAATACGTGCGTCGTCTTGTGATCCATTGTTTATCGTTAATAAAAACAAAAAAATCCACACCAATTTTAGTGAGAGTCGAATTAGATTCTCAATCGGATTGATTGTCGTCTATTCTCGTATATTTCACGTTGCCATTCGGTTTCCATCGCCGCAATGGAAGTCGAGCGAATTAACTCCGACTCGGAAAACGTGGCGATGGAAGTAAGCAAGCCGGTAGCGGTAGCCGATGAAGGTGCAGCCGGGGACGCGGCAACATCCCACCCGGAGCGTTTGCGTCGCAAAAACAAGAAATATGCTCGTTCTAATAGCAAGGATGGCGGGAGCGGCAGCGGCAGCGCGGTCGCACCACTCCCTAAATACCGGAGCTGGAAAAATAGCCGTAGACCCCGCAACGGCTACGGCCGGGGCTTGCCGAAGAAAGGTAACCACTAATCAACCATAACTTCCCTCATCATTAAATAAGGCGGTATCGGACAGCGAGGAAACTTCTAGAATTAAACGCTCGCTACGGCATGAATGCAGTTGCATTTTGGTTTTTTTTTACATAACTTTTGTTTACTACGCAAAAATCACGTAACATTGTTATTGTATACTTTTATGTAGGTATTTGCATGGGGTTTCGAGTGAGACTTGCTCAAGGTCACTCATTTGCGCAGTTGTCAAACTAGGTACTTTGTTATTTGTACATGTGGTCCGTTCGACCGCCTCCGCCTGCGGATGGTCTTATCAGTAAATGAAAATTATCATTAGGTAGGTAGGTAGTTTATCGCGTATCCACGTCGTTTGGTATAGGTCAATATGATGTTTATTTTAGTTGAATGACTCGTTACGTAATCGATGCTTATAAACAACTTTCTACATCCAAGGTTATTTTGGTAGCTGCGACACAAATGGCGGGACATTTATAAATATAGCGACCAGATTAGAATAAATTAGACATTTCATTTGTTTACCGATAATTGGTGCGCATGTTTTTGGTCATATGACATCAAGGTCATACTTGTTTATGATACAAAAAGTTGTTATGATTGGTCTGTTAGCATGGAGAAAGATTCCATAAAGAGGATATAATCACTAAGTCCTAAGATAGCCTATGGGTGGTATTACACTACTAGATTCCGCCCCGCGGTTTCACTCGCGTTCCCGAGGTATCTTATGTTTTCCCGGGATAAAAAGTATCCTATGTGTTAATCTAGGTTATAAACTATCTGTGTTCCAAATTTCATCTAAATCCGTTTAGTTTTTGCTTGAAAGAGTAACAAACATACATCCATACTCACAAACTTTTGCATTTATATTAGTATAATGTAACCAAAGATCATAAATACAATCCATCTCTTATCTATAACTAATAATAAAGCTGAAGAGTTTGTTTCTTTATCCTGAGTCTGGGTGTATTTATAAATTTATGTATTTATGTATGTTTTATAAAAAAATATTGTATATGTAGTATATCAGTCATCTGGTTGTCCATAGTCCAAGCTCTGCTTAGTTTGGCGATCAGATAACCATGTGTGAAGAATGTCTTAGGATATTTATTTATTCACAATATATGATTCTAGGGTCCATATTTAAGACTAGTGGTTCCAATCGCATTCCTGTAACCTTGTAACCTTCAGGAATAATGTTGCTTCCTATTCGTGAAATAATTTTTCGAATATGATTGGTAGTTCCAGAGATTAGCACATTTTTTTTACTATGTATAGGCCTGTGTTTGACCACAATCTCAGTGATGTTGTAGCCAATGATGGTGAGCACACAAAGCCTAGAAGGGAACTGGCTCTCAAGTGCAGCTATCAGAACACACTGAAAGGTGCTTGGTGACAGATTGTCAACTTGAGGGTGGTAGCCAGCCAGGCGAGTACTACAAAGTACCATACCACCGTGCTATGGTTTCCTCACAATGTTACATATTATTATAATGATGGTTTATTGGCAGGTGGTGCTGGCGGTAAAGGTGTATGGGGTGCTCCGGGTTCAGAGCTCCTTGAAGAATACGAGGTTGAAGATGTGAATGACCCTAACTATGACTCGGAGGCGGTCACCAACGGAGATGTGGAGTTCAAGCAAGTTATTGTTGAAGCGGAGCCTGATGAAATTGTGGTAAGTGCCTATTGTTTTTTTTTACTATGTATAGGCATGTGTTTGACCACAATCTAACCGTGGTCAGTGATGGTAAGCACACAAAGCCTAGAAAGGAACTGGCTCTCAAGTACTTAAGTATGCCTAACTTTAGGATTACATTTTCCAGACGGATGTCTTGCATCATCTTTTTGATCTATCTTCACTTTCCTCCTATACATAACTAACTACCATTAATTTTTGTTCATATACTTCTTTTTAGGGTTCCGGAGAAGAACACACATGATCTAAATATTAGTATGTAATAGATAATTTATTTTAATTTTGTTCGATTTAAACCTTTTTCAATAAGAGTTTGTTATCGAATATGTTGTGAATTTAAATCGGCCTTGAGATAAGACCAGTTTACACGACGCGCCTCTTTAATCGCATTAACGGAAGCGAGCGATACTTTTTGCGCACTTGTGCAAATACTTCTTTTACACACTTTTCACTTTGATGCAGTGCGTTACTTGTATAACTCGAAACTTTGTCGTCTATGAAACCGATATATATATATCACCTACTAGTCGCAATGAAGACAAAAAAACAAGACTGCCTTTTATAAAAAGTGAATTAAAGCCAGTGTCGCTCGGGATGATGTAAGGATTCTAACGATACATACATACATATAAATAGGGATAATGACAAAAAAATTTAATTAGTCCGTCAGTTAGTAAAAAAAATATATATATTCATCATCACGTCAGCTGAAAGTCGTCCACTGCTGGACAAAAGCCTCCCCCAAGGAAAATTTCGCATGACGTCACGTCTTAGTACACTTTTTACAGAGAAGTGACGTCACAGCTCACAAGCCCCCCCACTCCTGTACTTTGATGTGCCATATGTGTGTATTTTTTATTGATTTGATAAAATAAAACCAAAATACGTATCCAATATTTTTTGTTAACCTAACGAACGGACTAAACAAAAATAAATATTTTTTACCCACTCATCATCCCTATTATTCAGCCGGGCCGTTTAAAAGTTGAAAATATGACTCTTACTTTTAAGCAGTCGTGTAAAAATAAAATTACATAGCATAGTTCACTTATGGACTGATGATCTGGTCAAGGTAGGGACTGGAGAAGGAAGGCCTAAGACCACGAGAAATGGAATGTACTGAAAGAGACCTCGGCATTGGGAGGTAATAGGATAAAAAAGACAAGAGATATTGTTAAATGTAATTTTATTATAAACTTTTTACTTTACTATATATATACTCACTCACCGTGGTCAGTGATGATGTGGCCGATGGTGGTAAGCACACAAAGCCTAGAAGGGAACTCTCAAGTGCAGCTGTCGGAACACACCGGAAGGTACTTGACTACAGATTTTCAGCCAGGCGGGTACAAAGTACCCTACCACCGTGCTATGGTTTCCTCAAGATGTTTTCCTTCACCGAAAGCTCAAGCTAATTGTTGGCATTCGATATCACTACCACTGAGCTATCATCGCCTTAAAAAACTTAAAACTATAATAATCCTACTAGTAATATTATAAATGAGAAAGTTTGTATCTATGTATCTTTGTTACTCTTTCACGTAAAAACTACTGAACGGATTTGGATGAAACTTGGCACATAGATAGATCATACCCTGGAAAAACATATAGGCTACCTTTTATTCCGGGAAAACATTTGATACCTCGGGAACGCGGGTTAAGTAATAAATTCTACTGTTGCTGATTTAAATGATTCTCAAGTAGTCCCAGGAGCTTTGCGTGAGTGTTAGACATATCCTGGAGGCATCGTAGTATTGATTCGTTTGTTGTTGATAAAGTCACGACCGCATTGGTAAGTCGTTCCTCGGACGCGATTCGTCGTTCCTCCATATCGCACAGCCACCGGGGCAGATCTTGATGTTCTTCGGTTTCTTTAAATAAATGCGAATGTTTTATTTTTTAGCAGAAAATTTAATATTATCCTCACTGAGATATTGAGATATACTACGTATAGAGAAGCTATTCTAAACAAAGGTCATGCTCCATTTATTTAATAGTACCTGGTTGACCGAGCTTTGCTCGTTTTTTTTTTCTAAAAATGAAACAGCTTGATTTTTCTCCCCCGAAACCCTCCGCATACTAAATTTCATGAAAATCGATGGAGCCGTTTCCAAAACTAAGTAGAGCTTGTACTATGGACATATTTTTTTATGTTGATATAAAATTAAGGCGTGACTGACTGATATATCAACCCACACTCAAACCACTGGACTGATCGGGCCGAAATTTATTTATAATATATTCTAAATAATTAATCTAATAAAAATAATAAAATAAGATAATTTTTCATACAGATAGATTAGGCAGGCATCCGTTATGAAAGGATTACAGTTCACAATGTATCGACAGTTTATAATCTCGCGAGATAGATTATAAACTAACGGTGTTCACAATCATACGGTCACATCGATTCTTTGATATTCTAAGAAGTTGTAAAAGACTCAAAATCACAGTGTAGGTAACTTTATGAAATCGGTGATCATTTTTAAACGACTTCAAAAAGGAGGAGGTTCTCAATTCGTCGGAATCTTTTTTATTTGTTTTTTTTTTATGTATGTTCCCCGATTATTCGAAGACGCCTAGACCGATTTGGAATATGATTTTTTTCACTTACCAGAGCCTCCGGAACTATATCTTGGTCGTTCCACCATCTCTACTTTCCGAATGGGTAACGTAGGCGTAGACGCCGCCACGGGTCGGGGACGCGCGGGCCGTACTTCAGATGGTGAAGCTAGAAAAAAAAAAACATTTTTTGTATCGCGATTATGATTCTAGATTATGTTTTTTTCGGCATTCTTTGTTGCATGAGATTTATAAAAATATAGGAATAGTTTTTTTTCATTAGTAACGTCAGGAAAAAATCGTGAATATGCCCCTTTTTAAAACTAAAAGAAACCTAAAGATATAGGTACGTACAATAATAGTAGTTAGGTAGATAGGAACAAGATGAAATAGATTTTTTATTATAAAAGAATTGAAACAGAAGTTTTGGCCGAAGCCGAAATTTTCTAGCAAGCGCCGGAATTAAACGAACTGTTATCAATAAGCGAGAACGCATGTTCGGGGTCTAGGACTGAATTTCTTGAGTCTTTAAGCCTCGACCTTCGATCGGACTCTAAAAACTAGTTAGAGGGTATGAAAGACATTTACCATGCATTATCCGTGGCACTCCGACCATCCCAATAGCCCACATGATTCGTTTCTCGAGGTCTGTAAGGGGGAACAGCTTGTTATGCACTCCACCCTCGATAGTGCCCGCCCGCTTCCTCCTAATGTCGGCCGCCTTTGCCTTGGTGCGGCATTTGAGCAGGTGCCAGTACTTGAAAACAAGTTGCAATTTTTTTTTAAAACTACCTTTTATAATAATTAAATTAATGATAGCCAGTGTCACTCGGGATGATATAAGGATTCTCACAATACCCCATAATCTAAATCTCTGCAGGCACTGTGGAATAAATAGAGCTGTCCTTTTGGCAGTCGTGTAATACAGGGTTATTCAGTGTTATGTTAAGGGTTATTCATATCCGAGCAATCAAGTTGATATCTTCTCGTCCCAAATACCGCTGTGTCTCAAGTCGAAAGTCTTCCACCAGTGTGTGTTGCCAGTGATGACTTACGGAGCAGAGACGTGGTCGCTTACGATGGGCCTTATAAGAAGGCTCAAGGTCACCCAAAGGTATGCTCGGAGTTTCCCTGCGAGATCGGATCAGAAATGATGATATCCGCAGGCGAACCAAATTGTAACAGACATAGCCCGAAGAATTGCCAAACTGAAGTGGCAGTGGGCGGGGCACATCGCTCGTAGAACCGACGCTGGGACAGAAAGGTTCTCGAGTGGCGACCACGAACCGGAAGACGCAGCGTGGGCAGGCCCCCCCACAAGGTGGTCCGACGATCTTGTTAGGGTCGCGGGAAACCGCTGGATGCGCAAGACCGGCCATCGTGGAGATCCTTGGGGGAGGCCTTTGTCGCAGCCGTTGCAGCAGTGGACGTCTTTCGGCTGATATGATCATGATGATGAATCAAGTTGAAAATCTGTCGCCAAGAACCTACTGGTGTATCCCGTCTGACTTATGAGCCCATTCCCTTTTAGGCTTTATGTGCTTATCACCAAAGAAGCCGTGCTGAGTTTTTTGCCGGATTCTTGTCAGTTAAAGTGTATTCCGAACCGAAGTACCACAAACCGGGGAACAGTTTCAAGGATGCCTTCGCTACACTTACAACAGCAACACACACATCACTGGAGCAAATTTGTAAGCACCCAAGGCCACACTACGTTACATTGAGGAGCTAGGATGGCTTGGGTAAAGCTGGCAGAGAGGAATGCACAATACACCCCTAAGCGGAACGTCACTGCAGGCCTCATCGCCACCACCCAGATTTTTTTTTTTAGAAATGACTTTAGTTGGTAGCCTCTGATGGCTGCAACAACCTTACCGGACAAATCGGCGAGCGCAGAGGACTCTCAGCCGGGTAATATTTAGGTAACAACGCCTGAGGGCACCCCCGAATGGGGTACGAACCTCGGCTCAGGGCGTTACCGGGGGAGGGGGAGGACTTGTACGAATTACGCCTAATTGGGGGCGGTCGGACTACTAATCAGCAGCTCGGGCCGCTTGAACGGGACGAGACTGAGTGGGACGTCGCGGCGGTCCTCGCCGTCGAGGACGGAGGGCCCCACCCAGAATAAGAATAGCCTTCGTACTGACGACCTAAACTGAATAAATGAGTTTGGAGTTTGATGTGTCGGAGTAGATTCCTTGTTAAAAATTATGTCGCACTTACTCGTTTCCATTGTTCTGGTGCTTTCTTAGTTCCATCTTCGACGGCGTTAAGGTTTTTTGCCAGCTCCACCCACGCCTGGTTGGCTTGTCTATTGGCCAAGGGACCAGTTTCAGCTCGCCCTGCTATATGCTTGTTCCGTTCGGCGAACTCAACAATTAATTCTAACTGGGCTTGCGAAACCAATCTCACCGGTGCCATTGTCTTAGAAACAGAAAAACGTTTTACGATTCGCTGAGGTATATTATGACGTATAGAGAAGATATCCTAAGCAAAGGTCATGCTCCATGTTGTTATATTCGCTGCAGCGCTGAAAAAATAATCTAACCAGTCTAACCAGACAATTTAAGAGGAGGCTCTCCGCGAATGTCTCCGTCCCTTAATAAACTGACGGAGACAAGCGAGATAGGAGAGCCGCAATTTTAGTAAAAAAATACGGTTTTATGTTACTTATTTTAAAAAAAACTAAGCTTTTTAAAAAAAGTAAGAAAGCTATTCCTTTTTTAATGGATTTCAGAATGTATTTATAAAACTTTCAGAAAAAAACACTATTTTTATTCAAATAAGTAGGTATAAATATACTATATATATAACGCCAAGTAAAGTTTTATCACAAAAAAACTGACGCTTCCGGGATTTAGGAAGCTACCAAAATAAATACAACTGGATCATTTCGAAAATAGATTAAAAATCATCAACTATCATCTGTACTAAAAGGTGAATGACACAGTTTCTAATTCTACAATGTTATTGATACGTACAACTTTCACCCAGTTTGACGGCTCAATACAAAAATCTAGTACTGTTTCTACCATTGTGCTTATTTCTTATTTTGTAAACAAAAAGCTAACCTAAAAAAATACTACGTCTTTTCACTTCAAATAAATATATTCTAAAACACATTTATCATGTTCAAATAAATTGTAATTTGATAGGAAATCTGACGCTTTGTTGTAAGTTTACTAAAGAAAAACATGTAATGCATAAAACTTCGTATATGTTTAAATGTACAACATATCCAAAATACTTATGATAGCAACTAACCTCGTATCATATGCACAAAGTCACCAGAAATAACCTTCACTCCGTAACAAGTCACCAACTGTTTCAATCACAGAATTCACAGATAACAAAAACCGTACATAGAAACCAACCAGCTACTTATTATACGACCGATTGAAATTGTCTCTACGTTGTGCACACGGTTTATTACGCTACGGTACATCGTGATTTGGTCGGGTTAGCCATACGCACGAACTTCACATTGCAACGTATTGATGGAAAGTGATATGGCGGCAAGGAGTTGCGTAATAATAATTTGTCGATGGAAACTCGTTTCTATTTGCAACCAATAAGAGTTTATTATGATGTTTGATCGATCGATTTGATTATGTAAGGCGGTTTTATTTATATGTCTAGGAAGTAATTAAGTGTCAAAATAACATTCTTTAGATTTCATTCTGGTTTTTATTTTATTTGTTTTAGGTGTTTGTTTGGATTATGTTGTTTTTGAAGGAACAAAAAATAGGGGTCTTGCTGACTATGACTTGAAGAGGATTAAATACATGATTTGAAACTGGCAAAATACACAGTGTGATGCCAAAATGAAAAAAATAAAATAAAGTAATACACACATATACGTATGGGAAGGTTTAGTTTAAGATAAGATACACATACATGGTACATACCATTCTCTGTTTCGCCTGTGAATGATTGTATGAGCGCGTTTACTCGCTTGCGGCGAAGCCAAAAAATTTTGACCTGTATGTTCGGCTTGTCTAAACGGCCGAGCCGATTTTGATATAGTTAGGTATCGTTAGGTTCGTCTTTATATTAAAATTATAAGAAAATCAAAATGGCGTATTTTTGGCGCCAAAAAAATGATCTCCCAAACCCATCGAGTGGGGTACCAAAATGAAGGGTTTTAAAAGGTGATTACAAATTATATGTTTAAATGTAATTCGGAATTAGAAATACCCAACTGTCTTGTTTTGAATCTTAATAGCTGAGTTTTTTTTTAAATGACTAAAGTTGGTAGCGTCTGATGGCTGCTTCAACCTTACCGGACAAATCGGCGAGCGCAGAGTGCTCTCAGCCGGGCAACATTTAGTTTAAAGGTATTTGCGACTGGTAGTCATCACATCACAACTCTTTAACGGTTAGGAGTTATTAGGGGATAATTCTTTAAATATTATAGGACCTATTAGACCGTTAGTCGTATCCTTTGTACTATGTACTTCGTTTTGTATGGAGCTGGGTCACGGTAAAGTCCTAACAAAACCATAAAGATATCCTTGTAGACTAGCTTCAAGTTAACCTTATCGCAGGTCGTTGACCCCGCCGCGTCGTTGGTCAAATGAGCATAATTTGAATGCGTGTGCGCCTTGGCGCGCATACTAAATAAACTGCACTTATGTAGGGTTACCAAACACTAGCAAAAAAAAAACAAACAGATATAATGACGCCATTAGTTTGTTACGTAAGACGATTTTTGACAGATTTTGACCCCTCCCCCCTTCTATGTAATAAAAATTTAAATTGGTTGACCCCCTTCCCCTGTTTAAGGGGGATCGGCCGAAAAGCCCGCGAAATTCAAATATTAGGTTTTTTCAAATTGCAGCTCGGTAATAGGTCAATTATTTGTTTAAATGTGATTCGCGACACTGTGATATGGCTATAGATCTATCTATCTATGTATTCATTTTGCATTCAAAATATAATAGAACTGTACATTGGTTCCTAAGCGTTATTTATCGAAAAGGAACCAATGTATGGATTTAAACAGTTTAAAAAGCATAATGTACACATACAATAATCAATTAGCATATTTATGAGGCGCAAATCACATTTTGACAAATATACGACCTATTACCGAGCTGCAATTTGAAAAAAACCTTGATAAAATTTGAATTTCGCGGGCTTTTCGGCCGATTCACCTTAATATTTAATGAGTAAGAATCTACAAAAGGATGAATATACGTTTGATTTGTTTTATTTTTTATATTTCAATGAAACGTTTTTTTAGGCACGTTTGTTTTGTACGTTAAGTACTAATTTGTAGTTAACAAATAATCTTTTTTGTTGGATATTTTTGGCGTGCATCCGTGCACTCCGCTTATCAAAATGGGTTAATCCGTTCAGGAAATATGACGCCAAAGACATACACAGAACAAAGAAATATAAAAAAAAGGGTTTTTCATCGGAGGTTTAACAAAAGTACTATTTGACAATCCTGATTTGTACATTGTCACATAAAGGACTTGTTCATTGCCAACTCTGCGATTGGCACACAAAGTTACAACAATGTGTGTGCTTAGTTTGAAAAACAAAATAGGAATGATACGATCTCAGGCCACAGAACTACTTCTTAGACTGAGATCTATAGAGCGTGCTTAGACTTTGCTCAGACTTTACCGTACAAAGTCGGTATTTAAAATGCAATCTTCAAATCTCTCCGAGTGTGTGCTAAGCAAAGTCTAAGTGCACCTAATCGACGACTTACCAACAACTTACCAAAACTTTATTACGTAGGTTTATACCCTAAGTAAAGTCTGAGCAAAGTCTATACGCGGAACTGGGAGACGTAGCGTGGGCGTGATGCGGGTAGCGCAAGATCGTGGAGATCCTTGGTGGAGGCCTTTGTCCAGCTGTGGACGTCTTTCGGCTGACATGATGATATTATTTTTATTTTAAGCTCCTCTATGTGTTGCCATTGATAAACGAATCTTTGAACCCATTTATTTTAAATAATGTATACCGCGACACTACCATCCTGTTACACGCTTCCATTCAAGAAATCACTCCCACAGAAAGCAAGACAAAATTTTATTTATTTTTTACTATGTATAGGCCTGTGTTTGGCCACAATCTCACCGTGGTCAGTGATGATGTGGCCGATGATGATAAGCACACAAAGCCTAGAAAGGAACTGGCTCTCAAGTGCAGCTGTCGGAACACACCGAAAGGTGCTTGGCGACAGATTTTCAACTTGAGGGTGGTAGCAAGCCGGGCGGGTACTACAAAGTACCCTACCACCGTACTATGGTTTCCTCACAATGTTTTCCTTCACCGAAAGCTCAAGCTCATTGTAGGTTTCGAACCCGGTACCTTAGTCTCGGCATCCGACGTCACTACCACTGAGCTAGCATCGCCTTAAAAATGATACAAATCAACCAGCTGTACTTTTTTTTTTACTTTGTTTTTTTTTTTATTTAAAGCGCAAATCGGAGCCCGTGATATTGGAATACTTCGAGCATGGAGACACGAACGCGGCAGCCGAGGATCTGTTGGAATTCGTCACTGCTAAGAGGAGTCATTTGGTGAGTATCGAACCCATGACGAAGATCTCCGATCATTGCCGAATGTAATGTGGGTAGCCTTCGGAGATTCTCAGGGGATTTCAGTTTGTACTTTGCGAGTCTGACTTGCGCGGAGGGTTCCGTACAAACTTAACTTTGTAATTGAGTGTAACTTTAAATATAAGCTTTTCGCAATTTTTCCTTTATCTGTGCTATAAGACGTTGCTTCGTATCAAATTTCAAGATTCTGAGTTCACGAGAAGTACCCGTGTGGTTTTTGATTCTCTTGCGAGTATCGAAAATTTGCAGCATAAACGGCTTAGAAGTTGATTTTTTCACAGCTCCAAGGGACAGTAGACCTGAGTATTTGATATGAATTTCAACTTGATACCTCCACACGTTCCTGAGAAAAAGGGTCTTGACAGACAGACAGACGGACAACAAAGTGATCCTATAAGAGTTCCGTTTTTTTCCTTTTGAGGTACGGAACCCTAAAAAATGTTCTTCTGGATTCATCAACGGTATAAACTAGCTTTCCGCCCCGTGGTTTCACCCGCGAGCCCCAATTTAGTTTTCAAAAATCCTTTAGCGGCTGCCAGCCTGTAGGTATACTAAATTGCAGCCCGATTCGTCCAGTTGGTTTGATAGAAATAAAAACAAAACTACCTAACTATAAATTATATTATTATTATCTTAACAATGTAATATTTTAGGTATGCGAAACCATAGTGGAGATAGCACTTGACCACAAGCCGTCCCACTGCGAGATGGCGTCGGTCCTCATATCTGACCTGTACGGGAGGGTGTTCTCCGCCAAGGATATTGGTTATGGTAAGGTATTATTTAATTTTTTGCCAAACTGAAGTGGCAATGGGCTTAGCTCATAGTTCCTGAACGATCAAGCTCCTCCTATCAAGAAGATCCTCTCAGCCGTTTGAAAAATTATCACCAATTAGCTAGTGAGGTTCGGTGATTTCTTAATTTTTTAAATATAAATAGTAATTTCTCATCCAACGTTCGAGGACTTTAACACCTTTTTTTCCACAGCATTCGAGCGTCTACTATACAAGCTACCGGATCTGGTGCTCGACACCCCTGACGCGGCAGTGCTGCTGTCCAACTTCATAGCGCGATGCGTCGCCGACGACTGTCTGCCGCCTCGCTTCGTGCAGTCGCAGAGAGACGCCGACCTCACGCCACACGCTAGGTACAGTATGACGCAACTTCATAGCGCGATGCGTCGCCGACGACTGTCTGCCGCCTCGCTTCGTGCAGTCGCAGAGAGACGCCGACCTCACGCCACACGCTAGGTACAGTATGACGCAACTTCATAGCGCGATGCGTCGCCGACGACTGTCTGCCGCCTCGCTTCGTGCAGTCGCAGAGAGACGCCGACCTCACGCCACACGCTAGGTACAGTATGACGCAACTTCATAGCGCGATGCGTCGCCGACGACTGTCTGCCGCCTCGCTTCGTGCAGTCGCAGAGAGACGCCGACCTCACGCCACACGCTAGGTACAGTATGACGCAACTTCATAGCGCGATGCGTCGCCGACGACTGTCTGCCGCCTCGCTTCGTGCAGTCGCAGAGAGACGCCGACCTCACGCCACACGCTAGGTACAGTATGACGCAACTTCATAGCGCGATGCGTCGCCGACGACTGTCTGCCGCCTCGCTTCGTGCAGTCGCAGAGAGACGCCGACCTCACGCCACACGCTAGGTACAGTATGACGCAACTTCATAGCGCGATGCGTCGCCGACGACTGTCTGCCGCCTCGCTTCGTGCAGTCGCAGAGAGACGCCGACCTCACGCCACACGCTAGGTACAGTATGACGCAACTTCATAGCGCGATGCGTCGCCGACGACTGTCTGCCGCCTCGCTTCGTGCAGTCGCAGAGAGACGCCGACCTCACGCCACACGCTAGGTACAGTATGACGCAACTTCATAGCGCGATGCGTCGCCGACGACTGTCTGCCGCCTCGCTTCGTGCAGTCGCAGAGAGACGCCGACCTCACGCCACACGCTAGGTACAGTATGACGCAACTTCATAGCGCGATGCGTCGCCGACGACTGTCTGCCGCCTCGCTTCGTGCAGTCGCAGAGAGACGCCGACCTCACGCCACACGCTAGGTACAGTATGACGCAACTTCATAGCGCGATGCGTCGCCGACGACTGTCTGCCGCCTCGCTTCGTGCAGTCGCAGAGAGACGCCGACCTCACGCCACACGCTAGGTACAGTATGACGCAACTTCATAGCGCGATGCGTCGCCGACGACTGTCTGCCGCCTCGCTTCGTGCAGTCGCAGAGAGACGCCGACCTCACGCCACACGCTAGGTACAGTATGACGCAACTTCATAGCGCGATGCGTCGCCGACGACTGTCTGCCGCCTCGCTTCGTGCAGTCGCAGAGAGACGCCGACCTCACGCCACACGCTAGGTACAGTATGACGCAACTTCATAGCGCGATGCGTCGCCGACGACTGTCTGCCGCCTCGCTTCGTGCAGTCGCAGAGAGACGCCGACCTCACGCCACACGCTAGGTACAGTATGACGCAACTTCATAGCGCGATGCGTCGCCGACGACTGTCTGCCGCCTCGCTTCGTGCAGTCGCAGAGAGACGCCGACCTCACGCCACACGCTAGGTACAGTATGACGCAACTTCATAGCGCGATGCGTCGCCGACGACTGTCTGCCGCCTCGCTTCGTGCAGTCGCAGAGAGACGCCGACCTCACGCCACACGCTAGGTACAGTATGACGCAACTTCATAGCGCGATGCGTCGCCGACGACTGTCTGCCGCCTCGCTTCGTGCAGTCGCAGAGAGACGCCGACCTCACGCCACACGCTAGGTACAGTATGACGCAACTTCATAGCGCGATGCGTCGCCGACGACTGTCTGCCGCCTCGCTTCGTGCAGTCGCAGAGAGACGCCGACCTCACGCCACACGCTAGGTACAGTATGACGCAACTTCATAGCGCGATGCGTCGCCGACGACTGTCTGCCGCCTCGCTTCGTGCAGTCGCAGAGAGACGCCGACCTCACGCCACACGCTAGGTACAGTATGACGCAACTTCATAGCGCGATGCGTCGCCGACGACTGTCTGCCGCCTCGCTTCGTGCAGTCGCAGAGAGACGCCGACCTCACGCCACACGCTAGGTACAGTATGACGCAACTTCATAGCGCGATGCGTCGCCGACGACTGTCTGCCGCCTCGCTTCGTGCAGTCGCAGAGAGACGCCGACCTCACGCCACACGCTAGGTACAGTATGACGCAACTTCATAGCGCGATGCGTCGCCGACGACTGTCTGCCGCCTCGCTTCGTGCAGTCGCAGAGAGACGCCGACCTCACGCCACACGCTAGGTACAGTATGACGCAACTTCATAGCGCGATGCGTCGCCGACGACTGTCTGCCGCCTCGCTTCGTGCAGTCGCAGAGAGACGCCGACCTCACGCCACACGCTAGGTACAGTATGACGCAACTTCATAGCGCGATGCGTCGCCGACGACTGTCTGCCGCCTCGCTTCGTGCAGTCGCAGAGAGACGCCGACCTCACGCCACACGCTAGGTACAGTATGACGCAACTTCATAGCGCGATGCGTCGCCGACGACTGTCTGCCGCCTCGCTTCGTGCAGTCGCAGAGAGACGCCGACCTCACGCCACACGCTAGGTACAGTATGACGCAACTTCATAGCGCGATGCGTCGCCGACGACTGTCTGCCGCCTCGCTTCGTGCAGTCGCAGAGAGACGCCGACCTCACGCCACACGCTAGGTACAGTATGACGCAACTTCATAGCGCGATGCGTCGCCGACGACTGTCTGCCGCCTCGCTTCGTGCAGTCGCAGAGAGACGCCGACCTCACGCCACACGCTAGGTACAGTATGACGCAACTTCATAGCGCGATGCGTCGCCGACGACTGTCTGCCGCCTCGCTTCGTGCAGTCGCAGAGAGACGCCGACCTCACGCCACACGCTAGGTACAGTATGACGCAACTTCATAGCGCGATGCGTCGCCGACGACTGTCTGCCGCCTCGCTTCGTGCAGTCGCAGAGAGACGCCGACCTCACGCCACACGCTAGGTACAGTATGACGCAACTTCATAGCGCGATGCGTCGCCGACGACTGTCTGCCGCCTCGCTTCGTGCAGTCGCAGAGAGACGCCGACCTCACGCCACACGCTAGGTACAGTATGACGCAACTTCATAGCGCGATGCGTCGCCGACGACTGTCTGCCGCCTCGCTTCGTGCAGTCGCAGAGAGACGCCGACCTCACGCCACACGCTAGGTACAGTATGACGCAACTTCATAGCGCGATGCGTCGCCGACGACTGTCTGCCGCCTCGCTTCGTGCAGTCGCAGAGAGACGCCGACCTCACGCCACACGCTAGGTACAGTATGACGCAACTTCATAGCGCGATGCGTCGCCGACGACTGTCTGCCGCCTCGCTTCGTGCAGTCGCAGAGAGACGCCGACCTCACGCCACACGCTAGGTACAGTATGACGCAACTTCATAGCGCGATGCGTCGCCGACGACTGTCTGCCGCCTCGCTTCGTGCAGTCGCAGAGAGACGCCGACCTCACGCCACACGCTAGGTACAGTATGACGCAACTTCATAGCGCGATGCGTCGCCGACGACTGTCTGCCGCCTCGCTTCGTGCAGTCGCAGAGAGACGCCGACCTCACGCCACACGCTAGGTACAGTATGACGCAACTTCATAGCGCGATGCGTCGCCGACGACTGTCTGCCGCCTCGCTTCGTGCAGTCGCAGAGAGACGCCGACCTCACGCCACACGCTAGGTACAGTATGACGCAACTTCATAGCGCGATGCGTCGCCGACGACTGTCTGCCGCCTCGCTTCGTGCAGTCGCAGAGAGACGCCGACCTCACGCCACACGCTAGGTACAGTATGACGCAACTTCATAGCGCGATGCGTCGCCGACGACTGTCTGCCGCCTCGCTTCGTGCAGTCGCAGAGAGACGCCGACCTCACGCCACACGCTAGGTACAGTATGACGCAACTTCATAGCGCGATGCGTCGCCGACGACTGTCTGCCGCCTCGCTTCGTGCAGTCGCAGAGAGACGCCGACCTCACGCCACACGCTAGGTACAGTATGACGCAACTTCATAGCGCGATGCGTCGCCGACGACTGTCTGCCGCCTCGCTTCGTGCAGTCGCAGAGAGACGCCGACCTCACGCCACACGCTAGGTACAGTATGACGCAACTTCATAGCGCGATGCGTCGCCGACGACTGTCTGCCGCCTCGCTTCGTGCAGTCGCAGAGAGACGCCGACCTCACGCCACACGCTAGGTACAGTATGGCCGGTCTTGCGCTACCCGCATCCAGCGGTTTCCCGCGACCCTCACAAGATCGTCGGTCCACCTTGTGGGGGCACGCTGGCTGCCCACGCTGCGTGTTCCGGTTGGTGGTCGTCACTCGAGAACCTTTCTGCCTCAGCGGCCGTCGGTTCTACGAGCGATGTGCCCCGCCTACTGCCACTTAAGTTTGGCTTTGGTTTGCCTACGGATCTCATCATTTCTGATCCGATCTCGCAGTGAAACTCCGAGCATAGCCCTCTCCATTGCTCTTTGGGTGACCTTGAGCCTGTATTTCTCATACTTGGTTGTTATTCTATAACTTGAGAATACAAACTATTTGTTACAGGCAAGCGATCCACAGGGCGGAGACCTTGCTGTCAATGAAGCAGGGCCTGGTCAGGCTGGACAACATCTGGGGAGTGGGCGGCGGAATCAGGTAATCATTGTTTCTTTTTTTTTTAATTTAATGTAGAAATTATTGTATGAGCTCCCCTCCGTAAGTATGGAGCTCTTCACACGGTTTATAGTATGTGTGTGTATAACGGCTCGACCGATTTTGATTTAGTTGTTTTCGTTTAAAAGGTGTCTTGATCGATAGTGTTCATATGTTTCAAGAAAATCCGCTCAGCCGTTTGAAAGTGACGACCAATTTTCTAGTAAAGAGTTTTTCTAATCGGACCTGTAATTTCCGGAGATTAGCCAATTCAAACAAACTCTTTTCACTCAAATGCAGCTTTATTATAGTATACTAGCTCCCGTCCATCGTTTCATCCGCGCTCCCGAGGGATCTTATGTTTTCCCGGGATAACAAATATCCTATGTGTTAATCCAGGTTATAAACTATCTGTGTTCCAAATTTCATCCAAATCCGTTCAGTAGGTTTTTCGTGAAAGAATAACAAACATCAACTCACAAACTTTCGCATTTGTAATATTAAGTAGGATAGATGTAAGTACCTATTGTTTCTGTTGTCAGGCCAGTGAAGTCCCTGATCCGTCAGATCCAGCTGCTGCTGAAGGAGTACCTCACGTCGGGGGACCTCGCCGAGGCGATGCGCTGCGTGAGGGAACTTGAGGTGCCCCACTTCCACCACGAACTTGTCTATGAGGTACCTCAATTATATACACCTGTAGATTCTATATTTAAGAACTTGGATCTTGTCGGTGTGGCTTCTTCCATTCCTCTCTGTTGTTTGCTGCTTACTGCACCTCCTTATACGACATGACGTACAATTTTGCCTTCGCTTGGTACTCATTAATGTCGCATAAAATGATAAATTTCTTATAGTGTCGCTTATCTATACTAATCTATACTTCTATACTAATATTATAAAGAGGAAAGATTTGATTGTTTGTTTGCATTGAATAGGCTCCGAAACTACTGAACCGATTTGAAAAAATCTTTCACTAATAGAAAACTACATTATCCCCGAAGGTTATAGGCTACTTTTTATCCCGGGAAAGCGAGTGAAACCGCGAGGAACAGCTAGTATACTATACAGGTATAGTTCAATCTAGGTCTTCCTGACGGCGAGGACCGCCGCGACGTCCCACTCAGTCTCCCGTTCAAGCGGCCCGACCTGCCATTAGATACATAGATTAACATTTATTGAATACAATAACAAAATACAGCTCGAACGTAAAAAACAGGCAGAAGCAATATAATGCCTAGAGACACACTACAGATGTGATCTTGTGGGTTCAAATGGCCCCAGCTCACCATGTGCTGAAGATAACTTCTGCGCTGATTTTCGGCTAAAGTCACGGGTGATTCACGGACATATGGTGCCTATATTTATAAAATATTATTCTTAATTTCTTACAATAATAATCGATTGTGAGTAGTGTGTTGTGTACTTTTACGAGCTTCGTCAGCTTCGATCTGAGCTAATGTAATAGGGTCATCCGGCTCACTGAGGGCCGGTCTATGGATACGGAGTATACGGGAGGGCGTGTACGTTGCGGCTTTCACTATAAGAGGGTTGCGGTGATTAACGGCCTGTATGAGGCGACTTTTATTATTTTACTAGCTTCCGCCCCGTGGTTTCATCCGGTTTCACCGGGATAAAAAGTAGCCTATATGTATCATATTATTCCGGGGTATGATTTATCTGTGCCAAGTTTCATCCAAATCCGTTCAGTTGTTTTTGCGTGAAAGAGTAACAAACATTCATGCATACTCACAAACTTTCGCATTTATAGAATTTTATTATAATTTTGTTGCAGACGGTGGTGTTGGCTCTGGAAACGGTGAACTCGAGCGTGGAAGAACAGCTGTGTTTGTTCTTGGCTGAGCTGAGGCGCTGTGTGGTGGTCACTCCGGACCAGATGGACCGGGTGAGAACACTTGTACATTTTTTGTAACTAGCTTACAGCCCCGCGGTTTCATCCGATATCCCCTATACCCCCTTAGGGGATGAATTTTCAAATATCCTTTCTTAGTTGATGCCTGAGCTATAACAATAAATTTTATTTACCAGTAAGTTAATACAGCATAATTAGTGTTTTACAGCTATTTCAGACTAGTTAAATAATAGTAGTTTATGATACTGTTGCATAATAGGGGTTATTAACTACGAGTGTGAGTTTAAGTACCGAGCCGCAGGCGAGGTTCTTAATAGTATCACACGAGTTTTTAATACCTAATTATGTACAGTATCATACAGTACCTTATCTAAACTCATATAAATAATGTAATTTAATAAAATTGAAAAATCGATAGTTTTTTTCTACCAACTTTTAAAAAAAAAAAGGTATTTTTGTTCAAAATGATATATGTAGGCAAAAACAATAAAATAAACTATAAAAACAAAAAAACAAAGACACAATAATCATATACCTAATCAAATCCGTGTTGCCAACTCACAAAAATTCTTACCTCTAAATTTCAAGTCAACAAATTTGTCACATTGTCATCGTCAAATTGAATTGATACTGATTGATTATACTATTGATAGGTCCAAAGTGTACTTTAATAGAAAAAAAGTTATTTTATAGCATTATCTTGGGAACACAACTGTACTATAATGAATCTTTATACACGGGTGTGCCTAAAGTGGGTCATTAAAGTACTGATTTTGATTTCATAATAAGAACATTACGATATGAGAGTAGATAATAGTAGTTTATGATACTGTTGCATAATAGGGGTTAAACTCGAGCAGTAGGCGAGGTTCTTAATTATAACACACGAATTTTAATACCTAATTATACCTCTTAGACTATCATCACTTTAACAAATGTTTAGCATATAATTTAGATTAACATATAAGTATGTATGTAGTATATCAGTTATCTGGTTGTCTATAATACAAGCTCTGCTTAGTTTGAGATCAGATAACCGTGTGTGAACAATGTCCCAGGATATTAACAATGTAGTATTGTATGATGGCAGGGGTTCCTGCGCGTGGTGGAGGACATGGGGGACATAGTGCTGGACGTGCCCCTCGCGTACATAATGCTGGATCGCTTCACCGAGCGCTGCCAGCACAAGTTCCGTCTGGGGGACATCGTGCTCAAACGCTTGCCTACCAGGTACTCTAAACACCCTATGGAATCCTATTTAAGGTGATATACTATACGAGAAATGATGATTCTAAAATTAGTTTTTCTCTCTATCCTTTGTTCCAAGAGATTTGGAAAAAATATATGTTAAACTAGAGAATATGTGACGGGGAATAGTTTTTTTAAAAATTGGGATTTTTCATTAGTAACGTCAGAAAAAAATAGTGAATATGCCCCTTTTTAGGGTTCCGAAAAAAAACGGAACCCTTATAGGATCACTCGTGCGTCTGTCTCTATCCGAAAATATTGGACTGGATTGAGTTGAAACTTAGTACACATATGTAAGTCGGTGACCCAAACATGGACGTGTTACGTAAATAAATGAATTTCAAACATGGGGGCTACTTTTGGGGGGTAAATTAGAAAATTTTAAAAAAAGTTTTGCCAACTATATTGTGTGTCATAATCTAATGAAAGGGCTCGTTATGGGGATCTCAATATTTTTTTTTTATAATTTTAAGATAATTCCCATTCCCCTTATCTCCGAAAATACTGTAGGTAATAACACCCCTCTTTTTCGTCGGGGGTTAAAACGTAATTTAATATGTTTTCTTTTTCCATCCACAGAGGGCGTAAAAGGTTCGTGTCTGAAGGCGACGGTGGCGCCATCAAGGATCACGCCCTCAAACTGCGCGAGTAAATATATAATGACAAGTTGTAGACGCGTTCGTACGCTTATGGTATGCGCGTGAGTCGACTGTCTAAGCCTGAGATCTATAGAGCGTACGAAGGCTGAGATCTATAGAGCGTGCTTAGACTTTGCTCAGACTTAGCGTACAAAGTCGGTATTTAAAATGCAATCTCTGAGTGTGTGCTAATATAAGCAAAGTCTAAGTGCACCTAATCGACGACTTAACCAAAACTTGGTTACAAATTAAATAAAGTCTAAGCACTCTCTATAGATCTCAGCCTTAGACTTTACTTCTAGGTAAGACAAAGTTTAATCCTTCTGAGTGTATTCTAAGCAAAGCCTAAGCTGCTACGATTAAAGGTCAAACAAAAATATACTTTATTACAACTCGTAATTGAGCCGAGTTTTACGTAAGTAAAGTCTAAGCAAAGTCCAAGCACTCTCTATAGATCTCAGCCTAAGACGCATACTGTATCTAGCATATAATGATATGACATTAGAACGAACGCGTTTCAAAGCTTTATTTTTTTTTAAATATAAACATTAATGCTGTCCAAGAATCGGTGACTTTTTGAGTCGAAAATATTTTATTTGTAAAAATTATGTCGTCGGCCGCTAAAGGCCTCGACAATGACTGCTTTCGTTTAGGTATAAAAAATATATAATTGTCGTTGTTTTTTATTTGTATTTTAATGTTGGGTGCACTAATGCAATAATTTTAGGTCAATGGGGTACTTCCTATAGATTTTATGAGTATTTTGAGAGCAATATAAACGTGACGTATCTTCTGATCGCGTTATTTAGAAACATGCTTTTTTTACAGCTTACTTTAGTATTTGATAAAACTTGATACCTCTACATGTTTATGAGAAAAACGGTTTTGACAGACTGATGGACCCCGATGAAGATTCTCGATTTTTTTTCTTTATGTAAATCAGTTATCTGGTTGTCCATAGTACATACACTTATGATAGCTGTTTACCTCAGTTTCACTCATGTTCTCGAGATAAAAGGTAGCCTATGGCACTCAGGGATAATGTAGATTCCTATTAGTGAAACATTTTTTCGAATACGACTGGTAGTTTCAGAGATTAAAGTGACAAACAAACTCTTTTTATTATTAGTAATTATTGCATTAGTACATCAAACATGATCGGGTCAAAAAGCCAGCGGTTGAGAAAAAAATATATTATTAAAAATTAAGGTTAGAGATGTAATAATTAAGTTGTGTAATGCAATCCAATTTTTTTATGGATTAAAATATCGCAAAAGAACTGGTGCCGTGTGTTCCGGCAGTTGCACTTGTGAGCCAGTTCCTTTATACTGGATGGACTTGAGATGCCGTATTTTTGTTACCTAAGTTTGTCCATTACATTTGTCTTTGGTTACATTAAAAAAACGGGCAAAGGCTCCGAGCCATACAGCCTTGTTTAATTTTTTTCTTATTTATTCTTAAGTGTTTTTAGGATATATGTGTCGCATGGCGTGCAAAATTTAAAGGTTTTTCTTTCTTTCTGAACAATACTATGAGCTCTCTTGGCTCGATGGGTTCGATTCCCATCCAAGACAAACATCTGTGTGCATAAACAGGTCTGAGTCTGGGTGTAATTATCTGCATTTACAAAATGGCATTTCAAATTATCCATCCGGGTATGTTATGTTCACCACATTATCACTAAAACAGTGGTATTGTGGTGAACAGCAATGTACGGACGACCACAAGCAAAGGTAAACACTGCGGCACCTTATGCGGTTGTAATAGGAGCTATTTTGCAATAAAAATGTGTAGCCTGATCTGAGGTCGTGTGTACTATGCCAGTTCGTTATTGCGATTCACTCGTCGGACGTTGATATTTTTTTTTTGAAAACGTCTAGTGACGTCATAATATTTTAATACAGGCAGAGGGTTGCAATGATATTTGCGCTAGAAATTATTAAATTGTAATAGTTTAACTGAAAAAGTGTCTTAGATATTTTTTATGAGAAACAGCTATTTTATATTAATAAAAATGGTTAAAAAAAAAGTGTATTTGATACATAACTGTGTCGATTTTAGTCTTTAAAAACTAAACTAATTTTAATCACGTCTTTTCTTTCTTACATATGACTTGTCAACCTTCTGATATAAAAAAAGTCAAAGTCAAGTCGATTTAGGCCCCAGAAGATCAATAAGCAATTGGACTAATATGACAGGACTAAAGTTCTTGTATCCCTTTCTTATGGTTATTTTTTAGAATAAATTAGTTTAGTTCGACAGAATCGATACTAATTTATTTCCCATTAACATTTAAATTAAATAAGGAATTAAAGAACAAAAAAAATATGTAGGTATATTTTTGCAACTCTCTGTGACAAAGAATGACTCGTTGTGGAAACGGGAGGACGATATTTTTTCTCTTTTCATTATATAATTCTTTTGTTTTTATTATTATCTTGTTTGAATTGTGTGATGTATCTTAAATTATGAACAGAAGATCATTTTATGTTGGCTGATAAACTCTTGGCTCGTATATTTATGTAGTCACGTAACCTGTTGGGCGTCGCCACCATTTAATACAGCTTTAATAGATTTCCCTTTATAGTGGACAACCGTGTGACGGCATTTAAACGCTTTTGTTTCTGGGAACTTATTTCGAAAATTTCATGTGGAAAAACAAAGTTAACTAGCTAGCTATCAGTGACCTCCGCTGTCAGATGGCCGACGCCCAATGCTATATGGGGTTAGTATAATTGTCTAAAAAAACTATTCAACCAAAATGCATGGAAGAGCAGATTATTTGCGTTTCAGAATTTGACCCATACTAAAATTTGAACTTGGTACTTTCAATCAAGATTCTTAAAGACGCCTTTAGCAAGTCGTTTCTAACTAGCCATTGGATTTACAAAAATCCCTGTATGCGCATAAAAATCTTGAGGTCTCCGTCAACTACGAGAAACCATGACATATATTTTTATATTACCTCTTCAACAAGAAAGTACAAAACATACAGAAGGGTGTAAGTGACCTCATAACGAATACCAAGGATTCGGTACATGATTCTGGACCTCTGCATTTGAATTTTAATCTTAATAACATATAAAAACATACTAAGTTCGTTTGCCTATCAGATTAATAAATAGTACTAAAGTACAGATAGGAATCGACGACGGAACTTGTCCAAGGAACGCTTAACGCTTGATACAACGTCAAATTTTGTCATTACAATTAAAACTCTATTACATTGTAATTGAGTCTAAAATCGCTATATTGTAGCGTTCTACAGACTTGTATGGCCGATTACATAGTGTGGTAGCAGATTAGCCAATACTGGAGTTTTCGTTACGTCATTTACACTCAGTACAATGGACGGAGATCTTTATGTGAGGAGAAATCAAATGATTCCTAAATTAGCATTTTTTTTTCTTGTAAATTGAATACTATTAATAATATTGAAGCATTTTTATTTGTGCGTTTGTGGATTTATGAATATTTTTTTGTTTCGAATGGAATTCGTTTTTTGTATATGCTACTAAACGATTTAACTTTTACTTCAGTCTTCTGGCAAAATAATACGGCATTTTGATCTCCCATCCTGTTTTAATTTAATAGGGAACATTTTAAAATTGTTAAAAGTGTAAAGCATCTGTATTATATACAAAAATCATAAATTTATTTAGAAGTTGCGTGTAATAAATGGTTTAAGATATGACGTCACAGAAGTAGATGCCGATCGGCTAATCAAACAATATTTGTCCAAGATAAAACATTCAAGTTATGAACAATTTCGGAACAAAAGCCATAGAATAAATAAGTGTATAAAACCGACCTGAGGTTAGATACATCAGATATATTTCTAATTTTATGCTTTTATGGTCGTACATATGACGTCACAAATGTTGATTGTGACGATTCAGTAGTTTATTTTGGAAAATTATTAACTCTCCTTGTAGTTAAAAATAAACCTTGTATCAGAACAAAATGCCATAACGAAATGTATGTACACACGGCCACAGATCAAGCTACACACTGCGGCACCTTATGCGGTTGTAATAGGCGCTATTTTGCAACAAAAATGTGTAGCTTGATCTGTGACCGTGTGTACCATCCTATTACATTTAAAAAATAATAAGAACTTTGCCGCGTTATTTTGACAGATGACATTATAATAACAATTTTTTTTTTATATTAGTGTCCGTATTGCCATTACAAATTCGAAGTGCATTTTAAACAATAAGATTTTTGTATTTTTCATAGTGTTAAGGTGTATTTTTTATTTGCTTAGGTTAGTTCGCCATGGTTGTATGAATGCAAAATATGTACATAAACTTTTGAGGCAAAAATAAATATATTAGAACGTTCACTTTATAATGTGTTTTATTTATTTATGTTTTGTTTGTCTATGAGAAGTTTGTTTTTTTATAATGCAACAATTCAATTATTTATCGCCCCTTTAAGTAAGAGTTGTTAATCACATGATAAAAGTTGTTTGAGTCATTGCAAAGGTAGTTAAAAAAATATCCTGTATAAATAAATAAATAAACTCGCTCTTTCTTTCTTCCCTCAGAAAATCATACATCTGTAGAAAAAAAATTTACTGTGCATTCCAAAAATATATTTAAAAAATAAATTCCATTGAGAAAATACAATAATACATAACACTAAATTATTAACATTTCATGTAAAAATGACAGACAAGAAAAAACAATAAAGAAACAGATAATACTGATAATCAAGTAAGCTCTGTTTTATCAGCAATGCATGCAATTTGCTATCCACACCACCTTCCCGCTCTTCCATCCTAGGCGTTTACTTATACAGCATGGTGACAATCTCATCATTGAGCATATGCCTATTCATAACAAGGAAACATCTTCAGGCATTGATAGTCTTCAGGTAACAGCAGGTATTACCAGTTTCACAAATATGAAAAAGGACCTCATGATAAACTAAGATTGTACAATAAAGAATATTCTATTATATTCTAAGATTATGTAATAACATTTATATCAATAATAAAATATGAGTTTTTATAAAATAACATGTCCAGTTGAACAAGATGTGAGCTTTGCATTTTATTTCAATTCTCTTAATATTTGATCTTGTAAAATATCAAGGATGTATTCATTAGTAATTATATTAATTGTGCATGTTTGAAATGGTAACTATAACCTATAAATTCAAATTAACATAAACATTGTGTATTTATCCTCCATCCCACCTTCCTGATTGTCAAATGATGTGATAATAAATTAACAAACCGTGAATCCTCTGATTTGACAATTTTGATT
Organism: Tethea ocularis; assembly: GCA_963555595.1. Classification (NCBI taxonomy): domain Eukaryota; kingdom Metazoa; phylum Arthropoda; class Insecta; order Lepidoptera; family Drepanidae; genus Tethea; species Tethea ocularis. The sequence continues at coordinate 1,774,744 of OY741985.1, read as the reverse complement.
AAATTTTTTTTTACCAATACTTCCATCTGGCCTACAAACACCCTGACACTGGCAGAATTGTGTAAAACATATCTGATGCCATCTAATCAAGAAGTGAAAGTAACAAAAATTGCAATAGATATGACAATACATGATCATTTTAAAACTATGATAACTAATAAAAACACATTTTAAAAAGTGTTTTAATTGTAACTAATCATTTCTAGGCCTCCTCTGTCCGTGGGTGTCATAGGCAGATGGCCCTTGCCTCCACTGCCACAGTTCAACAGCTACTGCTGTCACAACCCCCACCAGCACAGCTGTGCCAAAAATGATTCCTTTGTATATATCTTGCATTTTTCCAAATCTGAAAGATACCAAATTAAGGTTTTAATATTTATTATCTTATATTGGTGCCGATTCTGTTGTTTACGAACTAAATAAATTTAATCTCACTATATCTCTTTCTAATAGTAAATATAAGAAAGGGATGCAAGATATTTTAGTCCTGTCAGTTTAATCCGATCACACATTTCAACGTGAATTTAAGCACGACCTTTATTGGTCACAACTATTTACCCGTACATTACGACGGAATGGATTAAACTGACAGCATTAAAAATGTTCTATCTTTTTTCAATAAGGTTAAAATGAAAGAGAGGTGACTTGTCTAATATTAGTTAAGTTCGTAAACAACAGAATCGGCACCAATGTCAAAAATTTTGTTTATTTTATATTAATCCTTGTCAATATTGAATGTTTATTGAACACACATAGGAAATGCAAACCCATTTTAAAAAAAAATTACAGGCATCATACTTTTTAGTTGATTAGTTGTAGGTGGGATGTAAGATTTGTAGTACCTACCTAGGACCTACCATTAACATTTGCTCAAATATTCTCTGGACTGAGATTTAATCCCTTACAAATCCTCAATTAACTCTTTTATAAACAAATTTGACAACTGGATAAGGACTAAAAAACTTAAAAAGTGAACTATGAAGTGCAAAGAGACTCAACATATCGACAAATCAGCTACCAAGCTGCACATCTATAAAAAAACTATAAATGAATGTGCTAGAGAGTCATGGTGCAGAATTGTGAAACAAGCTATGCAGCACCAGAAGAGACCACAACTGCTCTGTCAAGAGAAGAGACCAAAAAAAAACAAACTGCATGTCAAGTAATTAATCTAGTGTCAAGTACCCACACATTTTTACATTTAGATATTACTTACTTCCCACCTAAACCACTGTTGTAAAATCAGTGTAAGGCCAGAACATAGTGTTTAAACCTATTCTCTTTGTGTAAGTAAGGCCAAACGGATAAACGATAAACAAAATTACAGTAAGTATCTTAAATGAAGGAACTTTTATCCATTCCATCAAAGCCAATCAAAGGTAAAAATTCCTGTCAAGTAAACATACGTCTTTTTTTTAAACCTACTTTTTAGCACACTGCACACGTCGCAAAATCAGGCTTGTATCAAATAACGTCACTCTAATAAACTTCAACTCCAAGAAAACTTACTTGATATTGATCAAACGTGATTATATAAATTCTCTCTCTGCTGCAAGTCAGACGTAGCCAAGGTGATGAAATATAAACAAAGAATTTATATAAGCTACTGAATGAAACTAGAATTTGATGTGCTAGGATTCCATTTCTTTTCTTTCTTTCCGTCCGTGTGAATCCCCTGTCAAAAAGATAACTGATAAGCAAAGACTACTATTATATGCTGATAAGTAAAAATAAATGTTGCCCGCTTCTGCCAAATGAGATAGATTAGATTCGTGATGGTTAAGGGTGATCGTTATATTATGAAGCAGAATATAAAATTTAATATATATAAATAGCTACATAGCGTATTATTTATAAAATGAGAAGCTAGCTATAGATAAATAACAATATTTTCCATTTCAATTTGAATAAGCTCCACCTATTTACAGGCTCTGGAAATTTTTCAACTCCAAATTCAACATCAACTAGCGCCAAACTATTCAACAAGTGATTATCAATAATGTTTTAAAAAATATGCAATAGATGGCGTGACACGGTGCTAGCAATAACTCAATTTGACCAAAAATATCGCTCGCGGCCACGCGGCGCGATCACTGCGCTGTGACTGTCTTGATATTAGTTTCGTTACTTGCTACTACGCAGCGCTTCACACATCAAAGTGATTTATGTTTGTGTTTAGTTATATAACAATTTCGTTAGATTGGCAACGCCGTTCTGAATCGTCTCGCCTGCAATTGGCTGCTACGTCGTTCGAATATATTCGAAGTAACTACTAACTAGATAGCATAGCAAGTAAGTTAGTGCGTTATATTCGCTCGTTCGAATAAGACGCGTGTACGTGATTCTTGCGCGAGTCGAATGAACTAGTGATATACCTACTGTACTAGTGTTTTTGTTCGGAGTCAATTACGTTACGTAGTATATATATAAAAAATTTTTTTGTTTATTGAGTGTAAGTTTACGTTTAGTATAAGGTTGTAAATTATATATTAGGTTAGTTTAGTTATTGTTTAATTAAAATGCATCGCGTGGGCGAAGTTTGGAACCATTTCGTTGTAGTAGATGAACTATCTAAAAAGGCTGAGTGTAAATACTGTAAAAATAAACTTTCATTTAAAACAACTGTGACAAACTTAAAAAATCATATAAAGCAGAAACATTTGATTATTTATGAAACAATGTGCAGGAATGCAAATATTGCTAGCGCGATATTTAGGCAATAATATGCTCGATGAATTTGACCCTGTAAAAATAAATTTGCGCATATAAAAAAACATGTTATTCTTTTGTAGTATAACGTTGTAATCCATTTTTAAAATATAGCCGTTTTGAACACCTCTAGTGATGGTGACTAAAATATGGTATGGTATGTTATGTCACAAAGAACAGAAATAATTTTTACATTTACGTTGTATTGTTGCTAGTTTTTATTAAATTTTAGAATTATAATTGAAACTAAGTTACATATTAATTTCAAAAATAAGAAATTTAAAAGCAAACAGAGATCGAATTGGATTCGAATGACCGAAACATGGACCGAGAGGAGAAAGTAGAAAAATCAGTAAATTACGCTCTATGGTGACACAAATACCTGATATAAAATGGGTTTTCCTTCCAATAAACTAAATCAATAAGTTGTGCAATCTCAAAAAACTAGAGCAGAGCACAGATATAAAGTATGTATTAGCTTTTATTTTAACTTCGGTCTTTATTATTAGTATTTATGTTCTATTTTAATAATAAAAATGGGATGTTAATAATAATACTGTGATACCGCGTTCCATACTTCATTAAATCTTGACAACCATTGATTTATGAAATGTAACCTATGCTTCATAAAATAGAGTACATTTTTTATAGCACTCCTAAACGTCAAAAAAATTAAAAACTTTTGTACAGAGAGAGTCAAAGAGTATAGTAACACTCTTTGGTATGAACGAGATACCAATACGAATTAAATAATGCTAAGATTTTCAAAAAGTAGAGTAAACATACAAATGGAACATATAATTTTGACAGGAAAAAAAAAGTAAAAGACCAAAATAAATCATAATATCGTCGACAACAAAAATCTGCGTAAAATATTTTTGAAAATGAATGTCCGTGAAGAAGAAAAGCGAAAGAACAGCTGTTCAGGCCGCGGGTTCGGCTTGGCAGCTGCAGCTATTGGGGTCGGCGTTGGAGCCGCCTTGTACTACTTCTTCAACCAACGGCCAGAAAATCCCAACGGAGAAGGATCCACTACGGAAGACTGGCAGTGCGAGGAACCTCACACTTTGTATGTATTGTCACAATGTCTATATTCCCGTGCACCGCCTTAGCTTTCGCTTTCACTTGCAAGGTAGATTTATTTTTAATTTCGAAGGTGCTTTATTCGTAGTTTTTTTTTAAATACCTTCAGATTTCTTTGTTTCATTTTCTAGATTAAAAAAGTATCCACTTTTAAACGGCAATTTTTTTTCATAAAATTCACTACATATCATTTTCATTTACTAATTTCTGCATGTTTTGTTTCATCACCACATTTCATTATCTTCATCAGCCCAATGAGTGACGTAAATTCAGATGATGACACGGACTCATACAGCACTATTTCCGAACACAGTACATCTGACACCAGTATTGAAGAAAGTAATAACTCCAATAATATATTTCAAACTGATGAATCAAGCTCAGAATCAGATTCAGATGAAGATTCTTATAGCAATTACAGTTTTGATGATTCAAACGAATCTTTTAATACTTCAGGAGTGTTTTATAATACAAGCAATTCTAATGTAGCCGTAGATGCTTCCGTAACAAATGGTTCGAGCACGGAAAACACATTCCGTTCACCTATTTTCTTAGTCCACCATATATCAGATGATTCGGACTCAGAAACTGCGATGGAATGGGATGTAACAACTTCCTCGGATGGGCTACCCAGTAATGAACCCACCAGTCGACCATTACTGGGGTACCTACGTAGGTTAGGTGTTGCAGTATCACCTGGTGCTGCACGACAAATGTAAGTAGTTTAGGGCTTCGATTTCATCATCTTATCTCTCTTACATCATGAATTTATTCTCATAAATTTACAGGTTATTGTCAAATGTATTTTTGTTATATAGACAAAAACACAATATGAAATAAGGTAGTTATTAAAAATACGTTTGGGATTGTTTTTTTTTATTATTTCTCATACCAAATCACATTTAAACAATAATTACCTACAATGAGCTTGAGCTTTCAGTGAAGGAAACCCTAGAATGTTGGTAGGATACTTTGTAGTACCCACCTGGCTGGCTACCACCCTGAAGTCGAAAATCTATCACCAAAAACTTTCCAACGTGTTCCGACAGCTGTACTTGAGAGCCAGTTCCCTTCTAGGCTTTGTGTGCTTACCACCATCGGTCACATCATCACTGACCACGGTGAGATTGTGGTCAAACACATGCAGTACAAATAAATATTAGTACCTGGTTGACCATGCTTTACTTGTTTTTTTTTAAACGTCGTATTCTAAAAATGTTACCTAACTAGATCGATTTATCTCCACCGAAACTCTCTGCTTACAAAATTTCATGAAAATCGTTGGAGCCGTTCCAGAGATCCGATATATATATACAAGAATTGCTCATTAAAATGTATTAGATTTTAGTTGATGTTATTTTTCCAGGGCTAAATCAGACAAAATGAAAAAATTGAGAGAGCAGGCATTGTAAGAAATAAGTTCCTTTATTTTAGTTTTGGATTTGATTGGTTACTAGCCGAGTTACTAGTTACCTAACTATTAGCTGATACTTTATACTCATCTTTGATTATGTTTGTTCATTGTTGTGTTTTTTTTTAGATATAGGTACTATCGACAAAGTTGAAGCATGATCACCTTAAAGGTGTATTTTGTGTGCAGTGAACAGCTGCTACCTGTGTCTCACACAATATAATCAGACAATGCGCTTGTCATAAAACAGTAGATTGTCATTGTCAGTAAATAGTCTAGCTAGACAAAAGATTTTACAAGAGACCGTTTTATTGTCAATAATGGACAGGGCAAACTATGATTACTGGCTGCAAGCGAAAAGGTCTCAAAACTGATCATGCTTCAACTTTGTTGATGGTACATTATGTAGTTTTAGTTTGGTTTTTATTAATATTTCTGAGTTATTTGAGATTTTAACAATGATGTGGAGACTTAAACATCTGTGGAGATTAAAAATAAAATAACACAGATTAACAATCCCTGGAGCTGGTGACCTATAACTACATGCAGGTTTTTTTTACAAAACCTACAAGGCACCAGTCTCTCACAAAACAGGTTTGTATAGTATGTAAGCTCTTTTTTGTGAAGAGACATTATATATTTTTATTATTTATGTATTTATTATTTTTTATTTACGTACAGTCGTTAATTGATAGTGATATTGTAGTTAGTAAAGTTAATGTACCTATTTCTTTAATCGCTAACTGCTTGCTTTGCATGTATTCTAGGGGTGCTGGTTTTCAGGGTAAAGGTTTTTTTTTAAAGGACTAAAGTTAGCCTCTGATGGCTTTATCAACCTTACCGCACAAATCGGCGAGCGCAGAGGGCTCTCAGCCGGGCAACAACATTTAGGTAACCACGCCTGAGGGCACCCTCGAATGGGGTACGAACCTCGGCTCAGGGCATTACCGGGAGAGGGGTACTAAGCCCTCTCTCTTAGTTACGACTAATTGGGGTCGGTTGGATTACTAATGGCAGCTCGGGCCGCTTGAACGGGACGAGTCTGAGGCTGAGAACTATAGAGCGTGCTTAGACTTTGCTCAGACTTTACTTAGAGTATAAACCTACGTAATAAAGTAAATATTTGTGTTTTAATTTGTAGCCAAGTTTTTGGTAAGTCGTGGATTAGGTGCACTTAGGCTTTGTTTAGCACAGACTCGGAGAGATTCGAACATAAGGTACATTTTAAATACCGACTTAGTACGGTAAAGTCTGAGCAAAGTCTAAGTACGCTCTATAGATCTCAGCCTGAGCGCGACGTCGTACTCAGTCTCGAGCTGCCATTAGTAATCAGGGTAAAGATTATTTATTTGCTCGAAACACGTTATAAACCAATGTCTTAGAATTTTTTGTATATCATAAATTCTGCTTTAAAAAGAAGATTTAACCACCCATTTCGTCATCCCTATTATGCTGTAACAGCCGCGAGCGTTCGTGGACTCTCGAGGAGTGTTCGATCTGCTTCGACGTGATGCTCCGTAACCAGGAGGTGATGAAGCTGCCTTGCGCCCACAACTTCCACTCGCAGTGCATCATGCCGTGGCTGCAGGAGAAGCAGACGTGCCCCAACTGCCGTAAGGTGGCCTAATGTAAGTCAGCACAGATTCACATATCCTTATTCTGTGTAGGGGCGATGAGGCCTGCACTGACGTCCCGCACGTCCCGCTTGGTCTGTATTGTGCATTCCCCCCTGCCAGCTCTACCCAAGCCATCCTAGCTTCTTAAAGTAACGGTTCACATATCCTTGTTCCAGTCGGTTCGCCTGCGGATCTCTGAGCATATTCTTCTCCATTGCTCTTTGGGTGACCTTGAGCCTTCTTATGAGGCCCATCGTCTCTGCACTTTTGACACTAAATCTATACCTATACTAATAATAATGCTGAAGAGTTTGTTTGTTTGACCGTGCTAATCTCTAGAGTGACTATACTGATCCGATTCGAAAAATTCTTTCACTCCCCTACTTTTTATCCCGGGAACGTGAGTGCAACCGCGAAGGACAGCTGGTAAATTACAAAACCGGCCAAGGGTGTGTCATAAATTTCCTACACAGATAAGGCCAGTTTTTCGATGAACTTTATAGCAAAGATATAAGGCTCATTTTCATATCTCTCTGGCTACTGTCACCCGCACTTAAGCTACAACGGAGAATAAGCGTTTATATTTTGTTGCAGTGTACCATATCTCGCAGATTATATGGTGGACGCTGTCGGCGGGTCTAACAGTTATTAAACACCTAAAAAATTAATAATGTTGATTTAAATTTGAAGATTTTACTCAAAATATAAAACACCAGAAAAATCTGTACCTGCATGTCGCTAGGATTTTAAAATGTATCAGTAATGCATGCATATAGATCCTTTTATTCTAAACAATATTTAGCTGTTTTATATGTAATTTTTATGGTGCGGTCCGATATACGCCAAAAGCGATTATGTTGCTCGAAGATGCGTTCCGAATCAGTATGAGCGCGCTAATGATAGAAGTTGTAGCGTAATGAATAACGTGATTACCTGCACCATATTCGACTTTAGCCTTGCTCTTGAATGTGTTTTACTGACCAATCTTGATCGTTTATCCTCTGACACCCTAACATTGGCAGAATTGCCATTAAGAAAGAAGTGAAGTGAAATCACTGTAAGCCAAACGTCAAATTGACATTTATTCCAATCACAAGAGTCATATTCGATGTTGTTGTGTTGTGATATTAATCCAATCGTCAGTCATAAAGAGGTCCGATAGACTATAAGACGCTGACAGCGTCGTGAGCGCACTTTCAATTCGGACCAAAGTCGACGTCATGAGAAGTAAAATCATGATTCGGACCGTACCCCTAGTTTCGCTATGTATCTTTTTGGCTCAAGTATACAGGGTGGAAATTTGAGACGGGTCAGTAAAGGCAGCTACAAAATGTATGCGAATAGATTTTTGTGACATTTCTGATACCCTAACCCAACTTGGGCCCATAGAGCCTTTTGAGCCTTTTGATCGCTGACTGTAAATTTTTTTCAAAATCTGTAAATGCCGGTAGCAATAACTCAAAAAATAAGGGATGGTCTCCTAAGACCATATTCACGTGGCTTCAACCCTTAAGGTAGCTGCCCTTACTGACCCGTCTCAAATTTCCATCCTGTATACAGAATGGATTTTTTTACCGCAATAAAATATTGTTTAGAATAAAAATATCTATATGTAATGAAACCCATCATTATAAAATGCCAATAAAAAAATAATCTTCAAATGTTTACCAACATTTTTCTGTAATTTATGTAATCCATAATAATGAACTTTGATCATTTAGTCGATTGCAATCGAAAAGGATAATTTCATATCGATATAACCTAATCATAATGAAAATACTGAAAAAAAAACTAAATAGAGATATAGAAAACCAAAAATATTTGTTTTATAAAAAACTGTCACTTCAAAATATGTATCTGAGCAAATATGAGAGTTTATAGACTTTTAATTTGTACATAATGTTTATATTAGATTGTAAATCGGTTATAGGTGTATAATTTCATTAGCTTTATTTCAAAATATTTTGTGTTTTTTTCTACGGCTACTAACTATTAGTTATACTGGTGGATGGAACGCGTTTTGAATTTTTAACGGATATTTTTTGCGTTTTAATTTATTACATTAATTTTAAGTGCCTATTGAAAAGAATAAAAGTACCTATTGTTAGTGCATGTATTGCGTGCTAGGCCAAATCTTAAAGAATAGGGAATAGCGAAAAATGCTGAATGCTGCTTTTGAGGCCGATTTTAATAAAAACTAAAACAGCGTGTAGGTTTTCGGACTAGGATTTGGCCTACCACGCCCACTTGAAAAATCATCCTGTATACATTGATAGTGCATAATTAGGTAGTTTTATTCCTTATTATTCTATCAATTATGATTTTGTAACTATTTAAATCCATACATTGGTAGCCATATCCTAATTGGACAGTTCGATTGTATGGGATAGGGAGCTTCTCAAGTAATTCTTCTCCTAAATTCTCAGTAGCGTTTCAGTTTTTGGCCAATAGACGCTTGAAATTGACATAATAAAAAAACGCAACAAATATTCGTAAAAAAATCAATCTTTGGACAATCCACGTGTGGCACTTCCTGGCAGAGCCACCATCACGGATCTGAATTCCATGTCTGTCGCTATTTTGTCGAATATCAGATTCTGTCGCGCCCTGGTTCAAAAGTAGGGATTTGAGGACGCGACAAAATCTGGGATTTGGGAACAAAATTTGACAAATAAGGACAAATTCTGGAAGCAACAGATCTTCGCTCGATGCTCTAGTTCTTGAGATATGGACCAGGACGCGACAAAATCTGATATTCGAGGACAAAATAGCGACAGACTTGGAATTCAGATCCGTGATGGTGGCTCTGCCAGGAAGTGCCACACACAATCCACCATGATTAATCCTTTAAACATTATTGTAGATATGAATTAATTAGAAACTGAATACATATTAATTGTGATAATATATTTAGGTGATATTGTAATGGAATTAATATTAGATTTTTCAATTAAATAAAGTACGTTAATTCATTCAAATTTCGTTTTACTTTACTTGTAATTTGGTACTTGACAAGCCAGTTGGCGTAGTTGTTTAAGACACCAACCTATCACGCCACTGGTTATGGGGTTCGATTCCCATCCAGGACAAACATTTGTGTGCATGAACATGTGTCTGTGTCTGGGTATAATTATCTATATAAGAATGTATTTACAAAAATGAAAGTACTATATCAGTCATCTGATTGTCCATAGTACAAGCTCTGCTTAGTTTGGGATCAGATAACCGTGTGTGAGGAATGTCCCAGGATATTTATTATTATGTGCATGTTTTCTCACGGCTTTCTACTAAATTAATTTGAATCAAATTTTACACATATTTATTACTTACCTATATTTTAAAACTAAACTATATACATATATAGCTATATGTAAAATTATCTGATTTGTTTACTTTATATGTTATTTTTATCTTGAGAGATTACTTCAGTGTGGTACTTCCTGGCAGGGCCAACATCACAGATCTGAATTGTGTGTCGCTATTTTGTCCTCGAATATCAGATTTTGTCGCGTCCTGGTTCAAAAGTTATAAGGGTTTTTAGGTGCAATTTAATAAAGATAAATAAATATTTTCTACTCGCCTGTACAACAGTATAGAGAATTTTAGATTCATCTATAACTTTTGAACCAAATCGCGACAAAATCTGGGTTTCGGGGACAAAATTTGACAAATTCTGGAAGCTAATTCTTCTCCTCTTGAGATATGAAGGAAGCATGCTTTCTGGCAGGGCCACCTAAAAACCCTTATAACTTTAGATCCAGAACGTGGCAAATCTGATATTCGAGGACAAAATAGCGACAGACTTGGAATTCAGATCCGTGATGGTGGCCCTGCCAGGAAGTTCCACACGAGACTTCATTAGAACCCTCGGGGTAAAACCGCGAGACAGTAGTAATATATTTCGAAAAAATGAGAGATCAGGTTTTATTTTTCATTTTTATTTTGAAAAACCGCCTTAATTTACAACCTTATTAATATCACAATAATAACAATTCAATAACTCGCTACTTTTCAGTGTATTCTCTCTCTTATGTCTAATGAATACAATTCAAATTACTTTAACCCGAATGCAACTAACTACATATTCACTAATTGTATGTACGACTAAAAGCTGAAGAAAATAGAAAATCCGGCCAAGTGCGAGTTGGACTCGGTTCCGACCCATCTATAAAAACGGCAAAAAAAACACGTTTATTGTATGGGGCTCCCAAACAATAAACGTGTTTTTTAAATATTTATTTTATTCTATCTCTTTCAATAATGTTTGTAAGGAAGAGAGATTGATTAATAGTAGTTTATGATACTGTTGCATTATTAAATACGAGTGTGAGTTTAAGTAAAAATGCTATTTTTGTGTGACATTTATGGTCAAAATGATATATTTAGGCAAAACCAATAAAATAAACGAACACAATAATCATATACCTAATCAAATCCGTGTTGCCAACTCCCAAAAATTCTTACCTCTACAGTTCAAGTCAAAAATTCGTCACATGTAACCACACACAAAGTAAATTTGCATCTAAAATTGAATTGATACTGATTGATTATACTATTGATAGGTCCAAAGTGTACTTTAATAGAAAAAAAAGTTATTTTATAGCATTATCTTGGGAACACAACTGTACTATAATGAATCATTATACACGGGTGTGCCTAAAGTGGGTCATTAAAGTACTGATTTTGATTTCATAATACGAACATTACGATATGAGAGTAGATAAAATTATATTAATCGCTATATCATAACGTAGACTACACTAAGTAATAACCATGAATCTATACTAATAATAAATAAAGATAAGAGTTTGTTTGTTGCCAATTTCTGGAGTTACTGGTCCGATTCTAAAAATTCTTTCACTAATAACAAAGAACAATATACTACGTACCTAATAGGAAGGAATAACATTATCCCCGAAGGTTATAGGCTACTTTTTATCCTGGGAACAGCTAGTAAACAATATGATACACCAAAGTTTAAATGCAACCGGCCATACATAATTCCAGCCGGCTAAACCTAGATCTAACCGCACTTCAGCTTTTAACCGTCACATATGCAACTTCTACGAGTAATTTATCTAATTGAGAATAGATTTTACCAACTGTGTATTTATTTTAAAGTTAAAGAAGATATTTTCTAATTTCTTCTAGTTAAATCACTATTTACATGTATTTTTCTATAATCGACTGTAAAAATAAATTAAAAGTTCTATGAAAGTCGCCAAGCACCTTCCTGGGTATTATATGAATTTGAAATCTTGACAAACGAGCCTAGTCAACTAGTAGAGAATAAAATCTACAAGTTACACTTACATTTAGAGCCAATGATTAGAGTTACAGGGATTGTCTGATAGTTTTTAAAAGCTTTTATTTACTTTCACCTGTCCCGTTGTCTGTAATGGAATAGGGTAGATGACTGACTTATCAAATCAGCTACTCTTTAATAAATGTCAAAACGATCGGTTACATGGAATATTGTATGAAATACTAAGCTATGACGTCATCGTTTCACAGCATCAAATGATCTACTCTTAGTGGTTCCACTGGTAATTAAAAATCATAGATAGCATTAAATGTACAACATATTTGATGTTTCCGCGTGTTTTCAGATGTTTTATGCATTGGTTAGTGTTTGGTCATTTATTATTGACACTGTCATTCTGCAAGTTAAATTTGACCCATTTTCCGGTTTCCGATTGAGCTGAAATTTTACACGCATATGCAAATCGCAGCTGATCTGATGATGGAGCTGGAAGGTGGCCATAGGAACTCGGAAATAAAATGACACAACCCCGTCGTGTTTGGGCTCATTGGAACAGTTTTACCTAGTATTTGAAGCTTGTACCAAAAATGAAATTTTTGACAGAAACTTGTTTTAAAATAATTTTGAAGTTATTTTATTGTTAATATCCTAGTATTCGTCAGCCATGATAAGTACCACCAAGCCGGTCCATCCAGTGAACGGCTTGCATCCAGACCCTTCCCCGGTCTCAGCGGAGTACTGCTCCCACAAGTAGCCTGTCCGTTTGTATTCGCTCAGTATATTATCTGTTAGAGGGAGATGGTAGATAGGTAAGTTGCAGCGAGTAGAATAGACGCATAGCATATAACTTTCCAATAAAAAAATTAAAAAATAGTCTATGTTCATCTCCATATGCGCATGCGTAGACTCCGGACTGCATCTCCCCCCCCCCAATCCTTATATACATACATACACCCATGAAGACATGTAGTCAAGTACTAGGGCTTCATAAGGGTACAAGAGAATAATTTTATCCTTTCACGCAAAAACTACTGAATGGATTTGGATGAAACTTGGCACATAGATAGTTCATACCCTGGAAAAACATATAGGCTACTTTTTATCCCGGGAACGCGGGTGAAACCGCGGGGTACAGCTAGTATTAGTATAATAATTTTAGGTACAGTTTACACAAATCCCATGACCGGCCATCGTGGAGATCCTTGGGGGAGACTTTTGTCCAGCAGTGGACGTCTATCAGTTGACATGATGATGATGACGCAAATCTCAATATTCTACTTTTCGAAAGGCTTCCAAAACTAGGATCCACAAAGTACCAGAGCAAAGGATTTTCCCAAAGTCATACACTACTATAAAAAAAAACAAGTAATTTTTCTTCTAGTATTTGCGTGCTTTACCACCGTCTACCACATACCACGTGGTCAAACACACGCAAGCTAAAAAAATACATAAAATCTTATACCAAAGTACCAGGCAATCATAACCCAGCAAGAGTTCTCCAAATTCAAATAAAATTACTATCCACAAAGTACGAGCAAAGAATTTTCTCAGTCATACACTAATAAAGAAAAAAAAGTAATTTCTTTTCTAGTACTTTCGTCCTCTACCACCGTCTACCACATACCACGTGGTCAAACAAACGCAAACTAAAAATAAAAAATACGTAAAATCTTATACAAAAGTACCAGGCAATCATAACACTGCAAGAGTTCTCTCTCAAATACTCACTAACGACGTTGTTCCGTAGCCGCGAGTGCAGCTCTCTCGCTCTGCCGACGTACGGCCCCGCGACGCTCGAGTAGTGTTTCAGCGCGGAGAGAGCGAGATAGTTGATGTTTATCCACACCTGGCCGCGCCAGTACGGCGGGTCGTGCTCTGTATTCCTCTTCATATATAGTGGTGATGATTTTGATAGAGATCTGTGAAGAGAGAACCATAGGATACATTTTATCCCGGGAAAACATAAGATCCTCGGAAACGCGGGTGAAACCGCGGGTCGGAATCTAGTATGATAAATAAGGACAAAAAGAGTCAAGAATGACGGAATCATTTGAAGACGTAAGTATATTCTGAAATGCAAGTGGGCAAAACTTACTGAGAAATAAATCTCACCTAAGACCGTAAGGGGACCATAAAAGGTCTGGTTTGTCCAGATCCCTGAAGATCTTGCCAAGATTTTCACTCTCCGGACTTAACACCTTTAGCAGCATTGGGAACAGGGAGACATAACCTGAAAGATATCAATATAAATAATATAGCATAACGTTATAATGTGCTTGCGCTACGGTAACCGCTTACCATCAAGTCCACTGTAAGTATACAGTGGACTTATATAACAAGGTTTGGGCTGCGAGTACTTCTTGGTCAGAGAGAGAAAAACAGAGAACTATAGTTTTGTCTTCTGTCTCGTGGACTGAGCTACCTGAACTCTTGGTTGCTGACAGGATTCAAATATTCGTGGCTAAACAGTACCAGGAGATTATAAAATGAAAGGAGCAATAAATAAATGTTAAATGAGCTCCAGATTATCTGTACACCTGTCCCTTTCTATAGCTATGCAATAAACAAAGAGGGATAAACTTTAGTTCAGTCATTAAATTCTATTTGACGTCTCGTAAGACACGCGCGACAACTTTGGGAGGCTCTGATCGATCAATCTTCGCAGTAAAATAAGTACCAGGAGATTATGAATTACAAGGACATCTCACCGAAGGCAGTGATTAGCTTTGAGTCCTAAGGCGACCACCACGCGACTACTTTGGGACGGCCTGGGGGCCAATTCCGCTAAATTTCAACTGCTGACATCCAATTTCGATTCAGTTCGTTTCCAATCCAATTCTAATTTTACTAAAAAACGGTATTCCACTAAATAAACGAAACCGAACCACGATTGGATTACGATTAGATTGTAAACGTTGTTGCCCTTGGCAACCGAAACAATTCTAATACAATCAAATGTGTCAAATTTTTAGTGGAATACCACTTTTATAACTTTCGATCGAACGTCAACATTAACTCAACCATGATTGGATCTCGATCGTTGTCAGATTATTAAACGAATACGAAAACTTGCAAAAGTCGTCATTCAGCTGCGATCCAATTATAATGTAATCAAAATTAATTAGTGGAATTGGCCCCCTGATGGTCTTAGCAGTTAAAAAAGTACCAGGGGACTATGAAATGCAAGGAGATCTCACCGAAAGCAGTGACGAGTTTCGATTCCTAAAGGCACTTTGAACATGCGACTACTTTGGGCGCTCTGATGGCAACCACTGTAGCTTAAAGAGTTTTTTTTATACAACTAAGGCCCACCTGATGGTAAGTGGTTACCGTAGCCTATGGACGCTTTTAACACCAAGGGTTATCAGTCGCGCATTGCCGACCTAAGAGCTTAAAGAGTACCAGGAAATTATGAATTGTAAGCAGATCTCACCGAAGGCAGAAGTGACGAGCTTCGGTTCCGGGGGCACTTTGACCACTCGAACCACTTTGGGAGGCTCTGATGGGGCCTTCGGTAACTGACGAACTAGACGGACGCCGTCTGTGTGGAGACCTGGAAACAAATACGTTAGAAAAAAATATTATTTTAGTTTTAATTGAGTCAGGCGTGACCTTGCGGAAATCCATTATAAGATTAAACAGAAAACAAATATTTTGTAACTAATTCCGCTGGATCTCCTTCTCTGTCAAGTCCCACACAAGAAAACTTAACAGGAAATCGACACGTGTTTCGCTTCTTCACGAAGCATCATCAGTGCGTATTAGACCCACTGTCGACTATAAGGAGCATCAATGTTCAGAAGTAGGGGCTTGTGACGTCACTTCTCCGTAAAAAAATGTACTAAAACGTGACGTCACGCGAAATTTTAACGCACTGTATCTTCGTTATTTTTTGTTTTGGGAACTAAAGAGAAAAAATGTGTCCAATATTTTTTGGTAATCTAACTGACGGACTAATTAGATTTTTTTGTAAGGATTGCCACGATATGTTAAAATAAAAAATTTGGGGTGCGCTAAAAATTAATTGATTCTCAAAGTGGGGGGACGAAATAAGTTTGAGAAACTAAAAGAAACTTACCGTAATCCGCGTAAGTTTGAGTTTGCGGCGACCAGTGCAACTCGTTCAGTAAGTCCTCGTCGCCAAGGAGGTCGCGGGTGTCTTCGAATCTGGTGGCAAGTGGTCACTTTTATATTACCTTCAAATTAGCTAAATAAAAAAAAAACCTCAATATATTTTTAGGGTTCCGGAAGTAAAAAAAAAATAGCACCCTTATAGGATCACTCCTGCGTCTGTCTGCCTGTCTGCCCGAAAATATTGGACTGGATTGAGTTAGTTAGATGGTTGACATGTAAAAAACGGACGTGTAACGTAAATTAATTAATTTCAAACATGGGGAGGTAAATCAGAAAATTAAAAAAAAAGGTAGCAAGCAAGCATACGGCCCACCTGATGGTAATTGGTTACCGTTGCCTATCGCCATTGGCAATACCAGAGATATTGCCAATGTGTTGCTGACCTGTTACGATGCCGAGAAGGCAAACTGGCTCTCAAGTGCAATTGCCGGAACACCCCGGTAGGTGCTTGGCGACAAATTTTCAACTTGAGGGTGGTACCCAGCCAGGCGGGTACTACAAAGTACCCTACCACCGTGCTATGGTTTCCTCACGATGTTTTCCTTCACTTCCTCCCACGACCTTCGTCGCGGCATCCGACGTCACTACCACTGAGCTATCATTGCCTTAATCTTCTTAATTGAAAGAAAAGCAACCCTGTACACAAGGTAATTAAAAACGAAGAATACATACTTCGTGCCATCTCGTTCTAAAACATCTGCTATGAGGGCCATAGCGTCGGACGCGGCGTACATCCAGCAACGCAAGTCCACATGTCGCTCTATATCCGACGGGTGTGATGCCCTGTTACACATATGCTCTATACTGTACATACATATCCTGGGACAGTAATTACTACACACAGTCAGTACGGACAGTGAACTACTAATAATAAATTCTGGGACATTCTTCACACACGGCTGTCTGAAGCTATGGACAACCAGATAACTACTCTTTTCTCATATAGATAACTAGCTTTCCGCCAACACATTACACACAACCGATCACGCGACCGCCGCGACGTCCCACTCAGTCTCGTCCCGTTCAAGCGGCCCGAGCTGCCTACAGTAATCCGACCGCCCCCAATTAGTCGTAACTCGTACAAAGTCCTCCCCCTCCCCCGGTAACGCCCTGAGCCGAGGTTCTTACCCCATTCGGGGGTGCCCTCAGGCGTTGTTACCTAAATATTACCCGGCTGAGAGCCCTCTGCGCTCGCCGATTTGTCCGGTAAGGTTGTTGCAGCCATCTGAGGCTACCAACTCCTTTAAAAAAAAATAAAAAATAGCTTTCCGCCCCGCGGTTTCACCCGCGATCCCCTATTTTACCCCCTTAGTTTTTCAGAAAACCTTTCGTCATATTAGCTATATGTATGCCAAATTTCAGGCCGATCCATTCATTGATTTGGGTTGTGCGTTGTTCGATCAGTCAGTCATGCTGGGGCCACACTATCTCGATAAATATTGCGTTAGTGTGGCCCCAGCATTATTGAGTCAGGGACCCTTTACCAAAGCAACATTCAATATAATAGGGATGATGAGTGGGTAAAAAATAATTAATTCTGTTTAGTCCGTCAGTTAGATTATCAAAAAATATTGGATTCGTATTTTTTATTTTATCAAATCAATAAAAACTTACAAAGATAGGTCGCATCAAAGTTGAGGAGTGGGGGTTTGTGACGTCACTTCTCTGTAAAAAGTGTACTAAAACGTGACGTCACGCGATATTTATACGCACTGTATCTTCGTTATTTTTTGTTTTCAGAACTAAAGAAAAAACATGTGTCCAATATTTTTTGGTAATCTAACTGACGGACTAATTTTTTTTTTTTAGTCATCACCCCTATTTGAATAAAATACAATTATGTTTGAATGTACTACTGAATTACATAAAATAGTAGTGGAGGAAGGTATATAATAAATAAATATCCTGGGACATTCTTCACATATGGTTAACTGATCCCAAACTAAGCAGAGCTTGTACTATGGAAACCAGATAACTGATATACTACATATACTACATTTTTTTTTGTAAATACATACTTATATAGATAATTATACCCAGACTCAGGACAAACAGACATGTTCATGCACACAAATTTTTGTCCTGGATGGGAATCGAACCCACGACAAGCGGCGCTACAGGTGGTGTCTTAACCAACTGCGCCAACTGGCTTGTCTAATATAAATTAGTTTACCTGGGATAGTCATCGAGTCCAGATGTCAGTGTTTTGGGGTTCAGTTGTAAGCTATCGTCTTCTCTTCCGCGCCATCTGTAGGATGTGTTCTCTTCACCTTTTTGCGTCGTTTGGAACCATTGGTACCAAGCCTGGAACATTTACAATGTTGATTTTGTGATGAATGGAGGGATGCCTCAAAAATTACAGACCGATTTTAAAAATTCGTTACTTGGTACCAGGAACTCTAGCCGGTACCAGGAGCACATAACTAACCTGGAGTCTATTGAACATCCTCGCGAGGGTGGCTCTGTGAGGCACCTGCATTACTTGGTACCAGGAACTCTAGCCGGTACCAGGAGCACATAACTAACCTGGAGTCTATTGAACATCCTCGCGAGGGTGGCTCTGTGAGGCACCTGCATTACTTGGTACCAGGAACTCTAGCCGGTACCAGGAGCACATAACTAACCTGGAGTCTATTGAACATCCTCGCGAGGGTGGCTCTGTGAGGCACCTGCATTACTTGGTACCAGGAACTCTAGCCGGTACCAGGAGCACATAACTAACCTGGAGTCTATTGAACATCCTCGCGAGGGTGGCTCTGTGAGGCGCGAGCGGTTGGAACAGATGCCTGCGAGTTCGCACGAGTCGAGCTAGCTGTATGAGCAGCATGGGTGGGTTGGCGGCTGCGTTGCTTTGTACCACGAACTCTTTGGGTACTCTTGCTAACGCCTCCGCTCCTAGTAGCAAAGTGACAAGTTTTTAGGGTTCCGTATCAAAAAAAACGGGACCCCAAGACTCCGCTGTCTGGCCGTCTGTCACCAGGCTTGTATATCATGAACCGTGATAGTTAGACATTTGAAATTGTCACAGATGATGTATTTCAATTTGAAACAGAATAAAATAAATATATAAATACGACAATGTGATTTTTTTGCCGTTTTTATAGATAATGGTACGGAACCCTTCGTGCGCGAGTCCGACTCACACTTGGCCGGTTTTATTTATTTTTAAAACTATATTTGGGGTTGTCCTGTTAACCCACTTTTATCATGACTGAAATCGCTTTTTTATCTGCTGATAGCGCATAGGTTGGTGCGTTCAAACAAACAAAATCTTCAGCTTTATTATTAGTATAGATTTATTACAATATACCTAGAATCTGTTCTCTTGGTATCCACCCTTCCACGTTGATCAGGTCTAGCCAATGGGAGGCGATGTCCATCTGTATGTCAGGAGACCACCGACCAATCAGCAGCCCGTGGAAACCTTCGTCCCAGAGGAACCCACGCGGGAAGAAGGACCTAGAACGAGAAGAAAGCTTCGTTAAGAGAGGTGTAGCGATGTACTGGTGATTTTTTAGAGTATAGATAGCCGAAAAGGCATTTATAGTACCTACACTATACGGGGCATACCGACGCCAAAACGACGGGGTATTATAAGTTTGACGTGTCAGGGTGCGTGTGTATGTGTCTGTCTGTGGCATCATGTCACCTGAACGCAGTACCGGCGTTAGGGTAGGGCGCGGTAGGGCGATCGCCCAGGGCGCCATATGTAAAGGGGCGTCAGGCCCACGTTTATTTCCGGTTGCTCATGAGCGAGTCCTGCTATCTCGAGTCTAAATAAATTCTCAAGTCTACCCCCAATTAGTCGTAACTCGTACAAAGTCCTCCCCCTCCCCCGGTAACGCCCTGAGCCGAGGTTCGTACCCCATTCGGGGGTGCCCTCAGGCGTTGTTACCTAAATATTACCCGGCTGAGAGCCCTCTGCGCTCGCCGATTTGTCCGGTAAGGTTGTTGCAGCCATCTGAGGCTACCAACTTAGTCCTTTCAAAAAAAAAAAAAAGTCTAAAGATAAAATGGCTTAAAATCCCTTTTGTAGGCGGGACAGGGGGTGGGGGGGGGTTATCACATCTCGCCCAGGGCGCTGGTAGAAAAAGGTTTGAAAAGTGTCTTAATCGAGAGTGTTTTTAGCTGTTTCATGAAAATCCGCTCAGTCGTTTGGAAGTTATCACCAATTTTCTAGTGCGTTTAGGGGGTTCATTAAATTTTATATTTTTGTTATTAATAGTAGGAAAACAACATTAAAAACCAAACTGCATGTTTTTAACCGACTTAAAAAAGGAGGAGGTTATCAATTCGGTTGTATGTTTTTTTTATGTTTGTTCACATATAACTTTTTGTGTTTATGAATTGATTTTAATTATTGCGTTGGGTTCAACGTTTTTAATTTCATTGTATTTGATGGAGGTTTTACTTTTTTTTGTTTCCGAACCGGTTACCACCGGTCAAATATAAAAATTATAACTATCGACATTCATAAATGTGCCTTATCATGGCCTCAACTGTATAAATGAGTTTTGAGTTTCGATTATTGCCTTTTCCTACGGGTCCTTAGGGGTCAAATCAGAAATACCTCCCCCCCAGATTATTGTATTTTTTTTATACATCAGCACACTAAAGTGACTCTTAAAACGTTGGAAATAAAGCTCACCTGCTCGGCACTCCTGTATACAAAGCAGCTTTCCAATAAGGCACTGGTTCTCTCGTATACTGAGATTTCACTCTTCCAGCTCCATAAAAATATCCTATTCCTCCTATCATATTGGCCATAGCTGATCTGGCTATCGCTATATCTTGTGGTGGATACCTGAAAATTAAACTTTATTCAGTTAGTTATACAAGCGAATTTGCTTCGACAAAAGGCCGGCTTTTGCAAAAAAAAAACTTTTGGTACAAGCTTTTATTGCCGACTGTCTTCAACTACTCGTTAAGACGGTTCCAATGAGCCCAAACTCGATGAGGTTGTGTCGTTTTATTGCGGAGTTCCTATGGCCACCTTCCAGCTCCAGCATCAGATCAGCTCCATGTCATAATAAGTTTGCATTGTCATTCGATTTACACATGCATGCAAAATTTCAGCTCAATCAGTAACCGGGAAATGGATCAAATTTAACTTGCAAGATTTGATAACAAACATCTGGACAGGTGACACTAAATAAAAGCTTGTAAATCTATATATAAAAGAAAGTCGTGTTAGTTACACTATTTATAACTCAAGAACGGCTGAACTGAATTGGCTGAAAATTGGTGGAGAGGTAGCTTAGAACCAGGAGAAGGACATAGGATAGGTAGGGGTAGGTAGGAGTAGGTAGAGATAGGTAGGTAGGTCCATAAAAGTATATCCCTTACCCTTTCTCCTCCAGCTGGAATTTCGCTTCAAAGTCGTGGTCGAAAGTACTCCTCTTATTTTCTAATGCCTTGGTATATTCCTCCCCCTTTAAGGCTGGGGTGGGTAGGTCCTCAATGGAGTACACTACGTCCAAAACAAATGGTGTCTCCACTAACATTTGGATTGGTACGAAGTTTACATTTTTTTCCTGAAAAAAAAAATGTGATGGTTCTGATTTTGTTTTTAAGGTCCCGTAGGATAAGAAGCAAGGTCTCAGGCTGAGATCTATATAGTGTACTTAGACTTTGCTCAGACTTTACCGTATAAAGTCGGTATTAAAAATGCAATCTTCGGATCTCTCTGAGTGTGTGCTAAGCAAAGCCTAAGTGCACCTAATCGACGACTTACCAAAAACTTGGCTACAAATTAAAACACACAAATATTTACTTTATCGCATAGATTTATACCCTAAGTAAAGTCTGAGCAAAGTCTAATTTACGCTCTATAGATACGCCTTAGAGCACAAGTAAAGAAATAAGTTCTAAAACTGATCATTTGTAGCACCTGTTCCTGCAAGTCCAATATGTAGATTCTGGTTAGAACTTTATGTATATTTAAAACAAAAGCTGAAATACGGATGAAGACTGGGTAAAAAATAATTAATTCTGTTTAGTCCGTCAGTTAGGTTATCAAATAATATTGGATCCGTTTTTTTAGGGTTCCGAAATTCAAAAGAAAAAAAAAACGGATCCCTTATAGGATCGTGCGTCTGTCCATCTGTCTGTCCGAAAATACTGGACTGAGTTGAAACTTACACTTAAGTAAATAAATGAAGTTTGGGGGCTTTTGGGGGGTAAATTAGAAAATAAAAAGTTTTACAAACTATATTGTGTGTCATATCAAATTACCTTATCATTAAGTTCATCATCCATCCCCAGGACTGGGAGACGGCCGAAGACGGAATGTCGCTCGATTTTGAGCAACGAGTTGAATTTCTCCTTCAAAAGATGAAGCCCTGGTGCGTGCGCTTCTGAGTAAGATGTGTGGAGTATTTTACCTGAAAAAAGGTTATAATATACATCATATACTAGTTGTTCCCGGCGGTTCCTCTCACTTTCCCGGGATAAAAAGTAGCTTTATTAGTGAAATAATTTTTCAAATAGGACCAGTAACTCCGGACATTAGCGCGTTCAAACAAACAAACTCTTCAGCTTTATTATTAGTACTATAGATATCTACAATAATATTTTAAAGAGAAAAAAAAGAATTATTTTTAATTAATTTTATATTTGGATGAAACATGGCATAAATATAGTTCAATCCTTGGAATATTATATAGCCACTGAAGCTGCGTATAGAGAAGACACCACACATAACCACAATGTTCCGTTCGTTCAGGTTCGGAGGAATATGTTGATGATTTCTTTTGTTATTAATCAGTAAGTATACTACCATTCTTGTCGCAAAACACACGTTGATAAACTTACGACCTATGACTGAGTTGCAATAAGAAAAAAAAAAAAAGTAATAAAATTTGAATTTCGCGCTCCAACTGAAGCATCCATCGGTTGGAGCGCGAGTAACATTTTCATGAAATAGTCGTATATGTCAGTAATATACCTTGGAGGAATATGTTGATGATTTCTTTTGTTATTAATCAGTAAATATACTACCATTCTTGTCGCAAATAACATGTTGATAACTTACGACCTATAACTGAGCTGCAATTAGCAAAAAACTTGATAAAATTTGAATTTCGCGCTCCAACTGAAGCATCCACCTTAAACACGAAACGCGTAACGCGACGAGACTTTTTGGTCGCGAAAAAACTACACCTCAAAAGCATTCTAGCGCTATGTGTTTAAACTGTCTGTTTATATGACTAATTATTGTTTTAGCGCTGCAGCGAATATTAACAAAATGGAGCATGACCTTTGCTTAGAATAGCTTCTCTATACGTAGTTATATACCTCAGTGCAATATGTGAAAACATTTTATCCAACAGAAACACGGGGAGTATATGCTAAAATTACCTTTATGTGGCACCAAATTGATTCTAAAGTTCTGTAGCTGCGGCGTGTGGCCGAGTAGGGCTCCGCCTTCGACTCCCAGGCGGGACAGCGGCGCCGCCGGCCCGAGGGACTCGTCCAGGGCTCCGTACCACACCAGCATGAGTGGTGAGTTACCGTTACCCTATGGGGTACGGAGAAACTCTTTGAACGTCTGTCTGTTTGAATGAATGTCTGTCTGTCTCCTGGTACTTCTTAGGCTAACCACATATAGGTATTATGTTTTTTTCTGAAGTACCAGGAGGCTATTAACATATAAAGAGTAACTAAACGATGTAGAAAAAAAATAGATAGACATAAATCTATATTCCCTTACTCCTGTAAATACCCCTGTCAGCTACATAGTTCAGACACCGAAGGATAGATGGCGCTGCAATATATCAACACTATCTACATGCAAATCTACATCGCGCTAGTGAAGTTTGTTCGCGCATTCATATATACAAGATTCCAACATAAACAGTTGGACCGCGGTCCCCAGGCACGATGACCCAGCCTGGCGGAAGATCTTCCCGGGAGGAATCATCCATGTTCCTCCATACTCCTGATGCGCTAACCACAAAAATACATCACATAGACAAAAAAATTTTTAACAGCGCCATCTACATACCTTAGTGGTAACATTGATCCTGGCAGTCCAGTGGCCCCCGTGTTCACCACCTGGGGTCTTGACAAATGAAGTGGTGATCTCGTACGGTGGGTCTGATATCGCTTGCTCACCGAACGAAACCCCATCGTGACGGATCCAGCCGTATGATGGGAGGTTGTCATTTTGCTCACATGTGTGTCTGATGATCATTATTTATCTATTATTAAACTCCGACGCAAAAACGGTTGTTATAAGTTTTACGTCTGTCTGTGTATCTGTCTATGGTATCGTAGCTCCTAAACGAATGAACCGATTTTCGTTATTTTTTTTTGTGTCATAGATATTTTTATCATGAGTGTTCTTAGCCATGTTTCATGAAAATCTGTTCAGCCGTTTGAAAATTATCACAAATTTTTTAGTTAGTTTCAGGGGTTTCTTTAAATTTTAGTTATCTACTAGTATGTCCATTTTAAGATTAAAATTTTCAGAATGCCAAAGGAAAATGAACCTTATTAAGATTAGGTACATTGGTATCATCATATAATTAACCATTGATTTAAGAGATAAACCTTACCCATCATTAGTGTAATGCAATAAAGTTAATTTCTTTTTGGCATTTCTTGATATCAAAAAAATCCTATAAATCCCCATTAAGCTAAGCTATAAGAAACATAAAAAAATATAATTATGGCTCATAATAAACCTGAAGAGTTTGTTTGTTTGAACATGCTAATCTTAGGAGTTACTGGTCTGATTTGAATAATTATTTCTATTAATAGGAACCTAGACTGTGACACCAAAGGCTCAAGTGAAACTTTAGGATAGACAGTATTAACATTTATCTATAAAACTACCAGGATCACATAACTCAAACAGAGCTAAACTTACCTTATACCCTTATGCGCCCCACTCATTTCGTACCACATGAGACCGAAGACAGGTGACCGTGGCTCCCGGCTCTTCAGACCGAAGTATACACCAGGCCGATACGTACCCCAGTACCGGTTGGGGACAGCCAAACCCGTAGCTTCAACCACCTGTTTAAATTAAGAAAGTTATTAATCATTTTGAATGGCAAATAGTTTTATAATCCTACTTTCTACTAATATTATAAATGCGAAAGTTTGTGAGTATGGATGTATGGATGGATGTTTGTTACTCTTTCACGCAAAAACTGCTGAACAGATTTGAATGAAATTTGGAACACAGATAGTTTATAACCTAGATTAACACATAAGATACTTTTTATCCCAGGAAAACATAAGATCCCTCGGGAACGCGGGTGAAACCGAAGGGCGGAATCTAGTCAAAATATAATTGTGGATGTACGGAGTATGTCCTTTAACTACACACGAAAAAAAAACAGAAACTGCATTTCAAATGATTAAAAAATATAATTTATTGGGTGTAAAAAATGTGTAATAAATATTTGGTAGTTAGTGATTAATAAATAATTTAATGAAAATTGGTTTTATTCACTGTAAGACTTATTACTTCACAATAAACCACAAAAACTTGCCGAAATTAAATATTTATAGAATTACCTTAGTATCATCAAAAGGTGTGTTAACCCTGGTCTCCAGGTAGCCCAAAGTACCCACATACACCGCGACGACAAGACACACGATTCCTATACTAGTTTTCCATACAGATAACACTTTAAACTTAGTAGGCGCCGCTGAAGATTCGCTACTTGCTGAACTACTGCTCGTTTCATTATTATTTCCGTGTTTGTGCTGCACGGTGACCACTTTCCTTTGCCTAGCCATGTTTATTAAATTCCTAATACATTAAGCCTTAAGAATTATTTACGTAATTGACACGTTTTATTGTTAAATTTGGATTATATTTCCATTTTTCCCATATTGTCCGGCGTTTCGTGATTTTCGTAAACGCAGACGTCAATACAATACATACGTGTTTTATTTGACGTTAGTAGAGATGGGTAGGTAAGATACGTTAGTCGATTTACTAATAAATTTAAAAAAAAAAAATTATATAATCTAAAAAACGATTTGATACTATTTCATGCATTGGAAGTTTTTTTTATATAAAGCTCATGAACTAGAAACTCTTCCAAAACCATGGTAGTTAGTAAACTTTTTCCATTCACGATTTCCTTGTTATTTTAGTATCTGTAAAATAATTAGTCCGTATGGATTTCGGAAATATTAACATGAAACACATCAAATATGTAGACATTGGTGCCGATTCTGTTGTTTACGAACTAAATAAATTTAATCTTACTATATCTCTTTCTAATAGTAAATATAAGAAAGGAATGCAAGATATTGTAGTCCTGTCAGATTAGTCCGATCACATATTTCAACGTGAATTTAAGCGTGATCTTTATTGGTCACGACTATTTACCCGTACATTACGACGGCATGGACTAAACTGACAGCATTAAAAATGTTAATATGAACGAGAGGTGACTTGTCTAATATAAGTTAAGTTCGTAAACAACAGAATCGGCACCACTGTGTACTCGTACATATTATTCGTTAACCTATGTCCAGACCATGGTTTAAAAGATATCTTTAACAACATCTCGTTGATTATTTAATTAATAAAATTCCATTTGATTGAAGCGATAATTTTTTTATTATATAAAAATACATCTCTAGTAAAAATAGTTTTTAGTAATTATTTAGTCGATTACTCAAAAAATAATTATTTTTGGATACATGGCTAATATCATTATGTGTATTACTTGACATTACTCTGACAACTTTGGCTACGTCTTTTTGGCGGGAACTTGCGAAGTGACATTGACACACACAAAATGAAAACGCATTTTATTTTCTTTAAAAATTGTGTATTTTGAGTTTTATTGAATATTATCGGTGGTATTTTGTCCAATAAAGATCAATACAAGTGCACCAATGAAATGATTACGTGTAGTAGTGGGTAGTAATTTTTCAAGTTGTCTCAAAAAGTGTGTGAAAAGTTTTAGAAGAACGGCCACCACCACCACCATTTACCACGGCACATTGATTATAATAAGATATAGTGGCCTGACTGCTGGGTTCTGACTATAACTTGAAAATGATTTATAAACATGACTTTAATAGAACTTAAAATATAACTGGATTACTTGACTAATAAATAATTTTAAGATAAGTCTTCAGATGAATATCGGCGTCGGGCACATCAGCATCCAGAACAAACAAATCCAGAACCAGAAGAGGCCTTTGCCTTGCCTGCATTTACTATTTTACTAGCGTACTTGTCTGTTCTTGAAAATTCATCCTGTAATGGAGTCCGCAATCGAATTTTTTACCACCGAGACGCGTTGTAATTGAAACTAAACCTTCTTCCCTGAAATGTTTCGAACAAATTCGATTAAATTCTCGTAGACATGAGCGTAGCTATAGTTTGTACAGGTTCACAAGTGTACAAAGATAAATTAGTTTTTCGGACTTCACGCAGAAAGTATATGCGTATAAATGCGAGAGTGTAAAATGCGTTATACAAAATAAAACCCTAACACAGTTAATCTACTCGGAGCGAATCTAATCGGGTGTTTAATAATTGGTCCGATTTTTATTTATTGCACCATACAAATGTACTCTTTGCTTGCACCTAACTCAAGTGAGCAAGCTTCTTCTCTTTTATTAATGCGCGCGTAAATACATATAAAGTTGTAACAGACAGGACATAGAGAGCGAAATCGTTCTCCACGACTTATTGCCTATTAGTAACAAGTCTAACGTCATATTTTGATAAGCGCATTCTAGCGCTTTTTCAAACGTCTCGGATCAGTCGTTCTTTATTTTCATTTTGATGAGTTGGCAGCACTGAACTATATAAATAGAAAAACCACCGCGCCGCGCGCCACCTGTCCGTTCGTTCGGCGTGTCGATAAAGCGGATTCGAATAGCATTTCTCGCTTGCGTCGGCAAAACAGGCTCCCCGTCCCCCCCGCGACGGGCGCGCTAGCTCCAGCCCCCTCCGTCCGACGCGACCCGAACAAAATCCAGTATGATCGAGCGACACGAGCCGCGTGTACCCGCTTCCTACGGCGACATACAATGCGCCACGCTTCGCGGCTGTCATGAGGCGAACACTAACATTTTCCTCAATTAATCAGTGAAATAATGTAAAACAATAAGTGAATTAGCAAGATAAACGCCGCAGAGTGCGCGCGCTGCGTGCTCGACTTGTTTTCATACGGCCGGCCGGCAGACGCCGCACGCGACAACGGTGAACGCTTCCAAAAAAAAAGACTAAATTTTCGATGTCAGTGAGCGTGAGGATTGTAGTGCCAGTGTAGTGTAGTTATAAATTTAGTTAAATGGATAAAAGGCGTGCAATGTTCGTATGAGGAAGAAAACCAACCGAAACATCGTAAGTGCGAGCGTGGTGCTCAGTGTATGAAATATTATGTTGTGTATGGTATGAGGAGAAATGCGGGGTAGCTCTCAGTCGCCCCTGTGCCCGGAGGTTTTATCATTCGAGTGGGGCGGCCGCTGATCGAACGACGGAGGTACGGAGGTGTATCCCTCGTATTCTCACTGTTATGTATTTTTTTTTCACTCATCCCGAGCAGGTCTTGGTCCTTGGTAACCCCTTTTTTGTGCGTTAACATTTTTTTTTGGAGGGAATGTTTATGAATCGATAACTTCTAGGTTATGTGCGCCTGGTACTTGCGTATGACTTTTGTTTATAAAAACACTGGGTATGAGTTGTTTTTTTTTGTAAATTTTTGTTATGCCGTTTTCTTAAATGTAGTTTTATCATTAAAAATACGGTTTAACACATTTTATATTCTATGTTTCGGCAAAAATATTGAAGCTGCTCACCTAAAATGGAATCTCAAATGAACACAGTACGGCTGAAATGGCTTTGTAAGTAAAAAAAAAGCGGCACGGAGTAGGTACACCGACGGTTTAGCTAACTTAAAAACTTGTTTGGATAAAATACCTACAGTTGCGATTTAATTTTAGGTAACATTATATGACGAAACAATTTGGTCACACTGGCGAATCGTTTCAATAGAGCTGGCAACGTAATATCGTTGACTGACTAAAAATGTCCGCTACTGTCTATGGAATGCCTAAAGAAACGGTTAGCATCAGCTTCCAGAGACACTAGCCAAGTAAAGGCTGTACAATTATGAGATCATCCTCATTCTCCGAACCTTACTTTCTGTAAGTCAGAGAGACAAACTTTCCTAGAAGAATGCTTCTTCTGAGGAACCTGATGGCTCGACCTCAATTCCAGTATCCACTATTTCAGTTTTCAGGATGTTAAAAGACACTTCATAACTATTGTGGTCATACACTCACCGATGCCTAGCAAAATAAAAATATGGGAGCCTATCGACTGGAGCCCAATTAACCAATAGAATTGCATGAAATTGACGAAATAAGGAAAACAATACCTTATTGCATTTTAGATAATATACTATATTCCCACTATAAGCATGGAATAAACTTTTTAATAACAAGCATACGATAGCCTATAAACGCTTGTATCACCAGAGACATCACTCACGCGTGTCGACCATGTAAAAATCTTCACACCCTTGAAGAAACCCATGCTGAAGTACCTTGGGAAAGCAGCGGAGAGCTCATTCCACTATCTGAGCGGTAGGAAACTTCTTTGGTTGCACAGTACGAGACCATTTTGGTTCTAATATTTGAGGATACATTCTCTATTGATGGCGAGAAATGCGATGGTAGAAGTTATCTGTTGGCTATCAAGAAACTCTGACATTGTTATTTCTACTAGGGAGCTAGATTCCTAAATTTGGGAGTTCCTAACTCCAACTCGCTTAAAGGAACAAATGTACTAATTCCCAAGCTACCCACGCAGGTTTTCCATAGAAGCCATACGTGAGTACAAAACTGTTACCAAACAAACTTTGGTTCATATAGTGACGGAATAGGCTTTATATTTCATAATTTATTTAATCGTTTAACCATCCAAGAAGTTAAGTTAGTATATGCTACAAATGTTATACGTAAATCACTGAATTACCTCGCATAGGCGCTTGAAATTGATCCTAATAAATGATAAATGATCTGAAACTAGAAGATAAGAAAGAAAGACATCAATTTTGGACTCGCACAAAATCAAAAGCATTTACATTGTACATTGGAAACACAACTTTAAGCCGTGTGAGGCCAAAAAAGGCACCCATCTGAGCATAAAATATGCCTAAACACTAGATGCTGCAGCTTTAGTTTTCGGATGGG
Organism: Tethea ocularis; assembly: GCA_963555595.1. Classification (NCBI taxonomy): domain Eukaryota; kingdom Metazoa; phylum Arthropoda; class Insecta; order Lepidoptera; family Drepanidae; genus Tethea; species Tethea ocularis. The sequence continues at coordinate 1,744,341 of OY741985.1, read as the reverse complement.
CCCAAAAGTGAAACCACGGTCAGTCGCAGCTTCGCAGCACAGGCTTAAAATAAAAAGAATATAATACATAATTATATCAACAAACTTTTAGTAAGTTTACGGACCATAATTTTCGAAAACAAAAGCATAAATCTAACATCTGAAGTCTGTATCCCGAAGATATTCGAGTGATAAACTTAGTCAGGGTAAAGGAACTGTATTCAAGATTCTGGAGCGATCTGCTTCTTTGTGGACAGAATTCACATCCCCGTTGAATATTGAGAAAATTATAAATTGTTAATAATTGACCATTTAGGTTGAATTACCATTGGTCATACATTAGATAAGACGTCTCCAATAAGACGTTTGCATCTAAACTAACTCTTGCCATCCCAGAACGTCTGATGCTGCAAACACACATGGCCGTTCGTATTTGTGGATTTGACAACTTTCGTAATATTTGTCTCATACTTACTCTGCAATATCAGAGGTATTGCTAATGTGTTGCCGACCTTACAATGCCAAGAAGGCAACGAGCCAGTTGCGGAGTGCAATTGCCAGAACACACCGGTAGGTGCTTGGCGACAGATATTCAACTTGAGGGTGGTAGCCAGCCAGACGGGTACTACAAAGTGCCCTACCACCGTGCTATGGTTTCTTCAGGATGTTTTCCTTCACCGAAAGCTCAAGCTCATTGTAAGATTCGAATCCACGACTTCGTCGCGGCATCCGACGTCACTACCGCTGAGCTATCATGGCCTTATACCTAAATTGTATCGATGTTTCTTTGCCTGTAAAATATTTGCGTAATTCGGTGAATACATAAACGCGAATACGAATAGCCATGAATGCCTGAACAATGAAGGAAGGAGCTAGAGAGGGTCAGGACTCGAAAACCCAGATAGCCTTTTAAAACATTATCAGAATAAAAAGGCAATGGTACTTTTGAAACGGTTTGTGCATATGATTGAACCTTGTCGATGCACCCTTAACAGATAAGGATAGCGAAAAACAATGACAAATGTAAACCACCTTGAAGGGCCATTAATACGTTAGAAGGAAGAAGTTGCAACTCTTAAAAATCCTGATTGTTACGATGTCATACCTCATTCCACTAATATTATAAATGTGAATATTCGTGATTCAATCACACACATAATATCAGCTGAACGGATTTGGATGAATCTTTGCACACAGATAGATTATACCTTGGAATAACATAAGATTTTTTTTTTATCCCGGGTGATAGACATCTTATGTATATTATATCCCTTGGAAACGCGGAAATCACAGGATTGCAAAAAATCTCATGAAATACTTAAGATGCTAAAAATGCCATTCAAAAGATTAACTTAGATATTGGGACTGGCTACCATCAAATAGAATTCTTCTTAGTTTCCACTGAGGAAATATAGACTTTACTTGGACTACATAAGATTGATTGTTTTTTAATGTAATATGGATAGTCCGATCCATTTTTCTCTTCGTCTTAAAACAGGCTTTGTGCGTAACGCGTCAATCAGTCAGTACGATGTGGTGCTGTCTAACAGCTTTATAGGGTAGTTTCCTGACATATCAAATCAGCTACTTTTTAATAAATGTCAAAACAATAGTATAGAAGCGAATGCAGTTCCCGAGAAAAGCCTTATTGACTTTGGCTAGCCTGAATCGGTTATAATCTGGGTTATTTTATAAGGTGGAGGTACTTATACAGTCGCGCTGCTTATTAAGGGGGAACGTTCGTTTGGAGCGCGAAATTAAAATTTTATTAGGTTTTTTGCAAATTACAGCTCAGTTATAGGTCGTAAGTTATCAACATGTTATTTGCGAAAAGAATGGTAGTATATTTACTGATTAATAACAAAATAAATCATCAAAATATTCCTCCAAGGTATATTAGTAACATTTTCATGAAATAGTCGTATATGTCAATAATATACCTTGGAGGAATATGTTGATGATTTCTTCTGTTATTAATCAGTAAATATACTACTAATGTATATGATAGCTGCCAACATGACCGACAAATTGTCATCTGTATTGCATCAACATAGTGCAATATTTTATTCTAAGCGTAAACAATATGCAACTAAGAAAAGTTGAGGTATATTGTAACGCAGCCTTGCTGGAATATACTTGCGCAATTATTTGCAGCAATCATAGTAAGAACAGCCAGAATATAATAGAACTAGCGACCCGCCCCTGCTTCGCACGGGTGTACAAATTTTTGAATTTCTCGGCTTTTCTGTAATATATATATCCTCTTGAATCATTCTATCTATTGCTGAAAACTGCATTAAAATCCGTTGAGTAGTTTAAAAGATGTAAGGGAACAGACAGCGGAAGAGAATTCATTTTATAGGTATAGGTACTATGTAAAAAAGATTTAAATTGCAGAAACAAGTATTATTTGTTCGTAGATTAGTGACTAATTCTATTGGAATATTTTAAGCACTAATTTTGAAAAGAGATTTAGCAGCCAAATTAGCCTATAAGCTGGAATAGTCGTGAAATATTAAAGATGGCGACTAATTGCACATAAATATAAATATTTGGACTCGTATGACAGGATCAAATTTCTTATATCCGATTTCTTGTTAAAAAGAGATCTTACGTGATTTCAAAATCGTTTTCTTATTGCCACCGAGTGCTACCCTATAAGGCAGGTGAATTACTAATAATCCTGTATTTTAGAAAAAAAGGAGACAAAATCAATCTTTCGCCCCACTATTTTTTTTATACGTCTCTAAGTAGTAAGTATAGTCTGTAAATAGACGGAACGTTAACCAGAAAGATGCAGTTTTTTTCAGACAAAATAGATGTAATAAATTAATATCATAACACTGACGTATATTACTACGTATAGAGAAGACGCTACACATAACCACTATGTTGCGTTCAAGTACAGCCATCCGGCCGCACTTCACATAGTTGCTTAAGAGGAGGCTATCTGTGTATGTCTCCGTCCCTTACTAAACTGGCGGTGACAAGCGAGACAGGAGAAACTTAATTTTGGTAAAAAATATGGTTTTATGTTATTTAAAAAGAAACTAAGCCTTTTTGAAAAAAGTAAGAAAACTATTCCCTTTCTAATGGATTTCAGAATGCATGTTAATATTTTTCAAGTTATTTGAATGGCCTAAATAAGAGAAGAATGCATTCTTAGTTTTAAGAAGGGGCATATTTACGATTTTTTTCTGACGATACCAATGAAAAATTCCAGTTTTTAGAAACTATTCCCCCTTCACATATTCTCTAGTTTCACATATATTTTTTCCAAATCTCTTGGAACAAAGAGTACAGAGAAAAACGCATTTTAGAATTTTTAGAATCATCATTTCACGTATAGCATCACAAACGAAACGCGTAAGCGCCATGAAAATCAAGGCGCTTTCGAGTTTTTGGTCGCGAAAAAACTACACCTTACAGACTGTCTGGTTAGACGACTAATTATTGTTACAGCGCTGCAGCGAATATTAACAAAATGGAGTATAACCTTTGCTTAGGATAGCGTCTCTATACGTAGTTATATACCTCAGTGTATCATAATAAATATTTCTTGATTGAATCCGAGGATATAATAATCAAATCAATTTAGAAATTGTAATGCGCGCAAAATAAACCAGTTTTCTGTTATATATACTCGAATCAATCGATTCAAATTGCGAATGATTTATATCGAATTAATCTTGTACGGGTATTGATCAATTTGACTAATCAGGAAATTGAATCTAGTTCTAGTCTATTATAAAGAATCCGCAGTGGCTACCACAATACCAACTATCAATAATAAAAAACTGATCAACCATTTAGTTTTATTTATGTAGCTAGCTGTTACCTTCGGTTTTACTCGCGTTCTTTGGATGAAAGTAACTTATGGTGAATCAGCCGAAAATTTAAATTTCATTAGGTTTTTTTTTTCAAAATGCAGCTCAGTAATAGGTCGTATATTTGTCAAAATGTGATTTGCGCCTCATAAATATGCCAATTCATTACTGTATGTATACATTATGTTTTTAAACTATTTAAATCCATACATAAGTTCCTTTTCGATAAATAACGCGCAGGAACCAATGTACAGTTTCATAATGTTTTGAATGCAAAATGAATACATAGATAGATCTATAGCCATATCACAGTGTCGCGAATCACATTTTGACAAATAATTGACCTATTACTGAGCTGCAATTTGAAAAAAACCTAATAAAACTTGAATTTCGCGGACTTTTCGGAACATCCCCCTTATAGCAGGATAATGTAGGGTTCTTTTTGCACACATCTAAGAACGTTACAAAAAGTGCAACGAACAAATAAAGGTACAGACATGTCAACACGTAGGAGGTAGAATCCCGGCGGGGTTCCGTTCCAGGAATCTAGTGGACTGTTCCCGGAAAGCATGAGTCTTGTTTACCGATGACCTAATAGAGAATATGCATGATATTTTTTTTGATGACGTCACATACTAGATGTCCGATCTCTCCGTCTAATCGCTGTCTAATTAGGATGTAATTTAAAATGCTTTATATCTTCCGTGTTTCTTGGCCGATTTCAATTTTCACCATCACTGAAAAAGTGCAGCCGTCGGAACACACCGGAAGGTGTTTGGCGACAAATTTTCAACTTAAGGGGGAACGTTCGGTTGGAGCGCGAAATTCAAATTATATCACGTTTTTTGCAAATTGTAGCTCAGTTAGAGGTCGTAAGTTGTCAACATGTTATTTGCGAGAAGAATGGTAGTATATTTACTGATTAATAACAAAACAAATCATCAACATATTCCTCCAAGGTATATTAGTAACATTTTAAATTATTTCACTAATAGGAAGCTACATTATCACCGAAGGTTATATATAGGTGCCGATTCTGTTGTTTACGAACTTAACTAATATTAGACAAGTCACCTCTCTTTCATTTTAACCTTATTGAAAAAAGATAGAACATTTTTTATCCTGTCAGTATAATCCATGCCGTCGTAATGTACGGGTAAATAGTCGTGACCAACAAAGATCGCGCTTAAATTCACGTTTAAATGTGTGATCGGATTAAACTGACAGGACTAAAATATCTTGCATCCCTTTCTTATATTTACTATTAGAAAGAGACATAGTGATATTAAATTTATTTAGTTCGTAAACAACAGAATCGGTACCATAGGCTACTTTTTATCCGCGAGTGAAGCCGCGAGGAACAGCTAGTGACTTACAAAGAGGACATTATAACAAAGGGCTTCAATATAGATCTAAAAACAGAAAATACACACACCTGTCGAATATAACAACTGTCCAAGAGTCTGAGTCATTTATACCTGCATTCAAGCCGGGCAACCAACGGGCAAAAAAACGGTCGCCAAGGCCGACTTCTGTAAGAAATATGGGTTCCTTACATTTGCCTTTAAAAAATACTAGCTTGTCGGACCCGGGATAAAAAGTAGCCTATGTCCTTCCCTATATCGTAGGCTATCTGTCTACCAAAATTCGTCGCGATCGGTCAGCTGTTTAGGCGTGAAAAGAGTTACTTTAGGATATATTTTTTTTACATGAATCATAATTAGGTACCTTTTTAATAACAGACTAAACAATATTTACAATAAATATACAAACTACATATAAAGAATTTCCTGGAGGCGGCCGCTGCTGCCGATCAACGGCAAGGTTAAAAAAAAAAATTAATTTTGCTGTTACCCGCGGTTTTTACGGCGGTCGCGGGATTAAAATTAACTACGATAATCAAATCATTTCTACCTTTTGAAATTTGTATAGCATATTATAAAAGTTCGTAGAAAGGTTCTGGCGCATGAGTAAGGTCGCAAGACCTCATCTTCACCGATGAGTTGAAAAGGCGTCCATAGACTACGGCACAGATACATAATAGGCTAGTCGACAGTGTCAAAAATAAATGACCAAACACTAATCATTGCATAAAACATCTAAAAACACGTGGAAACATCAAATATGTTGTATGTACATTTAATGCTTTTTAATTACCAGTGGAACCACTAAGAGTAGATCATTTGATGCTGTGTAACTATGACGTCATAGTGTAGTATTTCATACAAAATTCCATATGAACTATCGTTTTGACATTTATTAAAAAGTAACTGTTTTGATATGTCAGGAAACTACCCTATTGGCTACAGTAAATTCACCACCAAGCGAGCTGTATGGCTTGTTTACCAATGCTGTAAGAAAATTGAAACTAATTACGTTCATTCCGATAACCCTGAAAGTTTTTTTTTTTAATTTAAGCACAGGGAAGTGCTCACTACCGCTTTAGACACAATACGTTAATTCAAGGCAATTTAAAAAAATGTCACTGAAGTCCTCTAAGAATTCGCTGGATTTTATTTAGGTATCACGAAGACTTATTACATAGTGTTTAAACGTATGGACCCCTAAAATAACCTTTAGAACTTTAAACGAAGATATGAACGCATAGCTGGGTTAAAAGCCTACACGGCTGCCTGCACCCATATCGTCCTTGATACTGGCAATAACTTAGCTTGTGTTGTGTAGCTGGAGAACATAAATGTGAAGGAAAGCCAAGGCCGTAACAAATACATACTTGTCCTGACTTACTGATTCATCAATGTATAGCCACGTATAGCTCAAACCACTGGACGGATCGGGCTGTTTGGCATACCTAATAGGGAATGTTTTTTTTTGATCGCATTTCTTAACAAAATTTGAAAATACCGTAAAAATTACAAAAAGTGAAATTATAATTGGCCAAGAAACACGCAAGATAAGCATTTATTGATCGGACATAAGATGTGAAGTCATAATACTATGACGGCCATATAAACTACATGCTAAATTCTGTTATGCTAGAAAGAGATAGGAATAAATCTTTGATGGCTTATAAATATCTTGTTTATTTTTATAGATATCCGATTTTTTTTTCTACTGCTTCTTATATGAATGAGCTTTAACTAAAGCTACTTATGACGTAAACATTCACATGAAAGGATTTTTGAAATTTCAACCCCAAGTAAGTTAAATAGGTGATCAAAAGAAGAAAGAAAGAAAATACATTTATTTATCAGAAATGGACGCACACAAAAGAACCACAAACAAGAAAATACATAAAAAAAATAAAAAAAAAACGATACAATATCCATAACATAAATACATAAAAAAGAAAAAGCTTAAAAATAAACACGATGAAATTGACATGGTTTGGGAAACTGTACGCCGCATTTCCGACAAATGATCAGTGGAAACGGTCACATCACATAGTTTCGAATCCTTTCATATCCTTGCATTATGATGTCAATGTGTTGCATAGCACATCTCTAGTGGAAAAGCAGCTTAAAACAGCCAGCTATAAATTAAAAAAAAGTGAGACCGACTATTTGGTAATTCAATACAGAAAAAAAGTCTCCTCCACGGGAGTCCATTCCATACGGGAACCGAGGTGCATCGATGTAACGGTATAACCTAATTCAATGAAGAAGCACCTGCAGTACCAGGCGTTCATGAAAGTTCACGGCTCACGAATAGATCGCGCTTGGCACGCGACACCGAGTTGTGCTCAATCCACGCTTCGTTTATGCCGCCCTGGTATTTTAATTGGGAGCTACGTACTTACATTTTGAAAATGATTTCATTACAAAAAAAATTGAATTAATTAATAATGTATGCTGAATATTTGTTTGAAGACGATATTAATGCTTTTGGCGGGCAATGCACAGATAACAAATGCGAAATTACTCACTACCTTTTTATATGGAACACCTTTCTAGTCAAATCTCAAGAAGTTATTGTGTTCATCGAATATAAACCTTATGTCATATGTCCAGGATCCAATTTCCATATTAAAATGGGAACCCAAGTTTCTTTACTGACTGCGACGCAAAATATGGCTACCAAATCCTACTAATATCATAAATCCGAATGTTTGTGAGTATGTATGTTTGTTTGTTACTCTTTCACGTAAAAACTACTGAACGGATTTAGATGAAATTTGGAACACAGATAGTTTATAACTTGGATTAACACATACGGTACTTTTTATCCCGGGAAAACATAAGGTCCCTCGGGAACGCGGGTGAAACCGCGGGGCGGAAAAGCTAGTTGTATACACCTATAATGCTACCAGCGTCAATTCTTAGTTGTTAGATCAAACGGAATTGCAGAAAATGGGAGCCGAATGAAAAAAACAATGAATTTCATTACAATTGTGTTACGCGATAGCCCCGCTGCACTTAGGATGATGAAAATGATCCAATAAGTTACATAATTTGATCACTAAAAGTCATCGCTTCAATGCAGTTCTGCAAACATCCATAGTGTTAGGTAAGCTCTGTTATTCTATTGACAGCTCTATGGCCATATTTTTTTTCGTACTTTTGCGCCAACACCTTGCCCAGATAATACGATCAAGCTTTAAAGTCTTGCACAATCTCTGCTATGCGCCTAGTACGTAACTAACCGCGTTACGTCACACGTACGTACAAACAAGTGCATACGTTGCTAAATATAGAAAGTACGCTCGATAGCATTATCGACATGTTGCGTTTGTACAACGCAATTTTGTCGGTTTTTATAGGGCTCGAATGATCTGATTGGAGGCTAAAGAATTTCCGAATCAAGCACTTGCGCCATCTGAGAACAAAACGCAGTTTGACATTTCGAATCATACACTTCTAAACTATGGTCTCCTGGTAGGTAAGGTAAGTTCTGTTGGATTACAAGGGCACTCCTGTCTCGTAAAAATACCGGCAATAGATTAATTATCACATATCTCTTTAGTTCATGCATGAGTGCCAAAAGGTACCAGATTTGCAGCCAAATTTGCCAAACCTACAAAAAGACTTTTCACCCATATTCTTCTGGTACAAAACTTCACTAATGATGGACAGGCTAGCTCGATGTAAGATTAGATGGATATAGAAGGTCTATCCATACAGATAGATGATGGATCAAATTTCCAGCTCGTCGTAACTCATGTCCTCCTGGTACAGATGTCGGTGGGCCTGCAACGGCGCGTCCCGGCGCTGGACGAGACCGCGGGCGTGCCGGCGGCATGGAAGAGCGGCAACAGCGAGCCTCCGTTCCCCTCGTTCGCGCCGCCGGCGGGCTCACCGGCGGGCCCGGCGTTCGCAGCCTCGCCGGCCCCCTCCACCCCTGGCCCGGGACCGGGGTTTGCGGGCCCGCCGTACGCAGCCCCCGGCCCGTTCGGGAGCCCGTCCGCGCGGCCTGGCTCAGGCGGCGGGTTCCCGCCTGGCCCCCCGCCTCAGCAGGCACACTTCCCCGGTCCCGGTTTTGCGCCACCAGGATCACCGTTTCATCCGCACCCGCCACATCCGCCGATGCCGCCGCACCCACATATGATGGCGCCGTTGCCACCACCTGTTGACAGGTCAGTTATTTTTTACAATAGTTTTAAAAAATTATATGCCAGCTCCATCGAGTTCAGGTGGTCTGGTCCCAAAACCCGAGTTGGACTCGGGTCTTTACTTTTAAAAACAATTTATTCTCCCAACCTAGGGTTGCCATCTCTAAAATCTGCTAACTACCAGGACAACAAGTGTGGAAACTCCGGATTTTGGAGCTTTATACACGGTGTCATTTAATAGGTTGACTGACATATCAAATCAGCTACTTTTTAATAAATGTCAAAACGATAGTTTATATGGAATTTTGTATGAAATACTACACCATGACGTCATAATTTCACTGCATTAAATGATCTACTCTTAGTGGTTCTACTGGTAATTAAAAATCATAAAAAGCATGAAATGTACAACATATTTAATGTTTCCACGTGTTTTTAAATGTTTTATGCATTGGTTAGTGTTTGGTCATTTATTTTTGACACTGTCAACTACCCTGTTGATAAAGTTATTCAGTAAAATAAAAAAATGTTATAAATCCATTTATGTATTTATTTTTGCGACTAACTTTTAAACCCGGACTACAAATGAAACAGCCCGGACGCTCCCCGGACGCCCTCTAAACTAGGACAAATCCGGGGAAACCCGGACAGATGCTATCCCAACCAAATAAGTACCAGGCAATCATAACTCCAAAAGACGTAAGGCCAATCAAGCAGCCGTACCACGAGTTCACGAAATCAAAATGCAATCAATATAAAGTTAAATAACAATACATAACGTAGTGAATTGAACTTTGTGGCTACTGATAACGTATTTGACATCTAGACGTTATCCAGACTCGGTTATCGGTGACCTTTCGTCGCGTCACTTTAGGATGATTATGCTTAAGGGTATACCTTCGGTTGGAGCGCTGATTAATAACAAAAGAAATCATCAAACACATTCCTCCATGGTATATTAGTAACATTTTCATGAAATAATCGTATATGTCAGTAATATACCTTGGAGGAATATGTTGATGATTTCTTTTGTTATTAATCAGTAAATATACTACCATTCTTCTCGCAAACAACATATTGATAACTTACGACCTATAACTGAGCTGCAATTTGCAAAAAACGTGATAAAATTTGAATTTCGCGCTCCAACCGAAGCCTCTACCTTAAGGTAGTAACACTTATATGAGGCTTAATTAGTCCCCCATGCATAACTAACTGTCCGAAACTTTATTTCACTGGACTCTGACAGCAATTATTTTAGACCGTGCCTACTTGTCAGCTTTTGTAATGGACTAGAACAGGGGCTTCCAAAGTGTTTGCCGTAGAAAGTAAAGTAGGCCGTGAGTCGATCCTCTATCATTATCCTTAAAGTGTTTTTGTTTTCTGTTAAAAAAATTTTATAATAAAAAAACCAATGTAATATTGTAGATGTTTTAATTTTTGTTCCTATCTACCTGACCTTATTGTAGGTTCCTAGGGTAGGGCGCAAAATACTAAATTTGTAACTGCGCCGCGGGCTGAAAAAGATTGGGAACCCCTGGACTAGAAAGTCTGATGGCTCACACTCACACAGTATGCAGTCAAATTCGATAAGCGTGGAAGGCTAACTAAGGCACATGAGTACCCCAAGAGTGGCTCAACCTTGGCTCAGAGCATCGCTGATGAAGTGGCAGTAATAATCAAGACATACATAAGCCATCAAAGATTAATGTCTATCTTTTTCTAGCAAAACAGAATTTAGCACGGAGTTTGTATAGCTGTAGTGCCCTATGCGTCACAGGGCACGTCAGATCTCGCTGTCTGATCTTCCCTATTTCTTAACCGATTTTAATTTCACTTTTTGTCATCGTTTTTTACGGTATTTTGTTAAGGGTAAACGTTCGGTTGGAGCGCGAAATTCAAATTTTATCACGTTTTTTGCAAATTGCAGCTCAGTAATAGGTCGTATATTTGTCAAAATGTGATTTGCGCCTCATAAATATGCCAATTGATTACTGCATGTACATACATTGGTTCCTTTATTATAAATAACGCGCAGTAACCAATGCACTAGAGTTCTATAATATTTTGAATGCAAAATGAATACATATCAATATCTCAGTGTCGCGAATTACATTTAAAAAAATGACAAATAAATGACCTATTGAGCTGCAATTTGAAAAAAACCTCATCATCATCATCATATCAGCCGAAAGACGTCCACTGCTGGACAAAGGCCTCCCTCAAGGCTCCACGATGGCCGGTCTTGCGCTACCCGCATCCAGCGGTTTCCCGCGACCTTCACAAGATCGTCGGTCCACCTTGTGGAGGGGCTTGCCCACGCTGCGTCTTCCGGTTCGTGGTCGCCACTCGAGAACCTTTCGGCCCCAACGGCCGTGGGTTCTACGAGCGATGTGCCCAGCCCACTGAGCAATGGAGAGGGCTATGCGCGGAGTTTCCCTGCGAGATCGGATCAGAAATGATGAGATCCGCAGGCGAACCAAAGTAACCGACATAGCCCGAAGAATTGCCAAACTTAAGTGGCAGTGGGAAAAAAACTTAATAACATTTAAATTTTTGGAACAGTCCCCTTAAGAAATGCGAAAAAAATCTATCCTATCTTTTGATCAGTCTCTACTCAATTAGTAGAAACTAAACTTTTCAATGTAGCTAAACTAGATTATTACCACAATTTCGTCTAACAAATTACGCTTCGTTTGACTAGTGACTGCCAGTAACTGCGAGTGATTAGTCGATGTTCGCGGAATCGATTGACTAGTTTCTGCCAGCGACTTAATTTGAGTGTTTAGTGTCTAGCACCTGCAATTTTGTTTGAACCATCCCTTTCCGCAACTATTTAGGGTTCCGTACTCTAAGGCCAACCCTTCGTGTGCGAGTCCGACTCGCACTTGACCGATTTTTTTCTGTTGTATTCTTGTGTCATACATACCATACCTCAAAATCAAAATCAAATCTCATTTTTTCAGTTTAGACCCTAATAAGGCACTTATGAATGTCAACAGTTACAGTTTTACAATAGACTCCCACCGGTTCGGAATACACTTGAACTGAGAACACTCCGGCAAGACACTCATCAACGCTTCTTTTTTTGGTGGATCTTTTTTTTTTTTATTTATGTAATTACAGTTTTAAATATATATAAACTTCATACAATTATCACTTGGCCAGGGGGCTGCAAGTGCAGAGAGAAGCTACTACAACCATGTATTCTTTTCTTGTCTTCTATGTAATGAGCCACCTTATAATAGGCCTTGTCGATCGGATCGACCTAAAACCATAATCACCATACAGTCATTTCATGTTACCATGAATCATTTAACAAGAATACAGTAATATCCTACTTATATTATAAACGTGAAAGTTTGTATGTATGCATGTTTGTTGCTCTTTCACGCAAAAACTACTGAACGGATTTGGATGAAACTTGGCACATAGATTCCATGGAATAATATATAGGCTACTTTTTATCCCGGGAACGCGGGTGTACCGCGGGGGACAGCTAGTATTTTTTTTTTATTAGCATGAAAAATATTTACGTTTTGTATATCACTGCTGACTGCCTGAACTGTCGGAACATTGATATAAATCGCATAAAATAGTGTGTAGTTTTTTTTATAAATTATTTAGAGAAAGGGATGTCATAATTGTCATATTTGTCAACGTCGGATACCGAGACGAAGGTTGCGGGTTCGAATCCTACAATGAGCTTGAGCTTTCGGTGAAGGAAAACATTGTGAAACCATAGCATGGTGATAGGGTACTTTGTAGTACCTACCTACTTGTCTGGCTTCCACCCTCAAGTTGAAAATCTGTCGCCAAGCACTTACCGGTGTGTTCCGACAGCTGCACTTGAGTGCCAGTTGCCTTCTTGGTATTGTAACAGGTCGGCAACACATTAGCAATACCTCTAGTATTGCAAATGGCGATAGGCGACGGCAACCACTTACCATCAGGCGAACCACCTGCCTGCTGATATAAAAAAATAACTGGTATCACTCAGCATGTCTGAGTGACGCGCTTGTCAAACAATAGACAAATCTGGCCTGTTATTTTTATTGCGTTTGTAGCGCAACACCCTATCAAGACAAGTCTAAGGTCTAGACTATTTTGTAGTTCGTCAATATTTGCTAGTTCTCATTTTGAATTTTAGCCATAAAAAATATTTCTTCAAGGCTTCAGAGATATCACCCGAAAATACAAGGTGGTATTACTGATCAAACATCTTAGCGACCTGTCGTCATAAAAGCACCCCCCACCCCCTCGTTACCGCACCCCTTTGCCCCTTCGAAGCATGGTCGTTTGACTTCAGCTAAAATAGTTGTCGGCTTTATCACATCGAAATAAGGTTTCAAATCTAAGATCGTCCCAATATTTTCTGTAGTGAAAAATCTACGGAAACTAAAGTAAATGATTGTCTAACACGAACTTGACCTTAACATTTTGTTTACCATTCCATAAAAGTTACTCAAATATTTTTTTTTTATAAAATTCTAAATATGAAAAATTCAAATGCTTTACATACTCGGTATTATGGTATGACGGTAAAAATCGCACAATTTATCCTCTCTGAGAATAAAATACTCGAGTGGTTTGTATGTGTTTGTGAGGTAAAGCTCGTCGGTGTCCTATGTGTGTGCGGGCTATAAAACCGCGGCTGTGTGTGTGTACAAATAAATGTAGGTGAACGGTACGTAGGTATATATTTTGTGCCGACGTTGCGGTACCGTTAGTAAAACAATAATTGAATTGTTTAATATTTTATTTTTACTCTTTATATTTTTTTTTATAAGGTTCTGGTGCCGATTCTGTTGTCAGCTTGTCACATCACTTTCTTACAAACCTTCCAATTTCTTGTTTATGGCTCCATCGAGTGATCGATGACTTTGCCAATGTCATGGTTACTTGGTTAGAAAAAACAGTGAAAAACAACAAGAGTAAAGATATTTTCTTTTTTTACAAACCTTATTGAAAAAGAATAGAACATTTTTAAGGCTGTCAAATTAGTCTTTTCTTTTTTAAATCACCAACGAATAATGATGGCGAATATATTCACGTTATTAGACTACTTTGACAGGACTGAATTTCTTGTATGCCTTTCTCATGTTTTTTGTTAGAAAGAGATACAGTGAGATGAAATTAATTTATTTGGGAAACGCCAGAATCGGCGTCGCATGTGTATGGCTGAATTTTGCTAGGCTATATTATTTGTATTTATACTTTTACTTTTATTTAAATAATATAAAAAATGTAAAAAAAAATCACTAACAATTTGATTTCACTATAAATTATATGAACTGTTTTTTAAGTTTTTCAGTGACAGCTAAATCCCATACTTCTTATTTTGTTAATCTTTTTAGTTAATTTAAAAATTATACCACCTTTTTTCATTTAAAAAAATAGGAATCTTTTACTTTCCCAAAAGCGTTGTTGCCTACGAAACTTCATAATATGTGACGTGAAAATAATATTAGGGTAGTAAAGTAATATGTAAAGATTGGTGCCGATTCTGTTGTTTACGAACTTAACTAATATTAGACAAATCACCTCTCTTTCATTTTATAACCTTATTGAAAAAAGATAGAACATTTTTAATGCTGTCAGTTTAATCCATACCGTCGTAATCTACGGGTAAATAGTCGTGACCAATAAAGATCGCGCTTAAATTCACGTTGAAATGTGTGTTCGGATTAAACTGACAGGACTAAAATATCATGCATCCCTTTCTTATATTTTCTATTAGAAAGAGATATAGTGAGATTAAATTTATTTTAGTTCGTAAACAACAGAATCGGCCACTATCTCACGAAAGAAGTCGTATAAGCCCACCTCTATTTCAGAGGAAATAAGGTACATTTTAATTCATTCCATAGGACTTTTCTTGTGAAACTGTCTTTAGTATAAAACTCCTAACTGACTCCCGCACCGATTACTATACCAGTGTCAATTATGAACTTATTGTTTATGCCTTATGGTTTTAATTACTAGAAGATAAGCTAGTTATTTTATCACTACATAGTATAAAACAAAGTCGCTTCTCGCTGTCTGTCTGTCCCTATGTATGCTTACATCTTTAAAACTATGCAACGGATTTTGTTGCGGTTTTTTTTATAGATAGAGTGATTCAAGAGTGAGGTTTATATGTATGCACATTATAGTACAAAAAACCGAGAAAAACCGTGCGAAGCCGGGGCGGGTCGCTAGTTTTTTATAAATGTGTTTATTTTTTTTTATGTCTTGTGTTTGTCTAAGCTTTTGTTTGACCACAACACAATCACAAGAAATCTAGAAGGCTACTTACTGGCTCTTAAATGTAGCTGTCGGACCACAGCGGTAGGTGCTTGGCGAAAGATTTTCAACTTAATTAGGTATTTCATAGATATGAAACAAATACTATTTCTAACATAAAAAAAACTTGATCGTAATTTATCTGCGGACTGTACTCGCCCACCCCGAGTCCTACCTCTCTATCTATAGGTACTCACTACGTTCTATGTATTTGTCGGTACGCTACGGCCAACTTGCGTTGACCTCCCTCACCCTCCGTCGGACGAATATAATCCAGCAATAAAAGGGTACCGGGGTGACATTACACGGGTCAACGCGAATCGGTCGGCTTGTACGTACATAAGTAAAGACTATGTGGACTGGAGTGAGACGGCACTCGCTTCGAGTGTCGTCTGCCCGCGCCCCGATCAAAATCATTCGAAGTTTGAAATTTGAAATTTTTTGACGTTTCTTTTTAGTAATTTCTCACATGTACACATTCGAAGAAGTAGGCTAGTCGATTTTTCGAGTTGTAGTACTATTTGTCGAGGCTTAGTCGATTTCTAGTGTTTTTTTACTTATTAATTTGGTGTGCTTTTTTAATTTCTTATGATTCCTTTTCCAAAATCAATTATTGAAAATATTAGGATTATATATATAAGGAATTAGGATTTTCTGCGTGACATTATGATGATGAAAAGTTCAAAAGAATATTAATTATTTAGATTTTATTATTAAAAGAGGATTCTCACATAATTGTGGTGCTCTTGGCCTTAAGCCTGGTAAATTTCTAAGGAAATCGATAACGGAGCGATACTATTATTACAAATTTGTAAACAAACACTAATCAGCCTATAAGTAGGTACCTAAATACATTTAGATCGATAATTTAGAAGTTAAAATCGACATGGACCACAAAATAATTGTCGTTCTCAGTTCTCACACTGACAGACAAGGTAACCTATATTTAAGTATACATACTTGTTTCTGTGTGTGGGTGGGGTGTTGGGGGCGAGCACGTGGCGACCGTGGGGTGGCTCACCCCCTGACGGCGCTGCGCTCCTAGTACACTCGTTCGACTCGTGTTTTTTTTCGTGCTATAAAATAATAACTGAGTTGGCTAACGTTAAGCATTTTTTTCGTAATTGATCTTCTTATGCTACTGCAGCCCTGGTACTTTTGATGATTTTTGCTATGCTCCTAGTTTTTAGGGTTCCGTAACCAAAGGGTAAAACGGGACCCTATTACTTAGACTCCGCTGTCTGTCTGTCTGTCCGTCTGTCACCAGGCTGTATCTCATGAACCGTGATAGTTACAGATTAATTTTCACAGATGATGTATTTCTGTTGCTGCTATAACAACAAATATTAAAAAAACAGAATAAAATAAATATTTGAGGGGGCTCCGATACAATCCAACAGAAATGATTTGTTTTACCGTTTTTATAGGTAACTAGCTGTCCCCCGCGGTTTCACCCTCGTTCCCGAGGTTCATGATTTCCCGGGATAAAAAGTAGCCTATGTTCTTCTCCAAAACATATACTATCTGGGTGCCAAATTTCATTGCGATCGGTTGAGAGTTTTAAGCGGGAAAGCGTAACAGACAGACAGAAAGAGTTACTTTCGCAATTATAATATTATATAGTAGGGATGGTACGGATCCCTTCGTGCGCGTCCGACTCGCACTTGGCCGGTTTTTTATACTAGTCAGCTAGGATTGGCTTGTTATTTGGATTTCATATTCTTACGTTCGTTACTGCAAACCTAGTAGTTTTATTGAATTTTTGCTGCACTTTCTTTCTTCAAAATGACGTAAAATAAACAAAATGCTTCGGAACTTTGTACACGAACGAACTTAAAAAAAAACAATCAGTTGGAAACAAATGCCACTCACAAGTACAATCTATCTAATGTAATTAATATTTTTTATTTAACAGTTTTAAATATACCTTTGTATTGAAATGTCTCTCACTTTCTGCGGTAACCGCTTACCATCAAGCGGGCTGAATGCTTGTTAGTAAGTATTAAACATAATCGATTTCACCAGATTCTATGTCGCTGTTTTTCATAAAAAAGACAGATTTTTTACGTCAGAAGGTTGATAAGCAGGCAGGTGGTCCACCTGATAGTTAGTGGAAACCGTCGACTATCGCTATTTGCAATACCACGGTTTTGCCAATGTGTTGCCAACCTGTTACAATGCCAAGAAGGCAATTGGCTCTCAAGTGCAATTGTCGGAACACACCGGTAGGTGCTTGGCGACAAATTTTCAACTTGAGAGTGGTAGCCAGCCAGACGGGTACTACAAAGTACCCTACCACCGTGCTATGGTTTCCTCACGAAGTTTTCCTTCACCGAAAGCTCAAGCTCATTGTAATTCGAACCCACGACCTTCGTCGCGGCATCCGACGTTACTTTCATCATATACAGATACAGTTTTTCCATAATGGTAAATACAAACATAGGTAATTAAACTTGCAACCTTATTGTGTTCCCTTAAAAGCTTGATTCTGAAGCTCCAAGGGACCATCGACCTTAGTATTCCATGATAGCTTCACGCATTCCTGAGAAAAAGGGTCTTGCTTGACACACGGACGGACGGGCGGACAACGAACCGTTCCGTTTTTTTCTTTTTGAGGTACGGATCCCTAAAAACGGCCAAGTGCATCTATGACCATGCATACCATAGGGTTTCGTACTGCTTCTATTTCAGAAATTAAATTTCATATTATTTTACTTATAATTTGTTTTGTAGGTAATTGTCTAATAAAAACAATCTATATGTAGGTAGGTACCAAATTTAGGCGACATAGCATTATAATTTACAATTTAAATAGCTGTGATATACCTACAGACTGACGAACAGACATGACGAAATTATAAGGCCTTCTTATTAGACCTTGCTACCCTAAAAAGTGGCATTTGACGAAAAAACAAATCAGTTTGAGTAAAGTTGATCACTATTAGGTGATAAATAGGCCCCCCAGGACTGCTGCTGCTTGGGAGATCAATGGCCTATGAAAGGGTTGCCAGGCCACATAACTTACCAAGCTCAGATTGTAGTTACCTATGCCTATCCAAAGCAGAATATAATTAAAAAAAATCACATCTAATACAAAAAGTTCTGAATGTTTGTTTTGATCGTCTTTATTCAGGTACACACGGCCACAGATCAGGCTACACATTTTTGTTGCAAAATAGCTCCTATTACAACCGCATAAAGTGCCGCAGTGTTTACCTTGACTTGTGGTCGTCCGTACCTACCCTATGTCACCCGGGATTACATATGGATTCTAACAATACTTTTAAATCGGTTCAAGAATTTTGTTTTTACTTTGAAATAGGCCAGTGTTTGACTTGATGGAATAAACTATACA
Organism: Tethea ocularis; assembly: GCA_963555595.1. Taxonomy (NCBI): domain Eukaryota; kingdom Metazoa; phylum Arthropoda; class Insecta; order Lepidoptera; family Drepanidae; genus Tethea; species Tethea ocularis. The sequence continues at coordinate 1,725,386 of OY741985.1, read as the reverse complement.
TAAATGAACGTAGGTAATCATTTCTTTAATGTAACTAAATTGAAATGTATTATATCAAGTATCAAAACCTATCAGTCGCTGTACAAGTACGCGCACCCCTCGTACTGTCCACAAAATGATGATTTTTCAATTTTTTTTTACAAAAAAGAATTCCGTTTATTCCTATTTAAAAGCACTGATACGCGCTTTTAAAAAAAATGTACTAATATTAACTTTCTGCCTCGCGGCTTTGTTTCTGGATTTTGGAAAAACCTTTTCTCATTTTCTTGTATTTAGGAGTAGCGGAGGTTTAGGGTTGAAATATCAGCCAGAGAATTCAAATTCTATACATGTGCTAGGATGTATTACGAGGTTATCTCCCGAACTAGTGATTCAAATCTGATAATAAGCCCATAGGCTACTTTTAATCCCGGGCTAAACCGCGGAACAGTAAGTAGTCAAGATTTGACCTCTCTGAAATATTTAAGCAGTTGGTAGAACATTCACATGAGCTTAAACATCGTTTCATTTTAGGTTACAGCGAGTGAAACCCCCTGGTAGATAGGCTTCTGTAACCGCTTAACAGGTAGGCCGAATGCTTGATTGCCTTTGCCATCTTATTGGTATTAAAAAATTACCTGGCTACCATCCTATGTCGCATCTTGTAGGTCGGACCTTATTCAAATCTCTTCGATATATCTGATCTCCTGGTACTTTTGAAATTTATGGACAAGTGCAACCATTGATTTTTCATTTGCATGTCAGCTGAGATAGCGGTATGTTTTATAGTAAAGTGTGAGGGAGACAGTATTTATTAATAGGGGTGAACAAAATAGGCGGCCACCCTTCATAGTGGCTGACTTCGCTTATGCATTTGTCAATATTTCTTTAATCGATTATATTTGTGGGACGAAAAATATCGATGTGCATTTGTAAGTCGAGTTAAAGGGTTATTGTTTGTAATACATAATTATTGAAAATTTAAATATATGTACATCGAAATGAATAACAATAATCAAATAAAACTATGAAATTATATATAACTTAATTAAACTATAGACAATAAAACTAACACAGAAATAAACTTCTATAAAAAAATATAGAATTAAGGTGGAGGCTTCGGTTGGAGCGCGAAATTCAAATTTTATCACGTTTTTTGCTAATTGCAGCTCAATTATAGGTTATTCTTGTCGCAAATAACATGTTGATAACTTACGACCTATAACTGAGCTGCAATTTTCAAAAAACGTGATAAAATTTGAATTTCGCGCTCCAACCGAAGCCTCCACCTTAATAATACTGCTGTCTTATTTAGATAGGAAGGAGATTATTAGTCGTATGTAGACATACTTTAATTCGACGATCTTGTGAGGGTCGCGGGAAACCGCTGGTTGCGGGTAGCGCAAGACCGGCCATCGTGGAGATCCTAGGGGAGGCCTTTGTCCAGCAGTGGACGTTTTTCGGCTGGCATGATGATGATGATACTTTAGTTATGCTGTTTTAATCGAATTGATATCGTGAAGAAAACTGGCATCATTCGGTACTGTCGTTCGAAGTCAGACTGTCCATGAGTTTTTTTCTAAGTCCATGGTTTTAGCTACATTTTTTATATCAGGACGACGCGACGACTCTAGCTAGATATTTAAAAAAAACAGTCAATAGCGTGTCTGACTCGCGCACCGAAGGTTGCGTACAATTAATTCGGATTTATGGACTCTAATTGAGGATCTCCAACCAACAGTAACAGCAAAAATGTGAATTTTTAATCTCGATTTTTTTTATGTGACATAACTACAAATTATCAAGTTTTAAAATTATTCTTTTACCTATACTATAAGATCTTGCTTATTACCAAATTCCTTCATTCTAGGTCAAATGGAAGTACCCTATAGGTTTTGATTCCCTTACTAGTGTCAAAATGCAACATAAACGAGCGTATCTTTGGATCGCGTTGACTTAGAATTTAGATTTCTTCACAACTCCAAGAGATTGCAAACCCGAGTATTTGATATTAATTTCAGCTTGATACCTCCACGGGATCCTGAGAAAAAGTGTCATGACCGACGGACGGAAAACAGAGTGACCTATAAGGGTTCTATTTTTTTTCTTTTGAGGGACCCTAAAAAGAAAATGGCCAATTATTAATGATGTTTTTTTTATTAAGATTCCAAGTTTCGAATGATTCTTACTTACATACAAACATACGTGTAATTTTCAATCGTATTTAGCTACACACAGATGACTTTTATGTTTACGTTTTGTCTATGTGTGACGTTAGATAGTGCGACTGAATAGTCTTGGTGCTTTCTTTATTTAACCACTAGCTGTACCCCGCGGTTTCAACCGCGTTCTTGAGATATGAACCATATCATAGACTGTTTGCGTGCCAAAATTAATTGTGATGGTTCAGCGGTTTCGGCGTAAAACGTAACAGACAGATAGACAGACTAAACTTTTGCATACTCAAAACGTAAAAACACACGCTTGAGTTTTCAGTGAAAGAAACCGGTGTTAGGGTATTTTGTAGTACCCGACTGGTTAGCAACCTGTCCAACCATGTTGAACCAAGTTGAAATCTATCGCGAAGCATCTACAGGCGTGTTCCGACAGCTACACTTGAGAGCCAGTTTCTTTCTAGGCTTTGTATGCCACTATCGGCCACATCACCCCTGACTACGGGTAGATTGTGGTCAACAAACTCAAAACTAATTTATCCAGTTCAAGCCCTGACAAGGAACTTATGAATGTCTATAGTTACAATTATTACAATAGACTCTACCACCGTTTCGGAATACACTTAAACTGAGAAGACTCCGGCGAGAAAATCAGCAAGGTCTATATATTGAAAAAAAAAAACTTATTTTCGCATTTATAGTAGCAGTTATGATGTCAACTATTAATAGGGCCTGCCATAGGTTAAATGACAGTTAATACCGCCCTGTAGATCGCGTGCGAAAGCTGAGCCACGTCAAAACACTGACATTGCTATGGGAATACAACTCCGAAGGCAGTTGCATAATTAATTGTTTGGAGTGTACGTACATTGTTATTTATGTAAAAGGGCGGACACTAAAATTCGTGCTATTGCTTGTTGTATTGTATTCTAATTTTGTTATATAAGCGGGTGAGTGGTTAATTTTTAGGGTTTTTTTTAAATTATTATTACTTTTTTGGTACTTTTTAAGGCGATGATAGCTCAGTGGTATTGACGTCGGATACCGTGACGAAAGTCCCAGGTTCGAATCCTACAGTGAGCTTGAGCTTTCGGTGAAGGAAAACATCATGAGGAAACCATAGCCCGGTGGTAGGGTAATTTGTAGTACCCGCCTGGCCCAAGTTGAAAACTGACCACGGTGAGATTGTGGTCAAACACAGGCCTATACATAGTAAAAAAAAAACATAGTCTATGGCGATGGAGAAAGATTAAGAATTTTTTCTAATTTTATTTATTACAAAATCCACAGCTCGTGAAAATTAGTACAATTTTCTTTATAAATATGAAACTTATAGCCTTATGTCTACAGTATAATGCATCTTATAAACGTCACATGAAAAATTACCTATTATTAATTTAATAAATGCGAAAGTAAAGTAGCCTTAAATAATCTTCTGTGATAATGTAGCTTCCTATTAGCGAAAGAATTTTTCGAATCGGACCAGTAACTCTGGAGATTAGCGCGTTCAAACAAACAAACTCTTTAGCTTTATTATTAGTAAAAAATAATAGATGATCAACAAATGTCTGTAAATAATTTAAATTAAATATTTTTGAGTAAATAAAATGGGAACCGCTTATTATTTGCAGTCGCGAAAACGTCACTCATAAATTAAGCTGACTTGAGAAACGCCCCCGTTGATGACAGTTTGACTTTCATTCCTGATTATTATTGGATAACTACACTATTTACGTTGTAGCTTAGTGTTGGTGACAGTAGCCAGAGAGATATGAAAATGAACCATATGACATATCAAAAAGGTTCATCTGAATCTACATAATTATACTGAATGTATTTATGCAGAAGGAGGCATAAGGCTCATTTTGTTATAACTGTCACACGCATCTAGCAATAATGTAAATGGTGTAGTCATCTCGAAAATGTTGCGAATGGAGAAAAACGATACAAAATTGATATTATGTGAAATATTTGGTACTTTGTCTAAAATTAAACAATTTAAAATTTAAAAAGAAATATTACCTTTATTGCAATCCAATAATATATAATTAAAACCTTTTTATCTGTTCAATAGACTAATTGGGGCCTATATTTTACACTTGATACCAGTATATTTTTATTAAATTTTATTTCATAACTTTAATTATTTAAAATTTACGAGTAAAATGGCTAAGAAATATATCAAACCAAAACAACAAAGTTCCTTGTTAGTCTTCGGAACTCTAAAAAGTATCAAAGAAAACTTTCACCAAAACGAACATACAAATATCAATCAAATATCAAGCTCTTTCAGTCGCGCTATACATCTAGACGCCGCTGCACACATTCAAACATTGTATTGTCTTCACGTGCACTGACAGGGCGGTGTGTGGGTGAGTTCAACACGCTCGCACGGCTCACCGCTCGAAGGTACTAACTGAGTTTTCTCTGCCTTTTTTTTCGTCGTAGACTCTGTACAGTTAAAGCCTGACTTTTGGGATTTTGTGATAGAAAATATAAAGTTTGAATTTAGAATAGATTTCAGACGACGATAACTTTATTTATTATTTATTTCTTTATTTATTTGGAAAACTAATAGCCTAATATAATAAAATTAACAAACCATGGCCAATTATAAGTTTCCACCAATAGAAGCTACAAAAAGAAAGAGGATCTTAATATCCACGGTAATAATGTTTGTGTGTGATGAATTGTTAACCTCCTCCTTTTTGAAGTCGGGTAAAAAATAAAAAAAATACATATAAAACAATTGAATAAAAATATTTTTTATTTTTATGTCAAGACCATATTGCTTATAGTTTTTATTTCTACTACTTATAGTACTTATGTTAAGCGGTTTGTTTTCCGAATAAAATACATTTTAAACAAAGCAAAGCTTGTAAATTAAAACTGAATATGCTATTTATTCTTTCGTAAAAGGTAAAAAAATAATATTTGGCAATGGCAACAGAATAATTTTTCACTTACGTCCCTATTCGTGTACCGAGCATGTAATAATAATAAAATGTTTATGTGTGCGTGCGGCTTGCGATGGTATGCGTTCGCGAGATCTGTGCCGCGTTCACGCATCGCAACTAGATGGGAGAGTCAGCTTGAACGAGTTGAGAGGTTCGTTGTACGTGGTTGTATCAACCATGACCATGACATTATGTGAGGTTACCCACACCAAAAGGGGTTAAGGATAAGCTGATGTTTTTATTTCCAATGATTAGTGAATAATCACCATCTCTTCAGAGTTTCTACGGTTGCAATCCAGAGGTTTTGGTTTATTTAAATAACTAAAATTAAAAAAATTAAAGAGATTTTCTTGAAACATTCTGAACACTCTGGTAGGTATATTAGTAGGTAACATTTTCATGAAATAGTCGTATATGTCAGTAATATATCTTGGAGGAATATGTTGATGATTTCTTTTGTTATTAATCAGTAAATATACTACCATTCTTGTCGCAAATAACATGTTGATAACTTACGACCTATAACTGAGCTGCAATTAGTAAAAAACTTGATAAAATTTGAATTTCGCGCTCCAACCGAAGGTATACCCTTAAGACGCCACGCCCCTATCGCGCTGCTGGTCGTGGGTTCGATTCCCATCCAGGACAAACATTTGTGTGCATGAACATGTCTGTTTGTCCTGAGTCTGGGTGTAATTATCTATATGAGTATGTATTTACAAAAAAAATGTGTATGTAGTATATCAGTTGTCTGGTTGTCCATAGTACAAGCTCTGCTTAGTTTGGGATCAGTTAACCGTGTGTGAAGACTGTCCCAAGATATTTATTTATTTATATCTAAAATGTCCTTAAATCTATTTGCAAAAATTCTCAATTTATATTCGCAAACCTTTTTTATCGTACTAATATTATAAATGCTAAGTTGAAAACCAACGAGTAATAAAACTATTAACTACATAAATAATAACTTAAATCTACTTTATAATTATTTATATAAATTAAAAGTAGTTGCGACTACAAACAAGATTTGTTTACATCCACTTGACTTGCACAAATCATTTATCAAGTACAAAACAATGTCTAAACGCGCCACGAACTGCTGATAGCCCCTTATCTCATCTACTACTACGTCAACAGACTGCACCTGTTCCTTTCTAACCAATGTTAAATTAATCAGTGCGTCCCGCTCTCACGGCAGTACCTTTCACTCATTCACTCGAGTTGCAACCAAATAGTGGCATCACGCTCGCACGTTTTTCGCGTTGTCTCTGTCTTGCTAATGAATTAAATCAACAACCTGGCTTGCTCCCTCTCGATAGAGATGATCAGCTCGTTCCATATTTGAATTTATTTCGAAATAGACAGATAGGTAGGTATTTGATTTTGAACTTCATTTTCTTCAATATTGCATTTTTTTGACAACATCGCATTCGAAACTAGGTTATTTATTTGCCTATAATTTATTATTCCCATATCAAATGCTTACATCATTTATGAATATTTAAAATATAAAATCTATTTATTTAAAATATTAAATCTATGTATGTAAGAATTTATAAATTAATTATCTTTTTGGGGTATCCGATGCTCTAGTATATATTTTTAAATCACTCCTTTAATGTGCATAGATTATGCATGAATTTGCAAAGACTTTTACAGAAGTAATTTTCATGCTTCCTGTCAATCAAAAAACGTACGAATATTTTGTCAGAAAGACTAGTTTATAAATATTTTCGCGTCGAAAACAAAACACGTTCCATAAATATATTTTGTTCTTTTTACAAATTTAAATTTTACCGTTGTTAATAAATTTTGAGTCTTTAAAAACGCATAGTGATGTGCAGTATATATATATCATAGGTCAAATACCGAATTCGACTAAGAAATCGGTGAGTGCTTTATTATTTTGTTACATGGCTAATATTAATTAATACGTTGATAGATTCAGTCCTTCTTGCGACAATCGTGGAACAATGAATGATGATAAGTTCTACTAGCAGTTCAAATGATATACTTATCATATGAAACAATATTTTGTTGTGCATGCTTTGACAAATATTCTTCAAATATTGTTGCGGTGTTTTCAATTACCTTCTTAGGTTTCTTCAGGGTTTTAGGTTATTGAAAAAAGTGATATCAAGAGGTTGAAGCGAGCATGGACTAAGGAATATTTATTAATTTATAAATCTTTGACGCTGCTGTCATCAAATTATAATTAATTAAATATATTTTGAAGTCAGTGTTGTCAAATACCGGTTTTAAGATAACCTTTTCATTATACATAACGAAAGTGACGGTAATTGAAACTTTTTTTTAAAATAAAATTACACATAAAATGTGGGGGTCTAAGTTCTTATGGTTTGATATAGGCTTTCTCTAAAACCTGCCATCTTTTGTTGATGGGCGTTGGGTGGAACTTGAAGACTTGAAGACCTTCTTAGTATAAGAAGTAGTGGTAAAATAACCAGCACCTCATCTGATATCTGTGAATATTATTGATTTTAGCTGTTTTTTTGTAAGTTTTTGTAATAAGTTGTAAAGCAATAATGAAGGTCAGCATCAGATTTAAAGTTTCTCCAAAATATATAGTATAACTATCATCAGCAATGAATGCCATGAGGTGACCTGCTTATCAATCTTAAAGAACTGGAAGCGGTTCGATATCAAGAAACCTTCACGGTGTTCTACGGGTGGTGTACAGATTGGTTGTCATGGGAACAGCTTTTGTTTATGTCAAAGCCAGACATGGCAGCTGTTGAAAAATCCAAACGCTGAGGGAACTAGGTAGATCCCAAATGAAGGGCACAGGGAGAAATGTAATGTCACAAAAACAATGAACTGAGAAAATTGAAAATATGACGTGAACATTGCTTGTTATTGCACTGTATTAATATTTTTTAACGAAGATTACGCTGCGACTATTCATGTTACTGCAAAGTGTGTTTTAGCGTTTTTTTCTATCACATTTGAACTATGAAATGGCATTGCCAGTTAAAAAAATCATAAAAATGTGACATCGCATGTTTTCCCCCTGTAGGTACCCTTCAAATGGAATAGATGAACTTATCACTTATAACAGATTTTTCAAAGTTTCGTTTGAAGATCTCACGTCTTCATTGAAGCGTCAAACGGACGGCGTAACGACATTGCTTTCACCGACTTTCTCTTGAACAATACTTTTAACTTCAGCGTTTGGCGTTATGCACCTGTCTCTTCATTTTTTTTAAAGGACAAATGTTGGTAGCCTAGACGGCTGCAACAACCTTACCGGAAAAGCGGCGAGCGCAGAGGGATCTCAGCCGGGTAATATTTAGGTAACAACGCCTGAGGGCACCCCCGAATGGGGTACGAACCTCGGCTCAGGGCGTTACCGGGGGAGGAGAGGACTTTCTACGAGTTACGACTAATTGGGGGCGGTCGGATTACTAATGGCAGCTCGGGCCGCTTGAACGGGACTGAGTGGGACGGCTGTCTCTTGAATCTTACTCAAACTCAAAGCTCATTTATTCAGTTTAGGCCCTAATAAGGCACTGAATGTCAACAGTTACAATTTTTAACAATAGACTCTACCACCTGATTGGAATACACTCATCGTTATTTATATGATCATCCATGATGATGTACGCCGGTCTTTTTGTGTGAGAGGCTGCTATTTCTCCCACGTTCTCGGGATAAAAAGTAGCCTCTAACATTCGGGGATTAATGTCTTCCTATCATCATAACACAGAATAAAAATGTATGTCTGTCTATATTTCTACTGTGATCATAATGTCAGCTGAAAGACGTCCACTGCTGGACAAAAGCCTCCCCAAGGATCATGGAGCTTCCTATTAGTGAAAGAATTTTTCGAATAGGACCAGCAACTCCGGAGATTAGCGCGTTCAAACTCTAGTTTTATTGTTTTATAGATAGATTTGTAATGGACCCTTTTAGCCGCGATTCTTTTAATCGAAATGTCCTTAGCATCACCAGCCTATAGAATATAGACTACTAAAGATGGATCTAGACCTCCAATATGTGCCCCAAATTTTACGTCATCTCAATAAAATTGTATTTAACAACTTTCTCAAATTATATGGACGATCTGTCTTCAATAGAAATTCTTCTGGTTCTGGAATAATTGTTTCATTTTCTCTACATACTGGCTAGATATTTGCCTTTGAATTGATGTGGACAACCCCTTTGACAATCACCAAAAGAGAAGAATTTTGTGAATTTCAACATTTTCAACTCGATGGTCAATAGAGAGAGTCATGAACACTCTCCGAGAAGCCAAAGTGCTAAAATGAAAGCTAGACACTTTCATTTTAGTCTTAATAGAGAGAAATGAGCGTCGAAATAAATCGCATGGAAATATGCGTGTAAGTTATACACGCTGCCTTTTATCAGCGCGCGTAGAGATTGATTTACACGTTTCAATTACATATTATGATATATGTTATCAATACGACCTCAAGATACAGCATCACCACTCGACTCGACCGCCGCCAAAACTTGATATTCGTCTATTGTGGCCGGATAGATGTGATTGACCTGAGACAACGACCGGTTTTTCATTATTAATCACTCTGACATAATCTAATCGTGTAATATATCCGAACTTGCCGCCGCGGCGCGAGCCGACCGCCTCCGACTACCGCCGAAGTCCCCCGAGCGCTTGACAGTCCGTCACTCGTCCGTCAGAGCGCGGCACACTTCTCTTATGTATTGAATTACATAGGTGCAGTGTACGCGCCGTCGCGTCGTGCCGGCAACTCTAGCGTTCTCCTTTTCGAACTATTTACACGGCTGCAGTTTCGGAATCGGTCGATTACGATCGGCAGCGTCGATAAAGCGAGTAGCGGAAGCGGACGCGTGAATTCTTTTATTTTTTCGAACGTTTACCATCACTATCGATTCGCCGGTCGATAGGCGATTATATTTACGCGCAATTGCTTGTGCCGCGGTGGGCGCGCGTTGCATCGGACGCTATGTACAAAGATTTCAGGTGGCTCGTTTGTAGTCGATTTCCACAAGGGCGGGCTGTGGTGGAGTTTTCCCGAGCGCACGTGCCGGTTTCGTACTGTTTACGTGTAGAGTACATTGTGCGGTGCCTAGTTGAGTACGGAGTCATTGACACGCCGGCGTGACACACATTCCGCTCTGACTGACGGATCGCCAACACGTATGCGGTTTCTTGCTGAATATTTCGTTTTTTTTTCTAACATTGTAGTTTACAACTCGCTCTTATCAGTTAATTGCTCGCTTTTTTGTTAATAAAGTGTGAGTGCCGCGTGTATTGTTTAGATCGGTTATCGGTGTGTATCTTAGCGTGATAACGTTTCGACTCAAGGCAGTCTCCTTGGATTCTCGCGAATTGTGGGATTTCCGGTTTTATTGACAATTGTGCGCGTTTTTTAGTATAGTTTTTCGACTTAGTACCACAGTGTTGCACAAGTTTGCATTAGGTTGAGTGTTATAAAATGTTATTATATTTTTTTTTATAAGAAAAATCCACAAATTTGATGGAATAAAATTAACAATGTATATTTTTCGACTTACAGTATTATTCGTGGCCTATTTCGTGTTAAAATCGATTGGATAAATTGAAGCGTATTCGCGATTCGAATTTCCCACGTAACCAACACGTCACTATGACGCAGATCGTGCGTAGAGTAGGTAGATGCTTTAGGTACCTCCCAACTTCAATCGTCAAAAATTTGAATTTTGAATGCGTTGCATTTTTTTCTTCCGTGCAAGCGCGCGTGAAAATTTTCACGGACGCGTCTCTCTTTCTAGTTATTTATAGATGTAATATTTGATTTGTGTTACGGACAAACGTAGTTCACCTACATAACTACGGCCGCTACACCGCTGTGTATATACGTATATAATATACATCTTGCACTATGTAGAACGGATATAACAATATCTGTTGCCTGTGTGTGCGTGCGAGCGTAATGAGCGTTTCTATGTGCTAAGAAACAGTAAAAAGTATGGCGCGAAGGTACGGAGCGGCAACTTCGCATGCGTTCCGAGGCCTTGCCGCGGTGAAAACAATGGTCTTTTTATTATTTTATATTATATTTTGTGAATTGATAATTTTTGTTTTTATGAATATTCTATTGTGTGAATATGTATGAGATGCGACACGTTAATTATGGAAGCTGTATAATAAATTACCTATTTATTTTATTCTCATTTAGCAACAAAAAGACAATTAAACAGATGAAAAAAAAATAGCGAACTGCAACAAAAAATAATTAAAGAAACAGCAGAAAAAATTATAAAAAAAGTAATCAAAAAACCACACACCTTTTAATACGAAATAATTGGCCCGGTCACATTTCAAACGAAGCAAAAATCAATATATCAATGATAAAAAAACAAACAAAGCTAACGAAAATAGCCGGTGGATTGAAAAAAAAATAGTAACCGATGTTGACCTTTTCGAACGCGTCTCGTTACTAGCGCGGCCAGCTGACGCGACGTTGTCGCTCCTCCGACTGTAAAGTGGTATCTACGAGCTTATCGCTTCTAACGCGGTACCATTAGTGCTACAATCGTGTGCCATTGCGAAGTATATAAGGGATTTAGGACGTTTTCTTCGCGACACCATGACACTTCCCGCGCGAAAAATTCGAAATGCTTTTTATCAGTCGTGCTCGTGACGCGATGGCTCCGTTAGTAGAGTTTTGCGGTCGATTTTATGAGCTTTTTAAATGTGCCACTACTCTTTTCAATGTATAGTCGAATATGTGCGCGATTGTGACTCGAACGAAACATATTTTTTTGCAGGCTAGTGTTTTTGTCAAGTGCTGACGTGTTTAGAAAAAAAATATAGATAGTTTAAATTATACACACACCAAAGTGCCCAAAGCTTATTTATTTAAACAAAAGAAAAATATTTATTACATAGTGCAATAAGTTTAATAAAAAATAAAACTTTCCAATAAGAAGTACCAAGAGCGCATAGCGCGTGAAGAGATCAAATTAATAGGACAAGTGAATCAGTGCAATAGTACGTGTAAACGGCGAATAGATGGAGCGGTGACAAAGTGGCCTACATGCCGGTGGCGCTGGGCTCGCTCGGCGGCGAGGGCGAGTACCGGGAGTACGGCCACCATCTCTCGCCGCACCACCCGACGCATCCGCCCCACATACAGTACCATGAGTACGCGCCGCCGCCGCCGCCGCCCATCTACCACCCAATACCGGATCCTTACTTTAGGTAAACTTCCTATTGGATTATGATTGCCTGGTACCTTGGTCACATGTTAACTATACAGTTTCGTAAGAAACATCACAGGAACCACAGCATCATCATAAAATTACTTTTTACATTTAAAATTTTATCACGGTACGGAAATCCTGTTAATGCCGTAGGTGACGGAATCCACTTACCATCAGGTAGACCGCCTGTCAAATAGTCGGCCTTTTGACATAAAAAAAACTGTCTAATGAAACAAACAAATAATCTATCCTGGGACAGTCTTCACACACGGTTATCTGATCCCAAACTAAGCAGAGCTTGCCATGGAAACCAGATAACTGATATACTACATATATATTGCTACTTTTTTTTTGTAAATACATTATTTTATAGATAATTACACCGAGACACAGACATGTTCATGCACACAAATGTTTGTCCTGGATGGGATCGATGGCGTCTTAACTCTTAACCAGCTGCGCCAACTGGCTTGTCAAAATTTAACATAAACGTAAGAATACTTAAACTAACTTTGGACTAACTACAGATTCAAGCAAATTCGATAGCTAAAAACTAGTTCTAAGTATTAAGGCGTAGGTATACTTCTATGATATTGCCACGAGTATCTGATTCTTGGTAATCAAATGAAGACCAAATAAGTTTCATTGGAATAATGGCTTCTTTTGATGACATAACATCGTCTACATAAAATTGTTTGCAGTGTGATTGATTAGATAATAATTGAAAAGTATTTCGTATTATAATTGGAAATGTTAACTTGGCTCTTTTTACGTAACTTTATAAGGTTGGATTGATCTTTGAAATTGAAAAGAACTGGACTTCGGACGTTTGGGTTAATTGGATTGCTTTATTAATTTTTTTAGAGAAATGTCTATTTTCTGTACATCATCTGAAAAGTATTTTTGTAAAGCCTTTGCCAATGTTTACTATTCTAAACTATGAAAAACTATTTAGATATTTCATGATCACTCTCTTATGCTTATGAAACTGAAAAAATAACCCATCCGACTTAATATAATAAAGCGAAAGGTGAGGTAGTATGTTTGTTACTTCTCCATGCTCAAACGGCTGGACCATTTTTGATGAAATTTGGCATGGAGGAACCCTGGATTAACACAGGCATATTTAACCCTCCGGAACGCGGGTGAAACCGCGGGGTGGCAAGATAGTACTTTTATACATTTGCAATTTTATGGTGTCCCACAGGGTACTTACTTTGGTCCTCTTTTGTTCCTTATCTGCAATGACAACTTAAAGAATCTACATTTTTATTATTTTTTTGCATTTTTCTAGTTTTGATCCTTAATAGAACGTTCCTATTTACTTACTTATTTTTGTCATTACAATTAAAACTCTTTATGATTGAAATAGAGACTATAATACTATAATCAATTGAGATATTTTAGCGTTCCACCGACTTGTATGTCCGATACTATAGCGTGTAACTTGTCACTGTATGTACGTGATGTCATGGATATGGGCGCCGACTGAAAATCAGCGCAAGGGTGCACCTTTGCACAATGCTGAGTCGGGGCCCATTCCGGGCATCACGCAATATTACATTATTGTATGTTACTCTGTTTTTACTTTTTTTTTTATTGTTCAATGTATTATACTGTATGTCATAATGTAATGTTGTGTGTTGTCTAGAATAAATGTTATTTCTTTCTTTCTTTCTTTATTTACAATGACTATTGATTGATACTCTTTGTTTAATAGCGCTCTTTCTGCTAATTCCAGGCGGCACGCACCATACTTCGGCCAGCCAGACTACAGAGTTTACGAACTCAACAAACGGTTACAACAAAGGACAGAGGTGTGTATTTCACTTGTTTTTACTTTCTCACTTTAATAATAGACCGAATAGAAGACATATTAGATTTATCTAAGGGTCGATTGCATAAAGCGCGGTCATAGTAAGGTTATAGTTAACTTTAACCGCCGAAAGAAATCAAACTGGGTTGCTCGAGTCACTTTAACTAAAATTTTAACAGTAACCATAACCGACCGAGGGAGATCGGTCATCGTCAAAGTTATCCCTACAGTTAAAGCATGGTAATAGTTATAGTAAGGTTAAGTTGACGTTGACTATAACTTTAACTAAACGTACGAGCAAGCGACGCTAAGACTATGCGATTCTTCACGTTTAGAGTGAAGGCATACATTGTATATGTGTTACGGTAAGAATGAATAATTGAAGATTATTAATAATTATCTATTATTATTAATAATTACCGAAAGTCGAGGTTAAAGTGATAAAAAAAATAACCACGAAGATCACTTCTAACCTAAAGTTTTCGTGTCGTTTTTGAACGGAATTATCTACTGACGGAACGGATCTCTAATTAATATAATTGTAAGACTGTGGTTAATATTATAAATAAATACCTGCTGCTCAAAAAACATTGAGTTTTTATTTATTTTATAACTTTTACCAATATGTGTCGTGAATTATTAATAATTACTACTAAAAGTAATAAAATTCGAACATTTATTTACATTTACCAAAAAATTTGGTTATTATTAATAATTTTGTAAAAATATTAATAATATTCAATTAATCAGATTTACCGTAATTATTTGTACAAATAACATAAATCTGTGATTATTAATAGTGTGACGTCTATATTCGGTTGATCTCACATCTACACACCATGGACTTCATAATTTGATCGCTTTATACATAAGAGAGTAAAACCTTCTTCAAAGACAATAAAATTAATATGAGGCCACTTTGGAACTAAACAGAACAAAACGCAAAAATAATTATTAAAATCATAAACAAAAAAGTTATGCGTGAACAAACATTTAAAAAAAACATACAGCCGAATTGAGAATCTCCTCCTTTTTTTGAAGGAGGTTAAAAATAATAAACACATTTTATATTCTGATTTGATTTGATTAATTTTATGAAAATCTTGTCTTTTTTAGAATTTCGTTATCTTTTTGGCATTTAAATCAGCAAACTGCTTATGTTTTCCAGGACTCAGATAACCTGTGGTGGGACGCGTTCGCGACAGAGTTCTTTGAGGACGACGCGACGCTTACTCTCACATTCTGTTTAGAAGATGGACCTAAGAGATACAGTGAGTTCTTATACATTTATGATCGCTTGGTACTTTTAATTTTGACTACTGAATGGATTTGGATTAAATTTGGAACACAGATAGTTTATAACCTGAATTAACATATAGGATACTTTTTATCCCGGGAAAACATTAGATACCTTGGGAACGCGGGTGAAACCGCGGGGCGGAAGCTAGTATTTAAAAAAAACTGTGATACATCTTTAAAAAATATAAAAAACTGGTCTATGGTTTTTGAACATAAATTCTTTATAATTAATTATTAACTGTAATGAGCTAATAAGCTACTGGCTTTTTATTTATTCTGTGCCTATATCATTTCTAAAATACTAGTAGCGCCATCTAGTTCATGAACTTGAATTTAAATCTTACCTATCTTAATTCTATAGATGGCGCTGAAATTGTTTGTACTGTATTTTTTATATATTCATACGTTACTATAATTTTGACCCAGATTTAGGCATGATAATGCGAAACAAGTAGGTCTTTAGAACTAAATTATGTACTTACTTCAGAGCTGCAAACTCTCCTTCATTTCCAGGAGATTGCATGATTTTTGGGCGTGCTCCTGATTCTTTTTTTCATTTCCTTAAAAATCTCCTGAATAGGGTAGTTGACTGACATATCAAATCAGCTACTTTTTAATAAATGTCAAAACGATAGTTTATATGGAATTTTGTATGAAATATTACACAATGACGTCATAGTTTCACAGCATCAAATCATCTACTCTTAGTGGTTATAGTGGTAATTAAAAATCATAAAAAGCATCAAATATACAACATATTTGATATTTCCACGTGTTTTTAGATGTTTTATGCATTGGCTAGTGTTTGGTCATTTATTTTTGACACTGTCAACTACCCTATTATTCATTGGCTTTTGGAGCGAATTCTGTGGTTGCCAATTTATTAGCAGCACATATTAATAAAATATGTGCTAAAGTATAGACAGACAATGCAATTCAAGGCATGAACATATTACCTTACTAACTAGTTACTTAATTGCATGTGGCTAATATTAAAATAAGTACCTACATACGAATAATTAAAAAGAAAGCAAAAAGTTAAATTCTCCTTTTTTTCTCGTCTCCTGGATTTCTGGCAGAGATATACATCTTTTTGGCAAGTAGGGATTTGCAGCACTGACTTAGGCTGAGATCTATAGAGCGTACTTAGACTTTGCTCAGACTTAACTTACGTAAAACTTGTCTCATGTACGAGTTGAAATAAAGTATATATAGTGTGACCATTAATTGCAGCAAAGTTTTTGGTAAGTCATCGATTTGGTGTACTTAGGCTTTGCTTAGCACACACTCAGAGGGATTCAACTTTGTCTTAACTCGTAAGTAAAGTCTGAGCAAAGTCTAAGTACGCTCTATAGATCTACCTTAGTTTCTGGTGGCAATAAAAGATGACAAAACCTAACAATTTACCTTTTTCTCATTCCAGCAATAGGAAGGACGTTGATACCGCGTTACTTCCGTAGTATATATGAGGGTGGCGTATCTGAACTGTACTATACGATGCGTCAGCCTAAAGAGTCCTTCCACAACACTAGCATCACGCTCGACTGCGACCACTGTACTATGGTCACGCACCACGGGAAGCCGATGTTCACAAAGGTTAGCTCTTCTATGTTTATAGCGCCTTGGTACTTTGTTGAGTCAATATGAAAGATAGCTCTTCAATGGTTATGCAAGCCTGGTATTTTTTTTCTATGTATAGGCCTGTGTTTGACCACAATCTCATCGTGTTCAGTGATGTTGTGGCCGATGATGGTAAGCACACAAAGCCTAGAAGGCTCTCAAGTGCAGCTGTCGGTACTACTAAGGACCCTATACCACCGTGCTATGGTTTCCTCACGATGTTTTCCTTCACCGAAAGCTCAAGCTTGGTACTTTGTTGAGTCAATATGAAAGTTTTCTCGCACTCTTCGACGATTATGCGAGCCTGGTATTTACGCAATGGACACGTTCACAAAAGGTGATTTTTATGCACCAATTTGTAAATAAAGTAGTTCTATTTGTGCATAAAAAATACATTCATCGCGACGCATCTTAGCTTATCTCTCGATGCCCATCCTTATGGTGGCTTTTTTTTAATACTAGACTATTTCGCGGTAACAAAAGGTCTACAATTACTAAAATCAGTAAAGATCAATACAAGTGCACCAGTGAAGTGAAATGATTATGTGTATAGTGGCTTTTCAAGTTGTCTCTAAAAGTCCGTGAAAAGTTTTAGTAGAACGGCCACCATTGTAGTAAAACCCGAAAACCTAACAAAAACTGACTTGACTACGTGACTGACTATGATTTGAAATTTTACTTGACAAGAAATAAAAAAACATGAAGAATTAAATTGTCCAACTTGACACTGGCAAAATACACAAAGTGTTCAATTTAAGGATAGACTCAGGCTGAGATCTATAGAGAGTGCTTGGACTTAGCTCAGGCTTTACCGTACAAAGTTGGTATTTAAAACGCAATTTTCGAATCTCTCTGAGTGTGTGCTAAGCATAGCCTAAGTGCACCTAATCGACGACTTACCGAAAACTTGACTACAAATTAAAACACACAAATATTTACTTTATTACGTAGGTACCCTAAAGTAAAGTCTGAGCAAAGTCTAGTACGCTCTATAGAACTCAGCATAAATGTACGGCTTTCTTCAGAGATTACTTAATTTGTTTCACTTGTATACAATCAAACTCTTGAACGATTATGCGAGCCTGGTATGTACCTAACAAGTACTTATACTAATTTCGTTTCACCTATATACAAACAAACTCTGCAACGACTATGCGAGCCTGGTACCTATAACAGCAGGTGTATACTTACTTTGTTTCACCTGCATACAAACTCTTCAACGACTATGCGAGCCTGGTACCTAACAGCAAGTGTAATCCCCAGGTGTGCACGGAAGGTCGGCTGATCCTGGAGTTCACGTTCGACGACCTGATGCGGATCAAGTCGTGGCACCTGGCGGTCCGCGCGCACCGCGAGCTGATCCCGCGGCAAGCGGTCCACCCGCACCCGCCCGACCATGCCGCACTAGATCAACTAGCTAAGAACATCACCAGACAGGGGATCACTAACTCCACTTTGAATTATTTGAGGGTTAGTTCCGTTTTTTTTTACTATGTATTGCTATCCCCGCGTTCCCGGGATATTCTTTTTTTGCGCGGAACCCTAAATTTTCCACGACCCATTTTAAAAATATGAGTTGAGAGAGAGAAGTTTTGATAGATTCAGAAGTACTCTATACAATGAGGAATACCAACAAAAAAATCGAATTAGTCCGTCAGTTAGATTATCAAAAAATATTGGATACGTATTTTTTATTTTATCAAATCAATACGAAATTACAAAGATAAGTCCCATCAAAGTGCCGGATTGGGGCTTGTGACGTCATTGTACAACTACTTTTCAGTACACTTTTTACAGACCGGAAAATTTTAACGCACTGTATCTTCGTTATTTTTTGTTTTCGGATCAAAATAAAAAATACTTATCCAATATTTTTTGATAATCTAACTGACGGACTAATTAGATTTTTTTTGTTGGTATTCCTCATTCTATTTTTTAATTACTTGTCTGCCCCAAATGTAGAATTTCGGCCCAGTTAAAATCCCATGGAGCCTAGGTCTAATTATTAGAGCTGAGCAGCTACCAGAAGGCCCCATCTATCCACTATTTTTGCATGTTCAACCATCTGCCTAACATTCTGTATACCTAAGAAAAAATTGAAGAAACCCCGAGATGTATTAGAAAAGAGGTTATTATTTTCAAACGGCTGAGCGGATTGTCTTAAAATATAGCTAACACTCTCGAATAAGACACTTTTCAAACGAAAAAAACTTAATCAAAACAGTTCATCTATTCGGGAGCTATGATGCGACAGACAGACACAAAGATACACTGTATGATTTTAATGATACCAACAATATTAGAGTGCACTATTTTGGGCATCAAACTGTAATTGGTTGACCTTAAGTTTTGTGATTCTTATGTGGAAAGCTCTGCTAAGTTTTGTTTGGGTTCAGATAGCCGTGTGTACATTTTTAAATGTTTTTTTTTAATTCCACAGTTATGCGTTATCCTGGAGCCGATGCAGGAATTAATGTCCCGGCACAAGGCGTACGCGCTCTCCCCCAGGGACTGCCTCAAGACGACGCTCTTCCAGAAGTGGCAGCGGATGGTCGCGCCTCCCGGTTAGTTATGTGCTCCTGGTACTTTATTTATACTATACTAGCTATTTCACGCTCTTCCAGAAGTGGCAGCAGATGGTCGCACCTCCCGCTTAGTTATGTGCCCCTGGTACTTTACTTAACCAATACTAGCTATTTCCTGCGGTTTTACCCGCGTTACCAACATGGAGATTAAAGAATACATTGCTATTTGAATTAAAATTCTCATCATATCAGCCGAAAGACGTCCACAGCTGGACAAAGGCCTCCCCCAAGGATCTCCACGATGGCCGGTCTTGAGCTACCCGCACCCAACGGATTCCCGCGACCCTAACAAGATCGTCGCTCCACCTTGTGGGGGGCCTGCCCACGCTACGTCTTCCGGTTCGTGGTCGCCACTCATTCTCATCAAGTATTTTAAGTTCATGTCATGTTTACAAAGTAGTACAAGTTACGTAGTCAGTCAGTTCATTATGTTGGGTTTGGTACAATGGTGGCCATTCTACTAAAACTTTTTGAGACAACTTGAAAAGTAACGTAATACCCGTAATCATTTCACTTCACTGTGGAGAACAACTAGTCCTACTAAAATTATAAACGTGAAAATTTGTATGTATGTTTGTTGCTCTTTCACGCAAAAACTACTGAACAGATTTGGATGAAGTTTGGCACATAGGTAGATCATACCCTGGAATAACATATAGGACACTTTTTATCCCGGGAACGCGGGTGAAACCACGGGGGACAGCTAGTATTCAATAAAACCCAAAATATATGATTGTATGAAAATAAAATGATCGCAACGCAAATTCCCGCCAGAAAGTAATGTTGTTTGTTTGTTTGTCGCAGAGTCCCAGCGGCCGGCGAGTAAGCGACGCAAGCGCAAGGGCAGCGCGGGCGCCAACGCGGCGCCCCCCGCGCCCGCTAAGAAACGCTCGCCCGGACCCAACTTCAGCCTCGCCTCGCAGGTATGAACTCCTGGTACTTGTACTCTACACTCACCATCAAATACCACTATATCTCAGCACAGAGCTGATGTTTGGACATCATCCATTTTTTTAGGGTTCCATACCTCAAAAGAAAAAAACGGAACACTTTGTTGTCCGTCTGTCTGTCTGTCAACACCCTTTTTCTCAGGAACGCGTGGAGTTATCAAGCTGAAATTCATATCAAATACTCAGGTCTACTGTCCCTTGGAGCTGTGAAAAAATCAAACTTCTAAGCCAACGCAATCAAAAGATACAGCCGTTTATGCTCCAAATTTTCAACACTCGCAAGGGAATCAAAACCTACAGAGTACTTCCCGTGAAATTATCAAAGGATATGGCTCGCCTGATGGTAGACTGAGTATCCACCAGAGATGAGAAGCAAAGATGATCTACCGTAGCACATCCCTGGGGATAAAAGAGCCTTTATTTCTGACACATAATTTACACATTTTTTATATTAAGTTTTTACTAGTGTTATGTTAGTTGGTTAGTTTTCGTTTACTTACACTTAGTTTTTAGTATTGTTACTTTCCTGTGTAAAAAGAACCCCAAATTGGGTGAAGGCCTCCTCCAAAGATGCCCATTCGTCTCTAAGGGCCTACTCCGAAAATCGATACACGATAGTCCGATCATCGTTGTCAAATTATTAACCAATAGAATTGCTCACAATTTACATCTCGTCGGTTTGCTGCAATTCTATTGGTTAATAATTTGACAACGATGATCGGACTATCGTGGATGTTTTTCGGAGTAGGCCCTCTGTTTTTTGCTACTTGTGCCCAGTTTGGGACGGCTATTTTTTGGACATGGTCTTCCCATCGTGCTCAAAGCGTTAGTTGCTTTTGTTATTGTCCTTATTTTTGTGTGACGTATTATTATTATTCAATATAACATTTTATTTTTGTCATCAGGACGTGATGGTAGTAGGTGAGCCGTCACTAATGGGCGGCGAATTCGGCGACGAAGACGAGCGACTGATCACTCGACTGGAGAACACGCAGTACGAGGGCGACGGCGTCGAGTGGAGCGCCCCCCCTCCCGCCTCCCCCGCCAAGACTCCGCCCGGCACGCACTGACACCCGCACCTCCGCCGCACTCATGCCGCCCTGGTACTCGCCGCCTCGGCCGCCGACCAGACCCATGATCTATACGCGGACAAATACATGGATTATGTCAACAGAATATAAATAAATAAATATAGGCCTTTACGGATAAATTATATATTGTTTCTTTTTATTTATTCGTGTGTCCTGAGCTAGTGACTATAAGAAAATGACTATATCTAGAGGCTATTGAAGCTACTCCGAGCATTTCATGTCTTCCTGGTACATGGTGACCAAAAACATGATATAGACGGGGAAACATGGATTTATGTCAAATAAATAAATATAGGCCGTTACGGATAAAGTATATATTGTTTTTTTTTATTTACCTTTTCCTGTAACTAGCATAAAAAAGAGCATGTTAATCTGCCTAGGTTATTCGGTTTTATACTGAACTACGGATAATTTCCAATTTTAGACTTCCATTCCACAATTTGAAATCAAGCAAGAGGCTAAATTATTTACAACAAATATACAAACTATTTATAAAAGATTTGAACCCACGACCTATGACGTGACAATCGGAGTACACGCCAATCTGATAAGAATTTATTTCGAGATATGGAAATGAAATAACAAATATAGAAATAGAACTATTTTAAATTGCAAATATTTATTTCGGAACTAGAACTATGGTGCCTGCAAAAGTATAAATAAACAACTAAAATTAAAACAATTAAGAGACCCCCGAAACGTACTAGAAAATTGGTCATAATTTCCAAACGGCTGAGCGGATTATTTTTAAACATAGCTGAACACTCTCGATTATGACACCTTTCCAACAAAAAAATTAAAATCAAAATCGATCCATCCGTTAAGGAGGTATGATGCCACAGACAGACATACACGTCAAACTTATAACACCCCGTTGTTATTATGTTCATGGAATGCACAGAAATATTATACAGGAGGAGGAGCTGAACCTACGACCTACGACGAGCTAATCGGTACACTCCAATCTGATAAGAATTTATTTCGAGATATGGAAAGGAAATAACAATAAATAGAACTATTTTTTTCTAAAAGAAGCGTCTATGCACCTCATAATTTTTCAGGCTTTCGCAGGCTCAAGTTTCAACATAAAATCAAGGAACGTTTTTACTCCTAGCGGATTAGAAGTTTCATGAAATCTATGTTTTATTTTGAACGCAGCCATAATTTTTGACACATTGTCCACACGTCATCGTCGACGTTTTGAGACTTGCGTTCAGAATTTTACATATAAACTAAACTCAATTAATTTGAAAACTGATGTCATCTTTCTTTGTGTAAAAGTTATTATAGGAACAATTAATATATAAGTTAATATTAATAAAAGTTATATTAAATTATTAAAATTTGCCTCATTACTTCAAATATTAATTAATTTTTACAAGTGTCCATTACCAACTTTCTAAGGCAAAAGTAAATTAGCTAACATTTCGAATATTTTACATTCTCTATCTCTTTTGATACGTGGAACGAACAGTCACGAACAGTTAGCGAACGAATGTGAATTTGAAGTAGATTTTATAAGTTAAAAATTGCCACAAATTATTAAAAAGACTGCAAAATGGTCACAAAATACGTTATTTCTTTATTTGCGATCGCTTACATCAGCGGCGCGTTTGCACAAAGCTGTCAGAACCCACAAGTAGACGCGTCTTCTTTCACGAGCTTAGACGCAACAGTAGTGACACAAATAGCATATATTACAGAATTTACGCTGAAATGTGATAATCCCCTGCCTGAGAACTACGCGCTGTACGCCGAAGTTGATGGGAAGCCGCTGACAGCCGCCCGAATCGGAGATAATAAGTACCAGGTAACTATAACCTCGAGCTAAGAATTTTGGTTCATCTAAAACTTAGAAGGTCCAAATAATACCATTGTAAGGAATCCAGAACACCCTTTCATACCTGTAATTGTCTATAAACCGGTTTGTTTTCACAAAAACAATCTTGTTTAGGCTCCATTCTGAATGTAATACCTTTTAAACAAGCAATTCTTGAATATATATATATATAATCTGAATCTCGGAAACGACTCTTCGAGACGAGATTTTCATAAAATTTAGTATGCAGAGGGTTTCGGGGGAGAAAGAATGATCTAGCCAGGTATCATTCGTTTAGAAAAGGGAGTTTTAAAAAAAACAAGCAAAGCTCGGTCAACCAGGTACTATTGTGTAATAATAAGGCAAATAGATTGTGAATTATTTCTCAAGTTTCTGATTTGCTTTTTATAACTTTATCTGGTAGATGTCTCAACTGAATATCCCGTTATGTTCATTTGAAAGAAAGATTTTCTGAACAAATGTAATGTCAGATAAAGTATCAGTTACTTATCCCATGGTTATAATCTGAGTAGGTGCCAAAAAAACAACATTTATAACATTAAATTGGCAAGAAATGAGATGAGATAAGAAAGTTTGTATATTTGCTCAATCACACATCAATAACTGAACAGATTTGTACATGAAATATTTGTAATATAAAAAAAAACTCCTTAACCACAGGTATCCTGGACTGAAGAACCCTCAAAGGCTCGCTCAGGTGTGCACGAGATCCAGATCCTGGATGAGGAAGGCTGGGCGTCCCTGCGCCGCGCTCGCCGTGCTGATCCTAAAGCTGTTGTCGCTCCATTACTAGCTATACAACTTCAACATCCCGGCAGTTAGTATACTTTCTAAAAACCCATAGTTATGAAAAAAAAAGTAGTTTATATCAGTTATCTGGTAGTCCATAGTACAAGCTCTGCTTAGTTTGGTCTTATCACTGTGTGTGAACAATGTCCTAGAATATTTATTTCAACACAGGTCATGGAGGAAACTCCTACAGGCAGGACAAACATTTAGCATTAGCAGGATGTATGTTTACAAAATGCTGTAGGTATATAAGCTCTACCTAGTTTGCGATCAAAAAATACAGTTGCAGGATATTTATTGTGTTTGACCACAATCTCACCATGGTCAGTGATGATGTGGCTGGTGGTCATAAGCAAGCAAAGCCTAGAAGGGAACTGGCTCTCAAGACCAGCTATCGGAACCCACCAGAATGTGCTTGGTGACATTTTCAAATGAGTTCCCTTCTAGATTTGTGTGTTTACCACTTTTGGTCAAACACTGGTGTCTTTTCTTATTCTTTTAAATGTGTTCTGTTCTTTAATTTTTTTTAAAATTATATTTGATATTTTTTTTTCCAGGCTACTCTGGCCCATGGGTGAACTCTGAAGTACTCGCGACGGCGCTCTCGATCCTCGTCGCGTACACCGCCCTCCGTAACAAAAGCAAAATCTTAGCATAGATTCTAGAATTTTTATTGAATATTTTTTTTATTTAAAATTAAAAATAAATGGTTAATTTATTTTATGTGTTTTATTTATTTGTCATTTCAAAAGACTACCACTATCTGTCTGTATGTACACACGGCCACAGATCAAGCTACACACTGCGGTACCTTATCCGGTTGTAATAGGAGCTATTTTGCAACAAAAATGTGTAGCTTAATCTGTGGCCCTGAGTACCACTATGATAAAAGATAATCTTTATTTCTTAACAAAAATACATCACTATTTGAACATATTACATGCAAATCTAGTGTAAAACGAAATGTCAATAAAATGCTGCAAAATAAAGCGGACATTAAAGAGGTGAAATCACTCATAAATTAGTTTCTTTGTAACTTGTCCGTATAATATGTCAAATATGGACGAGTTCATTTTAGTTTAGTTCAATATAAGCGAATGGAACGGAACGACGGATAAGTTAGGTTAGGATGTTGAAAAATTAGTTGTATTTATTTAATATAGTAAAAATGACTGTGAAGCCACGAGATAAAGTTTCAGACGGCGATGATGACCTTGTTGAGAGTATGTTGAAGAAAGCTGGCTGCTTAGATCTTCACTATAAAGTGCAGGTTTGTGAATTACGTTCAGGGTTACTTATTTTTTGATAAGTTACCAAATACATTAACTAATGTAACTTGTGATAGGAATGTAGTACTTTAATGATTTAGTTTTACATATTATTAGTTCATTTATAAATTGCGATAATATTGCTTAAAAATAATGACAGGGGGTATAAAAAGGCCGCTCGAGCAATATTGCTACGTGCAATTCATTGCTCGAATTTACAGCAGAGCCTAGGTATTATCTAGGTATGTAGTTGAAGTATTTTTTGATGAAAATGTAACTCATTCTAATTGACGAATTTGAGAAATTGCATATAATTTAGACTACTTAGAGATACTACGCAAAGAGTATGTAACCGCTACGATACTACGCTTGAATTTTGCATGTAGCAATACAACATTGCTCAAGCTGCCGTTTTAGACCCCCAGTTAACAGCGTTGCCAGATTATATGTGGCGGATCGGAACGAGACCCTAAAAAAGTACGATCCGGTATAAGTATGTAGCTAGTTCATAATCTAATAATTTAAATATTTCTTCTTTTATGATACATACTTTACTTGTTTACTGATTTTATTAACTGATGAATATTGTTGTAATGTAAACGTGCTCTGAGGAACTGTACTTTGTTTTTTTTTCACCAGGAATGCATAGCAACGACGAAAGATTGGCGAAAGTGCCAGGCGGAAGTTAATGATTTTAGAGAATGCATCAGCAAGCACAAGCAGGAGGATGCATCTAAAATTAAAATCTAAATACACGATTATGTCACCTGTTAAATAATACCAAATAATGTAACATTAATAAAGTTATTGAAGAAGAAGATTTACGTCTTTACTGTTTAGATGAAGGTCGTTTCTAAGGGTTGCTTGCCGAACCTGAAGAGGCTTAGGTCATTTTACAAAGAAAGCGCAGCAGAAAAAAAGAATGTCACTGATCTAATGCAAAATATGCCGTCACATATGCTATAAAATAAAGTAAGGCCGCCAAGAGAATGCGTTTCTGACACCTAATGTGTAAATAATGGATTTAGTATAAAAACGGCCGATCAGATTTCAAATGAGTCTCATTAAAATGGGGTTGGCAATGCGAGAGATACCCGACAATACTCGTGTTGTAGGTGTTTACAGGCTGCTGTAACTACTTACCATCAGGCGGCCGGTATGCTTGTTTGCTATTTTTTTTTAAAAGGACAAGTTGGTAGCCTCTGATGGCTGCATCAAATCCACCGGACAAACTGGACAAAGCTTGTTTGCTATCTTCTTCTACTTCACATCCTTAATCTCATTGCGGTTGAGTGAGGCGAAACTTTTCTACGAGTAAATTCACCAAGATATATGCATATTATGTAATTATTTCATGTAAATTATAAGCGTTATTTTATTTATTTATTTTATTTTAATTTCAAATAGAGATTTGTTTGGATCAGGATCGTACTTTTTCAGGTTCTTATTTATAGGATTTGTCAGTCATTGGATTTCTTATATCATGGCAACACAATTTTGTTGACATTCATATTTTGACAATTTGACATTTGAAATACAAAACTTTTAAATGAAAAATATTGTTGTTGGAATTTTTATAGGTTAAAATGTATAGAAAACTGAAATTTTCGTATTTTCCATCAATTTACGCCAATTATACTACTAAAGTTGCAATCGATGCAAGTTTAAAGGAAAATTTCGAATCAAATGTATATAAGCCGAGGAAACACCCTGGAACGACTCGTGTAAAAATAGCTGCTATTCCGCCCGACATTCAAAAAGCTATAAAAATGATTTTGAATGACTCCAGCGCTAAAGCTATGTACCAGGATAGCCTAAAGTTAAGCAATTACCTCCGTTCAAGGTTACTGCCACCAGAAGATGGAGATATCGACGCTAAAACCGCCAAAATTCACGACAAAATCTCGAAAAAAGTGTTTTCAAAATTAAACAACGATTTATCAAGAGATGAATTAGAAGAGAATAATAAAAAGGTACAGACGATAGTTTTTAATATATTAAAGAAGAATGTATACCGATGGGGGAACATATCTTACGATAAGGCAACTTGTTTGCAATATTTGATGACAAGAGCTGCCCCTGATTATGCTGTCCTGGTACGTGTACTGGATGAGATAAAGAGAAAGTTTCCAGACTATAAGCCTAGAAGCTTCTTTGACTTTGGTTCTGGTATCGGGACTGGTACTTGGGCTATAAATACTCATTGGAAAGGCGATATTTTTGAGTATTTCTGTGTTGACACTTCAACTAATATGCACGACTTAGCCCGTTTAATATTATGCCAAGGAAAAGACAATTTAGAGATGCCTTTAAAAGGTTATTTCCAACGACAATTCCTGGCAGCTTCAACAGAATTGAAATACAGTATTGTTCTCTCAGCATACTCATTATTTGAGCTACCAAGTTTGAAAAGTAGGTTAGAAACTATTCAAAAACTATGGAATAAGACTGAGGATTTCTTAATTATTGTTGAACAAGGCTCAAATGCAGGATTCAGCGTAGTTAATGAAGCTAGAGAATTTGTTCTCAATTTACCAGATGGAAGAAATAAAGGTTATGCATTCTCGCCGTGTCCTAATGACAATGTTTGTCCGCGATACCTCGAAAATGAGACACCGTGTAATTTTGTAATGAAATATGAATCATTACCGTTCCCGTCAAAATCTGAAGTGCAGGCGGATTTATTTTCCTATGTAATTTTAAGGAAAGGTGTGCGACCATCAGATGATCCACAATGGCCGAGGATTGTCCGTGCTCCGATTGTAAGGTCACGGCACACAATTTGTAGGCTATGTACATCTCAAGGGGAACTACAAGAAATAATATTTTCTAAGGGAAAGTATGATCAGACTACTTACAGATGTGCCCGATCTAGTAACTGGGGAGACTTGTTACCTGTGAAATAAAACATCTTTTACATTAATTGTTGTTTTAATAACTTTCTTATTTTTAGGGTTCCATACCTAAAAAGGAAAAAACGGAACCCTTATAGGATCACTTTGTTGTCTGTCTGTCAAGACCCTTTTTCTCAGGAAAGCGTGGAGGTATCAAACTGAAATTCATATCAAATACAATGTACTCAGGTCTATTGTCCCTTGGAGCTGTGAAAATATCAAATTTCTAAGCCAATGCAATCAAAAGATACAGCCTTTTATGCTGCAAATTTCCGAGACTCGCAAGGGAATCAAAACCTACAGGGTACTTCCCATGAACTCAAAATCATGAAATTTGGTACGAAGCAACGTCTTATAGCACACATAAAGACTTATAGCACAGATAAAGGAAAAATTGCGAAATGCCAAAATTTATAGTTACACTCAATTACAAAGTTTGTACGGAACCCTCGGTGCGCGAGTCAGACTCGCACTTGTCCGGTTTTTGTAAATGAAGTATACTGCAGCACAAGATTTTTAAACTTTATCCCGGGCGGGACATTGTTCACGCACGGTTAAGCTTGAATACTTTGGCCACCAGATAACTGATATACATGTATGACATTTTAACATTAACATTTTTCACACAAATATCTACTGAGTGGGAAGTGAACGAACCCACGACCTCTGCCATGATAGGTCACCAACTGTCCCGACAAAATATACCTAAAAGCGATGATAGCTCAGTGGTAGTGACGTCGGATGCCGCGAAAAAGGTCGTTGCTTCGACTCCTACAATGAGCTTTCGGTGAAGGAAAATATCTAGAGGAAACCATAGCACGGTGGTAGGGTACTTTGTAGTACTCGCCTGGCTGGCTACCACCCTCAAGTTGAAAATCTGTCGCCAAGCACCTACCGGTGTGTTCCGGCAATTGCACTTGAGAGCCAGTTGCCTTCTCGGCACTAGAAGGCAACTGGCATTACAAAAACTCAGGTAGGTAAAAAAAAAAATACTAAAGCTTAGCTCAAACCGAGGAGTTAACGCCGCGCCGTGATCAACCTTATTTTGCCTGTTAGATTACCCTAGCAGATTCCGTCAGGCTTTAACTCTGTCTGAGCAATCCCTTATACTCGAGTCCTATAGGCTACCTTTTATCCTAGGAACGCGGGAAACAGCTAGTAAATAATAACTAGGTAGATTAGGTCAGGGACTCCCAAACTGTGCGTCACGACACGACACGCCCCTGGGCGTCAAGGCGCTGTCCAAGGGGCGTCACGAACCGGTATACTTACGTGATGTTTTAAAGCTACACGCGGGTAGTACTATGACACAACTTAGATGAAGCATCGGCAAAATTCGTAAAATCGATCGTTCCCGAAAAGAGTGCGCTTATTACTCATGAGTTAAAAAAAATTCGGCGAAAATGATCTTGTTAAATGGCGCGATAATGAATGATTTTTATCAGTTGTGTAAATCGGAAGTGAAGTTTACGAAAACGATTTGCCGATGCTACATCTAAGTTGTGTCATACTGTATCTTCTTTTACAAGGGATCCGCAAAAAAAATACACATGTAAAGGGAGTCGCATTACAAAAAAGATTGGGAGCCCCTGGGTTAGGTAATAAGCTACATCGCAGAAGAATTTACCTCATAATACGGTTTTAGGAATCTATGCTCAGCTGATATGGAAAAATTGGTGTTAATGTTTACCTCACGTATTACGAAAACAGCTTAATTATAGGTGTCGTAGCCTGTCATTAAAAAGCACTTACTTACTTGCTATCAGTATTTTATCTTAAGTATATTTATAAAGTAGGTGTAATTATCTATTTAAGTATGTATTTACAAAAAAAAGTAGTATAATATAGTATATCAGTTATCTGGTTTCCATAGCACAAGCTCTGCTTAGTTTGGGATCAGTTAACCGTGTGTGAAGAATGTCCTAGGACAGGAATTGCGAACCTTTACGTATCAACGTGCCATTTTTCTGAAGAAATGTTTAATGAGGTCATAGACGTGCTATCAAATAATGAATTTGTGATTAAGTATAATATTAATAAATACTATCAACTCAAAACTCTTTATTTAATATAAAAAATAGGAACATTTTGTAGTAAATAAAGAGGCGTAGGGATCATTCGCGTTCGCTCATCATAAATTACCTACTTCACACTTTGTTCATTGCATAATGAATTTTGTGATCAGTGACATGTCGCGTGCCATTGGTTCGCCATCCCTGTCCTAGGATATTTATTTATTTAACAAAATTCTTATGATACACCTATTTTTTTGGGTTTAATGTCAAATGCTGCAAGGCCTTCACACGGTAGGAATACACACATATTTATCCCTGGAAAGCGTGTGAAACCGCGGAGGACAGGTTGTAGACAAATGTTTCTTATCTACAAAATTTTTTTTCTTGTGAAATCCTTAGGAAAGTTTGCACGGAACCCTCAGGTTGCGAGTCTTGTAGACAAATGTTTTCCTATCTCACAAAAAAAAAAATTTTTTTGCGATTTCCTTAGGCGAGTTTGTGCGGAACCCTCAGGTTGAGAGTCCTAATCATATATACAAATGTACTCTTTGGTCCTAATCGCACATTTCCGGTTTTTTGTTTTACCCGCCCGCCCCTATAGTTACTCTCTGACTATACCTACTTACCTACAGGATAGGAGAAATTAGTTAAAGTAAGGCGCTGTGTCAATTCTTTTAAACCATTAGACAAATAACTTTTACGCATTTTAAACCGTTTAATGACGTCAATTACGCCACTATACGCTCGTGCACGCCGTATATGACGAGTCTATAACAAGTTAACTTATAGGTACGCGAATGTTTTTTTTTTTTCCTTTTAAAAGCGTAAGTTTTTAAAACTGATTAAAATTATTAAGTAGATAACCTCATTGATCTTACGGGATGCGATAACTTTAATTAAATACAGATAAAGAATACCTATTTGCAGCTGCATAACGCCTCATCAATAGCACATCAATGGGCTATTTGAAAGTAGTGTATAAAAACATGCAAAATCATCAGGTATTACACCTCGTATACCTAAGTAGGTAATCGTTTTGTCGATTCTAGATTCAGTTTTTCTCTGCATTCATTGTTGCAAGAGATTTGTAAAAAATATATTAAATTACAGAAAATACGGGGAATAGATTAAAAATTTATTTGGCAGTATATTTATAATTTAGTATAAGGTATAGGTAAGTATCAAAGTATGTAATCAATAGCTTAGTTGTACTGTCAAATATAAAGTTATTCTATTCTAAAAAAAACATTAGTAACGTCAGAAAAAAATCAGGAATTCACTTTTCTAAGAATGTTTTTTTCTCTTATTTGTTCAAACGAAGAAAAAATAGAATCAGAATCAGTTCATCCGTTCAGGAGCTATGATGCCACAGACGGACACACATATACACACTACAAACTTACAACGCCCCTCTTTTACATCGGTTAAAAAGAGGTTAAAAATATTTTTTTTAAATCTGTGTACTTACCATCGTAATCAAGATTTAAAAAATAAATTCACCTAGAAATCTTTTTGGGGTGTAGGTATTAGCACAGAGTAATAATATACTAGGTACGTACAAGTATTAGTATCAAAATCATTACCTAGTTAAGGTAATAATAATTAGCTAGTAATCGACGTCACTGTCTAAAACCAACTAGATTTTAAATTCTAAAGTAGTGGGTGAGCGATACCTATTTTAGAATAAGTACGTCATTCCAACTATAAATTTTCGACGAGAACTTTGTCATATTTATAATGTTGTTATGTAGTCTACGATATTGTGGTTAGGGTAAGGCCATCAGAAAATCCCCAATTTTCACAATTTGATGTGTAATTCACATTTATACATGAATTTTATTTATAACGGGCAGGAACGGGAAAGGACTAAAGTTGGTAGCCTCTGATGGCTGCAGCAACCTTAACGGACAATCGGCGAGCGCAGAGGGCTCTCAGCTTGGCAACAACATTTAGGTAACAACGCCTGAGCGAGGGCACCTCCGAGTGGGGTACGAACCTCGGCTCAGAGCGTTACCGGGGGAGGGTGAAGACTTAGTACGAGTTACGACTAATTGGGGGCGGTCGTATTACTGTAGGCAGGTCGGTCGGGCCGCTAGAACGGGACGAGACTGAGTGGGACGTCGCGGCGGTCCTCGCCGTCGAGGACGGTAGCGTGATCGGTTGTGTGTAGTGTGTTGTGTACTTTTACGAGCTTCGTCAGCTTCGATCTGAGCTAATGTAATAGGGTCATCCGGCTCGCTGAGGGCTTGCCTTGGTCTATGGATACGGAGTAGGTATACGGGAGGGCGTGTAGGTTGCGGCTTTCACTATAAGAGGGTTGCGGTGATTAACGGCAGTATTGAAAAATCTGCGTGAGGTGCGTTTTATAAATTGTTTTATTTTGGGGAGATTTAAGTCAATTTGCAGATTTTCATTACGCATGTACCACGGCATAGTATAAAGAGAGGGAAGTAGGTTATCTTCATACAAACGCACCGCGCGCGGCTTGTATGTGTGCGCTATTGTATCTATGTGTCGACGCACGCACACTTTAACAAAATCTCGACCCGTTTCTCAGTGCGCCAGTCGGGGCTAACACTGCACAAGGTTCGCGCGCGCGTCACGGCTTTTCGGCACCGCTAAATGATTTATTCATCAATATCATCATCAAAATGTCTGATAATCGCAGAAGAATGTATTGCTGTATGTTTGGGTGTCTTAATAATTCATCCATTCCAGACCTGTCTCTGTTCAGATTACCTATTGAACAGGAAAGGTAAGTTAGTCACTTATTCTAGCATAATATAATTTTACTTGATGATGAGATACCTACGTACTTACATATTTTTTGTTTGTATTAGTTTTCTATCACTCAGGAAGTAGGTAGGTAGGCCTAATTTCCTACTAGAATGTATTAGGTACTTTTGATCTGGCAATTGGTTTGCCGCTATTTCTTTGTTTACGTTTAGTTATGCTGATTTCTCAGTATTGTAGGTATAGTAACTAAGTACCTACCTACTTACAGAAAATCGTAATTCAAAATAAGTATGTACGAGTACCTAATTGACTAATAGCAAATCAAATACATATAAAACAAAGTTCGAATCATAACAACAAATTCGATTATAGTCTAAGAGACAGTCGTTAGTTTTTAATGTTGGTTTTATTTCTTTTAATGATAATATTTCATTCACTTTATTCATTTTTTGCGGTTGCTAGCGAAGCGCGAACAGCCGCGCCTAATATTTAGCTAAAAGTGACAACCCTAAGACAGTAGGCAATTATATCGCGAATTGGGCCGGAGATAGCCTACTCCCTCTTCTTTATACTATGACCACGGGGCGCCCGTGGCCTTGCGCATGAAGCGATTTTGAATCACCTGAAGGCTATGGATCCGTGTAGGAGCTGCATGTGCGAACACAGTACTAGCATAAAGAAATGATGGAGCGGATACACGTGGTATATAGTCTAACCTTGCTTTTAAGGGCAAGTTTAGTTTTACGATTTAATAAAAAGTGGAGGCGCCCTAATACAAAGGACCGTTTAATGTGGGCATCAAAAGGTCGAATCGAGTTAGCGTTTCAAGAAAATCTGCTGTCGTTTGAAGATTCTAGACCACTTTTCTAGTGGGTTCGGGGATTCCTTTTTAATTTCAATTATTTTAACTACAATGTAGGTAAATGCCTGTATTAGACAGATTTACATTTGCGTTTATGATAATTTTAATGTGATTTAAGTGGGTTAAATTGTAATTAATGTGACAAATTCCTTTCTTTGTATAATGAGGAAAACAAACAAACGCGTACATACGTCATTCGTTCAAAGTTGTCATATTCAAAGGCGCGTGTTTGAGGCGACAATTGCGCGAGTTTTTACAAAAGCGAACATGGTAGTGGCGTGAAACGTAAACATGGACGAAACACCAACAATATTTTCCCGTCAGCTTATTCAGTCTAGTGAAATCTGTTCTACAGTGTGCTGGTTTCATGTTTTTTTGATTTTTTTTTTAAATGGACGCGTTAAAGAGTATAATTTTATTGATATCTTTATTCAAAATTGTAGATGATGTATTCGGAGGTGAGTGTTCTTTTTTTTTTTAGTTCATTTCAAGCAATGGATATAAGGTTTTTAGGTCAATAAGATTATTTATTTCAGATTGTGATAGCGTCAAATAGCGTGATATTCGATAATTATATATAAAGTCTGATTCAGTATTTAGGACAATGTAATTATATTGATTGGGTGTTATTTTTTTTTTATGGTGATATATTATTATGATTTTAAATCCAGTCCAATGAACTAACTACCTCGTAAAGTCTGGACTGAATGCGAACCCTACGTCCAACAGCGGATTGAAAAAAAAAAATCTTATGTATTTACTTAATTTTTAATGTTGACTTTATCTTTATAAAATAATAAAGTATAGAATAAATAAATAATTAATTGTTAGTAAAAATATCAACCAATATTAGACTATTTGTTGATATTTTCATTTTAATAAAAAAAAATAGGTTTTTATTTAGATTATCCCGCCAACGATGGGGAATTATTTACTGTTTATGCTGTGTTGCCATCGCTTTACAAAAGATTTGCGCTGAACTAATTTCAGTGTTATCTGCTTCAATTTAAATATCTACCATAGGTACGAATGGTAAATAAAGTAGGTATTTCATGTATTTTATTTTCAGATTGCATTTTATCGCTACAAAAAGACTTCGGCAATCCATCGCCAGTTTTCATTAGAAATGGCGGGTTTTTGGCACCAGATGAGGACGGCGCCATTTTATTAAAACGTTCGGAAACCTTACAAGTTGCATGTGTCGGAAATAAAAAATATATTTACATTGCAAATGTAACGACACAAAGTAATGTTTTGGTAAGATTAATGAAAATGACCATATTTATCAACAAAATTTTAAGCTCTTCGCGCCATCGTCTATTGGTTTTTGGTCCACCTGGCTATACATATAATTCCTAAGCTAGGTTGCGGTAACCTGCGTCTTAGGGCTAGATTTGCCAAAAAAAATAAAAATTGGGCTAAATTAAATCGCTTATTGTTTTAGTTCCGATAGCTTTTAACTGGCGGAAATCTTTCCGAATGTTACGTTAGTTTTTTTACCATTAATTAATATAAACTGATTATTTAAATTTATTTTCAGGAAGCTCACTGTATAATAAACTCTACGTTTAGAGTGAACAGATGGATAGGGCAGTTCAAAGATATTAGGTGTAATTCATCACCAACGTACTCCGTTCAAGAAACAAGCGAAAGATGTTATGGTGGAAATAAAATATACAGGTTCGTAGTTCTCCTTGCCTGTCTGATGGTCGGTTACTGTAGCATATAGCTTGCAACACTGGGGTACAAGACACAACTTAGATGAAGCATCGGCTAAATTCGTAAAATCGATCATTTCCGAAAAGAGTGCGCCAACATATTCTATTTTAATATTTGTACGCCATTGCATGGTAGAACATGATGATATTATTTATTTTTGTAAGATCTTTTATTTAACACTTATGTTCAATAAATAAATTAATAAAAAAAAACCATGTTTATTAGTACTTTAGGCGAAAATGATCTTGTTGAAAGTTGAATGGCGCGATAATGAATGATTTGTATTAGTTGTGTAAATCGGAAGTGAAGTGTAGTTATACGATTTGCCGATGCTACTTCTATGTTGTGTCATACTGTATCACTTGCGTGTTCCCAGCAGCGCCTCTAGCGGATTGTTGTAGAATTACAGTATTTCATACAAGTAGTTGCTAGTGAGTATCGAATCGTAGTAAGCTCATGGTAGGTGTCTTCTTCCTCAACCTATTTCCACCCAATGCTGGGTGTAGGCCTCTTAGTGCACTCCAATCTACAAGATCTTGGGCCTTCCTCATCCACCTTGATATGGTAAGTGTACCAGGAGGCAATCACGTAAGTTTTTTGCAATCAGTTTCAATAAATTAAACACGGTTAAATATTGTAGTTTTCTGATAACTTTTTTTTATGTTTTGGCAACTAAATATTCAAATGCTTAATAGGGTAGTTGACTGACATATCAAATCAGCTACTTTTTAATAAAAATGTCAAAAGGATAGTTTAAAGATTGAGGGCAAGGGCAATCAGCCCTAAACAAGTGATTGTCACCACGCCATCACACACGCAGCGTAAAATCTTGAACTTCTATAAAAAGCATTTTAACCCCTCTTTTACAGAGTAGGCTATGAAATCAACAGATCCTTTCACAAGCTCTACGAGGCGTGCTTCGACAAAAATCTTCTAAATACTCTGTACGTTAAGCACGAAATAACACCGTCCAGTAAGTACATACAGAGTGGCAATCCTCGACCGCAGTTTTCACGTAAGTTTACTCAAAATGCTGACATCAAAATCACGGTATATTCTGCTGATCTTCCGATTTAGTAAATATCATCGATTTGTTTAATTTTTCAGAAGGAGACTTATTCGGCAAACTGAATGTGAATAAACTATACACAGCTAAGCAACAAAAAGTCAGATTTGACGAAATTCTTGGTGCTGAAAAGGGGCACACATATATAACTAATAAACAGGTAAAACTATATCTATTTCAAATAATCTTAAACAATTTTTTTGGATGTCTATTTACCTTAACCGGGGGAAAAATAATTAGCTAGCAACATTGATCAAATTATGCTTTTGTCAATGTTGTGAAAAAGTTTGAATTTGAGTGGAACCCATGAACCGGAACACGCAGCGTGGGTAGGCAAGCAGCGTGCCCCCCCCCCCCCCACACAAAGGTGGACCGACGATCTTGTGAGTGTCGCGCGCGGGAAACCGCTGGATGCGGGTAGCGCAAGACCGGCCTTTGTCCAGTAGTGGACGTCTTTCGGCTGACATGATGATGATGAATATGAACTTGAGAGCGGTAACCGACCAAGTAGGGGTAACTACAGATACATGATATATGTAGATACATACAGCCTTCAATTGTTTGTGGGTTTATATTTAATTCCACAATGTTCCACTAGTACTTATCCCGCGGTCATTTGGCCCCGCGCGGTGACTTCAGCCTGGAGGCTGAACGCAGAGCAACCTTTAACTACGTGAACGTCGCGCCACAGTGGATGCGCGGGAACTCGGGAGATTGGGCTGCCTTGGAAGATGTGAGTTAGTCGATTATACATAATGCTGCAACTACACATGGCCTTTCGTATTTGTGTGTTCGTCGAGTTTCGGGAAATAATCATGTGTAGTCGGTATATTTGTCTAAAGCTGAGATCTATAGAGCGTACTTAGACTTTAATTACTTAGAATCTATCTGAGTGTGTGCTAAGCAAAGTGTAACTGCACCTAATCAACAACTTACCAAAAACTTGGCTACAAATTAAACACATAAAAATTTACTTTATTACGTAGGTTTATACTCTAAGTAAAGTCTGAGCAAAGTCTAAGCACGCTCTATAGATCTCAGCCTAAGGGTCGGTCGGTTGCTCGTACATTTTAGTTAAAGTTATAGTCAAAGTTAACTATATTTACCCGCCGAAAGAAAGCAAACTGGGTTGCTCGTGCGTGTCACTTTAACTAAAATTTTAAACGTAACCATAACTGACCGAGAGAGATCGGTCCTCGTCAAAGTGACTCTACGGTCAAAGCATGGTAATAGTTAAGTTAACTTTGACTATAACTTTAACTAAAATGTACGAGCAACCGACCCTAATTATTAATGTTAAAATTTGTTTAGATGTTTCTTTACTTGTCAAATATTTGCCGAATTCAGTAAACAAAGAGAATTTAATACTACGTTTACCAGTAAGTACATAAACGCGCTGGATGCGGGTAGCGCAAGACCGACCTTCGTGGAGATCCTTGGGGGAAGCCTTTGTCCAGCAGTGGACGTCTTTCAGCTGACATGATGATGATAAAATAAACGTGAATACGAAAATTCGCGTTATATCAGGCAGGAGTCAGGACCCTCAGTTTCTTTGAGACAATTCGTTTATAATTCTTTTTGTTTATGAATTTCCATTTTAATATTAATTATGAAGTTCAACACATCGAAAATGGCGGCAGGTACAGTCGCCAACACATCAGACTATACCTTTTTGTTGCAAAATAGCTCCTATTACAACCGTATAAGATGCCGCAGTATTCACCTTGAGTTGTCGTCGTCCGTACCATTAAGTGGACCAGCAATAAATAAATAGACGCTTTATTTTTACAGGCTCTAAGAAGACACGCGTATACTTTAAAAACAAAATTAACAATATACACTGGAACTTACGATGTGATGGTGTTGCCAGATCAAAACGAAAAGTTTAGAGAAGTTTATCTAGATGTCGATGAGAATAATAACGGTTTGATACCTGTGCCTATGTATTATTTCAAGGTATGTATTTTTAAATTTAATACTTACATCAAATTCAGCAGACATATTTTTGTGGAGGTTTTGTGATTCACGAATGATATGTACGCCAATGGACTATTTATTATGCTTTTGAAACTATTTATATCCATACCTTATCAATAATTATCTGACATTTAAAAGTATGGGACCAATGTACAGTTCTTTAACGTTTTGAATACAGAATGAATGGAATGGATGGCAGGAGCGCGAAATTCAAATTTTATCACGTTTTTTGCAAATTGCAGCTCAGTTATAGGTCGTAAGTTATCAACATGTTATTTGCGAGAAGAACGGTAGTATATTTACTGATTAATAACAAAATAAATCATCAACATATTCCTCCAAGGTATATTAGTAACATTTTCATGAAATAGTCGTATATGTCAGTATATCTTGGAGGAATATGTTGATGATTTATTTTGTTATTAATCAGTAAATATACTACCGTTCTTCTCGCAAATAACATGTTGATAACTTACGACCTATAACTGAGCTGCAATTAGCAAAAAACTTGATAAAATTTGAACTTTGCGCTCCAACCGCAGGTATACCCTTAACGTAATAAATTAAGGTTCGGTTGCATAAAGCGCGGTCATGGTAAGGTTACGGTTATAGATAACTTTTACCGCCGAAAGAAAGCAAACTGGGTTGCTCGGTTAAATTTTTAACCGTAACCATAACCGACGGAGAGAGATCGGTCATCGTCGAAAGTGACTTTACGGTCAAAGCATGGTAATAGTTAAGTTAACTTTGACTATAACTTTAACTAAAATGTACGAGCAACCGCCCCTTATACACTAAAATTATTAATAATGAAACTGTTTTTTTCAGGTCGCTTACAATCCTGTAAAAAAAACAGCAACAGCATTCATATCGATTAATTGTTCTTACTACAACACTACTGTGCTACAAGATCTTGTATTCTGCAACGATATTTGCGATGGCAACCCCGATTATTCGTGGTTGAGGTGGCGATCGAACGACGGAACGTATAGCTTCTGTTGCGATTACGAAGAGTTCGTTGAAAAAATCGACTATTTACCGGAATTGGATGTTATATCTTTGGAGAAGAGACGTTACTAGTCAAAGTCGTAGAACTAAACGAATAATTTAATTTCATTATCTAGGCTCTTTTTGACACTTGTAAAAAAATATTTATGATTAGTAAAGACTGTAAAGAGTGATATTGATTTAGGAATTAGAACATTACTCACCAACTTACATAGTGTAAAATAATACAACAGAATTATGTACATCATTTATTTAATCATATTATTATTTATAAGCATTTAGAATATACTAATAAAAATAGATTATTTTTGCCTAAACTATTGTCTTTACTTTGAGATTACAAATTATTAGTTACATATAAAATAATAATAAATACTACTTATTTCTATACAGGATGATTTTGGTAAGATATTGTAGTAGGTATATACCTACAGTATGACACAACTTAGAGGAAGCATCGGTAAAAATCGAAAAATCGATCATTTCCGAAATGCCCATACCCATACAACATTACCCATGTTTATTAGTACTTTAGGCGAAAATGATCTTGTTGAACGTTGAATGGCGCGATAATGATCTTTATTAGTTGTGTAAATCGGAAGTGAAGTGTAGATACGATTTGCCGATGCTACATCTAAGTTGTGTCATACTGTACCTACCTGACGCGTCGACAACCGTATTACAACATTTACAAATTTCCTTTGAGCGTCGGCAACCGTGTGACAGCATTTTAGACGTTAATGTAAAAAAAAATTGTTTCTATGAATTTATTTTGAAACTTTTATGCCAAAAGGCGTTTCTTACAGTCTACACTCCCACCACACTTGTATCCGGCCAACATAGGGTGTATTGTAAATTGAACTATATATTTAGAAGCATTAAGTACATCTTGCTCTATGGACTGGAACTTCGAGCCAGTATTACGTTTTGAGACATCTTTTAAACTTAATAACAATTCTACTAAATACACGTGTATAGTATGACACAACTTAGATGAAGCATCGGCAAACTTTGTAAAATCGATCGTTCTCGAAAAGAGTGCGCCTACAACGTTGAATGTTGAATGGCGCGATAATGAATTATTTTTATTTGTTGTGTAAATCGGAAGTGAAGTGTACGAAAACGATTCGCCGATGCTACATCTTAGTTGTGTCATACTGTACATTATATTTTTAAAATAATCCTCACAGGTTTTTACAGTGACAAATCATTATATACCCAATGCATTTCAAGTTAGAGTTGAAGTTTCGGAATCTTGATTAAAATCCGACGGATGATACAGCATCTTTCGAATCATGGGACTTTCTAGGAATTGGTATTAAAATAGGGTTGTACCTATTTTATTTAGATCTCTTCACGCGTCTCTCCCTTC
The DNA here is from genome assembly GCA_963555595.1 of Tethea ocularis. NCBI lineage: Eukaryota > Metazoa > Arthropoda > Insecta > Lepidoptera > Drepanidae > Tethea > Tethea ocularis. The sequence continues at coordinate 1,684,157 of OY741985.1, read as the reverse complement.
AATAAGAGCTGTCAAAGCTTGCCTATCTCTCTTATTTTCACACGCACAAGAAACAAGCGCTAACAAATGCTTATTAGAATACTCAGTTCTCTCCACAACGAAGTCTTCAAGTCCTTTCCTCGGTAAATAATACGCTTTCACATACCTATCCACATAATCTTGAAACGGAACAGGTTTGAGTCCGGATATCTTCTCGATTTTCACGAAGAGTTGTCTATAGTCCAACTGCATCAAACCACGACCCCCATTAGAACACTTCGACGCATTCGAATATCCTTCTACCAATAAGTGCACTATAAATTTCGAGACCATACTCCATACTGAATGTAAAACCTCCATATTCAAAGACACTTTCGTCGATATGTTTTCTAAGCGTAAGGCAAACACTTGCACTTTCCGTGTAATCATGTCGACGTACGGGCTGTGCTCGACTGCCACGTTTTTGACATCCCATTTCACTTGAGACATAGCAACTAACGATGTTCTAGCATCAACCGCTTTAGAAGCCGAACACATATAAACGGGCACCCTTAAATCCCCAACGACCGCCAACGTATTATCTTTAAAGTGCTCTAAAATTAATCGCTGGTGCTGAGCAACTATTGACTCTAAATACGGCTGTAAGAGCTCGTATTGCTTCGCGAGGAAGATAACGCTTTCGACGGCGACAATTCTTTCAGACAGCCCGTGCAATGTGTCTTCTGAGGTTAGGTCTAGATGCTGTGGTAATTCTGGGCATATGAATGTTTTCGCATCACCATCTCCCGTGTTAACCGTGTCAATATTATTTGATATCCGCTTTAAAACTGCGTTAAACTTCGCACTATATAAAGTTGTTGACGCAACATCCAGATCAGACGTAAAGAACAGATGCACAGTGTAAAAATAGTAGTCGAAGAGTTGGTTCATCAGCAGGACAACTTCTAAAGAGATTTGTGGCAAATATCTGCATATTTGTAAATATTGCCCGCAGTTTCTAAGCACAGATAGAGTTGTATTCGTCACTATGACACTATCTTTAACTTTTGACGGACTGCTTTTAGATTCTTGATCTGTTTCATCTACGAAATCTCTTTTAAGTTCTTCTGGTTCGTCATCAGACTCTTCGCTTTCCATTTCGGGTTCAAGACCGAATATGTCATCGTTTGTGACATTCTCGTTCCTAAATATCTCGAAAGGTGTGTGATTTGTTTTCGAATTGAAATATTTCGCGATATAAACACTGTCATCTTGTGAATTCACCGACGACGTACCATCTGAAAGCGTTTTTGTAACAATCGACGTATCCGATCTTAAAGCTGTTAAATACTTCTTGAACTGTTTAAACTCTTGCAGATTTAACAAATTGAAAGTCGACTTAACAGGACACTGTTCCCATCCCTCGTTCTCTAAAAAAAGTTTCAGCTCCTCCATCCTTCCTCTATGATAGTTTTTGATATACAAAACACTCTGCGTCTTAATAAAATCCTGGAGCAAATCCGATGTATCACCGCAGAAAACTTCAGCAACTTGCGTCAACTTCCTCAGTATACCTAACATCTGAATAAACTTCTCAAACGGATAATCCTCCAACCCAGAACTCTTCAAAAACGTCGACACTTTCGCTTGGACATCATGCCAAATCCTAACAAGACCAGCTTTTAACTTCTGCCTTATATATTCTCTGCTGACATTCTTTTCAATCTCAAATACGTTATTTGAACTTGGTAATAATTCTTCCTCATCATGTTTAGAATGCCACGCGACTAATAAGTAGTAACTGCGCATGATAAGGAATAGATTCTCGCAAAGATTCAAGAGGCATATGGGCGCTTTGTTAGGTTGTACCGCTTGGCACATCTCTTGAAATTTCATCTCCAATGTTACTTCTCCAACGTAATTTTGAACAGCTTTTATTGAAGACTCATTAACCGCCGAGGAATAGTGCATATGGAGTTGTTCCATAGCAGCTTGTGTCTTTCCCAACAACGCATAAGCTTTCCGTAATTTCCTAAAGACGCTTTCATCGAAATTGTAGCAGATGGTCGAAAGGACAGAATCTAATTTCTCCTCTGTCATATCTAGAGTGTCTTGAAGTCTCGTCGCCAAGTCAGCGATGCAAGTATACTCTTTATGATTGGAAGCAGCTTTCCTACTCTTTAAAATTAGCTCTATAGCGTCGTAATACTCTTTCCTATTTAGCAATTCTGCGACATCTTTTTCTACGCTGCGCAAACTTCGGAGTAACTCTAGAGATTTTAGGACAGACTTTATGATCTGGCGTTTTCTAAAGTTAGCCAAGATTACAAAGGTCGATATGGTTAGGTGATTAGAAGCGGTTCTGAGTTGCTCACGCGCCTCTCGGCACGTTTTTAGTGTTTGCGCGAGTTGTTCGCGTATATTTTGAATTTCAGCAAATTCTCTGTCACAGTTATCGCGTTGCTGGGATATAAGATGAAGAGCTTTGCCCGATACCACCTGTGGAAACAAACCTTACTTAGAGAAGTTGCTATTGGTGCCGATTGTGTCTGTTATTTACTAATAAAAAAACATCTGTCTAATCAATCCGATTACTTGTTTTAGAATTTGTTTGAATTATTTTCAATATTATATATTAATAATATTATTTAATTTTGAAACTGCTGGATACGGGTAGCTCAAGACCGGTTATCGTGGAGATCCTTGAGGGAGGACTTTGTCTTTCGGCTGACATGATGATGATTTTCAATACTGTTTGTAATAAGGTGATGTGACGTGATCGAAATTTACGTGACGTCAGACAGACGTGTTTAGATTGGGATTATATTGTAAAAAAAAGTAAACAGCTGTCATACAAAATATCAAGGCCAAATTAAAATGTAATTTATATACTGTAATATTTAAAAGTATACATATTTATATTCTACTTCTTTGCATAGTATAAAATGAAGTCGCTCCCGCTCTCTGATCTTTTAAACTACTCAACGGATAATTCAGTTTTCAGAAATAGATACAGTGATTCAAGAGAAAGGTTTATATGTATAATACATGCATATTATAGTACAAAAAAGCCGTGCCGTCGCTAAATACGTGAAACGTGGGGTACGTGTGAAACAAGCCATAGGGAAGAAAAGGGCGGGATCCAAGACTAACCTGCTGCTGTCTCTTTAGCTTAGTGAACATCTCCTCGATGGCCTCGCAAGTGGGGGGCGAGGGGGCATGTTCCAGCACGTAGCGAGTTGCGTCGAACTCTGACGGCGGAGTGAAGTATACGTGCTCTATTTCCCGTAGTACCTGAACAAGGCGATACCTATCAGCTACGTAAAGTTCACACTCCGATGGATAGATGGCGCTAGTGGATTCTACATCGCGCTATCGGAGTTTGCTTGTCTATTGATATACAGGGTGTAAGTCACATCGTAACGAAAACTGATATCATGTAATCAGGAACAGATTCTGGACCCCTTAGTGTTAGAATTTTGCGGCAGATTTTTCATAAATTTTACCCTTATTTATTCTTCAGAAAAGTGTAGGTAATGCAAAAATGCCAATAAGCGTCCAATCAACTGTTAATTTGACAGGCAACATTATGACAGTAGGAATACAGTGTTTATTGCAGTATTTGTGAGATTTTGTATAGTGCACAAAAAAAATGCTGATCATTAGTAAAATTAATTGAATGTGATGTCAAATTGTAACACTGTGGGGTCCACAATCATGAGCTGAATCTATGGTATCAGTTTTCGTGACGATGTCACTTACACCCGGTATACACGGTGTAAAAAAAGCTTTGTTTGATTTTTTATTTTCAGTCAAGCAAAGTTGAGCTTTTGTATGAAATGTTAAAAAAAACAATTCACAATAATATCATACATAGATTGGACAGGGTTTTTCTTACGTTGTATATATCATGTAGGTATACAAGATTCTGAGATGGACAGTTGGACTGCAGTTTCTAGGCAAATATCTTATGCTTCCAGCAGCAAAATTTGAGGCTTGATCACCTTCGACTCAATCATCATCACATAGTAAACAAATATGTCTAGGTTAGTTTGAAGCATGCTTACCTCAAGATCAGCAGCAGAATGTGCAGCACTCATAGACCTGGAATTTACTCCGGGAGGCCCGTGCCGGTTCTCCGCACTCTCCTCGGACATCATTATTTAGACCTGATTGAAATATCAATAGTTAAAGTAATAATTCTAATGATTTATTTAACAATTATAGTCGGGCTTTTCCAGAGACGTGTTCCTGGGAAGATCCTGGGACATTGTTCCCAAACTAAGCAGAGCTTGTATTATGGACCAACGACTAATTACTTTTCTTTTTTGTAAATACATAATTAAATAGATAATTACACCCAGACTCAGGACAAACAGAAATGTTCATGCACACAAATGTTTGTCCTAGATGGGAATCGAACCCACAACCAGCGACATAATAGGTAGTGTCTTAACCACAGTGCCGGTTTTAGCTCTACCAGCACCCTGGGCTAGATGTGATAACCCCACCCCTTCTCCCGCCAACAAAAAAATTTAAGCCATTTTATCTTTAGACTTGAGAATTAATTTATTTAGACTCGAGATAGCAGGACTCGCTCATGAGCGACTGGAAATAAAGGTGCGTCTGGCGCCCCTTTACATCTGGCGCCCTGGGCAATCGTCCCACCGCGCCCTACCCTAACGCCGGTACTGCTTAACCAACTGCACCAATTTGCCTGTCAAAACAATAATTACATTGACTAACAATTTTCACATTTTGATGCTGTACCCATGAGTTTTAAATCAAATATGGATTTCTTGAGCATAGTTAAAATCAAATGTCAACGGGCTAAGACATGGGGGATTCACCAGAATTCAGATTCATGGAGAATCTAATAATAATGCTGAAGAGTTTCTGTTTGTTAGATCAAGCTAATCTCTGTTGTTACTGGTCCGATTCAAAAAATTCTTTCACTAATAGGATGCTACATTATCCCCGAAGGTTATGGGCTACTTTTAATCCCAGGAATGTGGGTGAAGTCGAGGGGAATAGCTAGTTATTAACAATTATGCAATTTGATTCTATGACTCATTCGGATAGCAGGTTCAATACTTACAAGTACTTAGTTATGGAAGCACTTGAGAATAAAGTTCACGAATATAGTTAGAATATATTTTAACAATGTTGCGTTAAAACATAGTGATTTTATTGTCTTTGTCTGTGTTCGCCAGTGGAATAACACTAATGGTTATGTAAAATACGATAACTTTATAGAGTAAATACTGACCTGCGTTATGATAAAACCATATATATTTACAGTACCAATATATTTGTTAAGTACGTATTACTAATAACGAAAGGTGGGCGTTCCTTCATTTCTGATAGTTTATAATAATATCTGCACTGTTTGTTAAAGATATACAATGAGAATAAACATTATTTGAGACTGTAAATCAATGAAATGAGTCAATTTTTATTAGTAATTTTCATTTTAGGTAAAAAGAAAACATTCACCAAAAACATTTTTTTTCCGACAGTTTAGTTCGGTGTCGCCTGATGATATGTGGCAAATCCTACGAATGAGACCTTGTAAAAAGTACACAGAGCTCTATAAAGCTGCAACCCGGTTGCCTTGTAAATTTTTTGAGGTATAAAAAATATTACAAATGACGAATGATAAAACATTTCACTAGTCTCTTTTCGAAAATGGTATAAAACATTAAACTGAATGAAGGTACAAACATGACCCAAAAAGAACGAATTTTATAAATTTCGCACTCTTCTGGCAATGCTTTTCAGTCGACAGCATTGACAGCTGACAGCTTTATGCGGAAGTCTTCCTTCTTCTTCGCATTTTTATATGTGGCAGCCCTATATTCTACTAGAATACCTACTAAAATCAAAATGAAAATATCACCAATATAGATTAAAAAGCTAAGAATAAAAAACATCGTATAATTTTAATAAATTAAATACGAAATTAGAGGCATTCTCATTCTAGTAAAAGTTTTGAGGAGTTTGTTAGTAGGCTGTATGATATATAGTGACTTGTGCCAAGATTTTAATATTTTTAATAGCAAATTTAAAAAAATATGAGTGCTTGACGTCATGCGAACGATGAGTATTTAGCGATTGTGATTTTCGTTATTTAGTGAAGATAATAGTGAACAATTATTGATGTTACTTGTGAAATAACAAAAATGGAGACTGATAGGATGATAGAAGATACTATACCGCCTCAGGTACGCCCGTAAACTTTAAATGGAACAGCGTCCTTATTGTCAGGCCACCACCGCCATTTTTCCTCTTACCTTTTTCCTGCCAATATTTTGTGTTTTTATCGATGTCTTGACATGCATTATGGCTCTAATACCTTGAATAATATCTTCAATTCGTCTAAACCGATAAAATTTCATAGAAACCCTATTATTTTGTATGAAATACTTCATATGACGAGGCATAGGATTTTTTTTACTTCTGCAATGCGGACTTGGTAAATTATGAATTTCATTAGCTTCTCTACATTATACAGTTAAATTCATCATGTATTTTCTTCATTTCATTGATATGTTGAAGATTTTAATTTAATATTATAATTATTTACTTTGGAACCTCAAATTTTTACGAGTCATCTGTGTTCACACAGGAACTGATTTCATCACAAAAACTGTACGAATTCGCGAGACAATCCCGTTATACAACCTCACAACCTACTAGTGGTTTCACTTCATTAGTTACCAAAACTCTAACACCAAATAATGATTAATATTTTCATGCTAATATTGGTTTGTCCTACTTTCTATTGAATAGGTAATTCTTTTAAAAGTTATAATATTATCATCACCAAATCTGTCAAAGTCAAAATATGTATTTGCAGTACAGGTACAGAAGGTGGTATTTGCCATGTGTGGCGTGCAAATTTCTTCTATACTTTCTTCTTTAAATTGGTAGTCCTGACACTCAGAACACTGTTTCTGAATACATTAGCTATATGTATTAATTATCTATTAATTCATTTAGTTAAATTTATAAATATTAGGTATATATAATATTTCTTGTTAATATTTTAGTTGTTAGCTATATGTAACTTTTATTCTACTACAAGTTTCTCTATGTAATAGAAACAATCTGTGTGTACCTACATTTGTTTTAAGTATTTAAGTATATATGTTTAATATGTACTCCAAATGTGCCCAATAAGACTGGCCAGTAACTCATCTCCCCTGTGATTTCACCCACAATCCCTCAATTGACCCTTTATTAAAATAAATCCTTTTTTATTAGATGCCTACACTGTACTAGAAATACCCTCTCAATGTCATGTCTCTAGAACCAATGGCTAGGCTGTGTGTTGATATGGCAGTTGGTGATCAGTCAGGGAATCATCAACCTATAAAAATATTAAACAGATAAAGTTATAAAGTTTGGATGTAAGGCGTAATCTCAAGAGTTGCTGGGCCATTTCAAAAAAATCCTTCACTAAAGCTATACATAATATACATTATTATTATTATTTTATGTCAGAATATTGACAAGCAAATACCAGAAGTATTGCCAAGAAGGCATTGTTACTTTGTAATGTTAAATGTCAAGCTTCTGACCGAGATTTTGAGTGTATAGTTCCACAGCCGTAGGGTGAATACTAGTAAATTAATAAACCTGTAAAATGTTACTTTGTTCGCTGACTGATGATGACTAGCTACCAGTGGAGAAAGGTCCATATAATATTACCTTTTAGAAATCCCAGTACCACAGATTATATTAGAATTAAGTATAAAATTATTGGTGTTTTTTTGAGGCTTACCCTCGCCATAATTTTACTTGGCCGGTTTTTTGATTACTAAGACATTTGATATAATACCATCAGCCCATCAACCTCAATAGACTTTGAAAGTTTGACATCACAAGTCAGGGTTATGGGCATGCCCATGCTTGATGGGTACTTATTTGTCCTTGTTTGTTAGCAGATAACGTCGATCACATGCCTCGACACGGGCGTGCGGCCGATGCCCAGCAGCGCCGCGTACGCCGCCGAGCGGGACGCCTGCCTCAACTACTTCTCTAGGTGGAATGAAACTGATCAGGTAACTTATCATCATCTAGTAGACCGTAGCTTCGGCTTTTGTCAAAAATAGCCACCTTAGGCTTCGGCCAAAGCCGTAGGTTTCTAGCAAGGGCCAAATCAAATCAAAAATCATTTATTCAGTTTAGGCCCTAATAAGGCACTTATGAATGTCAAAAGTTACAGTTTTACAATAGGCTCTACTACCGGTTCGGAATACACTTGAACTGAGAAGACTCTGGCAAGAAACTCAGCAAGGCTTCTTTTTTTGGTGGATCTTTTGATTGAAGGAACAGGAGTGACAGCGCGATGGACGTGTCAACGCGCGGGGGTCACACCAATCTTGACCTGAGTTCCTTAGGTAGGATATTTAAGGCTGCTGTGGGTGGGGCACATCGCTCGTAGAACTGACGGCCGCTGGGGTAGAAAGGTTCTTGAGTGGTGACCACCAACCGGAACACGCAACGTGGGCAGGCCCTCTACAAGGTGGACCGACGATCTTGTGAGGGTCGCGAGAAACCGCTGGATGCGGATAGCGCAAGACCGGCCATCGTGGAGATCCTTGGGGGAGGCTTTTGTCCAGCAGTGGATGTCTTTCGGCTGACATGATGAACTAGCTAGTGTGTAATATACATGATGTTGTCTTGTCCCCCAGGTTGAGTTTGTGGAACAGCTGCTGGCGCGCATGTGCCACTACCAGCATGGACACATCAACTCATACCTCAAGCCCATGCTACAACGAGACTTCATCAGCATGCTGCCAAGTGAGTCAATATACCCTTTCCCATCCAAAGGTTGTCTGGAAGAGATCTATGAATGATTAGATGAGTTTAGATAAATAGTAATAATAGTAGTTTATGATACTGTTGCATAATAGGGGTTATTAAAACACGAGTGTGAGTTTAAGAACCGAGCCGTAAGCGAGGTTCTTAATAGTATCACACGAGTTTTTAATACCTAATTATGTGCAGTATCATACAGTACTTTAACTAAACTCATCTAATAATGTAATTTAAAGGTAAAAATTCGATAATATTTTGTCATAGCTTTTCATGACTTCGGGTATCGATTATTCGTCATTTCCATTGCCGCCTCCACAATTTCAGATCCAAGTTTATTTCACCTTAGTATAACTGCTATTTTTCTGCCATTTAAGGCCAAAATAAAATATGTATGCAAAAAATCAATTAAATAAACAAACATTAATCATCATGGCGCCCAAATCCGTGTGGGGAAAACTCCTAAGTTGAGATCTCTACCGCATACGCGACCACAGACAAAGTAAATTTGCATCTGGAATTATAATAATATCCTGGGACATTCCTCACACATAGTTATCTGATCCCAAACTAAGCAGAGCTTGTACTATGGACAACCAGATAACTGATATACTACATTACTACTTTATTTTATTTTTGTAAATACATACTTATATAGATACCTCGGCGTGATAGGTGGTGTCTTAACCAACTGCGCCAACTGGCTTGTCAATTAATGGTGCCGATTAAATTGTTTAAAAACTAAATAAATATTAATCAACATGTCTGTTTGTCCCGTGTCTGGGTGTAATTATCTATATAAGTATGTATTTACAAAAAAAAGTAGTATATGAAGTATATCAGTTATCTGGTTGTCCATAGTACAAGCTCTGCTTAGTTTGGGATCAGATAACCGTGTGTGAACAATGTCCCAGGATATTTATTTATTATTAATTCATAATGTCTAAGAGTCTCGGATGTGCTTGAAAGAAATATCTTTAGTGCGCTAGACTCGGCTATTGTCAATGTAAACAAGGATAAGTTATACAAAAAAAATACATTGAATTTCAAATCTCCAGTGACTTGTTTACTGGTTGAAATTCTAATGTGTGTTTTAGATAATATAATTCTGTCATTTCGCCTCTATGGGCTGAATTTTAAGTTTTTAGGGTTCTATTCCTCAATAGGTTTTTTTTTTTTTTTTTTTATATATTCTACTAAGGAGGATATAAAATATAATATATGATTTTATTGTAGGAACCCTCGTTTGTCTGTCTATCAAGAGCTTTTTTCTCAGGAAGGTCAAGTTGAAATTAATATCAAATACCAAAGTCTATAGAGTGAAAGCTGTGACAAAGTCAAACTTTTATGTGAATACAATCAAAATATACGGCCATATATCTATACTAATGTATACTTAAAATAATAATAATCTATACTAATATTATAAAGAGGAATGATTTGATTGTTTGTTTGTTTGCATTGAATAGGCTCCGAAACTACTGAACCGATTTGAAAAATTATTTCGCTAATAGGAAGCTACATTATTCGTATATTTTTACACTTTTCGAGTAAATCAAAATTATAGGGTACTTCCGTTTGAACTAGTGTAATGAAATTTGGCAAAAAGCAAGATCTTACAGCACAAGTAAAGTGATAAATCCCAAAAATAATAATTTGCAGTTATATCACTTAAAAAATATGTTTGTATAATTGCTGTTCCCCGCGGTTTCTCTCGAGTACCCGGGATAAAAAGTATCCTTTAACCTTTGGAGATAATGTAGCTTCTTATTATTGAAATAATTTTTCAAAACGGACCAGTAACTCCGGAGATTAACCCATTCAAACAATATTATTAGACTCGCACTTGTCTTGACTTGTATTATGACGTCACATCTTATGTCTGATCTCTCTGTCTAATTGTCTAATTAGTAGTTAAAAATGCTTATATCTTTAATGTTTCTTGGCCGATTTTAATTTCACTTTTTGAAATTATTTTTACGGTATTTTCATATTTTGTTAAGTAATGCAATAAAAAATATTAATGTTTATTCCCTATTAATTGAACAGAGAAAGGTCTGGACCACGTGGCGGAGAACATCCTGTGGTACCTGGACGCGCGGTCCCTCTGCGCGGCCGAGCTGGTGTGCCGCGAGTGGCAGCGCGTCATCTCCGAGGGGATGCTGTGGAAGAAACTCGTCGAGAGGAAGGTTCGCACCGACTCGCTGTGGAGGGGGCTCGCCGACCGGAGGGGATGGTTAGTACTAACTAAATATAGCAGTGGTAGGGTACTTTGTAGTACCCGCCTGGCTGACTACCACCCTCAAGTTGAAAATTTTTCGCCAAGCACCTACCGGTGTGTTCCGGCAATTGCACTTGAGAGCCAGTTTGCCTTCTCGTTATTGTAACAGGTCAGCAACACATTGGCAATATCTCTGGTATTGAAAATGGCGATAGGCGACGGTAACCACTTACCATCAGGTGGGCCGGATGCTTGCTTGCTACCTTAGTAGTATAAAAAAAAAAAACATACTACATGTACTTGTAAGGATTGCCTATCTAAAGACTCCCATATTTTTAACCGCCGACCCAAAAACGACGGGGTGTTATAAGTTCTTGAACGGATGGACCGATTTTGATTTGTTTTTTTTTTTTGTTTGAAACGTGACTTAATCGAGAGTGTTCTTATCTATGTTTCAAGAAAATCTGCTCAGACGTCTGAAAATTATCACCAATTTTCAAGTGAAAATCGGGAGATTTTTTTAAAATTTTAAATTTTAGTTATCGTCGATATTGACAACTCCTACATACCAAAATTTCATCGACGTTTGAGCGTGAAGAAGTAACAAACGTATACACTTACAAACTTTCGCATTTATTATATTAGTATGATTAATAGGAAGTGGATGATTTCTGATGATCTTTAAGCGTGAAAAATGCGATAATACTCATATTTATTTTGAAATCAACGAGCACAGCATATACTAGGAAAGAGAAGCAATTTTAGCGTTCAAATTCCTGCTCGTTCCCTGGTATAAAGAATAAATAAGTGTTTCTGTCTCCGTCTAGGATCCAATACCTGTTCAAGCCGAAGCCAGGTTGCCAGCATCCCTCTCATTCGTTCTACAGACAACTCTACCCCAAAATAATAAAGGACATACAATCTATTGAGGACAACTGGAGAATGGGAAAACACAACTTGCAAGTGAGTGCCAGGTTCTAATATTTTTGGTACTAAAAATACAAGTTGTTTTTTTTATTTAACCAAGTCTGCAATCAGGCAGAAAACTCGCAGGAAATTGCTTAACTGTGTGATTCGAAAATCTGTCAGTAATCACTTATCGGTGTGCTTCGAAAAATTGTGTGTAGTTCTTATTTTAGGTACATAAAATATATCCAGCAAGAGCGAGCGCTACACCCAAGCCTTTTTGTCATTTAAATATTCGGTAATATTGTAATAAGCCTTCTTTACTAAAACAGTCTTAATGTGTTCCTTAAATGTTTGTGAAGTCAAATTTAAAAATGTGTGTTTATTTTTACAGAGGATAAACTGCAGATCTGAGAACTCGAAAGGCGTTTACTGTTTACAATATGACGACAACAAGATCGTGTCCGGCCTCAGAGACAACACTATCAAAATATGGGACAGGAAGACGTTGCAGTGCGTAAAGGTATGCATTTTATATAGCCTTACGATGTACAGTCAGCCATAAAATTAGTTTGGGGAAAGAAACGGGACTCTTATACGATCACTCGTGTGTTCGAACATGGAGGCCATTTTTGGGGGTAAATTAGAAAAAAAAGTACATTGTGTACATATCAAATGAAAGAGCTCGTTGTAAGGATCTCAAATATATGATTTTTATAATTTTAAGATAAATCGTTTTGAAGTTATTTAAGAAAATAGTTGAAAATTTACCATTCCCCCCTTATCTCCGAAACTACTGTGCCAAAAATTTTGAAAAAAAAACAGAAAATAGTTCTTTACCTATAGATTACAGGAATATCTATATGAAGTCTATGGCATTTAGAGTAACATAGGAAATTACTCACACTGACGACTGAGTTAGACTCGCACTTGTCCGGTTTTATTTTCAACTATAGGAGTTCCAAGGCATGTCAGACCTTATTATTTATTTATCTATGTACACACACATACACACAAGTAATAATAAAAAATATAAAAGATACAAATGTACAAAGGGACAGCTTATCTTTAATAGAACTTTCTTCCAGCAACCCTTTTTTTTAAAGGACTAAAGTTGGTAGCCTCTGATGGCTGCACCAACCTTACCGGAAAATTCGGATAACATTTAGGTAACCACAATTGAGGGCAGCCCCCAATGGGGTACGAACCTCGGCTCATGGCGTTACCGGGGGAGGGGGAGGGCTTAGTACGAGTTACGACTAATTGGGTCCAGCAACGCGACTATTAAGAAAGATCCACAAAAAAAATGAAGCCTTGCTGAGTTTCTTGCCGGAGTCTTCTCAGTTCAAGTGTATGTGGAACCGGTGGTAGAGTCTATTGTAATGATTGTAACTATCGACGTTCATAAATGCCTTATCAGGGCCTAAACTAAATAAATGACTTTTTGATTTGATTATATTTATTATTAATATTTTTATTATTTTCGAGTACAGGAGCTCCAAGGTCACACGGGGTCGGTGCTGTGCCTGCAGTACGACGAGCGCGCGATCATCTCGGGCTCCTCGGACAGCACCGTGCGCGTGTGGGACGTGAACTCGGGCGCCATGCTCAACACGCTCATCCACCACTGCGAGGCCGTGCTGCATCTGCGCTTCTGTAACGGCATGATGGTCACCTGCAGCAAGGTATGTCATGTCACCCCACTCACCGAGGACCCCGCTTATTTACTGCTTTTGGATGATTACATGTGCCGGTAATTAATGGCGTTGGGGTCTCCAACAACCCAGTCAATTTTGCTCTTGGGGTCACCGAGGACCCCACATATTGATTGCCTTAAGATGATTAGGTGTGTCGGTAATTAATAGCGTTGGAGCGTTGGAAATCCCAGTAAGTTTTGCTCTTGGGGTCACTGAGGACCCCGCTTATTGAAGGCCTTAAGATGACTAGATGTGTCGGTAATTAATGGCGTTGGGGTGCTGAACACTCCAGTACAAGCCCTTGGAGTCACTGGGGACCCCACTATTTTTCTACCTTAGGATGTCTAAGTATATCGCTAATTATCGGCGTTGGGGTGTAGGACACCCCATTAAATATCGCCCTAACTGTGTTTCATCAAAGCTAAGTTAAAAATTGAAAAAAAAAACCGGACAAGTTCGTGTCTGACTCGTGCGCCGAGGTTTCCGTAAAGATCCTATATTACTTTGATTACCATAGCATTTTCTATATTTTTTGAGCCCGCACCGATGAACCTTATTGCAATATAATTCTATGATTCAGCAATGATATAAGGCTTATTTTCGTATTTCTCTAGTAACTGTCACCCATACCAAGGTACAACATAAATAACGCAATTTATCTCGAAACTGAACGAAAATTGGGGTGTCTGTAAATGATTCCATAATATGGTGTATCCAGGATCGTTCGATAGCTGTATGGGACATGACGTCGACCACTGAAATAATGCTGCGGCGAGTGTTGGTGGGGCACCGCGCCGCCGTCAACGTGGTCGACTTCGACGAGAAGTACATTGTCAGCGCCAGCGGGGATCGAACCATAAAGGTAACCTCTCCTCTATTCTATCTCTATGCGAAAATCTTTGGTAAAAGCTTCAAAAATGTAGTGACAAAAAAGCTATACTAGTGCTTGAGTAATCTAACATTGCAGCATATTTTAAGTCTATAATTTATTGTTTTTTTTTTGTAATTTGTGAAGAGTATTTTAGTGTTGTTTTACATTCTATAATATTAAACATTTGTCACGCGATTTGCGTGATCGAATATTATGATGACGTGGAGCTGATCTGATGATGGAGCTGGAAATGGCCATAGGAACTCCGTAATAAAACCACATAACCTCATCGAGTTTGGGCTCATTGGAATCGTCTTAACGAATTGTTGAAGACTGTGCAAAAAAAAGTACAGTCGGCAATAAAAGCATGTACCAAAAATGATATTTTTGACACACACTTTTTTTTATTTAAGTTTGTTTCTTATTGTATGGTGCGACAATAAATACCTTTTCTTTCTTTCTATTCAGGGTGAATGGTGAGACACCAACGATATTTAAGGAGAGTTCTCGGTACTCGATCCTCGTTCTAATTATGTAATAAAATTGGATACTTAATTTTTGGTCAAATTTCCCTATAAATAAATGAAGTATGGCTACATTCCCGACGCTCATACTTTTTGTCTGTTACCCGTGTTAGCGCGTGGCGAGATCTTGTGTTCCATAGAATTACTTAACTTTCGGTTAAGTTTACTAAGTAGTCGATTAATATATATTTTTAATGTTATTTTTTTTTCTTCTTATATGATCGTAAAATATGACGTCCTCGAATATCGTCACCTCGTCGGTGAGTGACCAGTGAGCCTGTATAATATTGTATTGTATTGTATTGTGTTGTATTGTATTGTGTAGGTATGGAACACGTCGTCGTGCGAGTTCGTCCGGACGCTGAACGGGCACAAGCGCGGCATCGCGTGCCTGCAGTACCGCGACCGGCTCGTGGTCTCCGGCTCCTCCGACAACACCATCCGCCTGTGGGACATCGAGTGCGGCCAGTGCATCCGCGTGCTCGAGGGCCACGAGGAGCTCGTGCGCTGTATACGGTACGGTCTCTATCTATACTATACACTTAACATCCGCCTGTGGGACATCGAGTGCGGCCAGTGCATCCGCGTGCTCGAGGGCCACGAGGAGCTCGTGCGCTGTATACGGTACGGTCTCTATCTATACTATACACTTAACACTCACTCTCACTTAATGACAGGCCACTTGGCGCAGTTGCTTCGATTCCCATCCAGGGGGCCTATTCCACTAATACATTTTGATTAGATTACAATGAGGAATAACAACAAAAAAATCTAATTAGTCCGTCAGTTAGATTATCAAAAAATATTGGATACGTATTTTTTATTTTATCAAATCAATAAGAAATTACAAAGATAAGTCCCATCAAAGTGCCGGATTGGGGCTTGTGACGTCATTGTACAACTACTTTTTAGTACACTTTTTGCGGACCGGAAAATTTTAACGCACTGTATCTTCGTTATTTTTTGGTTTCGGATCAAAATAAAAAATACGTATCCAATATTTTTTGATAATCTAACTGACGGACTAATTAGATTTTTTTGTTGTTATTCCTCATTGGATCGCAGCTGAATGACGGCTTTTGCACGTTTTCGTATTCCACTAATAAATCTGAGGGCCTACTACGATACACGACAATTCGATCATCGTTGTCAAATTATGAACCAATAGAATTGCATCAAACTGACGAGACGTAAATTTTGTGCTATTATATTGGTTCATAATTTGACAACGATGATCGAACCGTCGTGTATCGTTTTTCGTAGTAGACCCTCTGACAACGATGAACGAACGATGTTTCGGTTGCCAAGGGCAACAACGATTACGATCTAATCATAATAATCCAATCCTAGTTCGGTTTTGTTTATTTAGTGGAATAACGTTTTTAGTAAAATTAGAAATGAATCAAAATTGGATGTCAACCGTTGTATTTAGCAGAATTGACCCCCAGGATAAACAATTGTGTGCATGTGATGTCTGTTTGTCCGGAGTCTGGCTGTAATTATCTATACCGGGTGTAAGGGACAGCGTAACGAAAACTTTGTGGAAAGGTTACACTGAATGCCTATAATAACACTATAGAAATCAATGAGGAATAACAACAAATAAATGTAATTAGTCCGTCAGTTAGATTATCAAAAAATATTGAATACGTATTTTTTATTTGAATCCGAAAACAAAAAATAACAAAGATATAGTGCGTTAAAATTTTCCGGTCTGAAAAAAGTGTACTAAAAAGTAGTTGTACAATGACGTCACAAGCCCCAATCCTGCACTTTGATGGGACTTATCTTTGTAATTTCTTATTGATTTGATAAAATAAAAAATACGTATCCAATATTTTTTGATAATCTAACTGATGGACTAATTAGATTTTTTTGTTGTTATTCCTCATTCTTGAAAAAATCGACGAAAAATTCAAAGTCTGGGGACTCCAGAATCATGAGTTGAATCCATGGTATAAGTTTTCTGTACGCCGTCCCTTACACCCGGTATAAGTATTTACAAAAAAAAGTAGCATAACAAAATGTATTTGTGAAAGTATTTACAGACAACGCATATGTGATGTTTTTTTTCGATATTTATCCGTACATCAATACTTTTGAGTCGAATGTTAAGCTGAAACCTTCGGTTGGAGCGCGAAATTCAAATTTTTTTTGCAAATTTCAGCTCAGTTATAGGTCGTAAGTTTTTTTTTTTTAAAGGAATAAAGTTCTACTAACTTTAGTCCTCTGATGGCTGCTCCAGCCTTACCGGACAATATCAGGTCGTAAGTTATCAACACGTTATTTGCGACAAGAATGGTAGTATATTTTAACGGTATTTTAGTAACATTTTCATGAAATAGTTGTATATGTCAGTAATATACCTTGGAGGAATATGTTGATGATTTCTTTTGTTATTAATCAGTAAATATACTACCATTCATCTCGCAAATAATATCTTGATAACATACGACCTATAACTCAGCTGCAATTTGCAAAAAACGTGATAAAATTTGAATTTCGCGCTCCAACCGAACGTTTCACCTTAACATCGATGTATTTTTAATATCGATCATCCCTAGTGCGTTATGCTCTGACTCTTGCGCCTCTCTTTAACGTAGGTATATTGGTTTATTTGAATCGTGGTTAGTAATATTGACAAGCCAGTTGGCGCAATGAGGAATACCAACAAAAAAATCTAATTAGTCCGTCAGTTAGATTATCAAAAAATATTGGATACGTATTTTTTATTTTATCAAATCAATAAGAAATTACAAAGATAAGTCCCATCAAAGTGCCGGATTGGGGCTTGTGACGTCATTGTACAACTACTTTTTAGTACACTTTTTGCAGATCTGAAAATTTTAACGCACTGTATCTTCGTTATTTTTTGTTTTCGGATCAAAATAAAAAATACGTATCCAATATTTTTTTATAATCTAACTGACGGACTAATTAGATTTTTTTGTTGTTATTCCTCATTGCGCCAACTGACACCACCTATCACGCCGCTGGTCATGGGTTCGATTCCCATCCAGGACAAACATTTGTGTGCATGAACATGTCTGTTTGTCTGTGTCTGGGTATAATTATCTATATAAGTATGTATTTACAAAAAAAAATATAGTTTAAGTATTATATCAGTCATCTGGTTGTCCATAGTACAAGCTCTGCTTAGTTTGGGATCAGATAACCGTGTGTGAAGATTTATAATATGGTATTGTTTGTGCAGATTCGACAATAAGAGGATAGTAAGCGGTGCGTACGACGGCAAGATCAAGGTGTGGGACCTCCCCGCGGCGCTGGACGTGCGCACGCCGCACCAGGACCTCTGTCTCAGGACACTCGTGGTTAGTTACATATTTCATTTTTTATTCCTTTATGTCGGAAGGTTGACAAGCAGACAGACGGTCCACCTGATGGTAAGTGATTACCGTCGCCTATCGCCATACAAAGTGTTGCCGACCTGTTACAGTGCCGAGAAGGATCATTTAAATTACAATGAGGAATAACAACAAAAAAATGTAATTAGTCCGTCAGTTAGATTATCAAAAAATATTGGATACGTATTTTGATCCGAAAACAAAAAATAACGAAGATACAGAGCGTTAAAATTTTCTGGTCTGCAAAAAGTGTACTAAAAAGATGTTGTACAATGACGTCACAGGCCCCAATCCTGCACTTCGAAGGGACTTATCTTTGTAATTTCTTATTGATTTGATAAAATAAAAAATACGTATCCAATATTTTTTGATAATTCAACTGACGGACTAATTAGTTTTTTTTGTTGTTATTCCTCATTTATATTTATGTAACTGATTTGGGTATTGTGACGTCATCGCTGAGCGATCATCGTTTTTAAAAAATAATAAATAAAAATAGCTTTATTTCTGAAATCATTTTAACAAAAAGTAATCGAAGATACTTGTGTTGGGAATGACTCGCAACTTCCCAATAGGGTAGTTGACTGACACATCAAATCAGCTACTTTTTAATAAATGTCAAAACGATAGTTTATATAGAATTTTGTATGAAATATTACACTATGACGTCATAGTTTCACAGTATCAAATGATCTACTCTTAGTGGTTCCACTGGTAATTAAAAATCATAAAAAGCATTAAATGTATAACATATATGATGTTTCCACGTGTTTTTAGGTGTTTTATGCATTGGTTAGTGTTTGGTCATTTATTTTTGACAGTGTCAACTAACCTATTGAAGATACTTGTGTTAGGAATGACTCGCAACTTCCCAATAGGGTAGTTGACACTGTCAATTAAATAAACAAACACTAACCAATGCATAATACATCTAAAACACGTGGAAATATCAAATATGTTGTACATTTAATGCTTTTTATGATTTTTAATTGCCAGTGGAACCACTAAGAGTAGATGATTTGATGCTGTGAAACTATGACGTCATAATGTAATATTTCATACAAAATTCCTTATAAACTATCGTTTTGACATTTATTAAAAAGTAGCTGATTTGATGTGTCAGTCAACTACCGTATTGGTTTACAACGATTTTGTGTAAAGTAGTACCTTTGTGACGTCAGGAGCACACGGGCCGCGTGTTCCGGCTGCAGTTCGACGAGTTCCAGATCGTGTCGTCCTCCCACGACGACACCATCCTCGTATGGGACTTCCTCAACTACGGGGGCGCCTCCCCCTCGGTGGCGGCCCCCGCCCCCGCCCCCGCGCCGCCCCCCGCGCACCCCCGCCCGCGCTCGCCCGACCACGACCGGGACCGGGAACACGACTTGTATGACTAGGTCAGTATCTATACTATTCTACTAATATTATTAACTAGATTCCGCCCCGCGGTTTCACCCTTTCCCGGGATAAAAAGTATCCTATGTGTTAATCTAGGATATAAACTATCTGTGTTCCAATTTTCATCAAAATCCGTTCAGTAGTTTTTGCGTGAAAGATGTAACAAACATCCATCCATTCTCACAAACTTTTTTTTTATTTTTTATACTACTAAGGTAGCAAGCAAGCATACGGCCCACCTGATGGTAAGTGGTTACCGTCGCCTATCGCCATTTGCAATACCAGAGGTATTGCCAATGTGTTGCTGACCTGTTACTCGGTATTATAATACCGAGAAGGCGACTGGCTCTCAAGTGCAATTGCCGGAACACACCGGTAGGTGCTTGGCGACAAATTTTCAACTTGAGGGTGCTAGTCAGTCAGACGGTTCCTACAAAGCACTCTACCACCGTGCTATGGTTTCCTCACGATGTTTTCCTTCACCGAAAGCTCAAGCTCATTGTAGGATTCGAACCCACGACCTTCGTCGCGGCATCCGACGTCACTACCACTGAGCTATCATCGCCTCATCGCATTTATAATGTTAGTAGGATGCGAAAGTTTGTGAGTATGTATGTATGTTTATTACTCTTTCACGTAAAAACTAATGAACGGATTTGGATAAAACATGGCACATATATAGATCATACCCTGGAATAACTAAAAAAATATAGACTACTTTTCATTCCGGGAAAACGTAAGATACCTCGGGGACGCGGGTGAAACCGCGGGGTGGAAGCTGGTCTATACTAATAATAAAGCTGAAGAGTTTGTTTGAACGCGCTTATCTCCGGAGTTACTGGTCCGATTAGAAAAATTCTTTCACAAATAGGAAGCTACATTATCACCGAAGGTTATAGGCTAATTTTTATCCCGGGAACGAGATTGAAACCGTGGGGAGCAGCTAGTTGACAATAAAATAAAAAAAATATTTTCGCGCGACATTCGACACATATTATAATAAAAAAAGAAATAAATTTATATTGATCTCTCAAAAACATAAGCATAATAAAACAGATACATTTAAACAAAATAACATGTAGTATAATATACATATAGCATTTAATTTCCTATATATTTTATCCCTCTCTTATATTTTTTGTTAGAAGGAGATGAGATTCAATTTATTTAGTTTGTAATCGACAGAATCATGGCCATTTTAATGCTAAACTAACTCGTTGATATTTTTTTGACCGTAGTATACATAAATGTCCTTTCGATCCTCCCAAAATCATCCTGTATATTGGATAACCCTTTTATATAATAACGTTATATATTTATATCCGCAGGTAAATAAATGAGACCACATTGAGACTATGTTATGATTAGATAAAAGTAATATTTATAGAGCTATTATAGAGATATAATATCGACGCCGAGTGATATGAACGTTACGTTACGGTCACAAGAAATATCTTACGTTAATACGGACGGGAAATAATTTTTAAGTTATTTTAGTGTGATTATTCTCTGTTATACAAAGAGTGTGAAAATAAAGAGGTATGACGTGTATTGAAGTGTAATAGGGGTGATGACTGAAAAAATCGAATTAGTCAGTCAGTTATATTACCAAAGAATATTGGACACATGTTTTTTCTATAGTACCGAAAACAAAAAATAACGGAGATACAGTGGGTTAGAAATTTGCGTGACGTCACGTCTTAGTACATTTTTTGACGTCACAAGCTGCCAGTTCTGAACTTTGATGCGATTTATCTTTGTAATTTTTTATTGATTTGATAAAATAAAAAGTACGTATCCAATTTTTTTTGATAACCTAACTGACGGACTAAACAGAATTAATTATTTTTGCTCAGTCTACATCCCTATTTATGGCTTCGCCAAATATAGAACGCGTGCCTACCGCGCGTTAGAGCCCGACGCTGCGCTATAGTGGCGAAGCCTTTTGTTGAAGGAGTCTGCGTAGTGGCATTTTTTGGGTTAAATATGCAGTCAATCAGTGTTACTGCTAGAAGATTGAGCAAGAATATGTAATCTGAATTATTGTCTTCCACCAATGTTTGTATTCAAATTAGTCATAATTTGCACCGGCGTGATATCTCTTTGTTTTTATGATCCATGGATTGACTGTCAAATTCCTTTGCAATGGTGCCAGCATACTTGTAATACCATAAATAATTATTGGTTGATGTAAATCGATGAATGAGAAAAAATATGAATGTCGGCCATATTGCGGCGAAACAAGGAACTAATTTTTGTACTGACTATAACTATGAGCTGAAATTGAAATCGACTAGTGACGCCCTCACGAATAATACCATCCTTTTTTTAGAGCAAGCAGGCTTGTTTACTCACACTTTGGTAATATAGGTTAGTAGGGTACTTTGTAGTACCCACCTGGCTGGTTACCATCTTAAATTGAATATACCAAAAGCCTGCAAAACACCAACCTTAAATGTAGGAACCTAAGGGTCCACTTTTGACTGACCTGACTTTGTATTTCCAGTAAATTACCGATTTTTCTCACAAAAGATGAAAATTAAACACAGGATTTATCTTACCTTGTCTGAAGCGTAGAAAATCACGAGGCATACTCGTTTATTATTTACCATCGGGGACGATTACTCCCGCAAGTAACTAGGCTTTTGACAAATCGTTTATTGTAAATGAAAGTACTGAGGTTAAGTCTGGTGTGTACAGTCGGGGAATGAGGTCTATCCGCACATGTCAGTGCCGTAAAGTTATGGTCATTGCCGTAAAGTGATGGTCATTGCCGTAAAGTGATGATCATTAAAGTGATGTTCATTGTCGTAATGTGATGGTCATTGCCGTAAAGAGATGATAATTGCCGTAAAGTGATGGTCATTGCCGTACAGTATGATTGCCATATGTCCGGGTTTCCCCGGATTTGTCCTAGTTTAGAGGGCGTCCGGGGAGCGTCAGGGCGGGGTTTCATTTGTAGTCCGGATTTTAAAGTTTATCAACAATTAAAATATTTTTTTTATTTTACGGAGTAAGTTTAGAAACAAAATGACATGTCCCGGTTTAAAGCTCAAAAATCCGGGGTGTTCACACTTATTGTCCTGGTTAGAGATAATTTTAGACATGGCAACCCTACCGTAAAGTGATGGTCATTGCCGTAAAACGATGGCCGAAAGAGACAGTGCTATACGATAGAAAGAGAAACACAGTTTTTATTTGTAAGTGAACATATTCTGTGCTGATATGTGCGGGTAGGTTTTTAATGCGCGTGTAATAAATAGTTTAGCTTATCTCCGCCTTTTCATCAATATAATATGCTGTGAAGATATCCTTATTTTTAATTCTCGGCTGTACTTTAATTTAAACTTGTATACATGGTGTAGACGGGAGGAACTTGGAAGCTAATAAATTGATATAATGCGATTTTTGGGGATAAATAACGAAATGCAACCAAATTGATAATAGGGATGATAAAAAAAAAACTAATTAGTCCGTCAGTTAGATTCCCAAAAAATATTGGACACATGTTAATTAAAATGACTTAGATACAGTGCGTTAATTTTACGTGACGTCACGTCTTAGTACAGTTTTTACAGAGATGACGTCACAAGCCCCCTGAACTTTGATGCGACTTATCTTTGTAAATTTTTA
Source organism: Tethea ocularis (assembly GCA_963555595.1). Taxonomy (NCBI): domain Eukaryota; kingdom Metazoa; phylum Arthropoda; class Insecta; order Lepidoptera; family Drepanidae; genus Tethea; species Tethea ocularis. The sequence continues at coordinate 1,660,761 of OY741985.1, read as the reverse complement.
TTGATTTGATAAAATAAAAAGTACGTATCCAATATTTTTTGATAATCTAACTGACGGACTAAACAGAATTAATTATTTTTTACCCACTCATCATCCCTATTATTAATTTAGTTTGTAACAAAATAACAAAAAGAAGCTGATTTTCTTGTAATGAAAAGTAGCATGTTAAAGCACTATTTTTTTTTTGAAAGGACTATGTTGGTAGCCTCAGGTGGCTGCAACAACCTTACCGGACAAATCGGCGAGCGCAGAGGGCTCTCAGCCGGGTAACATTTAGGTAACAACGCCTGAGGGCACCCCCGAATGGGGTACGAACCTCGGCTCAGGGCGTTACCGGGGGAAGGGGAGGACTTTGTACGGGTTACGACTAATTGGGGTTAATGCACTATAATGCAGCTTCCGGATTCCGGAGATAACCCTCTATATACACACAAACTCACAAAATTCGCTCTCTTTGTAATATTAGACAGTAGATCGATTTATTAGCTCACAAGTTTAGGTTTTTTTTTGTTTTAAATAAAGTAATGCTAGATTATTGGGAATAATGTTAATATATCGAGTGTACTTGAATGTGCGATGCTCTTTCTCTGTCGTTTGTGTATAAATAAAACGGGATAGCGATAGGTACTAATTGTAATTATAAATTATATAATAGATAGTTTTCTTTTTAATACGAGATATGTGCTTTTATTGTGTTCAATATAAAAATTATTATCCTAATTTATTCATCATTTCAAAATAATAAGAACCCTGAGGAGGTCTGTATTTTCGAAGGTCCCGAGTTCTATTCCCATTCGGGACAAACGTATGTACATGTAGTATATCAGGTATCTGGTTTCCATAGTACAAGCTCTGCTTAGTTTGGGATCAGCACAACTACCTTCCGAACCGTGCATTAGAGTCTGACTATTCATAAGTGCCTGTGAAGGTCTATTTGAATAAATAATATTTCATTTCATTTCTATTTTATAACATATCTGATTCGACATCGGAATTGTTATTTTCATCCGACTGCTATTTAAATAGCCTTTTGACTCTTCGGGAACGGAATCGACATTAGAAAGTTTTCGTTTCCGATTCCGATGTAGAATCCGAGTGTTTTAAAATAGCCCTGCTAATCCCAAATTAAGCAGAGCTTGTACACTAATACTGAGGCTGAGATCTATAGAGCGTGCTTAGACTTTGCTCAGACTTTACCGTACAGAGTCGGTATTTAAAATGCAATCTTCGAATCTCTCTGAGTGTGTGCTAAGCAAAGCCTAAGTGCACCTAACCGACGACTTACCAAAAACTTAAAACACACATATATTTAGTTTATTACGTACCCTAAGTAAAGTCTGAGCAAAGTCTAAGCACGCTCAATAGATATCAGCCTGAGAGATTTAAAATCACGAGCTGAATATTATACACCCGTTTTTTTTTTTAATATAATATGCCCCAAATTTTGCGCAATAAAAGCACATGTGCCCGGTGTATAAATAAAATGCCTTGCCTTTAAAGTATTTAGAGACAGAATCGAGGTTGTTGTGAAAATAAAGTTCCAACGTGTATAGACCATCGCGTGTATTTTTTTTAGAAACTACGATTCTTTTTCCAGTTTCTAAAAATCTAATTGAAAAATTATGTACATTTAAAGTTTAAAGTATATATTAGTATAAAATATGTAATTTTCAACCTTATTTTACATGTTTTTTAAGCTCATTATTGTAGCAGTGAGATGCAGCGCCGTATCGTCGATCGATACTAAGGCTTTATAGGAATTTGAACTTTGTCACGTTAATTTTAAATTTTTTTTCATTTGGCTCTGTTGCTATTTTGTCAACTGCCATTTTGACAACCACACATTTATGTCTGTTTTTCGACTTTATTGTAAGTGCAATAAGGTATTATTTTAAATACTTTCAACATTTTAATTATGATTTTATTAATTACTGGAGTTGTCTTGTCAACAAACTAATTTATTGTTGGATTATATACCTTAAAAAGTACATTTCGGCTTGCGAAATTGTACTTAAAACGTTTTGTATAAGGTGTATAATGCTATGTCCAAAGGAATAAGGGAGCTACATTTAGATAACTGACACGTGAAAAGAAAACGAGATATGACGTCATCATGACGTCTAAATGGCACCATATTTAATTATGAATTAAACAAAAGCAATAAAATCTTATTTTAGACGAAGAAAATCATAATTATCAAGTTGTGTTAAATTAACAAAAATGCTTTTTACATGCGATTCCTAGTTTACCTCGTCCTATTTAATATAAAAAAAATAATAAATAACATAGTAATGTGAAATAATAGATTTTGCATTGCCAATTGACAAAAGAGTGTTGCCATTTAAGAGAGAGAAAAATAATCATTTTTTTATAGACTAATGTACAAGGCATGCAATATCTATTATTTTACGAAATTGTATGTATTATTTTAATGTAATATTATTTTGTACTTATAATTTTTTTATTTAATATTTAACATTATCAATAAACGTATGATAGTGTTGTCAATGTAAAAATTTTGATCTGCAATTTGGTTTGTTTTTTTTTATTATTTTTAATATAATAAAGGGTAGTTGCGTTCGTAAAATTTTTAGTCGATTATCGCCTGATCTTGCATCTCGGTTTTGATCTCGGTGCTTCGACATGGGGGTTCTTCAAAAAGGGGCGTAAATAGAGGGCGGCAAAATGAAATATGATCAGTTTTTGAAACCTTTTCGCCTGCACCCGGGTCAGTGTGAGTGTTGAGTTTAAAAATCCTCTCTTGTAAATTAGCTCGCGCGGATTGTCTGCTTGAATGCAAAAATTGTTGCCTTATATTGGTCATTCTTCTAGTTCGTTGATTGTACGGACGAAATACTGCAGCATCTTATGCGGTTGTAATAGGAGCTATTTTGCATCAAAAAGGTATAGTCATGTGTTGGCGTCTGTACATGGCTTAGTAGATTTTATTTATTCTATTTATTTATTAATTGACCAACTATGTTGTTATACGGATAAAAAAACTTAATTTTAATGGTTGTGGATAATGTTGTATTTTAAACGGTTGTATAAAAAAATAACGTTCGCAACTATTCCTAAGATTAGTTTTTTTTTATGTGTAATATGAAAATTCTAAATGTTATATGCAAATATGGCTAGCCATTGCATTACTATATATTGTTTTGGGAATTTTTAAGGACTTAATACGATTGAAAAGATCTCCATTGATTGTCTATACCTGTCGGGCTATCGCGTATGTTTTGTTATTCGTAATGAACACCATTACGATTATCTTGGTGGTAATCGTAACGTAGATATTAGTAAAGATACGCGGTTTTGCCCCGGGTGTAAGTGACATAGTAATTAAAAACTAATTTAATAGATTCAGCACATGATTCTTAATAAATTCCAATGCAATTAATTCAGTAAGCGTCCGATTAAGTATACGTTCACGAGCAAAGTCAGCGCAGTGGGTATACGTGTTTTCATAAAAGAGTCTAATAATTCATTAAGTCCAGAATCATGTGCTTGAATCCATGCAAGGGCGTACCCAGCTTTTGACCAAGGGGGGCAAATACCCAGCTTTTGGCCTGGGGGGTGGCAAATCAGATGTTTTCGAAAAAATACATAGTAATATTGTAAAGATTCAGCAGGTCAGGAAAAATTATACCAGCAATAATTTCTTTTCTCGCTGTATTAATATGTATAATGCCGATTTTAATGACCTAGACCTCTTTAATTGTTCTCTGAGTACTCTAAAAAGTGAGATTGTTAAAAGGATATGTACACATTAATTAATGTATTTTTTTTTTTTTATGTTTTCTCTCTTCTGTTTATGTAATTAATAACGTTTAATTTGTTATTATTATTATTATTCTTGTTATATTTTAATGTTCTTCATAGGTTTGTTTGTTTATGTATAATTTCTGGGCACTCCTTGTCTTTTTGTTTATTATCTTTAAGAAAATGTTAATTTTGTTATATTGACTGTTTGTGCCAAAATAAAAAAAAAAAAAAAAAAAAAAAAAAAAAAAAAAAAAAAGGTCAACCAATCAACCAAAAAATTACTCTGGGATGGGAATTCCATGGGGGCAGCTGACCCCCCCTGCCCCTCGCCCCCTTGGCACGCCCATGAATCCATGGTATCGGTTTAAGTTACGATGTACTACCTTGTACCTTCTACATCATGTTTGACCTAGAAACTTGTATGATTTTAAATTTATTAATGGCAGCTTTTTAATGCCTTACGGCTGGTCATTTTAGTGGAAAAAGTGTAGTTTTTGACCGTACCGTTAGAGCCCCAGCTGACCACGGACTACCTCGGCCGATAGTCTAGAGTCCTTAATCAAAGACCTTTGTGTGAGATCAAACTTTGAAAGGTTATTTTATATCGGAATTTTCATAAATACATCTTATATTGTTAAATGTTTACTTGATCACTTTTTTAAATTGTAAATTACGTTACAGTATTTGGCCTTAAGGCTTCGGTTGGAGCGCGATATTCAAATTTTATCAGGTTTTTTGCAAATTGCAGTTATAGGTCTTAAGTTATCAATATGTTATTTGCGACAAGAATGGTAGTATATATACTGATTAATAGCAAAAGAAATCATCAAAATATTCCTCCAAGGTAAATTACTGACATATACGACTATTTCATGAAAATGTTACTAATATACCTTGGAAGATTATGTTGATGATTTCTTTTGTTATTATTCAGTAAATATACGAAGGTTTACACTTAAGTCTAACTATCCAGATCGGAGTGGTCAACTTCAACAGCAATATTTAAAAAAGAAGTGTCTACAGTAATCAGTCATAGACTATACTTTGTCCTCTACATAAATTGTATAGCGCGAACCCGAATTATTGCATTCTCTGTATATATTGCTTATCTATATTTAAATTAATTAGTTAGTGTTAGTTTTGTTTACCTTTTTCATGTCAAATTTTGTGGCGAACTCACTTTTTTGTCGCTTGAAAATTTGGTTTGACGGGGGGCACAACTCTCGCGCATTCGACATGTCGAAAAAGATTACTACTATTTATTTTTATATATATCGGCCATGTTTTTCTCCATATTGTCTATGTAATTTGGATGTCGATTGGTCCATAAGTAATTTTTGGTTTGTTTTTTTTTTTCAAAACTATCATGAAAACAATAAAATTGGCAATAATGACCGTTCGTACTTGTTTGACATCCTACATTAATAGTTATAGTTGTTTAAAAGGGATGGTTGTGAGCATGTAAGCGAGATGCACTCTTGTCTTGCTTACATTTGTACTGCTGTCTCTTTTGCTCTATCATTTTAGTCAGATTCTGACTGAACTTAGGTATGGGAACGACTTTAAAGTTGTAATAAATTCAGTATTTTCTGATTGGCTGCAGTAAGTATTAAATTAGTGCCTCAGAGTGGGTCCCATACTAAAATATATTTGATGAATACGCGCTAGCATTCTATCATCATATATAATATCCATTTATAGTCTAAAATACACGGAATGATGAGTACTGCCATAAATTTAATATGAGCTAGAATAGTATAAATATTGTAAAAAAATATCATGTTTTCTATCAGTACAGATAATGATTTAGTTGTGGAAGTAAATAATTTATTTGAATAGCGCCATCTCTTGGGCGCCCCTTGTAACTAATTTCACATTATTGCAATTTATTAAAACACTTGTTCAGAATGGACTGTAATACTGGTAATACTTATAAGATTGCAAAAAAAAAGTGGTATGCTATACTTGATTCTTAGTTGGAATTTTAAAGTGAAAAAAGTGAGTTTGCATTAGCATTACACCATAATGGACCGTGGTCTGGTCTATAAATCATTGATTCTCCATGACTTACGATATTGAATAAGGTAAATACATCAATATAAGTAATATAAATTACAAAATAGACTGCTTATTTTCAGTTTGTAATATTGTTATTGTAAAACTGCTGAAAAATATCGATTAGTGTAAATAATGAAAGTTTCTTTATTGATAAATAAATGAATGTCTATTGTATAATGTGGTATTTTTATTTTTCCTGCTTCCTAGTCCTTGAGAAGTTATATGGAGGAACAAGGTAGATAATTCCTCCATTGTAAAGGGAAGATCTTCTGCCAAGCTGATTCATCGTGCCTGGGGACCGCGGTCCATCTGTTAATGTTGTGTATATATGCGAATGCGCAAACAAACTCCAGTAGCGCGATGTAGATTTGTATGTTGATAGTTCTGTTTGTAGTGTTGATTTATTGCAGCGCCATCTATCTATTCGGTATCTGAACTATGTAGATGACAGGGGTCGCTACAGTTAATTTTAAATGTGCTTCGGCTTCCACATTTCCGCACGCGAACAAACAGTGAAAGTTAGACAACAGCGCGGCACGTTCGTTGTTCTCTCACTTCTCTCTGCTGACTCTTTTCTAACTGCTGTATGAGAGCTCCTTTATGACTCACATAATGCATTGGATAAAGCTGAGTCAAATTCTTACTAAGAAAGATTTATAATATGAAACTACCTAGTTGAAACCAGCCAAAGAGCTGAGAAAATTTTATCAGCTAGAATAATGGTATGTACCTATACAAAAAAAAATATCATAAAGACAGCATATAGGCGCTCATCACACGTGATCACACGGTGCTCCGACAGTTTCACTTGAGAGCCGGTTCCTTTCTAAGCTTTTGTGCCTACCGCACGTAGTATAGTATTATATTCTCTTTGCTTAATGTATCTACTCGCAGTAAGTAAACACGGCAATTTTTGCGTGGTAATTTTAGCTCGTTTCATGTTTTAATCAGTGAAAAAATATGCATAGTGTAATACATCTCTTTTTAGTTTATGAAGAATCTATCTATATAATTTATTTTAATATTTAGTACCTATTCACTTTTTATAAATCTAATCATCTATGACAGAAATAGCTGCTTTGAATGATAGACTTTATAAATGATTAAATAAATCAATAAATTAATAATAATTCAATAAATTAGGTAAAATGTAGATAAATGTATATTTTTGAAATTAGTGTACAAAATGTAATCTAGTCGTGTCATGTGTGCCCGGCCTAAAGCTGTGTTCCATGTTTTGTTACATCAAGTAAATTGAGAGTGAGATAACAATATGACTTAAGATAGAAAGATGTCGTCGTAAGTAGAGTATAAAGTGATCTGTGTATTTTGTAATGTAGCGGAATGGAACGCTGCGTAGGCTTGTATTGATTAAAATTTAAGGTTATTTATTTTATTTACAGAAAGTGGTTAGATTGTGTATTTTATCAATTTATTAGACGAAAATGTCGGATATTGAAGAGCCGCCGATGAAAGTGACTAAACTGGATGAATTAGAGGTATTTTTTAGTAACAACTGTTTAAGATAAACAAGTAATTCGGCAACGAAACCAAATTAAATTGTTATCATGATTTACATTATTATTAGTCTTCAAATAACTGTCGTAATGAAAATAAACATACATTTTAACATCACGCTGGGATATGACTTCTAGAAAGTGACTAAATTGGCAATAAATGCATGTCAAATTGGTTCCTAATAATAAGTTCATCCTACAATGCCTTAATTTCAATATTATCTATCCTATCAGGTCATCTTAGACTTTCCTTTCATCACAGCATGTATTAAGCTATTCCAGCCATAGCCAAGTGTGCATTACTAAATATAGTGATTGTTAATTTTAATTGTTCAAGCCAAGATGCAGACAGTCTAACCAATATTATATTTTTGTGTTTTTATTTGGTACTAGCTTCTTCTCTGCGGTTTCAACCTTCACAAAATTAGTATCCTAGGTGGATACTAATTTTGTGAAGCATAGTTACTTTAGCATCCTACTAATACCCTAAATGCGAAATTTTGTGAGTATGAATGTATGTATGTTACTCTTTCAAGTAAAAACTACTGATCAGATTTGCATGAAATCTGGAACACATTAAAACTTAGAATACTTTTTATCCCTGGAAAACATAAGGTCCCTCGGGAATGTGGGTGAAACCACAGGGCGGAAGCTAGTATACACAATACTTTAGACCCTGAGAAACAAGATCTCTTGGAAACACCCGTCTCCATTTCATTTTGTCTATTTTAGTGAGGATGTCTGTCTCTCTTGTCCTAATTCTTATAGATATGTTCCATTCTCTGTCTGTTATAGTTCCTTACCACAAATAATAAGTAGGACATAAGATTATTAGGAAGAAGGAAGTATATTATAATGAGATTCTGCTCAAACCTAGGTTGTCTAAATAGTAGTTTATGATACTGTTGCATAATAGGGGTTATTAAATACAAGTGTGAGTTTAAGTACCGAGCCGTAAGCGAGGTTCTTAATAGTATCACACGAGTTTTTAATACCTAATTATGTGCAGTATCATACAGTACTTTATCTAAACTCATCTAATAATGTAATTTAATGGTAAAAAATAGATAATATTTTGTCATAGGTTTTCATGACTTACGGGTATCGATTATTCGTCATTTCCATTGCCGCCTCCACAATTTCAGATCCAATTTTATTTCACCTTAGTACCTACCACTGTTATTATTCTGTCATTTTTGGCCAAAATAAAATATGTATGCAAAAAATCAATAAAATAAACAAACATTAATCATCATGGCGCCCAAATCGCGCCAAAATCTAAAATTATAATTGTTTAGTCCTGATGTCTGGCCACTTATAATGTTTTTTTCTTTATTATTTCGTTTGACAAGTTGACTGACAGTAATTGAAGTATTAAAACCGAAAAAACATTATAAGTGACCAGACATGTCCAAATACTTGTACTTTAATGAAAAAAAGTTATTTTATAACATTATCTTGGGAAGAAAACTGTACTATAATATAATTTTTTAATTTCATTATAGACTGGTGTGCATAAAGAGGGCCATTAAAGTACTGTTTTTGATTTCATAATAACAATATTACGATATGAGAGTAGATAAAAGCTATTAAAAACATAGTTAACAAGTTATTGTTTCAGCAGTGGCCGCAAATAGAGGCTTTGGATCCTGAGTTCACAGAGGACATGGAGGGTCTAGATGAAGGCCAGGAGGAGTGGCTGAGTGAGGGAGCTTACACTGATAATGATGATCCAGTGGTATGTAGTAAACTTGATTTTTTAAATCAGGTTTGACTGTGATTGTAAATAGATAGTAATAAGATAAGAGGCGATGATAGCTCAGTGGTAGTGACGTCGGATGCCGCAACGAAGGTTGTGGGTTCGAATCCTACAATGGGCTTCAGCTTTCGGTGAAGGAAAACATCGTGAGGAAACCATAGCATGGTAGTAGGGTACTTTGTAGTACCCGTCTGGCTGGCTACCACACTCAAGTAGAAAATTTGTTGCCAAGCACCTACCATTGTGTTCCGGCAATAGCACTTGAGAGCCAGTTTGCCTTCTCGGTATTACAATACCGAGTAACAGGTCAGCAACACATTGGCAATATCTCTGGCAAATGGTGATAGGCGACGGTAACCACTTTCCATCAGGTGGGCCGTATGCTTGCGTGCTACCTTCGTAGTATAAAAAAAAAAAAAGACTGTTGGGAACTTTGCCGTTGATGCAGCGGCCGCTTCAATGTTTTATTCAAACTAATTTATCCAGTTTAGGCCCTGGTAAGGCACTTATGAACGTTGATAGTTACAATCATTACAATAGACTCTACCACCAGTTCGGAATACACTTGTTTGTTGTAAATAAAATTACTTTTAAGCTACAAATTCATAAGAGATAATCTATGAAAACAAATAAGCTCTCTTAGTTGAGTGAATAAAAAGTAGCATTTTTTGTATTCAACAAAGTCCACAGATAAGCATGCGGCTTGCTTAATGGTCACCGACTCGCCTTATAGTTGCAAATCATAAATTTTTCCCAGAATAAATATTTAATAAATAAAATTAATCATTTGTAGTGAGTGATAAAAGATGAAAAATGACGTGCCCCTCAAAATTACTGTTTCAATGTGTGTAGTCATATCCTTTTGAATTTGTATGCAAGTATTAGTACAGGAGCAAACTGTCTTCAGTATCTCACTTTTTTTGTCAACTAATCATAACTAGCCGTCTGCGCAACACAATGGATGTGTCATTGTAATAGAGTATGTCAGTGCAGCGGCATACTAATAATATTGAGCGATTTATGACGCCACTAGTCGAGCAACAAATCCTATCCTATCAGTAGCATACATTGCGTTGTGGGTCAATAAAACTTTCTCAAATATATTTCAAACGTAGCTTTGAGGGGCGCGCCATGTTATCGTAGTTAATCTCTACAAAATTTAATCCACACTCTATAAATTTACAGCCTGACCAAGAGAATCTAAACTCAAACGTAAACACAAGTCAAGAACTAGACGACTCTATACCCAGCATGACATCTGAACACCTGGAAGACAGCCAAGAGCAAAAGGACTCTACACTGCCAGAAACAGAGTCCAATATTGAAGAGACGTTGAACAACTTGGAAGGCAGTAAAGAGGGTGACTTGCCCGAGGATCTGGATACCTTCCTCATCAGGAAGACTGATGGAGCAGTGGTTGCGGCTAAAGTGAAGGAAGAAGTCAGTAAAGTCGAGAAGGAAAGTGATGGCAACGATACTGACGATCTTTTGGTGAGTTCTACCATTTTATGTCATCCTGGTACTTTTGTAATTTTCTTTACTAACTGTGTACTGTGGTTTCTCTTGCATAACTTGACATAGACATTTAAAGGGTATAGCTAAGTGGTAGTGACGTCCAATGTCGAGTCGAAGGTCGCGGGTTCGAAGCCTACAATGAGCTTGAGCTTTCGGTGATGGAAAACATCGTGAGGAAACCATAGCAAGGTGGTAGTGTACTTTGTAGTACCTGCCTGGCTTGCTACCAAGCTGAAAATCTGTCACCAAGCCACCACCTTCTGGTGTGTTCCGACAAGTGCACTTGAGTGCCAGTTCCCTTCTAGGTTATGTGTGCTTACCACCATCGGCCACATCATCACTGACCACAGTGAGATAGTGGTCAAACATAGGCCTAATATGTAAAGAAAAGAAAGAAAGAAAGAAAGAAAACATTTATTTCAAAAAATACATACAATACAATGAACTATGATGTATATCCTTCTAATATTAGAAATGCGAGTTTGTGAGTATGGATGGATGTTTGTTACTCTTTCACGTAAAAAACTACTGAACGGATTTGGATGAAACTTGGAACACAGATAGTTTATAACCTGGATTAACACATAGGCTACTTTTTATCCCGGGATAACATAAGATACCTTGTGTGAAACCGCGGGGCGGAAGCTAGTTAAAAAAATATATAAATAAAAAATATTTTTACAGAGAATGCTCGGTGAAGATGATGAGAAAGCAAAAAAGAAGGTGCTCAAGAACCTGAAAGTGAAGAAGGAGCTAAAGAAGGAGCAGTCCAGCGATGATGATGATGATGATGGATTTGTTTATGAGGTAATGATAACTAAAAAGTAGTTTTAGTTAAAAGCGCCATCCATTTATATCCTTACTTCAAGATCTACTACTATTACCACTAGATCTTATGTTTTACCGGGATAAAAAATAGCCTACATATTATTCCAGGGTATAACCTATCTATGTGCTAAGATTCATCCAAATCCGTTAAGTAGTTTTTGCGTGAAAGAGTAACAAACATCCTACACAAACTTTCGCATTTGTAATATTACTAGACTCCGCCCCACGGTTTCACCCGCGCTCCCGAGGGATCTTATGTTTTCCCGGGATAAAAAGTATCCTATATGTTAATCCAGGTTATAAACTATCTGTGTTCCAAATTTCATCCAAATCCGTTCAGTAGTTTTTGCATGGAAGAGTAACAAACATCCATACATACTCACAAACTTTCGCATTTATAATGTAAGTAGTATATGTATGTAGTATATCAGTTATCTGGTTTCCATAGTATAAGCTCTGCTTAGTTGATCAGATAACCTTGTGTGAAGAATGTCCCAGGATATTGATTGATGATGTGTATAGGGCATGAATGTTCGCACTGTGAGGGTGGCGCTGCGGTCGCGGTCGACGCCGGCGGCGCGCGCGCAGCCCGAGGACAGCGACGCCGACGACGATACTGACGCGGTGAGACAGACATACATATGTTGCTTCGTTCAGTTTTCTATCCTTTATAATGTCTGTGTAGCGACCCCTGTCAGCTACATAGTTCAGACACCGATGGATAGATGGCGCTGCAACATATCGACACTACTTACTAGCTATCTATATACAAAATCTACATCGCGCTAGTGGAGTTTGTTCGCGCATTAGCATATATATAAGATTCCAACATCAACAGTTTTCGTCACGTTCAAGCGGCCCGAGCTGCTCCCAGTAATCCGACCGCCCCTAATTAGACGTAACTCGTACTATGCCCTCCCCCTCCCCCCGGTAACGCCCTGAGCCGAGGTCCGTACCCCACAGAGGGTGCCCTCAGGCGCAGTTACCTAAAATTTTTTTGTCCGGTTGTCCACCCTGTTCCTCCATAGTCTGTAAAAATAAAAATTAAAGAAACCCCCGACACATAAGAAATAAGAGGATTTTCTTGAAACATAGTTAAGAACACTCTCGATTAAGACACTTTTCAAACGAAAAATCAGAATTAAAATCGGTCCATCCGATCAGGAGCCGCAGATACACTTTATAAACTTACAACACCCCTCTTTTTGTCGGGGATTAAAAAAACCTCATATATTAAAATGAAATATTATTTGTTCAAATAGACCTTCACAGGCACTTATGAATAGTCAGACTCTAATGCACGGTTCGGAAGGTAGCTTTTGCCGAGAAGAGCCGGCAATAAACTCAGCAATTACTCTTTTCAAAATAACCTTCATACGTACATGAACCTTGAAAATTACTCCTTCTTTGGGCAGTCGTGTAAAAAATATGAGTCGGACTCGCGTCGGAGCTTCTACCACATGATTTTATGGTTGTTCCGATTCCAGTCTTCAGACGAAGTTGCTACTATGAAGAAAATGTTCGGAGTAACGAAAAAGCAGAACGTAGCGTCAAAAAGTACGACGAAACTACCAACGGGGCCGCAGAAGAAATCTGCAGTCAAACAAGTCGTTCAGTCAGTCAGTAATGGACACGCAAGTAAGTAACATAATAAATAAAATTTTTTTTTTTAAGAAACTCACTAGAAAATTGGTGATCAAAATCAAAAACTCATTTATTCAGTTTAGGCCCTAATAAGGCACTTATGAATGTCAACAATTACAATTTTTAGACTCTACTACCGGTTCGGAATACACTTGAACTGAGAAGACTCCGGCATGAAACTCAGCTGATCATTTCCAAACGGCTAGATTAAGACTAGATTAAGTCACATTTCAAACAAAAAAAAATCTAAATCAAAATCGGTCAGACACAGACGGACTCGTCAAACCCCCCATCGATTTGCGTCGGGGGTTAAAAATACCGGTTTTGCTATAACCGGTTTTTTATTACGTCAAAAAGCAAGTAGACAGGACATACCACAACGGAGAGAGTTAGAGGAGGCCTGTTGATACTTTCGGCTTCGAGGCACGCTGAACTACGGGACATCTTAATGAGGAATAACAAAAAAAAATCTAATTAGATTAAATTATTTTATCAAATCAATAAGAAATTACAAAGATAAGTCCCATCAAAGTGCAGGATTGGGGCCTGTGACGTCATTGTACAACTACTTTTTAGTACACTTTTTGCAGATCTGAAAACTTGAACGCACTGTATCTTCGTTATTTTTTGTTTTCGGATCAAAATAAAAAATACGTATCCAATATTTTTTGATAATCTAACTGACGAACTAATTAGTTTTTTTTTTGTTATTTCTCATTAACTGATATCAAACAATGAACCTAAATTTCGGAAATGGCTATATTTATTATAATAACCGATTATTTGTTTTTGTACCCGTTTTATATTTATTTCGTTCAGAGTATTTTTTTTAAATAAAAGAGGATTATAACTAACCAGTTTATTCGTCGAACGAAGCGACAAACTAGGTACAAAAATCCGCTCGTGGAAAGTGAAGAGTTGTGTCAATCTATCCTAGAAAATTACTTACCAGTTAAACCAGTTTTATATTTCTTAGAAATTCCTTACTATGAAAAGGTATTTATTAGATTTGATAGGCTGTAATACCGGGTGTAAGGGGCAGCCGACCGAAAACTCTAGAAAAAGGTTACACTAAATGCATATAATAACACTATAGAAATCAATCATGTCAGAAGTCATCGGTTACAGATATCGTAATTTTTGAGCGCGCAATATACGACACAACGCTCCCCGCTATACCTATACCTGCGAGAAATGACCTCACTCGTGAACTCAAACAGCTGCGCCTTGCGTAGGTATTGATTTGAATTTTGATTTACATTGCAGTTTTCTGTCTAAATTAGTAATTACTGTTTATTTATTTTTAAATCAGGTTTAGTTAGACTTGTATAATGATTTTATAGTATAATCAAACAAAAAATTGTGAAAAAAAATCGTATAATTCATGAAAAGATCGACGAAAAATTCAAAGTCCGGGGGCTCCAGAATCATGAATTGAATCCATGGTATCAGTTTTCGGAAGGCTGTCCCTTACACCCGGTATAATATTTTTTAATTGACTCACTGGAATATGTACGTTTTTTTTCAGAAAAATCAAATTCATCTTCGACCATATCGCCTGTAAAAACCAGAGAACAATCAAAATCCATATTAAAACCGGTCACTCCGAAACCCGAGCCTAAATCCAACAAAAAACCCACCGTATCCTTCAAACAGTCACCGACTATAAGGAGCGAACCAAAACCGACTGTTAAGATAGAAAAACCGATTATAAAATCCCACGAAAAACAGACTATAAAATCCCAAGAAAAACCGTCTATAAAATTCCATGAAAAGCCGACTATAAAAACAGAAGAGAAAACAACAAAGATAACGGCAGTGAAATCGGAGAATCCGAAATTGAATGTAAAATCGACGCCAAAATCGGAAGAGAAGCCCATTACGAGGTTAAGAGCATTAAAATCGGACGAGAAACCGACTGCGAAGTCAACGATTTTCAATACGGAAGAATCGCCGGCTTCGAAACTGTTGGCGGCTATAAAGTCTGAAGATAAGTCGGAGATGCAGGGTAGGAGGAGTACTTCGTACCAGGATATGGAGCCAGATGAGATCATTGATGAAGAGGAGTTCTTAGAAGACGATGATTTCGATTTGGACGAGGATGTAAGTTACAAAAAATTATGTTACCACTAGATTCCGCCCCGTGGTTTCACCCGCGTTCCCGAGGGATCTTATGTTTTCCCGGGATAAAAAGTATCCTATGTGTTAATGTAGGTAATAAACTATCTGTGTTCCAAATTTCATCCAAATCCGTTAAGTAGTTTTTGCGTGAAAGAGTAACAAACATCCATCCATAGTCACAAACTTTCGCATGTATAATATTAGTAGGATTTAAAAAAAAAACATAAACTAGCTGCGTCTCGCGGCTTCACTCGCGTTCCCGGGATAAAGAGTAGCCTATAACCTTCGGGGATAATGTAGCTTCCTATTAAGGTGGAGGCTTCGGTTGGGGCGTTAAATTCAAATTTTATCACGTTTTTTGCTAATTGCAGCTCAGTTATAGGTCGTAAGTTATCAACATGTTATTTGCGAGAAGAATGGTAGTATATTTACTGATTAATAACAAAATAAATCATCAACATATTCCTCCAAGGTACATTAGTAACATTTTCTATAACTGAGCTGCAATTAGCAAAAAACGTGATAAAATTTGAATTTCGCGCTCCAACCGAACGTTCACCCTTAATGAAAGAGTTTTTCAAATCGGACCAGTAACTCCGGAGATTAGCGCGTTCAAACAAACAAACTCTTCAGCTTTATTAATACTAAAGATAGATAAAATATCATCTACCACAGAGCAATAAATAGATTTAATAGTACAAAAGGTTCTATGTCTAATCAAAGTTGTTTGGTACGAAAAATGGCTGTATGTATTGATTTTTTTTTACTATATATAAGTCTATTTTTGACCACAATATCACCGTGGTCAGCTAAAATGTGGTAGATAGTGTTCCGGCAATAGGGATGATGAGTGGGTATAAAATAATTAATTCTATTTAGTCCGTCAGTTAGGTTATCAAAAAATATTGGATACGTATTTTTTATTTTATCAAATCAATAAAAACTTACAAAGATAGGTCGCATCAAAGTTCAGGAGTGGGGGTTTGTGACGTCACTTCTCTGTAAAAAGTATACTAAAACGTGACGTCACGCGATATTTATACGCACTGTATCTTCGTTATTTTTTGTTTTCAGAACTAAAGAAAAAACATGTGTCCAATATTTTTTGGTAATCTAACTGACGGACAAATTTTTTTTTTTTAGTCATCACCCCTATTGCACTTGAGAGCCAGTTGCCTTCTCGGGCATTGTAACAGATCGGCAACACATTGGCAATACCACTGGTATTGCAAATGGCGACAGGCGACGGTAACCACTTACCATCAGGTGGACCGCCTGCCTGCTTGTCACATAAAGCCTAGAATGGAACTGGCTCTCACGTGCAATTTCCGGAACACACCGAAAGGTGCTTGGCGACAGATTTTCAACTTAAGGGTGGTAGCCAGCCAGGCGGGTACTACAAAGTACCCTACCACCGTGCTATGGTTTCCTCATGATATGTTATGGCCTCGTCGCTCTTGATTTCATTGTTTTTTAAAATCCAGGAATTTGGTGAAGAGTCCGACATGGAGATAGATATGTCCCAGTCTAAACAGCGCATCATGAGGCCGGAGAGAATGGACGAGGAAGTACCCACCGACGGTGAAAGCCACTCCGAAGACGGCAGCTTGTATGATGTGAGTAATTTATTTATATACTAGCTCACCTACACGGTTTCACCCGCATTCCCGGTATAATTAGGGTTCCGGAACTCAAAAGAAAATATTGGAACCCTTTTAGGATCAGTCAAGTGTATGTGGAACCGGTGGTAGAGTCTATTGTAATGATTGTAACTATCGACGTTCATAAGTGCCTTATCAGGGCCTAAACTGAATAAATGAGTTTTGATTTTGATCACTCGTCTGTCCCAAAATACTGGACTGGATTGAGTTGAAATTTGGTACACATATGTAAGTCGGTGAACCAAACATTGAAATTAATTTCGAAAAAAATACAGGTGATAGTTCTTTACCTATAGATTACAGGAAAATCTATAAGAAGGTTATGGTATTTAGAGTAACATAGGAAATTCCGGAACCCTCGATGCGCGAGTCAGGCTTGCACTTGGCCGGTTTTTTTTAACTACATAATTATTTTTCTAAAATAATAGTCGTTCATGAAGTAAAAGTTTTATATTTTACTATGTATACCACAATATCACCGTGGTCAGTGATGATGTGGCCGATGGTGGTAAGCACACAAAGCCTAGAAAGGAACTGGCTCTCAAGTGCAGCTGTCGGAACACACCGGCAGGTACTTTGCTCAAGCTCATTATAGGATTCGAACCCGCGACCTTCGTCTCTGCATTTGACGTCACTACCACGTCATATTGTGTGTACTGCCACCCATATTTTTTTTAATTTTTTTTTAGGAATTACCTTCTTCGGATTCTGAAGACTTGGACGATTGGTTCACAATAGACATAAGGGCGGAACGCGCTGGCGACTACTTACCTTTATTAGGTCAGATATACAAATATTTATGTTTTACTAGCTTTTCCCCGCGGTTTCACCCGCGTTCCCGGGATATAAAGTAGCCTATATCACCCGGGAATAATTTAGCTTCCTATTAGTGAAAGAATTTTTCAAATCCGACTGGTAGTTCCAGAGATTAACGTGTGCAAACAAACAAACCCTGTATCTTTATTATTAGTTTTTTTTTTATACAACAAAGTCGGCAAAGCATACGGGCCGCCTGATAGTAAGCGGTTACCGTAGCCTATGGACGCTAGCGACACCCGGGACAGAGACCATATACTAATGAGCCATCCCGATGAGCTCTGGCGACCTTACTCACGCGCAGGAACACAACCAGGTTATTTGGCTGCGGTATGGGGTAGATTCCTGGCATATCAAATCAGCAACTTATTAATAAATGTCAAAACGATCGATTACATGGAATATTGTATGAAATACTAAGCTATGACGTCATCGTTTCACAGCATCAAATGATCTACTCTTAGTGGTTCTACTGGTAATTAAAAATCATAGAAAGGATTAAATGTAATAGTAGTTTATGATACTGTTGCATAATAGGGGTTATTAAATACGAGTGTGAGTTTAAGTACCGAGCCGTAGGCGAGGTTCTTAATAGTATCACACGAGTTTTTAATACCTAATTATGTGCAGTATCATACAGTACTTTATCTAAACTCATATAAATAATGTAAGTTAAAAAAAATTAAAAATCGATAGAATTTTTCTACCAACTTCTCAAAAAAAAGAAAATGCTATTTTTGTGACATTTTTGGTCAAAATGATATATGTAGGCAAAAACAATAAAATAAACAGACACAATAATCATATACCTAATCAAATCCGTGTTGCCAACTCCCAAAAATTCTTACCTCTAAAGTTCAAGTCAAAAATTTGTCACATTGTCATCGTCAAATTGAATTGATACTGAATGATTATACTATTGATAGGTCCAAAGTGTACTTTAATAGAAAAAAAGTTATTTTATAGCATTATCTTGGGAACACAACTGTACTATAATGAATCATTATACACGGGTGTGTAGACCCCTAAAGTGGGTCATTAAAGTACTGATTTTGATTTCATAATAAGAACATTACGATATGAGAGTAGATAAAACATATTTGATGTTTCCGCGTGTTTTCAGATGTTTTATGCATTGGTTAGTGTTTGATCATTTATTTTTGACACTGTCATCTAGCCTATTCTGTAAGGTGGAGGTACTTCCCGAGTCGAGCTAAACTTAAAAAAAAAATATAGATGTGAGGATGGATGGAGCTCTTTCCCGCAAAAACTACTGGTCAGATTTGGATGAAACTTACCACATATATAGATCATACCCTGGAATAACATATAGGTTACTTTTTATCCCGGAGAAACAAGATCCCTTGGGAATAATCTTTGTATATTTACTCCAGGTGCAAGCGCTCAAAAACTCCTAATGAACGAGAAGAAACGTGTGACAGAGAGGCTAACTAATCTTCGGGAGAGCCTCACTTCACTCACCGAAAGCGGGAGAAAACAGGCGGAACAGCTGAAAGACGCAACAATGAGTTTGGCAGAACTGGACGATATGCTCAAAGCGTCCTGACTTGTGTAATAAGTACTGCGGTCTTATGAACGCCTGGTACTTTTGTATATAAACAAATTTATTTTCGGTTGCCTTTCCGGTCTTTTCCCGTCATTCCGAAAGATTAATTCGGTTCGGTAGAGTCCAATGGGTTCGGTATTCGAATCGGGATCGCAACTCGGAATAATTCGATTATGTATGTTGTATGTGAAAGCGCCTTGAATGTCATGATTTCCTGGTACTTTAGATTTTCATGAAAATGTTAAAATGCTCAAAATGAACTACTGCCGGCTTATGACTACCTGGTACTTTTAATACATTGAATGTCGATTCTGTCTAATTTTAATTACATCACTACTCTTTATTACAATAATTGGAATAGGATAGTAAATATTTACCTGTCAAATTAGTTTATGACATTAACATTTATTGAGAAATAGTCGTGATCATTAAAAATGGCGAACTTAACTTCGAAACAAGCAATCGGGAATATGCATGTTTTTTTTGCTTTAATAAAAGCTCAACAGAATAAGAAGCAGGAGGAAAAAAAAAATTCGGATTTATTCCTATCTCTTTCTAGCAAAACATAATTTAGCATGGAGTTTATTATGGCCGTAGTAGTATATGAGAGGTCTCATATTATGTCTGATCTCTATGTCTAATCGCTGTCTAATTAGTAGTTTAAAATGCTTATATCTTCCGTGTTTCTTGGCTGTAATTATTTTTTATTTCACTTTTTGTAATTTTTTACGGTATTTTCATATTTTTTTAAGAAATGCGATAAAAAAACTTCATGCATATTGCCTATTGGACTATTTATTTAGGTATAGTGAGACAAATTCTTCCTGCACAGCATGATTTGCGTATCGCTGCTTGTTGTTGTTGAAGCCCCTTTAGTGTTATGCTTTCCTGGTAATTACTGTAAACTCTAAAGCTATTTTATAAACGAGAATAAAAGTCCTAATGAAGTAGACTCGATTGATTTAGTTAGTAAATAATAAGCTTTAGTATACTTAATTAAGTTTGCATCAAATATACAAATCTACATTAAAATAAATGCCCGAGGCGGCTGTTGGTGCCGATCAAGTTCATTAAGTTATGTTTTAAGTTTAAGTTTTGTACATATTAAAGTTACTTGAAATAAATGTAAGCATTAGTTATTGTCCGTCTTATTTATTCTTTCATACATAATCTATATATATCTATGTATATAAAAATGAATCCCTATTTTCCTTGGTCACGGCATCACGCGTCACGGCTGGACCGATTTCGCTAATTATTTTTTTATTGTGTTTGTTATTGTCAGGAAAAGGTTCTTATGTAAGACAAAAAAGTTTCGCTGAAAATTAGAAAATTTAAGAAAACGGAACTACTAGGGTAGCATAAGTTCTAAGTAGGTAGCAGTGGCGAAGGGTCCATACAAGCCGATTCCCATCGGCTTACCTTTTAGGAATCCCAGTCCAACATTTTCATCATATCAAAGCCTCTTTTATCATGCTTAAAATACACTGTAATTATAAAATTACAGGTGTTTTTTGAACGGCTTACCCTCGCCATAATTTCACCCCTCTCGCCACTGGTAGGTAGGTGTAGGTAAGGTAGGGGGAGGTAGGTGTAAGTAGGTAGGTATGTTGGTCCCATTTTTTTTTTATTATCAGTGCAGGACAATGTCTGCCGGGCCTGCTAGTTATATAATAATAATTCGCTTATAACTTGATCTAGGAGAAAAAAAACATTTGGTGATATGCTATCTTCGGTTACAGTCCTCCATATTCAGACCGACTTGGTTTCCATTCCGATCGGTAGGAACGATATAAATGATCGTCTACCTCATTCTAAATTTAAGTCTGAAGTTGGGAAACACTAGGCTTTTTCCTCAATCAAATTACCAATTAAATTCGGTTCGTAATCGATTCGGTTCAGAACTGAGCGGCTCTGAATTATCCAGATTATCGTTTTATCTTACTAAACTGGACTCAATCATAAATTAAAGACTAACTAGCTCCCTCAATGGTCCTCACAAAGATAAGAATATCAAGGCCAAAGATAATTAAAAACAGAGATTAAAATCTCATCCAGTTGCCATGACAACGGTATTGTTTATTCAATAGACAAGATTCTGACAATTTATGTCATCATTAGAAAGTCATTAGAATCCACAGCAGGCATTTTTATATTTATTTTTAAATAAATAATATAAAATGAGTGGGGACACGTTGTACGAGGCACCAAGGAAACATAACGTGGCTAAGGTGCGAGCACATGATTATTTGTACGGTAAGTAAACTCGCATGTTTATCTTCTACGTAATTATAGTTGCCTGGTATTTTTTTAAGTGGCTTTTATGGAATACTAGCTGTCCTCCTAGGTTTCACCCGCGTTTCCGGGATAATAAGTAGCCTATATGTTATTCCAGGGTATGATCTATCTATGTGCCAAGTTTCATCCAAATCCGTTCTGTAGTTTTTGCGTGAAAGAGCAACAAACATATATACATCCAAACTTTCACGTTTATAATTTTTGCACACAGGATCCATAAATAATGTAGGCATCTAATAGGATTGGTAACATATTCCAGCCCCAAGGTGGAAGGATCGCGAGTGAAATCGTGGGGTGGATTCCCTAAAAAGGACTAATCGATTTTGTATGTTGCTAGAAGTAGAGAACATTACGCAAAGCTGTGCGCAGATGGCGCCACTAGCACATACAGTAAACAAACCGCCATGGCGTGCCATAACGCATGGTATTTCACTATTATGTGAAGACTATTTGGTATTACGGCATCCTACGGCCATTCAAAGTGGATGACCTGACCTTCGGGAACGTGGCGCGAGTTACAAAAAACTCTGTTTACTGGTGCCAAAACATTGCAGTAATACTCCCTATTCTTATAGCCTCCGCAGCTTCAATGCTATGTTGTCCTGGTACCTGAAGTTAATGATTAAATTCCAGACTCGACTTTCATAGTATCAGGTGCAAGGGACTACGCCAGGACATCATTCAAAGCAGCCATGGCGTCTGCGCAACTTGTAAGTATTATCATAGACTAAATAATAATAATAAATTAGAAAAACAACCGCCTTTGGAACAACTTGAGATTATCATTATTATATTTTTATTTTATATTTCGTTTTCCAGATAATTCAGCCAGTCTACAAGACAATGTTTTCGGAGCTACGAAAATTCCCGAGGATGAATGTCGGTAAATATCGCTGTGAACAGCTTTCTCCATTTTGTAAATTAAATCTGTGGCAATGGTTATAGGTGTATAAGTTTAAGATAAGACAATTCAATTGTGCCACAAATAGAAAAAATATAGGTACTTTAACTACAAGTAATAGTACAAATAGTAAGCCTATTGGGTAAAAAATAATTAATTCTGTTTAGTCCGTCAGTTAGGTTATCAAAAAATATTGGATACGTATTTTTTATTTTAACAAATCAATAAAAAAATTACAAACATAAGGCGCATCAAATTCAGGAGTAGGGGTTTGGACGTCATCTCTCTGTAAAAAGTGTACTAAGACGTGATGTCATGCGAAAATGTAACTCACTGTATCTTCGTTATTTTTTGTTAATCTATCTGACGGACTAATTAGATTTCTTAGTTATTTTTATAGTAGTATTACACCTTTAATAGTGGTATAGTACTTAAAACTTAGTCAGCGAAATAGCTTCTTCCATTCAGCCTTTTCTATCCGTCATATCAGCCTTTCAGCCTTTATACTGATAATCATCTTTTGCACATTACATCCATTTCTTTTCCGTATTTTTTTTTTTATTCCTAAGGCAGCAAGCAAACATCGCCATTTGCAATACCAGAGATATTGCCAATGTGTTGCCGATCTGTTACAATATCTACCGAGAAGGCAACTGGCACTCAAGTGCAATTGCCGTAACACACCGGTAGGTGCTTGGCGACAAATTTTCAACTTGAGGGTGGTAGCCAGCCAGACGGGTACTGCAAAGTACCCCACCACCAAGCTATGGTTTCCTCACGATGTTTTCCATCACCGAAAGCTCAAGCTCATTGTAGGTTTCGAACCCGCGACCTTCGTCTCGGCATCCGACGTCACTACCACTGAGCTATCATCGCCTTCTAATCCATCCATCCATTTACATATTCATCACTCGGCTTTCATCCCTCCTCATAATTAGAATGAGCTTTGTTGTTACAGTGTATTACCCGAACTGCCGTCTCCCCGACCACATGGACCGCTCGTACGATGCTTACTTGGCCAAGGTGAGGGACACTACGAGCAGGTCCACGCCACCGCTCGCCGGACGAGATCGATTCAAGTATAGTTCTGCGTAAGTGAAACTACTGTAGGTTGTACAACTCGAACCCGCGACCTTCGTCTCGGCATTCGACGTCACTACCACAGAGCTATCATCGCCTTAAAGTAAATAAATGCAAATTTACTATTTCATCTTTACTTGTGCTGGAAGACCTTGCTTCCTATCAAATTTCATGATTCTAGGTCAACGAGAAATTAATTAATTGACTTTGCCAAAAATTTGCAATCTGAACGACTCTTTTTTGTTTCAGGCCAATGAAAATTTTGGAGTTAAAAAGTGTTTCTCCAAATTTCAATCCACCTACGCCGAATTTGATACCATTCGGTCCAACTAAACCTAGGAACAGAGGCACGCAGAGTCTATTCAGGTAAATATAATGATTATTAGTCTCCACCTCGCGGTTTAATCCGCGATCTCCGGTTCGTAACCTATCTTTATGACAAAAATCACGTTGATCCGTTGTTTTATTGCTGCGTAAAAGAAGGAAATATCAACAAACACACATTTATTTAGTACTAGCGACCCACCCCGGATTCACACGGGTGTAATTTAGAAAAAAAATACGTGAATAATGTGAAGAAACAATATTGACTTTTCATTACACAATACGAATTTTGTTCTAAACAGACAGACGTGGAAAGCGACTTTTTTATATTATGTAAGGATAAGGAAGTGTATTGGAACCGGTGGTCTTTCGACATCCCCCTCCCCCGGTAACGCCCTGAGCCGAGGTTCGTACCTACCCCATTCGGGGGTGCCCTAAATATTGCCCGGCTGAGAGTCCTCTGCGCTCGTCGATTTGTCCGGTAAGGTTAATGCGGCCGACAGAGGCTATCAACTTTAGTCCTTTAAAAATAAACGTTCGACGTTCTTATGTGCTTCATCACCGCAACCCTCGAGTCTAAACTGAGGAGGAGAGAAATAAAAATCTTCAATTTCAGAGAATCATCAGCCCAGACCATACCCTGGCAACCGGCTGCGAAACCAGCTGATGGCTGCGAGCAGACACCGGAAGTGATGTATTTAGACAACTTGGAATGGGGTACATTTTTATTATGAACTTCAAAGTACTAGGCTATCATAAACTACAGCAGTTTACGTCACTGCAGTGAATAAGCAAAACTTGTTAAAATCTATATTTTTTCTAGGTCCAGGAAAACCTTACAGAACTGGCGACTTGCCAGCTGACTTCCATACCACTGAAATTATTAATAAGTACGTATGATTTCTTTAGTTGATTACTACGTAAAAAAGGTGCAGTCACCCCCTCCGCGAATATACAGTCCTTTTTTTTTCTTTTTGGCGTCACACTTTGTGTATTTTGCCAGTGTCAAGTCGAGCAATGTAGGTATTTTTATATTCTTCATGTATTAAATTCTCGTCAATCGTCACGTTTCATAGTTCTAGTGGTTTTAGTAAAGTTCAATCAAGTTATGTTAAGTCATCTTCAAATCATAGTCGTTAGGTCTTAGTACAGTGGTAGCAGTTCTACTAAAACTTTTCACGGACTTCTTGAGACAACTTGAAACGCCACTATAAACGTAATAATTTCACTTCACTTCACTGGTGCACTTGTATTGATCTTTATTGGACAAAATATTCAATATATCTGAAAATACACGATTTTATGAAAATAAAATGAAAACGCAACGTCACTTCGCAAGTTCCCTCCAAAAAGTCGTCTATACCGTCGTTAGTAATCCTTTGTCCTGGTACCCATTAGAGAGGGACTGTAATATTTTTGATATGAGGTTGCGTCACGCTCGCACTTGGATGGAGCTGGTGGAGAAGGGACAGTTCCCGCGGTGGCTGAAGAAGCAGGACGCCATCATCACTGACGTGGAGACCAAGGACTGGATATTTAGAGAAGCGGTAATATACTTGTATCTCATGTTCAATATATATATAAGGTCACTTAGCCTATTTTATAAATAGAGAACTCTAAAGAATTGATTATGGAAACTATGGGAGACTAGCTGTTCCCCGCGGCACTCACTTCACTCGCGTTCCCGGGATAAAAAGTAGCGTATAACCTTCGTGGATAATGTAGCTTCCTATTAGTGAAAAAAAAATTCGAATCGGACCAGTAACACCAGTGATTAGAGCGCTCAAACAAACAAATTCTTCAGCTTTATTATTAGTATAGATTGAGAGGTAAAGCGTAATGGTGTTGCAAGCGTTCATAGGCTACGGTAACCACATACCATCAGGTGGTCGCCAAGCACCTTCCGATGTGTTCCGACAACTGCACTTGAGAGTCAGATCCCTTCTAGGCTTTGTGCTTACCACCATCGGCCACATCATTACTGGCCACAGTGAGATTGTGATAAGACAAAAGTCTCTTTCAGGAAATAGACGAACTCCAAGACATTCGCCTGAATCTTCTTCATCGGCTACAATCACAGCAGCGCGAGAAGCAGGCGAGCCGCACCAGCAAGAAGCTAACCAAGCTGTGGGCCGTCAAGAAACAGGAGATGGAGAGGAAGATTGACCATATTCGAAAGACTAGGGACAGAGGTTTGTAGCGACATAAATGGTTCACACACCGATGGATAGATGGCGCTACTAGATTCTAGATCGCGCTAATGAAATTCTCTCATAGCGTTATGTATAAATGCCCTTTTAATCACTCTTTCTTACTCATATTATCTCTCACACAATCCAGCTATCTCTTCAGTTTCCTATTTTTGCCATCGGCGGGGAGTTCATCCTCATACACTGGTACCTAAATGGTCTCGTACTGTGCGGCTCCAAAGGAGCTTCCTACCACGAACGCTCAAGTTGTGGAATGAGCTGCCCGCCGTGGTGCACCCAAGAGACTACAGCATGAGGTTCTTCAAGAACCATACAGTAATCGTAATTAACAGCATTAATGATTTGATCCAATGACGCGCTGCGATGAAGACTATTTTGTGGGTGTAGTCAGCCCTCATTGGATGATTTTCAATAATGGCGTCCGTTACGATTACCAATAAAGATACGCGGTAGAGCTACACCTTTATAATATTTCCCCTTTAGCTTTAGAAGCGTTCGTAGATCACAGGTAATTCTGTCTGTTTTACCTTATTTTGTAATATCTAGAGCTTCGTAAACTGTCGGCACTTCACGAGAGTGGCGGTCAAGTGGGATTGGTATCGCGCAAGCGCACGGCCCGTGGGTTCGGGCCGCCCACGTTCGAAGCCCACGAGCCGACGTCGGATATTCACGCGCCGCTAGCGAGGCACGGGTACCAGGCGCGCAGGCGACACGCCACTATTACCTACGACCCCACGTTGTTGTGTAAGCATCCTTTAATTTATATCAGCCTGGTAACATAGGCTGCTCCGAAACATGCCATAATTGTTCATAGCGCTCACATCAATAATTTGAAAGAAAGAAAGAAAATCATTTAGTTTGCGTTCCGATACGCACATCACATCTATGAG
The DNA here is from genome assembly GCA_963555595.1 of Tethea ocularis. Taxonomy (NCBI): domain Eukaryota; kingdom Metazoa; phylum Arthropoda; class Insecta; order Lepidoptera; family Drepanidae; genus Tethea; species Tethea ocularis. The sequence continues at coordinate 1,633,807 of OY741985.1, read as the reverse complement.
AGCCGAGAACTGTCAATGATTCGGAACGCTTGTGAAAGCGCTGACAGTATTTAGAACTAAAACATTCGAGAATTAGATTAAAAAATGAATGATCAACGCGTTGGGACTACTTTAAATATTCTAAATAAAATAATAAATATCCTGGGACATTGTTCACACTCGGTTATCTGATCCCAAACTAAGCAGAGCTTGGACACACGGCCACAGATCAAGCTACACATTTTTGTTGCAAACTAGCGTCTATTACAACCGCACAAGGTGCCGCAGTGTGCAGCTTGTGGCCGTGTGTACTATGGACAACCAGATAACTGATAAACTACATATACTACTCAGGACAAATGGACATGTTCATGCACACAAATATTGTTCTGCAAGGGAATCGAACCCACAAGTAACTGCGCCAACTGGCCTGTCGACTTTGGAGCACGGACATGAGTAGAATACGCTTCGGAGTCTCGGAGATAAGGAGTTCATCGTATAGTCGACGAAAACTACTCAACTAGTAAAATAAACTTGTGGAATTTAGTCTAAATCAATCCTATCCTGTGTCAAACAAGAAAGTCCCATTTGAACTAGAAAATTAAAATATTATTTTATATTTCACGTAATTTTTTGCGATTTTGGAAAAGGTAACAAAACAGCTTTCGCATTTGTATGGATGTGACATTCTGGCTGATTATTATTTTTCAGCTCTAGAAGATCACGAACGCATAGGCAAACCACCAGAGTGGCTAACTAAATGCGGTAAGGACTTGAAGAAGTCGTGCTCAGGACATCACCTCCAGCGCGATACTACACAGCTTTGTGAGAGAGAGACCAAATGGAGCGAGCAGTTCCTAGAGAGCTTGCACAATGATTTGATAAGTAAGTCTTTAGTGTTTATGATAGCCTGGTACCTAAACGCCGTTTAGGATGTTTGTATGTAGTTGTAGCGACCCCTGTCAGCTACATAGTTCAGACACCGAATGGATAGATGGCGCTGCAATAGATCAACACTACAAACAGAACTATCTACATCGAAAACTACATCGCGCTAGTGAAGTTTGTTCGCGCACTAGCATATATACAAGATTCCAACATCAACAGTTGGACCGCGGTCCCCAGGCACGATGACCCAGCCTGGCGGAAGATCTTCCCTTTTCAATGGAGGAATCATCCACCTTGTTCTTCCATATAGTTTTAAAAGTTAATTTTTCGTTTATAGTTCAGTTCCTCATAGTTATGTTACCCTAGTACACAGAAGGTTCATGTCTACAGCTTATTCCTTCGTTGTGTATTGTGCACGTTTTTTTCCAAAACTAGGTATTTGTGAAATTTTCTCTAATGAACAGAATACACATTTAAAAAAAAATACATAAATGTAGTCGTGATATGAAAATAGAGTACATTTAAAAAAAAAAAGATACAGTACAGTAAAATTTAGTGTGACGTCACGTCTATGTTCACTTTTTACAGAGAGAAGACGTCACAAGCCCCCACTCCTGAACTTTGATGCGACTTATCTTTTATTTTTTTATTGCTTAGATACGTAGGTATCCAATATTTTTTGATAACCTAAGTGAAGGACTAAACAGAATTAATTATTTTTTACCCAGCCATCATCCCTATTGTTGGCCTTGAATGGCTCGATGAAAAATTCCATGGTAGCTTTTTTTAAACAATACGATCTGTGAAGCTATTATAGACAACATAATATAATATTGTACCAAATAAAGTTAATTATTCAAAATTATCATTCGCTCAATGTAATTTAAATTAATATCGTAGAAGACATCACAATTATAAATTCTATCTTAATTATTCGTAGAAGCACGCCTAGGGGCTGCTCAGCCCACAGCAGGGCCACTCCACGTGCTAAAACCGCGCCGTTTGGCCGCAACTCCAAGACCTTCCACTCCTGAAGTGGAAGCTGTGAATGATGATGAGGAGAACAGCCACCAGGCGGCGCTACTGCTGCAGAGGCTCATACGCGGACGGGCTGTACAGAATTTGGTAAGAGCTGGACAACTTTGTATGTTTTATAAAGTATTGTAGCGACATCTACATAGTTCATACACTGATGGATAGATGGCGCTATAATAATCTATATCGCGCTGCCAGATTTATTCGCGCATTGACTGATATGTTGTAAAGAAACGAGGATACCAGGGATTTGATAAAATCCTTAGGTATACCACGAATTCACGATAAATGTCGAATATGAGAGAGTTCCTAGCTATATTTCTCAGGCGTTTAAAGAACATAACCTCCACTCGACTTATACACAGATGTATGAAGGGAGAACTCGCACAGCGGAGCTTACTGAAGAGTTGAAGACCACGCATGGCCTGCAGAAGGAAGACAAGTTACGCATCGCCAAGGAGGAGTCCAAAGCGAGGGACTACAACGCTATACTCACTGAGGCTGAGCAGAAGGTAAGATTTTGTGTCTGTAGGTCTGTCAGCTACAGAGTTCAGACATTAATGGATAGATGGCGCTGCAATATATCAACACTATTTACATACAAACCTACATCGCGCTAGTGAAGTTTGTTCGCGCATTCGCATATATACAAGATTCCAACATCAACAGATGGACCGCGGTCCCCAGGCACGATGACCCAGTCTGGCAGAAGATTTTTCAATGGAGGAATCATCCACATTGTTCCTTCATAAGTGCCATGTTTATAAAGATTTACCCCATCGATTGATGCCCTAAAAGTACAGGCTGTTATTTTTCCGGATTTTAGCCGGTTATATTCCTTCTTGTGGCAAGCGAGTTTTCGAAAATCTTAGAATGCAGATTTGTTTCTTTGAAAATAAATGCTTCCTTTGAGTAAAATTCGCTATCTCCAGTATTTAGAGTAAGTATAGTACCTTCGCTCCAGGTGAGTTTAAAAAATTATATATATTACCATTGTTTTGGAAGTCAGTTATATTTGCAACTTATTAGTCTTCTTCATCATCACCAGGAAGATGCAATATCAGGGCTGGTGGATGAGCTATGTGGCGGTGCTGTGGCCGCTGCTCTCGACTTCCTCGAGAAGGAGCTGAGAAGGCTCAAGGAGGAAAGGAGACAGCATGCGTATATACTTATCGCTTGTAAGTACTGCTGTAAAATTGTAGCACATTTTCATGAAATAGTCGTATATACCATTCATATATCTTGGACGATTATGTTGATGATTTCTTTTGTTATTAATCTGTAAATATAATATACTACTATTCTTGTCGCAAAACACATATAGACAAACTTACGACCAATAACTGAGCTGCAATTAGCAAAAAACGTAATAAAATTTGAATTTCACGGGCTACCTTAACATTTCAGTACGTGAGAAGACAATGCGAGAGGCGGCCGAGGCCGGTCGTAGACAGAAAGAGGAGATGAGACGGAGAGAGCACGATGAAATGTTCAAACAGGTAAAATAATACACTCTTAAATAAAAATAACAACATAATTGGCCTCAGTAGAGCGCGAAGCGAAGTAGCACAAAATAGCGTAGGTGCTATGTTCAACAGAGACTCGTATCTATTTTTTAGATCAGAGTATTTGAACCACTCAAGTAAAGGTTGGACATTTACCTAGGACAGACCAACCAACTAGGTAGGTCCAACTTCGAGAAAGATGTCAATCGTCGAGTCCAACTCGGCTGGGAGAAAAATTTCCAACAGACCCGAAACGGTATAATTTCAACGGAGTATCTGGGAACAAGGCTAGGTATCCTATCTATCCTTGGGGGAGGCCTTTGTCCAGCAGTGGACGTCTTTCGGCTGATATGATGATGATGATGATGATCTGGGAACACTCCGTCTACGTCTCTTCTATCTTGAAGTATATTGGTGAGTTCTTAATTTGTGCAGGTGCTAGGAGTGACCCAGGAGACAGTGGACGCGTATCTGAAACAGATATTGCGCGATGGTGTCAATTTAGGATCGGAAGCGGACGCGATAAAGAAAGTACTCGCCGACGCCGACAGAATCGAAGAATCTATGAAGGAACATGGTTCCATGTTAGTATGTCTATCTCACGCTCTCCCTAGGTCGGATGAAACTTAGAAGCAGTAGCAGAGTAGAGTTGAATAGAGATTAGGTACCTACGATAAATGTCCTTTTGCTATTGATTTTTCATACTGTCAAATAAGAAGTTATTAAAAATGAGCAAGCCTTACAGTACTCAAACCTCATTTATTCAGTTTAGGCCCTGATAAGGCACTTATGAATGTCAATAGTTACAGTTTTTACAATAGACTCTACCACCGGTTCCACATATACTTAAACTGAGAACACTAACAGAAAAGTCTCCGGAAAGCTAGTCGCATATGATGTGTAATATCTGACATTTCACCTTAGTAATAAGCAACTTTAACTTCAACTTTGGTATCTAACTGTATTGTACCTACCTTCGATTGTTTGTTCTCCTACAATTTTTTTTTACTTTGTATAGGCCTGTGTTTGACCACAATCTCACCGTGGTCATTGATGATGTGGCCGATGATGGTAAGCACACAAAGCCTAGAAAGGAACTGACTCTTAAGTGCAGCTGTCGGAACACACCGAAAGGTGCTTGGCGACAGATCTTCAACTTGAGGGTGGTAGCTAGCCAGGCGGGTGCTACAAAGTACCCTACCACCGTGCTATGATTTCCTAACGATGTTTTCCTTCACCGAAAGCTCAAGTTCATTGTAGAATTCGCACCCGGGAGCTTCGTCTCGGCATCGACGTTACAACCACTGAGCTATCATCGCCTTAAAAATAAAATTAGTAACCGTGTACCTATAATCTTCTGGGTGTACATGCACATGCACAGGTCGACGGCGGAACAGAACGAGGTGGTGGCGGAGTTGGTGCAGCAGTTCCTGTTGCCGCACGCGCACAAAACTGCCGCGCGACACCGCGTCGCCGCGCTGCAGGCCGCCAGGATGGACGCCGCCAGGGGGACCATATTCGGACTACTTGACGAAGCAGAGATTAAGGAAGGTACGACACTCTTAGTTTCTGGAATATATATATTTTTTAGGGTTCCAATATTCAAAAGAATAAAAACGGAACCCTTATAGGATCACTTTGTTGTCCGTCTGTCTGTCAAGACCATTTTTTTACTATACATAGACCTGTGATTGATCACAATCTCGCCGTGGTCAGTGATGATGTGGCCGATGGTGATAAAGTCTACGTGGGAATCAAAAAAATATCAACTAAGTAATAATAAGCCTGGTCGAAGCATCTCGTGACCAGAATGCTGGTGTATAGGTACTTGGGTCAGAGAATCAGCATTGCCATCCAACGTGGCAATGCCGCTAGTATTCTGGGAACGATGCCTTCTGACAGCGACTTTTTCATTTAGTTCAGTACTTTTTATATAATAATTACGTAGTTTTTAGTTTATTTTGTTATAATACTAATTGATTAGTTTACTGTGTGTTGAATTTATTAAGTTTCACATATTTGAACAGACTATGTAATTAGTTTAGCAAAAAAATACGCTTCAAAACCTAATTCTAACGGAGTTTTAGATAGCGAGTAAAGCAAGCGACTAACTATTTTACGATTTTATATAATTTTGTTTATGGTAACATTGAATGACCCACACGTCTTAGGATTAATATTCAATTAATATATTTTTGTTAATTTGTATTCACACAGTAACGTGCACCCGCTGCGGTTGTCCTCTGGATGACTTGTGTCGGTGTCGAGTGTGTCCCATCGACCAGCAGCCGGTTGAGACGGAGGCGAGGGATGACCCTAGATGGCGCCACAGTAGGAGTATGTTCTTTTATCTGTTATTTTGGTCACACTCATCGGATTAACTACGTTAACATGGCGCGCCCATCCAAAGCTCAAAATTATTAGTTTATTTCCAGAAAGAGTTAGTTAACAATAAAATAAATCAAAGGTTTGTTGGTCGACTAGCGATGTAATTAATCGCTAATTATTATTAGTATGTCGCTGCACTGACGTACTCTATGACAATGACACGTGCGTTGTGTTGCGGTCGGCTAGTTATGATTAGTTGACCAACAAATCTGGTAATAAGTGAGATAGGTACTGAAGATATGGCTTGCTACTCGACATATACCGGGGTCCGGGTGTAAGGGAGAGCCTACCGAAAACTTTGTGAAAAGGTTACACTGAATGCCCATAGAAATCAATTATCTCAGAATTCATCGGTTACAGATATCGTAATTTTAGAGCGCGCCATGTACGTTTATTTATTTATTTATTAAGGATCGCCAACAAACGATACACACAACTATGACTAAACATAGTGCTACAGAAATAACATGCCCTGTGCTCACTTAATTAAAGGCAATCACTACTAACACCAACAACTTCTATCGCTTTTTAAATTAAACAAAAAAAAATAACAAAATGTTTGTACCTACAAAAGAAGAAACAAAAATAAATTAATTACTAATAGAAATTAAAAAAAATAAAGCACAAAACATAAACATAACCCAACTATCTAGGTCCAAGCAGGGGCTGGTACTTACCTACCCGAGTTTAGACCCAAGATAATCCGTAAGTTTTTTCTTAAAACTAGGGAAACTATCACCATAAATGTCCAAATCCAATAATCGAGCCAAATCGTTATAAGATTTAGTCATTCTGGTTATTGGCGAGTTAAGACCCAGGTTAGTCTTACGTTACAACGTTACACGTGCCGTCTTTCGTATTCATTTGAATTTTGATTTACATTGCAGCTTTTAGTACTGTTTATTTATTTTTAAATCACGTTTAGTTAGACTTGTATAATGATTTTATAGTATAATCAATCCTAAAGTTCTGAAAAAAAGTCGATGAAAAGATGACAAAAAATTTAAAGTCTGGCGGCTCCAGAATCATGAAAGAAATCCATGGAATCAGTTTTCGGAAGGTTGTCCCTTACACCTGGTATACAATCATTACACATGCATACTAACTCTTTCGTAAGGATATGATACAAGACAGTGACGTACCTGTCACGTATAGGGTAGTTGACACTGTCAAAAATAAATGACCAAACACTAACCCACTAACCAATGCATAAAACATCTAAAAACACGTGGAAACAACAAATATCTTGTACATTTAATGCTTTTTATGATTTTTAATTACCAGTGGAACCATTAAGAGTAGATGATTTGATGCTGTGAAACTATGACGTCATAGTGTAATATTTCATACAAAATTCCATATAAACTATCGTTTTAACATTTATTAAAAAGTAGCTGATTTGATATGTCAGTCAAGTACCCTATATTATAGTAACTATTATATTACATAATCTGTGCTGCCAGGTCGCCCTCGTCCCACGCCGAAGACTGACGAGGAGCGCATCCCACCGCGTCATGAGATAAGATGCATGCTCAATACTCTTGTCGATGAAGGTAACATTATCATAAGCTCTTTCTAATATATTCTTTCTAATAAAGAGGAATGTAAGTATAGGCTTGTGTTTGACCACAATCTCACCATGGTCAGTGATGATGCGGCCGATGGTGGTAAGCACACAAAGCCTAGAAGGGAACTGAAACAGCTCTCTCAACTTTCAAGTACAGTTGTCGGAATACATCACAAGGTGCTTGGCGACAGATTTTCAACTTGAGGGTGAGCGGGTAGGCGGGTACTACAATGTACACACCACCGTGCTATGGTTTCCTCACGATATTTTCCTTCACCGAAAGCTCAAGCTCATTTTAGGATTCGAACCCGCGACCTTCGTCTTGACATTCGACGTCACTTACCACTGAGCTATGTTTTTGTTACGATGTAATAACTGTAGGTAGTAGAGTCTATTGTAAAAATAGTAATTTTCGACATTCATAAGTGCCTTAACAGCCCTGTTAAGGCTGAACTGAATAAATTATTTTTGAATTTGAGATTGATGGAATTAATCATTCATCAGTCATTTGTAACTATCCACGTGTCAGGACGTGTCTTATCAAGGCCTAAACTAAATAAATGAGTCTTGAGTTGAGTTTGAGATGTCATGTCATTTACACCCAGTATTTGTTTAGTGGTATTGAAATCGCGACGTCACCGAGCTGAAGAACGTTCGTTGACCAACGAGCTCGAGGGTCAACTGCGGGAGAGTACTGAAGTCACCCTCGAGGCTAAGGATATACTGGACGAGAGTAAGTTAAATTGTCACTTAGTTTCCACCGTAGCGACCCCTGTCAGCTACATAGTTCAGACACCGAATGGATAGATGGCGCTGCAATAGATCAACTCTATAAACAGAACTATCTACATAAAAATTTACATCGCGCTAGTGGAGTTTGTTCGCAGATTCCAACATCAACAGTTGGACCGCGGTCCTCAGGCACGATGACCCAGCCTAGCGGAAGATCTTCCCTTTTCAATGGAGGAATCATCCACCTTGTTCCTCCATACCACCATTATTTGATTTTTCTTTTGAAAGGACTAAAGTTGGTAGCCTCTGATGGCTGCATCGACCTTACCGGACAAAGAGAACATTGAATAAAACTCTCCGCAAATGGCGTACTAACACATACAGTAAACAAACCGCCATGGCGTGCCATAACTCATATTTCAACAGTATTACAAGTGCAACAAGGATCTTTTGGCAGTTAAATGACATCGGAAGGAGGGTGCTCTTTAACTCATAACATTATTTCTTTGAAATCACTTTGTAGCGACCCTGTCAGCTACATAGTTCAGACACCAATGGATAGATGGCGCAGCAATATATTAACACTATCTACATACAACCTATATCGTGCTAGTGGAGTTTGTTCGCGCTTTCGCAAGATTCCAACATCAACAGTTGGAGGTCAGTCCCAGGCACGTAGACCCAGCCTGGCGGAACATCTTCCATTTTCAATGGAGGAATCATCCAAACATTCCTCCATAACTTCTTATTACTTTCGGCATATTATTTGATTTAAAATTTCAATAACAAGAAAAAACAACATACAAGAATGATGATAAGCGGACAGAGCGAACTTTCAAAAAGTGACTCTTCACAAGATAGCGGCGTTAGTTCCGATTTTGGCCACGTGCCAAAACATCCTTGTCGCACTGTATTTAGCTAATATATACTATAACTGCTTTATCACTTGGTACATAATCTGCTACTATTTATGTGACATTACAGTGATCAAGAAAGCGACTGGCGTTATACATGTGCCGGTGAAGGTGTCCACGTACCACTACCTCATGAAGAGAGTCGTCGGGGACGCGCTCGAGAGGTCCGAGCCATTCTGGAAACCACCTTGTAAGCACTTTTATTGGCGTCCGACTGAAGGCCGATTAATAGCCGTATCCTGGTTATGAGTGCAGTTCGCAGGCTCTCAAGTGCTAGGTGGTAGGTGCTTGGCGACAGATTTTCAACATGAGGGTGGTAGCCACCCAGGCGGGTACTATAAAGTACTCTACCACAGTGCTATGGTTTTCTCACTATGTTTTCCTTCACCGAAAGCATAAGCTTCAAGCTTATTGTAGGATTCAAACCCACGACCTTCGTCGCGGCATCCGACGTCACAATCATTATCATCATCATGTCAGCCGAGTCCACTGCTCGACAAAGGCCTCCCGAAAGGATCTCCACGATGGCCGGTCTTGTGCTACCCGCATCCAGCGGGTTCTTGTGGGGGGCCTGCCCACACTGCGTTTTCCGGTTGGTGTTCGTTACGGTTTTACGAGCGATGACCCCGCCCACTGCCACTTCAGTTTGGCAATTCTTCGGGCTATGTCGATTTATTTGGTTCGCCTGCGGATCTCATCATTTCCGATTCGAACTCGCAGGGAAACTCCGAGCCTAGCCCTCTCCATTGCTCTCTTGATGACCTTGAGCCTTCTTATGAGGCCCATCGTAAGCGACCACGTCTCTGCTGCATGGTATGGCTGTAATACCCATTTTTTTTCGTCGGGAAATCCTCATAGGATCCCAGTATTTCCCAGCCGCCCCGGGGGGAGCAGTCAGGTTCAGGTTATGCTGGACTCGTACCAGCTAAAACCCCACGGTGGTCACCAGTACCACCAGCGTACAGAACACATACTCACCCCCTCCATACGCGGCGCTAGATAGCCCGTCCCGGGGGAAGTGTGATACTTCCTCCCAGCATGTGCTGCTTGCAATAGGGTATACAGTTGACTGTGCGTCAAGTTAACACTGGATTCAGGTCCTGATCAGTTACCGTCGGAGTTGAGACGTATCGCGGAGGAGGAGGCGGCACAACGCGACCCCACGTGTCGCTGCGTGGACCCGCCTCCCCCCTCGCCTGAACACAAACCCAGAGTCATGTTTACACAAGCCGGTGAGTTGCATAATCATACTAATATTATAAACCAACAGTGGGTTAAGACATCACCTATCAAGCCGCTTGTCATGGGTTCGATTCCCATACAGGACAAACATTTGTGTGCATGAACATGTCTATTTGTCCTGTGTCTGGGTGTAATTATCTATATAAGTATGTACTTACAAAAAAAAAGTAGTATATGTAGTATATCAGTTATCTGGTTTCCAACTATGAAAATGTACAAACAAGCTCTGCTTTGGGATCAGATAAACGTGTGTAAAAAAACATGAAAGATTGAGTATGGATGGATGGATGTTTGTTACTCTTTCACTTACGAAACTTGGCACATAGATAGATCATACCCTGGGTACCTCGGGAATCAATCAAAAAAATCAAAATCAAATCTCATTTATTCAGTTTAGGCCCTAATAAGGCACTTATGAATGTCAAAAGTTACAGTTTTACAATACTCTACTACCGGTTCGGAATACACTTGAACTGCGAAAACTCCGGCAAGAAGTAAGGCTTCTTTTTTTGGTGGATCTTTTTTTTTAATTTATGTAATTACAGTTTTAAATATACATAAATTTCATACAATTATCACTTGTGGAGGGGGCTGCAAGTGCAGAGAGAAGCTACTACAACCATGTATTCTTGTCTTCAATGTAATGAGCCACCTTATAATAGGCCTTGTCGATCAACTTATGTTTAACATACTCTTTGAATTTATTATAAGACATCTTAGTTAGGAATGCGGGTGAAACCGCGGTCGGCAGCTAGTGCACTATAAACTTCTTTTTAGGGTTAGGCTAGAGATAAACTAGGTAGCTATTGAGTGGAGTATCAAATTGAATTAGTTTCAATAATATTATCGTAGTGGTCTTCATCGACAGAATTCTTTTTTCTGCTTCTTAGCCGGTCTGTAGTGGTGGGGATTCAATATTCAATCCTCTTATAATAGATGGCGCTCGTAGATGCGCCAACACCCGATATCTTATTTTCGTACCGCAGTGGGACCTTTTACTTTTTTTAATAACAGATAATATTAACAGGTCTATTATCTAAGGGCAGTAACTGCCCTGACTAGACCTGTCTAGATGGAGAGTTCGCGCGCCAAAAAAAATATCAGCCAACTATCGGCTAATAAGTTTGTTCCGCCCGCTCAGTGGTGACAATGTCATTGTGCTATAAACACGTATTATGTTAGAATCTGTGCCGAATATGCTTCATAATTTATTTTTCCCCTACTTTTAGGGGAAATATTCAAGAACTGGTATCACTCTGCATGCCTGAGTGACGCAACGTGCTAGACAAAATTGGCTTGTAATTTTCATGCGATTCAGTCCGGACCGTGAGTTTAGGGGTCCCTGGGCTAGTAGTACCCAACTCAGTTCGAAGTACCAGCACCTGAACGTAGACTTGAATTAAATGAATTGAATGGGTTTGATTAATCGTAGGATTTGCAGGGCTGCAAAACATACGATCGAAAATTATGGATTCTTTCGCACTATCGTCTATTTTTGACTTTGCTGGGCCCCTTGAATCCACGGGGCCTTGGGCTGAAGCCCAAAAAGCCATATGGTAGATCCGGCCCTGTTGCGATTACAGCTAGACAGGTTTATTATCTAAGTAATGTTCCTAATATTATTTGTTTTATTCAAATAGAGGAATCGATTTCACCTGAAGTGCGAGGTAATCTCCTACCTTCAGAGTTGCGAATACTTGAGGAACTTCGACGTTGCAAGTGCGATTTGTCCACTCCACCATCTGTCGATGATGAACGTAAGCACCTCTCTTTCATGTTAACCTTATTGAAAAAAGATAGAACATTTTTAATGCTGTCAGTTTACTCCATGCCGTCGTAATGTACGGGTCGTGACCAATAAAGATCGCGCTTAAATTCACATTGAAATATGTGATCGGACTAATCTGACAGGACTAAAATATCTTGCATCCCTTTCTTATATTTACTATTAGAAAGAGATAGGTATAGTGAGATTAAATTTGTTTAGTACGTAACAACAGAATTGGCACCCTATTATGTTTAATTTAATAACTTGTCAAATTGGATATTTCACCTTTTGGGAAATTCTTTATCTTCTAAACCCCTATAGCAAGCACTGAGGTATATTACTACATATAGAGAAGCTATCCTAATCAAAGGTCATGGCTACATTTTGTTAATATTCGCTGCAGCGCTGAAACAATAATTAGTCGTCTAACAGATAGTTTAAACACGTAGCGCTAGAACGCTTTTAAGGTATAATTTTTTCGCGACCAAAATGTCGAAAACGCCGTGATTTAATTTTCTTTCATGTCGCTTACGTGTTTCGTGTTTAAGGGGGAACGTTCGGTTGGAGCGCGAAATTCAAATTTTATCACGTTTTTTGCTTATTGCAGCTTAGTTATAGGTCGTAAGTTATCAACATGTTATTTGCGAGAAGAATGGTAGTATATTTACTGATTAATAACAAAAGAAATATTAGTAACATTTTCATGAAATAGTCGTATATGTCAGTAATATACCTTGGAGGAATATGTTGATGATTTATTTTGTTATTAATCAGTAAATATACTACCGTTCTTCTCGCAAATAACATGTTGATAACTTACGACCTATAACTGTAGCAAAAAACTTGATAAAATTTGAATTTCGCGGTCAAATAGCGCGAAATTCAAATTTTATCACGTTTTTTGCTGAATTTCGCGCTCCAACCAAAGCTTCCACCTTAAGCAACTAAGTGAGGTGCACCTTAAGCACTTGAACGGAACTTAGTGGTTATGTGTGGCGTCTTCTCTATACGTAGTATTTCAGTAAGTAAAAATACAAAGAAATGTTACATTTATCATTAAAACTGCGTTTTTAAGTTTTATAGAAGAGTTACCTTTCGTCAAAACGGTGACTATTTCAGTCGGGTGCCATTAGGATAGGTCTAGGAGTGTGGCACTACCTGGCAGGGCCACCATCCGAGCTGAATTCCAATTCTGTCGCTATGCGCCCGTTGCAGGCAGTTTTGTCCTCGAATTTGTCGCGTCCTGGTTCAAAAGTTATAAGCGCAAAATCTGGGATTCGGGGACAAATTCTGGAAGCAAACAGATCTGAACTTTGAATCTTGACGATTGACGAGAATTTTATACATGAAGAATATAAAAATACCTACATTGCTCAACTTGACACTGGCAAAATAAACGAAGTGTGATGCCAAAATAAAAAAAAATAAAAAAAACTACACTTTTATTTTCCTTCACTTTTGAACCAGGGCGCGACAAAATCTGATATTCGAGGACAAAATAGCGACAGACTTGGATTTCAGATCCGTGGTGAAAGGCCACACGGTCTAGGATAGCTTTTCAAAGTATATTTTATAATTTTAGCTAACAATGTAGCTGATGATATGATGACAGAAGAGACATCGTCGACGTCGGATCGGACCTTCTTCGACACTGATGACGACCATCGAGAATAATATCGCTCGACGAAGCTACCTCCCAATTTTTTTTGGTGAAAATGTAACTTGTTTTAATCAATTAATTCCGTAAAATTTCCGAATTTGACAAAGCTTATACTATTATTAAAGCTGAAGAGTTTGTTTGAACGCGCTAATCTCCGGGGTTACTGGTCCGATTTGAAATAATCTTTCACTAATAGGAAGCTAATTATCCCCGAAGGTTATAAGGCTACTTTTTATCCCGGGAACGCAGGTGAAACCGCGGGGAACGGCTAGTTATATATAATTCGAGAGATGGCCAAGCCCCGATGTGTTTCGGCAATTGCACTTGAGAGCCATTTGCCTTCTTGGCATTGTAACAGGTCGGCAACACATTACCAATACTTCTGGTATTGCAAATGGCGATAGGCGACGGTAACCACTTACCATCAGGTGGACCGCTTGCTTGCTTGTCAACAGGAGCGTGGCTACCGCCGTATCGATGATATGGGGCCCCCGGGTTACAGGGGCCCCGATGTCGAGATTTTATAACACTAGACTGCTGGGCCACCCATTTTATAAGAATAAACTCATTAGAAAATTGGTCATAATTTTCAAACGGCTGAACAGATTTTTTTCGGTTAAAACACCTTTCAAACAAAAAGAACTAAATGAAAATCGGTCCATCCGTTCAGGAACTATGAGGCCACAGACAGACACACAGATACACACTACAAACTTTATGACTCGTGAGTTTGGGCCCCCCATAAATATTTTATACAGGGCCCTTCTAGGGCAAGCCACTGCTAGTATACCTTCTGACTAGTTCTGACATCAATAAAATGTCATAGATTATTTTTACATATTGCATTAGAATGTAATAAAATGTTGTAAAATATACTTTAAATTGAATAAATGTTGCATTTTATTTCCGAAAATTTCCTCCCGCAAATAAAATTAGGTAGGTATAACAACTTTCTTATAATTATTATAATTTAAACTTCAAAAAGAACGAATTTAAGCTTTTCTTTCTTTTTCGTGTTTCCACATAGACGTGCGATTAAGGTATGCGTTCGATAAAAAAGTGTCGCAAAGTCGCACAAAAAAATCAATGAAAAAAAATATTTTATTTGTGTATTGCTTTAATAAATTGATAAATTATAATAAATAAGTTTCTTATTTACAAAGTATAATAAGCATATAGAAAATATTATAAGTATAAACAGTTGTATAAATTATTTAAGTTAACATGATATATTCGTGTTATTACTTTGATTCATTATGATATTTTTTTATTAGCGCTACAGTATGACTGTTTTTTAACCAACCGCTTACCAATTTTGTGCTTCATTTCGTTTTACATTAATGGGAATAGCATATCATAACGTTGTCCATTGCATTGATATGATTACGACTTAGAATAGCATAGTAGTCGTGCGACTGAATCTCTAATAAAATATTGTAATGTACAGTGTCTTAAACTTATATTTAAATAATTAAGATGTAAAGAAATTACAAAAAGTACAGTAAGAAGCTTCTAAATAGTGTATAGTATAGATTAAAATTATCACAGTTAAGCAAAAGTAACAGTAGACATTTTTAGTATGTAGAAAATATTGTATTGTCATGGATTACAGTGGAATAGCAAATTATTATTTAAAATTACAAAATATATTAAGCATTTAGACATATTGACTAGAATTCTTAAAACTAAGATATTAAGGTGGGTGGTTTATGTGTTTTAATTTATTACATAAATCTCAAGGGGCTATGGGACAAAAGTTTGTAAACCTCGGTCAACGACAACAACATTAAAAATGACTTTTTAACGTAAATAAATACAGAAATAGCAAATACATTGACTGAAATATTCAGTAATTAGAGTTAGGTAAATATGAATATGCAAATCAGTATCGTTACACAAAAATCGCAAAATCGCACGTTTGTCATGGCATTTTCTGCCCTAAGGTATTGAGAAAAGGTAAATGAGGTTGCATTTGGAAGTGGACAGGGCATCTGAAGAGTTGAGAAGACTACGGCAGTGACTAAAGTACCTTTTGAATAAACATAAGTGAAGAAAAATAAACCGTTACAACAATGTTTATATGCGGTTAATTGCCAAAGTTAATGGCAAAATAATACGATCTCTGATATTGGTCAAACTAACTAACGTGTTTATTTTTGCCAAAATAATAATAATAAGAAATAAGTACCTACATTTCGTAATTACAAGTGACATTATAAAAAAAAATGTTTGACTATTCAAACTGAGACGGTATAACAAAGTAGAAATATTCATTTTAAAAATGTTTTGAGCTTAGAAAAATTACTTGTCATTATTTTTAAGGTTATATGAGACTGGTGTCGATTCTGTTGTTTACGAACTTAACTAATATTAGACAAGTCACCTCTCTTTCAAGTTAACCTTATTGAAAAAAGACAGAACATTTTTAATGCTGTCAGTTTAATCCATGCCGTCGTAATGTACGGGTAATAAAGATCGCGCTTAAATTCACGTTGAAATATGTGATCGGATTAAACTGACAGGACTAAAATATCTTGCATCCCTTTCTTATATTTACTATTAGAAAGAGATATAGTGAGATTAAATTTATTTAGTTCGTAAACAACAGAATCGGCACCGTCTGACAAAATCATAAAAAATATAGTTTTTGTTATGCAACAAAGTCGGCAAACACAGGCATTCAGCTTATTTAGCCTTTATTATTAAAGAGAGAAACTAAAAGAATACATCACTATCAGGTGTATTCTTTTAACAGAGTTTATTGCTTTAAAATGGTTAAATAAACATTACATTGTAAAACATCTATACTATAAAATCATATAAGATTCGGTAACATACGTATTTTTTTTCTCTCTTACCATCAAAAAAACCTAGCCTTTACATAAATAGCGCAGCCGGTTCGTTTACATTACTGAAATGTGTGCTTAAAATTAAATAAACTTAAAACACATAACAGACTGTCTTATAAAGAAAATACTGCAGTTTTTTCTCTATATGTCTATGTTAGCTACTATAAACACATAATATACAGTAATATGCAAGTAAAGATATGATCGAGTGATATGCTGTTATTTTGTTGGAGTCGTTGCAGGCGTCCGCGTCGTTGCAGCTTTGAAGGCAGCCATGTACATATCTGTACGAAAAAAATACAGATTTATTGGAAATAATTAAAAATAACACGACTTTTTTAACATAAAGTAAAGACATTATAGCAGTGCTGGATTAAGAGGAGGCTATCTGCGTATGTCTCCGCCCCTTACTAAACTCACGGACAAAAGCGAGACAGGAGAGACGTTATTTTAGTAAAAAAGATGGTTTTATCTATTATATAAAAGAGTAGCGGTTTTTTGGGTAAACATCCCCCTGCCCACACCGCTGAACCGATTAATGTGAAATTTGGCATGTGCATAGATTTTGTCACGTAGACCCCATTTAAGAAGCGATTTTTCGAAATTCCTTTCCGCAGTGGTGGAAACGGGCTCTTTGTGCGATTTTAAGAATCTTAATATCTCTGGAACCATAAGGTCTAGGAGTCTGAAATTTTTAATGTAGCTTTTTCAGTAAAAAATATTAGATATGGGTGCGAGCGTTTCTCAAACTTTTGTCTATGGGAGGAAAATTTAAAAAAATAAGGGATTTGCTTTGTTTCCGTTAAACCTTGATAACTTTGTGAGTTTTAATGTTACAAACTCAAAATTTATATTGTAGGTAGTTTAATAATACTGCTAAAATATATTTTCGGCGTTTCTCAAACTTTTTTTCTTCGAGGAAGATATTACCGATGGAAATTATGCATTTTTCAAACTCTTATATCTCTGCAACGGCTGAAGATAGGTAAATGAAATTTCGTATACGCGTTATGCTATACAAATACTACAAATTTCAATTTGATATTTGTCAAAGTTTTGCCCATAGACAAAGTAAAAATGTTGAAAATTTACTTTTAACATCCTGTTTTTCTCAGTTAATATACATAGCAGAAGCTTGATTTTTGGAATATAAGCTTTCTACAGTATTTGTTTTGAAATGTACTGTTAAGTTTCTCAAACTTTTCATGCGGCATAAAGTTATAAAGGGTGAAATATCCAATTTTTGCACTTTAATATTTTTGTAATGGCTCAAGCTAGGGACCTTAAATTTGGAATATAAACTATTTAATACAATTGAAACAATATTCAAACCAGTGTTTCTCAAATTTTTCATAGATGTCAATTTTATGACACCTTAAATTATTTTCTATCAACCTGTATAACGGAAGTACTATACAACTGAGAAGCATGATTTTTTGGAAATAAGCTACTCTTAGGAAGCACTATAAGAATCCTAAAGCATTTTGCAATACTATATAGCAATGAAATGTTATAGAGGGTGGAAAATTTTATTTTTGACTTTTAGTATTTTTGCAATTACTTAAGCTAGGGTTCCAAAATTTTAAATGTAGACCATGTAACATAAATGTAACAACATGCAAATCAATAATTTAAAAAAAAATGATCGTAGACAATTTTATGACCTTTTTAATTTTTTTTTATCAACCTGTATAACGCAAGAACTATTTAACTAAGAAGCATGATTTTTTGGAAATAAGCTACCTATAGCAAGCACTATAAGAATCCTAAAGTATTTTGCAATACTATTTAGCAATGAAATGTTATAGAGGGCGGAAAATTGTATTTTGGCCCCTTAATATATTTGCAATTACTGTAGCTAGGGATCTAAAATTTTGGTTGTAGACCATGTAACATAATTGTAACAACATGCACATCAATAATTTCAAACTTTTTAATCATAGACAATTTTATGACATTTTTAATTTTTTTTCATCAACCTGTATAACGCTTTTCCTATTCATTTAACAACCACGAATTTCTGGTTATAAGCTACCCATAGCAAGCACTATAAGAATCCTAAAGCATTTTGTAATACTATTTAGCAATAAAATGTTATAGAGGTGAAATATTTCATTTTTGCCCTTTAATATTTTTGCAATTACTTGAGCAAAAGATCCAAAATTTTGAATATAGACTAATTAACACAAATGTAACAACATAGAAATCAAAATTATTCTAAATTTTAGTCATAGATATTTATATGATTTTTTTAAAAAGTTTATCAGACTGTATAAAGCTACTCTATTCATATAAGTACCATATTTTATGAATTTAAGCTATCATATAGCATGTATTGTTTATAGCAAACTAAGAACCCTTCCACTCACAGTATTGTTCAACTTTCATGCCAAAATAAAGTAACAAAGCTTTAAATTTTCTTCAATATCTCAAACAAGTGATCTAAAATTATAATACTTAGCATTTAGTTTATATAAAATAACTAGCTGTTCCCCGCGGTTTCGTTCGCGGGTTTATAAGTAGCTTATAACCTTTGGGGATAATGTAGCTTCCCATTAGTGAAACAATTTTTCGAATCGGACCAATAACTCCGGAGATTAGCGCGTTCAAACAAACTCTTCAGCTTTATTATTACTACCTATATATAGATTAAGTTTTCACCCAAGAAATAAAAAAAAAACAAATTTAGTAAAAATAAACTCAAAACCAATTTTGAAATAATTAGGACCTTCTTAAGTAGTATTTGTTTCTATGAAATCCGTATATAACATCTACAATTCAACTTAAAAATATTCAACGTCAAAGCAATTATCATCAAACAAATTACGTATAGGACTTCATGTCGGTGAAGTCGTGCATAGTTCGGTTCTTTTCGGTATTGCTCGGGTTACATCGGGCGCCGCGTCGCTTCGCCCGTGCTATACAAAAATAAATAAATATCCTGGGACATTCTTCACATATTTTTTTTCAGGTTTTCAATTGCAAAAAGATTTTTCCAAATCCGACTGATAGATCCAGAGATTAGCGCGTTCATACAAACAAACAAAAACTCTTCAGTTCCATTATAGTTTAGATAGATAGATATATAGATTATTATTAGTATAGATAAATTATAGATAGGTTTATGTTGGCAGTTCTTGACAATTTTGCATTAATCTGTATTGTATCATTGAGACAATCATTTAAGAAGCTGTCCTTAGTTTCTCACAAGTTCTGGGATAAAAATACCTACCTTCTTATCTCACGGGTCTACCTCTCTGCTAATTTTCATCACACACTGTTTGAACGTTTAGAAAGAAAAACACTATCTCTTTCATGCCATCCGAAGCTTATAAAAAAGAAACAATATCGAACACATAATGAATTCAATATACCTACAAATTTAATAAAAAAATATAAGAAGGCTGTATGGTTCTGAACCTTTGACTGTTTTTTTTTACATAACAAAAACTTAGGTGAGCTACATCATGAATTGTAATTTTTAACCAGTGTTTAGACGTGAAAACTGAACTCCACATGCAAAATATATTTAGGTATGTAGCATTCAATCGTCACAGAACAACTATACCTACACGTCCCTGGATATTTACTAGCCTAAAACCTTCTTCAAGGAACCTGAACCTAAGAGGATACATATCTTTGAAAAGCGCTTCATAATCTATACTGTGGTTCTCAAGGTATGAGAATATATACTAACGGACAAATTGACCTACATATTATTTGGTTGGGTAAATTGAGAACGGAGTGTTCGTGAACTCTAATGCGGGTGAAACCGCTGGGCGAAAGCTAGTGTTATATAAAAAGAAACTAAGCCTATTTTTTTTAAAGTAATAATACTATTCCCTTTCTAATGGATGTTAGAATGTATTGTCAATATTTTTCAAGTTATTTGGATGGCCCAAATAAGAGAATAATGCATTCTTTGTTCTAAAAAGGGGCATATTTAAGATTTTTTTCTGACGTTACTTATGAAAAATCCTTTAAAAACTATTCCCCGTCACATATATTTTTTCCAAATCTCTTGGAATAAAGAATACAGAGAAAAACATTTTAGAATCATCATTTCACGTATAGCATAGCCTTAACCACGTAGCAGTTTTGCAACTGCCCTTGCAAAAGTAGACCCCTAGCAGTAGTACAAACTAATGTCAATAGATGGCGTTGTGCCGAAAACCCTCTAGCAGTAGTACAAACGAATGTCAATAGATGGCGTTGTGCCTTTTTAAACGAGCTATGGTTTCACACGATTGACTTTTGTAATTTATGTAAGAATTTCATTCCAACCGGGTGGGTGTCTAAATTTTTTATCCCAAGACAGCGAGTGAAACAGCTATACTTGAGCTTGTACATCTATAACAAAATACTTATAATAAAGTTTAAGAGTTTGTTTGTTGTTGCGTTAATCTCCGGAGTTACTGCTCCGATTCGAAAAAGTCTATCACTAATAGGAAGCTACATTATCCCCGAAGGTTATATCCTGAGAACGCGAGTGAAGCCGTGGGGAACAGCTAGTAACTAATAAAATACTCACTTATCGTTGTAGTAGAATCTTCCACAATGCGACATTCGAATGATTTCAGTGTCAGTAGTAGCCGTGCCGGAGTCCAGACCGCAACCTCGGACCGTTATTGACTCTCCCGTGTCATCTGAAATTAATCCAGGGGCATTGTGGGACAGGTGTGTTCTGGTGTACTTGAGAGCCAGTTGCAGCTACTGTCGTCTCAAATTACATGTTTATATCAAAGGCATGGCAGAATATGTATCAAACAATAAGATCCCTCTTCTACTGTTAAATTTGCCTTCACAAAAATTTAAGGAACATATTAAGACTGTTTTAATGAAGAAGGCTTACTACAGTATTAACGAGTATTTAAGTGACAAAAAGGCGTGGGGTTAATTTGGAAAAGAGTAATTGCCGAGTTTCTTGCCGGCTCTTCTCAGCAAAAGCTACCTTCCGAACCGTGCATTAGAGTCTGACTATTCATAAGTGCCTGTGAAGGTCTATTTGAATAAATAATATTTCATTTTATTTCATTATCTACATGATGTTGATTATAAAGCGCGTCACACACGACGATGATACGATATCTTAATTAACGATGAGACAGACAGAACTATACCACACTAGAAGCAACTACCTTCACATTCCTTCTCTTTCACTGGAAGACCGTATAATCATAATTTTGGAGGAACAAGGTGGCTGATTCCTCCATTGAAAAGGGAAGATCTTCCGCCAGGCTGGGTCATCGTGCCTGGGGACCGCGGTCCAACTGTTGATGTTGGAATCTTGTATATATGCTAATGCGCGAACAAACTCCACTAGCGCGATGTAGATAGTTCTGTTCGTAGTGTTGATATATTGCAGCGCCATCTATCCATTCGGTGTCTGAACTATGTAGCTGACAGGGGACATAATCATTTCCGTGTGTGACGCCTTCCTCATTTCTAAAGTGGCGAAGGCGATGATGGCTTATTGGTAGTAACGTCGGATGCCGCGACGAAGGTTGTGGGTTCGAATCCTACAATGAGCTTGAGCTTTACATGGTGAGGAAACTATAGCACGGTGGTAGGGTACTTTGTAGGAGCCGGCTGGCTGGCTACCACCCTCAAGTTGAAAATTTGTCGCCAAGCACCTACCGGTGTGTTCCGGCAATTGCACTTGAGAGCCAGTCGCCTTCTCGGTATTGTAACAGGTCTGCAACACATTGGCAACTCTAGTATTTCAAATGGCGATAGGCGACGGTAACCACTTACCATCAGGTGGGCCGTATGCTTGCTTGCTGCCTTAGTAGTATAAAAAAAATGATCGTATGAACACTACCCCAAGATCCCAAGATAAACATGCAGTACACTCACCAAAAACCCCAGCGATCTTGATGCAAGAAGTAGCAGGGAACAAGCCATCGCGGCCCTTCCGCCCCCCCATACACGGGGACTCCAGCATTTGCAAGGAGTGATTGTTATGGAACGGGTCATCGCACGCCGGGAACCGCCCGTTCATTGACACGCATTTGAAGCAGTCGATACTGTGAACTGATACTCTTTGGTTAGTATGGGCGCCTGGTACTTTTAGTAAAGGGGTAACAAAGAAATGCATACGCATTTTAGTAAACATACGACCTAGAGACAGCTGCAGACCTCACTTTATTCAACAAAAAATTCTTACTCTCCCTTCCATATATATTTTATAAATAGCCATGTTTGTTCGGAACAATATTCAACTATTTAATTTTGTTAAAAATAAACGCCGAAAAAATAAATTGGTCCTTTCGACACCCAGATTGGAGATGTTTATGGTCCACTCATACCTAATGTAATTTAATTGTTTTATAATGGTTTTGTTTGTTTTTTACTGTTTATGACATAGTAGATACATAGATATTATAAAAATACAATTGTCAATGTAAATACCAAATATATAATAAGCTATCTCTACTCCTTTTTGCCATACCCTAACAGGGTCCTTGTACTCATATTAGTTCACTGTATGTGTAACATTGTGTGTACATTGTGCATTTTATAAATAAATAAATAAACCTATTAGAAGCCTATGGTATTAAGTAACATAGGAAATTACGGAACCCTCAGTGCGGTTTTTTTTTAAATTAAATATGAATTATTTCTTACCAGTTCCAATATATGATATAAATACTATTGTACAAAATAAATAGTTCGCACGCCGGTTTAAAAAATCCTCCATCATTGAAATCTGAAACAAAAAATATTTTTTTTTTTACAATATGGAATATGTATATATTGGTGCCGATTCTGTTGTTTACGAACTAAATAAATTTAATCTCACTATATCTCTTTCTAATAGTAAATATAAGAAAGGGATGCAAGATATTTTAATCCTGTCAGTTTAATCCGATCACATATTTCAACGTGAATTTAAGCGCGATCTTTATTGGTCACGACTATTTACCCGTACATTACGACGGCATGGATTAAACCGACAGCATTAAAAATGTTCTGTCTTTTTTCAATAAGGTTAACTTGAAAGAGAGGTGACTTGTCTAATATTAGTTAAGTTCGTAAACAACGGAATCGACACCATTGTGTCATTATCGGAACAGAAATGATGAGATCCGCAGGCGAACCAAAGTAGAAAGTGGCGACCACCAACCGGAAGACGCAGCGTGGGCAGGCCCCCCACATGGTGGACCGACGATCTTGTTAGGGTCGCGGGAAACCGCTGGATGTGGGTAGCGCAAGACCGGCCATGGTGGAGATCCTTGGGGGAGGCCTTTGTCCAGCTGTGGACGTCTTTCGGCTGACATGATAATGATATATTGTGTGAAGGTACGAACGCAAAGCCTAGAAACTGCCTCTCAAGTGCAGCTGTCGTAACACTTAGATCGATTTTCACCGACTAGAAAACGGTCCGATAAATTATAATCATGAATTTTCGTAGGGAAATCATCGTAAAGGTTAAAACGATTTTTTTTTTTTTCAAAATCTTTAAATGCCGTTAGCAATAACTCAAAAAATAAGAGATGGTCTCCTAAGACCATATTCGCGTGGCTTCAACCCTTAAGGTAGGTATTTGTATAAAATAACTCTGAAACTTATTTATTAATCTCTGGAAGGAACTCCTGTGTGTTGTTGCACTGTAGTCGGTACCCTATTTTATACATACCTCCTAAATAATGTGTTTACTGTTTACGCTTCATTCAATCACTGCCAAGAAAATTTATATACCATCAATTTACTTCAACACTGTACTTTGTACCTACGTCATAGAGTTTAAAATTACGCAGCCATTGTTTTGGTAAATTTAGGTTTATTACGAGGTATTATACATTTACACGCCAAGACTTGGGTACGTATTTGAAGAATGTTTGGTATTTTTTTATCACGAACTAGCGACCCGCCCCAGCTTCGCATGGGTTTACAAATCATTGAATTTCCCGGCTTTTCTGTACTATAATATGCATGTACTATACATTTATACCTGTCTCTAGAATCACTCTATCTATTGCTGAAAACTGCATTAAAATCCGTTGAGTAGTTTAAAAGATCTAATCGTACAGACAGCGGAAACGACTTCATTTTGTACACACGGCCACAGATCAAGCTACACACTGCGGCACCTTATGCGGTTGTAATAGGAGCTGTTTTGCAACAAAAATGTGTAGCTTCATCTGTGGCCGTGTGTACTATTGAAAGATTCGGCAAACAAGCGAACGCCCTGCCTGATGGTAAGCGGTTACCGTAGCCTATAGACGCTTGCAACAACCGAGGCCTCTCTGGACAATAACTAAAGCTATCAGACTCCCTAGGGAACTCAAAACTCATTTATTCTTAGGCCCTATCATGGCTGATAAGGCACTTATGAACGTCGGAAGTTTCTATTGACAATAGGGAATAATTTATGCGTGTATTTTATGCTTTAATAAAAACACATTCATTTAAGAAACAGTAGGAAAAAAAAATCGGGTAACTATGAAATAAATGTTATTATCTTCTTTATTTATGTTATTCCTTAAAATTAGTTTTTTTTACAACATTAGTATCAAAAATCAAAAATATTATAAAAAAGCTAACCCTATAAATAAACATATGATTATTTTTTTACAATATTTTTATAAAATGAACTCATAATGTTTTAAAAAAAACCTAATTCTAGTATCCCGTCGGCAGCGGGGTAAGACCTAAGCTACCGGTGGTTAGGGCCGCAGAGAGAGGAACCTCCTGACGATGCGCGCCGTGTCCAGAAGTACCGCCTTCTGTATCTGACCCTTGATCCAGCCACCTAGCGAGAGCCTCTCAAGATGTTGGTCGAGACTCTTCGCTATGAGACCGTTCGCTGAAACAACTCTCGGGACAATGATCGTGGAATCAACATCCCACATGGCTGTCACCTCGTGAGCCAAGTCAAGGTACTTGCTTAGCTTGTCCTTCTCGGCCTTCACGAGGTTCTCATCATGGGGGATGGTGACATCGACGAGCACTGCCCGGCGCTTCGATCGATCTGTCAGCACGATATCAGGCTTATTGGCTACAATAGTCCTGTCCGTGATAACAGATCGATCCCAATAGAGCGTGGCACGACTATTTTCGAGAACTGGAGCAGGCGCGTACTTATAGTACGGTACTTCAGAATCCACAAGGCCGTATTGAAGAGCAATTTGCTGGTGAATGATTCTGGCTACTAGATTGTGTCTGTGCAAGTACTCGCCGTTAGCAAGATGAGAACAAGAATTATTATTATAAAAATAACCAAGTTATAAGCCATCAAAGATTTATTCCTATCTCTTTCTAGCAAAACAGAATTTAGCATGGAGTTTATTGGCCGTAATAGTATTATGACGTCACATACGATGTCGGATCTCTG
Organism: Tethea ocularis; assembly: GCA_963555595.1. Taxonomy (NCBI): domain Eukaryota; kingdom Metazoa; phylum Arthropoda; class Insecta; order Lepidoptera; family Drepanidae; genus Tethea; species Tethea ocularis. Next base: position 1,607,943 of record OY741985.1, on the reverse strand, counting down.
TCTAATTTTCCGTGTTTCTTGGCCGATTTTAATTTCACTTTTTGAAATAATTTTTACGATCATTTTATATTCTGCTAAGAAATGCGATAAAAAAAATCATGAATATTCCCTTGGGTGAATGAAACCGCGGTGTGGAAGCAGTTTGTCCTATTTGTCACCGAATATCAGATTTATTCGTGTCCTAGTTCAAAAGGGATCTCCGTTGAAGATACCGAAGCTTGGCTTTGTCTTCCAAGTGACTGGGTACCTACAGAACGAAATGTCGACGCCAAGGATCCCGATTTTTCCCGTCCTGTTTACTCGAGGAACTGTGGAAGGATTTTCTTAGCGGTGAATGCGCAGTTTTGTGTCTAAGAGAGGTTGAAATGGAATAGGCTTAGATGATCCCAATGGGATACTGTAGTTAGTGCATTCACAATTTCAAGCAAGTCGTTCACAAAGGCTCAGAGCCATACAGCCTAGTCTTGTTTTTTTTTCTTTCATATAAATTTATGTGTTTGAGATTGTTTTTTTCAAGCTTTCAAGTTAAAGCAATAATATGCGTCATTTATGGCGCGCAAAAATAAAATATGTTTTTTTTCTTTCGTTGACTTACGTACATAAGACTCTTGCGTATTATAGGGGTTTGTGTTTTTGCTGGCTTTTTTACAAATGCTTTTACTGTTTTCATATTTATTTGCTACTTCAGTGTAATTATTTATTGTGTACTTCAGTTTATCACTTTATAAAGATAATACGACATTGTTTCACAATTTCCATGGACACATTTATGAGTTACCTACCTATACTTAATAGGTTACTAGGTACAATTTAATAACATTTGATTATTGATCAGAGTGCGCACGTAAGTACTTTTGTTTTTTATTTTTATACCAGGAATCTCTATTAGTTTATGATCCTATCGCTCGCGGTTTCCCCCGCGTTTCAGACGGACGGAATGTAATTTCAGAAAAAAAAAGAAATGGAGTTAGGGAAAATTGCATGCGTCATGCCGACCATAGAGTGGGTGTTGCGCTTTTTACGCAGTAGGGTTTTTAATATTTTAAATTTGTTAGTAAAGTAAAACTTACCAATTCTATTATTGAAAAATATTTCTCGAAAACCACTAACTATATTAAATAATACTTACAGCGAATTTCTAGTTTTTTTGTATACTTCTACCAACACTATTTCCGTTGTAGCTGGTGCGATTAAAAATAACCCTTTAAAGTTTCCGCTCGCGGTTTTGGTTAATTTTTAATTAAAAAAAGTTATATGCTAATTAGACATAGCAACAATTAGATTACATACATTATACCTACCAACTACACTATTTTTTTTACAGCTTTTTGCTATTTTCCTACCAAATAAAAAAATAGACAGTAAAAACAAAATATTTACAAGCAAAAAAGGTGCCCCTGATCGAAGGTTCTATTATTATTTATAAAAAGAATACAAGCATATGTAAGTAGGTACCTATAATAAAACCCGCAATCGTTTTCCATTACGCAACCTAGAAGAAGCTCAATAGGTAACTTACCTTTGATTCTGTTGATTTAGTGCTTTACATTCGTCAATCGATCGATAAACAATGTGTGCAGTTCTCCTTTAAACGAGACTCCAGAGATTTAGTCACATTAAAAAAACAACCCACGCACTTTACAAGGAAACTGAAAGATCAAAAGTCTAATATTCAATATAAAGATATAATAGAATAGTGAATAAAATGTAAAAAGCTTATTAACGTGCTACAGTTTCTCATGAAAAATATCGACTGAAACGGGAAGGAGATTCGGCTTTCGGCTGTAGCTTGGTGTTGCCATTTTTCTGAGCTTTTTGCTACCAGTTTTTAGGGAAAACTAGATGTTTTTTATTATATGAATTTCTAAAAAGCATTTTTATAATTACATACCTAAATGTCAAAATGAATTGATGAGAGCTCAGATTCCTCTGCATACTACCTACAATGTGCTTGAGCTATCGGTGAAGGAAAACATCGTCAGATGAGGATGCCATAGTGGTACGCCTGGTTGGCTACCACCCTCAAGATAAAATATCATAAAGTATGTATATCAACCGTTGTGTTCCGCGGGAGTTGAGAGGCCTTTGACCACAGAACACTTACTCAAAGAGTACATTTCTATATAGGTATGAGCTTTTACTCTGGCGAGCCGTTGACAGACATCGTAACTCTTTTATTTCTGTATAGGTAGGTACAATGTGTTAAAATTTTGCTTAGTTTTCTTAGCATGGGAAACTACGTTTTTTTTACGTGTATAAATGTCAAATATGGGTGTTTAGATGTTAGTTATGCAGTCACCCATCCATCAACTACTGAACCGATTTTAATTAAACTGTGCACATACATTTGACAGGCCAGTTAGCATGGTTGGTTACGACCCCGCCTATCACCTATCACGCACAAGTAGTGGGTTCGATTCCCATCCAGTACAAACATTTGCGTTCATGAACACGTCTGCTTGTCTGTACTCTATATCTATACTAATAAAAAAGCTGATCAGTTTGTTTGAACGCGCTTATCTTCGGAGTTACTGGTCCGATTTGAAAAATTATTTCACTAATAGGAAACTACATTATCCCCGAAGGTTATAGGCCACTTTTTATTCCGGGAACGCGAATGAAACCGCAGGGAACAGCTAGTTATCTATATAAGTATTTACTCGATTACAAAACAATAGGAGTACCTATTTACTACAAAAATAGTATACAATGTAGTCATTTATCTGGTTGTCCATAGTACAAGCTCTGCTTAGTTTAAGATAAAACTTTGTATAACACTTATATGAAATATTCTGATATGCTAACATATAATAGGTTCCTAGTGAATCATATTGGATCTTTAAAAAAATAAAATAGTTGAAAAGTCATTAGCTGGTAACATTAAAATTATTATCACTTTATTGACATACATTCAAACTTGAGTACATTAATTATCAACTTAAAATCTTTATTAAAATCTAAAATTTTATATGGTGCATACAATTTAAATAATAAATCACATGTTATTCTTTTTGTTACATTACAATTATTAATTAAAATCAAATAATTATCATTATAAATGTCCATTGCTTCCAATAAATAGCAGCCATATTTGTAATTAACTTTTTGAATACGAAATATAATGTGTTCCATTTTTGGTATTATGAAATTTGAATTTTCAGCTAAGAACTTTTCGTGTTGCCACAGTGAAATATTTGCAGTTTGTTTTTTTAAAAGGTCATTTAGGCGGTAAGCCAAACCATCCTTCTTGTATCTGTTTTTTCTTGTTGAATTAACAGAATATTCATTGGAACTATTTAGAGATGATAAATCTTCCTGTTTTATACATGGATTAATATTTGTAGTCACAGTAGAATGGCATGTTAATATTTCTAAATCATCGCTAGTCCTTGAACTTTCTTTAGGAGTTATACTATCACTTATAGAGTTCTGCGAAGCGTTTGCTGAACTAAAATGGCTATCAAAATATGATTTCACATTTTTTATCAATTTAATTTGGGCTACGTTATTGCTATTAGAAGATTCTGTATCAGTAAATATTTTCATAGAATCTGTCAAGTTATTGGAGTCTTCACTATTAGAACTTAGTTGATTTGAATGAACACTCCTCTCATTATCTATGTTCACATTTATTTTATCCCTAGAACTAATTTCGCAGTTGTCTTTGCCTCTAGTATCAGATTTAAATAGTTTTTTTCTTACATTTGGACTTGGAGAGTTGCTCTTAGAAAACAAAATTGGACTTTTACGAATTTTTGAATTTAATATAGGCGAGCTGGTCACACTGTTGTTATTTGGCGGGAGGGATGACGTCAAAATAGGTGAAACGCTAACATTTTTAACAGTTTTCTTGCATAAAATTGGCGACTTTTTATCCCTGCGGTCTACGGGAACGTCTGTTATCGTCACATCTAGGTTAGAAATATTCTTGGGCATAATTTTCTTGCGTTTTCTCTTACGATTTCCATTTTGATGATTGATAAATATTTTGTCATTACTTGTACTATTTTCGTAATCGCTGGATGTACTCGATGACCAGCTGATTTCTTCGTTGTTTTCTTGAGAATTCAACATATGAAATTTTGATACAAACAGGTTTAATTTTTCGTTTTCCATTATTATTTGCTAAATAAAAAACACTCAAAGACAATAACAATAACGTGAAATACACCAAAACCAAATAAACAGTGTGATATAACAGGAACCGGAGTCAAAAAATAATATTTAAAAAGTAAATACCTAAGTAAATAAAATAACAAAACCAAAACCAAACCACAGAGTAGTGTAAATAAATAAAATAGTGTTACCACAGAGTATGTATATGTGTTACCAAGTCTAAGCTAGCCCAGTAGCCAAAGAATTGGCACCAATTGGCATCAATAAAGATCTTTATTTCTTAACTTTTGTTTGAAATTGCCCAATTATTATATATAGCTTTTCATGAAAATATGAGGAAATTCTGTGGGGAATTCAGGTTTTCTCCTCCATAAGATGATTGATTAGCAAGGTTTTGGGGTAATTTTGATCACTAGCACTGCTACAAAGAAGTAACAAGCTTATACTTAGCTTATAGCTTGTTGTGTAAACTTATATGAGTTTAGAGTTTGACAATACATCTTTTGCTTCTTCTTCTTTGTTTTCATGAAGACCAAATTCTTTAGGACTTATTTTTTGCCAGTGCCAAGTTATATTGTTCTAGTAAAGTTCAAGTCATGTTATGAATCACTTTTAATATCTTTTCAAGTTATAGTTAGTCACTGTCTGGTTTGAGTAAAATGATGTTTGTACTACTAGTTTTTAGGACAACTTTACAGCTTTTTATTAATCTTTTGACCGTGACTGACTATGACTTGAAAATGATTTTCATCTAGCCGTAGCCATAAAGCCGGGTTTTCATCTAGTTATTTTCATAAATTCCCCGCATGCGTTATCATTTGAAAGTTATAGATAAAAATATATAGCCGATAATGAAAATATAAGGCGCGATCACATTAGAGTTACATTGATACTAGAAATTAGAAATATGTATAGTTATTCTCTATTACCGCTGCTGTGAAAATAGTCCCGAAATTTTGATGAAAAAGTAAAAATTATAACTATTTATATTTAACTGAGCACAGTTTATATAAAAAAGAAAGCATGCTTCTTGTAAAAGAAGAAAACACATTTTGACTTATGAGACATTACTTGGCAGTTTTAATACACAAATGTTTGTCTCAGATGAGCTCTCGGTAGAGAGTATGTTCCTTGTTTATGATGAGAGTCATCGCCAAGTGACCTGTTAATCAATGGGAGTACCATTCAAACACATTATATTTATTGTCGATATATCGATACCAATAATGACGCCTGAGACCCAATAAGTAGCCGCCTGGGGGCCTAATCACAGCGCAATGCTCGAATCTTCGACATCAATGTCACATTGTCAAATGTGCTGATAACTTGAAAACTTCAAAATATATAATATACCTACGTTTTGACCGAAGCCTGCCATGACAGTCTGCGTCGCCGAAATGTATACGAGCCTTAAATTTAAGATAACGTAATCCGACCTGATTCAACTATCTTGTACATCGTAGCAATTACTTATTGTGTTTTAAAATAATCTGTGAAATTTCAAAATTACTTCCCACGAACACTTTATTTTGCTTTGAGCTTGCGTTAGCGCATCTGACCTTGTCGGTAGTTAAGTGTTTTTTAAATAACTCCATATGTCGACGATAGATAAAAAAAACACGTTGTTAACAAAGGAGGTAAGTACATAGTGGTAGGTGCAAGGCGACAGTATTCCAACTTGTTAGTGGTATCGAGCGAAGTTGGTGGTGAAGCTGAAGGTGAGCATGCCAAGTTGAGCAAGTACCTATAGTAAAATCTTATTTTTTGTAACCGACTATAATATTGTATCTTTTTACACTCTTTCTTCTGAACTTTTCACCTAAAATACAGTTTAGCTTTCATAAAATATTTAGGATGCTGAAGTCCAAGGTTTCGATAACAATTTCGTATTGGACGCGAAAATCTATCAAAATCTATTAATAATAATAATAAACATTTATTTCAGAGTAAAATGCTCCATATTTGTTATACTATGTTAGTTTTACAATTGATTAAACAAATAAAATAAAATAATTAATTGCATGCTAAAAATAATCATGTTCCCATTTCAGATGAAAGATAAAGAAAGAAAATTAAATTATTAGCTAAAGCAGATGTCAAAAAATACATAAGTACTTACAGACACGAAGATAAGAAAAAATAATTATCAAAACTTGAACTTTAGGATATGGAAAGTGTTACAGATAATGAAGATAATCTTTTAAAAAAGAATGTTGCATTTAAAAATGTAGATGCACCACCTACTTTCAATAGTGAACTCATTAAAAATAATGAAGACTTTAAAGAGCATGTTGAAAGTGAAAAAGGATTACATACTACTGAGATGGATAATGCAATAAAATGTAACCAAGGTGCAGGAACATCAGCGTCATTAGATAAGGTTAAGAAAACTTACAAAAATGATTTGGGTGAGAAAATGATGTGGAAATATAAATGTGAACGAGAAAGCGCATCAAATGCTGCTAACACCCATGGAATGGATAACTTGGTTTATCAAAAAAGAAGTGGATCGTCGGGTGTAAGCGGACAACTTTATGAAACTAAACTGCTCAGCTTAGTTCTGCTAAGAGCTTTAAATGATAAAACTATTGATGAATTTTATTTAGGTACAAATATTAGTGGTATAGGTGCACTGGATGATATATGTCTAAGATACAAATCTAAGGAGAACAATAATGATGTGATCATATTCATACAAGCGAAACATAGAAGTGATGCAGATAAGGGAAAAATTACATTGAATGACGTGCAGAAGAGTAGTGGAGATTTTAGCCTCGCCAAATATTTTGACAGTTACTTACAGATAAGGGATAAAATAACGCCAAAATCAAATGATGTAATGTTTAAGGGTGATTTGAATGATTTAGATTGTTATTTTATAATTTACACACCAGTGAAGCATAATATAACTAATAATGGTATATATTTTAAAGAAAATAATAGTGATACAAGTCAAAAGATAAGAAGTCTTATTGAAACTGATAACCAAGGAGACATTTTTCAATTGAAATTTGATGATGTTGATTTCATAACACACGGTTTAATTGAAAATCGCGTCAAATTATTAGGAAAGATATTTTTAGATTTCATTTTGAATGATAACAGGAATATGATGGAAATTGAACTTTTAAAACGTTATCATATCGTCCTAGCTCAGAACGTTATTGAAATATCTGATGATGTCACAGATGGCAGTCGTAAAGGTAAATTTCGACCTGATTTTTTTAACAATCAGGAAAAGCTTATTGGAAAGTTCAGAGAAACATTATACAGTGAAGTGATTAAAACTAGACCACTTCATCGAGATGATGACATTGGACTTATGTATTTTAAAGTATGCGAAAACCAGACAGCCACAAATATTAGTAAGGTGATTGGCAATCATATAGGTTATGATAAGAAAAGTAATAGATTTACACTGATCGATAAAAGCGCGTTAAGCATTAAAGAATTTAGTTATGAGTTGAAAGATAAACAAGTTAATCCTTCTATTATTAACGATGCTATTAGAATGGCCGGCAAGGAAATTCTCTCGATTTTAGAATTTCAGTTGCCCGTTTGGTTTGGTAACACGGACATTGTGGTTAAAGGAAACTCGGTAAAAGTTGAAAAACGATTGGATTTTTTAGCAACTGAACTGTTTAAGTTATTTAAAAATAGCACGAATCATGATGATGATGATATACAAATAATTGAAATAAATGATGATATTGTTGGTCCAAATAAGTTAATAGAGAAAGGTGTTGTTGAAATAAATGGTGGATTAGGTAGCGCTGTTGGTAACCTACTAATTATTGATAAAAACACAAGTACACTCAAGTTTAACAATACTGAAGTATTGCCGACAAATGCCAAAACATTATGGGAAAAATTGAAAAATAAAGTTAGTGAAAAAGATTTAACTAGATATAGATTTAAGATTTGCTTACAAGGTTTCCCTTCCGTATCATTTGCAGATGACTTTTATGACAAAAAACTCTTAGAAGACTTTGTAAGTAAGCTTTGGTATTATACAAGACAAGCAAAAGAAACATCTGTAGAAATCATAGCAAAGAAAGAGATTGAAAAACATTTCGAAATGGAAATGAGTGCCACACCTATATTTCGTGTAAAAACTGATGCTATATTCCTGAAAATACATGACGAAATACAAAAATGGTGGATGCAAACTGATAAAATATGTTATTTCACCCAAAATACTGATATTTTCAATCGTGCAATATTAGATATTGTCGATAATCCTCTCATAACTATGTTTAATCTTATATATATAAATAAAATGAAGCCTTTGGGAATTGAATTTGAATCACATGCATTTAAATCTTTGAATTTAGATACATTTACATCTGATCTTCTTATTATTACTACAAATTCAAATATATTGACTGGTTCGAAAATGATTCAACACTTTAAAGGCTCACAAAATCACGTTTTCGTCGATTTTAACTACATCGTAAGTTTTACTTTTCATACATTAGAGAGTATATTGTCTGAATTCGAAAGTGTAAAATTTGAAACTTTAATAATATCGTTGGAAATGCATAAGAATGATGAAAGCATTTTTGAAAAACTAAATTATTTTCTAAATAGACTGAATAATGTGAAGATTATAATTGTAACTAACAAACAATTACAATTGGAGTTAAGTGATGATAGAAATATAACGGTAGAAAATGATAAGACCAGTTTGAGTGACCTTTCTCCGATAGCACGTGACAAAATTTTGAACGAATCAATGGTTGTATTTCAAGGTGTAGAAGTTAATTTAAAAACAATTATTGACGATAAATCGGAATACTTGATTACGACGGATACTTTAAGTAAACTTTATAACCAACAAGTATTTATTATAGGAAAATCTCTGATAACATCAAATTACGATACCATAGAACCATTCTACGTTCATAGACATTTAAGTCGTGAAGAAAATAATTTAAGCTATATTGAAGATGCATACAGTGAACATTCTAAGTCAAGATACTTTGATGGAGATGATGAAGATACGCCTCAAATAGTGAAATCGTATGATATAAATTGTCTTAAAGATCTTAAAGATGACATTGTCGTTGTCACTGCCACACCTGGTATGGGAAAGTCAACATTGTTAACACATCTGTCGCTAGAAACAAAGAAAATATATCCTAATACATGGATAGCGCGAATAAACTTGCTAGATTATTCGAAGCAATTCAACAAATGGCAACAAAATAAAACTGTCGTCGATGAAAAAGAGACGATTAGATTTTTATGTAGAGCTACAAATAATTTAAGTGATAGTAATGAATTAGAATTAGAAGTTATAAATAATGAAATAGTTCTAATTAGAGATAATATCGATACGGACACTCTACTGGAACTAGATTTCTTTTTTCACTGTTATAAAAATGGTAACATCATTTATCTGTTTGATGGATTCGATGAAATTTGTCCACATTATGAGACAGAAGTTATTCAGCTCATGAAAACTACTGTTAATATTACATTTACGTCTTCTGTAGAAAAAAAAATTAAGCAAAAAGTTTGGATTACAAGCAGGTCTTATAACAACGTGAAACAAATTATTGAGCGTGAATTTGGCAAGTCTTATACTCTACAGCCACTTTCCAAAGTAGAACAAAGAATATATTTGGAGAAATTTTGGAAAAAGAATATGAATCTTAAACACTTAAGTTACGAACAGTTCGTGAACATTGATTGCTTCATAACTTATTACAAGTCATCTATTGATAATAGAGACACTCACACTGTTGCATATATCAAGTCAATAAGTAAACCCTTACACAATATTTACGTTGCGGCTCTTGAATATTTCCAAAATGAAATTAAAAACATACCTCTAACAGAAGATACAGAAATATATAGACAATCGTGGGATTTTGACGCGAGCCAACCGCTCATTATCGATGAATTAATTAGATACAAGAGAAATGTTACAAAAGCGCTCACATTGTCTGGAACACCTCTGCACATGCACATAGCCGCTGAGCATTTCCAAAATGAAATCAAACATAATCTTTCCAGTGATCAAACAAACAAATGGGATTTAGATATGAACACATTCGCATTCTATGAACGGTTCTTAGAAATGAAACTTACAAAAATACGATTCCAGGAAAAAAACAAAATAGATGTATGTAAGCCAGATAATAAAATAATACATGATAAAGAACGCAAGGATTTTATGGAGGAACATAAGAAATTAGCATTTTATGCAATCTTCAAAGATTACCAAATTTTTAATGATTTGACTACCGAAGATGAGATACAAGAAATAAAAGACATTGTAGATAGTTTAAAGTTTGCGAATGAAAAAACTGGCGTGATAGACTGTGTAGTTGATGGCGTACCGAGATTCGTGCATAAAATGTTCGCCGAGTATTTTGCGATTGAGTACGTTTGTGACTTAATAAAAACTGCTTCCTCTCTAAAATGTTTAAATAGGCAAAAGATTATATGGCAGTTTCTATTTCATGCTGTAATGACTGACGGGTCTGTAGGTGCTTTTACCATATTCGATCATAAATTAGCAACTAATGATAAACTAAGAATGTTTTTAAGTAACGATGACACCAGTACGACTGTTTACGATTTATTATCAAAACAAACAAGTGTTGATATGCAGGAAAAAATGCGTTCCTCGTGGGATGATGAGGTTTATCATTCTTCATATTACAGAACTGCGTTAGATATTGCTGTAGAGAATGGCTTAAGCGACACAGCAAAATTCCTATTGACATTCGTTGAGAAACATTTAAACAAAGATAATGTCAAATACTTTGAATGCCTTCTTACAGAAAACAAACTTATACATTCTGCAATTAAGCAAGGCTTTGATGATATAATTGATATTATATTAAATAATCTCAGAAGAGTAGGTAGTTCAATATATAAAGTTTTAATGGATAATGATTTTCGTTACAGTATTTTTGATGATATATCGAACAAGACCAATACTGAGATTATTGCTGATTTGTATTCAACTTACAATCACAGAATTGATTTAAAAATAGTATCTTTTCACGCAAAACTTTTAAATGAAATTTGTAATGATTTGTTTTTGCGGCAAGATTTTCGTATACCACAAGATTTTTTTATTCTTTTACGCTAGTGTTATTTTTTTCTAGCTTTATAAGTTCAACATAATGCATGTATTGTTTTCAGTGTGTATTTTTATGTAAATAAATAATAATTATTATTATTTGTTCCGATTCGACATCCGGAATCCATCTTGAGTCAAGCACCAGTCTTTTAAGCGTTTTCGGTCGTTTAACTTACCTCCCACCAGGCGGCGCCACCATCGCTTACACAGGAAGTGAGTGGGGGGCGCGAAATGGTGGTGCCACGATCCTCGTTTGTTCATCATTATAGCGTCGTTTTTCGTAGCGTACGGTTTAACTTAAATATTTCTAATAATTTGAATACCTTCATTATAGTATTAAATTTTTTAATTTTTTAATCTTAATAGTAATTAAGTATTAGTTATAATCTCCCATCAAAAATGGACAACGGTGAAACGCAAGCTGTTAGTGAGGTAGAATCTCGGAAAAGGCGCCATTATAGGAGTTCAGATTCGGATTCATCGTCTCGGGACTCCAGCCCACAGCGAATCAGTAAGTCAAAACGGACTCGACCTGTAAGTGATTTGCAATTTGAATTTTTGTCCCAACAAGTTTCTTTTTTAACGAATTTAGTATCTGAAAAATATTCTGTTCTACCCTCAACCACAAATAATGAAAGTAATGCTGGAAATACGAATATTTCGAGTAAATTAATGGATGATTTTTCCTTACGTCCACCGGCGGGACTATCGAGTAATAATTCTAGCGGACAATTACAGTTGTCTGACCTTAACACCACTGTGAAAGATCCAATTTACCCAAAATCGAAGGAATCTTTTTTGAATAAAATTTCAAATTTACAACGTTTCAATTGTAATGATTGGAATGCTATTCGTTTTGCTGACACTCAAAAGAAATACCTAGCGGCACCGGGGTTGGTCGAATTGAGCGTTAACGATGTGTTGAAACGATTTGAGCCTACAATGCCGGAAGAAAATCGCTTGCATCTTTTCGAAAGATCATTTGCAGCTTTGTCGAATGCAGTTTTATCACAAAAAGAAGCGTTACATACTACCCTATAAAGTTTAGTCGATTGGTCGAATGAAAACGGTTCAAAACTCACTCCATCAAGTTTGTTTGCCAAGGTTGAGGAACTTTTTGGCAAGGAGTCTGGCTACGTCAAGGCTACGGACGATATTTTGCAGATGGTCTGTGGACGACGAGCAGACTTGATAAATTTACGAAGAGAACATTTATTAAAACAAATCCCGGAAGGTTTCCATTGTAGTGTTTTACAGAAACTACCCCCTAGTGCCGACTTTTTATTTAATGATGAACAACTTACTACCTACATTCAGAAAATTGGGGGGGCTGAGAAACTTTCACAGTCTTCAACTGCTCAGCCTACTCCGAGTACATCTCAACAATATCGGCCAAGAACCAATTCGATTATGAGTAAACTGCCGGAAAACAAACCATCACGTGATAATATTTTTCGTAATGCGCCAGCTAAGCGGTCAAAACATCAAAATAACTCCAAGGGGTATAGAACATCAAATTATAGACACAAACATGACGGTAAAGGGAAAAAATCATTTTCTTCCAAAAATAAAAATTCCCGCGCATGACTATTACAGCTTTCAAGGCGGTTGTCTGGCGCGATTTCAACATGTTTGGAGCGATCTTGGAGCGCCACCCAAATTATGCAAACTTCTAAAAGGCTAAAGCATTCCATTCATGATGAAACCGCCCCTAATATTACCAAACGCGCGAGTTATGAAAAATTTCGAAACCAAATTAAGTCCTCAAATGACACGGCAAATAAATACCATGATACAAACCAATGTTCTCGAAATAGCCGAATATTCCCCGAGTTACCTATCAACGTTTTTCCTTGTGCCGAAACCAGACGGTTCCATGAGGCCAATCTTCAACTTGAAACGATTAAACCAGTTTGTGTCGACAAAAGATTTTCAATTATTCAGCCATTTCCGTGTTCCGAGTTTCACACAGAATGCAGATTGGATGGTAAAAATAGATTTGAGTCAGGCATATTTTCACCTGCCGGTTTCTCACAAGCACCGCAGGTTCCTGAGGCTCAGTTACAACGGCCGCCTACTACAGATGACGTGTCTACCGTTTGGACTATCATCAGCACCAAGGACGTTTGCCTCTCTAACAAATTGGGTTGCAGAATACCTACGCAAACGCAACATACGCTGTGTAGTGTACCTGGACGATTTTTTACTTGCGGACCAGTCTCGTCTTGCATTACACGATCATGTCTCATTCACAATAGACCTATTACAACGTCTCGGATGGACGGTCAACTTCGACAAGTCTGTCTTGGTTCCGACACAACGCCTGGAGTTTCTCGGTGTTACCTGGGACACACTGTTCAACACAAAGTCCCTGTCGGAACCAAAGCGCCTAACGCTCCGCAGGGTGCTCCAGACTCAAATGTCGAATGGCAGTTGGTCCCTCAAACAGGCCCAGTCCCTACTGGGGAGACTCAACTTTGCCAGCTTTGTGATACCGAGAGGGAGACTGAACTGTCGCACAACGCAAACCTGCAGTCGACAGCTTCCCAAGACTCACCCCTACAAACGGGCTACGATACCAGACCCTGTTTATCAAGAACTGAGGTGGTGGCTCAACTCTCTAGACGGCTTTCTTCCGATACATACGATTCCGATAACGCACCTTTTGACAACGGATGCCTCAGACAAGGGCTGGGGCGCTCAACTTGGCGATATGAAAATGGCGGGTCAATGGATGCAATCCCAAACATGTTGGCATGTAAATCTCAAAGAGTTATACGCGGTGTATGCTGCAATTCTTCAGATGAAATTGGAACTACTAGATGCACATATTCTTTTACAAACGGACAATCGGACAGTTGTGGCGTACATAAACAAAGAAGGTGGTACAAAGTCAGGATTGCTTTTACAATTGACCAAACGGCTACTGGACTTGTTAGACGCCCACAATATATCATTGACGGCTCAATATTTCCCTGGGAGATACAACGGCGAAGTCAATGCGTTATCGAGAGGAATGCAATGTCCGGAGTGGCATCTCAGACCAGCGGCGACTACACCGATTTTCAAAATGTGGGGCAAACCGGAGGTGGATCTGTTCGCATCGATGACAGCGCACGTAGTACCGACATAGGTTTCGACCGATATCCACAATCAGCAAGCTCTATATCACAATGCCTTTTGTCGAACGTGGGACTACAACATCGCGTGGATATTTCCACCACCGAATTTAATGCCACAAGTCTTAGCACATCTAAACTCCGCCAAAGGTCAGTATATAATAATTGCTCCCCACTGGGTCAAAGTGTTCTGGATTGCAGATCTGCGCCGCCGAGCTATACAGGGGCCACACCTGATTCCCAACCTTCAACAAGTTTTGATCGACACCACGACGAATACCCATCCACCAGACATACAAAACATTCATCTGGAAGCTTGGCTAATCTTGGGTGGATTGAAGCAATAGAAGACTGGACAACTCAAGAGAAATCCGTCTTAATGTCTAGTTGGCGTAAGTCTACACTCAACACATATCGACCGGCCTGGGAAAAATGGACGAAATGGAGTATTGAAAATGGTATAGATTTTAGAAATCCTTTACCCACACAGGTAGCTCGTTATTTAATATACCTTCACAACAAATGTGGTCTCGCTTACAAAACGATATTAGTACATAAATCGGCTATTTCAACTTTTGTAAGCCACGATTCTGTTAATAGCATTTCATCAAACTTTTTTGTAAAACACGTTTTAAAATCTATATCACTTGCAAAGCCAAAATGTATCAAACCGCCGATATGGGACCCTAAATTTGTTTTACAATATTTAGAAAACAATTCAGTCGATGAAGATAGTCTATTTCAAATCTCGAAACGCGTAGCGATACTTTTACTTCTTATGTCCGGACGCCGGGTTCACGACCTCACGCTATTGCATACAGGACCTAGTAATATGATTGATGAAAGCGACTTCATCATATTTTGGCCCACTTTTGGATCAAAAACTGATAGTACTAATTATCGGCAATCTGGTTGGAAATTAAGAGCTCATCCTAATAATAACCTAAATTGTATTTATTGGATACGCAAGTTGATATCCCTTTCAGAGGAAAGGCGTAATTCTATTAATTGTTCAGAGTTATTTATCACTGTGCGTGGGGTGGTGAAGCCTGCGTCTAGGACTGTAATAGGCGGCTGGGTGAAGTCCGAGCTGCGTGCAGCGGGCGTGGAGGCACCGCCCGGTTCTGTGCGATCCGCGGTCGCTTCGCTTAACTGGCTTGAAAGTTTCCCTATTGATCAGATACTTGCCACTGCTAATTGGAAGCGTGAACATACTTTTAGAAAGTTTTATCATAAAGAAATTAATAGATCCTTGAATGATTCAAATATGTCGATTTCTTTATCTAATTATTTCGTTGCTGTACGTTGATTAAAATAGTATATACCTAGAACCTACCATGTTTCGAATAAATCAATGATTAATTCGATTTAATATCTTATTTTTGAATAATTATTAATAATTTTCTCCAAGCTACACATTATAGCATCTTAGCTACCAGGAGATAACAAACACATCACTCAAGATGGATTCCGGATGTCGAATCGGAACAAATAATAGAGAGTTTTAACAAACAATAAAACTTACCTATTATTTTTCCTGAAGACATCCGGAATCCAGGTAATCTCTACCTGGTACATCATGAGTTTTATAATGATGAACAAACGAGGATCGTGGCACCACCATTTCGCGCCCCCCACTCACTTCCTGTGTAAGCGATGGTGGCGCCGCCTGGTGGGAGGTAAGTTAAACGACCGAAAACGCTTAAAAGACTGGTGCTTGACTCAAGATGGATTCCGGATGTCTTCAGGAAAAATAATAGGTAAGTTTTATTGTTTGTTAAAACTCTCTATTATTAAGGTGGAGGCTTCGGTTGGAGCGCGAAATTCAAATTTTATCACGTTTTTTGCTAATTGCAGCTCAGTTAAAGGTCGTAAGTTAGGAATATGTTGATGATATCTTTTGTTATTAATCAGTAAATATACTACCATTCTTCTCGCAAATAACATGTTAATAACTTACGACCTATAACTGAGCTGCAATTAGCAAAAAACGTGATAAAATTTGAATTTCGCGCTCCAACCGAACGTTTACCCTTAAGTCTGAGGACGTAAAAATATTTATTGAGTACTTGAACCCTATAAATTACCGCAGGTGAAATACAAAATAGGTCTGTAGGAAGATCATTAATCTAAGTCATACTCTGTATATAACAATTTGCCAACGTGTGTAGAAGAATATTATCTAAACTATAATATACTTTTTTGATATTTATTTACTGTTTTATTTTCCTTGTTACTCCTTACTTTTTTTGGGCGCCAGTAGACGTTTCCACTAGGAATGTCAAAGAAAAATAAACTTTACGACGAGATTATAAGGTTGATGATTTGATTTGATAGACTAGTCTATAGTGATCATCGAAAGATTACTTAGATAGTGGTTCACAGAAACAAAAAAAATGGAAAAATCCATCACCACGGACATTCAAGAACATAATGGCTAGTTTTCACCATAGTTCCTCACAAAAGTCCTTTACAATCATCAGCCAGACCTCTTGATTTTACGATTGGTAAAATTGTTCACATTCAGCAAATCTCGTTCCGTTCTAAAGTTTCGATTTTTTTACAAAATATTCTAGCAACTTTTTTTACAACTGTAGCCATTTCTTCTTTTTTTGACCTGGGTACACTGAACATTATCAGTCAGACAGTGAAGTGAGTGACACTAGTGACAGTCAGTCAGAAATTCAGAATCAGACAGAAGTGACAGAACAGAACAGATTATGCCATCATAGTCAAGAAGTGAAGTGAAGTGAGAACAGATTTCAATGTAGGCAAAGAGGATACAAAAAGAGAAGACAAATAAAATAATACTTGAAGATTTAGGTATATCTAAAGTTTGAATTGAAAGATTTCTGAAGGTGGTTTTATTGGTCTACATTATAATACAATGGAATTACCAACTATATTAAATGTAAAAAGTGAAAAGGAAGATTTCGAACATGAAAAAGAGAAGCACTTTCTAGATTTTCATTTAGACATCAAAATCGAATCGGAGGCTCCACAAATTTTTGATGACTACGACTGGTGTATTGACAATGCAGACCTTAGACCTTCGAATACTGAATCAGAGGATTTTCAACAGCTGACACAGTTTTTCAAACAGCAATGCACAAGATGTGATAGATATTTTGATGACAGGTAACTTCTTTTGTTTATGCAATCCTGGTCCTTGTAACATTTTTTTTTACTATGTTGCCTGTGTTTGACCACAATATCACCATGGTCAGTGATGATGTGGCCGATGGTGGTAACCACACAAACCTTAGAAGGAAACTGGCTCTCAAGTGCAGCTGTCGGAACACACCGGAAGGTACTTGGCGACAGATTTTCAACTAGCCAGCTAGGCGGGTACTACAAAGTATCCTACCACCGTGCTATGGTTTCCTTACGATGTTTTCCTTCACGGAAAGCTCAAGCTTATTGTAGGATTCATACCCGTGACCTTCGGCATTCGACATCGCATACCACTGAGCTATCATTGCCTTAAAAGTTGCCTCTAAAGCAACTCTGACCAAGAACCACACCACAGGTCATGGGTTTGATTCTCATCTGTCTCACACACATATGTGTCAATGAACATATTTGTTTGGATGTAAATATATTTGGAGGTTAGTTCAGTTCAGTTATACGGGCATAGTTCTGCTTAGTTTGGAATCAAATGGTTGTGAGTGAAAAATATATCAGGTTTTAAAAAAATATATATTTTTTGGTTTATATAATGAATGAAGGCATGGCAACTGGTAGTCAAATATTTGGTATTAACTAAATGGGTATTTGTTATGTGGTTATTTTTACGCTACTATAAGGCAGCAATCAACCTAGTAGTAAAAGGTTGCCATAGCCTACAGAATAGACACTTGCATGTTGTAGTTATATTTTCTTTTAGTGGTAGTTTATCATTTATTTTAAATGTTTTTTGTCTTATTCCTTACATTTTTGTGATTAGAACCACAATTTAACTATAGTCAGTGCTATGGTTTCTTTACAATATATTCCTTCACTGAAAGCTCAAGCTCGTTTACATTTTCGGATTTGAACCTGCTACCTTCATGTTTGGCATCACTTCTGAGCTATCATTCATCATCATGTCAGCTAAAAGACGTCCACTGCTGGACAAAGGAGCTATCATTACCTTATACTATTACCTTATTTTCAGGTACTCCCTCCTGCAACATAATTTAACACATTTAAAAATCTATTTAATCCAATGCACGTATTTACTAAAATATAAATGTGGTGCCTGCAACATATTTTATAATACCAAAGATAAACTGAAAGAGCACACAACGGTAATTCATGGATCAAAATGTAACCTAAAGGCTGAATATAGTGTGAGTTCTGAATTAGAAACACAATGTGACAAGGATATTGACAAGAAGACATTGTGTAATCAAGATAATACGTCAGATTGTGATGACAGTTTATTAATTACAAAATCACAAAATACTTCACATTGTGATGGCAACATATTAATATCAAAATCACTTCAGCAATGCACAAAATGTGGTAAAATATTTACGTACAAATCTTGGTTTTCACACATGCAAAGTGTGCATAGCAATGCTAAAAGCATATGTAAAATATGTAAAAAGACATTCAAATGTGACCGTTACCTACGTAGACATATTTTATACCAGCACGGTAACGAAAAACCTAGTTGGAGATTCCATAAAATTGCTGATAAAGAAATTAACTGTGAGAAATGTCCTGCCGTGTTTGTCAATAAGAATTCTTTGAAGACTCACATGAGGAATTGTCATACGGAGAGTGTTGAGTGCGATTTATGTAAGTCAAAGTTGAAAAGCAAAGCTTATTTACTGACGCATATGAGACGTGTTCATTATGATGATGGAAAGGAACATAAATGTAAAATATGTGGGAAGAAATTTAAATCTCCACGTTATGTTAAAGTTCATATGAAGAATAAGCATGTTTAATGTTAAAATTGGGATTGATTACTTAATTTTACCACTTGCTCTTCTAAACTTAAAATAAACCTTATTGCGTCATACAGGTCGCGTCATGTAAAAAGAACGGTTTCAGTAAACTGCGCATTTGGCGATTTATCGGTCTATTTGGTGGTATGAGGTCCAATATACCTACCCATAATCAATATAGGAGCCCCCAAGAGCGAAAGGCTAGTTCTAAAATAAAATAATAGGCCTAGTTCGTTCGTACGCGAGTGTAGACATGCGCAAACACACCTCCACTTTTTTCCAGCGATCTTTTTACATGACGCCGCCTATAATAAGGTTTAACTGTTAATTAAATGGTTAATTAAAAAATAATATTGCATAGGTATTTCTTAGATTTACCTACCTGTGTGCAGGAATTTGCCCTGTAATAAAATATCCTGTAGGTTGTAAATCCACAAGCAACAACATATGTTAACTATTTTATATTTTTTTTGTTATGGTTGCCAAGGTGGTAAAACCAAAATTGGTGGTGGTTATTTCTTTTTTTTTTTATGTCAGTAGGTTGACAACCACCTTGCAATACCAGAGGTAATTGCCAATGTGTTGCCGACCTGGTACAATGCCGAGAAGGAACTGGCTCTCAAGTCCAATTGACGGAACACCGGTAGGTGCCTGGCGTCAGATTTTCAACTTGAGGGTGGTAGCCAGCCAGACGGAGATTACAAAGTATCCTATTACCGTGCTATGGTTTCCTCACGACATCACTAAGCACCTATCGATGTCTTGAAAGCTGCACTTGTGAGGTAACTGATGGATATTAGCTGTTTTATTAGTTTGAAGCAGACACCGAAGAATAGATTTAATTTTGTTATATTTATAGACCGCCAAGTGGTATGGATAGCAACGATTATTGTTTTGTTTTTTGTTTATATAGTGATGATTAAAAAAATCAAATCAATCCGACAGTTACATTATAAAAATATATTGGATACATATTTTTTCTTTAGTTCCGAAAACAAAAAAAATATGAAGATACAAGTACCTATGCAAATCGTTTTCGTACACTTCATTTCTGATTTACACAACTAATACAAATCATTCAGTTATCGCATCATTCAACGTTCAATAAGATCATTTTCGATCATTTTTTAACACATGAGTAATGTTGTAGGCGCACTCTTTTCGGGAACGATCGATTTTACGAATGTTGCCGATGCGTCATCTAAGTTGTGTCATACTATACCTACCTACAGTGCTTTAAAACTTCGTGTGACGTCACGTCTCAGTACACTTTTTACAGAGAGATGACATCACAACGCCCCACTCCTGAACTGATGCGACTTTGTAATTTTTTATTGATTTGGTAAAATAAAAAATACGTGTCCAATATTTTTTGATAACCTAACTGACGAATTAAACAGAATTAATTATTTTTTACTCAGTCATCATCCCTATTATACCTATGACGTCATTCCACGGCCAACTCCAAGCAAGAACGGTAACGATTATTTAACTTCAAGATGAAATACACAATGTTTCCCTTATTCCATTTTGTTTTATTTTAGTTAGTTTCAGTTTATTAAAATACCTACTTTGACCTCCGTTTTACCCTTTGGGTACGGAATAGGGTTGCCATCTTTTTTTTTGCAGATAAAGTACATTGGTTAGTATGAAAAAAAAGTACATCGTATCAAAATAAAGTACAATTTCTTTTTCTTTTTCTTTATTATTATGTTTAAATATATTTTTTATAGCTTGCAGTTTGTATCAAATTAGTATCTCTACTAAACAATTGCACCCACTCACAATTAAACTTTTCAAAATCTCAAAGAAATCATAACATGCGAAATAAAGTATTTTCGCGCACTTTATTGTTCTCATAAAGTATAGAGTACAATTACCTGAAATAACGTACAATACTTTATTATAAAGTACGGGTGGCAACCCTAGTACGGAACCCTAAAAATACAGTCCACTTACTACTAAAAGATGAAACTGACACTATATTTATTAATAAACTGAAACAAATACTGACAAACAAAGCCTATTATACAATTAATGACTACATAAATGATAAAAAAATTATATAAATAATAATATACTAACCAAATACATGTATACATACGTAATAAAGAAACACGAATACCTAAAGTAATAAATATAATTTAAATAATACTGACATGATACTAAATATATATATATGTCATTAAATATTAATATAGATACAATTTAACAATTATAGAATGACTGTAGACCATTTATATCTCCTCTCTCCTATACCTCTAGAGATGTTGCTGTGCCCGACAGGGTCCACAATGTATGTATTACATAATTACCACCTAAGGTTTACACATTGTGGAACGCAATTAAATAAATAAATATTCTTATGGGCATAGTGACTGAAATAAAACGTAATATTAAAACACAACAATTTGACTAATTTATTTATATAATTTACATAACAGTACATTTTACATAATCTAATTTTTTTTGGTCCTAATTATGAAAATACCAAAAAGGTTTTATTTTAAAATTAGGTCACTGTAAGAACTAAACCTATATTTGCGGCATCCAATTGCATTTCTTCTATTTAGACTACAATCTCAGTCAGTGATGATGGCCGAAGGGAACTGGCACTCAAGTGCCGCTACCAAAAGACAACTGTAGTATCCACCTGGCTGGGACTTTAGTTGAAAGTCTGTCCCCAAGGATCGCCCGGTGCGTTGCGGTTGACAGGGTTGCCATCTCTAAAATCCGCTAACCAGGACAAGTGTGAAAACCCCGAATTTTGGAGCTTTATGTCTTTCTTATGTATTTTTTTTTTTTACTTTTGTTCGACCGGTAAACTTTAAAACCCGGACTACAAATGCAACCCCGCCCGGACGTTCTCTAAACTAGGACGAATCCGGGGAAACCCGGACGTATAGCAACCCTAGGTTGACAGCCAGTTCCCTTCTAGACTAAAGTCTGATTGATATTATGCTGAGATTAGAGTCAATCACAAACCCATGATGAAAATGCAACTAAATTACACATTTCTATAACCAATTAATTCATTCTGCCGTCTTCAATTCATCATTTTTAATACTAATCTTCTGCTTTTCAAATAATACCCTCAATTGTTCAGTAGCTGTTATGGGCAGTCTGTCATTTGCACCGAATTTAGGGTCCGGTAGTTCAGCTGTGTTTAACTCTGGGTTCTTGAAGGTGAACGGAGTCCAGGGACCCTGGACGGAGGGGTAGTCAGTATACTGGTATTTGCGGAGACGTGTTGATGATACGTCGCCTTGCTGAGTGCGAATTACTTCGATCCATTTGGTGATTTCTGATTGTGTTTTGTTCGTCATACTCATCCATACTCTGTCACCGTTTACTGTAACAATATGTACAATAGAATCTATATATATAAAAGAAAGTCGTGTTAGTTACACCATTTATAACTCAAGAACGGCTGAACTGATTTGACTGAAAATTGGTGGGGAGGTAGCTTAGAACCAGGAGAAGGACATAGGATAGGTAGGGGTAGGTCGGGGTAGGTAGGGGTAGGTAGGGGTAGGTAGGTAACGTAGGTAGGGGCAGGTAGGGGTAGGTAGGGGCAGGTAGAGTTAGGTAGAGTAGGGTAGGTAGGGGTAGGTAGGGGCAGGTAGGGGCAGGTAGAGGTAGGTAGGGGTAGTTAGGGGTAGGTAGGAGTAGGTAGAGGTAGGTAGGTCCCAAATTTATTTTTGTTCTCAGGGCAGGACAACGTCTGCCGGGTCAGCTTGTAATATTATAAATGCGAAATTTTGTGAGTATGTACCTATGTATCTTTGTTGCTCTTTGATGTAAAAACTACTGAACGGATTTGGATGAAACTTGGCACATAGATAGATAACATATAGGCTACTTTTTATCCCGGGAAAAAATAAGATCCCTCGGGTGAAACTGCGGGGCGGAAGCTAGTGTAGAATAAAAAGAAAACTGGTGTGAAGTGGGACTCACTGACAAGGGGTTAATTATGAAATTACTTGAATTTTGTGAAAAATTATTGTCTACCTTCATAGGCAAATATAAAAGCTAAACTGACTGATCTATCAATGCAATGCTCAAACCACTAATCAAATCGGTCAGAACCGGTATACAGGCTATGATGACATAGGCATCCGTTGAGAAGAGACGCAGAAACATTGTGCGATTTTATCAATATTTAATATATTGTAACAAATCAAAAGAGTATGTTGTTGAAAGTTGATTTATGGGAAGAGGGAGACTGAAAAGGAAATTTATTCATTGTATAAAAAGACATAAATATAAAATGACGCAAAGAGACAGGGAAAGACTGGAGGCTTTTGAAATGTGGTGTTGGTGGTGAGAATGGAGAGGATTAGCTGGACCGAGAGAGTGACCAACGAGGAAGTGTTAAGACGGGTCAAAGAGACAAGAACCTTATTAGAGACGATAGAAAATAGGAGAGGAAAGATTATTGGCCACCTTATACGTCACGACGTACTAATAAAAAACATCATAGAAGGAAAGAGAGGAAGAGGAAGACCCAGACTGAACTATATAGACCAAGTGAAGGCAAAAGTGGACGTCGTGTCGTATAGGGAGGTTCATGAAGCAGCGGTCAACAGGGAGAAGTGGAGGAAGCTACACCGACAAGAGCCAGGCTCTTAAATATAGAAGAAGAAGGAAAAGACTAGCTATTTATTCCCCCGCGGTTTCACTCACATTCCCGGGATTAAAAGTTGCCTATAACCTTTTGGGGTAATGTACCTTCTTATTAGTGAAATAACTTTTCGTATCTGAATGATAGATCCAGAGATTAGTGCATTCAAACAAACTCTTCAGCTTTATATATTAGTGTAGATGATATGAGGAGTGAATTTTGATATGACGGATAGAAGGGCTGAATGGAAGAGTACATATTGCGCCGAACTCTAATGATTGGGAACGAGGCAGGTAGATGATGATGATCAAATCACATTAGTAGGATTCTAACGCTGAAATACATATCTATAGCCCTCACACTAGGCAAACCCTGTATCGTGAGGGCCCAGCTACATACTTCAGATAGTCAGTCTAGTCTAGTCAGATACTTAATCTGACAATCTGGTATAGAACTTTATTAGTACAATTATTTTTTAGCAGCTTAATCAATCCTGTCTCCGACAAGGATCAAAGTTAGGTTAGGATATCAGAAATGTCACAAATTGAAAAAACTAGTATTTAATAAATTTTCAGTGGTGTCATACGTTAAAGTTGATAACCACTTACGGATGATATGTATGATACCAGGATACTTACAGTATTCACCAACTATGACGGGGCCACGGTGTCTGCGAGGCTTGAGGTAGACCACCACGCCGGGGTTCTGCTTAGCAAACTCCACTAAATCTTGTTCTATGAAGTCCCTGGATGTAATCGATTTAGTTTATATCACCACATACTAGTTACCATTACTATACAACAGTTTGGGTTTGATTCCCATCCAGGTAGGGTTGCCATCTGTCCGGGTTTCCTCGGATTTGTCCTAGTTTAGAGAGCGTCCGGGTGGGGTTTCGTTTGTTACCGGTCGCAAAAATAAATACAAAAGAAGATTTATAACAATTTCTTATTTCACGGGTCTATTCGGGCATAGAATATTATCAAAATATAATTTTGACTAACCTCGACGTTGCGATCAAGTTGCATTGATCGTGGTCATTACTATAAACATGAATTGTGTTCGCGAGAGTTTAAAAAGTATTAATTTCTTATTTTACTGTGTAACTTTAACAAATAAATGACATGTCCGGCAAAATCCGGGGTTTTCACACTTGTTGTCCTGGTTAGCGGATTTTAGAGATGGCAACCCTACATCCAGGACAAATATTTGTGTGCAAGAACAAATCTGGTTATCCTGAGTCTATAATAACAAAATGTAGTATATCAGTTATCTGGTACCCATTGTACAAACTTAGCTCGGGATAAGATAGCTGAGTGTGAATAATTAATTCCTGGATTATTACCATTTGGTCTAATCAGCTGACTTTTAATCAGGAATGATTATTTTATTTATTTATTACAAAATCCACAGCTTTTAAAAATAAAATACAATTTTCTTATTAAATGTAGATCTTACAGCCAATTAAAGATTTACAATTTCCTGCCTTATCTTAAAACAAAGACAAAAAACAAAACAAAAAGTCAAAAACTAAACTATGGAGGAATAATAGTGATTTCATATTAACTGATTAAATTGCTTATGCCTCTAAGGCTACTCTCTGACCTTCTTTAATAATGTCTTTCTCCAGACTCTCACTCTGACTCCAGTGGCTTGAAGGAAAAAATCCTTGCTATATATGTAGCTAAAGGCTATGGCCATAGATGCTATTATTAGTTAGATATAGCTATAATCCAAGAACCTCCGTCTCGCATCCATGGCGGAATATCTAGTCAGTAGGTAATGGCACATAACCTAAAGTGTACTGCCTTATCTATTTGCTGTTCGTTAAAGTAATAGCTTTTTACGTTTTGCATACTTAGACAGCAATCATTACTCCTCAGCTTCTAACTAAGAGATAAATAACAACGTACCTGATACCACGGCTCGCACCATGACTCTTGCAGAATTTCAGTACAATTCGTTGAAGCTGGCAAACGTAACGGCCGACTCCGTTCTGTAGTGGTGCCCGGACAAAGCCGGGAGTCATAAACAGGTTTTTCGCTGACATTTTGTGTTAGAAATCGTGGTTTTCAGGTTTTATTTACGTAAGTTTCAATATTATTTTATTTTGAGGTTAGACGTGGTTAGACGTTAATAACAAAAAAAAAAGTGACCGCCTGACAGTTGACACTATGTTGCCTGATGGAAAACTCGCATTCCCCAATATTCCCCATTTCCTAAAATCTTTACTCGGAATATCCCGTAAAACCAAGTTTTGCAAAAAAATATTAAAAAATTAAATATATTACAATGAATTTCATAATGAATGTGGTAATATAGTCTAGCGCTTCAATAAAATTCAATGGCCAATACTACAGCATGGCCTATTTGAATCATTCAACAGCACATATAGGCGTCCCCATTGCAGGATCATCTTATCAACGACGAGCGCGGGTAGGGGGTGGTACCTTCTTAGGTAATTAAATAAAAAATAATTGTTTTAATATTTTATTACAAAAAAATATTATTTACAAGACGAACGAGTAAATACAACTTTATTATACGAGTATTATACGCTAAAAACGAATAGATACTTGTAAATTACGGCATTTATCATTAAGTAACTATGAACTATTTTATTAAATACTAGCTGTCCCCCGCGGTGTCAGGTTTTGATGATGCCTCAGTCAGGGACAATAGCTTCTTATTTGTGAAAAAAAATCTAGTATCGTGTTAGTAGTTCCGGAGATTACCGCGTACATCCGAACTCACAAACAAACTTTACCTCATAAATATTATGGCCCAATTTCTTAAATAAAAAGTAAACCTAATAATGTTTGTTTATATTTTGTCATGATATTTTTTTTTATTTGAAAGTTTAGTCGATAAAAATAGATAAAAGCCCTTAGGTATCAAAACTATTTTCATTTACGGAAAAAATACATCACACAAAGAATAAGTTTTTCTAATCTACTTTTTGTAATTTTAAAAAATCAACAAAAGTGAAAAGGTTTTACTTTTTTTGTGAAAAAAAATAATACCTACAAAAACTGACTGAATATTACTAAAGCAATCCTAATTTGTGCGTTTAGAAATCTTCCATCTACTTTTGAAGCTTTCCCGTAAACGAAAATAAAATGATCACGTATTATTACATTGACAAAGTATTGATAAATAACTATATTGATAATATTAATGATCTTATACTTGGATACTCTTTCACTTCGTTGACATTACCCTATTATACTGAATTAACAAAAGAGTATAAAGTATTAATACTTTTGAAGACGCTTCAAAGAACTTAACGAGGAATATTTAATTATATTGATGAGTAAGTAGTTGTTACATTGTTAAAACGGACTTGAGACCCAATTTCTTTTAAGACTATGGCTTTGTATTTACTAAAACAACAAATAAATATTATACCTCGCTCTTTTTTCTTCCTTTTAGAAAGCAGAATGAACTGTTATAACTTATACAAAATTTTACACAATACGTAAATAAACTAAAAATGGATCTATTCCTTATTCTTATCCTCCAGCTGTTTTATTCTAGTTGGCACTTGGACTGCGGGTAGGTCGACGCTTTTGGCGCGACGTCGGCCATTTTGATAATCAATCGCTGATTGACGCGCTTGCGGCGGTAATGGCGTCAATTCGGGTAGAGTCGGCCGTTTCCGGATAGGCTCGGGAGTCCTTAGGGATCCACCTGTAAGTATTTTTCAAGTTGGTGTAAATTTTAAATAGATAATTTGCTCAAAATTTTGTTAATAAGCGGCAAAGAAGAAATTTTAAATAAAGTTATTTACTTAAAAAAATACAGAAAGCTAAGTACGGCAGTTATTGCTTTTTGAAATTAAAACATAATGGGGAAATAATTAATTAATATTATTGGAAGGTAAATAGGAAGAAAAGACAAGAAAAAAGACACATAAGATAGGATTCATCAATCACATTAGGTAGAAGATAGCCAAGATAGGCCATCTTGAAGGTGCATCAGGTAACTATAATATAAAATTAGAGGATCCACCAGAGTCTCGAGAATATTGACTCTCCTTTGGAACGTAAAAACATTTCAAACTGTAGAATAACTTTCTGTCGTTCTGAACTTTTTTGCGATTTGGCCAACATATGCTTCAAAATTAAGCCATCTCAAAGTCCACCCGTTATTACCTACAGTTTTCATTAGAATGAGCCGCATTTTGAATTCTTAAACTGATATTTACTTATGTGTTACACACACTTCATTCGCTAAACAAATATTATGACTCATACGATGCATGAAATTGACGTAACAAATTAAAATGCAAGAAATATTCTTTAAAAATTCTAATTGCGGACCTTATGGCAGCACACATAAGTTATATAACTACAGTTAATTAGGTAGGTTAGGTACTAAACTTCTTTAAATAATTGCATAAAAATCATGTGGGGTTAAATTAAAAATGTCTTCAATTATTGGATAATTATTGTGTCATACGTACATTTTGGCACAGGACTGTCACAATGAGTCGATATTATTCACGTTTTTGCACTGCAATACTCACACCATGTTTCCACCCGAAAGATAACTTTGTGTCGATTATTGAGCGTGTTCGAAATATTTCAAAAGTTTGTTTTAAAAAAGTGTGTTCTGTTATGTGTCTAAGTATGTTCAATATTCTTCTAAGTGTGTTCGACATGCGTCGAAAGTGTGTTCGAAGTGTTCCAAAAGTTTGTTATAAAAAAGTGTATTCCTTGTGTGACTAAGTGTGTTCGAAATGTTACAAAAGTGTGTTTCAACAATAGGGGTGATGACTAAAAAAAAAAATTTGTCCGTCAGTTAGATTACCAAAAAATATTGGACACATGTTTTTTCTTTAGTTCTGAAAACAAAAAATAACGAAGATACAGTGCGTATAAATATCGCGTGACGTCACGTTTTAGTACACTTTTTACAGAGAAGTGACGTCACAAACCCCCACTCCTGAACTTTGATGCGACCTATCTTTGTAAGTTTTTATTGATTTGATAAAATAAAAATACGTATCCAATATTTTTTGATAACCTAACTGACGGACTAAATAGAATTAATTATTTTTTACCCAGTCATCATCCCTATTCAATATTTGTCAAAGTGTGTACAAGATGCGGCAATAGTGTGTATTAATATGTATTTCTAAAGTATGATATACCTAAATACATTATTTAACATATACATAACATTCGATGTGTCAAAGTGTATTCGATATGTATCAAGTGTTTTGGTTCGTTTAAAGCATGTCTTGTCAAACTTGGGTTTTAAATATATTCATCCGTCACTTTCTTACGTCTTTTGACAGAAAGAGACGGAGCTATCTTAGAACCTGGTTTATACCATTTATGGACATGCTTTAATCCACCTCACATAATAAGACAGAATAAGTATGGAAAAAATAATTTTGAATTTTCTTCTTACAGATATTTTCCAGCTACCTTCCGAGTGGAAACTTTGCCAATGCCAAGTAATACCGTCTCCTCACCTATGTACATGTGTGTGATCACATACCCTTGCGGCGCGCGGCGGGGGCGGGGGCGGGGGGCTCACCGGGTGTGGACACTGCTTTCGTTACAAAACACTCTTCAGGAGTAGCCGTCTCGCACCCATCCGCACGAGTGCGCGCCCCTAGCTTTGGCGAGCTATAATAATAATTATAACCTGGGACATTCTTCACACACGGCTATCTGATCACAAACTGGGGCTCTATCACGTATCTTTTGGTGGTAATCGTGATGAACATCATTGATGATTTCATCCAATAACTCGCTACGACAAAGACCATTTTATGGGCGTGGTGAGCCCTCATTGGATAATTCAATAATGTTGTCTGTTACGATTAACACCAAAGATACGCGGAGCCTCTGAGCAGAGCTTGTATGTATGACAACTAAATAAGTAATATACTACTTTATTGTAAATATTTACAAACAGGATGATTTTGGTTGGTGTATCAGGCCGAATACTGCGGATAGAGCGTCACGTTCACCATTCGAAGATAAGAAAATTTGAAGTTAAGATCTCCCTTAAAAGCCTTTACTCGAACTCTCCTACCAAAATCATGATGTATAAATAATTACACCTGATAAACAGACATGTTCAAGCACACAAATGTTTGTCGTGAATGGAAATCAAACCCACGACCTGCGGTGTGATAGGTGGTGTCTACGCCAACGTAAGTAGTAATATAGTCTAAGTAATAATATGTATACTTGTAATTATTAGGATGCATGACCTAAATGGTCCTTCAAGCCGGATATGTTTGGTCCTTCAAGTCGGATAAAATAGATTACAGAACACCGAATGATTAAATGAATGAAAAATGTTGCCATTGGAAACTTACTATACCTTTGTTCAACGAGTATTTTCGTGAGCCTGGCAACTTCACCCCTCAAATGATGCAGCTCCTTATCCTTAGCTCTCGCCTCTTGTTCTGCAGTGCGTTCCCGAGCCGTGAGCCGCGCTCGCATGTCGTCGAAACTGTATTATGAGAATTAAGAATTCAAAGTTTTCAGGAACAAGAACATACTCAAGTTAAATCTTGTTTGATGCATGGGGTTTTTCTAGAACGTAACGCGCGATACGCGTGTTGCATAGTCAACTATAGCTGTTAGCCATAAAAAAACCCAGATTTTTGAGCGCTATAGCCGGACGTGTCATTTTTATAAAGTTATGTACACGGTAAAATAAAAAAAATGTTATAAATATTTAGTTATAAATCATCTTTTTTATTTAGCGACTGGAAGCTTGAAAACATTAAAACCCGGACTATAAATGAAAAGCCGCCTCGACCCCCGGACGCCCTCTAAACTGGGACAAATCCGGGGAATCCCTGACGGATGGCAACCCTACCTAAAATGCAAAAATGTCCGTTAAAAATTCCATGACTGACAAGAAGCGAAAGATTCGTCGTATCCAATCTAGTTCTAATGTATTTTCCCAACCGTGCCTAACTTAAGACGAGATAAATGCTAAAATTTTATAATTTTAATACTTACAGTTTCCTAAGAGTCGCGCATTTTCTGGTGAGATGTTCAATTTGATCCTTAGACGCTTTCTCCACTTGCTTTATCTTCGTCGCGTCTTCCGTCTTCTTCTCTCTTAGCTCTCTCTCCCTCGCCAGTGCCTCTCTGTTAGTCATTTGTTAAAAGGGGCGAAATATTATGGTTTTAATTGGATGCAAAACGTAGGTAGGTATAGTTTTCGTAAGTTGTGGCTGAATTGCCTTGTGTGTTGTTTTAAAAAGTGAGAAAAAAAAAGTATGCATGTAACTACGTGTATGTTCGGGCTTTGAGGTTGTGTATATGTGTTTTTTTATAAAAAAAAATACCCAATTAACAATTTTATTATATATATTTTTTTTTTTATTAATATCACACATTTTAATATAAAATTAAAAAAAGTTATTTTTTATATATACTTTTATGAAAAATCAACAATTTGAGCACATTGTCATAATAAAATTGTAAGCGTTAAAAGTAAAAATGCCTCATGTCTATACTACAAATGGCAGAAAAATCATCAAACTTTTATTCATCAACTCCGTACATAACAGAGTTAGCTTTTAAGTTTTTCATGTTTTCGTCAATATATTAGATTTCAGTGAACCGCAATCCGACTTGAGGCTAGCAAGCACAAAAAATATCAACATATCAAAACTTACATGAGTACATAAAACATGATTGAAATTAATGTTAAAATACAATATGAACCTACTGATTGATATAAATCTAAATGAGAACACAAGGAACGTTGACTAGATTCTTTACAATAATGTGTGATGAAGATCTAAATATCTATTTCAATTGAATTTCGTGAATCAGTCCAATTTGGCAGTATTATAAATCTACATTTAGCAGCCAATTCCGTCAAATAAACGTCAAACTGACAAACAGTTGCTTCAAAATAAGACTAGCATGATAAGTATAACGTAAAAAGTAAACTAAGTTTGAAGAAACGGGCTGTAATAGTAATAAGTTTTGGTAATTAATCATATAGGAAAAAAATAGGAACCATGCGAAACTGAGATGGCAACACTAACTTGACATAGGGGAAGGGTTGCCATTTCTAAAATATGTTAAACAAGGACAACTTGTGTGAAAACCCCGGCTTTTTTTTATTTATACCCGGACATGTAATTTTTTTTTTTAAGTTACGCAGTAAAATAAAATATTGTTTAAATTGTTATAAATCAACATCTTAATTATTTTAGCGACCGGTAAACTTTAAAACCTTTTATTATTACTGATTACAAATGAAACCCCGCCCGGACGCACCCTAGACGCCCCCTAAACTAGGATAAATCCGGGGAAACCCGGACGGATGGCAACCCTACATTGGGGCAACATTAACATTCAATTTACTAATGCCAAAGAATATCCCCCTCCTGCCATGTAGCTACTCTACCCTAGCACGATAGTTTGTCACCTTAGTTTTGATACTATACTACAGTAAAATTAATTTAGTCAAGTATAAAGGTTTCAGATAAGCACGGTCCCTTTTAATAAACACCCAGAACCCTAATTATTAGTTTTGAAATTATTAGTTCTGTTTCTAATTAAATTTGAAAAGAACCAGATTACAAGCGAGAAGGTAAGCGCTGCTAGAGCGAGATGGATGCAGCCGGTGACCGCGCAAGCACCAATCACCGTGAGCACCGCGCCAATTGTGCTGCAGCTGTTGGAATAACGCCATCTATTGGTAGCTGTCTGTACTATTTCCAGCACATAATTTTCAAGCTTCAGTCTATCTAAAATGCAGTATGTTTCTTCTTCTTGACAAAAATTGCTCGCTCTCTATGTAAGTTAATTCAAAATAATGTCTACAACAAACTCTTTGAAGAAAGATTCACTCTAAGTAGACTTAAAAACAAGATATCAGTCTTGTCTGCAATATTTCTTATAATCTATTGAATACATTAGGATTCTCAGTCAGTGAGCTTTATAATACTGCCTTTTGGACTCTCTATCGGAATGGTAAAGTGTACATGTCAAGTTAATATGGTGTTCTAGTACGTGTGAAATGGCAATGAGTAATTAGGTACAAATGAATCAAATTAAAGTATGAATATGAAAAATGATATATATACAGATGAAATAATTAAAGACAACGATAAATTTTGACATGCAATCTTGGTAGCCAAATTCGTCCAAAAGACAATATAGGTATCAGAAAAACATGTTATTCATTAGATTTATAAAAACAAGGTAAGCAATGGTCTATGACCAAATTATAGGTACCAGGAAATCAGTTTACATAAGAGGTTTGATTATTTATAGGATTAAATTTAGCTACCAGTCATGATTGGATGTTCTAGATGAAAATACAGTCAAAATAGAGTGAAAATGGATCAAGGAACACTTTACTGATTTCTTAAATTGATTTAAGAACCTGGGTATAAGTAACTCATAAACACTACTTTATTAAAAATAATCACGTAAAAATAAAACAAAGGCACTTATTAAATTTTTAAGCTTTTAATAGATGAGTACCTTGGGGTACTCATTGTGGCTTTAATATTTAGCAACAATTAAACGATTCCCAAATCTCAATTTCAGCTCCATGCAACTGACTGTAACATGCAAGTATGATGCTATCATCTATATATACAAATTTCGTTTTGCAGCATGAAATATACATTTACCTCAATTCTTGCTCAGTAACTGCTAGTGTCCGGCCACACGCAGCAGCCTTAACTGCTAGATTATCAAAATCAAGCGATTTTGATTGAATTTCGGATTTCAACTCTGGAAAATAAATTTTATAGAAACCATACGTTAAGTCTAGAAATTAAGTATAAAATATTAATTAAGTATAAGTTATACGTTAAGTATAAAAATTATTTCATAAATAGTTTAAACAAGTATTAAACTTATATTTCCTTTATTTTTTATCCTTTCCCTTTCATATATTTACAGAATTGGTTATATTTTAATAAAACAAGTCCTAATTTAGCTTCTAGATAGAATTCACCAGGGAAACTTGAATCATTGGTTTTTTGTTTGAAATGTTTTTTGGAATTCAGAGAATTTAACAATTAAATATCTAACTTCAAGCTAACTCAGACTGATTATCATTTATTTGACAGTAGTGTTATTTCCCAAATGATAAGAAACTATCTTATAATATACCTTCGATTTCTTCTAGCAGTTCCTTTTCCCTTTTAACTCTTTCTTCTTCTCCCTCCTGCCGACACTCCGTCTTCATTCGCGAAAGGCAGCTTTCTTTGTCAATCATGAATTGCTCCCATTGGTCATCTGAAATAATTAGTATAAATTGTATAATCTCTCTTTTGATCACAATCTCTCTTTGACAATTTATGATGTAACTAGAGCAAGTAAAACAGAATCTAGAAGGAATCTGATATTATTTCTCTTTCCCGATCACACTCACTGGTGCGATAGATCAGATATCTAAGAAGTACCCTAAATATGGTGGTATGTTCATGCATAAGTTAAAAATAATTTGAATATATTTTTGTTGAAATATGGTGAATGGTGGCTGGTGCTCGAATGATTGTATAGGACATGGGTCGGTCGTTGTAATGGCTGAGTGTAGCGCTAATCGTCATCGTCAATATTTGAAGTAGATTGCCACTCTGATATTCAAGAGCTCCCTAAATATCCTCCCTCATCAAAACGGTCACGTATCCGCTTTATCACTGATCTGTCTCACGCCGGTGATTAAAAATGACCGCCATAACGTAGGCACCATAGTAGTACCTCATGTGTAGATATAACACCCGAAAACCTCTATACATAGAAGTACGTGTTTTAAATGATCGGTGTGATGATTAGATGATGATTTTAATTTAACAGCCATAGTATCAAACTAAACGGTACAGACCCATTTCCTGACGATGTTGCTCCTTCAACTTATTGACTTGATCCAATTTCTCTGCTAACAACTTCAGTCTGGTTGTATCTAGCAACCTCTTCGCTTCATCAGCCGCCATCTCCGCTTGTTTTTCTACTTCCTGTAACTTCTCCGTCCATTCTTCTATTATGCTTTCTGTAATTTTTATGTTTTTCTTTAGACAACGCATTGGTCACAATAAGGTCAGTCGGGCATGAATTTGGTAAATAAGAATAAGAAACTTTAATAGATACACGAGGTATGCAAGAGTGGTAGAGTCAGTCGCAACGTTCATAAATGCCTAAACTGCCTTAACCTTATCAAGGCCTAAACTTAACGAATTCTTTTTGAGTTTGGATCTAAGAAAGTCTGAATCAGCATGCTCATATGAAAATAACACAAGTTCAATTTGTTATAAAAACACATTCACAGCTAGATAATTCTTTGGAGGTGATCAGTGATCGGATAAATCTTCATGTAATAATAGGTATTTTAGAGTTATTTTTTGACATAGAGTTTTAGTTTATTAGTAATTGCTCTGTAAAGGAAGTGAGACGAGCAACTGTAGACTGCTAAAGTTGATGTTGATGAAAATATACATTACATTGATCATAGTTACGAGTGGACTGAAAGCAGATAACCTAGAATTGTTTGATAAGCGATTGAACCCTGATGCACGGAATCCAGTGATACGAACGTATTCCCGACGAGACTTACGTTCGAGTATGTGCGTTGACAAAGTAAGTGCGGTATGCCGTGATCGTGACATACCAATTTCGGGTAGTTGGAGACAACTCTTGCCCATAATTTTCACTAATAATTTGTAAATATTTGCCTTCTCAAAAGTTTAAGGAACATAATTATTTTGTACAAGAGACTTCGGTATAGGGCTCTTGAAGGACATATTCTATGTAAATAATGAAGTTTATTTTGAAAAGAGTAATTGCTGAGTTTATTGTCTCTTCTCAGCAAAAGTAACCTTCCGAACCGTGCATTAGAGTCTGACAATTTATGAAGGTCAAACCTTTCTCATTCTCAAATCTCTCAGTCATCTGCTCCACATTGTTGGCGTAGTTGATATCGGCCTTGTCCAACAGATGTCGTAGTTGCATGATGTCCCAGTCTGCTTTGCTGTTCGCCTCTGAGATGGCACGCTCGAACTGGGCCTCCTTGCTCGCTAGGACTTCTTTTAGATTCTCGAACTGGAATTATGTTTGTTTTTGAGATTCAATAAACTTATAAAATCCTACTAATGTTATAAACTAGCTATTCGAGCCCAGCGTCATTTGGGATTCTCAGTTAGTAATGTAGCAAATATGGTAGTATCAATAGCATCATAGGATCTAGTAATTCAACGGTATTAGCCTAAATATATTGGCCACTCACCCTACTAGTAACCTCCCTGAGCTTCCTATCAGCATTCCGTGCGTCCTGCTCAGCCTCGGCTCTGAGCTGAGCGAGCGCGGCGCGCGTGCGCTCGGCGTGAGCGCGCTCGAGGGCGGCGCGGGTCGCCGCGGACGTCGCCGCGTGCTCCGACTTTAACGTCTCTATGGCCTTACTGTGCTCTTGTTCTAAACGGGATATTGTCTGCAACAATTATTCATATAGTTTATGTCGTCCTGGTACTTATTCATTCGTTCTATGCTGTATGGCTGTTTCGAAAGGGAATTGTCTGTAATATTCTTATTATTTATTATGTCCTGGTACTTATTATTTTAGATTTTACGATATTGTGTGCTGGCTGATTCGTAACTGGATATTTTCTGGAAGAGAAATTAATAACTCCTATTATGCTATCTTTTGTTTCTGTTGTCCTGGCCTACACATGGCCACGGATCAAGCTACACACTGTGGCACCTTATGCGGTAGTAATGTGGCCTGGCCTGTGTTAAAGGCCCAATCATGCAATTATTATTATACCTACAGCTAGGATACGTAGTTCTGATAATAGGGTAGTTGACTAACTTATCAAATCAGCTACTTTTTAATAAATGTCAAAACGATAGTTTATATGGAATTTTGTATGAAATATTACACTATAACGTCATAGTTTCAGAGCATCAAATGATCTACTCTTTGTGGTTCTACTGTTAATTAAAAATCATAAAAAGCATTGAATGTACAACATATTTGTTGTTTCCACGTGTTTTTAGATGTTTTATGCATTGTTTAGTGTTTGGTCATTTATTTTTGACACTGTCAACTACCCTAATATGGAGCCCATAGTCCATCATCAGATTAGCTTGGATATCATACTAAATTATTGTATTGTCTTTCGAAATACATAACACTACGATATAGATTTGTTTACGTATTATTTTATGTTAATACCTAATTGCCTGAATCTCCTCGACTATGAAATACATTTAGTCCCTGACTACTCACTGTTTCCGTTCTAACGATGTACCTACCTGCGAATGCAACTCCTCCTTCTCCTTAACAATCCTGATCTCCCGTTCTAACAGCTCCTTCAGTCTATGCGCCTCTAGTTTCAAAGCTTCTTCTCTGGTCTCGACTTTCTGCAGCTGCAGTGTTAGAGACTGCACTGAGCGCTGCTGCTCGGTGGCTAGTCCTCGCAGCTGCTGCAACTCCGCCAAGTGAGACGGTGTGGGCTTCGGGGCTGCCTTTAGCTGTTCTATAGTTTCTTTTAGCTGTTGAAAATATATGAGCAGTACAATTATATAGAAAGAGAGAAATAATATTCTATTTGCCACACAAGCACAAGACAATCAACTATAAATTATTCGCACACAGGTCGTGGGTTCGATTCCCATCCAGGACAAACATTTGTGGGTATGAACATATCGATTTATCCTGAGTTTGGGTGTATTCAATTATATAATTATGTATTTACAAAAATAGTACCGTGTAGTATAATATCAGTTATTTAGTTGTCCATAGTACAAGCTCTGCTTAGTTTGGGATCAGATAACCGTGTGTGAACAATGTCCCAGGATACATAAAGTGTGATGCGAAAAGAAAAAAAACTCATGCTAACGGTTTAATCCCCGCTATAGGCGGTGAAGCCAACTCCAAGTCCGGTTGAGAGCCATCTGCGCTCGCCGATTGGTCCGCGTAAGGGTGCCATAGCCACTTCTGGCTAGCAGTGCCGTAAATAGTCTTTACTGCGCCCTTTGCGAGCTTCTATATCTGCGCCCTTGTTTTTTTTTAGATATTATATGTACCCTAGCTAGAGCAATGCTATGTATGTATAGGCCTACTTTATTTCATTCAGAATGATAAAATAAAGCACAAGGACCTTGGTGTTGGTGGACCAATTATCTATACTTTGGAAAAAAAATCAGGAGCAAACCGAAAAAATATTAGTCCTGCCTGGTCTGGCCATTCTTGCGCCCTCCAGAGTCTACGCCCTGTGCCTGGGCACCGGTGGCACCGCCCTATTTACGGCACCGCCTTTGAGTCCATTCAACGCCAACTCCAATTGAATGGTACCGGCGCTTATGTGGATATGGAAAGTCGACTGACCAGTTTGTTCTCCTTGTCGTGGTCCCGGGCTCGCTTGTCGAGCTCCCTCATCTTCCACTCGCAGTCGGCGAGCAGGCGGTCGGCGCGCGCGGCGGCCTGCGAGCGCGCTGCCTCGTGCGCAGCGCGCCATCGCGTCGTGTTCGCCTCCGCCGCCGCTAGAGCCTGACACATAACATAACACCTAAGTAAAAATCGGATAAGTGCGAGACTCTCGCAATTAAGGGAGATGTTTCAAAACTGCCTATGATAACACTTCATCATCATCATCATCAGCCATTTTTAGTCTACTGCTGGACATAGACCTCTCCTAGAGCGCGCCACTCCTTTCTATTTACAGCCACCTAGCCCACATCCAGTCCGGCTACCTTTTAAGGTCGGCAGTCCATTGTGCTGGAGGACGTGCCACACTACGCTTGCCAAGACGCGGTCTCCACTCTAACACTCGTCTGATCCATCGACCGTCCGTTCTTTTGGCAGACGTGACCGGCCCATTGCCACTTCAACATTCTAGAAACTCAACTTTGTTATCAACACTTATCTAAAATTTAAAGAAACCCCCGACACTAAACAAGAGCTGATGATCTTCAAACGGCCGAGCGGATTTTCTTTGAAACGTAGCTAAGAACACTCTCGATTAAGTCTCACTCACTCCATTTATGAGCAGTCTTGACAGACAAACAACGAAGTGATCCTATATTGGTTCCTTTATTTATTTATTTTTTTTATGTCAGAAGGTTGACAAGCAGGCAGGCGGTCCACCTGATGGTAAGCGGCTACCGTCGCCTATCGCCATTTGCAATACCAAAGGTTGGCAACCAACCTGTTACAATGCCGAGAAGGCAATTACTGGCTCTCAAGTGCAATTGCTGAAACACACCGGTAGGTGCTTGGCGACAGATTTTCAACTTGAGGGTGGTAGCCAGCCAGATGGGTACTACAAAGTACCCTACCACCGTGTACACCTCAAGCTCATTGTAGGATTCGAACCCACGACCTTCATCGTGGCATCCGCTCACTACCACTGAGCTATAATCGCCTTTCCTCCATTTGAGGTACGGAACCCTAAAATTGATATTTTATGATTGTATTTAGAGGCAACCTAGGCTTTCGACTTCGAATTCAAATGATTATTTGTGTTTCCCCGCATAGAATCCAGCTTATCAGAAAATATGATAAAGACTTGTATAAAAGCTTACCTCCTGTGCTTTTTGTTCCTGAAGCAATTTCTCCTGCTCTAACCTATCTCTGTCCCGCTCTAGCGCCAGCACCTTCGACTCTAGTTCAGCTCTGTGAGCTAA
Organism: Tethea ocularis; assembly: GCA_963555595.1. Taxonomy (NCBI): domain Eukaryota; kingdom Metazoa; phylum Arthropoda; class Insecta; order Lepidoptera; family Drepanidae; genus Tethea; species Tethea ocularis. The sequence goes on along the minus strand of OY741985.1, from coordinate 1,568,416 downwards.
AACATCTTCTAACTCTGCTCTAAGTTGCCGGAGAGATTCATCTGGAATTAATTTCATTCAGATACTTTAGATCAATTTTATAATTAGTTACAAAATAGTACTTAAGATTATAGCTAGTATGCTCCCCTTCCTTGTTAGGAGCTACTCGAAATTTTGTTAAAGAACTAAAGTTGGTAGTCTCTGATGGCTGCAGAAACTTTACCGGACCAATCGGCGCAGAAGGCTCTCAGTCCGGCAACAAAATTTAGGTAACAACGCCTGAGGGCACTCCCGAATGGGATACGAAATATTCGCTGGCTATTAGTGAATAACTCACCGTTTCGCCTCTGTAGCTGTTCAGCCAAATCTGCAGAACAACTCCTGGCTGCTGTCAGCTCCTCTTCTAGTGATCGACTCTTCTGTCTCACCAGTTCGGACTCCTTATATGCTGCTGCTAACTTGTTTTTTAACTCTGAAATTTAAAGAGAATTGATTTTCATCTTTTATTCATTGGACTATTAAGAGTACTGTTATGCTCTTATATTACGAATGCCATTACATTCGCAAGGGAGTGAGAGTACGCCTTCTTAGCAGTAATTAGTTTTATTTTCCCTGGGTAGCGAACTTACAGGTGTCTGTCACCCAGCCAGAAGTGACAGTTAGGAAATATTGTGGGGTTTTAGTCTATAGGAGTCTGATATTACCCTGGCTGCTCCTCCTAGAGTGGCAGGGAAACCATGCAAGATTTCTCCAGATAAAAGAAATGCTATTGACCTTCAGATATTTTTGGGAGAATACGTCAAAGTCACATTGACAGAAAATAATAAAACATGTTTTGATAAGAAAGTACCAGGCGCGCATAAATCTTCAAGAGCGTTCAATAACAAACATCAGTAATCTAAAATTAGCGAATGGCGTGTTGTTCACTTCCCGTAATTAAATGTTATTTCGAATTTTCACAACATTTATCATGTTTAAAAATAATCACATGATATTGTACTAGAATCTGTATAATCAATTTATTTTCTGATGTTTTTAACCTTTCTCGCCAAGTTAAGTAGGTATGCGTTCCTAGTATTTATAAATAAAACAGTAAATGGCGAAACTATAGGAAGAAAGAAATACATTATGTTGAGACAGTTATAATAACTTTTGAGGCGATGATAGCTCAGTAGTAGGGACGTCGGATGCCGCGACGAAGGTCGTGGGTTCGAATCCTACAATGAGTTTGAGCTTTCGGTGAAGGAAAACATCGTGAGGAAACCATAGCACGGTGGTAGGGTACTTTGTAGTACCCGTCTGGCTGGCTACCACCCTCAAGTAAAAAAATTGTCGCCAAGCACCTACCGGTGTGTTCCGGCAATTGCACTTGAGAGCCAGTTGCCTTCTCGGCATTGTGACAGGTCGGCAACACATTGGCAATACCTCTGGTATTGCAAATGGCGATAGGCGACGGTAACTACTTACCATCAGGTGGGCTGTATGCCTGCTTGCTGCCTTAGTAGTATAAAAAATATAAAATTTCAGCAGTTGAAGACTAACAAGATATTTATGGAATGTATCATACATACACAGTGAAAGTGAATATGGCAGGAAAATGTATTCTTGAAACACATCACAAAAATAACTTAGCACATCAGCACATGGGAGCAATTACTGATATATTTTTAACTTTAACAAGGTCGTTGCAAATAACATTTTAAAAGCAGAGCAAAAGTGGATTTAATTTCATTAAGGAGCAAAATGTGACATCTCCTTTGAAAAAGATTTTCCATTGGCAGTGTCGTCGTGCCGGAAGATTTACATGTTGGGATCTTGTAGCTTCTGCACCGCGGTTTCACCCGCTTTCCCCAGGGATTTTATGTTTTCTCGGGATAAAAAGTAGCCTATATGTTATTCCAGGGTATGGTAAAATGTGTTCTTTAGTTTATGCGTGAAAGAATAAAACACATCTTTTTCACATTTATAATATTAGTATGATAATTTGCAGGGTTGTTTTAAAACAATCGGATTCGACATCGGAAACGGGTTCGGAAACTTCCGAGACGAATTCCCGCAAATGCTATTTGAATTTCTTCCTAAACGCAGTCCATCTTTTCGATCTATCATCCGACTGTTATATACAGGATGATTTTGAAATGGTATAGTAGGCCAAAAGGGTATTCATGTATACTTTTTACAGATCATGAAAAAAAAAAATTAGAGTAGAAATAATAATTTCAAAAAAATATCAATAAAGCAGCAATGTAAGTCTAACCTTTACATTAGTCTATGGTCTAACTCAGTATCTATTAGATTACTCGAGTACTGATAAAGCTATTTTCCCTTGTCACTACGCTTCTGAGTGCGAGTAAAGGCTTTTAACAGAATTTTTCCGATTCCGATGTCGAATCCTAGCGTTTTCAAATACCTATGCTGAATTATGAAAAGTTTTTCTCAATATTTTACATAAAGAGCACTGATGTTTTTTTTACTATGTATAGGCCTTTGTTTGACCACAGTCTCACCGTGGTAGTGATTATGTGGCCGATGGTGGTAAGCAAGCACACAAAGCCTAGAAGGGCAGCTGTCGGAACTCACCGGAAGGTGCTTGGCGACAGATTCTCAACTTGAGGGTGGTAGCCAGCCAGGCGGGTACTACAAAGTACCCTACCACCGTGCTATGGCTTCCTCACGATGTTTTCCTTCACCGAAAGCTCAAGCTCGTTGTAGGATTCGAATCCGCTACCTTCGTCTCGGCATCCGACGTCACTACCACTGAGCTCTATCATCGCATTAAAATCAGAGAAAGCTACATACAACAATCAATAAAAAAGACAAGGTAAATTGAAACCGGAGACAATGAACACCCATCCATGCGTCCAACGCATATAGAATGCTGGCTCTCAGCCAACGAACCCGTGCCGTGGTGTCATTGTATTGAGTGTGTCATTCGGCAAAGTTGTATGGTATAGGGAAGGGAATTGATTCATAAATATCCGACATTTGGTACTGATTCTATTGTATACGAACTAAACTTAGGGTCGGTTGCTTAAAGCGCGGTCATAGTTAGTTAACGGATATAGTTAACTTTAACCGCCAAAAGAAAGCAAACTGGGTCGTGTCACTTTAACTACAATTTTAACCGTAACCATAACCGACCGAGGAGATCGGTCATCGTCAAAGTTAACCCTACAGTCAAAGCATGGTAGTGGTTATAGGAAGGTTAAAGTTAACGTTGACTGTAACTTTAACTAAAAGTACGAGTAACCGACCCTAATTTGAATCGCGAATCGATATTATCTTATGTACCTATTGTATAATGAGAAAAGATTTGTATTTTTGTTTATTTGATTTTAAAAATTATCACTGAGTAACATAGGCAATAATAAATTTTCAAAAAAATTTGGAATGCCTACGAAATTTTCAATAAGGTCGAAGGTCACGGGTGAAATGGCGAGCTAGTTCCTAATATTTTTTGATTTATACAGGTATTTATCCGTCATTTTCTGTTTTGATTAATCACTAGTTGTTTTCCGCGGTTTTACCTGCGTTCCTGCGATGAACGAGAAATGAGATAATGTAATTCTTATTTGTGAAAGAATTATTAGTAGGTACAGTACCGACGTTAGGGTAGGGCGCGGTAGGGCGATCGCCCAGGGCGCCAGATGAAAAGGGGCGCCAGGCCCACCTTTATTTCCGGTCGCTCATGAGCGAGTCCTGATATCTCGAGTCTAAATAAATTCTCTAGTCTAAAGATAAAATGGCTATAATGGCTTTAAATCCCTTTTGTTGGCGGGAGAAGGGGGGGGGGGGGGGGGGGTTATCACATCTCGCCCAGGGTGCTGGTAGAGCTAAAGCCGGCACTGAGTTGGCACCTACTACTACATCCAAATAAACAAGCATTACCTCTTTAAAATACATATTAGTAAAGATAGATCTAGATATTTTTTGTTCAAGTTTCTACATACTTTACTTCTCTGACAGTTTTATTAAAACTATGAAAATAAAATTTGAGGGGCGGTAATGGTGCCGATTCTGTTGTTTACGAAGTTAACTAATATTAGACAAGTCACCTCTCTTTCAAGTTAACCTTATTGAAAAAAGATAGAACATTTTTAATGCTGTCAGTTTAATCCATACCGTCGTAATGTACGGGTAAATAGTCGTTTATCCGCATTTTATCCGCAACTTTGTTAACATCCCTAAAATGCCTAAGTAAATAGCAATATTGTAAAGTGTTGAGGCAAAAATGATTTCTGCACTGGATTCTTTGTTTATACGGTTTTTGACTGAGCTTGTACAGTCGAGTGGTAAAGTGTTTGTATTTTTCATTTATCGACGAGAAAAATCCTACTAACATTTTAAATGCGAAAGTTTGTGTGTATGTATGGATGGATGTTTGTTACTCTCTCACGCAAAAACTACTGAACGGATTTGGATAAAATTTGGAACACAGATAGTTTATAACCTAGATTACATAGGATTCGTTTGATCCCGGGAAAACATAAGATCCCTCGGCGGAATCTAACTTCCAATAAAATAAGCAACCGGGTTAATATGACATATCCTTTCTTATGGTCTTTGTTAGAAAGAGATGCAGTGAGATTTTTATTTAGTTTATAAGCAATAGAATCGGGACCAATAACTATCAAACACCTCTCTTTCTATCGAATAACTCTACCCCTTACGTATGGTCCTCTTAACTGATAGGTAGCAGCTAACATTTCCGTCTTTTGTAGGTAAGACTTCGTACCTAAGCTGCAAAGTAAGCTAGACCTATGTCAAGTGTAAGGCTGAGATCTATAGAGCGTGCTTAGACTTTGCTCAGACTTTACTTAGGGTATAAACCTACGTAATAAAGTAAATGTTTGTGTGTTTTAATTTGTAGCCAAGTTTTTGGTAAGTCGTCGATTAGGTGCACTTAGACTTTGCTTAGCACACACTCAGAAAGATTCGAAGATTGAATTTTAAATACCGACTTTGTACAGTAAAGTCTGAGCAAAGTCTAAATACGCTCTATTGATCTCAGCCTTAGAGAAGAAGGACTCACCTTCGATCTCCTGATCTTTAGACTCAATCTCTTTCCTGTAGGCGGCCAACAGCTCCCTCGCTCGCTCGGACTCCCCGCATCTAGAGTCTGCGAGCTCTGTGAGCGCCGCCACTTGAGTTTGGAACTTGTTCTCATTATTGACGAGGGATTTCCTGCAAAAATAATACGTATTATTAAAGGAAAGCGTGACTGACTGACTGATCTATCAACTCACAACTCAAACTACTGGATGGATAGGGCTGAAATTTGAATTAAAAATTCAGCCCCTAAGGGGGAAAATCGGGGCGGAAAACTTGTCTATTACGATAAGGAATGAGTGTAGTCTTTCTAAGGATGTACAACATGGGATCAGAGATTTTGTGATGCCCCGTATTTTTTTTCCAAATACTTTCCAACGACTTCGATTCTCGGCGAGGCAAACAGATTTTTTGAAAATCCAAGTATACAGTTTTCGTTTTTATCAAAATCCGCCTCGTCACTCCTTTCAGCATTTTTCTCTATTCCCTATACTTTAGGTCTTGGCCTACCTGCGGGAGTGCCACATGAAAAATTCATCCTGTAGGTAGGTATATTAGATTTGATTAGCTTTTATAGATAATACAAATTTTCTTATGCTAAAAATTGCGATAACACGTAAAAAAGGCTTGAAGGAGCTCCATGATTTTGCAAAAACATAAATTAGCTAAAAACCAACAACTTTTGTGTGAGTCTGTACGTGTGAGAGACACGTACACTTATGTGGGCGACTAACAGCTGACCAGCCAAGATAAATACCTGAAAAATATATTTGTTATGTAGGTAAATAGTTCATTTTGACGAAATAAAATTCTGAGTCAACTTTTATTTACTATTTCATCGTTTTCCTATTCTCAAACATAACTCAATGAAGTAACAAACATTAAAAAAAACATACAGCTAATTGAGACCCTCCCTCCTTTTTTTTCGAAGGAGGCGGTTCTCAATTCTCCCAAAACTCCTTTAGTAACTAAAATTGTCAATTTAAAGAAACCCCCGAAACTCACTAGAGAATAGGTGATAATTTTCAAACGGTTGAGCGGATTTTCTTGAAACATAGATAAGAACACTCGGGATAAAATTATCTATGACACAAAAAAAAAAACTAAATGAAAATCGGTCCATCCGTTTGGGAGCTACGATACCTACCACAGACAGATACACAGACAGACTCGTTAAACTTATAACACCCCTCTCTTTTTGCGTCTATTGTTATTGACTATTTTGATATTTTTTGATGGCGACTAAAGAGAGAGCTAGACTAAATTAGTTTAGTTTAAAAATAAACGGCACATTTGATCCAAAAAACGAGATAAGGTACTAGGAAAACATAAAACACAGCGACCTCGCTCAAAAACCGACCCGAATTTCCAGTAGATAAAATCGAAAATTTCTAGTCGATTAGCTTATAAAATATTCCAGGCAATAAATCCAGCCATAAACATAGACTGTAAACCAGACACCGCCCGCTGTACCTAGCACTTGAAATGTATTTAAATCGGTTTGTAATCAATAATCTATTTTCGTAGCATTCGCTATAGGTACCTACATACATAGTAAAGGTTATATTATATTAGGTTTTATATAGCATGTTTGAATGAGATCAAACGGTAGAAGGTATTGGAGATTCAGTCAACATTTCGATTATTAGAATCCAAGAAATTGACAGGCCAACGGGCGCAGTTGATCGCGCCGCCGGTCGTGGTTTCGATTCCAATCCAGGACAAACATTTGTGCATGAACTTGTCTGTTTGTCCTGAGTCTGGGTGTAATTATCTATTAAGTATGTATTTATAAAAAAAGTAGTATATGTAGTATATCAGTTAACTGGTTGTCCATAATACAAGCTCTGCTTAGTTCGGGATCAGATAACCGTGTGTGACCAATGTTCCAGGATATTTTTACCTATTTATTTATATATTTTATTTAATAACAAAAAAAATATGTCTATAGACTGGATGTTTATATTTTTAATTGTATTGTTTTTTTAATGATAATTTTTTTTAAATTAATTATTACTGAGAGGGCTCTCAGCCGGGCAACAACATTTAGGTAACCACGCCTGAGGACACCTCCGAGTGGGGTACGAACCTCGGCTCAGGGCGTTACCGGGAGGGCTTAGTACGAGTTACGACTATTTGGGGGCAGTCGGATTACTAGCGACAGCTAGGGCCGCTTTAACGGGACGAGACTGAGTGGGACGTCGCTTCGGTCCTCGCAGTCAAAGACTAATCGGTTTTGTGTTGTGTGTTGTTTACCTTTATGAGCTTCGATCTGAGTTAAAGTAATAGGGTCATCCGGCTCACAGAGAGCTTGCCTTCGTTATAATTCATAACTTTTTAGTATAGGTACATATCTAATGAGCGAACATTAACTCCCAGAACACAACATTTTTAGTCTGGATGTCAGACGTTCTCATATATTGGTAAGCTGTAATAGGCTAGTTGACAGTGTCAAAAATAAATGACCAAACACTAACCAATGCATAAAAAATCTAAAAACACGTGGAAACATCAAATATGTTGTACATTTAATGCTTTTTATGATTTTTAATTACCAGTGGAACCACTAAGAGTAGATGATTTGATGCTGTGAAACTATGACGTCATAGTGTAATATTTCATACAAAATTCCATATAAACTATCGTTTTGACGTTTGTTAAAAAGTAGCTGATTTGACATGTCAGTCAACTCTATATTCTCAATACAACAATAATATTTTCACAACTCCCAAATAAAACAAACCTATTTTTATTATAAAGCACAGTATTTAATGTAAATATTACACATAATGAATGAGCAATTCATCACGTACGTAGAAGGGAAGCTTGCTTGTTTTTAATAGAGCACAACATGTTTTACAAATACATTGTGACTAAGTTTATATAGACGTCGAACGCAACTCGCTCGTGCGTCAAAATGTATGGCGGCCTTGATGTCGAAAAGCACGTGAAAATTCTGAATGATATATGTACTAAATAGCTGTGTTTAGGGGGGGGGGGGGGGAACGACCCTACATCTTTCGCAATATGAAAGGGCTCGATGTGAGGATCTCAAATATATTTTTTGTTTTGAAGTTATTTAAGAAACTAGGCGAAAATTGACCATTCTCTGAAACTACTGGACCAAAAATTTTGAAAAAAATACAGAAAATATTTCTTTACCTATAGATTACAGGAAACCTATAAGAAATTTATGGTTTTATTTTTGGTGGAAGATTAACTTACATCGGATAAGCAGGTTTGTCAAAAATTTCCCATTTCGGTTAAATGTTTTTAGTTTCTTATGTTGTATCACTGCCCTACTATAAGGATATTAGCGTTGTACCTTCCATCATCACATCAAAGAATACAACTAACAGTCTAAACGGTCCTATAATATTTAAAGAATTACCCCCTAACTCTTAACCGTTCAGGAATTGTACCTTCCATCATCAGCTCAGCAATATAAAGTGAAGACTACCAACCAGACGCAAATATCTGAATAGCTTTAGAAAGTATATGAAAAACATTGTAAGTGCCTATAAAATTTGAAGAGTTCCCTCGATTTGTCCAGGATCAGGTCCTGTCTTGGTGACCATGGGACCACATGTAAAGTATACCCTTTCAAACAAAAAAAGAATTTTCCAAATCTTTCTAAGCGTCTTCGAGTATCGGGGAACATACGTAAAAGAAAGATTCCAACGAATTGATAACCTCCTTTTTGAAATCGGTTAAAAACATTTACAAACAAAAGAACTCAATTACTCACTCATCGTCATTTGGTTTGGAATCTCCAGGCTCACACGCCTCACTAAATTCTTCTTCCTCTTCAATTTCAATCTCCTCCTCTATTTCCTCTATCTCTTCCTCTATTTCCTCGATCTCCTCTATAATCTCCTCTTCCGTCTCACTTTCACTCACTTCACTTTCAGCCTCTAACTTAACTTCTGTGGTCAAGTCATCACTTTCGTTTTTATCACCGATTTCTATGAAACCACTATCACTATTGTCACTAGAAATTCTTTTTAAACAATCGTCTGGAGTATCAATTTTTATTGTTACCGTATCACTATGTTTAACCTCGTCGACTTTGATTACCGTTTTGTTCTCTTCCATGTCATTATCTCCTGGTACATCTTCGAGGTATTCCTCCTCTTCGGACGTAAGCGATTCGAAGGAAGAATCCACTTCTTCATCAGTCTGTTGTTCGCCATCATCGAAGATAATGTGTTTTCTGAATGTCACTTTTTTCTTGCCATTATCTGATCTGTCATCATCCGAACACCCTTCGTTATCAGACCGCGGCACTTTCAAATTAGATTTCTTCGCAACATTCGGCGATTCCAAATCTGAACTTCCTTCTCGGTTCTGATCTCCTGGTACTTTCAATAATTTATCTAATTCGCCTCTAACATCATTTTTGTATGAATCTATCGGGTTCGATCTCGTCTCGTCTATTGTTTCGTATAAAGGCTCGATTTTTTCTCTCCCTCTATCTACTTTGCTGTCCGCACCACCCATTTGTTTACTCTCATTTATTTCATCGACGGTGCAGTCTATACTCCTCGCGATCTGGCGCAGTAGTGCTTCCGTGTGTCGTTTTTCGTCCAAATTAGGTTCGTTTGTTACGTACACGAGCGACACATGTCTGTCTGGCGTCGGTTTCGCGTATTTTTGCAGGACCAATGCTTTGACGAACTCCGCTGGATCGTCCGCGTCCGTGTGCGCGTCTGTATTATTTTTGGCGGGCGTAGGAGCTGTGACGTCACTCGCCTTCAGATCAGACTTGCTGCGCTGCAACGTTACAGGCGTCTCTTTCTGCGGGCTCACGCGGCATGACTCGGTGCGCACGTTTCTCCGCTTACCCCTGCGACGTTTTCCAGCCATGATTTGCAATATGGCGCCCACTCCAGTCTTCTGGTTGTAGTCAGTCTCGGGGATTAATAGGTTCACTACATCTTTACGTATTGTGTTAAATTTTTCCGTCGTTATATCATTTTCGTTTCGTGGCGCGCGCGCGTCTAGCGATGTTAATTTTGTACTGTCTTCGGTCGGTTGTTTCCGCGCGGCGTCGGGCGGCGTCGGCGGCGCGTCGGCTTTCCCGGGTTTTCTCTTGAAGAAGTTGAACATGTTGGTTGTTTAATTTCGTGGATACATCGTCCGCGCGCCTCGGAGTTGTGTTTCAAACTGTTTAGAATAAATAGTGTTGCAATATTATTTATGTTTTTGTGTACGTTTCTGGTTGACGATGTTTTGGTTGATTTTTTTTTATATTGACAAGATAAAGGCAAGGGTGTTGCCAAAGTCCAGTCAAGAAAAAAGCTTACTAAATAAATAAGAAAAGCAATCCTACTGTCTAATAATGTTATCTGCCGTGACACAATGCCCTACCACTGTGCTATGGTTTCCTCACGATGTTTTCCTTCACTGAAAACTCAAGCTTAATGTAGGATTTGTACCTGCGACCTTCGTCTCGGCATTCGACGTCAATACCACTGAGACTATCTGTATAAATATTAAATAAATTTACACAAAAAAATACATGTAATAAATTAAACTATTCGTATTTAACTATAAGCCTATTATTTAATCTATGTCTATTCTATACTAATAATAAAGCTGAAGAGTTTGTTTGTTTGAACGCACTAATCTCTGGAGTTACTAGTCTTATTCGAAAAATTATTTCACTAACGGGAAGCTAAGCTACATTATCCCCGAATATAGGCTACTTTTTTATCCCGGGAACGCGAGTGAAGCCGCTGGGAACACCTAGTGTATTATAAATATATATCTTGATACCTTAAATGCTGTTTATTAAACAAAATAAACTAAAAACTACTTATATAAAAAGGACTATATATAAACTAAATGAAAAAGACGCTGTCAGAAGGCATCGTTCCCAGAATACTAGCGGCATTGCGACGTTGGATGGCAATGCTGATTCTCTGACCCAAGTATACGCCAGCATTCTGGTCTCGAGATGCTTCGACCAGGCGTTTTGATATCTCTTTATAAAGATGGTGGCCACTCGGCCCCCACGGACCCAGAGTTTGACCCCAAACGGCTCAAAAATTTAGCTCGAATCTAAACTAGTATATTTGCGCCGCTTGAGGTTCTCTAAATTAAAAAAAAAAACTAAGCCTAACAAACAACCAGTCTTTATAATAGTTTCTAAAATCTCCTAAACAAATCATCGAATCTCGACTCATCGTGCGAAGTGAGGAAACCATCGGAATATAATTAGTGTTGGCACGGACTCAAACTGTGTTCCGAACGGTACGCTAACCTTCCACCATTCTACCTCAAGTAGATCTAGTCTTGATAACTACTGACCTGACCTAAAAATATGAAGGACAACGAATCTAAGAGAGGTAGAGCATAACGATTATTCGCTTGAAGAGCAGCTCGACTGGGGAAGTACCTCCACCTTACAGAACACCGCAGCCAAATAACCTGGTTGTGTTCCTGCGCGTGAGTAAGGTCGCCAGAGCTCGTCGGGGTGGGGGGGAAGGGATTAGTATATGGTCTCTGTCCCGGATGTCGCTACCGTCAGTAGGCTACGGTAACCGCTTACCATCAGGCCGTATGCCTGTTAGCCGACTTTGTTGTATAAAAAAAAACTAAATGGCTCTTAGCATTTAGATTTTAATATCCTTAATCATATAAAACACGTCCGCGTTATTGGGATCAAAAAGTAGACAGGGATAAAAAGTAGTTAAGGATAAAAGGTAGCTAGGGTTAAATAGTAGACAGGGATAAAAAGTAGCTAGGGATAAAAAATAGATAGGAATAATGTTAATATATTAGGAAACTTCCTACTAGAGAAAGAATTTTCAGAATCGAACGGTAACTCCAGAGATTACCCCCCACAACTCACTCTCTCTCTCTTTTATAAAGTTGACCTAACAGCCTAAGGCTGAGATCGATAGAGCGTGCTTAGACTTTGCTCAGACTTTACTTAGGGTATAAACCTACGTAATAAAGTAAATGTTTGTGTGTTTTCATTTGTAGCCAAGTTTTTGGTAAGTCGTCGATTAGTTGCACTTAGGCTTTGCTTAGCACAGACTCGGAGAGATTCGAAAATTGCATTTTATTTAAATACATATAAAAAAAAAGTTAACCATGCATGACTTAAATTTCTACATTCTATGGTGAAGAATGTATGTATTTTCTAAAGAATATAATTAACTTTTCTTCCAGTAAGGTATCAAATAAATCATATACCTACCTATTGATAACCGATAAATATTAATCATTGTTACAAAAACTAAAACCGGATTTCAACCGAATACCGGACGCATCTGTGATCGTCTTTCCGTTATTTTCGAATGGTTCCATGAACTAGTGTTGTGCCATAACTGGAGAATATCGATAAATTACTAACGAAGTAGGTACTACAAACAAATCAAGCCCTGTCCCTAGAATATATAAACTATTTTGTGTTTACCAAATCGATTCTATATTTTTTATCGATATACATACCTATAGTTAGTAAATATAAAAAATGGATTAATGTTATTCTTAGGAAAAAAAAAATGTAGGTACTACAGAAATGTGATTTTAATTCTCGCGTTCTTTTACGTCCTTAGCAATGGATTTTCGAATACCCAATCATAGTGGATGCCTACATTTTACAAAGAATACACTCTTATCATTGATTAATATTGATATGTCAGTTAGATACATTGACTTTTTATATATATACAGATTTCATTATGAATTGGTAATTTTAAATTGTAATGTGTTTTAAATGTAAGCTAAAATTAAATTTTAAAAAGCCATTTCTGATGTCTTTGCTGTATTTATATGACTCAAGTCAATTTTCTAACGCATAAAAGCTTTTTATAAAAGCCAATGAAAAAAGCTCTATTCGATGGTCAATCAATGGAGTGGACTGTATTGGTTCCATGAAACGTGGTAAAGGTATTAAATAAGGTAAGACCTCTCGTAAAATATAATTATATTTTTTGATTATTATTATATATATTTTGATATGAAAACAGGTAAACCTTAAAACCCCTAAAGGGATAAAAACGGCGGTATCTGAAGGCTGAAACCGTAGCGCTGAAAGTCAATGAATATGTTTATATGCTATTTAATTTAACTCAATAAGAAATACGGTTTCTCGATAGAACTATATAAAACAATACCATGTCAAAGAAATTAATAACATACTGTCTAAAAAGTAAATGCAATTTCATTCAATGTCACACATGCTGTCAATATATCTTCGAAAACAAAATATATCTAGGTCAATGATAAGAAAAGTAATATAAACATTTCATCAGGCCACGTGGCGTACCACGCGCGTACTACGCCGCGTAATGGAGTGACGATTATAGCTCAATTAATTTGGCACACTTCTTATTTATTTGATGCGACGTTTTTTATTAGTTTCCTATTAGATAGAGAGGTAAGATGGACTATTATTTTTTTACTATGTATAGGCCTGTTTTTGACCACAATATCACCGTGGTCAGTGATAATGTGGCCGATGGTGAGCACATAAAGCCTAGAAGGGAACTGGCTCTCATGTGCAGTTGTCGGAATACACCAGAAAGTGCTTGGCGACAGATTTTCAACTTGAGGTAGCCAGCCAGGTGGGTACTACGAAGTAACCTACCATGCTATGGTTTCCTCACGGTGTTTTCCTTCACTGAAAGCTCGAATATCGACTCTGATGGTGTTTTTATCTTTAGATTAAATTTTGCAAAATTATTCCTTAGTGACTACGCTATACAGGCTTTTTCCGCCATATTAAAAATAAGTTTATTATTATATTAATATTTTGTTAGAAAACTGATCAAAAACACCATTGAATGCACTTCTAAATAAAAATATTGTTTTGTACTTTGTACTTTTAAAATTATCTACTAGATTTCCGCCCCGCGGTTTCACCCTCATTCCCTTGTTTTACCCCCTTAGGGCTTAAACTTTCTTAGCGGATTCCTACGTCATAATAACTTCTTAACAGCTTCGCCATTTCAGCCCGATCCGTCCAGTCGTTGATAGATATAGAAGCTGTATGTTGATAGATCAGTCAATCATTCTGTCAGTCAGTCAGTCACCTTTTGCTTTATATATTTAGATTTTGTAATTTTTAACAAACAGCATCTTCAACTAGACATATAACAAAAAATATGTTGTGTGCAAAACTCCATAAAAATTAATCTGTTTCAGAATCAATGTTAGGAAATAAATTCAACGTCGCAATAATAGTAAGTTGAATGAAAGTACAAAAATACCGAAAAGTCAAATCCAATAATCGATAAGTCGATGTCGACCACTTCACATCACTACACTTTCACTGCGCATACGTTTATATTTAGTCAAGCCAGTGACCTTTACTTATGTCTATTTTGATTTTGTACGTTCGTCTGTATACCGTTCAAATATAGAAAACTGCGCGAAATCAATTGACTTGTGTTTTACCATCTGTGGAGTTTTAGTTTCCTAGTTGAGGTTTGTGTATCGATGGGTGGCCATTTTTTTTTACTATCTTTAACCACGACCGTGGTCAGTGATGATGTGGCCGATGGTGGTAAGCACACAAAGCCTAGAAAGGAACTGGCTCTCAAGTGCAGCTGTCGGAACACACCGGAAGGTGCTTGGCGACAGATTTTTAACATGAGGGTGGTAGTCAGCCAGGCGGGTACCTACCTACTACAATGTGATGTTTTCCTGTACTGAAAGCTCTAGCTCATTGTATGTAGGATTCGAATCCGCGACATACATGAGGTAAGCAGAGATACATAATTGTGGCTATAGGACAGAAATTGACGGGCCAATTGGCGTGGAGTTAAGAAACCATCACGCTGCAGGTCGTGGGTTCGTTTTCCATCCAGGAAAAACATTTTTTTTTAAAGGACTAAAGTTGGTAGCCTCTGATGCAGCAACTTTACCGGACAAATCGGCGAGCGCAGAGGGCTCTCAGCCGGGTAACATTGAGGTAACCACGCCCGAGGGCACCCCGAATGGGGTAATTAGTACCTACGAGTTACGAATAATTGGGGGCGGTCAGATTACTAATGGCAGCCGCAAGGCTCAGGCCGCTTGAACGGGACGAGACTGAGTGGGAACAAATGTGTACATGGAAATGTCTGTTTCTCCTGAGTATGGGTGTTTATCCTACTAATCAGTGCCGGTTTTAGCTCTACCAGCACCCTGGGCGAGATGTGATGACCCCCCCCCCTTCCCCCGCCAACAAAAGGGATTGTAAGCAGCCATTTTATCTTTAGACTTGAGAATTTATTTATTTATTTAGACTCGAGATAGCAGGACTCGCTCATGAGCGACCGGAAATAAAGGTGGGCCTGGCGCCCCTTTACATCTGGCGCCCTGGGCGATCGCCCTACCGCGACCTACCCTAACGCCGGTACTGCTACTAATATGTGTGAATTAATATCGATCTGAAGATGTTTGATACTCTTTCACGCAAAAACTACGAAAGCATTTTGCTGAAATTGTATTGCTACGAATACCTACGACCTTGGACTCGGATAGTAACTAGGTACCTACTTACCAACTTCAGATTTTTATGAGGTGATAATTTGAAAACGGACTTCTTAAAATTATCTTTAAAAACCACAAAGTGTTTTTCGCGGTGGAATGAACTTCTATAATTTATAAACTTTGATATCATAGTCAATGTAAACTTATAAAGTTTTTTAATGGTTTCCACTAATGGATTTGAATCGATAAATCATTATTTGAATGCTCAGTGATATACGATTTGGAATGGCGCCAAAGTCAAATTCCAATGAGCTTATGATACCCTGGTACACTAGGAAATATCTAAGGTTTATCGCCCACTTGTAAGTCGAGGCAGCGGCGTCGCGGCGCGTTTTTTTTTAAACAAGCAGTAGATAAACGGGACGACATGCCTAAAAATATGTTTAGCAAGAAAAATAAATATATTTTTTTAAACCGATTTTACAAAAAAAAAACCTTTTTTTAGGCACAGCGTCTTTCGCCTAAACACAAACGCGCTAATAAACTTTTTTCAAAACAATTTATTCAATACTAAAAGAAAAAAATCTGGCCCTGCTATTTGAGGGTTCGTTCTTTTGGATCTATAAAATATTTCGTTTCCGAGCGGCAAGCGTACAACCAACCCCAGCATGCAATCTACATTATGTAGTAGGTACTACACCCGCCCCAGCTTCACAGGGGTGTACAAATCTTTGAATTTCTCGGATTTTCTGTATCAGATACCTATAAACTTTACCTTCCTCTTAAATCACTCTATCTATTAAAAATAACCGCATTCAAATCCATTGCGTAGTTTTAAAGATCTAAGCATACAAAGGGACAGACAGCGGGAAGCGACATAAAATTTTATACTATGTAGTGATAGTGATTTTGGTATAGTATTGTATTAGGGTATGGAACCCTAACTACACTTAACATTCGCCATTTTGTAAATTCTCTACACACTGCTGTATTAATTTGTATTAGAGACACAGTTTCCTTTTAACTCTATATTTGGGCAGTCTATCTAACCCACCACACGCCAAGTGAAAAAAAGAAAAAACAAAGTATTTTCTTTCAAAAATACGGAAAACGTGAGGGTAGTTGACACTGTCAAAAATAAATGACCAAATATGTTGTACATTTAATGCTTTTTATGATTTTTAATTACCAGTGGAACCACTAAGAGTAGATGATTTGATGCTGTGAATCTATGACGTCATAATGTAATATTTCATACAAAATTCCTTATAAACTATCGTTTTGACATTTATTAAAAAGTAGCTGATTTGATGTGTCAGTCAACTACCCTATTATTGAAAGTACCGGATCTTAAAAACATTTCTGATTTCAGCGAAAACGAAACAACATTTTTATTTTTAGCATCGAATCTCTGAGAAAACCAAGAACCAAAATAATACAGGAAACGTCTTGAAACTTCTTTCAAAGGAAAGGAAGAATTCGTCAACTGCATTCAACTTTA
This sequence comes from Tethea ocularis, assembly GCA_963555595.1. Taxonomy (NCBI): domain Eukaryota; kingdom Metazoa; phylum Arthropoda; class Insecta; order Lepidoptera; family Drepanidae; genus Tethea; species Tethea ocularis. The sequence continues at coordinate 1,551,456 of OY741985.1, read as the reverse complement.
CGAGTTATTTTAAAATAACTGATTTCCATAATGCAGAACTCGTTTCCGGAGTAATTAAAAATATGTCGCTATTCAAATAGATTGCTAAGACTTTGTGTTTTTTCAAAATCGCATTCAAATCATGAAAAAAACGCGACGTCCTGTTACAAAATAAACTTAATAAAAGGTTAGCTGATACCTACAACTTATTATTGCTCCGGGGACCAAAGGGCTGGCTCGTACCTACCTCGGCCAGAGAATAAACCTAGCCATTCAGCGAGGTGTAGCTAGCTTTTTGGATACCCTATAGACAGCGATCTAATTTCTGTATTTTATTTATAAAATTGAATTTGTAAGTTACTTTTAATCTTAGTTTCTATTTTAATTTGTTATAACATTTTTTTTTTATATAACATAATCGGCAAACAAGCATACGGCCCGCCTGATGGTAAGCGGTTACCGTAGCCTATGGACGCTAGCGACACCCGGGACAGAGACCATACTAATCCTTGCCCCGGGTACCACTCGCGCATTGCCGACCCTAAAAATTAATTATTTCCTTAATATAAAAAATACGTAGTTTTCATTTTGACAGTTTATGTAGGTACCCTATATCACTTGGGATATGGATAAGGGACCATGATCCACACTAAAAATATTTTGAGTTTGATTTTGGCCATACCTCGGCGTAAGGTTTCGTGCCTGTCTTCTATAGGATATATTTTGGAGAATGTGCGTGGGAACTATACAACATCATCCCGCTATCCCCTTTTCTCCATCGAACCACAAGACGCCGGGAGAGGTTCCATCCATTCGTAGTCGACATCCCCCATATAAGGACTCAACGATTTGCTTCTTCGTTCCTTATACGAACTGCAAAGGAGTGGAACTTCCTCCCGGGGTCTGTGTTTCCTGACACCTACAACCTTCATCTCTTCAAGGCCGGAGTGAATAGGCTTTTTCTGGCAAGCGTGCTACATCCTCGGCCTTGTCATAACTCCTCCTTGGGGTCAGACGACGGCCAAACGTAAGCCCATTTTACATAAAAAAAGAAATACCTAAACTATACAAAATGGGTTCAAGTAATGTTAGAATCTACAGGAAGGCTGGTGTCTATCTAGGACAGCGGATCAGCATTGCCATTCAACGTGGCAATGCCGCCAGCCTTCTTGGCACGTTCACTCAGGGCAGTGATCTGGCACAACTTTTTTACTTGTAAATATTTTGTATTTTGTAAATAGGGTTAGAATATTATTTTAATTTATAGTATTTGTAAATATTTAATTAATTGATTATCTAAATAAATATATTGCTTTTTGAATCTACACTAATATTATAAAGAGGGAAAGTTTGTAAGCGGTATCAAGTCGGTTTTAAGCGGTAATATCCGGAGTTACTGATGAAAATTCATTTAGGGAAGTACTTGGTATCTAATAGGAAGCTACATTATAATAATAATAAATCATTTATTTCTGAGAATATGGTACAGTAGGATGGAGTACCTATTAACGATCTGCATATTCTACCATTATTGGTGTAGAAATAGTTCAGAATTCATATAAACATAGGTAATTAATCAATAAACATGTCAAACTAGTCAATGTCATAAAAATATACAAATTATGTATAGTGAGTGCTATAGGCTACATTCAGGGGCGGCCTTTGGGGGTGGCGAGCAGGGCAACCGCCCGGGGCCTCGCATTTGCAGTAGCCTCGCGCACTCGCGGACCAACCCAAGTAGAAAAAACTTTTTAAGCCACAAACTTTTTTTGAATCCCTGATTCTTTTAAGCCATTTATATCCTGGGACATTCTTCACACACGGTAATCTGATCCCATACTAAGCAGAGCTTGTACTATGGAAACCAGATAACTGATATACTACATATACTACTTTTTTTTTTGTAAATACATACTTATATAGATAATTATACCCATACACAAGACAAACAGACATGTTCATGCACACAAATGTTTGTCCTGGATGGGAATCGAACCCATGACCAGCGGCGTGACTGCGCCAACTGGCTTGTCAAATTTATGCATCTTAGTGATCTTAGTGTGTCATGTAATGATTAATTTGTTTTCTTTGTTTATGTAAATTAATTTTTGTTACTAACTTAGCGTTTCGCGTCAAGCTTCATCATTAAAACTAATTGCACGGAGACAAGGGCCTCGCACAATCCACCCGCCCGGGGCCTCGCAATGGCTAAGCCCGCCCCTGGATAAAATGTAGCCTACATTTTAACCCAGGAACGTGGGCGCGTAAAAAATAAAGACAGACATACATGAACAAGATCTACATTTAGTTATTACAGGGGAGGTGAAGGAGGTCAGGATGTACTGGTGATAGTCAGTTGTCTCCGAGCGCCAGTAAACTATATTTTGTTAAAAAATGTACCTAATCATAATTTTGTGACGTAGAACATCGTGAACGCAGAAATCGGTAACCGGACAAAGTTAGGTACATACAAAATCGTAAGAAATTTCCGATCTTAAAATAATAAATTAATTCAAAATACTCTTTAGCTATAAAACTTGACCTCAAATCAAGTAAACTAGTCCCTCGATCCGACCGCACCCGACTTTACTGTTACATAGATTTATATTCAAATATCATTAGATTATGCTGTTATATTTTATAAACCACTTCGGGCTTGTTTTTATAAAGAATTCGACTACATTTTTAAACTGGTTACGTATCATATTTTGATTAAAAAGTGTCTATTCTAATTGTTATGAATCAACTTAATCTAAATTCAAAATCCAGGATGACGTTTATGAGTGTCACAGATTTCATCTTATTGAAAATGTATACAATCTAAAACCGTAAATTTTTTTCGGTTGTAAAAAAATCTATAGGTTTCTTATCTATGGTTGTAATGCATATTGAATCACAAACATGTAAACATCCAAATAGCTATTTGAAAGTATAGTTTTCCGGCAGCTATAGGTACCTATATATACATCTATAGAAAAATGCCAAACCCATAACGATATCTTGAGTTCTAAATATTATAAATTATAATCATATTTTAATGTTTATCTCGCGTATCTATTTCACACTCTCTGCTAGTGAATGTGCTTTTTGATTTACTCGCCAAAGCAGACAAAATACCGGTTTGAATCGGGTAAAACGGCTAACGGTTTTAAAACATCTCTAATTTGTAAAAAATATTTTTTTATATTATTTTGGTTATTAGTTACGAGATACGTAGTATATCTACTTAGTTTGTGGTTACGAGCTGTTCCCCGCGGCATCACTCGCGTTCCCGAGATAAAAGGTAGCCTTTAATCTTCCAGGATAATGTAGCATCCTGAAAGATTTTTTCGAATAGAACCAGAAATTTCGAAGATTAGTGCGTTCAAATAAACAAACAAACTCTTCAGCTTTATTATTAGTAAATAGATATAGATTCATCTCATCAGGCTCTTAAAGCTTTTATAACTTCTATGATAGAGAACTTAGCTTTAACTTGACTGAATGGATACAAAGAAAGCAGGAGCTTTTACTAATTTTCTAACTAACTTAATTTCGAACCTTATTTATAAGTCATAAGCTTTCAAATCCTTCCATTAATTGATTGATAAAAAAATTTGAAATATCTATTGATCAGATATCAACCAAAACATCTTAAAAGTAACTGCAGTTAAATAAAATAAAATATCTAATAAAATGTGTTCATGTTTACCAAAACTGTGTAAGGAACAATGTTATAAATATCGAACTTCCCAAAACAATCCTTTGTTTATAAACACAATAATTTAAATGTCACAGCCACATTGTTTTGTTTACAATTTACACACGACAACGTATCCGAACGCGTAAACCGCCCCAGGCGGGAAAATTTGACAACTTCATTTTCACTTGACACTTATATTTTTTAATGTAACTTTTTTTGTAACGGTTGCAACCGGTTTTTTAATTAAGGAGGTTATTCTCGGTTGTCGCGTCCGCTCGTCAGTTAGCGGTCGTGAGACTGGACCAAGAATCGAGTTACTGGGTCGTAAATAGAAAACTTATTTGCGTTGCGTTGTATCGGTTGCGGTTGCGTTTTGCATTTCAGACGCATTAACGGGGGCATTCGTGAGTCACCAGAGCTTGACGGGGATGAATAAATTCGTTTCATATGCGTATGTAATGTAAAAAAAACTTTAAATAAGTGTAAAGCACTGCGTGGCTATGGTAGCCTGGTACTTATACTACGAAAAACTTTTGCAAACCAAGGCTCAGTTGCGGATTTGCAGTCTTAGCCGCCCTAAGCCGTATAATACCAGCTCCCCATTTAACAAATCGAGGGGGCGTCCTCTGAAATCTGCCGCCCCTAGGACGCTGTCGCCCCTAGACCGCGGCCTATACTATACAGGGTGGAATTTTGTAATGCCACCTGGAGGGGAAGTACTCTTAATACTTTAGATAGAAAATTTTGCTCAAAGGAAACATTCCTTTATTTTTGAAAAGAAAAAAAACGGCATTAAAGATTTTTAAAAATTCGCTTGCCGCACACGGTAATCGAACCGACTAAAATCTGTAAAAGTTGCACCGTGAAGTACACGGTGCAACTATTGCATTGATTGTTAGGGTCAATAAGGATGAAATCTCTTTAACAAACTTCATAAATTGAATTACATGAAAACAATTAAATTTTAAATTAATTTAATTATGTACAAAAATTTAAACTAACTAATTAATTGCTCGAAATGGGCTCCATTTTCTTGGATACACAAATTTATTCTTCTAACGAATTCATTTCTAGTTACCTTCAATAACGTATTGTGGTGAATGTTATAAATCGTATTCTGAACTTCAACTCTCAACTCGTTTATATTCTCATAACATTTAGTGTAAATTTGATTTTTTACATATCCCCACAAAAAAAAATCTAAAGGGGTGAGATCTGGTGATCTCGCAGGCCATCTGATTGTGCCGTTTGTACCAATCCAGGTATTAAAATGGTTATTAATGTAGGCAGTAGTGATTCTGCTGTTATGGGCTGGAGCACCATCTTGCTGTAGAATTATTTGGTTTCGCTCTTCCTCGGGGAAACCATTTAACTCGTTTCTTAATAAATCGAGTATTTCTAAATACTTAACAGTGTTTAAGTGACCTTCGTATACATGGACTAACACAACCATATTTCTGATGAAAATCTATTTTCAAATGTAACATTCCATATTTAAACTACGTCATACACGCAGTTATGTCACATCTAAGAAAGGAGTCTGCATTACAAACACGTGCAAATTGCAATCGTCTTATCTAAATAGTAATTCGTCATTTCGATGGATAAATGACGTCAATGATAATAATTAATGAATAACATAAGTACACAGATAGATCTTTGAGTAAAAGTGCTTTAACTTGACCGATTGAATTAATAATTTAAGATTTCATTGTTTTCCATTCATTTAACTTCTGAAAATGGAGCTCATTTCGAGCAATTAATTAGTTAGTTTAAATTTTTGTACATAATTAAATTAATTTAAAATTTAATTGTTTTCATGTAATTCAATTTATGAAGTTTGTTAAAGAGATTTCATCCTTATTGACCCTAACAATCAATGCAATAGAAGTACACGGTGCAACTTTTACAGATTTTAGTCGGTTCGATTACCGCGTGCGGCAAGCGAATTTTTAAAAATCTTTAATGCCGTTTTTTTTCTTTTCAAAAATAAAGGAATGTTTCCTTTGAGCAAAATTTTCTATCTAAAGTATTAAGAGTACTTCCCCTCCAGGTGGCATTACAAAATTCCACCCTGTATACTGCTAAGGCTAATTTCACCAACGGTAGGTAATTAAGGCTGTGACAGAATTTGTATAGAGAATCTGTCAAATGACATAATTTTCCCCGAGGATAGTATACGACGTTGGTGAAATTGGGTCTTAGAAGCTTTACGTATATCACCTTCTTTGCAGTTGCATTCGCTATGGCCTGTGCTACAGAAATGTAATGCGTTTTATATCAAATGCATTTGGCGGATCGCCACAGCCATTGTGCAATTAAAACTAAATGTTTATTATAAATTGTACATCACTATGATTAAGCGCTTGCAGCCAACTTGGAAAAGGAACTGCACTGATGACGGGAAATAACTCCTTTGACATTATGATCCCCTGATATTAATGAAGGTAAAACTGCACACTAACGTCTGAAAATAGACTAAAGTTATTATTTTATCTAGTTTTTTTTTCACAGTTTTTTTTATCTATACTAATATATACTAATATTATAAAGAGGAAAGATTTGATTGTTTGTTTGTTTGCTTTGAATAGGCTCCGAAACTACTGAACCGATTTGAAACATTCTTTCACTAATAGGAAACTACATTATCCCCGAAGGTTATAGGCTACTTTTTATCCCGGGAACGCAAGTGAAACCGCGCGGAACAGCTAGTTAATAAATAAATCTGGGACATTCTTCACACGTGGTTAACTGATTCCAAACTAAGCAGAGCTTGTACTATGGACAAACAGATAACTGATATACTACTCCCATTCGGGGGTACCCTCAAGCGTGGTGACCCGGTTGAGAGCCATCTGCGCTCGGCGATTTCTCCGGTAAGGTTGATGAAGCCACCAGAGTCTACCAACTTTTGTCCTTTCACAAAAAAAAACTGCATATACTACTTTTTAGTTAAAAGCTGTTATTTTGACATTAATATCGGTCATTTTTATTTATAATGTACAGCTGTTCAGCGCGGTTTCAATCGCGTTCCCGGGTTAAAAAGTAGCCTATAACCTTCGGGAATAATGTAGCTTCCTATTAGTGAAAGAATTTTTCAAATCGGTTCAGTAGTTTCGGAGCCTATTCAATGCAAACAAACAAACAATCAAATCTTTCCTCTTTATAATATTAGTATAGACATAGCTTACATCTAAAAAAATCAATAGGGTAGTTGAAACTGTCAAAAATAAATGACCAAACACTAACCAATGCACAAAACATCTAAAAACATGTGGAAACATCAAATATGTTGTACATTTAATGCTTTTTATGATTTTTAATTACCAGTAGAACCACTAAGAGTAGATCATTTGATGCTGTGAAACTATGACGTCATAGTGTAATATTTCATACAAAATTTCATATAAACTATCGTTTTGACATTTATTAAAAAGTAGCTGATTTGATGTGTCAGTCAACTACCCTATTGATATTGTTTATTGTACTATACCTACCTAGGTACTTTATAAAATGATAATAAGTAGGTACTATGGACTTTTTGGCGGGAACTTGCGAAGTGACGTGCTCGTTTTATTTTCATAAAATCGTGTATTTTGAGTTTTATTGAATATTATCGGTGGTATTTTGTCCAATAAAGATCAATACAAGTGCACCAGTGAAGTGAAATGAAATGATTACGTGTATAGTGGCTTTTCAAGTTGTCTCAAGAAGTCCATGAAAAGTTTTAGTAGAACGGCTACCATCGTACTAAAACCTAACTAAACTGACTGACTATGACTCGAAGAAGATTTAACATGACTTGAACTTTGAAACTTGACGATTGACGAGAATTTAATACATGAAGAATATAAAAATACCTACATTGCAAAACTTGACACTGGCAAAATATACGAAGTGTGATGCCAAAATAAAAAAAAAAAAAAAAAGTAGTTACTATACTTACATGCTAGTAATATACAAAATGAAATCTGTGTATAGAAAATCCCCTACTAATGTATTAGGAACTACTTATCAGTTTAGGTATAATCAATTGATAACAAGATAAGCCTTGTCATTGTATGTAGGTACTTAGACTTGTTCTGAGTCCTCTAAGGTAATAAAAAATAACTAGCAGTCGCCCACGGTTACACGCGGTCCTGAAATAAAATTTAGGTAAGTAAGTATATTCCTATAAAAAAAAACATCAAAGGATATTGTTTAGACTTTTTTTTTTATTATTACGATGATCGACACTTCGCTGGAGGCGGTAGCGCAAGACCGGCCATCGTGGAGATCCTTGGGAGAGGCCTTTGCACGCTATGGTATCGGCCATACAAGTCGGTGGAACGCTACAACATCTCATGTGATAGTATTATAGTCTCTATTTCAAAAAAAAAAGAGTTTTAATTGTAATGACAAAAATAAGTAATTTGACGTTTTGTCAAGCGTTTAAGCGTTCCTTGGATTTGTTCCTTCGATACCTATCTGTACTATATAGTACTATAGATACCCACCACCGTTTCAGAAGGCAAACAACTCACGGACAATCATCGACTACATTATAAATTATTAACTACAAATATTTTTGCCAATCTATTATCCTTCCTATCAAATCGAAATTAACTTTTTTCATTTTAAAAAAATCATACAAACTTTGTGGATGAGCTCAATTTATCCACATACACTCAAAAAAGATTAGTAGGAAATAGATTAATTATAATTTCTACACGCTGTTCAAAGATATGTTATCTGTGTGATAAAATATCAGCATTTATCTATTGCCATTCAGTTTCGATACACGCTTGCTTTAGATTTTTTTTTAAATGGGTGATTTAATTATTGTGGACAATAATGACGGCGGCGGGGTTCACGTTGTAGAAGGAGATGGTAACGTTCAGGTACCTACCTATTCAATGCATATGCTCTCCTAGTACTTTGTATTTGTAATATTTGTGTGCTTTACCACATTCGTCCACATTCTCACGGTCTATATGGTCCACAGTAGGTATAACTATATTGCGAGATTGTTGTCGAACTTTATAATAAAAAAAAATCTATAGGTATACTAGCTTTTGCCCGCGGCTTCGCTCGCGTTAAATTCGGGGTAACATGGTTCCCTTTTCCTGATTTAGAACACAGAAGAGAACTTTATTTGAATACGCTACTGTAGACGATAATATATGTCTTTCCATTTGGGGATAGAATGAAAAGATTCTGGGCATTGGATACACGCGAACATGCTACATACAATTGTCCATGGGAGAAGCACGGCTTTTCTAAATTCACCCCAGTCACCTTAAATGTTTGTCCTTGGGCTTTTTAATGTTATAATATTGTTTTATTAAATTTGTTTTAGTAAATTATTATTCGTTTGTATCACACAAATTTCCATCCCCTATTTTAGGGGCTGGGGGAACATTTCCAAAAAAAAATAATATTTCGTTGGTAACATTTTAGCTTCCTACCTTGAAAACTGCGAAAGATGGGACCTTTCGCAGTTTTCAAGGTAAAATAAAATTTCACCCCCTCTTTTAAGGAGTTGGGGGCAGATTTCCAAAAAAAGAATGATGCACATTTTTTTTGTTAGTCATAAATAGTTCGCATACCACATTTTTAGCTTTCTACCTTGAAAATTGCGTGCTTCATACAAACTTCCACCCCCCATTTGAGGGAAGTGGGGGGGTTAGAAAGAGACAAAAAGTAGCCTATGTCACTCTCCATCCCTTCATCTATCTCCACTTAAAAAATCACGTCAATTCGTCGCTCCGTTATGCCGTGAAAGACGGACAAACATACACACTTTCCCATTTATAATATTAGTATGGATATTTAAAAACTAGCCTTGCTGAGTTTCTTGTCGTAGGCTGTTCCGAACCGGTGGTAACATCTGTGTGTCCTATATTGATTAATTGGCTTTGACTTTGAGTACCTTTTGCATGAATATGTTCTCCTGGTACATTCTTATATTCCTTTATCTCCCTCGTGCATTTTTCCACGTTTATCTAAGGCACTTATTTGTAACACTATTTCAAAATAAAATGTCTCACATAAACGTGAGAAAATGCTCGATCCAGTTTGTCAACATGTCGAGCTTACAGTGCTGCCAATATCTGTGAAGTGGCAAGAAAATGAACTACAGCCGCTACATGTTGGTGTTTTAATAAATCTTTTTCATCAGTTCGTAGATAACTCCGGCAGTGGAGTTCACGTGGTCGAGGGTGGCTACGAAGGTGTTCACGTCGTCGACCATGACCACGGCGGTGGTGTTCATATAGTCGACCATGACCTTGGCGGCGTTCATATAGTCGACCATGACCACGGCAGTGTTCATGTCGTAGAACATGATGGGGTGCGAGTTGTTGAAGGGGAGGGGGAGGTTCATGTGAGTACTATTAGATTATGGTAGTTTCCTGACATATCAAATCAGATACTTTTTAATAATTGTGAAAATTATAGTTTTTAGGTTACCAACAATTGAAATCTTTTTCTATTTTAACAGGTTGTTGATTGAGCAAGCTCGGTTCCAAGAGACACAGATAAACAATGTCCTGCGAGGTGAAAATGGCGGGGAGGATGCAAAATAAACTCATTTTATATGTATTACATTGTCTTATTATTTTATACTATTATGGTTGCAGGCATAATTTTAAGGCTCTCCCGATGGTGATCGGCTACCGTATAAGATAAGATAAGATAAACATATATAACAAACTCTTATGACACCAGAGGTATCACTCGTCTGTTGCTGATTCTGTTATTTAATGATTTAATAATCAAACTAATCAATATATCATTTTCTAAATAATTAAATAAACGCCTACCAAAATCACATAGCAATAGACATCTCGTCACCTACGTAACTATGCAGGGTCGGCAGGCGATCGATGCTTTAATTTATAGTTTAATCACTCAAAATGGTATACAAATAATAAAGTGGGCAGATAAGATGGCTATTATTATTAAAAATTACTATAATCGAAATTAACTTCTAGTCAACTTGCTAATACTTGTACTTGCTAAATGCGCTTGTGGAACAAAAACAATGGTGGGTAGTTAGTAAGGTACCTACATATTAGTCCTATAACTATTCGTTTTGAAACTTACCAATAACTAAAAAACTCCGATAAATCCATGCAGTCGATTTCCCGCCTCTGCTCTGTATTTGATTCGTCGGCGATGCCAGAGTCGACGTCCTCTTCCGAACTCGAACCGGAACTATCGGTTTCTATAACCGCACGACGCACAACACTCATCGCACTATGCAATGTGCGGTCAGTTCGAATTTCGATTTTATGTTATTTTGACATTTGATTTTTGTTTCCTTTTTCAATTTAAGGTTGTCAGTTAATAAATTGAAAATTCCACTTTTCGGAAAATATGAGCTGTCTCATCTATTTAAATTTTTTGGTATTTTGAAATTTGATTTTTATTTTTGTGTCCTCTTTCAATTTAAGGTTGTCAGTTAATAAATTGAAAACTCCACTTTTTGGGAAAATATGAGCAAATAACCCACGGAATTGGTGAATAATAATAATCATGTACGTCAGTACATTAATAGACTGTCTGTCTGACAATCTTTACAAATAGGCATAGCAAAACGAATGCCAAATTAAATTACTATCGTGCGTAAGCTTACAAATTGGTCGCTAATTGGTTATCACTATGAAATGACATTCGATTAATTGGATTATTAATTTTAGAGGTGTTGCCAAATGTGAGTTTTAATTTATTGCGATTGTGGAAATATGGCTGCTATAGAAACCGCATCTTTTTATTTAGTTTATAAATTGGAAGAATATGAGATAAAACCTAAAAATCAAACCCATTATTTTATGTAACTTAGGTCTTTGTAGGACACTTAACTAATCCTATAATGCTGAAGTTACGATCAGGATATTTTTCATTGTCACTTTTTTATATGAATAACAATAGCTTTATCACAGGTTTTACTATATCTTTGTCAATCACTATTTTTCTAGAAAGGAAGGAAATTGAGACAACATTATTTTAGTGATTGCTGCACCAAAGTAAAAAATCGTAAAATAAGTAACTGATAATTTCATATTAGGCTTTTTAAATGCAGTTCATTGTATTCATAATTTGAAATATATTAACATAACTCAATTGGGAATGACCAGTATGATAAGAAATTTATCCCCACGCCCATACATCATCGTCCAAGCATTACAATCAGACCAATCAACCAGGAAGGCGTTCAATCGTCCACAAACCAAATAATTTAGGTCGTTATAAATAAAATGCACCGCTCCAAATTACAGCATAATGTCTTGGCTAACGTTACAACGTGTAAATGTCAGATGGTCACAACTGACTGTGCCAGAGAAATGTGCGAGTTAATAGAATTATTACCGTTGAGTTTTGTGTTTCAAGGGGAGGGAGTTATGGATTAGAAATATCGTGGCCATCGTGGAGATCCTTGGAGCCTTTGTCCAGCAGTGGACGACTTTCGGCTGACATGATGATGATGAGTTATGGATTGAAAGCTTCTTATTGATAACTTCAGCTCAATGACAATGACGTAAGGTATAAATCACAATACATCGTTTTATTACACGAAGAAGAACAAAATAGACTACAGAACTGACAATTCGTGATTTTATGTTTGTCCCCGTCAACACAAAACCCGGTTAGAATGGTTAACACCATATCCTACTAATATTATAAATGCGAAAGTTTGTGAGTATGTATGTATCTTTGCTCTTTCACGTAAAAACTAATAAACGGATTTGGATGAAACTAGGCACATATATACAGGGTTACAGGTTAAGTCGATCTAGATCCGTTAAGGGCGTATAGTACCCATCTTTTCTGACATATTTCACTATAGAACACCCTACCCCAAACCTAAACGTTTTCAAGAAAATCGACATTTATTTTTTTTAATAAAACTTAACTTTTTGAACTTTCAATCGTCCAGAAAAACGTATTTAGTCAATCTACGTAGGATTTTGGTTATTCAATTCATAGAGCATCTTAATCCGCATGTAAAAAAACAATAATAATAATAATAAGATGCACTAACTTCAAAATATCGTAATTAATGGCAAAAAATCGGCAATTATTATTAAAAAAATTCAATGTCTATTTTCTTGAAAACGTTTAGGTTTGGGGTAAGGTGTTCTATAGTGAAATATGTCAGAAAAGATGGGTACTACACGCCCTTAACGGACCTAGGTCGACTTAACCTGTAACCCTGTATAGATCATACCCTGGAATAACATATAGGCTACTTTTTATCCCGGGAAAACATGATATACCTCGGGAACGCGGGTGAAACCGCGGGGGACAGCAAGTTTTAAAATTTACTCGTACGTCATTGTTAGGCTCAGCTGAATTTTTTCAGCCTATAAGACAGGAATGACGTTTGACAGTGAATTACCAGATAGTATTAGTTGATACTTTTAAATCACAATTATCAAGAGATTGTAAGCACGACCCTTGTTTTATGTAGTATGTGATGCCTGATATGAAAAAGACAATTATGAAAAAAAAAACATTTTACTCGATCATATTTACGCAAGGTTGTGTAATAGATAATTTAAGAAAAGAAAAAAAAACATCCATCTTATTACTGTCTAAGTTGTGAGAATTATTTAACATGATTGAATTAAGAAATAAATTAAAAGATAAAAAATATTTCTTTGATTTAGTTTTTAATCTGATTGATATACCCTGGATTCGTACATACGTAAAGACGTTTAACTTCCAAGAATCCGACCAAGAGTAGTGTGAAATTCCAGGGCAAAGCTAGAATCTAATAACTAAATCCTAAAGTACAGTGAAATGATTCATCTTACAAACCAAAATCACCATTCAGGTCAATAGTACAGTATCTTTAGTATAATAGTATCTACGTCATATATTGCAGTTAGTTAATCCTCGGCAGACATGCGTGCGCGCATCTCAATGTAATAAATCTCATCGCTTTGATCTATCATCTTATTGTCTGCCTAGATAGTCGATCCTATTATTAAACAAAGCTGAACCATATAGTATTCCCGTTGATTCTGTATCACTTTGTATATAAATCAAGTGTCACTTGTTGTGTTTTATTCTTCTGTAATTATCTTGACGTATCTCACTAAAATTGTATAAAAAAACATTATGAACCTAAATCTTTCTATGAGTTGATTAAGCTAAAAACATACCCTCATGATGTTTTAAATATTTACTTTGCTATAAATACGGAAAAACAATTAATATTTCCAATTCTTACAACCTACATTAGAAATACTGATTCCATGATTAGTAACATAAAAATATTATAGATGAATTTGCGATTTTTTCAAACAGCTCAAACTCAAGCCTTGACATTTCACATGTCCTACCCACTTAACTGGTTTTCCGGAGAAATCCAAATTACCACACTAAAAGGTAAATTTATATAACTGACAACACTGACTAATTTTATTTTTATTCAACTGTCACTTGTCATAAAAATAAAAAGGATCCTACCCACCGTTATCGCGTTATATTATTGTTTTACAAAAATACCCACTTATTTGAAATCGTTAATATTTTTTTTTTATTTAAGTTAATTTTAAATCAATCTGTCAAAATAACACAAGTCTTGTTTCTTTTACTGCATAAAGTTCACGTTTCGTTAATAAACACCGCACATAAGTTTTTCATTTTATATTTTAAGTTTTTGAACGATTATTACGCGTACGTTAGTTTTGTTTGCGAGCGGTCACGAACTGGGTGCGTTTTATTCGCTTTACATTGAATAGGCGACAAAGAAAATGAGTGGAGTGGAGCCGTTAGTTATTTTTTAACCCCCGATGCAAAAACGTGTTTATAAGTTTGTTATAAGTTCGTAGCACCCAGACTGGAAAAATTGCTCTGGTTGTCTAAACCTTTGTAGTTTTTGGAGCTTGATAAATAAAAAAAAACGTGTGTGTCTGTCTGTGGCATCATAGCTCCTGAACGGATGGACGGATTTCAATTTAGTTTTTTTTGTTTGAAAGGTGAAATCGAGTGTTCAAAAATATCCGCTCAGCCGTTTGGAAATTATCACCAATTTTTTAGTGAGGTAATACCAGAGGTATTGTCAATGTGTTGCTGACCTGTTACAATGCCACGAAGGCAACTGGCTCTCAAGTGCAACTGCTGGAACACACCGGTAGGTGCTTGGCGACAGATTTACAACTTTAATATGTCTGGTTGTGGAGATAAAGTTTGAAGCACTTATTGAATACACCATATCGATTTTGCCGATCGACTGTCATTACGCATCGAGACGTTGACAGTTACAATACCTACCTAGGTATCAGTATCACTACCAGTACCCACGCTTGGGTATCGTATGTTATGTTAGTGATCTCTACTCACTCAGTTTTAAGCTATTGCATAGCTTCTATCGCGGGCCTTGAGCGTGGAGTGGAGACCGAATCCAGAAATTCCGTAACGAAAATAACCTAACACCCCCCATTCCGACCGGCACAGCGGTGATACTTTTTAGTTTTGCCATCTATCGATGAATAGCAGAACTTTTAATGACTTTTTGAAATATCACGCTTGTCTCTTTAGTTCAGCAACTCGTCTCTAGGTGGCATTGGTTGTATCGGACCACGCTCAAAAAGTGTAACTTGAATTAATATCAAAGAAAAAAAAACAAAGGAAAAAAAATACTGCATAAATAAAATAAATTAATAATTATAATTGCATAAGTTGATAAAAACAGCTACGCAATAGCTTTACCGCGGCAGTCTCCGAGTGCCACACGTCTTTTTTTTTTACTTTGGATAGGCTTGTGTTTGACCACAATCTCAAATCAAATCAAAATCAAAAACTCATTTATTCAATTTAGGCCCTGGTAAGGCACTTATGAATTATCTCACCGTGATCAGTGATGATGTGGCCGATGATGGTAAGCACACAAAGCCTAGATGGGAACTGGCTCTCAAGTGCAGCTGTCGGAACACACTGGAAGGTGCTTGGCGGCAGATTTTCAACTTGAGGGTGGTAGCCCTCCAGACGGGTACTACAAAGTACCCTACCACCGTGCTATGGTTTTCTCACGATGTTTTCCTTCACCGAAAGCTCAAGCTCATTGTAGGATTCGAACCCACGATCTTCGTCGCGGCATCCAACGTCACTACCACTGAGCTATCATCGCTTCAAAACGTCAGCATTACAAAGTGTCACTCATATTAAATTATCGACTCTGTTATCTCCACAGATCTTCTGTTCCCCCAGTAAGCCAAATGCGTCCAGCGTCTATTCTTACCCACTCGGTAATAGTTCGCTGCACTCTCCCTAAAATGTTAACATAATTTCAATTTGATACTTTGTCAATGGAGAACTATTTTGGATTACTTGTGTAAGTTATTAATTAATATAAGTTCATAGAAATCTTGATTTATGACGGTTTTGCTCGAGTCTATTTAATATTGAGAATTTAATAGAGAGAGATAGTCTACTAGGCTATTTAATATTGAGAACATGTAAAATTTTTAGGAAGTTTATAATTTCATACGGTGCTTAATATAGTTGCCTCCTTGGAATAACGCTCAATTTAAATTGAGAAAAATAAATGCCGCCAATTTTTTCTTCATAATATTCGCGCTTGTTCCAAATTCCAAAAGGAAGTAACTACCTACCTATACTTCCTCAGTGAAAGAAAAAAAAATCCTCACTGTAATCTATGAACTTTCGAGTACTCTCTCTGTGGAGATTTTTTTTTTGTAACAACGGGGCACAACTAAGTCGGCAAACAAGCATAGGGAACCGCCTGATGGTAAGCGGCACAGTAAGCGGTTATCGTAGGTAAACTATGGATCCTAGCGACATACATTCTCAACAGAAATAAATCATTAAATAATTTCTATGAAAAACAATGAGTTATTTTAGACAAGTGTCGGTATTCGACAGATGAGGGCGCGAATGATATGGCATTGAAATTAGTTTTGCTGGCAAAGTTATTTGTCAGCTGCAGTGTACTATAAAAAATCTCTTCTATCTCTTTTACTCTACATGAACTAGAAAACTAACGTGGGAGAGAATAAGCTATAAGTAATTACTAAAATCTGTAAAAAAAAGTTAGGTTTCCTACGCCTAAATATGAGATTATGAGCCCCGCGGATTCATGCTTTCCTGGTATAAAAATAAGCTTATATCTTCACTGAGTTCTCTCCATTCCATCATAAATAGGCTATCTGCCTCACATTGGATCTGAGATTTAGGTTGTGAAAAGGTAATAAACAGACAGATTACCTACGTATTTACATTATGTAAGTATTAATGTAGTGAGTGTCTTACAGTTATCTAGTTATGGTCTATGGAGGTCATGTGAAGATAATAGTAGTTTATGATACTGTTGCATAATAGGGGTTATTAAACACGAGTGTGAGTTTAAGTACCGAGCCGTAGGCGAGGTTCTTAATAGTATCACACGAGTTTTTAATACCTAATTATGTGCAGTATCATACAGTACTTTATCTAAACTCATATAAATAATGTAATTTAAAAAAATAGAAAAATCGATAGTATTTTTCTACCAACTTTTCAAAAAAAAAAAATTGCTATTTTTGTGACATTTTTGGTCAAAATGATATGTAGGCAAAAACAATAAAATAAACAGACACAATAATCATATACCTAATCATATCCGCGTTGCCAACTCCCAAAAAATCTTACCTCTAAAGTTCAAGTCAAAAATTTGTCATCGTCAAATTGAATTGATACTGATTGATTATACTATTGATAGGTACAATAGAAAAAAAGTTATTTTATAGCATTATCTTGGGAACACAACTGTACTATAATGAATCATTATACACGGGTGTGCCTAAAGTGGGTCATTAAAGTACTGCTTTTGATTTCATAATAAGAACATTACGATATGAGAGTAGATAAAATTATTATTTAAATATACCTACCTACCAGGAATGCAAAAGTTGTAGGAATTAGCAAAATTAAAACTATAACACAGATTACACTTTAATTGTATGTATTAGGTATATAGGTAAGTACCTACCTATAATTTCGAAAGTGGTTTGATTCTTACGAAATTGCTGCAGGGCCGGATCTACCATATGGCTTTTTGGGCTTCAGCCCAGGGCCCCCAGCTAAGTCAAAGTCAAAAATTAGATAGTGCGAAAAAATCCATAATTTCATTAAAATAAACAGATCGTATAGTTTGTAGCCCTGCGAATCCTAAGATTAATCAAACCCATTTAATTCAAGTCTACATTCAGGTGTTGGTACTTGGAACTGAATTGGTACTAGACAAGGGCCCCCGAAACTCACGGTTCGGCCCTGAATTGCTGACTGATATTTTACGTTTCCCTGAAGAAAGTATCAGGGCAACATAAACAGAGTGCATTAAAGTATCATGTACCTACCTACTGTGAGCTTCTAATAATATTATTAAAGACGTAAGCCAAAGCCTGTCGCCTGACTTTTTGATTATTCGTCATGTTTAAATTTAGCAGTGTCGTGGGTGCAATAAGGGATTACCTGTCGCGTTTTCGACGGAGAAAGCATAAAATGTACAAACTAAGGTGTGTACCTACATAGACAAGGACTAAATTCTATCCGTTTGCGGAAATGGTATGCACACATATTTTTACTATGTACCTATAGGCTTGTGTTTGACGACTTTCTCACCGCAAGAGAATCGTTGACCCTGTATTATTACTGTCAAGGTCAACTAGCTCCTGTCATAACTAGGTCAGGAAGAAAGGTTAAGTTTAGGGAAATATAGGCTCTTCATATTATCATGAAATTAATAAGTACTTAGGTATACAAATTCCTTGTATGAGATTGACTACAGTCACTAGCGGGTAGCGATAATTAACTACTTTTCTAGCTAGCAATACTTAGCTAGTCAAACGAAAACATAAGAAAAAACTACTGGCTCGAGAAATCCAATAAAAGGCATGTGAAATACGCATAACACCATCGCGCGGTAATGGTAGGGTAGTGTATTAACTACCGACCAACCAACTACCTTCTAGGCTTTGTATATATTCAGAACTAGTTAGCAAATCTTCTGGTATTGCTAATATCTATAAGGCGTTTACTAAGGCCTGATTGTCTACTTCTATAAAAAAAAAATACCTGCATCACATAGCGGACTTTTGCAAGCTAGCTCCAAATAGTTTGTCAAACCTCTAAATAGGCTTATAACGCAACTGTTTGGAGAATCGAACCTGCGACCCGTAACAAGCGTAAAGGTTATTTAGTTAATTAAAAAATAATGTAGTTAATAACATTTACGTAAATGTCTGATGATATGTACCAGGCAGACAGAAATCACGAGGCACCATGAGTCAAGATTTATAACGTATCATAAACATTATAATTTGTATAATATTAATTAGGCGAGACGCCAAAATAATTAATTTGATGCTTCGCTGCCAGTAGGTACCTTAATAGTATAGTCCTTTAGCTTGAGTGTAAATAAATTTGTCATAAGAGCTACAACTATACTACGTAAGCAGTTGGCATTTCATATTTTTTTGTATGATGAAACTAGTTCGATGTCCGCGACGTCCCACTCAGTCTCGTCCCGTTCAAGCGGCCCGAGCTGCCATTAGTAATCCGACCGCCTCCAATTAGTCGTAACTCGTACTAAGTCCTCCCCTTCCCCCGGTAACGCCCTGAGCCGAGGTTCGTACCCCACTCGGGGGTGCCCTCAGGCGTGGTTACCTAAATGTTACCCGGCTGAGAGCTCTCTGCGCTCGCCGATTGTCCGGTAAGGTTGGAGCAGCCATCAGAGGCTACCAACTTTAGTCCTTTAAAAAAAAATAGTTCGATGAGTATTCCGCCAGAGGCGCTGCGCGAAATTCTGGTGCTCCTAATCCTAATAGGGAATATTACTGCAATGTTTTGGCACCAGAGTGCAGCACTAACACAAACAGTAAACAAAGTTTTTTGAAACTCGCGCCACCTTCCCGATGCAGTATCTTCAGATCATCCACTTTGAATGGCCGTAGGATGACATTATACCATATAGTTTTCACATAATAGTGTTGAAATAACACTATATCCGTTAGAGGCGTTATGGCACGCCATGGCGGTTTGTTTACTGTATGTGCTAGTGGCGCCATCTGCGCACAGCTTTGCGTAATATTCCTTATTCAATATAGACCACAGAAGGGCACTTATGAAGGTCAAATTTACTGAAGATACCACCGGTTGGGAACTCGGCCTTCAACTGAGAGGAACTTGAGACCCAATTCCCTTCTAGGGTTTGTGTGCTTACCACCATCGGCCACAACATACTTATTTATTATCTCCCTGCCCATCTTCCCAATCATTTGTGGACGGCGCAATATGTAGATACCTCATCATCATTTCAGCCGAAAGACGTCTACCGCTACACAAAGGTCTCCCCCAAGGATCTCCACGATGGCCGGTCTTGCGCTACCCACATCCAGCGATTTCCCGAGACCCTCTCAAGACAGTCGGTCCACCTTGCGCCCCAGCGGCCGTCGGTTCTACGAGCGATGTGCCCCGCTCACTGTCACTTCAGTTTGGCAATACTTCGGGCTAACTTTGCCATGATCATTTCTAATCTTCTTCAATTCACTCCTTTCTTCTCATATCATCTTTCACACAATCCATCCATCTCTTTTTCGGTCTTCCCCTTCCCGTATATCCATTAACTTTCATACTCATGACTCTTTTAGTCACATGGGTTTCATCTCCTCATGACATGTCCGAACCACGATAAACGGTTCCCTCAACTTATAATTCCCTGGTACTTTGAAAAATAAAACAACGAAAATAGTTTTTTTTTTTCAACATTTTTAATCGTTTCATCAACCTATCCTGGCAACTTGGTCCTTTTCTCCTCTCCACCTTCTGTACCCTCTGCAAATACCATGACTTGACCATTTTCAATTCAAAGAACGTATTGCTACAATGTTCGCACGTCTGTCGCTTGCCTACCTCACTGAAATCACCTAAATCTACATACTGATAATTCTGTTTATTCTTTGTAAAGGAATAACAGAGATCACAGATTTTAATTACTCTGGAGTCCCACATCCCTTGCTCTCTGAGATCCCAGTCCAGGTTAGTGCAGTCTTGAGCGTGCTTAGTCCTCTCCAATTCGTCTTCAAATCCTTTCCCACACCTTTTACATTTGTAAATTTGATGATAATTAATTATGTGTCTACCGTAGTTTATGTATTTGAGACCGCATTTTTTACAATGGTGTGTTGTGTGTTTTCTTATTGGCGTATTTGTGTGCTTTTCCTCAATGTGATGCCGTAAGTTTCTGTAGTTTCCCGATATGTACCGCTCGCATACAGGGCAAAGGGGCGGCAGATAATTACGTTTTCGCCCCCTCATGGTCATATGCTGCGTTTCGTGTATCACTAATTCGTATCTGAAATTGGAAATGTCTTGTTACATTATGTGTTCCTGGTACTCTTAACTTTTTGGCAAAGTTCAAGCGGTCACGCATCTTGTGATTTTTGAACAATGTGGCGTTATTTACGTGTTTTTTTGGGATCAGATAACCTATGATTCAGTATAATATGTAGATTCAGAATCAAATTATATGAACCTTATTGCAGTGTCATAAGGTTCATTTTTATATCTCTCTGGCTACTGTCACACGCACCATGCTACATCGTAAGTTGTGTAATAGAAAGCTACATTATCTCCAAGTTTTATAATAAACTTTTCTACCCAGGAATATGGGTGAAACCGCGTGATATATCTAGTAAACAATAAACTCACCTATTCGGGAATATTTGCTTGCAAGATTTACAAACATATCTACCAATCAATAACAATTCATCATAATGGACACTTTTATATACTTGGTTTGAAAGCCCGGGTTCCACACTCGTATTCCGAACAATCTTTTCTCTATGGTCAAACCACGGTGCGTCAAACAGTTCTATATTAACTTTACAGTCTGTGGTCAAGTCTGTGAGCAAATTATCATCTTCAAATTTTAATCTGCTTTTGAAACCGGCTTCGGTTGTATTGAGTGATGAGAAGCCTAAATCATCACATTTCACCATTGGCTCTCTTTTAACAAAGCTTTCTAATAAATTATTTATTTTTGAATCGTCTTCATATGGAGTGCGATTATTCTGAAAGCATTAAAAAAACATATCCTACTATTATAAATGTGAACGTTTCTGGGGATGCATGTTTGTCTTCAAGCTCAAACAGCTGGGGATTTTGATGAAATTTGGTTTGGAGGTCACTGACACCCTGGATTGACACATAATGCTACTTTTTATCCCTCGGGAAAGCGGGTGAAACCGCGGGGCGAAAGCTAGTATTATAATAACGGATTTGAGTGAAACTTGGCACATAGTTAGATCATACCCTCGAATAACATATTGGTTTCTTTTTATTCCGGGAAACTTAAGATCCCTAGAAGCAACAGTAGCAACACACAAAACCTCTTAAAAGGAAAGATATCCCTTCATCAAGTTAAAAATAGGTGATGATCTTCAAAAGCTGAGCAGATTTTGAAACGAAGCTAAGAACTTGATTAAGACCTTTTTAACGAAAAAATATTAATCAAAATCAGTTCATCAGTTCAAGAGCTACGATTGGACAGACAAACTTATAACACCCCTTTTTTTTGTCGGTTAAAAACTAAATTATCAAGAGCAATATTTACCTGTATAGTAGATTCACATTTAACTAAGCTCAGATTATTAGCAGATACACTAGTAGTTTCACTATGGCTCCTAAAGGCATGCACGCGGAGATCCTGAGTCGACTTGAAGTGGAACAAGCATTCTGAACACTGGTAGAGCTCTTGCTTTATCAGCGGTATGATTATATGCTTTGCTGTGTGGACTAGAATGTTGTATCTGTAATAAATAAAATTAAAATTAAAAACTAACTAGAAAATTGGTGATAATTTTCAGACGGCTGAGCGAATTTTCACATAGCTAATTTTTTTATTTTTTTTTGAAAGGACTAAGTTGGTAGCCTCAGATGGCTGCAACAACCTTACCGGACAAATCGGCGAGCGCAGAGGACTCTCAGCCGGGTAATATTTAGGTAACAACGCCTGAGGGCACCCCCGAATGGGGTACGAACCTCGGCTCAGGGCGTTACCGGGGGAGGGGGAGGACTTTGTACGAGTTACGACTAATTGGGGGCGGTCGGATTACTGTAGGCAGGTTGGGCCGCTTGAACGGGACGAGACTGAGTGGGACGTCGCGGCGGTCCTCGCCGTCGAGGACGGTAGCGTGATCGGTTGTGAGACACATAGCTAAGAACACTCTTGATTAAGTCACCTTTCAAACAAAAAAAACTAAATCTAAATCGGTCCATCCGTTCAGGAGCTATGAGGCCTATTTCTATTTATTTTAGACAGACAGACACACACACAAACAGACACGTCCGTCGTTTTTTGTTTTGGGTCGGGGTTAAAAAACAAAAACAGCTTTCATTATGTCAGCAGGTTCAGGTTGACAAGCAGACAGACATCCACCTGACCTGTTACAATGTCGTGAAGGCAACTGCCTCTCATGTGCAATTGCCAGAACACACCAGTAGGTGCTTGGCAACAGATTGAGGGTGGTAGCCAGCCAGACTGGTATTATAAAGTACCCTCCACTCGTGTTATAGTTTCCTCACAATGTTATTTGTTTTTGCTTATTTGCTTTTTAGGGTTCTATACCCAAAGGGATGGAGCCCTCGTCTTGTCTTGGTTCGCCTCACCAGTCATCACCTCTGTCACATGTCGACAGAAGCAACTGAAGGCGAGAGGCTCTCGACCAGTGTGTACATTCCTTACTTTTATATGTATATTTAATGTGTAATTTTTATTAAGTAAGAACCACCAGTAAAATTGCTTTAAGACCCCATTCCCTGAAAAACGCTAAAACATGTGTTACGGTTTCCCAAAAATAACGGCAAAAAACCCACATTTAATAACATCTCAAAGACATTTTAAAATCTAAACAGGTATATCAACAACTTCACCTAGCCATATTTTTGAAATATTTTCTCATTTCCAGAAAAAAAACATTTTAAATTATCTCAAAACCTAAAATTGACCTTTGCGGTTTTCCAAATTTACATTATTTCGATGAATTTATTATAAATCTTTTTGTATAAAATAAAACTTAAAAGTATGAAACCCACCTTCACCGTCTCAGTTTTTTTTACAAACTAACACCATAACAATAATCTACGTTTAAATATTCATGAAATTCGTCCGCCATTTTTCATAGTAATTTGTATGGCGGAACGTCACCGTATTTATTTGAAATTGATTTGAATTATTTCGAATGCGTGAATCAAACATTTTCAGTACCTTTTTAGAATCAAAGGTGAGAGCACGCCAGTTTGAGCTCGACGATGAATTTTGTTTTTTGCATAAGTTGGGTCGCGACTGCTCAATAAGACATTATGACTGACTGTCAATATTGTTACTACCTACATAACTGTGATGTTTCAAAATTATTGAAAGTCATAAATATTTTAAACTTAAACTAATGCATACAAACATACAGATAAACAATAACACTAAAAATATTAATTCGTCTTCAGTGTCGCTCAATTAGTTCCTTCCTTTTTTTTCTCAAAAAGTTTGCAATTACAGATGAATTTTCTACAGGCTTTCTTCTTACTTTCTTCTATGTATACAGGATGATTTTGAAATGGTATTTTAACCCGAATTCTAAGGATAGTGTACATCATTATCAGTAATCCTACAAAATTTCAGGTGCCTGAGCACTACCATTACGATGACAAGATTTACAAGTTTATCGAAAATCTCTAGTAAAAGCCTTTACTCGCAATCAGGGCAAAATAGCTATATTATACTCGCTCGAGTAATTTAATTGATACTCAGTTAGACTCACATTGCAGTGTATATATAACGATGAACTAATTTATTGATTGATTGATTGATATCTTTCGTTTGTATAGAAATATTGTAATATTGTTTTCCACTCTTAACCGTGTGTGAAGAATGTCCCAGGATATTAATTATTATTATGATTTATTCTATAAACTCTAAAATTGATTTTTCATGATCTGTATAAGGTATACATCAATGCCATTTCGGCCTACTATACCATTTAAAAATCAGCCTGTATAATTCGTCAAATCATGATATAGGTTAGGTTAGGAATATAATGATTTGGCGAATTATACGATTGGCCACCGACTAGTTCAGACAATGGGAATCAGTTCAAAGATTGGATTGAGTAAAGTTTAATAAACATAAATATAGTGTAGTAAAAAGAAATAACATCTTTCCATATCACATTAACTATTTACCACAAATGGATCTTTATATATAATTATAAAAAGCGAACATGTTTATTTTATGATTTGTAGTGTTTTGAAGTCGTCTCTATTCTTTGTTAAATGTTTCTTTGTCTTAATTGTTTTCTCGCTGGTCGAGGTGAAAAGTTGCATGTTTCACACGAGAGCATTTTTTTTTATATCTCGTGCCTTTAAATCACTCACTGTGGTTAGTAGTTAAAGAATTTTAAAATTAGAATCACTGCTACGCTCTTGATTCAATTCTAGATTACATACTTCATTAGTTCATGTTTTGAAATCCGCACTCGTAGCGAAAAATAACTTTGCTTGCGTTATTTTTGTAAGACGTAGTCAAAAATTGAATCACGGGCGATTGATTTTAATGTAAACTACTGAGCACAATGAGTGTTTTAAAGCCACGAGAAAACAATGTGTGAAATACATTTTTTCAATTCTACCAGCGAGAAAACAATTAAGTCAATATTTGAAACTTGTTCTATTAACGCTTTAGGAGATAGTTCATTGCGTGGACCGCAATGAAGATAGTTTACATTTTTTTTACACGTCAAAAGTGCTTTTTTCGTGCGAGAGAGGTGAAATGTTTTTTACACTTTCAAAAATATAAGGGATGATACGCTACCGCGAGATGCCTAGAACCACGGTAATATTATAATCATTACCGTGCTAGAACGGTACATTCTTCATTGACCGATGATAAATAAAACATCATATAAATTGTTACTAGCTTTGCGGGATACGAGTTAGTAGGATAGTTCAGTTAGCTCTCCTACCAAAATTAAGTGTGTATGCTAATTAATATAAAATTATTATATGTAAGATCTGGTACGTACTGGTTGTACCGTGGTTATCTAAATAACATGTAGTACGCGGACAGCGGCAATCCACCCATTTCTCTGTTAAAATGATGACGCAAATGTGTGAGTAAAATATGTCAATGTGTGTAGTCTATGATAAATTCCCACGCTTGGAGACTAGCCTCTTAAACTCTTACCTATTATGAAAAACTAAATCACAAAATTCGCATTTCTCCCAAGATTCTTGAAATAAGTTTTTTGATGCTGCATCATTATCTGCTCTGCTATATGACTCCACTTTGAGAGGCAAGTCATCTTCATCATCAGATCCTTCAGTCTTCACCTTCAGTGGTAAATCATCATCATCGCTACTTATGGAAAGGATCTCTATTTCTTCTATTTTCATTTTTCTGTAATATTAAAACCTTTTTTTTAGAATGATAGAGCACAGAATTATAAAAGAGGAAGCTAAGGAGGTGTTTGCTAAGGCCAAGAAAGATTTTTTCAAACAATAAGCAAAGAGAGGTCTCCCTGATGTGTTGCATCTGGGACAATACTAGCGGCCACCTAAGCAATACTAGCGGCCACCTAAGCAATACTAGTGGCCTCCTAAACAATACTAGCGACCTCCTTAACAATACTAGCAGCCTCCTAAACAATTTGGTATGGAGACTGTCTAGTTGCAAGGGAATACAGACAATTTTAACAGAGATATAGCATAGGTGTTTGCTGAAGCAAAAAGAAATAAATTATCAAATAGAGGTACAAAGTACCACAGCTAAATAACTTCATGCTATGCTCCTGCGCATGTGTAATGCTGCCAGAGTAGATCGGGGAGAAGAGAAGGGTCTATAGACTTCAGAAACAAGATAGATGACTTTGTAGTATATTTTTTTTTTTTCAGAATTTGTAAGGCTTGTTTTACACTGTTGGAAGTGAATTTAAGTAGGTATTTAGTCTTCAACAGACAGATGTTGATGAGTGACTATTGCGTTTCTTCTCTACTGTGACTAGGGAGCATAGCTGCACTTGAGAGTCAGTTCCCTTCTAGTCTTTGTGTGCTTAACAGCTTACCAACTTCGGTCACATCATCACCATGGTGAGATTTAGAAACAACACAAGTAATAATAAAACTACTAAAGGTACTGGTCCGATTTGAAAAATTCTTTCATTAAGAGGAAGCCTCATTATCCCCGAAATATATAGGCTACTTATCACAGGATTGCGAGTGAAGCCGCGAGGAGCAGCTAGTATTCAATATAAACAGTTCGATCAATTAGTTCAATTGACTTTTCCAGTAAGAAACCAGATGTATTCATGGTGGAACAAAAACACTTCGTGCAACATTTATATTGCAGTAAATAATATTTTGACACTTGCAACATGATGTTTATGAAACAGAAATGTAGGAAACAATCTCTTAAACGTGTAATTCATGCTGAATTAAAAATAAATGAGCATGCAGAAATGTCGCGTAGACGTATACAAAAGTTAATGAAATTATGCTAACCTAAGAACACTCAGTATTTCCTATATGAACAAAACTAAACATTAATATTAAGAATCAAATTGAATATCTCATTATTCATCGTTTTTTTCATATTTTAAGTATTACAGAATTTACGGATTACTTTGGAATTGTCATTCGCATCACAGATTTTTTTCTTTCGTTTGACACTTTTGACAGCGTGTTTGTGCTAGTGTTGTCAGCTTCGAAAATATTTTTATCTATCTAAAACAATTTCTATATAGATTTCTATAATAAGTATCTTTCCTTAATTTTTCGTTTTACGACACAACGGACTAACGTGGTTTAAACTGATCAATGAATTCGAAAAAATGGAAATATTGTGCTTTATTTTTTTTCAAGGCTGATACTTTCCCCTAAAAATTGAGAAATAACCCTCAATCTAACAACCCTGTTAAGATTTGTCAACCAATGGTCAACGTCAGTGTCATTTTGGTGTTACTGATTACAGATTTTCCAGCAAAGTTTTTCAGTTTTCCACAGTTTTCCAGTTGACTGAACTGAACACAAAATCTAAGAAAAAAATAATAATAATAATAACAACACAAAATAATAATACGTACTGCACTCATAAATTGTTGAATTGATAATTAATTTTATAAGTATACAGACAGAAAGATAGAATTTATTTGAAAAGATGGTGAGTTTAATTTAGAGTAGACTTTTTTTTGCTAT
This sequence comes from Tethea ocularis, assembly GCA_963555595.1. Classification (NCBI taxonomy): domain Eukaryota; kingdom Metazoa; phylum Arthropoda; class Insecta; order Lepidoptera; family Drepanidae; genus Tethea; species Tethea ocularis. The sequence goes on along the minus strand of OY741985.1, from coordinate 1,523,561 downwards.
AAAATATTATTGTACTCGTCAGTGAATATCTACTTTTATTGCAGGAATTAAAAACGTTTGCTGAAAATGATTTTGATCCCAAGAAGTGGATCAACAAAGCTTGGAGCTCCAGTGGGAACCAGGAAAAGGAGGTACACACGGCTACAAATCAAGCTACACACTGCGGCACCTTATGCGGTTGTAATAGGCGCTATTTTGAAACAAAAATGCGTAGCTTGATCTGTAGGCGTGTCTACATACTTGTAATCATTATCTACCTATTTACCGGAGATCTACAAAAATACAATAACGTCCACTATCAAGAATCAATGCCTGACTTCACTATTTATATTCTAGCTCTGGCTGCTGCAGAGAGATATGAAAATTAGCCTTATGTCTTAATTATAAAGTTAGCTTGGCCACTTTATTGCGTACAATATATTTCACTTTTATCACATTGTCAGTGATATTATGATTTTGTAACATAAAAATGTAGTGTAAATATGAATGTGTAAATGTATGTTGCAAAATGAGTTAATAGTCAATATCGGCCCCTCGAATAGACCCTGTATTCGAGGGGTTCCCAATCTTTTTTGTATGCGGATCCCTTGTAAAATAAGACGCCTCTGAAACAGCCCTATGATGAACCGGGGCGTCACACAGTTTGGTAACCCCTAGTCTATTCTATAATATTACAAGTTATTCCCCCGTTTTACACATGTTTCTGGTATATAAACAAGCCTTGCTTGTGCAGTGTGGAAGTTGGGTATAATGAACTAGTCCAAAGTATGCGATTTAAATGATATATTGAAAGAAATACACAAACATGAAGCGATAGGTTCATATACACAATAGACACAGAGTTAGAAGGATAGAAGATGAGTAGATTCGAAGAGATAGTAAAGAAATTTAGACAGAAACACAGTGATAGGTATAACAAGCAACAGTTAGCGAAATAATATTTAAACAAGCACAGGCTGTGCGTCGGAGCTCAAATAACGACTGGCGGTGACCGAGGTTCGAATGCTAGCAGAGCGGACGGGCGCGCGACGCGTATGCGCATCTAGCTATATAATATGCGAATACAATACGGCTTACAAACTAATACTACAGGTATCGCGCGGCTTTGCTTGTGGATTTATGAAATGTTTAAATATCGGTGTTATTAAATTGTTTTGTGTATGTCAGACATACATATTTTATAATAAACTAATAAATTAATTAAATATAATAGTAAGTCACCCACATGCAGTTTAAGCATCAACTAAGTTACATTCTCAGTAAGAATATCAGTTGGATGGCATTAATAATCATGTATCTTTCAGGTGTTTGTGGCAAATACAGCAACAAGATTGCAGCTATATATGAAACAACTGACAAATTCTCTGGATGAAACTACAACACAAGTAAGATGTTCTTTAATATGTTTATTTTTATTTAATGAAGGGTTAAGTGGCCACTTCCAGTGTTTGACTGTGAATTTGAGCACAATCTTTATTGGTTTTATTTAAAAGACTAAACAATATTTACAATTATTTGCAACAAATCCTCGAGGTGGTTGATCAACGGCAAGGTTCCGAGAAGGCTAGCAAGCATTGTCATATCAGCTGGAAGACATCCAGTGCTGGACAAAAGCCTCCCCCAAGGATCTCCATGATGGCCGGTCTTGCGCTCTATTGGTTACATACAACTATTTCCTCCCAATAAATGACAACATATTTTGCCTTAGAATAATTTTGTTTGAACATCTCCTATCCTTTTTCAATAACATTTGTAAGAAAGAGAGTTAATATAACTAATATTAGTTTAGTTTGCAAGCAACAAAATCGTCATCCATCTTATAATTTTTAAGTATGTAGTTTTGATATTTGTTTTTTGCTAAGTGAGCTTTTTAGGTACTAGGATGCCATAAATGAATAAAGCTGACATTTAAACTCATTCCCACAGATAGTGACGTCAATTCCTCACATTGTTCAAGATGCATCAGCACTCCAAATTGAAGGTGCTCTGCTCCAGCAGAAGCTGTTGTCCCTGGAACAGAAGGTCCAGGGTGTGGAGGAGCAGACAGGCAATTCTATTGAGAGTCTTCAGAGGATTGATCAGTTGAAGAGTCGATTGGAGGTAAGGAGGTAGACCTTCAGAGCATAATGTACCAGAATATCATAAATGGAAAGAGGTTACTTTTCTGGTTAGAGTTTTCCGAGTGTTGAAATGTGAATCGCTTTGAAAACTTTTAAGACAATCTCTGGAATAAATAGGTATGCCTTCAGTACTATAAAATAAGATTAAATAACCAGAAAGAATAACTAAGGCAAAGGCATATAAATGGGAAGTGAACTCATTTTTCTTTTATTTTTGAAGAACAAAAATTATGTCTAATACCCGGCAGTTATGAGATTTGAAGAGTTTGAATTACATTATATTTTATTTTGTCGCAGTTTCTACTGATTTCAAAGATATATCACTTCTAGTTATAGACATATTTTCATCATTATTAGGCTTCCTATGTCCTCTGAAATACCAGGCGACCATAGAACCTAACAGATCAATCTTTACAGAATGCAGCATCAGCACTTCGCGAAGCAGATAAGTGGGCTGCTCTAGCCACATCGCTTGAAGACATCTTGGAGTCAGGAGTGCCGACCCAGGGTGATAAGTTGGCCGAGCTGTCTGACCAAGTCGCCGCCATGACTGCTAGTCTTGAGGTAGAATTTAAAGTGATTTAATGTTTACATAAACTATCGATATTTTTATTAGAAATTCGTCATCAACAGATTGTCCTAAATAAAAATCTCCTATTTGTATATGTTATCCAGGTACTAAGCGAGGCGCCCGACTATGAAACGAAGAGGTTGCAGCTGGAAACATTGTATAACAGACTGGAGGCAGCTGTAAGTCCACCTCTCATAGAAGCCCTCACTCAAATGGATCCCGGTAAGATTTCTTGGTATTTATTTGTTCTTAAAATAAAATTATGCATCTTTGACTTATTCAATTCACTTTGAAATGTTTCTTGCCTAAATCTACTGCTCAACATCAATATTGTACCAGCCATACATAAACACGCAGGAGTTTATCCTATAGATAGTGTTCAGCCTACCTATGGTGTCCCTTATTCCGAAGCATGTCCCACCCACGTCCAATAATTACCAGGCACACATGACCGTTCAGGAGTTTATCCTGAGCAACTTACGTGTCCTATATTCCGACATTTCCCACAAAATATTCAATAATAGATTTCGCCCCGCGGTTTCACCCGCGTTCCCGAGAGATCTTATCTTTTCCCGGGATAAAAAGTATCCTATGTGTTAATCTAGCTTATAAACTATCTGTGTTCCAAATTTCATCCAAACTTTCGCATTTATAATATTAGTAGGATTGTACCATATGTACCAGGGATACATGACCGCTTAGGAGTGTATTTCATTCCATAGAGCGTACAGCGACGTACGTGTCCCTATTCCGAGGCATGTCCCGCACTATGTCAGTCTGCCGTTGCTGGAGACGAGCGGCTGCCACGAGGCTTGCGGCCGCGTGGCGGAGACAAGACTCGCACTCGCTTTCAGCACTCACTAGGTTACTCGCTGGGGAAGCTAATAAACAGGTACAAGAGTATTAAGTACATATTAAAAAAAAAACCGGCTAAGTGTGTGAGAAAACGGCGGTATTGTTGTATGGGAGCCCCCTTAAATATATATTTTATTCTGTTTTTTTTAGTGTTTGTTGTTATGGCGGCAACAGAAATACATCATCTGTAATTTCAACTGTCTAACTATCATGGTTCATGAGATGCAGCCTGGTGACAGACGGACAGACGGCGGAGTCTTAGTAATAAGGGTTCGAATCCTACAATGAGCTTGAGCTTTCAGTGAAGGAAACATCGTGAGGAAACCATAGCGGTGGTAGGGTACTTTATAGTACCCGCCTGGCTGGCTACCGCCCTCAAGTTGAAAATCTGTCACCAAGCACCTTTCAGTGTGTTCCGACAGCTGCACTTGAGAGCCAGATCCTTTCTAGGCTTTGTGTGCTTACCATCATCGGCCACATCATCACTGACACTGACCACAGTGAGATTGTGGTCAAACACAGGCCTATACATAGTAAAAAAAAATAAGGTTCATCAAAAAAAATATTGCCCTTTGGGTAGGGACCCCTAAAAACAGACTACAAACTACAAAAGCAACCCCGTCTTGTTCTCTTCCTCTACATAAAGTACCAGGCAATTATAAATCGCAGGATATTGGACTGTTGTCAGTCGTGTTCCACCACATTTGAATTTAATCAAACCTTCGATATTTGAATTAAATTGTCATCACAAGTTCAATGGCCTTTTCTAAATTCGAATCATCATCGGTCACGGACTAAGATCACTGACTACAGTGACAGTAAAAAAAAAACATGAAACAGCATGCTGATCTTCCTTCACAACTACCAGGCAAATATAAAATGCAGGATATTGTTTATACTGGGTTTTATCAGTGTCGATCATATTCTAATTTTGAATTTAACTGCGCCCTCGAGGTCCATAAGTTCAATAACCCATGTTCACAATAGGGTAGTTGACAGTGTCAAAAATAAATGACCAAACACTAACCAATGCATAAAACACCTAAAAACACGTGGAAATATCAAATATGTTGTACATTTAATGCTTTTTATGATTTTTAATTACCAGTGGAACCACTAAGAGTAGATGATTTGATGCTGTGAAACTATGACGTCATAGATAATATTTCATACAAAATTCCTTATAAACTATCGTTTTGACATTTATTAAAAAGTAGCTGATTTGATGTGTCAGTCAACTACCCTATTCAAATTGGAATATTGTCTCTTCCATAAAGATTTTTTATAGTGAACCTTATTACCTATGTCCTTTTCTGTTATATAAAGTTAGAAAGTGACGGATATATTAGTGTTTATTTGTCATTGCAGGTCGACTGGTTGACTAACGTATTGAAATCGGAGACGCCTCTTGCGGAACTTATCAGATTGTACACAGATTTGCTGCTTTCCTTGGAACCATCGCCTACGAAAGTAAAATTAAATACAGATTATAAAAATTTTGTGACGTTTATTGATGTCATATACCTATAACGAAAATTCAACATTTTAAGGAACCCCCGAAACTCACTAGAAAATTGGTGATAACTTCGCAGATTTTCTTGGAACATAGATAAAAACACTCTCGATTAAGACGCCTTTCCAATAAAAAAAATCTAAATTTAAATCGGTACATCCATTCAGGAGCTATGCGGCCACATACAGACACACACAAACAAACAGACAGACAAGTCATACAAAAAAAAATCGGAAAACTATAAAAATAACCAAGATATTAAGCCATCAAAGATTTATTCCTATCTCTTTCTAGCAAAACAGAATTTAGCACTGAGTTATAGTCATAGTATTATGACGTCACATCTTATGTCCGATCTCTCTGTCTAATTAGTAGTTTAAAATGCTTATATCTTCCGTGTTTCTTGGGCGATTTTAATTTCACTTTTGGTCATCTTTTTAACGGTATTTTCATATTTTGTGGAAATTTCCAATTTTTAGGTTGTTTCAGCAAATCTGAAACTGTGCTCGACTCCGGAAGAAGGTATAATGCTGTTGACAGATTTAAAAAGAGACGTAGATGACTTTATCAGTTGCATTACGGTGGTCATTGATGCGCCGAGACAAAATAATGGTAAGTTACTTACGTGATACGATTTAAGGCGACGATATCCGAGAAATGATGATTCTAGATTAAGTTTTTCTCGGCATTCTTTGTTGCAAGAGATTGGTTAAAAACATGTGTTAAACTAGAGGATATGTGACGAGGAATAGTTTTTTTTTTAAATATTTGAATTTTTCATTAGTAACATCGGAAAAAAATCGTGATTTTGTCCCTTTTTAAAACTAAGAATGATTTTTTGTCTTATTTGATCCATCCAAATAACTTTAAAATGTGAACATACAGTTTGAGAGCTAATAAAAAAATACTTTTTCTTAAAAAGTGTCTTGACAGACAGATATAATAGGGATGATGGCTGGGTAAAAAATAATTAATTCTGTTTAGTCCGTCAGTTAGGTTATCAAAAAATATTGGATACGTATTGTGACGTCTATTTGTCTCTATAAAAAATGTACTAAGACGTGACGTCACGTGAAATTTTAACGCACTGTATCTTCTTTAGGAACTACAGAAAAAACATGTGTCCAATTTTTTTTGGTAATCTAACTGACGGACTAATTAGATTTTTTTAGTCATCAACCATAAAAAGATTTCGACTAATTGAGAACCTCCTCCTTTTTGAAGTCGTTTAAAAACTGATATTATTAAGCTATAATTTTCACATACAACGTTTAAAGTACCAGGCGATTATAAACAAGAGATGTTACAGAGACTCTCCTACCGGCTACGATAAGGGAACTGGGCAGAGCCGCGTACGCCCCCCTCCGTGAACTACTACCCAAGTATACCGAGCTCCAGTCACAGATGCTGTTGGGGAATCTTAATGATCCTCAGTTGAATCAGGTACGGTTATGATCACCAAAAGTGATGTGGGGACACGAATTCTAGAATTATGAGTGGGTAAAAAATAATTAATTCTATTTAGTCCGTCAGTTAGGTTATCATAAAATATTGGATACGTATTTTTTATTTTATCAAATCAACAAAAAATTTCAAAAATAAGGCGCATCAAAGTTCAGGAGTGGGGGGTTGTGACGTCATCTCACTGTAAAAAGTGTGCTAAGACGTGACGTCACGCGATTTGTTAATTTCTAATCTTCGTTAATTTTTGTTTTCGGAACTAAAGAAAAAATATGTTTTTTTTTTCGTAATGTAACTGACGGACTAATTAGATTTTTTTAAGTCATAATCCCTATTTTTCTGACATATACATGTTTATATTTGGTAGGAATCGAACCTACGACCTATAGTGTGGTAGTGTACCCAATAAGAAACCACAAATTAAGGGGACAACAATTTAATCTTTTTTGAGATATGTATAAGAAATATCACTTTTTAATTTATGTGAACCTAGTACATTGTAATGATAAACATTCTTTAGGTGATTAATGGACCCAAGGCAAATCCTACTATCCTATCATAATTAGTCCTTAGATGTACTAGGAAACTATATCTGATAAGTGTTTATAGGAGGATCTTCTAGAACATTCCAGAGCTTTGCTGTCCATATCGGAGAGGTGTGAAGGCTGGCTTGCAACAGCTTATAACAGAGCTAAGCAGATCGCCGGCCACGCCGTCTATCCGTACTACGTACCTTCTATTGAGGTATTTACTTTTTAATCTTAATTTCGTATATTACCACCAATAATGTCGAGTTATACCAATGTATATTACTATGAATAGAGAAGCTATCCTAAGCAAAGTTCATGCTCCATTTTCTTAATATTCACTGCAGCGCTGAAACAATTATTAAAAGTAGTCGTCTAACTAGACAGTTTGAACACGTAGCGCTAGAACGCTTTTAAGGTGTAGTTTTTTCGCGACCAAAAAGTCGTAAGCGCCATGAAAATCACGGCGCTTACGCTGCACTTGAACGGAACATAGTGGTTATATGTGGCGTCTTCTCTATACGTAGTAATATACTTTAAATCAAATCAAATCAAAACTCATTTATTCAGTTTAGGCCCTAATAAGACACTTATGAATGTCAACAGTTACAGTTTTACAATAAACTCTACTACCGGTTCGGAATACACTTGAACTGAGAAGACTCCGGCAAGAAACTCAGCAAGACTTCTTTTTTTGGTGGATCTTTTTTTTTTATTAATGTAATTACAGTTTTAAATATACATAAACTTCATACAATTATCACTTGTGGAGGGGGCTGCAAGTGCAGAGAGAAGCTACTACAACCATGTATTCGTGTCTTCTATGTAATGAGCCACCTTATAGTAGGCCTTGTCGATCAACTTATGTTTAACATACTCTTTGAATTTATTATAAGACATCTTAGTTACTTCATATGGGATTTTATTATAAAAGCGAATGCAATTCCCGAGAAAAGACTTATTGACTTTCGCTAGCCTGAATCTAGGAGTAACAATTTTGTCTTTGTTTCTAGTATTTAGGTTATGGCGGCTACTGTTTGTGTCAAATAGATTTAAATTTTTACGAACAAACATAATATTTTCATAAACGTATAGCGAAGGTAAGGTTAATATTTCAAATTCCTTAAACCGATTTCGTAAGGATTCGCGAGGACCCAAGCAATAGATTGCACGAATGGCCCTTTTCTGCAAGATAAAGATAGATTCCAAATCCTTCAGTGTACATGTAATTTTAATTAGGTATTATAGACTGAAAGAGCGTTGTTCAAAAGTACCTTAAATAGGTAATAAAAGAACATACTAAGTGCGAGTCGGACTCGCGCACGAAGAGTTCCGTACCATCTGTAAAAACTGTCTGTCTGTTGTCTGTGAAAATTTCAACTGTCCAACTATCACGGTTCATGAGATACAGCCTGGTGACAGACAGACAGACAGATTTTTTTTATATGTAGTTTGTTTTTAATTGTAAATATTGTATAGACAGTTTTTTATTCCAGAACTTCATATCGGCCTTGTCCAATCAAATTTCATCGCATAGTCGTCGCATAGAAACCGCCTTCCTATCTTCAGTAACGGCTGGTCAGACCACCGGAGTACTTTCCACCACCTTCCCGGCTTCCCTGGTGCTGGAGACGGCCACCGCTGTACTTCTAGACACCCTCGCTGAGCGACAAAAGGCGGATAAGAATGATGAAGGTGAGAACGCTTCGGTTTTATGTTTGCCTGGTACTTTGGGTGAAGGTTATCACTGGCTAAGATAGTTTTTATTCTGCTAAGGTAGCAAACAAGCATACGGTCCGCCTGATGGTAAGTGGTTACCATAGCGCATTGATGATTGCGTCACCAGGGTTATCACTCCCGCGTTGCTGCAGTACTTTATCTAAACTCATATAAACAATGTTACCTTTTTGGTCAAAATGATATATGTAGGCAAAAACAATAAAATAAACAAACACAATAATCATATACCTAATCAAATCCGTGTTGCCAACTCCCAAAAATTCTTACCTATAAAGTTCAAGTCAAAAATTTGTCAAATTGAATTGATACTGATTAATTGATAGGTCCAAAGTGTACTTTAATAGAAAAAAAGTTATTTTATAGCATTTTCTTGGGAACCAAACTATATGAATCATTATGCACGGGTGTGCATAAAGTGGATCATTAGAGTACTGTTTTTGATTTCATAATTAGCACATTACGATATGAGAGTAGATAAAAGTACATTTCTTAGTGTTTATGTTTGCCTAGTACTTGGGTCTTTGCATTATCCAGACATTTGATCTTGAAGATGACGCGAAGAACTAGTTAGTAGTTACTTGAAAAGTAGCAACTCATATTTATGTATGCCTGGTACATGCAGATGTTCAAAAACCAGGTATGTTGATTGCAGAAACTAAGAATGAAGGTGAGAATGTTTCGCTCTTATGTTCGCCTGGTACTTATATGCAGAAAATCTAGTTATTAACTCTGCGAACATCCGCGCGGGTGTCATGGTTTTTTACACCGTTCCAGTGATAACCTGAAATAGAACACTGTTATGTTTCTGCCTGCCTGGTACCTGTGGTTTTAAATTGATAAGAAAAGTTTTTATAATGACGTCATCGCGTAGAGAAATACTGTCGTTCAAAATACCACATCGTGTTCATGTATTCCTGGTACTGTGGAGCCCTAAGATGAATGGTGACTACAGAACCGAAAGACTCACACCCTCTGCACAGCACGACTTGCCTACATTGCTCCTGGAGGCCGAATGACGTCATCGCGTAAAGAAATACTGTAATTTAAAATATCACATCGTGTTCATGTATTCCTGGTACTGTGGAGCCCTAAGATGACTCTGGTGATTACAGAACCGAAAGACCCTCACCCTCTGCACGACTTGCCTACATTGCTCCTGGAGGCCGATGCCCGACAGCGGCTATCTGCTCTGAGGGCGGAGCCCCTGGCCTCCACTGCGGGACTGCGAAGAGCTAAGGAGCAACTCCGGGGATTGGCCAGAGCTATATTGAGGAATCCTGTTGAAGCGCAACTGGGTATGGAATATGTCTTTGTTATTTTATTAAACTTACTAGCTGTCCCCCGCGGTTTCACCTGTGTTCCCGGGAAAAAAAGTAGCCTATATGTTATTCCAGGGTATGATCTATCTATGTGCCAAGTTTCATCCAAATCCGTTCAGTAGTTTTTGCGTAAAAGAGTAACTTAAAAAAATACAACCTTTCACGTTTATAATATAAGTAGGATTAAACGAATATTATTTATTTACAAGAAATAAAATAAAAGAGGAAAATAAAAAGAATACGAGAAAAGATGAGCCGTTTATAATATATTTTCGTTTTCGTTTTATCATAAAAAAAAACCGTGTAAGAGTTTGTTATTATGTAGTATTTTGTCAATAACGAACAATACAAGTACACCAGTGAAATGAAAATAAATTAACGCATGTCGAACTTCCATGTCGACTCAAAAAGTCCGAGAAATATTTAGTAGAATGATTACTAATTTACTTAGTTTTATTTCTAAAATCGAGTGATGCAGCATTAAAACTACCCTTGAATCTTTAAGCATTTCTGATAGCTCGTAATTTCAGATTATTGAAAAATTATTGTAACTTTTTTCAGATAAAATCCCCCAACTGCCTGTATGGAGTAACAACGACGCTTTATCCACTGACCTTCCAGACTTCGCGCTGTCGCCACAAGAGTATATCACTGAGGTATTTATCATCAAACTAGCTTCCGCCCCGCGGTTTCACCCGCGTTCCCGAGGTATTATGTTTTCCCGGGATAAAAAGTAACTTATATGTTATTTCAGGGTATGATCTATCTATGTGCCAAGTTTCATCCAAATCCGTTCAGTAGTTTTTACGTGAAAGAGTAACAAACATGGAAACCATAGAAACACGAAAATTTCATCTTTCATCATCCATTAAACAATCTAGAAATCCTCGAGACAATTTCGTCGATCAACGGCGAGGTTCCAGAAGGCTGGTAGCGTTTCCTATTTGGAGTTCGAGTAAATCGGCGAGCCTAGGACCTCTAAGGCTGAGATCTATAGAGCGTACTTAGACTTTGCTCAGACTTTACTGTACAAAGTCGGTATTTAAAATGCATTTTTTGAATCTCTCTGAGTGTGTGCTAAGCAAAGCCTAAGTGCACGTAATCGACGACTTACCAACAACTTGGCTACAAATTAAAACACACAAACTTTTACTTTATTATGTAGATTTATTTACCCTAAGTAAAGTCTAAGCACGCTCTATAGAATCCGCAAAAGGCAAAAATAATGTATTTTTCAACCAACCATAATGTTTCAGATCGGTCAGTACCTGATGACACTACCACAGCATCTTGAGATGCATTTATCTGAGAAACAAGCGCCATTGCAATTTTTATCTGAGGTAAGTCTAGAATAGAATAAGAGGTAAACAGTTAAATCCAGACTCAGGACAAACAGACATGTTAATACTTTAAAAAATAATAAAAGAGTAACGGAAACTACTTGTTTAAACAAAAGCCATATTAAAAAAAATTGATGGACCAAATCCGGACAGCGACGCCCAACAGGATAATATAGCTGAATAGTTTGTTTGAATGTTATATCTCTTTTTTTTTATACTACGAAGGTAGCACGCAAGCATACGGCCCACCTGATGGAAAGTGGTTACCGTCGCCTATCGCCATTTGCAATACCAGAGATATTGCTAATGTGTTGCTGACCTGTTACTCGGTATTGTAATACCGAGAATGCAAACTGGCTCTCAAGTGCAATTGCCGGAACACCCCGGTAGGTGCTTGGCGACAAATTTTCAACTTGAGGGTGGTAGCCAGCCAGGCGGGTACTACAAAGTACCCTACAACCGTGCTATGGTTTCCTCACGATGTTTTCCTTCACCGAAAGCTCAAGCTCATTGTAGGATTCGAACCCACGACCTTCGTCGCGGCATCCGACGTCACTACCACTGAGCTATCATCGCCTTAAAATCCAGTCGGATTCGAAAAATTCTTTCACTAATAAGAAGCTACATTATCCCCGAAGGTTATAGGCTACTTTTTATCCTGGGAACTTTTTAAATTTTTATTTTCAACAGGTTTGCACACACACGTGTGAAGTGTATTCAGAGAAAATATTGAACATCAGAAATATGGACCCACTTGGCACCAAGAGATGTCTTACAGATATAGGTATCAAATAAATAAATATCCTGTGACATTGTTCACACACGGTTATCTGATCCCAAACTAAGCAGAGCTTGTACTATGGACAACCAGATAACTGATATACTACTTTTTTTTTGTAAATACATACTTATATAGATATTACACCCAGACACAGGACAAACAGACATGTTCATGCACACAAATGTTTGTCCTGTATGGGAATCGAACCAACTGCGCCAACTGGCTTGTCAATTATTAATCCCAGATCCTAGCAGACAGTTTTTTTTTTTTACTATGTCACCGTGGTCAGTGATGATGTGGTCGATGGTGGTAATCACACAAAGCCTAGAAGGGAACTGGCTCTCAAGTGCAGCTGTCGGAACACACCAGTAGGTGCTTGGCGACAGATTTTCAATCCTTATTCATAAATATTAATAACTTTTTCTGAGACAAAAAAAAATACTAAAAAATAAATAAAAAAAAATAAAAACACCCCCGACACATCAATCTCACTAATATTATAAACGTGAAAGTTTGTATGTATGTATGTTTGTTGCTCTTTCACGCAAAAACTACTGAACGGATCTGGATGAAACTTGGCACATAGATAGATCATACCCTGGAATAACATATAGGCTACCTATAAAAAGGAATAAAATATCTCTTCATCAACTAGAAAAATGAGGATCTTCAAATGGCTGAGCGGATTTTCTTGAAACAGCTAATAACACTCGATTAGAACACTTTTCAAAAGAAAAAAACAATCAAAATCAGTTCATTTGTTCAGGACCAATGATACTGGATATATATAAAAAAACTTATAACCTCTTTTTCGTCGGAGGTTAAAACATCAACCTTGCTAGAATATATTTGTTTTATTTTTCTAGTGTACCTGTCAAGTGTAGTAGAAGACCTTGGTAGCAGTATAACACCGGCTTTGAAGAACTTGGAGAAATCTTTAAGAGCTGCCACACCCAGCCATATATCTGAATAAAATTATTATTAACTAATAATTTAAACTAGCTAGCCCCGCAGACGTTGTCTTGCCCTAAGAATAAAAGAAACTGGGGCCTTCCTAACTACACCTACCTATCTACAGATGTTTTTTTCTGAAGAACCTTCTGACGATAACAAACAAAACAAAAAATGAGCGAAATCGGTCCAGCCATTCACACGTGATCTCGTGACCAAGGAAATAGGGATTCATTTTTATTTATAAGATTGTGTACACTCAACCAATATTGTGTGGTGATCCACTTGAGACAAAAATCGTTAGGTATGTAGGTCCTAGTTTCTTTTATTCTTAGGGCAGGACAATGTCTGCTGGGCCAGCTAGTTAATATAATAAAATATATTTTTAAAAAACGAAAATAAGTTTTATTTTTTTTTAAACAAAAATACTTAAATTCTCTTTGTCTTAAAACTAAAAGGTAAGATAAACTAACATTATAATGTTATTCATTGAAAAAAAATGTCATTTAAACTTATCTAATTACTTACATACAGGTAAATTATTTAGTGGAGACAACCAGACATGTCTTTCTAAAGCTTAGTAAAACAAGTCAAGTTTTAAAATTCAAATATAAATCATACTCTTTAATTTATGCAAGCCTGGTACAATGGGCTTGCAAACAGAAAAGTTTTCAATTTAAATGACCAAGTTCTTCTTGATATTCAATGCTTAATACTCATGGTAACCTGGTATACAATACATAATATTTTTTTTTTTAAACTTGTTATACTCGGGTCAAATTAAGAATCTGTGTCCAGACTCGGAGAGGAGAGGTTTTTCTAAATTCTTTTAATGAAAAATCTCAAGTTTCTCATATAACAAAAAAGTGAAATGTAAAAATCATCTCTATTTAAATTATCTAAAGCTCTATTTTATTTGCAATCAAAGCTCTCCTCTCCAGCTGTAATGAACTTGAGGTTTTCATGAAAGTGCTAGACTTGTCAATAATGTCCATTAATTCATAACTACCTAATAAGCTACTTATAGAACTACACTTACTCTATGTAAAATAAAAGTATGGCTTCTAGGAAAATGATGTGTTAAAAATAGGCTAATCTTAGAAATAGCCAATTCTATATTGACAGGGTCTTCAATAAACTATACCTAAGAAAATACCGAACTTTTCCAATGAAAGGCCCATCAAAATCACATAATCAGTTTCCGAGATTTGTTTCCCATTTGTTAGAATGGGATATTGGCCCTGATTTAGTTGTTTACAAATTAAACTTTAAACTTGCTATATCTATCTCTTTCTCATTAAGAAAAATAAGAAAAGTAATTGTGGTCCTGTCAAATTAGTCCAATTACTTATTTTAATGTGAATTTGAGTGCAACCTTTATTTGTCATGATTAATTTCCTATAGATGACAATGGCATGGTTTAATTATACCTCCTATCCTTTTCTATAATGTTTATAAGAAAGAGAGGTGAAGTGACTAATATTATTATTAGTTTAGTTCACCGGCACCAATAGTGAGATTAGTTTAGTTTCTTCTAAACAACAGAATCAGGGCTGCAGTCTTTTAAGCTTAATCATCCCAAATCTCATGATTTGGATCAGTCTCTGGAAGGTACTCCTTCTGTAGAATAGGTTTTGGCGTGGTAATCGATGCAATAACCTTCTCTGGCTTATCTTCAGGAAAAATTGCATTTTTTGACGGACAGTCTTGTACGTGTGCTTTTATTTGGTGAGATGGATACCTGTGGGTAGCGTTGTACGGGCAGGCTTCGTACTCTGGGTAATTTTTTTGACATTTGATTATGTGGCCCTGGAGGCGAGAGCGCGGGACGCGGTGTGCGGCGACGTACGGGCACGATACGAAAGGATCATCCATAGCTGAAAAATTATGTTGTCTTCAATCAATTATTGCTAATAAATCAATGGAGAACGCCATTGATAAATTACCTATTTACACAAAAGACGAAGTTGGTATGAAAATGAAATCTGGTTGTAGGTACACACGGCCACAGATCAAGCTACACATATTTGTTGCAAATTAGCTCCTATTACAAACGCATAAGGTGCCGCAGTGGGTAGCTTGATCTGTGGTCGTGTATACAACCTAAACAGTGTTGATATATTTTTTACAATCGCTTACCACTGGTTGGTTTGGGCGCTTTATTGGAATTTCAAAAATTGAATTTCCAGATTATCCAGTTTTCCAAGAAAAGCCGAATTTCTTTCTATGTTTACGTTTATGAAAAAAAAAAATTATTTATTTATTGGTCGGATTCGGATACATGCACCTACTTGTAATGTGATTGTATTCTCTTGATTATAAATTATTATATCAGAAAAATTGAATTAATAGTGAAAATATTATATAAATAGTTTATATTTATAGAGTAAAGATTACTTTTTATTTAAATATAGAAGCAAATCCATCGATATAATGAAAGTTATGAGACAAAAAATTAAACCAGTTTCTGTTTCGGACGTGTATCTCTACAAACTGGTTGCGTTCGTTCAAAAAGCTAAGTATTTTTTAATTTCCTTTATTATTTTAATTTGTCTTGAAAAAAAATACGAATTAAATACAAATATATACACATGTTTGAATCTATAACTTAAATGCTAAATTTTGCTTTAACTATCAATTGAATATATAATAAATTGTAATAGATTGAGTTGAAATATCAGCTGTCATTTTTTGTCAAGTATAAGAACGTTCATAGTTCACCTCTTCCACATCATTGTTGTTGTTATTTTGTGTTTCAAAATTACCCACATTTCTTTTTATTCCTAGCATTATGAATGCATCGAATAAACGCAAAGATACTTTGGAAGGTAAATAGGCCTTTGGTTTTACCTTTAACATAATATTGTTGTCGTGAAAAACTGGTTTGAAAGTTCGCAATATTTTTTTCCATATTTCAGATGATAAAACACATAAAAGAGTGAAAAAAGTCTGTAGTTACGGTGATAACTGTTATAGAAGA
Organism: Tethea ocularis; assembly: GCA_963555595.1. Classification (NCBI taxonomy): domain Eukaryota; kingdom Metazoa; phylum Arthropoda; class Insecta; order Lepidoptera; family Drepanidae; genus Tethea; species Tethea ocularis. Next base: position 1,507,403 of record OY741985.1, on the reverse strand, counting down.
AACCCGGCACACTTCAGGGAGTTCAGCCATCCACATTGTATGAATATTTTTATCATATCAACATATAAAATCTATTAAAAATATAATATCATATTATGGCGTTATCTAGCTCAAGATTTTACATTGGAGATGTCTTATAGTCTTAAAATAGTTAATTGTAATAATCTACTTCCAAGTATCCTAAATCCTTGCCAATGATGACTTACGGAGCAGAGACGTGGTCGCTTACGATGGGCCTCATAAAGAAGGCTCAAGGTCACCCAAATACCAATGGAGAGGGCTATGCTCGGAGTTTCCCTGCGAGATCGGATCAGAAATGATGAGATCCGCAGGCAAACCAAAGTCACTGAGATAGCCCGAAGAATTGCCAAACTTAAGTGGCAGTGGGCGGGGCACATAGCTCGTAGAACCGACGGCCGATGGGGCAGAAAGGTTCTCGAGTGGCGACCATGAACCGGAAGACGTAGCGTGGGCAGGCCCCCCACAAGGTGGACTGACGATCTTGTTAGGGTCGCGGGAAACTGCTGGATGCGGCTAGCGCAAGACCGGCCATCGTGGAGATCCTTGGGGGAGGCCTTTGTCCAGCAGTGGACGTCTTTGGCTGATATGATGAAGTATCCTACATAATCTATACTAATAATAAAGCTGAAGAGTTTGTTTGAACTTGCTAATCTCTGGAGTTACTGGTTCTATTTGAAAATTTCTTTCACTAATAGGAAGCTACATTATCCCTGAGTAAAGCCGCGGGGAACAGCTAGTATAATATACTATTCATTATTATTAGGTACTTCCTAATAATCCTACTTATATATTGCTAATCAAAGAGTAAGTGAAGCTAAATACAAACTCATTCTATAAAAAAAAAATATAAATGAAAAAGTGAGTGTATTTGTCTGTTACGTTTTAACATCTCAACAAAATACTGATCATAATATTCGGCACAGAATTACTTCGATCATAACATGTAAGAATATTAGCGTTCCACCCCACATTTCACTTGCGATCCCCAATTTTACCTTTTTCAGAGTTGAATTTTCCAAAACCTTGCATAGTTGACACCTACATCATATCATATGCCACAAATCTCAGCCCAATCCATCCAGTGGTTTGGGATGTGCATTGATAGATTAATCAATCAGTGAAGCTCTTCTTTTATATATTTAGATAGATATTGGTGCCGATTCTGTTGTTTACGAACTTAACTAATATTAGACAAGTCACCTCTCTTTCATTTTAACCTTATTGAAAAAAGATAGAACATTTTAATGCTGTCAGTTTAATCCATACCGTCGTAATGTACGGGTAAATAGTCGTGACCAATAAAGATCGCGCTTAAATTCACGTTGAAATGTTTTATCGGATTAAACTGACAGGACTAAAATATCTTGCATCCCTTTCTTATATTTACTATTAGAAAGAGATATAGTGAGATTAATTTTATTTTAGTTAGTAAACAACAGAATCGGCACCGTTGGATATTTTTTTATATAAAACAAAAATGAAATGCTTACCTACTTTTATATCCTAAAAACAACTTACATGATTTAGGTAATTTTTTCTCTACAATACCATAACTACTAATACATACTTATTTCTTATCAAAATTGCTATAAGTTTGTTGTGAAAACATCACAATAAAAACTGTGTTTAGTTTGGGATCAGATAGCTGTGTGAAGAATGTCCCAGATTATTATTATTTGATGATATTTTGACACTTTATTTACTGTAGGGAATGTTATCATGTTAAGGTGGAGGCTTCGGTTGGAGTGCGAAATTCAAATTTTATTACGTTTTTTTGCAAATTGCAGCTCAGTTATAGGTCGTAAGTTATCAACATGTTATTTGCGAGAAGAATGGTAGTATATTTACTGATTAATAATAAAAGAAATCATGAACATATTCCTCCAAGGTATATTACTGACATATAGGACTATTTCATGAAAATGTTACTAATATACCTTGGAGGAATATGTTCATGATTTCTTTTGTTATTAATCAGTAAATATACTACCATTCTTCTCGCAAATAACATGTTGATAACTTACGACCTATAACTGAGCTGCAATTAGCAAAAAACTTGATAAAATTTGAATTTCGCGCTCCAACCGAAGGTATACCCTTAAGTAATATTATTTAAAGTTAATTTTATTAAACAAACAGCAGCAAAGTAATTGTTGAGGTTCGAATCCTACATTAAGCCTGAATTTTTGGTGAAGGAAAACATTGTGAGGAAACTATAGAAAGGTGGAAGGTTACTTTGTAGTACTGCCTGGCTAGCTACCACCTTCAAGTTGAAAATCTGCTGCCTCCACCTGTCAGATTGCACTTGAGAGCCAGGTTTCTTTATAGGCTTTGCTTCCCACCCTTGGTCACATCATCACTGACCATGGTGAGATGGTGGCTGAACCACGGCTCTTTATCTAAATAAAAAATATGATAATATACGATATACATGCAAAGCTATTGAAAAAGTGCGAGTCGGACTCGCATACGAAGGGTTCTGTACCATAGCTTTTTTTTTTAAATTATTATTTGCTATAGAAGCAACAGAAGTACACATTCTATGAAAATTTCAACTGTCTACCTATTATGGTAGAGAATGTGACGGGCCAGTTGGCGCAGTTGGTTAAGACACCACCTACGCCGCAGGTCGTGGGTTCGATTCCCATCCAGGACAAACATTTGTGTGCATGAACATGTATGTTCGTCTTGAGTCTGGGTGTAATTATCTATATATGTATGTATTTACAAAAAAAAAAGTAGTACATGTAGTATATCAGTTATCTGGTTTCCATAGTACAAGCTCTGCTTAGTTTGGGATCAGATAACCTTGTGTGAAGAAATGTCCCAGGATATTTATTTATTTAGAGGAAAAAATATCGAAAGAATTAAGTTTTTTTTGTATGTAACCTTTACTTTTTAACTTAATTTTATTTTTATTATTGGTTATTATATCAGCTACAGTAATACATATTCTGTAATAATTTCAATTGTCTACCTATTCTGTTCATTAGATACGGCCCGCTAACAGACTAACGGAGGGACGGACAGCGGAAGCTTAGTAATAGGGCTCCGTTGGCACCTTTTCGGTACAGAACCCTAATAAAAAAGAAATCTACAGATACCTAAGCAATGTTTACATTCAGAAATATTTTAAAAGACAAAATAATCACTAAACGGACATATATGAATGATTTTGATTAATAATCCTAAATGCAATAAATAATAATTATTTAATTCATAATGAGGAATAACAACAAAAAAATCTAATTAGTCCGTCAGTTAGATTATCAAAAAGTATTGGATACGTATTTTTTATTTTATCAAATCAATAAGAAATTACAATGATAAGTCCCATCAAAGTGCAGGATTGGGGCTTGTGACATCATTGTACAACTACTTTTTAGTATACACTTTTTGCAGACCGGAAAATTTTTACGCACTGTATCTTCGTTATTTTTTGTTTTCGGATCAAAATAAAAAATACGTATCCAATATTTTTTGATAATCTAACTGACGGACTAATTAGATTTTTTTGTTGTTATTCCTCATTATGCGAACGTTTTCCTTTGTTCCAAACAGACGTGCTAAAAATAGCTCGAGCTACCCAGACGCCCTTTGGTACCTAGATATCCGGGCAACAGGCTATAAAATCAATACAGGTCCTACATCCGGGCTATTGCTATGCAGTCTGCACTTGCGCGCATCCGAATATTCTAGAACATCTGCCAGAGTCGTATTTGGGCTTTGTAAAAAATAACTGCTATGCAATAAATTTGAAATTGTTTTTTTTTTATAAAAACGGTCGCTTTGGTTGTGGAATGAGATTAAATCAATATTCACAACACACTGAGGCATATTACTACGTATAGAGAAGCTGTCCTAAGCAAAGGTCATGCTCCATTTTGTTAATATTCGCTGCAGCGCTGGAACAATAATTTGTCATCTAACCAGTTAACAGTTTAAACAGTTTGTAGCTTTTTCATGACCAAAAAGTCAGCGCCGTGATGTTCTTGGCGCTTACGCGTTTCGTATTTAAGCAACTACCTAAGTGAAGTGCGGCCGGATGGCTGCACTTGAACGGAACATAGTGGTAATGTGTGGCGTCTTCTCTATACGTAGTAATATACCTCAGTGGCTGAACACAATTTGGAAGTTTTGAATCTTGTTCGTAACAAACTTTGGAATTTGTCCTGTTTACAGTTCCTAAATACGGTCCTGAAATTAGCTCTATTGATTTTCCAGGGCCTAGTCCTTAAATTGCATCACCTATGCACCTGCGCGGATCCCAGTGCTTACCTATATAAAGCCCTTTGGTCTCGATGATTTATTACTTTCGTCCAGACACTAGTTGCATAAACATTAAGGCTGTATGTAACCGCCACGCTTGCGCCTTAGGTACTATATAAAAAAAAATACAAACGTTCTCTAGTGTATGTTGAGTACTTCTCGAGTTGAAATGGAATATATTAGTACGCGATGTAATTTAACCGCGGATTTTTTTTTAAAACCGGTTGTTAAGCGATGTTTCGGTAAATTTATATTTGACGTTCGTAAGTGTCTTATTCAGAAATACGTATTGGCGTTGAAATGGAATGCAATAATACTTCGCGATGTAATTTGGCGCGGATATGTATTGTCGAAAACCAGTTGATAAGCGATGTTACGGTAAATTTATATTTGACGTTCACAAGTCCCTTGTTTAAACTACCTATATGCATTGGTTTTTGAATTAAATCGGATTCAGAGCAGGTGAGCTATTTTTTTTTTATTTATCAAATTATCACTTGCCACGGTGAGATTGGAAATAATGTACTTTTCTTATAAAATGTGTTTACTTCTGAGCAAAACTGGGTGGTAAAATTTTTAGCTACATTTGGGCTAAATGCGAATTCTGTCAACTGTGCATTCTTAGTATGTATTCCGTGCAAATGGTGCATTCCGTTCTTTTGTTTAACAAACTGACAACATTTGGGGATTCTTTTGACTACATTAGTGGCAGAATTTTGACTATAATTGGGTGTAGGGTGTAATTTTTTTTGTCTACATTTGCGTGCAAGTTTTTGGCTACATTTGCGTGTAATTTGTTGTCTACATTTGCGTGTAATATTTTGGCTACATTTGGGGTGTAATTTTTTGGCTACATTTGGGGTGTAATTTTTTGGCTACATTTACGTTTAATTTTTTGGCTACATTTGCGTGTAATTATTTGGCTACATTTGGGGTGTAATTTTTTGGCTACATTTGGGGTGTAATTTGTTGTCTACATTTGCGTGTAATATTTTGGCTACATTTGGGGTGTAATTTTTTGGCTACATTTGGGGTGTAATTTTTTGGCTACATTTGCGTTTAATTTTTTGGCTACATTTGCGTGTAATTATTTGGCTACATTTGGGGTGTAATTTTTTGGCTACATTTGCGTGTAATTATTTGGCTACATTTGGGGTGTAATTTTTTGGCTACATTTGGGGTGTAATTTTTTGGCTACATTTGGGGTGTAATTTTTTGGCTACATTTGCGTGTAATTATTTGGCTACATTTGGGGTGTAATTTTTTGGCTACAAATTGAAAATATCGAATGTAAATTCCTAACCGTTACGATGCTGCTGCGCTTGCGACCTTCTACATCAAATGGTTATTCAAATCAACCTATTTGTTTCATATCAGTGGAAGCTATACTAGATGAGCATAAAGCTGACGAAGATTACCCTATACCCGCAAAGTACAGTCTTCAAAGGCACATGATAAAGGAGCAGCTTGATGTTATTGTTGAGAAACAATTGTATAATCCAGTGAAGAATAGCCCGGGGCAAGCGCAGGCTAGTTGGTAAGACACTCATATTCATCACGCCATGCAAATAACCCCCCTCTCCCCTCCCATACTTAGTCCTAGCTAGTTCAAATGTTCCAGAGCTATGATTCCCGCAAGCGGTCGATAATTACTGCGCATGCTCGAGAATGTTCGATAAAGGGGAGTCACGCGGGGGGTAGGGGGATATTGGGGAAGGGGGGACACTGGCGGAAGGGGGGGAATGCGGGGAGTAAAGGGAGTCACGTGGGGGGTAGGGGTGTAATGCGGGGGGACAGGAGACTAACGATGGGGCAGAGGGGGATAGGGGGATAACGCATTTTCGATATTTGTAGATGTATGCGTAGATGTCAGGGAGACGGGTGATATTTCTGACGGTATGCACGGCGGATTAAGGGGGCGTGGACCTCGTAGACATGCCTTCTTCTTCAAATCAGATCAAAACTAATTTATTCAGTTTAGGCCCTAATAAGGCACTTATGCGTGTCAACAGTTACAATTTTAAGACTCTACTACCTTCTTAACTACTTCTACTCTTGGTAGATGAACCGCCATCTGCTGATATCAGAGAGATAGAGACCAAAATCGTGCATTAATGATCTACTTACATACATACACTCTCACATACATACTTATTTACACACACCCTTATATCCGCACACACATACACATAGACTCACTCCTCTCTTTTAAATATACGCTAACAATGATTTAATAATTAAAGAGAGCTAACAAAGTAAATCAGAATCTATATATATTTTTTCAGTTCTACATCTAACGATTCAGTATTAAAAAAGGATTCAAACATTCTAAAAGGCAATGCGGTTAATAATTCCAATACAAAAGCTCTTGACGTACCTAAAAATGAAGCCAGAAAATCACCGAAAATAGTCGACAATTCTTTAAAATTATCGAGCAGAGAAAAAAGTAAATCACCCACAAATATGGGGTCGGGTAGTAGAAAAAAAGGTATAATTTTTTTGGATTCTGTTTGTTACTGTTACTTTTTGGGCCAAAATGAAATGTAGCATGATTTTTCAGAATCAGATTACCGGCCAATTGTTCCGCCCACTCGTCGGGTCGAAGACTACCTCAACGTGGTCCGCCCTAAAGGCAAGATGGCCGCCAAGCATGCAGCCAGCGCCCCCTATCATATATTTTACACAACCATTACAGCAGCAAGAGAAACACATTCGCAAGACTATTCTATTACTTTCCAAGGTATGTTTCAACTTCTATGCGTTTATATTGCCCTAGTACTTTTTAATGCTTTTTATAATCTATAATAGAAGAGGGGGGGGAGGGGAGAGTCAGTCGCCTAAGTCTTTCCATCATCATGTTAATCCAAAGACGTCCATTGCTGGTCAAAGACCTTCCCCAAGGATCTTCAAGTCTTTCCATAGGTTTATCTTAATGATATTGATAGTAAAAAATTATCATTTTTTTTATCTTTACAGAAATACTTGACCACAGCTTAGGTGAGCTCAAATGTTCCCTACAAATCAATTTCATGGTTGAAATAGGATGGCTGCTAGCACAATATTACTTCGCTGGCTATAGGTATGTATCTCTCTCCTATTGCTTTGTGATACCCTGGTACATTATTCTGTTTAGATATGCTAAACTTATTTTTTTTGCAGCGAAAAAAAGTTAACAATTCTCTATGGCGATGATTGCGGTGATCTGAAAGACATAAACAAAAAGAAACCTCAAGTAGATGCTCATTATGTATCAATGGCTACTCCTTTTGGAAAACATCATACGTAAGTACTTCCACATACTCCCCTCTCACACCCCACGCTCTCCCCTCTCATACCCAACATACTCCCCTCATATCCAATATACTCCCCTCTTATACCCAACATACTTCACCACTCACACCCCACGCTCTCCCCTCTTATACCCAATATACTCCCCTCTCACACCCCACACTCTCCCCTCTCATACCCAACATACTCCCCTATTCCGAACACATATGCCCCTCTCAATTGTCAAATTATTTCAGCAAAATGATGCTTCTATGCTACGAAGACGGCTCTCTGCGTGTGGTGGTATCGACAGCGAACCTGTATATCGACGACTGGGAAAACAGGACTCAAGGGTGAGTGACCCTCAATAGGGAATATGCATTATTACTTTTTTGCTTTAATAAAATTTCGGATATCTACAAAAATAACGAAGATATAAGCCATCAAAGATTTATTCTTATCTATGTCTAGCGTATTCGCTATTTATATTATACTAGCTGTTCCCCGCGGCTTCACTCGCGTTCCCGGGATAAAAAGTAGCCAATATCCTTCGGGGATAATGTAGCTTCCTATTAGTGAGAGAATTTTTCGAATCGGACCAGTAACTCTGGAGATTAGCGCGTTCAAACTAACTCTTAAACTTTATTATTAGTATAGATTTGAGCATACGTAAATAAGACATAAATTTCAGATTATGGTTCAGTCCCAATTGTCCGGAATTGCCGAAGGATTCGATGCCACACGACGGGGAATCCCCGACTATGTTCAAGAAGTCCCTGCTTAGATATTTGAACCACTATCATATGCCGCAGTTGACGTATTACGTTGAAAGAGTGAAGAGATGCGACTTCAGTCATATAAAGTAAGTTAATAATATAATTAAAATTACAAATTTAAAGAAACCCCCGACACTCACAAGAAAATTGGTCATAATTTCCAACGGCTGAGCGGATTTTCTTAAAACAGTTTCTTAGCTGTTTTAAGAATTTTTTTTTACCTTTAAATTTAAAATGAAATTTAATTGTTACCTTTGAAACAAAAAAAAAACAAAATTAAAATCGGTTCATGGGTTACGATGCCACAGACACCCCCCCACACACATACCCCCCCCCAGACACATACCCCCCCCACACCCATACCCCCCCACACACGTTATTCAAGGTATTTAACCTCCAACATCCGGCTTTTTTTCCACTTGTATAATTATTTCAGCGTATTCCTAATAGCATCCGCGCCCGGGTCCCATTTCGACATGGACTGGGGTATGACCAGAACTGGGTCATTACTGAGACAACATTGCTGTATACCTCCTGAGGAGAATAAGCAGTGGCCACTGGTGGCTCAGGCCAGCAGTCTCGGCAGCTATGGCAAGGAGGCAAAGGTATGTGCTTGGATGTACCATCAACAATGTTGAAGCATGATCAGTTTTGAGACCTTTTCGCTTGCAGCCAGTAATCATAGTTTGCCCTGACAATAAAACGGTCTCTTGTAAAATCTTTTGTTTAGACTATTTACTGACAATGACAATCTACTATTTTATGACAAGCGCATTGTCTGGTTATATTGTGTGAGACACAGGTAGCGGCTGGTCACTGCACGCAAAATACACCCTTTAGGTGATCATGCTTCAGCTTTGTCGATAGTACCAGGACTGCATAAGGTGGTAGTCATATCTTTCTATTTAGTATTTTTTTTTATATAATAGGAGGTTCTCAATTCAACTGTGATCTTTATCAAATGTACCAGGATATAAGTTATTAGGTAGTTTTGTTATATTACAACTTACAAGGTGGAAGGAGAAGTTGTGTGCTTAGATGTAGCCAGATTGCATGATGTTGTAGGGTACTTTGTAGTGCCCGCCTGGCTGGCTACCACCCTCAAGTTGAAATCTGTCGCCAAGCACCTTTCGGTGTGTTCCGACAGCTGCACTTGAGATCCAGTTCCTTTCTAGGCTTTGTGTGCTTACCATCCTCGGCCACATCATCACTGACCACGGTGAGATTGTGGCCAAACACAGGCCAATAAAAAAAAAAAAAAAAAGGTTGTAGGTGTCTTTTAGGGAGAGGCCCATGTTTTTAACCGACTTCAAAAAAGAGGAAGTTAACAATTCGGCGGAATATTTTTTATGTGTGTTCCCCGATTATTCAAAGACGCCTGGACCGATTTAGAAATTTCTTTTTTTGTTTGAAAAGATATTTATAAAAAAAATTTAAATTTTATAGAAACTTACAATGTTTTTCATATACTTTCTAAAGCTATTCAGATATTTGTGTCTGGTAGTCATCACCTCATGTTGCTGAGCTGATGATGGAAGGTGCAACTCCTTAACGGTTAGGAGTTAATTCTTTAAATATTATAGAACAGATTAGACCGTTAGGTGTATTCTTTGATATGATGATGGAATCGCCTTCAAAGGCATTTAAAAGCATAAAATATCTACACAGTCAGATGTTTTTTTTTTTTTTAAAGGACTAAAGTTGGTAGCCTCTGATGGCTGCTCCAACCTTACCGGACAATCGGCGAGCGCAGAGAGCTCTCAGCCGGGTAACATTTAGGTAACCACGCCTGAGGGCACCCCCGAGTGGGGTACGAACCTCTGCTCAGGGCGTTACCGGGGTAAACAGTCAGAATAGAGTTCCTACATAGTTATTCTATTTTATTATCATCAAAGTACCAGGATCTAATAAGTCATAAGGTAGTTTTGTTAGACTGTATACGTTCGCAAGTGAACAAGCAGTGGGTAGTAGGAGATAGAAGGTGTCTGCTGGATGTACCAGGATAGCATGATGCTGTAAAAGGTTTTGATAATATTCCATTTATATTCATTTCATTTTGTCAAAGTACTAAAGAAATGTTGATTGGTGGTCAAATTACCTCTGTTGCGCTACCAGTACCAGGATATCATAACACGATAATGGTATTTGTTCACAGCTATGGCTGACGGGCGACTTCTTGCACAACTTCACAAAAATAAAGAACCAATCACAAATGCTGTCTTCCCCTCCACAATTGAAAATAATTTATCCATCTTTAGGTAAGTTTCTGAATTAAGCTAGTATAAATAGGTGAAAGTATCTCATTTACACGCATAGTTCTATCTCTTTTGTCTCTGCTATTATTTGACAGGGTTTGATCACTGGAAATCGAACATGACTTGAAGATTAACAAGAATTAAAAAAATTGCATAACTCACAAGAAAATTGGTGATAATCTTCAACCGGCTGAGCGGATTTTCTTGAAACCTAACTAAAAACACTCTCGATTATGTTACCTTTGAAACAAAAAAAATATATCAAAATCGGTCCTTCCGTTCAGGCCACAGACAGACAGACACGTCAAACTTATAACATCCCGTCGTTTTTGCGTCGGGGCTAAAAACACAGCCTGCATTATTGCTCCATCAAAGTGTCGCTTATAAAGATCAATTTCTGGGTAATAATGTTAAGTAATGGTTTTTTTAGGGTTCCGAAACTCTAAAGAAAAAAAAACGGAACCCTTATAGGATCGTCTCATCTCGTTTGTCTGTCCATCTGTCTGTCTGTCTGTCGGTCTGTCTGTCTGTCCGAAAATATTGGACTGGATTGAGTTGAAATTTGGTACACATATTTTAACTGCGTGGGTTCGTTTGTTTGAAAAATGGGTCTACGTTTCCACTGCAGCACACCTATAAACGAAACTAACGACTATAACGCAGCATACTTTTGAATCATACGCCTTGTGGAACAGACACGTTTCGTGTTTCTCGTAAATATTTTGTACTTATAGAATGACATTGGCATGAGCTTTGCTAGACAGTTCTTCAGACGATAAATCTATATGATCCCACCTCTTGCAGTGAAGCTATGCACGATTTCGTGTACCGCGTGCATAGCGTTGATAGCGTTGAACTGCGTGGTCGCCAGATTCATGCAAACCACGCGTGTCTCGTATTCGTACATAGCGTGTTGGGCCGTTGGCAGTTGACATTATCACATACAATTCACTAGCACTATACCTACATACTTTTTTTAGTCACCATCAACAAATTTGGGTCAAATTAAAAAATAGTTATGGAACTTAGTTAAACATGTACGGAACCCTCTCCATGCGAGTTTAACTCGCACTTACCCGATTATTATTTTTATAAAAACACTATTTTATTTTTGTTATGTTTCTTAAATTTTAACAAATTCATCATCATGTCAGCCAAAAGACGTCCACTGCATACACTTAAAACACATAAAAAGTAAAAAATATGAGACTGGTATGGTGTTTTCAGAAAACGTCAAAAATTCACATGACGGCCTCCTGGGTGGAGGATGTCTTCCTTACGCTGCAGAAGCTCACTCAAAACAACCTTGGCTTACCGACTTCCTTTAGTAAGTATTGTTTTTCCATGAACCGAGCTATTCAATTATGAAAATCCCATCCAGAACAGAAAAATAACATAATCCCTGCTCTGTTCCCAATATGATTTCTTCTATTCAGCTCTCTCCTTGTCGCACTGGGTGAAGATGTCATTGAGCTGGTCTGATAATGGAGATGAAAAAAAAAGCTTTCTCAATTATTTTTTTTAATTTTCTTTCAGCCAATGGAAAGCTACATCAACAAATCGCAACCGCGCAATGCCCCACATAAAATCATATACCAGGATCTCACAAGACAATAAGAGAGCCGCCTACTACCTCCTCACTTCTGGCAACATTAGCAAAGCGGCCTGGGGCTCCTTGAACAAGGGCAACGGAGCCCTGAGGATCATGAGCTACGAGGCTGGGGTGCTGTTCTTACCAAGATTTATTGTAAGTATAATTCTTGTTATTTTATGTTCTCCTGGTAGTTAGTGGTGTCGATTCTGGTGTTTACAAACTAAACTTATTTTAAACACGTCACGAATACTACGGATAATGCGAATTCTACAATATTTCAGGTGTGTCTGAGTCCTAATTTACTACATACATTTTAAGCACCTTTTGAAAGGAATCATGTGATTAGCGCCTGATACGTATGTCAATTGACTTATTTTATGTATTTATTACGCTTTTGAAATTATAAAATCTTAAATTCGTTCTTTATCAATAAATAATGGTATTTTTTTATTAACCATGAATATGTGTTTGACCACAATCTCACCGTGGTCAGTGATGATGTCAACACGTGTTATCCTTTATCGACTCGGCACGTCACTAGTGTCGAGTGCAGCGCATGCGACGGCGCGGGGCGTGTTTCGGGGGAGTTTGGACCTTTAACCGATATCGAGTAATATTTCTGTCTCTAGTTCGGAAATAGGTCCAAATAGCCCCGAATGCAATTAGCTACGGATAATTATTCCATTTGACGAAGAAAAATTATCTTTGTATTTATCTCTTTCCTACTTCAATAGACTGCGAAGATAAGACCTTCGCCGCACTGATGAGCGGACAGCATAAGTCTCGGTCGGGACTATATTACAACCTCGTATCGCAATGAAAGTGTTAAAATAAAAAAAAATACTTTTCATACAAATCAAACCTACTTAAAAAGCAACCTGGCAAAGTTGACAGGACTTTTCTTGTTTCCTTTTCTTATGTCTTTTGTTAGAAAGAGATAGCGAGTCTAAATTAGTTAGTTTGTAAACAACAGAAATGATACCAAGAGCGTACCCAGCATTTTGACTAATCTAGGCGTGGGCGAAGTCGCATCACGATTAATTTGGAGATTGTAGTATTTAGTGAATACAAAAGTAAACCCCAGACATATTCACGATGATGAAATATAAGTGCGCGAGGAATAATGAAATGCATTTAAACAAAAAATATTTTTACCGAGCTTATTCTTAGTAGGGTATTTTAGGGTACTATTATACTATTTAGAGTTCATGGCGTTCGGTCTTAAGTCATCCACAAGGGGGCTTCGCGAGGCCCCTTTAAGTGCGAAGGCCTGCTTCACCCACGCCTTGCTACGCCACTGAGGGGGAGGAGAATTTTCCAAATGTTTATGCATGGTAAAATGTATATATCCTATTGGGCGTCAGCCATCTGACAGCGGAGGTCACTGATAGGCTATTTAACTTTGTTTTTCCACATTAAATTTTCAAAATAAGTTCCCAGAAACAAAAGTGTTTAAATGCCGTCACACGGCTGTCCACTATAAAGGGAAATCTATTAAAGCTGTATTAAATGGTGGCGACGCCCAACAGGATATAATGTTCCGACAACAAGTATGTACCGTGGTATAGGAATTATTACCAGCTGCACTCTCCTGCCCTCCTCCTCCCTCCCCTCGGTAATAATTGCCATCCCACGGTAGCTTGTTGTCGTTTTTTTTTTATTGTCAGTACGCCCATGTGTACTAGGGATGGTCGTTATTCATAAATGTTAAATTAACAATCGATGTTTAGCGGGAAAACATCGATGTTTCGTCCTCGATGAAATCGACACATCGACGTTATGGGAATAATATCGGATCATCGTTACACAAGCCACCCATAATATTAATTAGGTGTCCTACTGACCAGAATGCTGGGATATACTTGGGTTAGAGAATCAGCATTGTAACCAACGTGGCAATGAAGCTAGTATTCTCGGAACGATGCCTTCTGACAACGACTTTTTCATTTAGTTTAGTTCTTTTTATTTATTTAGTTTTTAGTTTATTTTGTTATTATAAATGTTCAAAGATTTGGAAAAAAAAATGGATGTAGGTACTAGATGTTGTTTACTAATGTTGTTAGCATTAGTTCAACTCTATTACACTAGATGTCGCCGAGCAATGTAACCCAACGAAGCCGAACGAATACTTATTCCTTTGCATTTCTTAAACCAAAGTGATAAAAAAAAACTGGCCAAGTGGGAGTCGGACTCGCGCACGAAGGGTTCCGTACACGTCACGTTTGTTGTGTGGGAGCCCCCCTAAAATATTTATTTTATTCGTTTTTTTTAGAATTTGTTGTTATAGAGGTAACAGAAATACATAATCTGTGAAAATTTCAACTGTCTTACTATTATGGATCATGAGATACATGCCTGGTGACAGACGGACAGATAGACAGACAGTGGAGTCTTAGTAATAGGGTACCGTTTTACCCTTTGGGTACGGAACCCTAATAATATAGATTATTAGTATTTCAATTAATGTTAACATCGATGTTTTTCTAACATCGAACATCCCTAATTGGTACCAATATGCTGCCTGTTAGCTGTTTTGATGAGCATGGAAATGAAGTAGTTCGTGTATACAAGGTGATATTCGGAGGGTATATTAAGTCGAACACTGGATAAGTTTCTGGGACCTGAGCATTACCATAACAATGTTATGGCAGTAGGGTACGCACTATATGCACGTTTGTTTTTATCGCATTTCTTGACGATGTGAAAAACCAAAATTGAAATCGTCCAAGAAATATGGAAGATATTTATAAGCATTTTAAGGGGGAACGTTCGGTTGGAGCGCGAAATTCAAATTTTATCACGTTTTTTGCAAATTGCAGCTCAGTTATAAGTCGTAAGTTATCAACATGTTATTTGCGAGAAGAATGGTAGTATATTTACTGATTAATAACAAAAGAAATCATCAACATATTACTCCAAGGTATATTAGTAACATTTTCATGAAATAGTCGTATTATGTTAGTTCGCTCTCCAACCGAAGGTATACCCTTAAACTACTATTTAGACAGTGTAGGCTTAGAAAAAAATCATGGACATTCGAACGACGCTACCCAACGATGTCAGTTTTAGCCCAAATATAAGCCTCATTGACATAGTATTATTTTCCACTCTAAAATATTCTAAAAAAGGTTTACTTTCCTTTCGGCTTACTATACCGTCCCAAAATTATCCTGTATAAACATTGTTATAAAGAGCGACCGGATAACCCAGTCCTCGCCTGCGGCGTTAGAAATGAGCTAGTGCGGGCTTATGTTGCAGTGCAACGTATATGTGACATATGATTGTAGCGCCGTTGTTTTGTGATTTATCTCGCGAGTTTGTAGACTATCGATGCAAAGTAAAGTGCCCCCTGTAAAGTCGCAGGTGAGGGACTGAGTTATCCGGTCGTACTGTAGTGTTTATGTGATCCTGGTACATAGATTTAAGTGATCTATATACAATCTACTATTTTTAGGATTGTTTATTTTAAACTAGCTTCCGTTCCCGAGGTATCTTATGTTTACCCGGGATAAAAAGTGACCTATATCTTATTCCAGGGTATGATCTATCTATGTGCCAAGTTTCACCCAAATCCGTTCAGTAGTTTTTAAAGAGTAACAAACATACATCCATACTCACAAACTTTCGCATTTATACTATGACTAGTTGTCCCCCGCGGTTTCACCCGCCTTCCCGGGATAAAAAGTAGCCTGTATTCCAGGGTATGATCTATCTTTGTGCCAAGTTTCATCCAAATCCGTTCAGTAGTTTTTACGTGAAAGAGTAACAAACATACATCGATACTCGCAATCTTTCGCATTTATAATTAATATTAGCAGGATAAACATACTTGGAACATAATGATGACCGTTTTAGTATCTATAGAAGGCATACTACAAAAAATATGTGTGAGTGAGCGTTACACCCAAACGGTATAGCGCTCACTCACATACCTATATATACGTACGACATATTTCATGTAAACAATGAAGTAAATTTTGAAAATAATAATTGCTGAGTTTATTGCCGGCTCTTCTCAGCAAAAGTAACCTTCCGAACCGTGCATTAGAGTCTGACTATTCTTATGTGCCTGTGAAGGTCTATTTGAATAAAAAAACATTTTATATTGAAACAGAAATAATAAAGCTTTATTTGGAATATACCACTAATTTAATTAAAATTAAATACAAAGAAAATGTGTATAGAATAAATAAATTATTTGTGATTTCTGGCCGAAGCTGAGGCTGATTAATCGGTGGTCGCCACAAAACGGCCATAGCCGAAAGATTCAAAATTTAGTTTAAATGAGGAATAATGACAAAAAAATCTAATTAGTCCATCAGTTAGATTATCAAAAATATTGATAAACATATTTTTTATTTTATCAAATCAATAAGAAATTATAAAGATAAGTCCCATCAAAGTCCAGGAGTGGGGGCTTGTGACGTCATCGGTCTACTACTTTTTAGTACACTTTTTGCAGACCGGTGACGTCACGCGAAATTTTAACGCACTGTATTTTAGTTATTTTTGTATTCGGAACTAACGGACTAATTAGATTTTTTGTCATGGTTCCTCTTTGGCGTGATTTCATTCTCATTCTTAACAGTTCGGCCAGAACTTCGACCCATTCTGGCCGAAGCCGAAGGTGGTTTTTTGGCCGATGCTTTGGTTGGACACTTTAAGGGTAAACGTTCGGTTGGAGCGCGAAATTCAAATTTTATCACGTTGATGAAATAGTCGTATATGTCAGTAATATACCTTGGAGGAATATGTTGATGATTTATTTTGTTATTAATCAGTAAATATACTACCATTCTTCTCGCAAATAACATCTTGATAACATACGACCTATAACTGAGCTGTAATTTGCAAAAAACGTGATAAAATTTGAATTTCGCGCTCCAACCGAACGTTCCCCCTTAAGTAATACTTGATAAAACTGTACCCACAATAATTTCTTTGCTGTATCAATATGTGTAATGCCTTTGTTAATACCGTACTCAAAAGCGTCAAATATAATTTAATGACTGATAAAAGTATATCCATCTTTGTTCATTGCATAGCTATAGAAAGGTCTAGAGCAGGGCCGGGTTTACCATATGGCTTTTTGGGCTTCAGCCCAGTGCCCCGTGGATTCAAGGGGCCCCCAGCTAAGTCAAGTCAAAAATAGACGATAGTGCGAAAGAATCCATAATTTTGTTTAAATTAAACAGATCGTATGGTTTGCGAATCCTACGATTAATCAAACCCATTTAATTCAAGTCTACGTTCAGGGTGTTGGTACTTCGAACTGATTTGGTACTAGCCCAGGGTCCCCTAAACTCACGGTCCGACCCTGGTTTAGAGATAATCAATCATTAAACTCAATTGACGACTCTGAGTGCGGCCGTTAGACCTGTTTAATAATTCTAAGTGAACCCAAATGTATGATTGTTATATTGATAAGCAAATATTAATTTTATTAATGTAAACGTTCGTTTATTTATAAAAAAATTAAACATACTTAGATTTTAATGTCTACCATAGGTTTGCTTCTAGGAACCCTTGTATTTATGTAATTATTTTTAAAACAATATATAAATATTTGTGTTAAATTAACTGTTTGTGATAAATAAATAATAAGCACACAATAATTTAATGGAACATTTTCTTCGTTTACGTATAAGTGTTTTTTATTATTGTTACATTATAAGTTTTAAAACAAGGGTTATATATTTAAGTGTTAAACTGAAATAAATCTCAGTTTATGTGTATTCCGAACCGATGGTAGAGTCTATTGTAATGATTGTAACTACCGACGTTCATAAGTGCCTTATTAGGGCCTATACTGAATAAATGAGTCTCTTTACCTGGCACTACTAATGACATGTCTGTCTACTGTAATATTGCCGGATAGAGGAACAATTTATTTTTTGTGCATGTGTCTGTTTGTCCCGAGTCTAACTGCTGGGTGTAATGTACAAAAATGTCGTATATCAGCTATCTGGTTTTCCATAGTACAAGCTTTGCTTAGTTTGGGATCAGATAACCGTGTGTGAACCATTTGAAGTTGTTCACCAATAGAAAATCATATCAATCTAATATACAGTAAGTGTTAAATCGAAACGAACAATGTTTTTGACGCGAGTGTAAAGTGGAGTGTATTTGACTTTACTTTTATAAAGTAAGTATGAAATTAAAAATTAATTCGAACAGAAGATTAAATTATGCTATCTAAGTAGTCGTTCTGACTATAGTACTTATTATTAAGGCTTTGTTGATTGAAAAAAATAAATATGTGCTTGACACAATAATTTTATTGTTCTCGTATATACATATTTTAGGAATGGACAAAGCAATGCTCCAGTCAGGCGTACAAGGACTTATTCGATAATTTAACGTAGAAGTAGGGCAATGAAAGATGTAAAAAGGTACGTAAGTTTTTTTTTTTTATTCATATTTGAACCATCACAATCTCACCGTGGTTCGGTGATGATGTGGCCGATGGATAAAATATATTTTAAATTAAGTTATCACTGAGTTTTTTCTATTTTAGCTTCACCATCATTGTCGCAGCCTTGCACTAATCGAGGAGAGTCTGTGATGCTATTTCCAGCTACAATGACGCCACCAGCTATAATGACGTCTCCTGCTATGCTACAATTACGCCACTAACTGTAATGACGCCTCCGGCTACAATGTTGCCACCATCTATAATGACACCTCCTAATACAATGACGCCACAGGCTACAATGACGCCAACGGCTACAATGACGCCACCGGCTGCAATGACTCCTTTCTACCAACCAAACAAGTGCAGCCGTGAGTGAGATTATGGCTGCTTGCAGTCAGTTGCAGTTATAATTACGCCTCTTGCTGCAATGACGCCACCGGCTACAATGACGCCACCGGCTACAATGACGCCACCGGCTGCAATGACTCCTTTCTACCAACCAAACAAGTGCAGCCGTGAGTGAGATTATGGCTGCTTGCTGTCAGTTGCAGTTATAATTACGCCTCCTGCTGCAATGACGCCACCGGCTACAATGACGCCACCGGCTACAATGACGCCACCGGCTACAATGACGCCACCGGCTGCAATGACTCCTTTCTACCAACCAAACAAGTGCAGCAGTGAGTGAGATTATGGCTACTTGCAATCAGTTGCAGTTATAATTACGCCTCCTGCTGCAATGACGCCACCGGCTACAATGACGCCACCGGCTACAATGACGCCACCGGCTAAAATGATGGTAAATAAGTGCGTCCAGTGAGTTTGTGGCCGCTTCCAGTTAGAAAGCTTTGAAAGCTTGGATAACTTCGACTGGATGTCCGAATACCGC
The DNA here is from genome assembly GCA_963555595.1 of Tethea ocularis. Lineage (NCBI taxonomy): Eukaryota > Metazoa > Arthropoda > Insecta > Lepidoptera > Drepanidae > Tethea > Tethea ocularis. The sequence goes on along the minus strand of OY741985.1, from coordinate 1,487,917 downwards.
GAACTTTGATGTTTGCTTAATATTGCCCAAAACTAGAGAATAGAATTTTTGAGCAATATTAAGCAGACTCCAAAGTTTACGTATGTATCCATTATTATAATAAGCAAATACTACAAAATATACAGTTTAACAAATACAGTTTTGTGTTTAATTGCTTTACTTATTTCACACTATTAATAGATTTAAGGTTGAAAAATTTATTGTTGATTAATATTGTTAATTGTTGTTGTTATTATTAATAAACATTGTGTAATTATGTTTATGTTGAAATTGTTTTACATTACTTATTTCAGACTAAATAATTTATTGTTAAAAATTATTGTTGATAAACATAAGGTACATGATATAATTTGGCGTATAATTATGTTAATGTTCAAATTGTTTTACTTGTTTACTGATTCTAATTAATAAACATAATATAGTTTTGTCTTTAATTATGGCAATGTTTAAATTGTTTTATTTATTTCACAATGAAATGTTTTAATTGTCTACCAATTTCATATTAAAATTAAAGATGTTTGAAATATTAATTGTTGTTTTAAAACTAAACTAAAATTTTATCTAACACAGCATTAAAAATGGTCTATCTTTTTTCAATAATGTATCTAAGAAAGAGAAGTGACATGACTAATATTACTTTAGTTTGTAAACAACAGAATCGACACTAATGTCATCTATAGAAGCAGTCAAGTTGATAGGTAAACAACAGAATAGACACTAATGTCACCTATAGAAGCAGTCAAGTTGATAGGTAAACAACAGAATAGACACTAATGTCACCTATAGAAGAAGTCAAGTTGATAGGTAAACAACAAAATAGACACTAATGTCACCTATAGAAGAAGTCAAGTTGATAGGTAAACAACAGAATAGACACTAATGTCACCTATAGAAGAAGTCAAGTTGATAGGTAAACAACAGAATAGACACTAATGTCATCTATAGAAGCAGTCAAGTTGATAGGTAAACAACAGAATAGACACTAATGTCACCTATAGAAGAAGTCAAGTTGATAGGTAAACAACAGAATAGACACTAATGTCACCTATAGAAGTCAAGTTGATAGGTAAACAACAAAATCGACACTAATGTCACCTATAGAAGCAGTCAAGTTGATAGGTAAACAACAGAATAGACACTAATGTCACCTATAGAAGCAGTCAAGTTGATAGGTAAACAACAGAATAGACACTAATGTCACCTATAGAAGCAGTCAAGTTGATAGGTAAACAACAGAATAGACACTAATGTCACCTATAGAAGAAGTCAAGTTGATAGGTAAACAACAGAATAGACACTAATGTCACCTATAGAAGAAGTCAAGTTGATAGGTAAACAACAGAATAGACACTAATGTCACCTATAGAAGATGTCAAGTTGATAGGTAAACAACAGAATATACACTAATGTCACCTATAGAAGATGTCGAATTGATAGGTAAACAACAGAATAGACACGAATGTCACCTATAGAAGATGTCAAATTGATAGGTAAACAACAGAATAGACACTAATGTCACCTATAGAAGAAGTCGAGTTGATAGGTAAACAACAGAATAGACACTAATGTCACCTATAGAAGAAGTCAAGTTGATAGGTAAACAACAGAATAGACACTAATGTCACCTATAGAAGATGTCAAGTTGATAGGTAAACAACAGAATATACACTAATGTCACCTATAGAAGATGTCGAATTGATAGGTAAACAACAGAATAGACACGAATGTCACCTATAGAAGATGTCAAATTGATAGGTAAACAACAGAATAGACACTAATGTCACCTATAGAAGAAGTCGAGTTGATAGGTAAACAACAGAATAGACACTAATGTCACCTATAGAAGAAGTCAAGTTGATAGGTAAACAACAGAATAGACACTAATGTCACCTATAGAAGATGTCAAGTTGATAGGTAAACAACAGAATATACACTAATGTCACCTATAGAAGATGTCGAATTGATAGGTAAACAACAGAATAGACACGAATGTCACCTATAGAAGATGTCAAATTGATAGGTAAACAACAGAATAGACACGAATGTCACCTATAGAAGCAGTCAAGTTGATAGGTAAACAACAGAATAGACACTAATGTCACCTATAGAAGATGTCAAATTGATAGGTAAACAACAGAATCGACACTAATGTCACCTATAGAAGCAGTCAAGTTGATAGGTAAACAACAGAACAGACACGAATGTCACCTATAGAAGATGTCAAATTGATAGGTAAACAACAGAATCGACACTAATGTCACCTATAGAAGATGTCAAGTTGATAGGTAAACAACAGAATCTACACTAATGTCACCTATAGAAAAAATCAAATTGATAGGTAAACAACAGAATAGACACGAATGTCACATATAGAAGAAGTCAAGTTGATAGGTAAACAACAGAATAGACACGAATGTCACATATAGAAGAAGTCAAGTTGATAGGTAAACAACAGAATAGACACGAATGTCACATATAGAAGAAGTCAAGTTGATAGGTAAACAACAGAATAGACACTAATGTCACATATAGAATAATTTCGTTCAGTAGTTTCTGTGTGAAAGAATAAACATCTACACATGCAAACTTTCACATTTAGGGATAATATTAGTAAGATGATGCTTACGTCCTCGACGGCGAGGACCGTCGCGACGTCCTACTCAGTCTCGTCCCGTTCAAGCGGCCCGAGCTGCCACCAATAAGGCCATTAAGGCCTTACCGTTTAGAGTTGAAATTTACACTGAATGTGTATTTCTTTTGCCGCGATAAAAACAAATAATAAAATAAAATAAAGTAAAAAATTATAAAAATGTGGTTTTCCAACATTTACCTATTTTAAAAATCGCTGGATTTTATAAACCGTAATAGTTAGACCGTTGAAATTTTCACAGAAGCGGCAGAAATAATGTTACGATGGTACGTAACCCTTCGTATGTGAGTTCGACTCGCACTTTGCTAAATTTATTTTTCAATATATTCATTTTTTTTTTCTCCACAGATAAACGAAGATTTCTTCCCGCTCGAAGCGAATGCAAAACTAATCCTGCCCTACGACGTGCCTCCAACTAAGTACACAAGTGATATGTCGCCTTGGGTCTCTGATTACCTGCACTAGTATATCACCATCATCATCATCAAAGTCGTCCACTGCTGGACAAAGGATCTCCACGATGGCCGGTCTTGAGCTACCCCCATGCAGCGGTTTCCCGCGACCCTCACAAGATCGTCGGTCCACCTTGTGGGGGGCCTACCCACGCTGCGTCTTCCGGTTCGTGATCGCCACTCAAGAACCGATCTGCCCTTGTGACTACACCACTAGATTTTTTTTTGTACCTCAGAACTACATTTTTAATGCTCTAAGGCCCAATTGCACCAACTTCCACGGGTTAAATCTATACTTATAATAAATCTGTAGAGAGGTCAATTCTGTACATGAGATATATTTTCAAAATAACTATCAGGGGGTGATAAGTGATCGATACTGATGCCAAAAATGCAATCAGTAAAATTTTTGTCTGTCTGTCTGTCTGTATGTTCCTTATAGAAACAAAAACTACTCGACGGATTTTAACGAAACTTGGTACAATTATTCTTCATACTCCTGGGCAGGTTATTCTGCGGTTCCTTATTGCGATATTTTTTAACAGTATTGTGGATTGACATATTATATTTCCCTACTAAAATACGAAAGTTGATCTGTCTGTCACATCAAAACCACTGAACCCTGAGGAAGGACATATGCTACTTTTTTTACGAAAAACGACGAAAACGCGGACGAAGTCGCGGGCAAAAGCTAGTAGATAATAAGAAAATAAGCTTAAAGACCGAATAATTCGTGTAGATTTGAAAATTGGTCTAATTATTCTTTGAGGTGTTCAGATGAAGATACTATAAGTCCCCAGGTTGGGAGATGAGGCGGCGGTGGTAGATTGGGTCAAAAGTATAATTTTCCATTATTTTTGCTCTTATCAGTGATATTTTTAATAGGTTTCGAGATATTTGTTACCCGAATTATTCGGTCTGATTTCCTTAATTTTACAAAGCTATGTGAAAATTTGTATAGAGAATCTGTCAAATTAAACATATTTAACCCGGGGGTTAGTGTTGTGCGATGTTGGTGCAATTGGGCCTAATAGGAAACATTTGAGGCGGAAGATGTAAAATATTTTCTGCAAGTTTAACTTAAATTTCATAAAGTGGATTTCGCAAAGTTTTTGAATCTATTGTTAAGTATTCATGTAAAAATTAATTATGGTTTAATTTAATTTTTGAATAATAAGCATTATATTATTATTTTGTATTTTTATTTTATGTATAACTAGCGACCCGTCCCAGCTTCGCACGGGTGTATAAATCTTTGAATTTCTCGGCTTTTCTGTACTATAATATGCATGTATTATACATATAAACCTTCCTCTATCTATTGTTGAAAACTGCATTGAAATCCGTTGAGTAGTTTAAACGATCAAAGCGAACAGACAGCGGAAGCGACTTCATTTTATATTTATACTATGTAAAGATATTATCAATTTCGCCGTCGTTTGTGTGTGCAAAAGATCAGTACCGGCGTTAGGGTAGGGCGATCGCCCAGGGCGCCAGATGTAAAGGGGCGCCAGGCCCACCTTTATTTCCGGTCGCTCATGAGCGAGTCCTGCTATCTCGAGTCTAAATAAATAAATAAATTCTCAAGTCTAAAGATAAAATGGCTTAAAATCCCTTTTGTTGGCGGAAGGGGGGGGGGGGGGGGGGGTTATCACATCTCGCCCAGGGTGCTGGTAGAGCTAAAACCGGCACTGCAAAAGATGGTGCCGATTCTGTTGTTTACGATCTTAACTAATATTAGACAAGTCACCTCTCTTTCATGTTAACCTTATTGAAAAAAGATAGAACATTTTTAATGCTGTCAGTATAATCTATGCCGTCGTAATGTACGGGTAAATAGTCGTGACCAATAAAGATCGCGCTTAAATTCACGTTGAAATATGTGATCGAACTAAACTGACAGGACTAAAATATCTTGCATCCCTTTCTTATATTTACTATTAGAAAGAGATATAGTATCAGAGTTAGAGATCATTCTCTGTGTGATTGTGGACTTGAAGATTTTTTTAACTGTCCAAATATATCCATTCCTCTATATGATATTCTTCCCTGTAACTTTCCACGCCCTGTTAACATACATTCTTATATGTATGTAATAATATACGTTTATAAATTAAAACTGCTATTAATATTTATGTATCTATTTCTAACATTCTTTTTTTTGTATATCTGTCTTAAATAACACTATATATATAGTATGCTCAGTTAGTATGCGATCTTTAAAAAAAAAATCTTGTTGTTTTTCACTGTTTTTTCTAACCATGACATTGGCAAAGTCTTCGATCACACGATGGAGCCATAAACAAGATATTGGAATTGGAAAGAGATATAGTGAGATTAAGTTTATTTATTTCGTAAACAACAGAATCGGAACCAAATGTCTGCTAAGTGGTAAATTAATAGTAGTTTATGATACTGTTGCATAATAGGGGTTATTAACTACGAGTGTGAGTTTAAGTACCGAGCCGTAGGCGAGGTTCTTAATAGTATCACACGAGTTTTTAATACCTAATTATGTGCAGTATCATACAGTACTTTATCTAAACTCATACAAATAAAAAAAAAAAAAAAAAAAAAATTTGGTCAAAATGATATATGTAGGCAAAAACAATAAAATATAATCATATACTTAATCAAATCCGTGTTGCCAACTCCCAAAAATTCTTACCTCTAAAGTTCAAGTTACAAAATTTGTGACATTGTCATCGTCAAATTGAATATACTATTGATAGGTCCAAAGTGTACTTTAATAGAAAAAAAGTTATTTTATAGCATTATCTTGGGAACAACAACTGTACTATAATGAATCATTATACACGGGTGTGCCTAAAGTGGCTCATTAAAGTACTGATTTTGATTTCATAATAAGAACATTACGATATGAGAGTAGATAAAAAACTTTAAAATACCTACTTATAATCTTATACCTTCTTTTCATAGTAAAAGCACAGAGAAGATAATATACTGTAAAAGTGTATTCAATCGCAGTATTTTGATTAGTTAACATGATCCAAGTATAGATAAGGTGAAAAATATTTGCTACGCGTGGTAAGCAACACGGTCACAGCACTCTAATTGAATGTCTGATCGTCAAATTAATACAATACTAGCTTCCGCCCCGCGGTTTCACCCGCGTTCCCGAGGCTGTTATGTTTTCCCGGGATAAAAAGTATCCTATGTGTTAATCCGGGTTATAAACTATCTCAAATTTCATCCAAATCCGTTCAATAGTTTTTGCGAAAGAGTAACGAACATACATCCATACTCATAAACTTTCGCATTTATAATATTACTAGCTGTTCGGCGCGGTTTCACTCGCGTTCCCGGGATAAAAAGTAGCCTATATCCTTCGGGGATAATGTAGCTTCCTATTAGTGAAAGCCTTTTTCGAATCGGGCCAGTAACTCCAGAGATTAGCGCGTTCTTCTATGCTATTGGGGACGTTTCGGGTTGCAGCAATGCGCGACGATTCATATTTTTTTTTTTGCTATGTACCTATACCAGGCCTGTGACCACAATCTCACCGTGGTCAAAAAGCCTAGAAGACAAACTGGCTCTCAAGTGCAGCTGTCGAAACACTAGGTTCTCAACGACAGATTCTCAGATTGAAGGTAGCCAGTCAATCCTACCACCGTGCTATGGTTTCCTCACGATGTTTTTCTTCACCGAAATCAAGCTTATTGTAGGATTCGACCCCGCGATCTTCGCCACGGCATTTGACGTCACTGCCACTGAGCTATGATCCGTATACTAAATCATAGATTAAACAGATAAACTTTATCGCAAAGACAAGGCTCTATCTCTCTGGCTACTGTCACCCGCACCAAGCAACACTGTAAATAGTGTAATGAGTATTCTTTTGCACTTTGCTAGCGGATAGGTTTTCAACTTGAGGGTGGTAGCCGGCCAGGTGGGTACTACTAGCTTAATTTCACCACAAGTACCAGGAGTGTATGGGTTCCAGAAGGTATAGTTACCGCGACAGGTGATCTCGACGCGGCCACTACCCACGGACAGGTTATTATTCGGTCCATCGAACGACTTGCAAAACATCTATATATGTGCCTCATTTCATAACTAGAACACATTGTCTGTCTGTCCGTCTTTTGTGATAGGTGTACTCAGTGATATTTTCTTTTTTTTCCCTTTAAAATGAAGGTAAGTTTAATTATTTGATTAATTTCGTAAAGGCTTAGCATTTTGTGTAAAAAGTTTAATGTATACCTATATTTTCCTTACTTATATGTAATCAAATAACAATTAGAAATGATTCGTGCTAGCGCTTTAGTCTGTACCAATTTATGGGGCTAAGCTCGGAAACGGCTGATTTGATTTCGATAGGACTTTCATGTGAAGATTCACTATTTTCTTCGGCATAGTTAATTGAGTTGTTTGTGTGATAATTCGATTATTATTTATTTAGGTAGTATAAGTGTTATCATAGAGAATGCGAATATAGTTTAGGCTGCGGGAAGATATAAATAAAAAGTAATTTATGATTATTTTTTAATGAAATTTATTAAATGGATGAAATTTGGTACCTACATAATACGGTAGTTGACAGTGTCAAAAATAAATGACCAAACACTAACCAATGCATAAAACATCTAAAAACACGTGGAAATATCAAATATGTTGTACATTTAATGCTTTTTATGAATTTTAATTACCAGTGGAACCACTAAGAGTAGATGATTTGATGCTGTGAATCTATGACGTCATAATGTAATATTTCATACAAAATTCCTTATAAACTATCGTTTTTGACATTTATTAAAAAGTAGCTGATTTGATGTGTCAGTCAACTACCCTATTGTACCTACATCATGCCTTGGATTCAAACATAGTACACCTACATACCTACTTTTTATTCCGGGAATACAGAAAGTTGTTAAAAAAGCGCGCGATTAGTAGACTAGTAATTACTTTTTTCTTGTTAGTTTGAACTAATCAACAAAGTTATCTTACGTTGCCTTTTTTTTTAACTAGCGACCCGCCACGGCTTCGCTCGGCTTTTGTCGGCAATATGCATGTATTAAACGTATGAACATTCCTCTTGAATCACTCTATCTATTGCTGAAAACCGTTGCCTAGTTTAAAAGATCTAAACGCATAGACAGCGGAAGCGACTTCATTAACCCCCGACGCAAGAAGAGAGGGGTGTTATAAGTTTAACGAGTCTGTCTGTGTATCTGTCTGTGGTAGGTATCGTAGCTCCCAAACGGATGGACCGATTTTTGTTTAGATTTTTTGTGACATAGATAATTTTATCCCGAGTGTTCTTAGCCATGTTTCATGAAAATCTGTTCAGCCGTTGGGTAATTATCACCAATTTACTAGTCAGTGTCGGGGGTTTCTTAAAATTTTTAATTTTAGTAAATTCCATGTAAAGATTCTTGTTTTTTTCAGCTCTTATGTTTTTGGTGCTTATTGGTCGCGGTAACTGTTCGCGCCCAAGATTATTATGCTCCACAGACCTTCAGACAAAATGTAAGTAAAAGAAAAGTTGGATGTCACCTTCCGATTCGGAGCTACTGATCCGATTCTGATTTTTCAATATGAAGCTACATTATCCCTGATTCCTATGTAGGTACTAATAAGTACTTTCCATTTCAAACCGCGGGAACAGCCACTCTATTTACATATCTCTCTGGCAACTGTCACTCGCACCAAGCTACAGCATAAATAGTGTAGTGTCACAAGCTTTTTAACCACCTTAAAAAAGGAGGATTTAACAATTCGTCGGAATAGTTTTTAATAGAAATGTGTTAAAACTTTAAAAGTACTAGGATTACATAAGTGTTAGCAGATGCAGTTACGAAAGGCAGTCCGTCAAATGTCTATTGAATGTTATTTCTTACCGATAATTCGTTAATTGGGCTCAATTAAAAAATAATCGGTACACATATTGTAATAGCCAGTGGAGTGTGAAACGTCTAGAAATAGATGCCCAACGATGTGTGCAAGGTACTAGTTAGGTAAATTAGATCTTAGGCAATTTAGGTAGGTACCTACGTACCTAAGCTCAGGGGGCCAATTCCACTGATCAATTTTGATAAGATTACAATTGGATCGCAGCTGAATGACTACTTGTGCACGTTGTCGTATTCCACTAATAATGTTTAAACGATCGAGATCCAATCATGGTTGAGTTAAAGTTCACGTTCGATCGAAAGTTATAAAAGTGGTACGTATTCCACTAAACATTGGACACATTTGATTGGATTAGAATTGTTTCGGTTGCCACTGGCAACAACGATTACAAATTAATCGTAATCCAATCGTGGTTCAATTTCGTTTATTTTGTGGAATACCGTTATTTAGTAAAATTAGAATTGGATTGGAAACGAACATTAACTGAATCGAAATTGGATTTCAACCGTTCTAATTTAGCGGAATTGGCCCCCACGTATTTTGGGTTTTATCAGGCATTTTAGGTACAAAAATATACCTGAATCCCGCTTCCTAAAGAGATAGAGCTACGTGATAGAAAGAGAGATAGTATTTTTTCCAAAAAATATATAAATAGCTAAAATAGATACCTATCAAAGTTAGCGAATGCGATATACTAGGCGATCATAACATGGTAGGTGTGTGGCAGGTTGGGAGCCAGGGATTGATCCAACCCCTGCACATGCCGTGGAACGCAGCCAATAACAAAGTAAGCTGGCACTTTTATAAAAAGAAAACGGGAATTTAAATTCAGATTTAAAAAAATATCATTCTTTAAGATTTTTTAAAAAAAATGTTTTTTTTAAATATGCTTACAGTTAGACCAAAAAGCGATGTTCACACCTTCCGGGCGTAACGATGTGATACCACAGGGTTCTTCAGACTCGTGGCGGCCTGGCCCCAGTGAAAATTGGAAAGGTAAAGCGATCTCTTCTATGTCATGATACCCTGGTATAACGAGTCAAGCAACTAACTTACAGACAAGGTATTTTAGGGTTTCGTAGGCAGAATTTGAAGGCTTTTTATGAAAAAGTATACCAAAAAATAACCTAAAGGCGAAGTATTTTTTTAAATCTGATAAATATAATCAAGGCGATGATAGCTCAGTGGTAGTGACGTGGAAAGCTCGACAAAGGTTGCAGATTAAGTTCCTACTGACTTTTTCGGTTTCTCGTTGGCTTTCGGTGAAGGAAAACATGGTAAGGAAACCTTAGCACGATGGCAGTGTAGGTACTTTGTAGTACTCGCCTGTCAGTCGCCAAATACATACCAGTATAATCAAGCAGCTGCACTTGAGAGTAAGTTCCTTTCTAGGCTTTGTGTACTTATTTCGGCCACATCATCACTGACCGCGGTGAGATTGTGCTCAAACATAGACCTACACATAGTTAGAAAAAATTTGGGTACCTACCTATTAGGGATGTCTAAAAAAACTAAAAATTATTGGACATATTTTTTCTTTAGTTCCGAAAATAAAAAATACGCGTGACGTTACGTCTTAGTATACTTCTTACAGAGAATTGACGTCACAAGCCCCCACTCCTGAACTTTGATGCGCCTTAACTTAGTAATTTTTCATTCATTTGATAAAATAAAAAATACGTATCCAATATTTTTCGATAACCTAACTGACGGACTAAATAGAATTAATATTTTTTTACCCAGTCATCATCCTTATTAGGGAAAGATTTTTTAAATGTTTCTTCCTTCAGGTCAATCGTCGATTCCAAAGTCGGAGCCATGGAGGCTACCTTACGGAATGAGCAAAGAACAGCAAGCTCACATCCTGCACCACAAACAAGCACTTAGTTCAGGTATGCCCAAAACACTTTTGGTATTCCTACTTCCTTGTAAATACTATCTACACGATACCAAAGAACTAACTTGGAAACCCATTAAGGTGCATGAGATACAGCACACTGACAGACGAACGGATGGAGGCCTAGTAATAGGGTTCCGTTGGAAACCAAAAATTGCTGAACAGGAGCGCGCGCTTGTTAGAGTTTGTTCAGAAAGAGACACGTGGAAATGGAAGGCGCTGCTGGTACCTTTTTTGTTTATCGGCAAATGACGCGTCTGTTCCGTTTTGATCCTATTACAACTGTAACTATTTCATTAGTTTTTTTTTATTTTATTTTTTTATTTTGGCGTCACACTTCGTGTATTTTGCCAGTGTCAAGTTGAGCAATGTAGGTATTTTTATATTCTTCATGTATTAAATTCTCGTCAATCGTCAAGTTTCATATTTAGTAGTAAAGTTCTAGTCATGTTAAATCTTCAAGTCATAGTCAGTTTAAGTTTGGTTAGGTTTTAGTAAAATGGTAGCCGTTCTACTAAAACTTTTCACGGACTTCTTGAGACAATTTGAAAAGCCACTATACACGTAGTCATTTCATTTCACTTCACTGGTGCACTTGTATTGATCTTTATTGGACATAATACCACCGATAATATTCAATAAAACTCAAAATACACGATTTTATGAAAATAAAACGAAAACGCAACGTCACTTCGCAAGTTCCCGCCAAAAAGTCATTTCATTAGTTTAATTTAAAATGTCAACAGAAATAAATCAGCTCCTAATTAAGGTTGTAACATAAAATTGGAACTTTAATTCACCACTTCTTTCTTTTTGAATAGACTACCTAAAAATTATTTCATGATTATATCACATTTGAAATTGTTTTGATGTGACCGATGGTGGTAAGCACATAAAGCCTAGATCTGGCTCTCAAGTGCAACTGTCGGAAGCACCTTCAGGTGTTTTCCGACAGGCGGCAGATTTTCAACTTGAGGGTGGTAGCCAGCCAGACGGGAACTACAAAGTACCCTACCACCTTGCTATGGTTTCCTCACGATGATTTCCTTCACCGAAAGCTCAAGCTCAATGTAGGATTCGAACCCACGACCTTCGTCGCGGCATCCGACGTCACTACCACTGAGCTTTTTGTTACATTTCAGATGGTAATTTCCGTTTCGAATACGCGTCAGACAACGGGCTGGCTGCTGGAGAGGTGATAGAACCTGATGGCTCCAGGGTCGGCGGCTACCAGTACAAGGATCCCAGCGGGCAGCTTGTCAAATTGAAGTACAGAGCTGGTAAAGATGGGTTTCAGGTAAGCACTTTTGAATTCGAGAGGACAAAGAATCTGCAGTTGTTTGTTTTGTTTCTGGACATTGTTCACACACGGTTATCCGATCCCAAACTAAGCAGAGCTTGTACTATGGACAACCAGAGTACAAGCTCTGCTTTTTTGTAAATACATACTTATATAGATTATTACTACACCCATAGACTCAGAAAAAACAGACATGTTCATGCACATGGAATCGAACCCACGACCACCGGTGCGATAGGTGGCGTCTCAACCAACTGCGCCAACTGTTGTTTGGATGTATATGGAAGAACCAAGTATTTTTATAGTAATGGTGTCGGTTTTATCCGGGTATCCAGGGTATGATTTATCTACGTGCCAACTTCTATGGAATGGCAGAAATCATTTTTGTGTAGCTACTTTTTTTTAAGTTGTTTGAACTATTTTTATGGTATATTCCGAAAAATTTGTGCGTCCATCGATGAAAATGAGAACAAATTTCATTATGCTGGATTAAATTATTTTCTTTATTGTTTTCTCGCTGGTAGAGGTGAAAAGTTGTGTTTCACAAGAGAGTATAATATTTCTTATATCTCGCACTCACTGTGCTCAGTAGTCTACCTAAATTAGAATCAGTCGATACACTCATGATTTAATTCTAGACTTCTTCGCTAGTTCGTGATTTAAAGTCAGCACTGGTAAAAAAAATCTATTTCAAAAACATTGGTTACCAGGGAAACATAAAACCTGAGTTTTGTGTATTTTCAGATTCTTGAAGGCAGTCATCTTCCAAAAAGTCCTCAGCCTGTAGCCCCTGTCACACAAGGTACATTAGGTATTTTACTTCCTATAGGTACTCGGCGCCAATTCCAGTAATTAATTTTGATTAGAGTAATCTAATATTATAAAATTGGATCGCAGCTGAATGACGACTTTTGCACGTGACAACGATCGAGATCCAATCATGGTTGAGTTAAATTTGACGTTCGATCGAAAATTATGAAAGTGGTATTCCACTAAACATTTGACACATTAGATTGGATTAGAATTGTTTTGGTTACTAATGCAACAACGATTACAATCTCATCGTAATCCAATCGTGGTTCGGTTTCAATTATTTAGTGTAATACCGTTTTTTAGTAAAATTTTAATTTGATTGGAAACGAACTTTAACTGAATCTTAATAGGATGTCAACTGTTGTAATTTGGCGGAATTGGCTCCCTGAACTTGTCTGACTCTTGTGGTAAAAAAAAAAAAAAAAAAAATTGACAACAATTTTGTACATATGCATCTGTGAAAACACGGACAGTAATGTAAATATATAAAAGGAAAGCGTGACTGACTGACTGATCTATCAACGCACACCTCAAACTACTGGACAGATCGTGCTGAAATTTGGCATACAGACACAGATCTAGGTTGGTTAAAATATCATTGCATATAGATCGGGGATACAAAAGGAGATTGCGGGTGAAACCGCGGGGCGGGAAGATAGTGTTAATTTAAATATGAAAAAAAAATATGGAACAATTATCTATCGCTAGTTTTATCGATTAAAAATTCTCCCATAAGCACAATAACTACCAGGAGACTATAAAATGAAAGTAACATAACATTGCTCCCATCAGATTCCCACTACCAGCAAGCGTACGTCCAGCAGCGCCAGCAGTACGACCTGCAGCAGCAGTACAACCAGCAGAGACCAGAGCCGCACCAGCCTTGGAGACAAGACCAGGTATTGAATATTTTGTTAGACTAAAGACCACGCGTTGTCGACATAGCAAAAATATGTAGAATCCCTTGCTGCTCTCCTCATTCTACAAGCGGAGTTTCCGTGGTACGAAGCTCCTTAGAAACCGCACAGTGCGAGACTTTTTTGCGAGAGAGTCTCCTTCTTAATGTTTCACTATTTGTCAAATGCTATTAAATGTACCAAATCCTACAATGAGCTCGTGAGGAAACCACGGCCGTATCGTAGACCCGCCCCAGCTTCGCACGGGTGTAACAAATCTTTGAATTTCTCGGCTTTTCTGTGCTATAACATGCATGTTTTATACATAAAAACCTTCCTCTTGAATCCCTCTATCTATTAAAAAAACCGCATCACAATCCGTTGCGTAATTTTAAAGATATAAGCATACATAGGGACAGACAGACGGGAAGCGACTTTGTTTTATACTATGTAGTGAAGTAGTAATAGCATAGAGTAAATTAATATAGTACTAAAACAGATAGGAATCGAAGGAACAAATCCAAGGAACGCTTATACGCTTGACACACGTCAAATTACTTATTTTAAAACTATTTACCATTGAAATAGAGACTATAATACTATAATCATTTGAAATATTGTAGCGTTCCTCCGACTTGTATGGCCGATTCCATAGCATGTCGTAGGCTCACTGACCACGTAAAGATTCTGGTCAAAAACAAGTCTAAATCTATTCCTTCAGTAAAAAAATATATTTGAATAAGTATGTATGTCGCAGTGTACCACCTCTTACCCTATTGGGCGTCGGCCATCTGACAGCGGAGGTCACTGATAGCTAGCTAGTTAACTTTGTTTTTAGACAAAAAAATCCCAGAAACAAAAGCGTTTAAATGCCGTCACACGGTTATCTACTATGGGAAATCTATTAAAGCTGTATTAAATGGTGGCGACGCCCAACAGGTTATTGAGAGTTTTCCTTTGATTATTCTCCTTAATGTCTCTGATAGCCTAGTACTTCATTCTGTTATTTCCTAGTTTTAATCAGATTTTACCCTTATATATTTTATTTAATACAACGATGTTCGCAAACACGCATACGGCCCGCCTGATGGTAAGCGGTTACAGTAGTGGGCGCTTGCAACACCCGAACCATCTAAAATCAATAACCTTCAACCTAATGTTCTTAGCGAAGCATTATTCACGTTTTACCGACCCTCCTCCCCCCCCCCCCCCTGATGAGCTCTGGCAACCTTACTCACGCGAACTCACAGGAACTCTTCATTCAGTTAATTAGCTGTGGTATTCTGTGATCATCATCATCTCAGCCATCCTGCTATAACTTCATATCCATCTTCTAACTCCAGGCTTACGAGGGTGGTCAACGTCCCGCCAGCACTCAGTTCCACTCGCAAAGCTGGAGACCGCAGGGAGACCAAGATGATGGCCAGGTACCTGACATCGCTTCTTCTTAGTTTCCAATTCGGCAGAAAACCAAGTTATTGTTATTTTTGCCAGTGTCATGTTATATTCTAAATTCTAGTAACTTTCTAGATATTTCAAGTTTTTTTTGGCATCACACGGTTGCCAGTGTCAAGTTGAGCAAGACTTTTTGGCGGGAACTTGCGAAGTGACGTTGCGTTTTCATTTTATTTTCATAAAATAGTGTATTTTTTGAGTTTTATTGAATATTATCGGTGGTATTTTATACAATAAAGATCAATACAAGTGCACCAGTGAAGTGAAATGAAATGATTACGTGTATAGTGGCTTTTCAAGTTGTCTCAAGAAGTCCATGAAAAGTTTTAGTAGAACTGCTACCATTGTACTAAAACCTAACTGAAGGTGATCAAATAAGACAAGGCTGTAGGGCTCTGTACCTTTGCCTTTTAAAAAAACAAGTTGAGCAATTTATTCTATATTCTTCATGTATTTAATTCTCGTCAAGTTATATTATAAGTTTTAGTAAAGTTAACGATAATAAATTACTTTCATGTCATAGTCAGTCACGCAGTCAGACAGTTTATGTTAGGTTTTTAGTACAATGGTGGCCCTTCTGCTAAAACTTTTCAAGGACTTTTTGAGTCAACTTGAAAAGTCATTATACACCATAAATATACGATTATAGTATGACACAACTTAGATGAAGCATCGGCAAACTTCGTAAAATCGATCGTTCTCGAAAAGAGTGCGCCTACAACACATTACTCATGTTGAATGGCGCGATACTGAATTATTTTTATTTGTTGTGTAAATCGGAAGTGAAGTGTACGAAAACGATTCGCCGATGCTACATCTAAGTTGTGTCATACTGTACTAGATTATTAAAATATTTTTTTTCTTTTTTTCCAGTACCGAGACAACGAAGTGGTAGACAAAGGTCCTCACAGCTTCGGATCAGGCTATGCATTCGCCTTCCAAGGATAAAAATATGATATCTGTGTGTATAGTGTATACTTTTATGCAACTGTGTGCTGTTTTTAAATAATTTAAATGAATAAAACATATTTTTTAAATAAATTTGTATTTCAATAGCCATTGTGTTCAATTTAGTTCGGTAATAAACTGCAGGCTTTTCTGTAGAAAGTCCAACCCATCAAAATCAGAATGTTAAAACAACAAAGTCAGCAAAAAAGTATACGGCCCGCCTACTGGTAAGCAGCACTGCAGCTTATAAAAGTAAAAAAATATAGCTTTTTATTTTAGCTTCACCTGTCCCGATGTTTGCCATGGAATCTCGAAAGATCAATTTGACCCACTTACCGGTTTCCGATTGAGCTGAAATTTTGCATGCACATGTAATATCGCGTGACAATGTAATATTATCATAACATGGAGCTGATCTGATGCTGGAGTTGGAAGGTGGCCATAGGAACTTCGCAATAAAACGACACAAACCCGTCGTGTTTGGGCTCATTGGAACCGTCTTAACTAGTAGTTGAAGAAAAGTACAGTCGGTAATAACAGCTTGTACCAAAAATGATTTTTTTGACAGAAACTTGTATAAATCTATGGTTTATTTTGATAGGTAATAACATTCTTTATTCTTTGGTAATAACTATTAGGGCAAACAATGATTGAAGTTCATATACCTTAAGGTGGAGGCTTCGGTTGGGGCGTTAAATTCAAATTTTATCACGTTTTTTTCTAATTGCAGCTCAGTTATAGGCCTCCAAGGTATATTAGTAACATATTCATTAATATACCTTGGAGGAATATTTGATTTATTTTGTTATTAATCAGTAAATATACTACCATTCTTGTCGCAAATAACATGTTTATAACTTACGACCTATAACTGAGCTGCAATTAGCAAAAAACATGATAAAATTAGAATTTAACGCTCCAACCGAAGGTTTACCCTTAACCAGTCTGCCGGCGCTGTCAAATAAAATGAAAATGAAAATCTAGGAAAGTCGTGAAAAGCAACTCTTTTGCAGGCGAATCTTGTCCTTATTGACATTAAAAACGTTATTATTATAATTCTTGTCAAGGTTGAAATTTAAATAACATTTAAAAATAATAAAAGCGTAAAACTACTTGTTATAAACAAAAGCCATATGCCAACAAAATTGTTTGGCCAAATACGGACAGCGACGCCAGGGACTGGTTAAAGGCCTAAACAGTAGTATAATGGAAGGCAACACAAAAATAAACGGATAGATTCTATTATTTGATCAGTTAGAGGTACGCAAGTAGAAAATAAATTAATAAATTCCAATTTATACGCGCGCCCTCCATGTCGGCGCTCGTAGCCTGTTGAATGTTTCAGATTGGTTTACATGTAGCTGTACTTTAATTTTTAGGGTTCTTTTATTTCTTTTTAGGGTTCGGACGAAAAACGGAACTGTCCGAAAATATTGAACTGGATTGAGTCGAAATTTGGTGGACATATGTAAGTCGGTGACCCAAGCATGGTCGTGTAATGTAAATAAATTTATTTCAAACTTGGGATTAAATTAGACTTTTTTTTTAAAAAGAAAATTTAAATAAAAAAAATTGCAAACTATATTCTGGGCCATATCAAATAAAAGGGCTTGTTGTGAGGATCTCTAATATATTTTCTTTATAATTTTAAGATAAATAGTTTTGACTAGCCGTTCCCCGCGGTTTCACTCGCGTTCCCGGGATAAAAAGTCGCCTATAACGTAGCCTATAATGATTATTTTGCTTCATATTAGTGAAAGAATTTTTCAATTTGGTTCAGTAGTTTCGGAGCGTATTCAATGCAAACCAAACAAACAATCAAATCTTTATAATAGCTCTATTGATATAGAAAATAGACGGAAATTGATCATTCCCCTTATCTCCGAAACAACAGAACCAAAAATTATTAAAAAAAACATTAAGAAATCTATGGTATATAGAGCAAATCCCCGCCATGTAACCCCTCCAGTTGAGAACGTGCCAAGTAGGTAGGTATTATCCTTACCCTCTGACCTCGATCCCTCCCCTCAAAGAATAAACGTGCAGATGTGACATACCTTTTATATGCAACATGTTACATGATGTCCCAGTACCTGGATGACCGAGCTTTGCTCGTTTTTTTTTTTAAAGACGTTTTCTAAAAATAAAACCTAGCTAGCAGCTTGACTGTGGTGGAAGTAGGGATCCATCTTACAGAATACTGCAGACAAATTGAAATGAAATGAATAAAAAGCCCCAGACGGCCAATTCCACAAATTAATTTTGATTAGATTTGAATTGGATTGGAAACGAACTTTAACTGAATCGAAATTGGATGACAACCGTTGTAATATAGCGGAATTGACCCCCTGGTGTTATTGGGCATAGGCTAGGGCATTACGGCAACCGCTTATCATCAGGCAGGCAGGCATCATAACTGACAGTTGAGTACAACACAGCTGAAATAAAAATAACCTCGTAGTAGAAGCACATGAATAACTGGCCCATCTGCACCTTACTCTATATCCTCCACCATCACAATGGCTCAATTATCATCCACCATCATCCGCGACTGCTGCCGACACGTTCACGTTCAATTTTATATTCCCGCTATAGACCTATTTATTGATCAAGCGGTTTGCTGGCTGAAAAAAATGAAATTAACGTTTATAGTCTATGGTATTTAGCTGTGGAAAAAAAATCGGATGACGTTTATTAATGATTAGCTGTTCTCCGCGGTTCCACTCGCGTTCCCGGGATAAAAAGCCTATAAACTTCGGGGATAATGTAGCTTTTTATTAGTGAAAGATCTATCGAATCGGACCAGTAACTGCAGAGATTAGCGTGTTCAAACAAACAAACTCTTCAGCTTTATTACTAGTATAGATAGATAGATAGATAGATATTACTCGGCCAAAATATGTGAACCGATTTTAAAATTTATTTTTTATCCGAAAGAGTATAAATATACAGGGTGGAAATTTGAGACGGGTCAGTAAGGGTAGCTTACCTTAAGGGTTGAAGCCACGCGAATACGGTCTTAGGAGACCATCCCTTAATTTTTGAATTATTGCTATCAGCATTTACAGATTTTGAAAACAAATTACAGTCAGCGAGATATCGGCGATTTTTGAAAATATTTTTGATTAGCTTAATCAATCCTGTTTCCGACAAGGATCAAAAGGCTCTATCGGGCCAAGTTAAGTTAGGGTATCAGAAATGTCACAAATCGAAAAAATCTATTCCCATACCGTGTGTGAAGAAATGTCCCGAGATTTATTTATTTATTTAATATTTAATACATTTTGTTAGCCTCTATGCCCTTTAAAAATCACACAGGTAGAAGAATACCATTGAAAAAATGCAATTTAAATGTAATTTTCTTGATTTGTAAGAATGGACTCTTACAAAAGTAGGTGATGAAGAGCAGTTATCTATAGGGTATAGTTTGGGATGGGACGCGCGTGCCAGGGGATGGAATGCCACCCTTATTAAATAACTCGCGCCCCTTGGATACCGCTACGATATGGTGACCATCTGCTTATAGTTTATGTCGTCCTGGTACTTTTATATTAATCAAATAAATTTAGTCTATGAATCGGATGGATACGGCGATGTTATAAGGGTTCCTTGTTGATTTAGGAACCCTAAAAAATGAGGATCTTTATTTTATTTAGGGTGTTGATATTTCAATGCTACTAATATTATAAACGTAAAAGTTTGTATGTTTGTTGTTCATTCACGCAAAAACTATTGAACGGATTTGGATGAAACTTGGCACATAGATAGATCATACCCTGGAATAACATATAGGCTACTTTTTATCCCGGGAACGAGGCTGAAACCGCGGGGGGCAGCTAGTATCTCATAAAACGGCTCTAACAAATTAAATGAAATTTTGTATTTATGGTTTTGCTTTTTAAATTTATTAAAAAAACACGGCGTCCAGGTATTATTTAATTATAGGGATAACTCTGGGGACTCTCTGAAAAGTCAACAAACATCAGCTTTAAAATATTAGTATAGATAGATAAATTACCCTTTAGAATAAGATGGGTGACCATTTTGAAGAATCATTATAAATCTCATGAAGGAAAAACCATTAAACGAAATCTGAACTTTTATTTTCTGTGAAATAAGATTTCTAAGTTGACTCAAACACTTAACTATCTTTTAATTGTTCCAAAAGTCCATTATTTTCACAAAGACAGACACCCTACACCACCTACACGCTAAATTGCGCTGTAACCCCACGTGATAAGATCAAAATTCACTCGACAAACAATTATCATTACATTGAATTTTAAGAATACTTTCCTTGCGCATTCAATTTAAATCTCTATCTTGATGTGCTAAAGATGATTTTCACACGATAAACGTTTTTCAATAGAATTTTAAGGTTGAATTTCTTACAATGAAGATGCTAGCGGGGTCTGAAATAGAAATAAATTCCCAGTAAATAGGTTAGTGGAAGAAAACGAGGGACGCTCGAATAGATGGAAAAGTATTTCACACCAAGTTGAACCGTTGAATTTTAGTACTTATTATTGAGTAAATAACGTTATGCATTGGTTGACAGCCGAAAATGAATTGATTGTCAAAATTAAAGCTTGTTAGGAGGAGGCTCTCTGCGTATGTCTCCGTCCCTTATTAAACTGACGGAGACAAGCGAGACAGGAGAGACGCAATTTTAGTAAAAAAGATGGTTTTATGTAATTTAAAAATAAACTAAGCCTTTTTTTTTTAATGTAAGAAAACTATTCCGTTTCTATGGATTTCAGAATGTATGTTAATATTTTTCAAGTTATTTGGATGGCCCAAATGAGAGAAAAATGCATTCTTAGTTTTAAAAAAGGCATATTCCCGATTTTTTTCTGACGTTACTAATGAAAAATCCCAATTTTTAAAAAACTGTTCTCTGTCACATATTCTTTAGTATAACATTTTTTTTGATTTTTTTTTTTAGAATCATCAATTCTCGTATAGCATCGTATAGCCGTCTAGAGGGGAAGAGCCGACTATGCTCTCTACGAGAAGAAGTCGCTATGAGAAAGCTCTTATCTCTCTTTTTGCTCATTATAAAACATTTTCTACAAAAGGACCCACCAGCGCACTAGCCAAGTTTACCGCGGGAGAAGCCATGGTTCATATCTAGTCTATATCTAATCTAATCTATCTAATATCTCGGAAACGGCTCCAACGATTTTTATGAAATTTAGTATGCAGGGTCTTTCGGGGCATAGGTTTCATTTACAAAAAACACAACACCGAGTATAGTTCGTCGTCCAGGTTTTCGTATGTAGGAGGTAATCTCCAGAGTTACTGGTCGGTCCGATTCTAAAAATTATTTCACTGATAGGAAGCTACATTATCCCCGAAGGTTATAGGCTACTTTTTATCCCGGGAACGCAGGTGAAACAACGAGATAAATTCAGCTAAAATAGAAAGAAGTACAAATATATTCAGTCTATACATAGACTATCTATTACATCTTGTCTCTCCCTCGCACACTATGTTAGGAGCCAGTATTGGTCTCATTCTAGCACTTAGAGGGACCTTTAGGGTCAGTGAAATGGACAAGAAAAGACATAAAGTGATGTTAAGATTTTATTTTTTTAGTTTAGAAAATTATTGCATTTTACCACATTCTTAATTGTGGTATAGTGAAGAAGTGACCACATTTGGAAACCACAGACTTAAAAGTCATTTAGTATTCAGTTTGTGGGACCCTGTTATGACGGTTGCATTTGACAGACACCAACGGATAGATGGCGCTGCAATATACACTATCTACATGCAAACCTATATCGCGCTAGTGAAGTTTGTTCGCGCATTGGCACGATGACACAGAGAAGATCTTCCCTTTTCAATGGAGGAATCATCCACCTTGTTCCTCCATACACTTAAACTGAGAAGACTGCGGCAACAAACTAGGCTAGATATTTTTTCATAAGAGATGATAGCTCAGAGTACAGTCTAAATACTATGTCAAATGTCATGAATCTTAGAAAGAGCTTTCGCTAAACGGAAAACATTGTGGTAAGCTAATTTAGTGTATTATGAACCGGTGGTAGAATCATTTCTACTGTCGTCGTTCATAAACCTTAACAGGGTCTAAACTGAAGAAATGAGTTTTGATTTTTTTCTTTTATATTACTAAGGCAGCAAACAAGCATACGGCTCACCTGATGGTAAGTGGTTGTACCCTATAGACGCTTGCAATAGCCAGATAGGAAAAACTTTAATCTGTCGCCAAGCACCTACTAATGTAGTTTACCTAGTGCATAGGAGCCAGTTTTTTTCTGGGACTTATGTATCTACTTACCACTTTCGACCACATCATTACATGTTGCAATTGTGATCGAACACAAGCTAATAGAATAAGTATAAAAGTGTACACAAACCATTGATCTTACCACATTTCACCGACGTCTAAAGAAAATTGTTAAATGATTGAAGTCTCCACCCCGCTTTTGTTCGCAGTCCACTCGACACTACACAGCTCGGCACTCAGCTCTAATCAACGATGTGTTTGCGGTGCAGCTGTCACAGATTATATACTATTTTATAGAATATCTACGTTTCTTTTTTTATATATGTGGCTAGCGGTTTCACCATTTTACCCTCTATGGGGTTCTATTTAGAAAAAATCATTCCTTACTATAAAAACTAATGTAGTTCTCGAAAAACTTGAGTTGACTGTAGCTAGCCTGAATCAAGGTGTATTTTATTTTTATTTCTTCTACTTATTTAGGTTATGCCGTTTTTTATTAGTTTTAAATAGATTTATTTTTATACAGACAGACATGGTGCCGATTCTATTGTTTACGAACTTAACTAATATTAGACAAGTCAAGGTGACTTGTCTAATATTCTTTCATTTTAACCTTATTGAAAAAAGATAGAACATTTTTAATGTTGTCAGTTTAATCCATACCGTCGTAATGTACGGGTAAATAGTCGTGACCAATAAAGATCGCGCTTAAATTCAACTTGAAATGTGTGATCGGATTAAACTGACAGGACTAAAATATCTTGCATCCCTTTCTTATATTTACTATTAGAAAGAGATATAGTGAGATTAAATTTATTTTAGTTCGTAAACAACAGAATCGGCTCCATTTAATATTTTCAAAAGTGACTTTGGAGTGGTTCAGTGATAATATTGCGCGAATTGCCCTTTTCTCCAAGACAAAGATAGTTTCTAAGCCCGTAGTCGATTGAAATTTTAGTTTTCAACTTTGTCTATGATAAGACTGCATCTGGTACTTAGCTTATGGCCGATACTTCATTGCCCATAGATCATAGTTGCTAAGCAACGGAGCCGTGACACTGAGCATATTGGACCAATTTATTATCTAAAGCTCTACAGTTTTATGTTCTCCTGGTACTTATAAGTTTCAATGCGACGGCGTTGAAATCAGTGACTTTGGAGTGGTTCAGTGATAATATTGCGCGAATTGCCCTTTTCTCCAAGACAAAGATAGTTTCTAAGCCCGTAGTCGATTGAAATTTTAGTTTTCAACTTTGTCTATGATAAGACTGCATCTGGTACTTAGCTTATGGCCGATACTTCATTGCCCATAGATCATAGTTGCTAAGCAACGGAGCCGTGACACTGAGCATATTGGACCAATTTATTATCTAAAGCTCTACAGTTTTATGTTCTCCTGGTACTTATAAGTTTCAATGCGACGGCGTTGAAATCAGTATTGTTGGAAAGAGATGGAAAATATACTTTTGGGATTACTAGGAACTAACATAGGCTCGCGGCTTTACTCGTACGTATGGTTATTTTTGACACTGAGAAACCACCTCTGCTGAAAAACCACTTATTACCTAAGTGCTATGACAACTGCATCGAAATTCGTGCTCCTAATATTAGCACACGACAGGTAAAATATCAATGAGCACACTACTAGGGTGTGTCTAGGGAGTAGGGACAGGGGCAGAGAGAAACTGCTTTTTACAATAATGATAAATATGTAAAGATTGATTCCTAAAAAGTTTATAAAAATGAATAAAAAAACTTTTTCTACCATATTTTTTATCGGTCTGAGCATTTTACTTAAAAATACATTATAATATTTTTTTTTGTACCTTACTTAGGCGTATATGTCACCATAACTATGATCGAACACCACTAGTTTACAATGCATCTCGTGACATTGTAAACCGTCGATACATTGTGAACTGTACCTACAATATTGCTCACAATAGTCACAATACAACGTATCAATTTTCGATAGTTCATAATATATCCATTTCAAACCGTTAAATTGTGAACGCACCTATAAGGTTCCGATTTTATCACTAATAAAATTGTGAACCGTCCCTGATTGGTCGGTCTCTAAGTCAAATAAAGTATTTGCACATTTAACAACAAGTATGTCAATCAATATATATTATTTTTTGATGATATATAAAAAGAAAATCTTTATTAATTATTTAAGTAACACTAAACACATAATACACACATCATAATAAACACTTAACTACTTTTAATGATTTTTTTAATAAACTATTTAAAACCCACAAAAACAGCTGATTGTTTACTGCGCCGCCATCTTTATCTGGCGGCGCGGGACACGTCAAGTTCGACCAATCAGCACGCAAGGTGTGTTACGTACGTCGATGATGCCAGTTCATAATTTAACAGTTTGACATGGTTGGATCATGAACTATCGAAAATTAACACGCCAAATTGCAAAAAACATGGTACAGTCTACAATCTCGCGAGATAGATCACAAACCAACGGCGCTCACAATCATACGGTTACATATATAATTAAACATTGACAATATACCTCCCGCCTCGCCTATGTTATTATTAACTACCCTACTTCATATTTATTATACCCTAGTACCTACTCAATGCCAGATTTGGTCCATTCCACGCAGTTGGTAGGACAATAAAATATTTCATGCTTCATATAGTTTTATTGTGCCCATAGAGTATATAGAAATGTAAACTAAGGAGTTTCTTTGATTGTGTTTTTATGTGGTCAATGAATTTTTTTCATAAGTTCTGATTTTTATAAGTATGAATGGAGTTGTTTTCTGTTTATGTAAATAGATAGATTTGTGCAAACCAAAAAACAAACACACATTCGCATTTATAAAGATCATGTCTACTATATATATACATCCGGAGAGATCGCGGGGCGGAGACCTAATGGGGAATATTTTACTCGAAGTACCAGGAGCGCATAAAATAAACATAAAATACTTTTAAAAATATAATGAAAAAATTACAAAGCCACTGAATGAAGCACAGAGAAACTATCGATGCGTAAATTAAACGTCACAATCAGTATATTAGTGTGCAAGCGACATGTCAAATATATTTTCTACAAATAAATGAGATACAATGTATGTCTGTGATTTCAAAATATCTTTTCCTTGAGCTCATGTTATGGTCGCTTCACGATACTACAAAGCAATTCATGTTTTTGAAAATTTTGTTAGTCTGTTTGTTTGTTAAGGCTAATCTCCAAAACAGCTGAACCGATTTTGATAGACACTTTCAGTAAAGAGCGTACTTTTCAGAGAGTAAAGGCTATGTTAATCCAGGATATATAATTATGTGCCATTCAGTTTGGTCTAAATCCGTTCGGTAGTTTTTCCACATTTACATCCAAAAAAGTTTTAATCTTTTTTTCTTTAGTATAATTAAGCTAGTGATATTATAAATAAAAAATAATAATTTGTAAATCCAAGCAAAGTCACGTGAAACAATAGTATTGATACATGAAAAGGATGGAATTGTACTTGTAAGTGTCGAATGAGATAGGAATAGCTGCGTGCGAAAGAGAAGGCAGTATAAATTAAGGACCTCTTGCTGCGCTCTGAAAAGAAATGGAGGGAACTGATATAGTAGGTACCTTACAATTTTTTTTCTAGGGAATATTATTTTATTATTTGATACATTTTCGCCCCCATACAGGTAAAATAAAGTAGCCTAAATTATCCACAACATTATTATTCCCATGTAGGCCACTTAAAAATGAGGGTTTTCTGTAGTAAGCTGTACCAGGTAGCAGCACTGTAGCGAGGGTCTAATCATCTATCAAAATACATGGGCGCCTTGTAGTTTTTTTTTCATTTAATTATATTACAGAAGAGGATTAGTATAAGGATTCCGTTGACACCTTTTAGGTACGGAAACCAAAAAATGGGCAAATACAATAAATTTCAATAAATCGGTCATTTTTTCACAGTACATTTTGACAGTTGTTTAGACCCCACGTTTACCTAGCGACATCTGGTGATAGGAAAAAAATTAAAACACTCATTGTGGCATTTGACATTTCGGAGACCTCACGCTACACTAGCGCCTCTAGCGGAAAATTCATACGCGATAGCCCTCAGCAATGTCTAATCTACTTATATTCTACCTATAGACAAGAACGTTTATGAAAACTATGTTTCCAAATATTGGACAGTTTTCTCGCGACCAAAACGTTGTAAGCGCCGTAAATTTCACGGCGCTTATGCGTTTCGTTTAGCAACATGTCGTCCCTATAGACGTAAGGTGTACGGATTGCAGTACAGCTCACTCAAACACAGTGCGTGTTCAGATCACTATATATCGATATTTCTAGCAATGTCTAGTCTAAATATCTCCTTCATTCAACTTTAGCACTATATGCTATATGTTTTGAATTAACATAATTTATAATAACTTGACAGGCCAGTTGGCGCAGTTGGTTAAGACACCACCTATCGCGCCGCTGGTCGTGGGTTCGATTCCCATCCAGGACAAACATTTGTGTGCATGAACATGTCTGTTTATTCTGAGTCTGGATGTAATTATCTATATAAGTATGTATTTACAAAAAAAAAGTAGTATATGTAGTATATCAGTTGTCTGGTTTCCATAGTAGCTCTGCTTAGTTTGGGATCAGATAACCGTGTGTGAAGAAATGTCCCGAGATATTAAAAAAAAAAAAAAAAAAAAATTAAGACACTCCCGAAGCTCACTAGAAAATTGGTGATAATTTTCAGACGGCTGAGCGGATTTTCTTGAAACATAGCTAAGAACACTCAATCAAGTCACGTATCAAACAAAAAAAACTAAATCCAAATCGGTCCATCCGTTCAGGAGCTATGAAGGCACAGATACGTCAAACTTATAACACCCCATCGTCTTTGCGTCGAGTGTTAAAACAGTTGTAAGAAAGCATTAAATCAATTAAGCAATTTAAATCTCATTGTAAGAAAGCATTAAACTTATTCAATGAAGCAATAAAAATCTCATCTACGACATTTTCCTGTAACGCTCAAACGCGCACTTTCAGCGAGAACTTATCGAAAACCTGTAGCTTTCCTCCGTTTAACACACCAGATTGCACCTTATTTCTAGTGATATAATACTCAATTTCTCGTACACAATGACGCTTATGTGT
Organism: Tethea ocularis; assembly: GCA_963555595.1. NCBI lineage: Eukaryota > Metazoa > Arthropoda > Insecta > Lepidoptera > Drepanidae > Tethea > Tethea ocularis. The sequence goes on along the minus strand of OY741985.1, from coordinate 1,460,245 downwards.
AAATTGTCTTTACATTTGAAAATGTACTTTAGATTTTAGGATTTAGAGTCCGTTTTCTAACATAGGTGTGGTTATGACTTGATAAGGAATGCCCGATTTTCCTTGAGCTTCCTCCCCTCCCGTACTTAACGTAAATGTTTGAACAGAGAGGCTTCGAATGAGTATGTCAGAGGTCATTGTAATTTGGTAACTTAAAAGTCAGGATTTTGAATTTGGAATATTGTGTGGGGAAATTCAGTCAGTCCGCGTTGCTCAAGCGGCGTGGACGTGTTTCCGTATCGAAGGGGGGGTAGCGACACAGGATTTTTTTTAACAAAATTTAATTATTTATTTGGCGAGATGGAAGGAGTTTCGATGAAGATCTTCAAATAGAGTAAGTATTTATTTAATTAATAATAATAATTGCTCTACATTTTACAATATTAAATTATATAATACTAGCTGTTCCGCGCGGTTTCACTCGCGTTCCCGGGATAAAAAGTATCCTATAACCTTCGGGAATAATTTAGCTTCCTATTAGTGAGAGATTTTTTCAAATCGGTTCAGTAGTTTCGGAGCCTATTCAATTCAAACAAACAATCAAATATTTCCTCTTTATAATATTAGTATTCAATTCAATAAATTGCAAGCCATATTTTGCCAGTCAATCAAATTGTAGAAAATATTTAGAATCATTTAGCTAGATAAATGAATCTAGATTTATGTAGTTAAATGATTAAAAAGTCGTAAAATAAATCGTCAGTAAAGAATTAATATTTATTTTTATTCGATTTATTGAATTCACTAATACCACAGCTAATACTATTTCTACTTGAACCTCTTTAGGATTCCGTAGTCAAATAAGAAAATCTTGCAGCTCTACTTACGTCATTATGTCCAGGACACTACATATATTTACTGACACCAATATTTTATAAAATCATAAATCACACTATTAATGAAAAAAATCATAAACCGTTTTGTATGTAGGTAGGTACTACCAAGGGTGCTACCAAATTTTGTAATTAGATATAAAATTCAATCATTTTAGTGTTCCGTACCCAAAGGGTAAAACGGGACGCTCTTACTAAGACTCAGCTGTCTGTCCGTCTGTTAGACAGTTGAAATTTTCACAGACGATGTATTTCTAAATACTAAAAAATAGAATACAATAAATATTTAAGTTGGCTCCCATACAGCAAACGTGTTTTTTTTGCCGTTATTATCTCGTAGATAATGGTACGGCACCCTTCGTGCGCGAGTCCGACTCGCACTTGGCCGGTTTTTTTGTCTTTACTTTTCTTTGATACAAGATTAAAAAGCAATAAGTAAATTAGTTTTTTGTTATAATTAAGTATCTCCCGCCTCCCTTCCTACTTAAATACTAAATACGAAAACAATCATAACAGAAGCATTTTAATTAAAAATTATTTCCTTGAAGAAGCCTTGCTGAGTTTGTTGCCGGAGTGTTCTCAGTTCAAGTGTATGTGGAAACGGTGGTTTTTTGTTTTTAAAGGCCTAAGTTTCTCATCATCTGAGGCTACCAGATGGCTGCAACAACCTTACCGGACAAATCGGCGAGCGCAGAGGGCTCTCAGCCGGGTAATATTTAGGTAACAACGCCTGAGGGCACCCCCGAATGGGGTACGAACCTCGGCTCAGAGCGTTACCGGGGGAGGGATTTTGTACGAGTTACGACTAATTGGGGGCGGTCGGATTTCTAATGGCAGCTCGGGCCGCTTGAACGGGACGAGACTGAGTGGGACGTCGCGGCGGTCCTCGCCGTCGAGGACGGTAGCGTGGAACCGGTTGTAGTCTATTGTAAATTGTAACTATCGACATTCATAAGTGCCTTATTAGGGCCTAAACCGAATAAACGAGATTTGAGTTGACATCCGTGTAGGTTATAATTCAACAAATATTAAAAATGCGAAAGTTTGTGAGTGAATCTTTGTTACTCCTCCACGCTCAAACGGGTGGACTAATTCTAGTGAAATTTGGTATGGAGGTAGCTGTCATATTGGATTAACACGTAGGTTTTTTATCCCTCAGGAATATAAGATCTCTCGAGAACGCGGGGCGGAAATAGTAAATAACTACTAACAGTTTTGTGTCGGGTTGCCTTGGATTTTTTTAATAACGAACTTCAGAAGCTAGGTCCGATGTAGTTTAATTGATGATGTAAAACCATGACGTCACACGTTATTCTTCATCACATATAATTATCAAATCAGCAACTTTTTATTAAATTTCCATATCCTATTGGGCGTCGGCCATCTGACAGCGGAGGTCACTGATAGCTAGCTAGTTAAGTAACTTTGTTTTTCCACATGAAATTTTCAAAATAAGTTCCCAGAAACAAAAGCGTTTAAATGCCGTCATACGGTTGTCCACTATAAAGGGAAATCTATTGAAGCTGTATTAAATGGTGGCGACGCCCAACAGGATATTTGACATTTAATAAAAAGTTGCTGATTTGATAATAATATGTCATTAAGGTGGAGGATTCGGTTGGAGCGCGAAATTCAAATTTTATCAAGTTTTTTGCAAATTGCAGCTCAGTTATAGGTTATAGGTTCCAAGGTATATTAGTAACATTTTCATGAAATCGTCGTATATGTCAGTAATATACCTTGGAGGAATATGTTGATGATTTCTTTTGTTATTAATTAGTAAATATACTACCATTCTTCTCGCAAATAACATGTAAATAACTTACGACCTATAACTGAGCTGCAATTTGTAAAAAACGTGATAAAATTTGAATTTCACGCTCCAACCGACTCCTCCACCTTAAAGCTGTATTAAATGGTGGCGACGCCCAACATGATATTTGACATTTAATAAAAAGTTGCTTATTTGATAATAATATGTCTTTAAATACGTGTTTCCTAAAACTCTTATTGGAGATCTTAACTAACAAGTACCTAAATAAAACCCAGCAACACAGCCATAATGCCCCACAATGTTGCTGTAATCTATTCCACGGAACCCTAAAAGCGATTAAGCGATATAAAATGAGAATTCGCGATCGTTACATTGATTTCTCTCGGGACCGGGTTTTATGAGCGGATCTCTACGTCGTTGCTTTCAGGATCCGTTTATCACTAATCGTTAGAATCCCGACGGACGAATAAATATCACTATGACTTTCTTTTTTTTTAGAGTCTGACCAACGAAAGCTGTGACCACGAATTTCTTAAGCTTTTAGTATGGAATATTTTAGGACTGAAAATCGATTCGTACTTCAAATCAAATCAAAAACTCATTTATTCAGTTTAGGCCCTGGTATCATAAATATCTTGGGACATTCTTCACACTTCATCAAAATCAAAATTTGGTAGCCTCTGATGGCTGCACCAACCTTACTGGACAAATCGGCGAGCGCAGAGGGCTCTCAGCCGCATAATATTTAGGTAACCACGCCTGAGGGCACCCCCAATGGGGTACGAACCTCGGCTCAGGGCGTTACCGAGGGAGGGGGATGACTTACATCATCCCTATTTCGTAGGCTTTTTGGAACATCAATAAAATAAATAAATAAATATCCTGTGACATTGTTCACACACGGTTATCTGATCCCAAACTAAGCAGAGCTTGTACTATGGACAACCAGATAACTGATATACTACTTTTTTTTGTAAATACATACTTATATAGATAATTACAACCAGACTCAGGACAATCAGACATGTTTATGCACACAAATTTTTGGATGGGAATAGAACCACCTGCGGCGCAATAGGTGGTATCATAACCTTTTATAATGCTTGAGCCATTGTCACTCAGACATTTTCATTAAAAAAAGGGATGAAAAATTCAAATTAAACTTCACAAATTTTAATCGGAAATGGAGCCGCCGGATAGCGGTCGTTAGCGCGAACAGCTCATTTCCACCCGCCATCTTGTGACGTCAGACGCTATTGTCAACTTTTCATTTATAATTTTAAGTGTTGAAATAATTTTACGAATTCCAGGATTTCGGATTTTTCATTCGGATTTTTTTTATGTCAGAAGGTTGACAAGCAGGCAGGTGGTCTACCTGCTGGTAAGTGGGTACCCTATCGCCATTTGCAATACCAGAGGTTTTGCCAATGTGTTGCCGACCTGTTACAATACCGAGAAGGCAACTGGCTCTCAATTGCAATTGCCGGAACACACCGGTAGGTGCTTGGCGAGAAATTTAAACTTGAGGACCACCCTCAAGTTGAAAATGTGGTAGCCAGCCAGACGGGCACTACACAGTACCACCATGTTATGGTTTCCTCACGAAACGTTTTCCTTCACCGAAAGCTCAAGCTCATTGTAGGATTGCTCAATTAAATGGCATATTTAGGTTTGTTACCACTGAGCTCCAATAGCTAAACGGATTTTAATGAAATCTCTTACGTATGTAGTTCATAACCTAGAATAACATAGGTAGGATATTTTTTTATCCAGGATAATTAAGACACCATAATTACCCTGTGGTAGTAACGTAAAACGACGTGACGGAGGCCAGGACTTTGAATTCTACAATGAACTAGAAAATATACCGACTTTATCGTACAAAAAAATGCAGGAATTATTATGGGCATTTAGGAATATTAGGAATTAGCATTTCTAGGAATACTAATAGAACTGAAATACTAGGAATGTAGCAATGGTAGGATAGTAAAATAATATTTTTAATGTTCTTTTCTTACCTACAGCTCCCAGGTCCTCCATCAGGATGGGCGTGGCGTCGGACGGGTTCGGCGGCGGGTGGCGCGCGCGCATCGCCGCCTGCCGGGAGTCCAGGAAGCTGGTGCTGGTCATCGTCGCCATCGCACTGCTGCTCGATAATATGCTGCTTACTACTGTCGGTGAGTACTTTTACCCCCTTAGGGGTGGAATTTAGAGGAAATTACTTCAGTGGATCATCATCATCATGCAGCCGAAAAACGTCCACAGCTGGACAAAGGCCTCTCCCAAGGATCTCCACGATGGCCGGTCCTGCGCTACCCGCATCCAGCGGCTTCCCGCGACCCTCACAAGATCGTCGGTCCACCTTGTGGGGGGCCTGCCCACACTGCGTCTTCCGGTTCGTGGTCGCCACTTGAGAACCTTTCTGCCCCAGCGGATATTTCAGTCATATTTATAAAAAGCTATTTTCCACATTCCGGGATATAAGTAGTATATCTTCGGGGATAATGTAGCTTTTTAGAAAGATTTTTTCGAAATCGACTGGTAGATCTAAAGATTACAAACAAACAAACTCTTCAACTTTATTTACTACTAGCTGTCCCCCGCGGTTTCACCCGCGTTCCCGAGGTTCATGATTTCCCGGGATAAAAAGTAGCCTATGTTCTTCTCCATAACATATACTATCTGCGTGCCAAATTTCATCGCGATCGATTGCGAGGTTTAAGCGGGAAAGCGTAACAGACAGACAGACAAAGTTCTTTCGCATTTATAATATTAGTAGGGATTATAAATTTAAAGAAACCCCCAAAACTCACAAATTGGTGTTAATTTTAAAACGGCTGAGCGGATTTTATTGAAACATTACATTGACTCCCCCCCCGTACCCCAGTGACGCTTACATGGAGCCTACATCGCATGCTGGCTAGCTGAGCGCGGTGAGCGACAACCACGCGACTTTTTTCTAATACTTGCATTTTTAAACTCGTGATATCTTCCGAATGAAATGTCCGAATTGAATAATTCAAAAAGTTATAAAAAGGTATTAAAGCCGTCTTGAATATATAAAGTAATTTATTTTGATGAGGATTAATACCAAGGTACAAATGAAGAGCCTTTTCAAGAGGCGGCATATACAAATTTATATTTTAGAATAAAAAACTGCTTACTGTGACATAACTATAATATTTAGACATATGCTGTCGCGACACTTTTTGTAGATAATGATGAGTTCTGCAAAGTCGTAGTAAATGATTTTGTTCTATCATCAATAGTTTTCGCAGCGCACGCGACGTAAGGAATTTTTCAGGTCATTTTTTTACACCTTATGTTACATTATTGGAGTTTTAGTAAGGATCCCTAATTTTTTTTTAAATATAATATAGCCTATGTTACTCGGGGATAATGTAGCTTTCCAAAGGTGAAAGAATTTTTGAAATCGGTCCAGTAGTTTCGGAGCCTATTCATTACAAACAAACAAATCTTTCCTCTTTATAATATTAGTATAGACAAATATACCTACAAACTACATATTATAAAAAAAAATCCTCGAGGCGTGTGCTGCTTCCGATCAACGGCAAGGGTCTCAGAAGGCTGGCAGCGTTCCCTCTTTGGAGCTTTATTATTATTATATATAGATCATCATTTCTGCCCTGTTCCCAAACAGTTGTGGTCGGTGCAATATGTACTCTTCTATTCAGCCCTTCTATCCGTCTTATCGGCATTCACTCCTCTCTTACTCATCAGCTTTCAATTAAAAAAATTAGTTTTGCACACTATATTGTGTGACATATCAAATGAAAGGGCTCGTTGTGAGGATCACAATTATATTTTTTTTATAATATTAAGATAAATAGTTCTGAAGTTATTTAAGAAAATAGGCGAAAATGTATCCCACTGATCTCCGAAACTACTGTGCCATTTTTTTTTAAAATAGGTATACAGAAAATAGCTCTTTACCTATAAATTACAGGGAAACCTATAAGAATCTATGGTATTTATAGTTACATAGGAAATAAGGAACCCTCGATCCGCGAGTCAGACTCGCACTCGTCCTTTTCAGTTAGTGTAAAAAGGTTTGAGAAAATGGAATATCCTTTCCTTTTACCTCCCACTAAGTATTTCCTAATGACTGAATTCGTATTCCCACCGCCGGGCACCGTAAGTGCTCAAGTCAGGAGTGAAGGGCCTCGGGAGAGCCCCATCAAAGATGGCCGACCAATCAGCGGAGTGGCTCATTTGCAATTCATTGGTCGAGGTGTAAGCGTTGGCTACTTCGATTTTTCCTCCTGTTACACTGAGAATAAATGGTACTCGTAGGGCTGTCGTTCACAAGAAAACTCAAACTCAAAACTCATTTATGCAGTTTAGACCGTGATAAGGCACTTATGAACGTCGACAGTTACAACAGACTCTACCACCGGTTCCACATACACTTACACTGAGAACACTCCGCCAACAAATTCTGCATAGTAATCCAGTTTTCTGCACAGAGGTTTCACCCATTATCACCTATTTTACCCCCTTAGGGGAAAAAGTCAAGATTTCAAAAGTTCTATCTTAGCTTTTTCTTAGCTAATGTTTACGTCATAATAAATAATCTGTATGCCTAATTTCAGCCCGATCCGTCCAGCCTTCCTTTTTCAAAAAAGGAGTTAGTTCTATGTTCTGTATGTATTTTTTTTTTGTATGTTCGCCGATATCCGATATAGATCACCGATATAGATTCAATTGTTGACAGATTAAAAAAAAAAAAAAATAGAAAGAGTATAGTCCTGAGGTGATCCCATTGTCACCAAGTCGGGTTCTGATGATGGGATCTCAGAATAATCGCAAAATATAAAAAAAAGAATTTAGTTTACTTTTTGTTTATTTCAGTCTTCTTTAGCTTAATTAGTCACTTACCTATAATAAGAATTTTGAATTAAAAGTTATAGGTAGTTAAATAAATATGTAAAATTAGAAAAAGAAAATAAAAAAAATTACACAAAAAATAATCAATCGCCTTCAAAACAACTAAAACTTATAAAATAATTATGTATGAACTTTAATTTGACTTTTGAAGTCATCGAAACTCGAAAGTATCGCTCGTGTGCCATGGCTTTTCTCTTTTTTGTAAAAAGTATTTATATTTGTGTAGATCCGCCAACCCTAGGATTTTCTCATCTCCTCTATATTTATGTGACTTACTTACTTTACTTTATTGTACGATAAATATCTTTAATGGTTTTTGTTTGACTATGGATGGCTTGTTGATTGATCACAAAGCCTAGAAGGCAACTGGCTCAAATATAATGTCAAAAATAAATAACCAAACACTAACCAATGCATAAAACATGTAAAAACACGTGGAAACATCAAATATGTGTACATTTAATGCTTTTTATGATTTTTAATTACCAGTGGAACCACTAAATAACTGATATACTACATATACTACTTTTTTTTGTAAATACATACTTATATAGATAATTACACCCAGACACAAGACAAACAGACGTGTTCATGCACAATGTTTGAAATTAATTTATTTACATAACACGTCCATGTTTGGGTTACCGACTTACATATGTGTACCAAGTCTCAACTCCATCCAGTCCAGTATTTTCGGAGAGACAGACAGACGGACATACGCACGAGTGATCCTATAAGGAACCCTGAAAAAGTTTGGAAACCCCTGCCATAGAGTAATTGCCAAAAGCGCAAGATAAGCGGTTTAACGCAAAGATGGAATCTCCGTAAAATATTCCCGCATTTGTAAATACATATTAAAATGATCCTTTGTTAAAATTCCTTTTAAAAGTATTTACGAAGGAATATGCTTTGATGAAAAAGTTTTGGCATTATGGTGGAGGCTTCGGTTGGGGCGTTAAATTCAAAGTTTATCATGTTTTTTGCTAATTGCAGCTCAGTTATAGGTCGTAAGTTTTGCGACAAGAATGGTAGTATATTTACTGATTAATAACAAAAGAAATCATCTACATATTCCTCCAAGGTATATTACTGACATATACGACTATTTCATGAAAATGTTACTACCATTCTTCTCGCAAATAACATGTTGATAACTTACGACCTATAACTTTAGTTATTTAATTCTAACTTAGTAACACAGTAAATGGTGGCGATTCTGTTGTTTACGAACTAAATAAATTTAATCTCACTATATCTCTTTCTAATAGTAAATATAAGAAAGGGATGCAAGATATTGTAGTCCTGCCAGTTTAGTCCGATCACATATTTCAACGTGAATTTAAGCGCGATCTTTATTGGTCACGACTATTTACCCGTACATTACGACGGCATGGACTAAACTGTCACCATTAAAAATGTTCTATCTTTTTTCATTAAGGTTAACATGAAAGAGAGGTGACTTGACCAATATTATTTATGTTGGTAAACAACAGAATCGGCACCAAAATATGTCTGTTTATTGCCATGTCACAGTTAAACCTGGTTTGAGCTGTTGGTTGATAAATCAGTCAGTAAGTTAGTCTGTCACGTTTTCCTTTTATATACCTAATTATATCAGCTAGTATTCAATATTTTTACCGCGATTCCACGGGTTCCCGGGATAAAAAGTAGCATATAATATAGCCGGGGATAATGTAGCTTCCTATTAATGAAATAATTTTTCGAATCGGAGATCTCCGAAACTACGGAGATTAGCACATTCAAACAAACAAACTCTTCAGCTTTATTATTTATTAGTATAGATTATAAATAACATTAATAACAATATTTACAACAAATATAATACAAAATACAAAATACATATTGTACTATAGTATTTATGTATTATCAATAAGGACTTTTGTAGGCAAATATTTTTTGATACATATTATTTCATTACCTACTGTAATTTTCGTAAGAATCTTAAAGAAGGATGGCCACGGCCCATTCATTTGAAAACCTTAATGAAAGTTAGTGTATAAGTAGAAGCTGTATCAAAATAAGTTCATTATTGGTTGTGAAATCGTTTCGTGAAGACACTTTTTTTTTAAATCCAGGTTTATTGATAAATCCCAAATAAGTATTTTTTAGGTTAGAATATTTATTTTCCTTTTGGAAGGGGAATATTGTAGTTTACCTGAAGTATTGAAGGTTTCAGTAACTCTTCTGATTTAATAGATACCAATCTGAATAATTAATGATAGGTTTAGAGACACGAAAAATATAGATAGGTATAGGTACTTACTTATGTGCTGACATAAAAGACAAAAGGGAAATTAAATAAATAAACTTAGTCACGATTATTTGTTTTATTCATCAAAATCCTCTCTTACAATCAATCACATCATCTAAAAACTCTGTTTGAGAACGCTGCATTGTCTTCCACACAACGATTATCCAAATCGTAAAGAGTTATCGGGGACCGTTGAAAATTAGCCTAGGGTTTTCAAGTAAAGAAGGTATCGGAGTCCGGGTGAAAGCAAGGGTCACAAAAAGCCAATAAACAGTTCAATAGCACACAACAACACGAAAACACAAGAGATGGAGTGAGGTTTCCGTATACATATAAAAAGTACTATATGGAGTGAGGTGAACTGAACAGACTGACTGATTGACATTTTATTATTTGATAGATGTCAAAACACGTTCCGTTGCTCACATAATGTTTAACATTAATTTCGTCGGTCTTTGAATTCGTAGATTCTTGAATATACAGTGAATAATTGTTGACACCGAAGATTCTTCAATTAAGTATAATAAAATTAAGAATGAATATTTGTCATTTTTAACTCAACAATGTAAAAAAAATAATCAAAGCTAAGATGGCTTCATATTGAACGAGAAATGAAATGGAACGCATTCACTCGGTTCGTTCTGAAACCAAATTAGGGTAACACTAATGTACAATTTTGAATAAATATAAAAAATTATACTCTTTTTTTTCAGATCTTTTTATAAAAAACTGTTCAGTTGACTTAATTTTAACTTTTTTTGCCAATTTATTGAGATCATAGCCATTTCTATACAATCTCAAAAATATCGAGATCTATTTTGGCCAGCATTCTTTATTGGAAAATATAATTCATCCCATATTACTCATTGATAATGTAGCTTTATAAAATGTTGTGAATAATATACCTAGCTAGCTATACAGCATATACCTACTTTTTTTTCTATAATTGAGGGCTTCATCTCTCATGAGATTATGTCCCCCAAAGTCAGTTTTAAAATACAATTAAAACTATATAAATGTGCCTGTACCATGTCATAACCTAGCTTTTAGTTTGGAGTCTGTGTGGAACGGAAGCCCGGGCAATTTCCCCGTCGGCAAGATCAAAGTGAAATTCACTTAGCCGCCTCATCAAAGGCACCGACCATTTTAGTGTTGGCAAGTTGTCGATAATTTTAAAACCGGTATTTAGTTTGAGATAAATAAATAATTTATTTAATTATACGGTATTTCATTAAACAATGTATTAGGTGCTATCCAGAATATATCAAATGTTCTACAATGGATTATAATGCAATTATTTAAACTAGAATTAAAACTATATAATCTAAACTAAACTAACATTAACTATGTACATAAAAATAAATAAAAACTTCTTACTACCTACTTATAAGTAAAAAAATTGTCCCAAATCGCTGCCTAGCGGTAGCGTGCCAAGAAGGCTGGCCGCATTGCCACGCTGAATAGCAATGCTAATTCTTTGTTCAAAATACAATATATTTAATTAGGGTTTATACGTTTACTAAAGCAATGAATTATTATTTACGTACCTAGAACTGTGTCAGTCCATACGTGCCCATTATTTTACTATATGTATTATTTCTTGTGCTTTGAGTAGGAGCTTTGATTAATTACGTAAAAAAATTCACTATTGCGTGCCTAGGCGCAACAAATACGAATTTCGATAAGTTTAAAAATTCAGAAAAGAAAAAAAAAGTTAATTTCATTCTCTCGAATGTCATTTCATAGAGTTATGTACAAGAAATCGGTTAATTTATTTATCGATACATCTAGCTTGCAGGACTGTTGGCAACACTATTCCTGTGTAAGACGCTCAGTGGAGGAGGCACTACAAATCGCATTGCGTCGAATTTTCGCCTCTATTACACTACGCTTTGCAATGGCGCAGCGATATAATCTAGTTTGTTTCCTATTAACTACACTGCTTGCTTCAAAATAAGTTATATTGCATTTATAATACTGTCAACTATTTGTTTTTCTTTAATGTAACTGTTCTGTTTCTTTTACGATAGATACAAACTTTATCAACGATTTTGTGATATTTATTTAAAAATGTTAAGGTTTTGTTATAGATAGATATTATTTAAAAAATAAAATACCTGTGATAAAATAGTAGTTTATGATACTGTTGCATAATAGGGGTTATTAAATACGAGTGTGAGTTTAAGTAGGCGAGGTTCTTAATAGTATCACACGAGTTTTTAATACCTAATTATGTGCAGTATCATACAGTACTTTATCTAAACTCATATAAATAATGTAATTTAAAGGTAATAAAAATATTGTTTTTTGCAATTTGTCCAAAAAAAAAAATGCTATTTTTGTGTGTAATTTTTGCAAAAACAATAAAATAAACGAACACAATAATCATATACCTAATCAAATCCGTGTTGCCAACTCCCAAAAATTCATACATCTAAAGTTCAAGTCAAAAATTCGTCACATGTAACCCACACACGAAGTAAATTTGCATCTAAAATTGAATTGATACTGATTTATTATACTATTGATAGGTCCAAAGTGTACTTTAATAGAAAAAAAGTTATTTTATAGCATTATCTTGGGAACACAACTGTACTATAATGAATCATTATATACGGGTGTGCCTAAAGTAGGTCATTAAAGTACTGATTTTGATTTCATAATAAGAACATTACGATATGAGAGTAGATAAAATGTAATAAAGGTTAATTTAAGTATCCTTTCTCATATGGTTAATTTAACCGTATATAAATAAGAATAACAATATTAATGAGGTATAATTTGAGTCTTTAACATAATTTTGACGTAATGTTTATTTAAATATAAAATTAATGAACATAATTCTTTTATACCTTAAATTCAACAAACAAGATTATACCCACATTGTGATACGCTAAGTACTGAATGGATTATCAATTCGACATTTAAAATTCATATAGAATGCATATGTTTATAATCAGTAAAAAAAAAAAACAAATCCGTCGCATCACTATCCGCAAATGAGCTGTCATTTTCACGCGCGCTCGACCGTGCATATCGTCGAGTGAGATTGCTTTTCAAAATTCAAATATGGAATGTTGTGGCGTCACGAGCCCACAAAAGCCGTCCGTAATCATTCTGAAAGGGCTATTGACTTTTATTCAGAAAGAGCTTTTAAAAGACAAAATTAAATTAATGGAAAGACTTTCTTTATAAATTGAAATGGCTGTCGCGTAGTGCCCAGTTTTAACTGACGAACAAAATAAATTACGTTCTTGATATAAAAGAAAATGATGTCTTTTCTCTATTTTCTAGCGGCGTCGAAAATATTTTACCAAGTAGGTACCTAGCAGTGTGTATTGCAAGCTTTTATTACGAGATCGCGAAGCACCAATCTATAGGACATATTTTGACCGAACGTCCACGACGCAGACTCTCGCAAAGAGGCACTTAGGCTGAGATCTATAGAGAGATCTTGGAATTTGCTTAAACTTCACTTAAGTAAAACTTGGCTTATTTACGAGTTGTAATAAAGTATGTTTTTGTTTGACCATTAATTATAGCTAAGTTGTCGGTATTGGTAAGTCTTCGATTTGGTGCACTTAGGCTTAGCTTAGAATACTCTCAGAATGATTAAACTTGGTCTTAACTCGAAGTAAAGTCTGAGCAAAGTCTAAGTACGCTCTATAGATCTCTCTCAGCCTTAGAGCGATGCCACACAGGCGGTGCGTCGTATAAAAAATCTATCTATTTGTTCCAACTAATCTCCGAAACGGCTAGACCGATTTTGACAGGACTTTCACTGGCAACTTGGCTACTTTTATTTTAGAAAAAGAATTCGAGTAGGGCTTAAAAAAAATCCTGGGGACGCGGGCTACACCGCAACAGCTAGTCGAACTAATATCATAAATGCAAAAGTTTGTGAGTATGTATGTATCTTTATTGCTCTTTCATGTAAAACCTAAGGAACGGATTTGCATGAAACTTGGCACAGAGAGCCCTCTCTTGTAATATTTTTCCACATCAGTGGAAAGAGGCCCATGTAATTGGAATCCATAAGCCCGGCAAACCCAGGTCCGAGCCCTCCAGTTACCGCCCCATAAGTCTATTAAATGTCTTGGGCAAGATATATGAGAGACTGATCTATATCCGCCTCAAAACATATGCCGACGCCAATAATCTCATCCCTGACGAACAATTTGGCTTCCGAGCCAAACATTCTTGTGTTCAACAAGTACATCGTATTGTTGAACACATCTCTTCCCAGTACCAAGAGCGTAACATGACAGGCGTCTTATTCTTCGATGTCGCGAAGGCATTTGACAAAGTGTGGCACAATGGCTTAATCTTTAAGCTATTCACCTTAGGTGTTCCATATAGACTCGTGCTTATCTTACGAGATTATTTGTCAAATCGCCACTTTCGATATCGCATTCTAGGCGCACTATCCTCCCCTCACCCCATCGGTGCCGGTGTCCCTCAGGGCTCGGTACTGTCTCCCTTGCTATTCTCACTCTACACGAGTGATATGCCAAAGACCGACAAAGTGCAGTTAGCTCTTTTTGCGGACGACACCGCGGTCTACTGCTCTAGTAAGTCCCCCTCGGTCATTGTTAAGAACCTCCAAACCGCGGCTAACGCCCTAGGCGCCTGGTTTCGGAAATGGAGGATCGAAATCAACCCAGTCAAAAGCCAGGCGGTCCTATTCTACAGACCCTACCATCGAGGTACCCCCACCCCTCCAAAGGCAGTTACTCTATTCGGTGAACCAATCCCCTGGGAAAGGCAAGCCAAATATCTCGGAGTAATTCTCGATGATCGTTTGACCTTTGATGCCCACATTAAAGCGGTCCGCGCGCGCGCCGCCTTTGTGTTAGGGCGCCTCCACTTTTTATTGAATCATAAGTCTAAACTTGCCCTCAAAAGCAAGGTTAGACTATATACCACGTGTATCCGCCCCATTATGACCTATGCTAGTACTGTGTTCGCACATGCAGCTCCTGCACGGATCCATAGCCTTCAGGTGATTCAAAACCGTTTCATGCGCAAAGCCACGGGCGCTCCGTGGTACATGCGTAATGAAAACCTCCACATTGATTTAGGTCTCCCCACGTTAAAACAATTTATAAAACGCGCCTCACGCAGATTTTTCAATACCGCCGTTAATCACCGCAACCCTCTTATAGTGAAAGCTGCAACGTACACGCCCTCCCGTATACTCCGTATCCTTAGACCAAGGCAAGCCCTCAGCGAGCCGGATGACCCCATAACATTAGCTCAGATCGAAGCTGACGAAGCCCGTAAAAGTACACAACACACTACACAAAACCGATTACGCTACCGTCCTCGACGGCGAGGACCGCCGCGACGTCCCAGTCAGTCTCGTCCCGTTCAAGCGGCCCGAGCTGCCATTAGTAATCCGACCGCCCCCAATTAGTCGTAACTCGTACAAAGTCCTCCCCTTCCCCCGGTAACGCCCTGAGCCGAGGTTCGTACCCCACTCGGGGGTGCCCTCAGGCGTGGTTACCTAAATGTTACCCGGCTGAGAGCTGTCTGCGCTCGCCGATTGTCCGGTAAGGTTGGAGCAGCCATCAGCTAGAGGCTACCAACTTTAGTCCTTTCAAAAAAAAAAAAAAAAAAAAAAAAATTGGCACATAGATTTCAAGGCGATGATAGCTCAGTGGTAGTGGCGTCGGATGCCGAGACGAACGTCCCGGGTTTGAATCCTACAATGAGCTTGAGCTTTCGGTGAAGGAAAACATCGTGAGGAAACCATAGCACGGTGGTAGGGTACTTTGTAGTACCCGCCTGGCTGGCTACCCTCAAGTTGAAAATCTGTCGCCAAGTACCTTTCGGTGTGTTCCGACAGCTGCACTTGAGAGCCAGTTCCTTTCTAGGCTTTGTGTGCTTACCACCATCGGCCACATCATCACTGACCACGGTAAGATTGTGGTCAAACACAGGCCTATAAATAGAAAAAAACAAAAAAAGATAGATCATTCCCTGGAATAACATATAAGCTACTTTTTATCCCGGGAAAATATAAGGTACCTCGAGAACGCGGGTGAAACCGCGGCAGAAGCTAGTAGTAGTACATATATGCATACTAAATACATTATGTGGTTAATTTTAAGACAGCCCGCATGTTAAGATCGAGCTGACAGATATGACGTCATTATACTGTGTGGAAATGAATGTCTGACCCTAAATCTGATATACTTGTATTATTTATATAAATACATACTTTTATATGGATACTTGCTGGCCCGGCAGACATTGTCCTGCTCTGTTGATGGAAATGGAGAAACAAAAAAAAACCTTTAAAAAAAAAAACCGCCGTCAAAAACACTACATAGTTATTATTTTATACTTTTAGTGTTTTTAAAGGCGGTTCTTTTTGTTAAAAGTTATTTATGTCATAAATATTAATATACGCCCAATGATGACAGTATTATTGTAATAAATATAAGCCTCACGAACACGCATATTCACTACTAGCTTTTGCCCGCGACTTCGTCCGCGTTTTCGTCGTTTTTCGTAAAAAAGTAGCATATGTCCTTCCTCAGGGTTCAGTGGTTTTGATGTGACAGACAGATTAACTTTCGTATTTTAGTAGGGAAATATATTATGTCAATCCACAATACTGTTAAAAAATATCGCAATAAGGAACCGCAGAATATTATTATTAATAGCTGTGCCCCGAGACCATCAGCGTGTAACTCCTTGTATGTTATTATGTTAATGTATTGGTAATATTGTTTAGATCACTTTCACATGAGGCTTAAGTACATATAGAATGAAAATACTTCAGCGCAAAGCTTCCGGGTAAACTACGTTGAAAGTTGACCCGTCCGGCACGTGAACATAAAGATTTCTAGAACTGCTAACCCGGGAAAGAGCGACATATAACTGACCATGTGAAAAACGTAAGAGTAAACAAATATAATCAGAATGCTCCGAACTGCTAAGCTATCAGGAGTTACACGTGTTATTGTGAGTCAACCATAAAAGATAGACATATGCTGTTGCGGGTTATTTTTTAGACAATTTTATGTAGAATATTTCCGTCATACATGATTTCTATGTAACTTTAACCATTAAGGCTGCACACGCGACGGAAGCTTATAAAATGGAGTACCTTCTCCCGTTTTCCCAACATTTCCCTTCACTACTCTGCTCCTATTGATTGTAGCGTGATGAAAAGTATACTATAACCTGCCCAGGAGTATGAAGAATAATTGTACCAAGTTACGTTAAAATCCGTAGAGTAGTTTTTGTTTCTATAAGGAACATACAGACAGACAGACAGACAAAAAATTTACTGATTGCATTTTTGGCATCAATATCGATCACTAATCACCCACTGATAGTTATTTTGAAAATATATTTCAGGTACAGAATTGACCTCTCTACAGATTTATTATAAGTATAGATTATTCACCAAAATGTTACCGTAAACAAAATACACATTCGCGTAGTATTTTGTTTATATGGTAGCACAAACAATAGGTACTACATATTGTGCGTCATTTTTGACAAGGGGCGACTCGATCTAGTCTATTCCTAAATCCATGTTTGAAATGTCTTATTTCTTTGTGGTAAGAAAAGGATTAAAATACTATTGCAAAAATCCTGTATATTTCTATAATAATAATGTTGTTCTCCAGTGCCAATAATTCCCGAGTTCCTGTACGACATCCGGCACCCGGACGCGCCTCTCTCTATGCCCCTGGAACTGATCACGGCACCCCCACCGGCACCCACCCCCTACTGCCCCTGCGCCGACAGAAACAACACTCTCACTGTCGAAAATGTCACCCAAGGTAAGTTGTTCTGGGTTATGAACTCCTTGAAGGTAAAATTTATTAACTTTATGGGGATCTTTTTAGTATTCTGTACCCAAAGGGTGTCAATGGTACCCAATTACTATGCCTCGTCCATCTGTCTGTCAGTGGGATGTATCTCATAAACCGAATATGTGTTTCTATTGCGGCTACAGAACAAAATAATGAAAAGAAAAAAGTTAACAAGTAAAGGTCCCCAAAGAAAAAACGCGTTTTTTTCGTCGTTTTTTGCTCCACCTTAACAATCGCTATATCTAATGAACCATAATAGGTAGACAGTTGAAATTTTCACAGAATGTGTATTTCTGTTGCCGCTATAACTTAGAAAATAAAATATTGTACGATGGTACGGAACCCTTCGTGTATGAGTCTGACTCGACTTAGCCGCTTTTTAACAAGCATTAATTATGTTCCGACTGATGGTAAGCGGTTACTGTAGCCCGTAGCCAGGATAGAGACATAAATTCACATACCTATGTGCAGTTAAGAACACGTTTTTCTGACAGTGAATATAACAGCACAGAAAGAAGCCCGCCACCAAGAGTTGATCCACGAGACCGTTGCAGTTGGAGTCATGTTCGCCAGCAAAGCCATAGTGCAACTACTAGCTAATCCGTTTGTTGGACCTCTAACGCATAAGTATGTCAATTTTCTTTGTATTTTTCTACTCTGTGGCACTAAACTCCAAGGAGATTAAAAGAGAACAAACTTTTTAATGATCAAATGCCATCATTTTTTTTTTGATCTTTATTTTAGCAATCGTTGTATATTTCAGTAATGTGATTGTATTACGCTATGAGACAGTTGTTGTACTACATTGTGGAGCTGATATTTTAACATGGCTACATACTTGGAAAGATTTAACTAATGCATAACTAATTTAATAATTTTGTTACAGGATTGGCTACAGTGTTCCCATGTTTACCGGCTTTATTCTGATGTTCCTCTCGACTTTGAGTAAGTAACTTCTTTACTTTCATCATAGCCTAGTAATATCTACTATAACTTTGTAATGCCCCGAAAATAATTAGGCAGAATCTCCATATTTTAATTCTATCTGTATTTGATTAGTATTCGCGTTCGGTCGTTCGTACGGCGTGCTGTTCGTGGCGCGCGCGCTGCAGGGCGTCGGCTCCTCGTGCTCCTCCGTTTCCGGGATGGGCATGCTGGCCGAACGGTACCCGGACGACAAGGTACACCCCTAACTAACTAACTATACCAAAGCATGTAGTTTGTCTACCAGGAACGCATGAATTCGGAATGGCTACGAGAACTAAAGCACTGATGGGCTCGTAGCCTAGGGTGGGTCACTTCCATCACCCTTACTCATAACATCTACATAGAAAGAACCAGGATTATATAAATTCACAAAGGCATATGCTAAGGATTGGTGGGTCACATGGCTATCACCTTTCCTCATCGCATGTGCATGGTTTGCGTACGTACCAGGAACACATAAACAATGGTACGTGTACAGGAAGGAGAATAGCAACACGATGCGGGTTACCTATTATCACCATTCCATACTTGATGTACCAGGAGCACATAAAGTAACAGTAGTACCTACTTAATGGATACAGGAGCGCGGCAACGCGATGGGTATAGCGCTGGGCGGGCTGGCGCTGGGCGTGCTGATCGGTCCTCCGTTCGGCGGACTCATGTACGAGTTCGTCGGCAAGACCGCTCCCTTCCTCATGCTCTCCGCACTCGCGCTCGGGGACGGACGTGAGTACAGATGATTAATTACCCTGATACTGGTATGTTTTTCTAGGTTAAAATAAAAAAAAAATAGGACTTTTTCATGCCAGAGGCATAAAAATCTGATATTTTTTATATTCTGAAGATTTGATACATTTTAGTATCAAATCTTCATCATTTGTTTTCAAAATTTAGACTTAAAAATATTTACAACAAAAATACAAATTACAATCTATTAAAACCAAATGAAAAATAAAATCAAATCTATAAAAAAAAACCTCGAAGCGGCTGCTGCTGCCGATCAACGTCAAGGTCCACGAAAGCTAAAATTATTAAATTACAAATTAGATTACGAAACATAAAAATAAATGCCTAAAAACTAAAAACTATTGCCGTCATACCTTGACTCTACTCTACTGGCGAGTGACAGAGATAGCAACAATAATAATAAATGCCAAAAACGTGCGTACGACCTGGCGATATCCTCACAAGTACCAGGACATCATAAAATAACCGCGCTATTTGTTGACAGTACTGCAACTGATGATCCTGCAGCCAGGAGTAGTAAGGCAGGAGTCGGACCCACCATCACTGCGTCAACTCGTCACCGACCCTTACATCATCATCGCTGCATGTGAGTTCATGATATCTCTTTAAGGTTGAGGCTTCGGTTGGTTGAACACATTCCTCCAAGGTATATTAGTAACATTTTCATGAAATAGTCGTATATGTCAGTAATATACCTTGGAGGAATATGTTGATGATTTCTTTTGTTATCAATCAGTAAATATACTACCATTCTTCTCGCAAATAACATGTTGATAACTTACGACCTATAACTGAGCTGCAATTAGCAAAAAACGTGATAAAATTTGAATTTAACGCTCCAACCCCTTAACCCTTAAGGGTGGAACACGGGTCAAATACGCTGTATTTAGACCGTTTTTTTGACGAATCCCTTCGTCTATTAGTCCTGTGAAAAATATATGTTATAGTTTACTTCATCATGTTTCAATTGTATTGATTAAAATTGAAGTAAATATCTCTGGATTTGGAAAAAAAATATCCTATCACATGCAATTTTAACCTAAATGGGAATTTTTTGACAAAACGGCGTATCTGATGTAAATGAATCATACGTAAAAAAGAAAATATATTTTTTTACAATATGTATTGGTTAAAATTATTTTTATATAATAATTTTAAAGTAATAAATAAAAGAATAAACCCAAGTCTCTAGATCTCTAGATCCCACTCGCGGACGCCTAAGCTTTGAGTACTTATTTGCATGGACAAATCGTCAAGGTCTTTGGCGTTAGTGAACACTCTGTATAACTCTAAATAATAATAATAAAATAATAATTTGAGTAACTTATCTATACTAATAATAAAGCTGAAGAGTTTGTTTGTTTGAACGTGCTAATCTCCGGAGTTACTGGTCCTATTAGAAAAATTCTTTCACTAATCCCCGAAGGTTATAGGCTACTTTTTATCCCGGGAACGCGAGTGAAACCGCGGGGAACAGCTAGTTATAATATAAAAACAGTTTGGATTTATAGCATAAAGTAGATATTTTTTTAGAACCATCATTTCGAGAGCGACTCCAACCCTGTACTTGTTCCAGGTGCTATAACAGTTGCCAATGTGGGCATAGCGATGCTGGAACCCAGCTTACCGCTCTGGATGGCAGACACCATGGAGTCCCGGCGCTGGGAGCAAGGAGTCGCGTTCTTACCAGCCAGCATTTGCTATTTAATCGGTAAGCTATAAATAGGGTTGATGACAAAAAAAATCTAATTAGTCCGTCAGTTAGATTACCAAAAAATATTGGACACATATTTTTTCTTTAGTTCTGAAAACAAAAAATAACGAAGATACAGTGCGTATAAATATCGCGTGACGTAACGTTTTAGTACACTTTTTACACAGAAGTGACGTCACAAACCCCCACTCCTGAACTTTGATGCGACCTATCTTTGTAAGTTTTTATTGATTTGATAAAATAAAATATACGTATCCAATATTTTTTGATAACCTAACTGACGGACTAAACAGAATTAATTATTTTTTTACCCACTCATCATCCCTATTATTTTTTTAGTGATCCATTTATGGAGAAATACTAATATATGACGCAGTATAGTATTATTTTCGTAGCACATTGCTACGAAACACGTGTCGTAGTAAACTGGCTACGATTGTGCTACGATTCGTAGTATATAAGAAATG